>HG992162.1:334330-1681502 GCA_905220505.1 Laothoe populi | reverse complement strand
GGGCGGCAAAATGTCTATAAAGGTCCACCAGACAAGCAACTAATGAGCAACGAAAATTCTGCTTAATACTTAACCCGTAATCAAGGTCACTAAGGAAAAATTACATTTTTTCCGGTTATGTCAGCGGTTGATTTTGTTGCTGGGCAGCACAATATCTATGAAGATCCACCGGACAAGCAACTAATTAGCAACAAAAATTCTGCTGAATACTAAACCCATTATCAAGGTCATTAACGAAAAATGACATTTTTTCCGAGTATGTCAGCGGTTGATTTTGTTGCTGGGTGGCAAAATATCTATAAAGGTCCACCAGACAAGCAACTAATTAGCAACAAAAATTCTGCTGAATACTTAACCCGTTATCAAGGTCATTAACGAAAAATGTCATTTTTTCCGGTTATGTCAGCGGTTGATTTTGTTGCTGGGCGGCAAAATATCGATTAAGGTCCTGTGGACTAGCAACTAATGAGCAACGAAAATTCTGCTGAATACTTAACCCGTAATCAAGGTCACTAAGGAAAAATGTCATTTTTCCGGTTATGACAGCGGTTGATTTTGTTGCTGGTTGGCACAATACCTATGAAAATCCACCGGACAAGCAATTAATAAGCAACAAAAATTCTGCTAAATACTTAACCTGTTATCAAGGTCACTAACGAAAAATGACATTTTTTCCGAGTATGTCAGCGGTTGATTTTGTTGCTGGGCGGCACAATATTTATGAAGGTACACCGGACCAGCAACTAATTAGCAACAAAAATTCTGCTGAATACTTAACCCGTTATCAAGGTCATTAACGAAAAATGAAATTTTTTCCGGTTATGTCAGCGGTTGATTTTGTTGCTGGGCGGTAAAATATCGATTAAGGTCCTGTGGACTAGCAACTAATGAGCAACAAAAATTCTGCAGAATACTTAACCCGTAATCAAGGTCACTAACGAAAAATTCCATTTTTATTTTTATTTTATTTTATTTTATTCGTTTTGTAGAAAGCTTACGGACTAATACAAACAGGTAGTTATAATAACAATACAATGAAAAAACTATTGCCAATTACAAGCTTTCGAATATGAATAGTAAGATATTATTAAGCTACGTTTCCTAAAAAAAAAAAAAAATAACTGAACAAACAAAAATAAAGATAAATAAAAAAAAACAAGAATAATAATGAAATAAATAATTCAATCAAACAAAAATCAGGCGCTACGCAAAGCAAAAAGAATCAGCTATTTTCTCCATCATTGAAGTATTCCTTATTGAGAATATTTTTAATGTTGTGTGCACTGGTACAAAATAGATCAATTTCCAAATGTGATGGTAGGCCGTTAAAAGTTATGGCGCTACGTATTAAAAATGCATTACGTCTGTAGTTTGTGGCAGCGAACGGTACGCGTAATAGAGGACGCTTTCGTAAGTTTTTTTGATTGGCATATAGGGAAATTTTACTGAGAAGTTCAGGACAATCGATAGTACTGTTCGCAATGTTTGCTAAATAACAAATGTCGTTAACTTTCCGTCTATACTCCAACGGTAAAAAGTGATATCTTTTACAACGTTGTTCGTAGTTGTCAGAATATTGTTTAGTCTTAAAGTCCAAGTATCGTAGAAATTTATGCTGTACGGACTCAATACGTGATTTGTAGACCTCGTATTGCGGATTCCAAACTTGAGACGCGTATTCGAGGTGGCTACGGACGTAAGAGCAGTAGAGAACTTTCGCTGGTTTGATAGAACTAAAACAATAACAGCTTCTCATGATAAAACCCAACGCTTTAGAGGCTTTCTTTAGGATAGAGTCTATATGCTGATCAAATAGA
Source organism: Laothoe populi (assembly GCA_905220505.1). Lineage (NCBI taxonomy): Eukaryota > Metazoa > Arthropoda > Insecta > Lepidoptera > Sphingidae > Laothoe > Laothoe populi. Next base: position 1,679,685 of record HG992162.1, on the reverse strand, counting down.
AGTTTACTATCATGTATTATCCCAAGATCTTTTATATTACCAACTTTGCCTATACTCGAGCCATCCAAAGTATAACCCGGGCTAATCATTGATTTTTGTCTGCTGAACGATATATAGAAACACTTTGTAACATTTAGCTTAAGTTTATTCATTTTACAATATAATGTGAATCTATTAAGGTCTAACTGTAATTCTTCTGAATCAGATAGAGTTCGTACTAATTTGAAAATTTTCATGTCATCCGCGTAAAGTAAGATTACAGAGTTACGAAAACATTTTTTGATATCTGCAATTAATAAAGTGAATAACAAGGATCCTAGAATCGAGCCCTGTGGTACTCCCGATGGTATATTGCTCTACCCAGACAAGTATCCACGCAAAACTACAGCTTGCGTACGGTTCTTAATGTAAGAGGAGAACCATCTAAATAGATCGCCATGGATACCAGCAGAAAGTAACTTCTGGAGAAGTATCCGGTGATCTATACGATCGAAACATTTACTGTAGTCTGTATATATCACATCGACTTGGTGACGTTGTTCCATACCCAGTGATATTATTTCGTTGGAAATTATAAGGTTTGAAGAAGTAGATCTACCCCTGAGAAATCCATGTTGTTTATTACCTAAATGACATTTTAACGCTGAGTAAATTTCTGTGTAAACAACTCTTTCAAGGACTTTTGAAAATAAGCATAGTTTGGAAATGGGCCGATAGTTTTCAATGTTGGATTTATCGCCCTTCTTAAAAATAGGTGTAATGAAGGCTGATTTCCAAATCTTAGGTACAATACCTTTTCCAAGGGACCAATCGAACAAGATGCATAGCGGTGTCATCAGAATTTTCGCACAATTGATTATGAAAGCAGGTGGTATCAGATCAGGTCCGCCTGACTTAGTTGGGTCTAAACTTTTCAGCAGCTTAAGTATCTTATCAGGATACACGCTTATTTTACTTAGAATGACAGAGCTGCTAAAATCAGATAAGACATTTGAGTCTCCGCTTTCACTTTCGGGGCCAGGATTAAGAAAAGTGGACTGAAAATAAGTAGCGAACAACTTAGTGACACCTTCACCCGTATCAGCGGTAATATGCTTATAGTGCATGACATTAGGGATTGTGCCACTGCTCTTTTTATTTTTAATAAAGGACCAGAATAACTTAGGATTGGTTGATATGGACGATTCAATTAATTCCATATATGACTTAAAGCAACATTTTTCCATCTGTTTTGCTTTGTGCCGTAGGAGAGAGAATGAGAGATAGTCTGAGTTATTACCGTATATTTTAAATTTTCGATGAAACTTGTACTTTTCTTTTAACACTTTTATCAGTGAGTTAGTGTACCAAGGAGGATGCAACGACTTACTGATTGTTTTTGTAGGGATATGTAAATCTCTGAGTTCATACAGCTTATCATAGAAAAGACTTACTGCGTGGTCTAAGGTATCGACGCACAAGTAACTGTTCCAATTTACAAGGTCAAGTGCTGACGAAATCGAATTATAATCACCTCGATAAAAATTGTCCACATACGACAAACGAATCTAAAGGATGGGATGCTACTAAGTTATTAAGTTGGTGATGATAGTTTCGCAGTTGGGTGTTATATAAATTACCAGTACTTTCGGTGCATAAGTATATGCTGCAAATGTGAATATTATAATTTACTACAGGTCTGGACCTCCTCAAAATGATGGAGACCCAGATATCCTCGGTATAGTATAGTATCTAGCATATGGCAGCTATCAATAATAATAATTAATAATAATAATTTTTTATTTGACATATAAGCTTAAAATAAACATACAGGTTACATGTTACAGGTTACAGGTTGCAGGTTATAATTAATGATCTCTGTTCCTCAAACTAAGCTAAAAGCTTGTATCTTGAGGGACAGTTTTTGTTTTAAACTATTTCCGGGCACAACCCGTGTTATACTACTTAAATACTATAAGAAAAAGCGCTCGAGAGTGTGTGTGTGTGTGTGTGCGTACGTGTGTGTGTGTGTGTGTATGTGTGTGTCTTTGTAAGTAGTGCTTAGCCAGATAATTAATGCAATACTATATCAAAAGATTTTCTGTATCATTATAGTCCAAACCCAACAGCCAATTCTTTAATTTGTTTTTACATTCATGTCTATTAATTAAGTCTGTTAATATTTAAGATTCTATTAATTATGTTGTACAATCTGGAGCTAATAAAAAGGTTCTGCTTGTGTGCAAACATAGTACTATGAGGTTCTGTTGGGAATACAATGTCAGCACGGCGCCTAGTTGTAACAACAGGAGGAGTACGATGCTTTCTTATGATAGTATGGAGAATAAATAGTTGCCGAACAGTCAGCACCGCGCTGTCAGAGTATAACTGTTTAGTTGGGAACCTAAATGACTTAAATTCCATAACCTTCAGAATGGCTCTTTGAACTTTTTCTAACCTAAGGAGAGTGGTCTTATCAGATCCACCCCAACATACTATACAATATGATAATACTGACTGGCATAAAGCATAATAAACTATCTTCAAAGTCTTCACGTTGGCAGATTGCCTCAAATTTTTAAAGATGTAGATAAGTTTCCTCATTCGAGCTACCAAGTTACATATGTGTGACTGCCAGTTCAGATGTTTGTCAACTTCGACGCCTAGGTATCGGACAGTAGTGACAACAGATACACATGGACAAGAACAGTGCTGGTCTGAATTACCACACGAATGGATTCTAATAACCACAGGGGTTTTTGGTTGTGTTTTATTGGAAATTGAGAAAGGAATAACTTTAGTTTTATCGGCGTTTAATGTTAAAAGGTTTTTTGATAGCCAATTTGAGACTATATTCAGACTGGTTTCTGCAGACTGTGTTACTTCATTCCAGTTATTTCCTTGAAATAGTAAGACAGTATCGTCTGCATAGGCAAAAATTGAACAGTTCTTTAGCTGAAAGAGGCATAAATCATTTACATAAATAAGAAACAGACTTGGACCAAGAATGCTCCCTTGTGAAACACCATACTCTATTTTTACCTCTTTGCTAAAATTATTGTTTACCTTGACGCATTGGAAACGATTGGTCAAGTAGTCTTCAAAAAGATCCAATGCTATTCCTCGAATTCCTACATTAGAGAGTTTTTTTAGGAGAGTAGGTACAGAGACCGTGTCAAAAGCCTTCGATAAATCTAAAAATACACCCAAACATTTCTTTTTGCGGTTTAAGCAGTCGGTCACAGAATCGGAAAAAGCTGTTACAGCATCTTCAGTGGAGACACCTGGCCGAAATCCGTATTGGTTTCCTGCAATTATATTGTTTGCATTTAGGTATTTTATGAGACGGTTATTTATGATTTTCTCTAAAATTTTTGACATCGAAGGCAGCACAGAGATAGGTCTGTAGTTGTTTACACAGTGTCCATCCCCACCCTTGTGGACTGGACTTACTACTGCTTTTTTAAAAGAACTGGGGAATATTCCGTTTGTAACTGACAAATTGCAAATGTGAGTAATTAGCGGAACTAATTTATGTCTACACATTTTGAGTATTTACTAGATATGAAATCAATGCCAACAGCACTATCACTAGGAAGATTCATAATTATTGTTTCTATTTCCGCTTGATCAGTTTCATAGAGAGCAATAGAATTTAGGTAACTTTTAGAAGGGATAAAGGCAGATAGATCAAATTCCGAGAAAGTCTTAATTTTTGCAGCTAAGTTCTTACCTACACTGATAAAATGATCATTAACCGAGTCAATATTATTTCCTAATAATTCAAGTGCTTCATGAGATTTCTTTGTATCGGTAATATTTTTAATAACATCCCATGTTGCTTTTGCGTTATTTTTTGCTTTAGAAAATTGTTCTTTCTCGTAGTTACGTTTCAGCTTACGGAGTAGGCCATTACAGAAGTTACGGTACCTATAATATGTAACACTGAGTATGTTATTCTCTGGTTGTCTTTTTAATTTTTTATGCATACTGTCTCTGTTTTTAATACAACGGATAAGGCCACCAGTAATCCAGGGCTTTATATTACGAAATTTCCTTGAAACTCTATTAGTTCGGGTTTGTTTATTTATAATAGTTCTTAATATCGAAGTCAAAAGGTCTGTTGCTTCATTGGCATCGCTTGAAAATAAGACGCCAGAAAAATCTGTTTCTTCGAGATCTTTATAAATTGACGTGTGATCAATGACTGTACGAATATGAAAATGCTTTGGTGTAGGGTTGTCTGTTTTGACACATACTAGGACTGGTTGATGATCCGTTATCTGGGATTCTATGACGATTGTAGTGGCTATATATTTTGTTTTTAAAAGGACATGATCTAAACAGTTGTTTATTCGGGTTGGATAAAGATGAGCTGGCAACAAACCCTGAGCCGCAGTAAAATCCAGATATTGTTCGGAGTTACGATCTCTATTGTTAGTTTTAATGTCAATATTTATATCACCAATCACTACTATTTGATTAAATTGCACAAGAGATGAGAGTACAGTGTCAAGGCTGTTCAAAAATTTGTTAATATATGGATAAGAGGGTGATCTGTATAAGGCAACAATTGCTATTTCATTATTTAACTTGCATACCAAACAGTTATATTCGTCAAATTCTGGTTCAATAATTGTGAAGTTAAGATTTGATTTAGCGTATATAACAATACCATCATTCTGATTTTTAAATCTGACTGTTTGGCATGATCGGTAACCGTGTAATATTGGAATTGTAGTAGTATTGCTAAGCCAACACTCCGACAATATAAGTACATCACACTGCATTTGAAGTTGATTTAACAGCACAGCCAGTTCATCAAATTTTTTATTTATGCTACGTATATTTATATGTAAAATCTTTATGTCTCGACTTGTGTTTTTTTATTATTTCCAAACAGTTCGCTACGGGCACCTTATATGATTTCGACACCTGGTACGAATCGAGTTCGTGTATAATTTTATTATGTATATCAATCACTTTGTTGAAAAATCTATACTATGATTAACACATACAAGAAAGTAGAATATTGTTTGTTTCCCATGGAACCATTTGTAAATTTTATATCCATCAAAAAGAGGCCGAGCAAAAGAGCAGGATTCTTGTGGTAGGGGATGAGTAATATGTATTATGTGGACTTGGTAGTATTGTGTAGATGTGTGTGAGCAGAGAGCACTGATGCGATGACATATATCACTAGTATGATCAACCATTAAGAGATCTACGAGTTCCTTCGGCTTTGAATAAAAACAGTGTATAAAAATATTCATAAACATTAAACTAGCTATTATACAGTACAACAAGAAATAACAAAAGATAAAACAGTAGAAAGGATTTATTTATTTATTATTTATTTATTATTTATTCGGAAAACTTACAGCTAGCATTTACAATATAAAAACATAATATTAGACACAAAAAGGCCATTTAAAAGTTTCCACAAATGGTTAAAATTATTTAAAAGTTGTGTTGGTCGGCTAAGGCACATAAAAAATTGGATGAAATACGAGTACACTAACTGGTAATCATTTTAGGTGTTGAAATATTTTATTGTCAGCATTTTTTTAAGTTGAGAGACACTGGTATGAAACAAGTCCAAATCAATCTCACCAGAGAGTTGGTTGTATGTTCTACATGCACGTATAGTAAAGCAGTTCTGCCTATATGTGGAGTGCACCGCGGGGGTGTGGAGCAGTCTCGGCTTGCGCAGCGGTATGGGTTGTGTTACTAGTCCTAGGTTGCCTAGCAGCTCCGGACAGTCAATGGAACCATGTGCAACTTTAAAAAGGTATATTAAGTCTGCTATGCGCCTGCGTTCGTATAATGGCAATATGTAAAAATTTTTACATCGTGCTTCGTAGTCGGCTAAGTATATTTTAGTTTTAAATTGCAAAAACCTTAGAAATCGCCCTTGGATGCGTTCTATCCTATCAATATAAATATTATAAGTCGGATTCCACACTTGCGAAGCATACTCCAAGTGACTGCGGACAAAAGCGCAATAAAGTATTTTAAACGTTTTAATATTTTTAAATTCCGCTGATAATCTCAAGATGAATCCAAGTGCTCTGCTGGCTTTTTTTATTATGTTTTCAATGTGAGTATCAAACAGTAATTTCGAGTCAAAAGTAACACCAAGATCTTTGATTACTTTTTTGCTGCGTAAAGATACTCCTTGTAAATTGTAATCAAAAATAATAGGGTTATGTTTCCGAGTATAAGAGATAACAAAACACTTGGAAACATTTAATTCTAGTTTATTAAGAAGGCAATAACTTTGTAATGCACATAGATCTTGTTGTAAGCAGGAGCAGTCTGAAATTTGTGAAATAGGACATAAGATTTTCATATCATCAGCATAAAGAATTATTTTGGAATAAGTAAAACAGGAGCCAATATCGTTTATATAAATTATAAAGAGAAACGGACCTAGTAAAGAACCCTGTGGAATTCCTGAAGGTATCTGTACGGTTGCCGATGTATAACCGTTTAAAACTACGGTTTGACAGCGATTTTCTATATAGGACTTAAACCACCTGAACAAGTCACCCCTAATGCCTACCTCCAGTAGCTTACGTAAAAGAATAGAATGTTCTATTCGATCAAACGCCTTGCTATAGTCTGTGTAGACTACATCAACTTGTGATGGCTTAGACATCACATTTGTCAGGTAGTCCGAACAGATGAGGAGGTTTGAGACAGTGGATCGGCTTTTTAAAAAGCCGTGCTGATAATCACATAATGTATGTTTGATACTATGGTACACTGAAGAGAAAATTATTTTTTCCGTAATCTTAGCAAATACACAGAGTTTAGATATAGGCCTGTAATTCTCCACCTGGTCTCTAGCGCCTTTCTTAAATATTGGGGTAATAAATGCTGTCTTCCAAATGTGTGGCACTACCCCTTCACAGAGAGAACGTCTATACAGTATAGCAAGTGGTAGAGATAGGCTTTTAGAACATTTGGAGATAAGTATGGGGGATATACCATCCGCCCCCGCTGATTTATTTAGATCAGTGGATTTAAGAAGCTTAAGTAGATCGGGTACACAGATTTCCACTGAGCCAATGTCAGCGGTGGTCTGATTTTCAAAGAAGGGAGGAATAGAAGTAATAGTACGGGTTGGTTGTTGAAAATTACAATAAAAGAAGTCACTAAACATGTTACATATGACATCTCCTTGTGCTGATGAGGTGTGACCGTATTTCATAGAGGATGGACAGGTAGTAGTCTGCTGCCTACTTTTAACAAAGGACCAGAAAGCTTTGGGATCTCTATTTATGTTATGTTCTATAGCTTTTATATAATTATCAAACATTTCTGATTCTAAAATTTTGGCGCGATTACGCATCGTCAAAAAAGATTCATAATCAGATGAATTATTATATTTCTTATATTTACGGTGAAATTTAAACTTTTCCTTTAGTATTTTAATAAGAGGAGTTTTATACCAGGGGGGATACTTAGTGGAGGAGTTTTTAGTAACGGCAGGTATGTGGGTATTTCGCAGTTGCTGAAGTCTACTGTAAAACAGTGAGACTGCATCTTCAACAGTTCCCTTGTTAAGGTCGCAAGACCAGTCATACTTATCGAGTTCCTTCGATAACGCTTTGAAGTCGCCGCGGTTATACAAGTACTTGGTACGAGGCTGAATCGGTAGTGCATGATATTCGATAAAATCTACTGAGGCACAGAGAGTTACGTGATGAGGATCCTCAGTGACTAAAGGGTCACCACAAATAGAAACTGACATATAACTGTTGCATAAAATTAAATCGAGTATTCTGTCATTGATATTTTTAAAGCCGTTATACTGGAGCAAATTGCACATATTTAATGCATCAAAGAAATCTGATTGAATAGTACCTTGTATACTTCCGATATCAGGTATAAGCGAAGACGGTTCGTCATCGGAGCTTATCCACGTAATATTCGGTAAGTTAAAATCACCCACAACAACAAAAGTATCTGCTAAGTTATTAGTTACAATATCCAATAACTTCATTTGGAAACGAGCTAATTGAGTAGCCAAAGAATAACCCATATTTTGTTTACACACGTAAACCGTGCAAATATGCAAATTGTAGGTCATTTTGCGTTTATAACTACGAAGTTTTAATGTAACCCATATGTCTTCAGCAGAAGAACACCAGTCATTATTATCCTGTGAAGCAAGTTCCCGTCGAACAGCAATAAGAACACCGCCACCCAATGTTTGAGACGTGTTACTGTAGTTTCTATCGCGCCTCCAAACGAGATATCGATCATCAAAAAGCTCACTATTGTTAAAATCATCATTTAGCCACGTTTCAGTCAAACATATTACATCAAAGTTATTAATACATACATTTCTAAAAAAGTTTGACACTTTTGTCCGCAGACCACGTACATTTTGATAATATATTTTAATAGGCATTTTTAGAATTAAAAACAACAATTAGACTGAGATTTAACATTTTAAGAAATATAAAATAGTAGAACAATAGTACATTGTTAACGTAATAAGATGATATTAAATACGAGCCAAAATATATTCTAAAGGAAGCTATAAATGCGATTGTTACAAATGAAGGTAGTGAATTATAATAGCAAAGCATAAATAATATGAATCTCAGACTTATCATAGTGCAAAAACTGACCCTAATTATAAGTGCATATGGTGTAAAGCTAAAATAAAAAGTGCAAGTCATTAGCCCCGCGCAGACCGGTAAGCGAACAAAGAAATCAAACGTAGACATGAGTAATGAATAGAAACGAGTTATCATACCAGTGTTCCTCAAACTAAATGCCAAGTGGTGCGCTGATATTAGATTATTTTTTTTAAATCGGTTTCCATCTTGATTGCATGAGTCGGAGAGGTTGTATTTTTTTTCACAAATATGGTGCAGTTTTTTACCCAGGTGTAGCAAAAATCCTTCTCCTTCGCAAGGGGCTTTGCCTTGTTTAATAGTTGTTTGTTTTCAACTGTTAGATGGTCGTTTACAAAGATCTTGCTATTGCCACCAAGGTCCAGATCAGTAGTCGTTAAGGATTTGCATTTTTTAGCTGCGACTATAAAGTCATCACTCAGGTAACGGTTATGTAGCGACACAATTATGTTTTTATTGTTTTTATTATTACGTTGAGGAACTCTTGCGATGTAATTAATTTGGTTCTTCGAAATTTCGCAGTTAATTTTGCTTCCAATTTTTGAGATAATGGTGAACAAATTTTCAGATGAGACTACCGGAACACCTTTGATCTCGATATTATTTAACCGCATTCTTTGCTCGTTGTCGCGCATATTGGCTTCGAACCTGGCCATACGGTGTTCCAATCGTAAAATATCCTCTTTTGTTTTCTGGAGGCTTTGAATTTCACGTTCTATTTCTACTATTTTGCTAGTTTGTTCCTCAACTGAGGTATGCACATGATTCAAAGAGTTTTTCACTTCAGAAAATTCACTTTTCATTGTCTTAAGTTCTGATAGGTCCGCTTGAATCGTCTTGACATTCGAGATTAATTGGGGCAGCGATGACATCTGCTTCGTCAGCTTTTTAAGCTCTTGATGAATACTGACCAAATCAACCGATGCTTCTTGTTTACCCGGTGCTGTGTTTTCAAGAGAAGGGTTTGGGCTCACTCCTCCAGCCTTACAGATGCTACACTTCCAAGTAGCCTTTCTGTCGCCTAGCTTTCGATATCCTGCTTCTGTTATGCCCGCACATGGGAAATCAAAATGATTACGGCAAGATGTGCATTGGACACCATCCCTGGCTTCAACATTGCAACGATGGCATAGGAACATTATATACAACAGCTAATTAGCGAATTGGATAAAGCAAAAAATAAACTGGATAAAGTTTTAGAAGCTTAGGTTAAAAAAAAACGTTGCGACCACCGAGCGTAGGTGTGCTTCGTTCGCCGGCTACCGACCGAGTGATATAAGCAATAACAATAAAAGCTATAAACATCAGACTTTTTCTCTAGTCAGGCTGGATTTTTAGGCAGTTTCATGAGATCTGGTTCTGAGTTTATGCGTATAACTTTGTCTCCTTCTCTTTTTCGCATCAATATTCTACCATTCGAGATCCAGCAATATGAATAGTCGTGAGTTTTTGCGTGTTCCCGTGCAAGATAGAATAGACGTCTCATCTTAGCAGTTAAACTTTCCGACATATAAATTTGTTTTGGTGAACCCTCAAGATTTAAGTCAGTTGACACAAGCCTTTTATCGCTTTTGTTCCTATTATAATTTTTGTAGGCCTGCAATAAATTGTCCTTCGCAATAACTGTCGTCAAGTCAACCACCACGGAGCCTTGACTAGCTTCGGTTTTAGTTTTTAGTCGATAAATATCCCGGACATCAGACTTTTGTATCTCAATGTTTAGAATCCTACCGATATTTGTAATTGTCTCACGTAGGCTATTTTTCTTTTCATCCCTGCTAAAAGGTAAGTTTCGCACCTCGATTGTAGAAGATTTATTATTTGTCTCCAAATGTTCTATTACTCTTCTAAAACCTTTATGTACGCCATCCTTTCCTTATCTTCAGATTCAAGATTTTTAATTCTTTGCAATAAGTTGTCATACATTTCCGAAACAAAATCAAGGGTTATACGAATCTCACCGTTCTGGGTCTTAATTTCATTAACCGCAGTCAGTAGGGTAACATATTTCTTGTCTTGGTTACTCTTCAGCTCTTCATACTTTATGTTTTGATTTTCAATGAAATTAGATAGTACATCCCTGATTTCCGTCATAAATTGATTTATGTCTTCACCGTGTTGGAATTTCCGTTTAAGTCTTTGTGATGTACTTAAGGTAGGTTTTTCTGTGGAGGATTTAGCAGAGGGATTATAGGGAGGGGAGGAGATTTAGAGGACTCGGAATCATATAGTGTTTCTGCAGGCTTATTTGGAGGAGATCTTCTAAGTGGCATTGCGATTGATATTTATAAATAAAGAAAGTATAAACAAAAAAAATTAAAAAAAATAAAAATATATATATATATATAAAAAAAAACTTGGTATTAGGTTTTGAACTATTACTCTGCGTCCGTCTAACCGATTTTGACCGCGAGGCCAAGCCGAAGCATGCTTAGCTTATTCGAAGTTACGTTTCTGTATCTCAGAATATGAATATACTGTAGTACTTCAATGACCTTTCGCAGCTTGTCAAAGTCACGGCACACGTCAGCGAGCACTTTTAATAACACTTCCTCAATTGAATTTTGTGATTACTACGCTTACGCCGCGGGACACTCGTGGTTTTTTATACAACTGCGTCACTTGCAATTTTGCGCACACGTAAGTATAAAATGCAAGTAATATTATGCAGATTCAACACCTTTTTCAATTTAAATAACACTGGAACGAGAAACACGAAGCTATCTCACACGGGCTCTTGGACGGAATGAATGCTTGCATTATATACCGAGTCGAAACAAAAACGTTACGACCAAAAGAACGGAATTCATTCGTAATTTGGGCTTATCAATGATTTACGAACACCTACATTCAAGAAAATAAAAAAAAAAATTCCAACCTACATCCGCCAGGGAATCGAAAAACAGCTCTGAGAGGTCTCATCTAGACATGTGAATGCACCTGGACGATATGTCAGACGCCAAGATTGTCCCCACAAGAAGGATATAAAAACCAAACAATTCTGCAACGCTTGTGCCAAGCCCATATGGGAGGATTCACGGGATGCTTTGGGTGTGTTCTGTGATCTATCTAAAGCCTTTGATTGTGTACACCATGACACACTTGTCACGAAATTGAGTCACTATGGAATTAATGGTATTGCTCTTAAGTTATTTAAGTCATATTTAAGTAATAGGGTTCAAAGTGTAGACGTCAATGGAAAATTATCTCCTGGGTCTGTTCTTACCATGGGAGTTCCACAGGGCTCGATTCTTGGACCCTTTCTATTCTTAGTTTATATAAATGACTTACCTTATTGCATAAGGGACAACTGTGAGGTAGTGTTGTTTGCAGATGATACTTCTTTAATATTCAAAGTAAGCCGACATAATTCTGTTCTTGACGATGTAAACAACACGCTCGCAAAAATAGTACATTGGTTTAGCGTTAATAATTTACTATTGAATAGTCAGAAAACCAAATGTATTCGATTTTTAACACCTAATGTCAAAAAGATCGACGCCAATATTTATATGAATGGGGATAAATTGAGTCTTGTGGAGACAACCAAGTTTTTGGGCATAACATTAGATCCCAAACTTCAATGGGGATCTCACATATCTGTATTGTCCAAAAAATTAAGTGCCGCAGCTTATGCTGTGAGTAAAATACGCCAATTGACCGACGCTGATACGGCTAGGTTGGTCTATTTTGCGTATTTCCATAGTTTTTTTTTTTTTCTTTATTCTTTCAAATTCAAATACAAATACAAATAGACAAATTTATAACAAATAGGCACTATACTATATGGACACAAGATTATAGGCGGATGTAGGTCCCCTGGCTCCCAAACTAGGTATAACCTGTATCTTGGGAGTCAGTGTTCCTCCAAAAACAAGTTTATAAGTTTAAGACGTAGCATCACATATGTCACAATTTATTTTTATTATAATATTCATGATATATTTAATTATATTTATTATATTATATTTATTCATGATATATAATTTTATATATGAATATTCTTAAGCAGATTCTACTAATAAATTCATGTTCAAACTACAATTTAAAATAAAAGAATTTTGAATTTTTTTTAATTTAAAACAGAAAAACAACATTTTAAAATACAGTTCATGTTTGCGCAAGCGCGCGCGCGCGTGTGTGTGTGTGTGTGTGTGTGTGTGTGTGTGAGTGTGTGTGTCTCCGTGCAGGTGCAATAGATTTTTATATTGAGGAACGAAGTATTTTTTCAATATCATCATAATTTTGCTCTACTAACCATTCTACCACTCTTTTTTTACATTGATAGAAGTTGGTTAAGTGAATTTTTAGTATTCTATTTACCGTGTTATAAAGTTTATGGCCGAGGAAGCAGAATTGGTGCTGTAGGAAGGTGGTGCGGTGCTTTGCTTGTGGAAAGACAATATCTGCCCGACGTTTTTTGGTTATGATTGGAAGACCACGATGCTTTCTTAGTATGATTTGAAGCACGTACAGCTTTCTTACTGAAAGTAACTTGCACTGCCTGTAAATCTCTTGTGTTGGGTACCTATAGGGTCTGCAATACATGACTTTAAGGACAGCCCTTTGTGCCCTTTCTAGTTTCAAAAACGCAGTCTTACGTGCTCCACCCCATGCTGGCAGGCAATAAACAAGAAGGGACTGGCATAGTGTAAGATATATTGCTACGAGAGTATTCGAATCAGCAGAATAACGTAACTTTTTAAAGATATAAATTAGTTTGCGGATTCTGTTTACTAAATTATTTATATGTGCGTACCAGTTTAGCTGTTTGTCAATTATTACTCCTAAATATTTTATTTCAGCTGTAGATGTTAAAGCTGGGCAAGAGCAGGAAATATGATGGCGGGTATGTTTGGGGCATGTGTGGGCTTTAATCGTAAGTGACGTTTTTGGTTGCGATTGATTGCATATGGAAAACTGAATAAATTTGGTTTTTTCTGTATTCAGTGTCAATAGATTATTGACCAGCCAGTCTGATACTGTATCCAGTGCAGTCTGAGCATGTTTTTCCGTTTCTGTCCAGTCATTTCCGTGGACAATTAGCGCTGTATCATCGGCATAGGTAAACACTGAGCAATTTATAAGAGGAAGCGAGCATAAGTCGTTTATATAGATGAGGAATAGAGTCGGCCCTAGAACACTCCCTTGGGGGACGCCATATTCAATATTTGCTCTGTTACTAGTTACCTCACCTATTTTAACATGCTGATATCTATTTTCAAGATAGCTTTTGAACATGTCCAGCGCAATACCTCTTATTCCTATGCGTTCTAGTTTTAATAAGAGTATGGGGATGGAGACAGTGTCGAAGGCTTTGGATAAGTCCAGAAACAATCCTAGACACTTTTGTTTACCATCCATGATCTTAGTTGTCATCTCAGTGAGAGCTAAAACCGCATCTTCTGTGGCAACACCTGTTCTAAACCCGTACTGATTGGCAGACAAAAGGTTGTTGGCTTGGAGAAAGCCGTGTAGGCGGCTGTTCAAAATTTTCTCCAAAATTTTAGACATGGATGGCAAGACAGATATTGGTCTATAGTTATTAACTATATGCCTGTCACCTCCTTTATGGATGGGGTGGACTAGGGCTGTTTTGAAAGCATCAGGAAATGTTCCAGTAGAGATAGCCAGATTGCAAATATGTGTGATATATGGCACAAGTTTCTTGCGGGTTAATTTTAAAATGTTGCAGGAGATACCGTCGATCCCAACAGCAGAGTGAGACTTAGAGCTCAGAATAAATCGCTCTACTTCTGCGTTATCAGTTTCCAGTATACACATGGAGTTGCATATTGACATTGAGCACGCTTTGATTGACGGTTCAGTATTGTTTATGCGTTTTATGTTGGTAGATAATTTATAACCCACGTTTACAAAAAAGTCATTTACAGAGTTTGCTGATTTATGTTCATCTTTGTCTGTCTGTAAAAGTTCTTTAGGTGGTAAGAAGGTTTGCTTAGTGTGTGTTATCGTTTTTATCAAATCCCAAGTACGTTTAGGGTCATTCTTTCTTTTTAAAAACTCAGATTTTTCATAGTCGTTTTTTAGTTTACGTAGTAGCGCATTACAAAAATTTCGATAACGTGTATAAGTTATTTTTAAGGTAGGGTTATCTGGTTGTGTTCTCAAATTTTTGTGCATTTTATTTCTATTGCGGATACAACGAATTAAGCCGGGAGTGATCCAAGGCTTTATATTTTGTTTATTTCTGGGGGTTTTGCGGTAGCGTGTATGCTTGGCAATTATGTTTTGCAATGAGGATGTCAGAAGGTCTGTGGCTTCATTCGCGTCTTCTGCAAGAAGGACGGCAGAAAAATCAGCAGTTTCGATATCTCTTTGAACATTAGTGATGTCGACTACTTTGAAACAGCCAGTAGATTTGTATTTGCGTTCATCTAAATCAATACTGAGTAATATAGGTAGGTGGTCCGTTATGTCCGCCTCTATAACTAAGGTTGTTCCGGATTGCTTAGTTTTTAAAAGAATATGGTCAAGGCAGTTATTGAGTCTGGTAGGGTACAGGTGGGCAGGTAGTAACCCGTGAGTAGCTGTGAAGGTGAGGTAATCATTAGAAAGTCTGTCTTTATTGTTAGGTTTAATATCAATATTGATATCACCAATCAAAGCTACGTGATTCATTTTAGCCAGTGGTTGGAGAATAGTGTCTAGGCTGTTAAGGAAATTATCAATATATTTAAATGAGGGAGATCTATACAAGGCCAATATGGCGATCTTATCGTTAATTTTACAAAGCAAAGAGTTTGAGTCAGTAACATCAGGTTCAGAAACTATGCACTGTAGCGAGGATTTTGTGTACATAACGATGCCATCATTCTGATTCCTTGTATTGTTTGTATAGTGGACATTATAGCCGTATAAATGAGGTATTAACGAGGTTTTGTTTAACCAACATTCTGTTAATATGATGATATCACAGTTGATTTTCAATAGTTGTAAGAATGCAATAAATTGGTCGAAGTTTTTGTTTAGACTACGAATATTAAGGTGCAGTATTGATAGTTGTCTTTCTGGACTGCCAATAAATTTAGAGCATTCATCAGTAGCGACTTTATATGACTTGGATGCAAGGTAGGCGTCTAATTCTTTCACAAGTTTATCAACATGATTAGCCATTGTTATAAAAATAGTATTACAATACCAAAAATAAGTTTACATATTAATTTGTGCCAGGTTATTAAAGTCGGCGGTGCCATTATTTCTATCCGTAAAAAGTTGTGATATTTCTCAATGGCTATGGAGTATGAGTTATTGTGGAGTAAGAGGTATTTAGGTGTGTTAGTGATGTGTGCAATGATTTTAAGGTAGCACAAATAAATTGATTTCCTTAGATGATAGAACGAGTAGTCTACATTTTTGTGTATAAGTAAACAAGACTTAAAGTTACAATAATTATTTACAGTAGTTAAATTATCGGTAACACAACAAAAAGAACAAAACCCAGCTTTGGAGAAAACAGACTTGAGAAATAAAAGGTATAGTCATAGTGAGTTTTTGAGATTCACTAAACATTGTTCCGATTTTATGTGGATTTGTTTCTCACCCTCGAATTTTCGTAAAAATATTTTGCCGTTTATGTACCAGCAGAACTTGTAGTTATGTTGTTTAGCAAATTCGCGCGCCTGATGAAATAATTTCTTGAGAGATAGAGACAAGTATTCGGTTATGTATATGGGGCGATTTTCACAGTTCAAACCAAGTTTAGCGGAGTTCATCTTGTTTTCCTTGTCTTGGCCTTTATTATAAGATCGTACTGATGTTATATACCTTGTTTTCATTAAAACTGAACGAAATTCAGCTATAATGGGCCTGCTCGTATTGGGTTTTCCAGGAAGTCTATATATGTCTCTCACTGCATCTGGTTGAATATCGATTTGTATCTCGGATCCAACTTGCTTCACAATTTTTAACAGCTCCTCGGTAGTTTCTTTTTCTTTATGGGGTATGTTTCTTATTTCTATACAAGCTGATCTTGTACTAAATTCAAAGTCCTGTATTTTGTTTTCTAACTTCTCAAATGCTTGTTTATAATGAATACGTTCCCTCTCTAATAGCTCAATTCGCCGCTGCACGTCTTCAAAGCTGGAGTTGAAAAATTCAATAGCTTTCTCAATTTCTGAATTGGTATTTTGGATTTGGCGTGACTGTGCTTTCAGTTCGGCAATATCAGCTACAATTGTTTTTAAGGTGTTTGAATGGTCCAAAAGAACCGTTGCCTGTTCACTTTTCCACGAGAGCAGCATATCCTTAAGTTGTTCTATTTCTGTACATAATGGAGAAGAATCATCGCGACGTTGTCGTTTTGCTCTAGAAGATAAATTAGTTCTCTCTCCGATATTCTCACTTGCTGAGATAGACGCCACATTTGGTTCCGAGTGGACTTCACAAATGTTTTTAGATTGTGGCGGAGACCTTTGCGTTCGAGGCATTATAACGTTGTAAGATTAGTGCGCTTCGAATAGCACCACACAAGGATACAGTACAATAATTTCGCCGCGCAGTGAGCACGCGTTGGTAGCTCCGCTTCCAACGAACAGGCCGCGAAGCGCGGAGCGGCGGTTCAAATCCTCCGTACCACGATTTGAATTTATTTAGAAATTCAAATATTTCAATTCTTGGTAATTAATTATAAACAGACCAAGTAATAAATTAAAACGATGCCACTCACAGAAATCAGGCGTCTCACTCTAGATCCTCCCAGTGGGCGGGTTCCACAGGTTGAAACACTGTTAGAGTGACAAGGAATTGAAATTATGATTGAAAGCCAATCAGCGTCGAATTCAACAAGCACTTAGAACCAAGCGAAGCAGAGAAATGACACACGTCCGTCACCGACAAGAGCCAGCGGAGGAATTCGATGTGCTACGGGATTCTACTATGGGGTGGTGCTGCTGACATCAATATCATCTTTACTCTCCAAAAGCGAGCTATAAGATCTATCTACTCGCTAAATTCTAGGAGTTCTTTGAGAGAAAAATTCAAGGAAATTAATATAATGACAGTAGCATCACAATTTATATTCGCTAATTTAATGTATGTTCATAAGAATAAACAACAATTTCCAAAAATTTGTGATGTCCATAGTGTAAATACTAGAAATAAAAATAATCTCGTTAGTTATAAAACAAGGCTCCACAAAATCGGCAACTCTTTCAAGGGGCTTTGTATACGCTTCTACAATAAGGTTCCCAATCATATTAAAGAACTTAATGAAAGATGCTTTAAAGCTACTATTAAGCGAAAACTAAGTAATAAAGCCTATTACAAAATTTCTGAATATTTAGATGACCGAAAGGCTTGGGAATAAGTTATCCTATTACTTAGAAGTTAGTCATTACCTTATTATTGGGAACTTTATATGTTTGTATAAGAGTTATATATATTAAGTTATGCCAATATTTTATTTGCTTAACATTGCGAACTTATATGCCTTACATGACTTTACTTGATATTATTGTCTTAGTATTTAATTGTTGTATTTAGTCTGGGTATGTCATGCTCGCTAAAGTGTCTGTGCTTGCTGCGGCGCCATGTGCCAGGTCGGTCTCTTCCCTGTAACATGGTTGAGGAGGCCGATGGCTGACACATGCGTCACTACTCGTGATCGGGTGCGGCTCGTGTGGACTGGTCGGCTCAGACTATTTCAGTAAGGACCAACTGCTTTAAGAAATCGAGATTTCACTCTCACGATGGTCATGTGCGGCACTAGGTGCTGTAATGAGTTTTATTTCACAATCTTGCAATAAGGCAGCTTAACACACATTGAGCTGCTCTAATCTAATGTAATTAAATTAAAATTGTATAATAATTGTATTACCAAATATTGTTAACATTTGTTCAACGTTGAAAAAGAGCAACGCTAAAGTTTCTTGCCCGTTCTTCTCTAGCGAAACTGCATTCCGAACTGGCGGTAGAGTAAAAAATTGACTGAATCTAAATAATGTATAACATTTCATGGATTCAATAAATATTTGATTTTGATTTTTTTTTGATTTTGATATGTTTAGAGCATGCAAAATTTATTTGTGAAAATTGTGCTAATCTCGGCGGTAGGGATAATCATATTTTCAGTTAAAAAAATTTATATGTATTTTTTTTAAGAGGAAGATCTCTATATCTTTAAGTTTTAAGTTGATTTTCATTGCAAAGAACAATATTTTTGTAAAATGCTTAATTTCTTTAAATTCGTAAACTTTTGTTTCTATAATTGCATAGTATAAGAAAACCGTGAAAATTTTATTATTATTTTATAACTAAGAACTTCTTTCATTTAATTCTATTAAATAAATGATTATTTTACAAAATAAAATTAACATTATAAAAATAATAATAATAACAACATTGTGGTATATTAAGTTATGGGTATGTCCCACCTTTTTTTTTTTTTTTTGTTGTCGCGGGGAAAGCGTTTTATTACTACCGCCCGCTCCGGGGGGAAGCGGAATAAGAATAAAACGGTTATGCTGGACTAGCCGGTCTTACGACCCAGCATCCCCCTCGCCCGGATGATGGCTATCCGGGCAGCCGCTGGGCCGAGTCCCTACCCCCTATGTACACCCCACCCGACACTACCAGCTAAAACCCCGCGGTGGCCTTCTTCGGCGCTTACGGAGCGATCCCTACGGGGTATTCTAAGGAGTTTTTTTTTATTTTTTTTTTATAGTATAGTCCGACAAACGAGCCAGTGGGTCACCTGATGTTAAGTGATCTCCACCGCCCATGAACATCCACAATACCGAAAGTATCATGTATGCGTTGTCGGCCTCAAAGGACAGGAATAGGGATAAGGGTAGGGAAGGGGAAAATCTGGGCCTCCGGTTATTTCACTTACCATACGAAACGCGACAGTAAACTGTCACTTTACGTTGGTTTTCTGTGAGACAGTGGTACTACCCCGGTCGAGCCGGCCCATTCATGCTGTAGACAAATATGTCTACAGCGTGGCTCTACCACTTCCAAAGGAGTGCTAGAATTGCTGCCGGAACCGCCCCTGCGCGGTGCTGCGTTGCAGCCCATCTCCATGGGAGGGCTTAGGAGCCCCCGCGCACCGAACAACGACAGCGAACGAGGCCTTACCACACGCGCTGCCGTCCATCTCGGGGTCGCACGATGCTCCGAAACTGGGAGTGCATCGATTCGGGCTGACAGCCCCCGCTGCGAGCCCGCGACCCCCGATGGCCCCAATTAGTCGCCTCGTACGACAGGCAGGGGTTACCGTGGTGGAATTCAAACGCCCCCGTTCCACAGGGCGGGAGACGCCGGTCAGTCGTCCACCCGGCGCCTCCTACGTCTTCTCTGGCGGCGGGAGGGATCATTTCGTTCCCGATCCCTCTCGGCACTCTCCTTCTGCGAGATGACGCTCTCGCAGAAGTGGGCCACCGCACGCCAGGACCTCCGGCTGGCGACCATGGACGACACCACGGCCGGCAGCGAGAGGTCTCCTCCGACGACTGCTCTGAGAGCGCTGCGCTCTTCCTCCCAGGCTGGGCACTCCTCCAACGTGTGTTGGGCCGTGTCCTGGTGGCAGTTGCCACAATGGTGGCACACGGCAGACACCTCCTTTCCGATCCGACACAGGAACGAACCGAAACATCCGTGGTCCGTCAGTACCTGCGTCAGCCGGAAAGTTGGCGCACCGTGGCGCCTGTCTAGCCATCTCTTTAGGACAGGACGCACTGCCGCGACGGTCCTCAAGCCCGCACTTGGGCTTTCCAGCCTGGTATGCCACTCCTCCACAGCGGTTCTGCGAAATCGGGCCGCAATCTCCCTCGGGGCCAGTCTCACCTGACGGCGACTGGACGCCTCCTCCCGCCAGAAGAACGCGGACGAGAGGAGTTTTGCGTCCAACTCCCAAGGGAGGGTGCCGGCCAATACGCAGGCCGCCTCGTGGGAGACCGTGCGGTAGCCCCTTACTATTCGCTGCGCCAACAAACGCTGCGGTTTGCGCAGCAAGGCGACGCAGCGGGGTTTCAGGGACTGGGCCCATACGGGACATCCGTACAGGGCCATTGACCGCACGACTCCAGCGTATAAACTTCGGCAAGGGCTATTAGGTCCCTCCAGGTTCGGCAGCAGGCGTCCGAGCGCGCCCGCCGCCCGCACCAATTTCGGCGACAACTCCTTGAAATGGGCACGGAAATCCCATCGGCTGTCCAGAATCAATCCCAAGTACTTCATTGTACAGCCGATGGGAATCCGCACCCCCTCCACATTGATGTGGGGCATTAAAGGTGGCCGAATCCGAGGACCGTGAAAGTAAAGGGCCTCGGATTTGTTCAGGGCCACCTTAAGGCCCAGTCGCCGAATCCTGCCCACCACCTGTTCGGTTGCGAACGAGGCGAGCAGGGTGGCCTCCTGGAAAGACCTGGCTTTCGCTGTTACTAGCGTGTCGTCTGCATAACAGACGACAGCGACGCCTCGGGGATTGGAACCACGGAGCACCCAATCGTAGCCGATGTTCCATAAGAGAGGGCCCAGGACTGAGCCCGCGACATGGACATGGAGCGACATGCCCTTTTTTATTTCTTTTCCCCCCCCTGCGGGACTTACTCTGGGGAGGTAGTTGGGACGTGGCGGACGTCGATGGTACAGGCCCAGCCATAACAGCAGGAACGGGTCGAGGACCAACATTAGGGGTGGGCTGGGCATTGCTTTTGCCCTTTCCCTGCCCCTTGCCCTTCGGGGTGGCTGGTGTACCAGCACCACCTGTTTGGGCTTTCGAGGGCCCGGCGACAGCGACAACTTTGCCACTGTCGGCAGCTAGCGGGGGCCGCATGATGGGCTCCGGGGGCAGTCTCGAGCATATTGCCTCCAAGCGTACGTCTAAAATATTAAGCAGACGGCGCTCGAGTTGCTTTTCCCCCTCTGCCTGACGGGCCGCCGGTATCGACGGTCCAATTGATTGGACCATTGCGAGCATTCTTTGCATGGTCTTCTCTTGGTCTGCCAGGGAGGCCTTAAGAAGGGTAATCTGTTGCGCCATTGCCGCTTTCTCGGCCTCTAACCTGGTCACGTCAGCAGAGGCTGACTCCTCCGCCCTCTCTACCAGTTCATTGGCCGCGAGATTAAGCCTCCGCTGCTCTGTCCCATTTAGATGCCGGGACTTTTTTGCCACATCCCGGATAATTTCTGACAGCTGCAATCGCCAGTCACGGCCATCAGCTGTCGCATCAGTTATTATCATCGGCGTGGTGTCTTCGTTAGGCACCACAGCCGGACTTGCTGAGAGAGCAAGGATTTTCTGCGCTGGTTCGACATCACTGTCACTTGTAGCCGTGTCCAGTTGCCGATCTCTCAACGCCCGCTTTGAGTGCGTCATTACGCTGCTCGTTCCTTCCTTGGCCTTGGGAGCCGAGATAGTTGAAGCGGCTTCAACAGTCGCCTTCTTTGGCTTACTCCCAGTTTCGTCCAAAGGGCCAGGGTCGCCAGCGTCCCCTGGGATAGATGTTTTCTCCACCGAATCTTCTTTTGTTTTTTTAATAATTGTTTTCATGATTGAACCCACGAGTATGGGGGATATAAACGGTCCGCCCAGCCAGAGCCCCCTGTAGCTGGGTAAGCAAATTCTGCACGGGGTTCAGCACGTTCCCCGCCGGGGTTCGCACTAGAGACCGAACTACCCATCGGCCATGCATCCCCTCACGGTGCGCCGCCGCTTGGGATTTGGGGTGACTTTTTATAGAGGTTTTCTACCTCGCGGCCCGGGCGGTTAAGCCAAGACCCTCGGTCCAGTCGGAGCGCGAGACATGACCACAGACCTCCAGACCAGATTACGATTTACGACGGTGACATCAGGAAAGAGCGTCCTCCCTACTACCGCTCGGCGGCGGGGTGAGCGCACACCGAGCCCGCCGACACTCCCGAGACAGAACTCGGGAGTAGCTCAATAAATGAGCACGGACTTCTGATTGAAGGCCGCCGCACCAAGCGACAACCGTCAACCACCTTTTGTCAGGATATCGGCCGTCGGTCAACGTGACCGCCGTTGCCCAGGGTGCACCACGTGGAGGTTTCCTGACTTCGCACCCCTGGGTATGTCCCACCCTGCCACATTCTTGATGTAACTTTTTTTTACCTCATGCTCGCCGGGTTAAAATGAAATCACGTCGCAAGTTTCACATGGCATGCATGATGTTTGGTATTATCAATTTCAAAACGCCATCATACTTATACAGCAAACTACGCTGGGTAGGCTCGAGTACGGTGCGTTCGACTAGACAGTGTGCACTACAGCTGAGTATACCTCCTCACAGAACCGAGGCTTTTAGAGGTAGCTTTAGATATGTTGCGACAAAGTGTTGAAATATTATTCCTCCACCTATTCGAGGGTCTAAAACTTTATATACCTTTCGTCGTAAACTTAAAGCGTTCCTAATTAATTCCCAGGTAGCTTTAGGTAATGCTCAAGTTAACGCATCTTTTATATAGACCACATGGATACTGCCTCTATACTGGACACTGATGCATTCTCACTGTACTCGCCCGCACTTCGATGTTGCTTCGTTTGGGGAGGTCTTGTTTTTTTTTTTTTTATTCTGGCGCGGCAAAGTGACCACACTGCACCTGATGGTAAGCGCAGTGCCGTCCAGATAGAGTATAAAGTAGCAAGAGACAGTCTATCCCTCGCTACTCAACACAATCATGCCGGCCTGCTGTTTAGCTTCTTCACACTACGCCTAAAGGACCCAGGATCATAGGAAGGAGGGAACACGGTAGCTGGCAAACTGTTCCACAGCTTGATGGTGCGGCAAAAATACGAGTTTGCGAACCTCTTGGTTCGGGCCGGGGTAGTAGATACCACGAAGCTGTGGCTCCGCAATCCAGTACGCGTGGTTCTGGTATGGAAGGGAGAGGATGGGATAAGATGAAACAATTCTTCAGAGCATTCGCCATGATAATATCGGTCTGATAATAATATCGGTAAACTTAAAATAAAAGTAGTGTTAGTTAAGAACAGTAGTAGTAGTAGTAGTAAGTAGTCAGGACCATCATTAATTATTATTATTATTATCTTTTAATATATATATATATATATATATATATATATATATATATATATATATATATATATATATATATATATATATGTCGGAGCAACATGAAAAACGGATACTCAATTGAACTTTTAACTCGTTTTATTGTAAAATGTGTACCGCCACTTGTTTTGCTATTTTGAGGGTGGATTTGACTAGTTTATCGCGTGATCTCGCGGACGAGTGGGGCACTATAGAAAATATCATAATAAAAGCGTGCACCTTGTCATTTTGAGAGGAATTCCACATTCAATCTTGAATAGCTAGTAACTTAGAGGTCGTAATGCCGAAATACTGTGTAATGTAATAAGTTAACGTGTTGTGAGATGACATCACAGATGACATCACACTGGTTATGACCGGAGAAAAGATCGAGGACCTGGAGAACAGAGCCAATCAAGTGCTTCGTTATGTGCACGACTGGGGCATAAAGAACAAGCTAAAATTTGCACCCAATAAAACAACAGCAATGTTAATTACTAGGAAAAGGAACGTTAGAGCCCCGGTCGTGCACATGGCGGGGCAAAACTTGACGCTGGTGAAACAGACTCGGCTCCTGGGTATTGTGCTGGACGACCGAATGTGTTTTGGACCGCACGTGGAAATGGCCTGCAAAAAAGTTGTAAATATATACAAACAACTGGAAAGGGCAGCCAGGGTCACGTGGGGTTTGAACACGGATGTCATTCGCACAATATACCAGGCAGTTGTTGAGCCGGTGTTGCTATATGCGGCGAACGCCTGGGGTAGGGCGGTGGTGCTTCAGTATGTGGTAAGGAGGTTGCGTGCCGTTCAGTCTTCCTTTGCAAGGAAAATTGTAAAGGGGTACAGAACGGTATCGTCTGACGCGGCAATTACGTTGGCAGGTCTGTTGCCCATAAATCTGAGGGTAAAAGAAGTGGTAAGTCTCTACCGGGTGAAGCGGGGCGGTCCTCTACAAGCGCTCCAAGGTAGGTCTCTTGAGAGGAAGATTTCCCCAAATAATATGCCTCATCCTGCGTATTGGATCTCGGTGACGTACTCAGCTCTCGAGGCCGGAGAGGAGGACATAGCGGAGTTGGGGGCGACTGGACTATGTGTGTACACCGACGGCAGCAAAATAGAGGGTAGAGTGGGTGCGGCGGTCTCGGTCTGGAGAGATGGTGTTGAGATAGGGTTTAGACTATTAAGTCTCGAATCTCATTGTACTGTCTTCCAGGCTGAGATGTTCGCGATTTTGAAGGCGACGGAGCTAGCAAGAACAATGAGTGTGACTAGAATTAATATTCTCAGTGACAGCAGGTCTTCACTCGATCTGCTGAGAGATCCAAATACTGCCAGCCCCGTCGCCTCAGAAATCAAAAATAACGTCCGAAGGCTTGCTGCCGTGGGGGTAGACGTTCGTATGTTCTGGCTGAGGGCCCACGTAGGGATCCCTGGCAACGAACGAGCGGATGAGTTGGCCAAACATGCGGCCAGGGACAGGGGAGTCGCCCCTGACTATGACTATGATAAGTTCTCGCTGACGTGCGCGAGAAGGATAATCAGGGAGGAGAGTGTTGTGGCATGGCAGGAAGAGTATGGCAAAATACCTCCTGACAAAACTTTTAAGATCTTTCTCCCTGACACCCTCTCAGCGTACGCTTTCGCGAAAAACACAAGGCCAAATGCCCTTATGACCCAGGTCTTGACGGGACATGGCGGGATTGGCCACTACCTCCACAGGTTCAGGCTTCGTGATACACCTTGGTGTAAATGTGAGCCTGAGGTTGTGGAGGGGGTGGTCCACCTGCTAGCTGAATGTCCCCGTTTCTGTCGAGCCCGGTATGAGCTCGAGTGCGAGACGGACGTCATAATTGTCCCGGCAAACTTCCCGCTGCTTTTGTCAAACAAAAAAACAAAAATAAAATTTATGAATTTTTGTAAAAGAGTTATGCGGATGGTTTGCTGGGAGAATGGAAGTACCGCGGAATGGTCGTTGCACTAGAGTAAACAAATAACAATTATACTATTTTACTATATATATTATAAAATTTTTAATATACAATAATTTATAATCAATGAATTAGTAATTAGTATTAGTAGAAGAAAGTAACTGCATTAAATAAATTATGGGCCAAAATATGGAAATAATTAACTAATGAAATATGTATATATATATGTGTGTGTGTGTGTATGTGTATATATATATATATATGTATATATATATTTATATATGTACATGTATATATATATATATATATATATATATATATATATATATATATATATATATATATATATATGTATTATTATTATAAACTATTAATTAATGTATAATTTTATTTTTTGTTTTTTATAAACAACCCCAATTCTGAGCACCTGCGCTACTCACCTTTGATGATACAAAAGTCAGATAGCGTACAGCTCTTTAGATGCAATTTGTAATTTAATTTGTTATAAAATTATTAGTTAATGTAATGTTTAGAAATAATGTTATAAGTAATTAAGTAATACGTAACGTAATGCAATGTAATGTAATGAATGAAATCTAGTGTTATTTTATCTAATGCAATGTAATATAATGTAAGGTAATTAATTGTAATGTAATAGTGTAATCTAAGGTAATAATAACGTAATGGTACCATTCATATAGTATATATGATAGTATTTATAGCACCTGCGCTGCTTACCTACCTTTGACAGGGGCAAAGGTAGGCCAGTGAGAATGCGTTCCCTAGATTCATACGGCAATTTTTTATGTTTATGTCAATATATTAGGTATTATGTATTTATTGTAATAGGTATATGTATTAGTGCAAAAAAGGTCTCCTGACCATTCAGGAGAATATTATACAAATAAATTAAAAAAAAAAAAAAAAAAAAAAAAACGTGTTGTGAGACTGTAATTAGTATCAGTTATAGTAACTTAGTTTGTGCTGTGTTTAAAAGAGCAACCATGGGGTTTCTTGCCAGCTCTTCCCCATGGATGACTGCATTCCGAACTGGCAGTAGTTTAATAAACTCTAAAGTCTGAAGTGTTAATCTTGAGTTTTACTACCGAACTATTACACGCTGTGCATCCTGACTATATCTGGAGATCGGAGAGGGATGTGTAAGCCCTCTCACAACCCCGGCCTGTGGACATTGCCGCTGACATATATATATTTATTATATATTTGTGTGTGTAATACATATACATATACATATCACATACACAGATCTACATTATATGATGCATATCAAAAATTAATATAAACATTTTAAAACTATTTATTAATAAATATATAATATAAAATATCTTGATATATATATTTGTCTTTTGCTGACATCCGTGTGGCCCTTGCTGAAAATCAGTGTCAGGTGGACCCTCCCACCTGGCGGACGCTGAGCCTGTGGTCTTTTTGGTCATGCTTCGGACACGGATGGCTAGGGTTTATAAATGTGCCGGGAGTCCCTTTTTGTGTATAGTCTATAAGTTTTACTTTTATGTATTAGATAGCTTGTATCCGTTATTTGTATTATCTTATTTTAAATGTGTTCTCTGTGCATTTGTATTATCCTACTACTTACTGCCATCTGGTCCAAAGACAATGGCCAAATAAATATATTCTTTCTTTCTTTCAATAGATTTCAAAAGGAAACATCAGAAAATAAAGAAGCGATGTCATGGTTGGTACTGCTTAAAAAATTGAAAGAAAAAAATATCGACGTTAACTTATCATGGGAGGAAAAAATAAAAACTTGTCTAACCACAATATGGAAATGTGCAATGACTTTCGTAGTTCAACAGTTTTCAGATTCGCCCAGTTAAATTTTTTTTTAACCTACATGGATCATAGCAACCAAAACATTTCAGTAAATATACTTCAGTGGAATTCGCGGAGCCTTCGCCCTAAAAGTTCAGAGTTCGAATCCCTTTTGAATCAAGAAAAAATACATATCGCAATAATAAGCGTAACCTGGTTGAAGCCGGGAAGCAATTCTCGTGTAAGTGGTTATAACACATACAGAAATGATCGACGTGATGGATATGGTGGTGTAGCTGTTCTGCTTCACTGGTCGATTAAAGGACAAGAAATTGACTCATAATACCTTAATCCATGCATTGATTATAGATATAGATTTAGAAAATATTATATCTGTCGGAGCGTCATGAATACGGACACTGAATTGAAGTCGCAAATAGCTATAAGTATTGTAAAATGTGGGCACCGTCACTTGCTTTGCTATTTTTGTAGTATAACTAAACGCATCTGACAGATGTCACTAGACACTGTTAGGTTGGTCGGTTGGTGCGCAACGACGGCGACGTAGAATAAGTTGGCTTGGCTATAAATGTGTAATAGATATAAGAAAAGAAAGAAATAAAGATATAAAACACTACAATTTTGAAGGTGGTTTCGAGTTGTTTATCGTATGATCTCACTCACGGAGTGGGGCACAACGAAAATCACAATATAAAAGAGCACCTCGCCATTTGACGACTAATTGTGAAGTAGTCATTGAACAGTTAGTAGCTTCAGGGGTCGTAATGCCGGATTACGGTTTAACGGACGGTGCCTACCCAGTTTAAAGTAACCCTTATTGTTCAAAGAAGTTGCGTGGGCTGTATAGTGTGCTCAATCCTGGATAAGGTGGCAATGTGGTTTAGTGCGTAGAGAGATAGTCAAAAGGAAGTTCTTAACCGGGCTATTAATTGACGTAAGCCAGGGAGTGAGTCGAAGGGATGCAGTTGTCCGAGTTACGACCAGAGAGTACGCTCTGGGTTGTAGATTGAAGGGGCGCTGTGATCCGGGCTGCACTGCCTTGGTTGAGTCGTAGTATCGAGTAGTTAATGTTTTTAGACTCTCGCGATTTGAATACATATTATAAAATTAGGAACGGGTCTTAATCGCGCAATATTTTAATGGTATAAATACCACAATTATTTCCCGACGTTTCGACCGAGTTGCATCGGCCGTGGTCACGGGCTGACTGAGTGAGAATTTAGTGCCGTCTTCGTAAGGTGGGCTTTCGTGTGGTGGGGATATCGGTAACCAGTGTAATGGGGGTTTTGATAACTACCTTTCCTTGGTTTTTATTTTTATCACAAATACTGTCGGTACGGCGGTAAAGCGCTGAAGAGTTGACTCATTGTGACGACGCGGTTTACAAATACTTATGACAGGATTCCATGTTGTTGACAAACGGTATCCATCCTCTCGGTTGAAATTCTGATGTTTTTTGATTTCTACCGCTTCACGTACTATTCTGGAGTAATAATGGCGATCGGTGGATAGAACCTGTGGTTGGTGTAGTTCTATCCAATGATTAGGTCCAGCCTCCAGCAAATGCTCAGCCACCGCTGATTTGTTGATCTGGCGGATTTTTACAGCTGTAATGTTTTCCTTGACCCTTTCAGCGATCGTTCTTTTGGTCTGGCCGATCTAGGAATTACCACAACTGCAATTCACCTTATAAACACCAGGAGTTTGTAAGGGAATTACATCCTTTGGAGTACGCAAGTGGTTCGATATTTTTGCGAGCGGACTATATACAGTCTTAATGGATTATTGTTTGAGTACTGTTCCAACTTTGTCCGTGACTCCTTTTATATATGGCATGTATGCTGGGGCTCTGCTCACCTCAGCAAGACGCTCCCTCTTCTTGGGACGGCGTATCTTTCCTTTGTATCCGTTACTCTTCAGTACCTTCTGAACATGTGTGAGCTCACTTTCTAGATGTTCAGAGTCACAGAGGTCATATGCTCTATTTGTCAACGATGTCACAACGGATTCCAAATGCCGTGGATGGTGCTGCGAGTAGGCATTGAGATACCTGTCAGTGTGTGTTGGTTTTCTGTATACAGTGTGTCCTATGGAACCATCGTTTCTCACCATTACTTTCACATCGAGAAAAGGTAGCGTTCTGTCTACCTCCATTTCATAACTGAATCGGATCTTTGGATGTATGGAGTTCAACCGGTTCGCGAATTGTTCTACTTCATGCCTGTTGCCATGCATGATGCAGAATACATCATCGACATACCTCTTCCACAATTTAACATTATTTGTTTGTGTGTCTATGGATTGCTCGAAATATTCCATCCAGATGTTGGCCATTACCGGTGCCACTGGGCTGTCCATAGCTACTCCATCAATCTGAAGGTAATGTTGCCCTTGATATAAGAAGTAATTACCTTCTAAACAGCTCTTTAATAGATCCATGTATTCGTTAGACGGACCGTTTTCCTCCAACTTGCTCTCGATGACCTCAAGACAATCTTGAATAGGAAAGTTGGTGAATAATGACTCTACGTCAAAACTCACAATCACTTCGTCTGGATCCACCGTTACACTCTTGTTGATGTCCACGAAATGGCGAGAATCTTTCACAAAAGATGTAGTCTTGCCCACTAATGGTTGCAGTACCTTACTTATGTGTTTCGCCAAATGATATGTTGGTGAATTGATTTGACTCACAATTGGACGTAAAGGTACATTGCCTTTGTGGATTTTAGGCAAACCATATAGCTTCGGCGATTGTACTATTTGAGGACTGTGTAAGTGCCGAAACACATCTTCTGTGAATAAGTCTTCATGGTCCTTAATGAGTTCTCTTATGTGTTTTGTTACTCTGGCAGTCGGGTTATAAGACACTGGTTTGTAAACTGAATTATTTGTGATGAAAATAAAAACCAAGGGAAGGTAGTTTGCGGCGTTTTGTAGTTTACGTGCACGTAGATAGATAGATAGTTGGATGAGACAATTAAAATCAGGGTTTGAATACGTAGGTACGAGCTTTATTGATAAAATACACCACCTCTTCACATGCAACACGGTAGCGGATGGTGATGCTACACTTAGGGTACTGGCCTGGTGGCACCGTTCCAGGTGGACGGCACGAGGATGGCACACGTGGTTGCACGGTGGTTGCTTGGGCGCTGCGCAGCGGAGTAGCCACGCGGTTCGCGTTAGCGCGCGAGGTCCTGGGGTCAGCTCCCGTGTATAATGCGCACGTGGTTAGCACGCTTATGGGTCCACGTGTCTTGGTGAGGGTGTGGATGGCGGCGCGTTAGCGCAGCGGAGTAGGTGCCCGCGCGGCACAGCCCAGCAGCAGCTTGCTGGCGTGCCTCGTGGCAGCTTGGGGTTTTACAGATTTGGCTCAGCGACAGCTCGCCGGACCGGAAGACGTGGCAGGTGTGTCCAGCGCACACCTGATGCACCGTAGGAACCTGGTGGCAGGCGTGTCCAGTGACCACCTACCGCACCGTATGAACCTGAAAACAGTTACCACCAGATCGGAATGCAAGTTAGGCTCGCATTGCCAGAGACCCTTGTGACAGCTCACAGGTTCGCGGCACGAAATACACTGAGCGGTTAGTTACTGTTCAACTCACCCGAGCGGGATTTCAATGCAAAAGAGACCGAGTGTGCGATACGTGCGTATTTATACTAGATTCGCATCGCACAGGGCTGTGATTCTTAGGAATAATCGAGTTTGCATCCATCATAGATAATTGAGCGAATTAATTAATTGACGGTATAAGCTCTCGAATTACAGCATACTTAGCGTCAACCGGTGCACTGTCAGAACGCCAGTTCGCTTACCGGGCCAGCCGCTCCACTACGTCGCTTACGCGCGAGGTCATTCGTCGGGTGGTAGAGGCTTGTGAACAGAGATGGCAAGTCGCAGTCCTTTGCTGCGATTTATCGAAAGCATTCGATGTCGCAGATCACAATGTTATCTCGGCTAAGCTTCGACACTACGTAGTCGGGGGTGAGGCCCATGCTTTACTAACTGACCTCCTAAAAGACAGGTTTCAGATGGTTGTCGGGGATGGAGGTGAGACCAGATCCGATCCTCTTGGTACAGCCATGGGTGTGGCACAGGGGTCGTCAGTATCTAACATCCTATTCTCACTCTTACTTAACGATCTGCCTGAGCACGTTATAAAGGGGGAGGTGTTCATGTATGCGGATGACGTTGCAGTTGTCGTTTGTGCCTCATCTCTTGATCAGCTCGAGCAACGGTTGGGTGAGGCCGCCAATCAGGTGGCGCGGTGGTTCAAGTGGAATGGACTTGTCGTAAACCTTAAGAAAACACATTTCATTCATTTTTCGATGTCAGGTCACCGAGTCAGGAGCCTGTCGGTATCGCTAGACTCAACATCATTAGCGCAAGTCCAATCAATTGTTTTCCTGGGATTTCACATTGATCGGTGCCTAACCTGGGGTACGCATATCGACAAACTTTGTGGAAAACTAGGCAGTGCTTGTTATGCTCTGCGTAGGTTGTCCAGGGTGGTTTCATCTGATGTTGTTCGTACTTGTTATTTTGCAACTGTGCACTCGCTTCTCCAGTACGGGTCCGAGTTATGGGGGCGTGCTGCGGACAGAAAACGCGCCTTCCGGATGCAGAAACGTGCTGTGAGGACGATCGCAGGAATATCATGGGACACATCGGCGAAACCGTACTTTAGGTCTCTACAGATACTCACGCTACCTTCAGTGGTAATACTACAGGTCGCAATGTACGTAAGGTATAATTTGAATTTATTTAAAACACGTGGAGACTGTCATGCTCGTCACCACAATACTCGTGGTGCTGGCAAACTTGCCATAATAACCCATAGACTTGTTAAATCAGACAAGCTTACACATGTGCTGGGGCCTACCATATACAACCGACTGCCAATTCATATTTTGGAAGCACCTAGCAATTTAATATTTAAAACTAAATTAAAGACGTGGCTCATCGAGAAGACATTCTATGATGTAGATGATTTTATTAATTCACACATTCCATAATATTAATACTGCGTATAATGTGACTGCCTCGGTGGCGCAGTTGTAATTGCGCATGCGTTACGACTGCTGTGCTGAGGTCTCGGGTTCGATCCCCGGGTCGGGTAAAGTGATATTGGGTTTTTCTATCTAGAAATTCCTCAGTATTAGCCCGGAGTCTGGAATTTGTGCCCGGTATGGCGATAGGCTCGCCCCCTATCACATTATGGGACCGAAATTCGGCGAAAAGTGGGTGTACTGGTTACACCTCTGCCTACCCCTTCGGGGATTACAGGCGTGAGTGTATATGTATGTATGTATAATATTAATAATAATAGTATTTTGATTGACATAGATAGAAATGATAATTATTAAATGATGTATATGACTGTATATTGTATTAGAGATCAAGCGAGTCAGCCAGTAGATCTACTGGCTGATCCGTTAGATCTAATTATTTTAATTTATTTAAGTCTTAATATTTATATTTAATTTGAAATGTATTAAAAAAAACAGACGTGTAAATGTGCTTTACCAATAAATTGATTATGATTATGATTATAATCGACTATTATTAAGTTTAGATTTTATAATGCTACAAGCTATCAAAACCCCCACTAAACTGGTTACCGATACCCCCACCACACAAAAGCCCACCTTACGAAGACGGCACTAAATTCTCACTCAGTCAGCCCGTGACCACGGCCGATGCAACTCGGTCGAAACGTCGGGAAATAATTGTGGTATTTATACCATTAAAATATTGCGCGATTAAGACCCGTTCCTAATTTTATAATATGTATTCAAATCGCGAGAGTCTAAAAACATTTATTGCAAACCGCTACGGGCAGGAATGTGTCATATTAATAAAACACCTTGAATCCCTTCGGAAAAAACGTGTACGCCTAGAAACTTCGCTAAGTTTCCTCACTAAGTGCCGCGATTGTGACTTGGTACCTACAGGAGTGTGTTAGAAAAATAAGGACTTTCTTTAAATGAACAATTAATCTAGATCATATGTATATGATTATATTTGTAGATGGCCTTTATTTAACTGAATATAAACAAATATATAATTATATATCATCATTATGTTCTTTAATAATCTATAATGTAAAAATATATATTCGTAGTGTTTTAATTATCTTTTAGAATACTTTCATTTATCATATTTTCCACAATTGGATTAGACTATTGTTCAAAGCGGTTAGGTCAGGGTTTCCTTACGTATTGACGGTTAGAAAACAACTCACTCGTCCGTCCATTTCGACGGCCTTTTATACATTTATGCATTCTAATATTTTCAGGAATCACCGTCAATGAACATAGTGATTGTTAATAAATTATTGCTTTACAAATCGTAATAGTGCTAATTAATAATTATCAATAAATAACATTCAATAATCAATTGTGAATAATCGTTTTACAATCATCTTGTAATAAACATTGGGTTCGCCGGAAGCTGACAAGCGGATGGAGTTTTTATTTCATATTTATTTGTACTCCTTAAAATTTAAATAAACGTTTCCTAATTTTGTTAGTAAGTGTATCTATGTTAAATTATTTAGTGTATCTATGTTAAATTATAATTATTAGTCGAGCTGGTAAATGCAGGACTGGAAGTCGAACAACTATTTATAGGATATATCATATGAATAGCCATATATTCTTAGAGCAATAAAACAATATATATCAAAGGCAATATCTTTTAATAATTGATGCCACAACGATCTTTTAAATATTTACCCCCTACTTCGGAAAGCCTAATAACAGGAGAAGAAATAGGGAAGAAACTCCTGCTATGATATTACATCTCAAATCATAACATTACAATTCATAAACATACAAATGTATAAATATCAAATAATACTTAGCTTAATTACTCCTGTAGCAAGACATATTCTGTTCACAAGTACTTTCAAAGCTTACAGGGTATTACTTTCAGAACTTCCGCCTGTTATCACTATGCAACAATAACTAATTTCTATACCGATGTTCCTAGCTTTTTATACAGTGGAGCAAACAAGTCCGTTTTACATAAATCTTTATCTAAATGTTATTTGTAAATAGAACAACATACAAACATTATGATTAATTCTAAAATGAATTAAAGTATACTTTATAAACGAATTATTACTCTAAATACAATTATTTCTTAATAATTCAATTTGCTTTTCAATATACTTTAAATGACGTAGGTAGTTGATAATTCACAAATATTCATCAATTCAGTTGTTTTAAATTCAATAAATCTAACAAGTGCGTATCAAGCCGCGAAAAGACATTCCATATTCCGAAGGAATTCTACACAATGCTAGTGTTCGTCTTTTGAAACAATTAATTCGTAACTGTCAGTACAAGTTAAATAATGTACAGTGTGACCTTTATAATGTGCATATCAAGTGTAGTGAGGTGCTGTCAGCTAGTGATTTCGACTTGTGTGATCGGGTATCTTACAAGCAAGCTAGCTGTATTTACGATCTGAGCATTACACAACATAATGCTAAATTCGATAAGTTGAAAAGCCGTGACGACAAGAGAACTGGTCCAATAGCACAGCCTACCAAACAAGAGACGGTGATCAATTTGTCAAATCAAAGTCTAGACAGTGCCACACAGAGCGTATTGGTAAAAGGGTTAAATTTTGCCTTAACACCTAAACGAATACCATACGAGAATGTCATATGTGGCATCGAGGAGGTGATAGCGCGTAACCAACTACCGTCTAATGATGCAGATACGATTAGACAGGATGTTGCCGTTATTTTACGGAAATCAAAACCACCTAAACACAATATCACGACGGAAGAGCGTCTAGCACTAAAAACGCTTCGTGTTATCACGAATATTTTGGTGCTAAAGGCCGACAAGGGAAACGCTACCGTGGTGTTAAATTCCAATGATTACGACAGCAAAGTAATAGATTTGTTAAGTGACACTTCAGTTTACAAACCAGTGTCTTATAACCCGACTGCCAGAGTAACAAAACGCATAAGAGCACCCATTAAGGACCATGAAGACTTATTCACAGAAGATGTGTTTCGGCACTTACACAGTCCTCAAATAGTACAATCGCCGAAGCTATATGGTTTACCTAAAATCCACAAAGGCAATGAATGTACCTTTACGTCCAATTGTGAGTCAAATCAATTCACCAACATATCACTTGGCGAAACACATAAGTAAGGTACTGCAACCATTAGTGGGCAAGACTACATCTTTTGTGAAAGATTCTCGCCATTTCGTGGACATCATCAAGAGTGTAACGGTGGATCCAGACGAAGTGATTGTGAGTTTTGACGTAGAGTCATTATTCACCAACGTTCCTATTCAAGATTGTCTTGAGGTCATCGAGAGCAAGTTGGAGGAAAACGGTCTGTCTAACGAATACATGGATCTATTAAAGTGCTGTTTAGAAGGTAATTACTTCTTATATCAAGGGCAACATGACCTTCAGATTGATGGAGTAGCTATGGGCAGCCCAGTGGCACCGGTAATGGCCAACATCTGGATGGAATATTTCGAGCAATCCATAGACACACAAACATATAATGTTAAATTGTGGAAGAGGTATGTCGATGATGTATTCTGCATCATGCATGGCAACAAGCATGAAGTAGAACAATTTGCGAACCGGTTGAACTCCATACATCCAAAGATCCGATTCAGTTATGAAATGGAGGTAGACAGAACGCTGCCTTTTCTCGATGTAAACGTAATGGTGAGAAACGATGGTTCCATAGAACACACTGTATACAGAAAACCAACACACACTGACAGGTATCTCAATGCCTACTCGCAGCACCATCCACGGCATTTGGAATCCGTTGTGACATCGTTGACAAATAGAGCATATGACCTCTGTGACTCTGAACATCTAGAAAGTGAGCTCACACATGTTCAGAAGGTACTGAAGAGTAACGGATACAAGGGAAAGATACGCCGTCCCAAGAAGAGGGAGCGTCTTGCTGAGGTGAGCAGAGCCCCAGCATACATGCCATATATAAAAGGAGTCACGGACAAAGTTGGAACAGTACTCAAACAATACTCCATTAAGACTGTATATAGTCCGCTCGCAAAAATATCGAACCACTTGCGTACTCCAAAGGATGTAATTCCCTTACAAACTCCTGGTGTTTATAAGGTGAATTGCAGTTGTGGTAATTCCTAGATCGGCTAGACCAAAAGAACATTCGCTGAAAGGGTCAAGGAACACATTACAGCTCTAAAAATCCGCCAGATCAACAAATCAGCGGTGGCTGAGCATTTGCTGGAGGCTGGACCTAATCATTGGATAGAACTACACCAACCACAGGTTCTATCCACCGATCGCCATTATTACTCCAGAATAGTACGTTGTTACGTTGTAACAAGTTAAGACATAAAAATAAAAAATGTAAAAATAATTACAAACATACAGACAAAATAATTAAGTTGTTACTACAAAGCGAAACCACGTGAAATGATCTAACAATAGCGTATAGAACTAAATAAGGTAATCCTTCTGGACGTTAGCTTTAAACCCCACTAAAAATATCAATTCTCACGCACACGAAGACAAAATCTTTCCTTTAAATACAGGGCGCAAGACCCAACAGCCCACAGTTTGATTCTAGAACGCACGCGAAATAGGCGGTCTTCAAGTACATTCCACTATTTAAAAAAAAGTAGTAAAATCAGTGCATCGTCCTAATCCCCCTTGGTAAGTTAATTTATTAATTCTATAGGCTTGTTGCTGTTAGCTAATTTCGTGTCTGGTTTAATCCGATTTAAATTCTTCCACCGTATAATAATGATTTAGCTACGTAAAGAACATGTGACGCGTGGTACAGTAAAACATAACCTTATCTTAGATATGTTTCACTCGGGTTCATTTAAATGCTACTGCCATATTAAGTTGGTCTAGATCAGAAATTAAATGACCACTTGTATTTCACGCGTGTGTTCACAATACCGGTGGTTTTCTTTCTTTAATGTAACTTGTTAAAATAGTAGACTAAAATTAATCATTCACTTGTTAACTTAAATTCCTTAAATAATATCCACCGTAAAATTGTATCCTATATTTATTTTGTAGTAGTAATGTATCTAGAAAAGTAAATTAAGAAAAGTAACTTAAATATTATTGTATATTTAATATTTTATAATAGTATTGTTTCTTATTGTTTTTTATTGTTTCGCGAAAGATGCCGACACCCACACATGGTCTCGCCTAGTGCTTGGGTCTCGGGGTCTTTTGCGCTACAAACGTCCTGTCGACGCGTTCCAGGAATCTGGGGGACCACCGTACGGGTTGCAGCTGCGAGGTGCCGACTACCGTACGGTTTAGACACAGCGACTACGGCTCCGAGCCCGGAAGGAGTGCGACCGTGGCAAAGCATAAGCTGCCGACCTCTGCTGACCTCTGCGCCTGACACGTTGCTACGCCGAGAGCCACGCGGCGCCCCGGTCTCCGCCGCGCCGGCGGACGTTTAAGCGTAGTTAAGTCCCCAGCGCACCTTGCCCGTAGATCATCATCAAAAAACTTCTCTGTGCCGATAGCTCACGCCCTGAGCAAATCTCATACGTCTCGGTGAACAATTATTTTTTCTTGGTAAACAACTTTGTCTAAAGAAAAATAAAAGTATTTTTTATTTCTTTTTACTTCGTTTTTTTTTGTGCCCCGTCGTCAGGCGGACCGTAACAACGTGAAGTGGTAGAAATCAAAAAACATCAGAATTTCAACCGAGAGGATGGATACCGTTTGTCAACAACATGGAATCCTGTCATAAGTATTTGTAAACCGCGTCGTCAGAATGAGTCAACTCTTCAGCGCTTTACCGCCGTACCGACAGTATTTGTGATAAAAATAAAAAACAAGGGAAGGTAGTTATCAAAACCCCCATTAAACTGGTTACCGATATCCCCACCACACGAAAGCCCACCTTACGAAGACGGCACTAAATTCTCACTCAGTCAGCCCGTGACCACGGCCGATGCAACTCGGTCGAAACGTCGGGAAATAATTGTGGTATTTATACCATTAAAATATTGCGCGATTAAGACCCGTTCCTAATTTTATAATATGTATCAAGTAGTTGTGGGTATTGCCAGGATTGGGAACATCATCAGTAGTTTGAGAAAGTGATCGATGTACCAACATTAATTGTAATTCAAAGTGCTGTGTTTAAAAGAGCAACCATGGGGTTTCTTGCCAGCTTCTTCCACATGGATGACTGCATTCCGAACTGGTGGTAGCTTAAATAGACTGTGAAGTGTTAACCTTGTGTTTTACTACCGAACTATTATACGATGAGCATCCTGACAATATCTGGAGATCGGAGAGGGACGTATAGGCCCTCTCACAACCCCGGCCTGTGGACATGCCTACGACATATCTATTTATTGCCCTCCATGTGTGAACACCACTTTAAGGGACTGGGACAACATATTTTCTATAAGCAAACAGAAAACTCTCATTGCAGAAGATTACAATGGCCACCATACCAACTGGTCTAGTAAAACTGATATAAGAGGGACTCAAATTTTTGACGCTGCATTAGAAAACAACTTTATCTGTCTTAACAACGGTAGTGCAACCCGTATCAAAGTCATAAATGATATCACTCACAAAACATCACCAGATGTATCATTTGCCTCATCTGACATTGCATTAAAATTCAATTGGAAAGTCATAAACGAAAATTTAGGCAGTGACCACTTAATGATTAAGATCAGTTCAGATATTTGTAAACCCTACTATCATAGAAGTCGTAGAAATTTTAAGAAAGCAAACTGGCCAAGATACACTAAGAAAATAGAGGAGCAGTTATCTAATTACATTTTTTCAGAAGATCACCAAATAGCGTATGATGAGTTTATCAGTATAATTAATAGTGCTGCCTGATGACTTTATTCCAAAAAGTATAATATGTGCACATCCTGTGAAGCCCAACAGATTTTCGCCAAAACCTTATTGGAATCAAGATCTGTCACGTGCAGTTGCTGAACGACGCTTGGCTTTGGTTAAATTCCGACGAAACTCTACTCCTGACAATCTCGCTTTTCTAGAAAGTAAGATTAGGGCTGCTCAATTATTAATACGTCGTGCAAAATTCAAATCATGGCAAGGTTTCTGTGACACCATTGACAGTGTGACTTCTTCAAGTGAGATGTGGCGTCGCATGAAGTGGCTTAAAGGCTACATATCAGCTAGCCCCAATGTCAATAGCGAAAATTTAGAAATATTATTACGCAAGTTAGCACCGGACTTTGTAAATTGCTGTAGACCCGAGTTTACGTCAAAAAACTATCAACTAAGTGCGCCGATTTCAATAGAAGAATTAAAAAATTGTATCAAACGATCAGACACAGCACCAGGAGCTGATAATATCTCCTATTCTATGATTCGGTATCTACCTGAGATCGGAAAAGATGTGTTGATTTCTCTGTATAATATAATTATTACTTATAGCTTTGTACCTAAACAATGGAAACACATAACTATAGTTCCTATTCCGAAATTGGGATCACATGACAGACAGCCATCTAACATAAGACCTATTGCGTTGCTATCATGTTGCTGTAAAATATTTCATACCATTTTAACTCGTAGAATTGACTGGTACCTTGAGAAAAATGGATGTTTCTCTGAAGAAACTGTTGGTTTTAGAAGATCTCGTTCTTGCATGGATAACCTAACCAGACTTGTAACCAGGATTCAGACTGGCTTTACCAAGGGACAGCCAACACTGGCCTGCTTAATAGACATTGACAACGCTTACAACAATGTCAATGCATCGAGTCTCTTAAGAATTATGGATGAAGTAGGAATTGGATCCGGATTATGTAGCTACTTATGGGAATTTCTAAGTGAAAGGACATTACTAGCTCAAAGCGATAAAGAAACCCTGAGCAGAACTACTAGCTTAGGTATTGCACAGGGCGCCCCTTTATCTCCGACACTGTTCATTGTTGCCACGATCAAGATCTGTAAAAATATTAACAATGTTTTTATTTCACAATATGCTGATGACTTTGTCATATACTGCACCAATAAGAATTTGTCTTGTGCAATGGTTGATGTACAAAGTGCACTTAATACTTTTTGTAATTTTATAAGTGAAATCGGTCTCAGTATCTCCCACAGAAAAACCAAAGCATGTGTGTTCAGCAAGGGTAATTCAAGGAATTATACTAATCTAAATCTAGAGTACAACAATATTTTATTCAGCAAGTTCACTATTCAGAAAAATCACTTAAATTTTTAAACGTTTTCAAAGTTCTGGCTGGGGCAAACTGGGGAATACACCCTATCCATCTCAGAAGGCTATATATTTCGATCATTCGTAGTAGGATGGATTATTGTATTTACCTGTATGACAATAGCGCAGTTATCCATTTAAGCAAACTGGACAAAGTTCAAAATCAAGCCATGCGTGTTATCGGCGGTTTTATTCGGAGCACCCCAATTCATGTCATGGAATGCCAACTATATCTTCAACCTTTACATATTCGGCGGATCTACTTGACTGGTAAATTTTGGTTGAAATCTAAATCAATTAAAGAAAACTTAACAATCGAAGCCATTGAACAACTCTATATCAGTGTTCATGCTCAGCGACGTAATAGAAAAATGCCAGTAATAACAGCTATTCACGAGAAGTTCGAGAATCGACAGATACACTCAGAAAGTAAGAAAGAAAGAAAGAAATATTTATTCATTATAAGCATTATAAACTAAACAACATAGGTACTAATATTAAAAAACAAAAAATACATGCTTATAACAAATACGACCACAACTCAGCGTGTACTGGTATAAATTACCAGTGCTGGTCTTCCGTTGGGCCGTATGGTGAATTCCCTGGCACTAAACCGCTTCCTACATACAATAGCGTGCGCCATGATTCACATTCAAACTATTAAAATTATAACAAAAGAACAAACTAACAACAACTATGACTATATATTATTAATATATTACGTATATATATATATGTCGGAGCGTGATGAATATGGACACTGAATTGAACTTGCTAATAACTTTATTTATTGTAAACTGTGGGTAGCGCCATTTGTTTTGCTATTTTGAAGGTGGTTTCGACTTGTTTATCGAGTGATCTCACTCGCAGAGGAGTGGGTCACAACGAAAATCACAATATAAAAGAGCACCTCTTCTTTGGTGCGCCATTCGTGTGTAATCATTGAAACAGTTAGTAACTTGTCGGTCGTAATGCCGAAATATTATTAATGTAGTAAGTTAACGTAATGTGAAAGTGTTATTGTGTACCGAATATTGTAATGTTAACTGTGATGTGTTTAAAAAGAGCAACCATGAGGGTTTCTTGCCAGCTCTTCCCCATGGATAACTGCATTCCGAACTGGTGGTAGCTTAAATAGACTCTGAAGTGTTAATCTCGTGTTTTATTACCGAACTATCATACGCTATGCATCCTGACCATATCTGGAGATCAGAGAGGGACGTGTAAGCCCTCTCACAGCCTCGGCCGATGACCGCACGACCCGTCATCAGAAGTGGGATAAAGGATCAACACCCACAATCGTGAATCAGGTGATGTAATAGTACACACAGTACCAAAGTGTTATTTTTGTTTTTTTTGACAGATTTGAACAACATTGGTTGTTGGCTCTATGCGTAAACTTTATGGAGTTATCCAAAGAGACTCGATTAGAATTCTATTATCAAAATAGTGACGGTATAGGTTCCCCCAAGAGCACTGTAGTATTCTATCGTGTTTTACTTAGTAAAGAGTGGTCTACTGTACAATTAAAAGTTAGGAGTTTTCAAATCAATAAGTCTCTAATGATAGTAATGATTAAACGATCGTTATGAAAAATCAGGAAAATGTGAAGCGTTGATGATTACTGTGTTAATGATTTTGTGTTTAAATTCCATATGCGGTGGCTGAGCCGTGGCGGATCTGTGGCGCAACTGTGTTGGTGCGGTGGAGGTGTACGAAGTGCAATGGCGTGTGTACACATGTTGTGTGCGCGTGGATTTATGTGAAATTTGGTGAGTCGCTTCTGGTTTTGTTTATTATACCCCCTGTTAAAGCGAGCAATTAATTGAGATATTAATATCGGGGTTTAGTCTATACCTTGCGTCCGTAGCCTGGTTATTGTCTACTCAATGTATTTTGAGTGACCTCGGGTCCGCGGTCCGCGCTTAAGGTATATGAGGGGGGGTCTGTGTGAGGGTCTGTGTGAGTAGCCTGTGTGGCAAGGGGTCTGTGTGAGGAGCCTATGTGGCAAAGGAGTCTGTGTGAGGAGCCTATGTGGCAAAGAGGTCTGTGTGAGGAGCCTATGTGGCAAAGGGGTCTATGTGAGGGGTTCTATGTGGCAAAAGCTTATGTGGGTCCAATCTGTGTGGGTAATTAGATTAGGTCAGATATGGCCGAGCGTGAATGATACTGTGTGGTATTTTCTTTTCAGGTACATCACACTGGGACGTGTGAGCTGTCAGGACGGCCGTGTCGGAGCGTGATGAATATGGACACTGAATTGAACTTGCTAATAACTTTATTTATTGTAAACTGTGGGTAGCGCCATTTGTTTTGCTATTTTGAAGGTGGTTTCGACTTGTTTATCGAGTGATCTCACTCGCAGAGGAGTGGGTCACAACGAAAATCACAATATAAAAGAGCACCTCTTCTTTGGTGCGCCATTCGTGTGTAATCATTGAAACAGTTAGTAACTTGTCGGTCGTAATGCCGAAATATTATTAATGTAGTAAGTTAACGTAATGTGAAAGTGTTATTGTGTACCGAATATTGTAATGTTAACTGTGATGTGTTTAAAAAGAGCAACCATGAGGGTTTCTTGCCAGCTCTTCCCCATGGATAACTGCATTCCGAACTGGTGGTAGCTTAAATAGACTCTGAAGTGTTAATCTCGTGTTTTATTACCGAACTATCATACGCTATGCATCCTGACCATATCTGGAGATCAGAGAGGGACGTGTAAGCCCTCTCACAGCCTCGGCCGATGACCGCACGACCCGTCATATATATATATATATTCCTCTATTAACATTTTTTTTTATTTATCTGGCAGCACTTATGACACTTGTCAGCTGGTGACACGTGTTGTAAGTAGAGTAAATTGTCTCTTTACTCATTAGATACATGGATAAGCAACATCGATGTATCGGACATCATCAGAGTCGATATTGAAGGTATTATTGCTCCTAAGCGAACATCTCGTGTTACAGAAGTGAGAAAAAAATGTATGAGCATACTTAGTCGTAAGTACGAATCTTTTAACACTATTTTTACTGACGGATCTAAAGATGAAACCGGAT
The DNA here is from genome assembly GCA_905220505.1 of Laothoe populi. Taxonomy (NCBI): domain Eukaryota; kingdom Metazoa; phylum Arthropoda; class Insecta; order Lepidoptera; family Sphingidae; genus Laothoe; species Laothoe populi. The sequence continues at coordinate 1,635,971 of HG992162.1, read as the reverse complement.
GTGGATCAGCATTTTTCGACCCTCGGACAGATACACGAGTTAAGTTACGGACAGATTCGAAAATTTCTATAATGCATTCCGAATTAATTGCCATATCCGAAGCTCTGTCCTATATCTTAGGGATAGATGACGACCAATTTGTTATTCTGTCTGACTCGAAGAGCGCACTTTTACATTTGGCTCGGATAACCTCGAGTATTCGAGGATTTACGATTGCCTATAATATACAAGACACCATCAGTAGAATTAAAGAGGTAAACAAAACGATTATCATACAGTGGATACCTTCTCACATTGGAATTCCTGGGAATGAGGAAGCAGATCGGGCGGCAAAGCAGGCTACAAGTGAAGGCATACCATATAGCTGTTTACCGTTACACAGTGAAGTTTTATCCGAAGTTAAAGATATGTGTCGGCGGAGATGGCATGAGTACTTCGATGAACGCTCGGTATCTAAAGGAATATGGTATAAAACGATCCAGTGTGAACTACCACGTTACCCATGGTTTGATAAGATAAAAATGAGAAGACAACACTTAGTTGCGTTGCTCCGATTAAGATCTGAACACATTTTTTTTTTTTTTTTTTTTTTTTTTTATTCTGGCGCGGCATAGTGACCACACTGCACCTGATGGTAAGCGCAGTGCCGTCCAGATAGAGTATCAAGTAGCGAGAGAGAGTCTATCCCCCGCTACTCAACACAATCATGCCGACCTGCTGTTTAGCTTCTTCACATTACGCCTAAAGGACCCAGGATCATAGGAGGGAGGGAACACGGTAGCTGGCAAACTGTTCCACAGCTTGATGGTGCGGCAAAAATACGAATTTGCGAACCTCTTGGTTCGGGCCGGGGTAGTAGACACCACGAAGCTGTGGCTCCGCAAGCCAGTACGCGTGGTTCTGTTATGGAAAGGAGAGGATGGGATAAGATCAAACAATTCTTCAGAGCATTCGCCATGATACAGACGGTAGAACACGCTAAGCGAGGAAATATCCCTACGCAGCTGTAGCGGCTCCAGGTTGTTACTCACGTCTGCATCATTCACAATGCGGATGGCCCGCCGCTGCAACCCATCCAAGGCATCGAGAAGGTATCTTGCGGAACCGTCCCAGAGGTGCGAGCAGTATTCCATTCCCGGCCGCACCTGCGCTTTATATAAGCGGTAGAGCTGACCAGGCGTGAAAAACCGCCGCACCCTGTTCAGGATTCCGACCCTGCGTGAAGTGGCGGATATTACGCCCTCGATGTGGCTCCTTGGATTAAGATCGCAGCGGATGTCCATACCTAGGACACTAAGGTCATTCCGCATTGCGAGTGGAACACCCTGAAGAACGGGGATTGGAGAAAACGGAGACTTCTTGCACGAGAACGCGCACACCTGGGTTTTCTTGGCATTAAACTCAACCCGATTCCTGGTACCCCATGATGAGATGAGATCCAAGGTCTGGTTGAGCTCAACGACAAGATCCTCTCGTCTCCTCTCAGTATCCGCCCGGCAACCAGGAGGCTTGCTGCTATAACGCCCATGAACCGTGCTATCGTCTGCATAGCAATGAATGTTGCCAAGCGACAACATATCATTGATATGCAGAAGAAACAAGGTGGGCGAAATCACAGAACCTTGTGGTACTCCGGCATTTACTGACATGAGCTGCGAAGCGTGTCCATCAACGAGGACACGCATTCTTCGCTCATGCAGAAAGCCGGAAATCCACTTGCACAGGTTGTCGGGCAGACCGTATGCCGGGAGCTTGGAGAGAAGGCCACGATGCCAGACCCTATCAAATGCCTTGGCTATGTCGAGACTCACAGCCAGAGCCTCGCCATGCTTGTCAATCGCTTCCCCCCAGTGATGTAATACGAACGCTAGAAGATCACCCGTTGATCGGTTATGACGGAAACCGTATTGGCGGTCATTGATCAGCGAGTGATCCTCTAGGTAGCGAACTAATTGGCTGTTTATCAGTCGCTCCATGACTTTACACATCACTGAGGTTATGGCGATTGGGCGATAATTGTTAGGGTCTGACCTATCACCCTTTTTGGGGATCGGCTGCACATTAGCCTCCCTCCAAGATTCAGGCACAATACCTGAGAGGTAGGACGATCGGTATAGGCGCGTCAGTACAGGAGACAACTCCGCTGCACACTTTTTAAGTACATTCCTACAAATAAATTTAAATTTTTAATGAGATTATCGAACACACCAAATTGCTCTATTTGTAATACAGTTGAGGATGTTCATCATGTATTGTCGGAATGTGTCCGTAATTCGACGCAACGACGCAGTTCACTGTTATTTAGTAGTAGTAGATAGATAGATAGATAGATAACTCTTTATTGCACACCATCAAAATAATATTACAAAAGGAAACCTTAAAGCTAAAGTAAGTTACAATAGGCGGTCTTATCGCTAAGAGCGATCTCTGCCAGACAACCTTAATTATATGGAGATAAATGAAGAGGGTCCGTAAAAATGAGGGGTGTGAAACAATAACAATGATATGTATATATATACACATAAACATACACACACATACATACATATATATGAATACATGCACATAGCATACATAGAATAAATAATATATCAATACATATAACAATAATATGAAATAATAATTCATTATATAAAATAAAGCGTTATGATATAATTACGCAAGCATAGACATATAATACATTTTTACTCTGGTTTTAAAAATACTCAGTGATGGAGCTTTCCGTACAAATTGCGGCAAGGAATTCCACAGGCGAACAGCCTGTACGGTAAACGAGCTGTCAAAGAAACTACTGCAGTGCAGTGGAGTCTTAAGAGTCAAATTTTCTGACGATCTTAAATTGAAGGAATGGGAGTCATGGAGAAAGTTGAAATGTACTTTAAGATAGTGGGGATATATCGGATTGAACAAAATGTTATAAAGAAGAAATAAAATGTGAGTATTCCGGCGAAGACGAATAGGGAGCCACTTGAGCTTAGAGCGAAATTCCGAGATGTGATCATATTTGCGCAAACCAAATATAAATCTTATACAGAAATTTTGGAGGCGCTCAAGCTTATCAAGTTGAACTTGGTTTAGGTCCAGATAGCAGACATCCGCGTAGTCAAGCACGGGCATAAGTAAAGCTTGTGCAAGCGCAATTTTGGTGGCAGTGGGCAAGAAATTACGTAGTCGCTTTAAAGTAGCAGCAGAAGCAAACAACTTACGGCTCGTAACTGCAATCTGTGGTCCCCAAGACAAGTTGCGATCGAATATTACTCCCAAGTTTTTAACGGTCTCGCTATAAGGAATTATAATATCATCAAACACAACAGGAGGAAGAACCGGCCAGTCTATTTTGGACATAAGCCGCGAGCTACCCATGATTATAACTTGAGTTTTGGCTGGATTTACTTTAAGACCAAAACGAGTGCCCCATTCGGATATTTTCTTCAAATCGGCATTTATGAACCCAATAGCGTCATTTATTCTCTCTCTTGATGCTTGGCAGTAAATTTGGAGATCGTCTGCATAAAGGTGGTAGGAAGAAGTAAGATTTTGAGATATTGTGTTAATAAAGATAGCGAAGAGTAAAGGAGATAAGACGCCACCTTGCGGTACGCCGGCTGACGTGTTACACCATAATGAAAAATTATCTTCAAGGCGAACTCGCTGCCTGCGACCGTACAGATAACTGTGAAACCAATCGATTACCGTTGGAGATATGTTAATAGAGCGGAGCAAGGCAAGAAGGATGTCAAAGTCAACAGTATTGAAGGCGTTACTGAAATCCAGTAACGACAGCACAGTAAGCTGACCTTTTTCCATCCCGAGACGTATATCGTCCGTGACTTTGACTAGGGCAGTCACTGTACTGTGCCCAGGACGAAAACCAGATTGAAAGGAGTTCAAGAGGGAGTGTTTAGTGAGGAAGGAACTAAATTGAGAATGGACAAGACGCTCTAGCACTTTTGAGAGGAAAGGAAGAATGGATATCGGTCGGTATTCGGAAAAAATTTGGGGATTCGCTTTTTTAGGGAGAGGTATAATTTGAGCATCTTTCCAACTAGAAGGGAAAACTCCTTTTAGAGCAGAGTAGTTAAATATGTGACAGATCAAAGGCAGAATCAAGTCCAGAATAGGCACTAGCATATTACGACTAATGCCATCTACACCTACTGCACTTGATGTCACTGAAAGGATGCTTTTCTTAACATCACAAGCGGCAAATCGATTAAAGAAGAATGGAGTATAGCTGGAAATTGGCAGTGAATTGATGTAACTAATTGTTTGATTCTTAATTGAAGTGTCAATATAAGAACAAGAAGAAAAGTGTAGATTAAGATTATTGATATCGAGAAAATGAGGAGCTGAGTTTTGTCGAGATTTGCCAATTCCCAGAGACCTAAGAAATTTCCAGACTTTAGCTGGATTTTCCTCTTCAACAGAGTCGTGAATATGGCGACGATAAGCATCCCTACACACCCTATTACAGCGATTCCGTAGCCTTACATATTTAGCCTTGGTGTTATCATTCGGACTGCTTTTGTATTTTGTTTTAGCTGCGGCTTTTTTGCATATTAACGACCTAATGTCATCCGTAAGCCAAGGTGCAGGAAGATGTTTTAATTTAATAGCTCGCAGGGGAGCGTGAATATCATATAGCTGCATAATTAGGGAATTAAAAATTGCAAGTTTTGTGTCTATCGAATCGGCCTCAACAATAGTAGACCAATCAGTGTCCTCAAAATCCTTACGAAAAGCTTCCTTGTCCATGCCACCAAAATTACGCTGCAGTATTATTCTGGGTCTCAGTTTAGGTGGACGAATTTTGTATGATAAAAACAACAAGTCGTGATATGAAAATTCATCAGCGGAACATTGGCCATGCTTGGCGACATGCTGTGGAGAGGTCACTAGCATTATATCCAAGAGAGAAGGCGTAGAGTTAGGGAAATGATGTGTAGAACTGAGCGGTAAAATATGCAAGTTACAAGACCTTACCACAGTTTCAAACGAGGAAGTACGGTGGTCGTTTTTTAGAAGACAAGTGTTGAAATCACCCATGATTATAGTATGATCGTATGAAGGGATTAGGTTTTCTAATATTGTTTCAAAAGATGAAAAGTAGTCAATACGTACTGATGGGCTATAGTAGACTCCGAGAAGAATTTTAGAGTGAGAGAGAGTAAGGTCAATAAAGAGATGCTCACCAGCATGCGATGGTGATGGTTGTGGCGACATACTAATAACAGAAAAGGGAATGTGTGCACGGAGATAAATAGCCACACCACCACCACCCTTGTCAGTGCGATCATTGCGGATAAGGCGAAAGCCAGGAAGGGAATAAGACGTAGAAGGAAGACATGGCTTAAGCCAAGATTCAGAAATTAATATAGCATGAATATTTTTGTGGTCCAGAGACGCCAACATATCGGGGAAATGAGCCGGTATACTTTGTGCATTTATGTGAATAATATTAAAATTTTTAGATACATCAGAAAAGTGACTCTCAAGGGTGTCTGACAGTGAAGGAATACTATGAAAGCTCTCATCACTAGAATCACCAGGATCTGACGTTGCAGAAGTAAAATGTTCACTGTCATCGCTACTGTCGTTACATAACATACGCAACATAATATCATATAGCAAAAATATATATATGTAGAATATCACTATAATAAAACGTATACTTAATATAAATATATAAAGATAAATAAATGTAAAAGTAAATTTATATAGATTTAAAATACTTGTGAATAGGTTTAGGCTTAAAACTATTATATTCGCACTGCCGGTTGTGTCATCTAAATGATCATATTACACAAATTAAATAAACACACCATAAACTAAAAGAAAACAAAAATATCGGTCGCTGTCGATGCGCGAATGTCAACTTTTCATATTTACTGTCCATTATTGGGTAAGATTGACAGATGACAACTACACGCATATTTACATAAAAAATTATAAAAATAAATTATCAAATACAAAGTGGGTAGGTAGATATTATTAAGTCTATTAGTAATCCTGTCATAGTCAAACACGAACCACAATAACTATTTTACAAAAAAAATGTTTTTACTTCTTGCTCGACACCACGTCATGTCTTCTACTCCTAGTGGACGGACCCGCGGCCGCGGTTGCGTTAGTAGGCCGCACTGGCTTGCGCGTGTCGATGGTCGGCGCAGCCACGGGCGCAGCGATCTTGTCGAGGTCTCCAATACAATTGGCCTTATGACGCACTCCATCAGATCCCAGGATGAAGACGGACCCTTCCCGCGTCCAGCACTTGGTGATGCCGAACTTGTGACGTGCAGCCATGAAAATGTCATGTCGTGATTTTGTCAGAAACTCCGACAACGTTATACCCGACCTTCGCAGATGAGTCTTGGCATACCATATGTTGTTTCGGCATGTCAAGGCATGAAGCTTAACAAGTATTGGCCGAGGACGGTCTTCAGCAGATGAGCGACCCATTCGGTGACAGCGACCGATGTCCTTGTCGCTAAAATCGGAAATCTTCAAATTACCAACAACAATATCGGTGACCAGTGCTGCAGTGACCTCATCTTTCGCTTCAGGGACACCGTGAATCAATAAGATTTTGCGTCGTTTTTGCAACTCAAGCTTATCCACGGTGTCGGAAAGAAGCGCTATCTGTGCTTGAATGGAGCGGAATGCTGTCAGAACAAAATCTTTAAATTTGAAATACTCAGCTGCCAGAGTGCTCGTTGTCATCGATGACGTGGGGCTGGTGGCCTTCTTGAGCTCATTCTCCATGTCATCCATCCGCTGCACGAAGAGAGCTTGAAGCTGGGACTGGCTCTCCAGGAGCTTCTCCAAGTGTTGTGATTGTGCCATTACGTTAATGTGGTTCTAGTGTCTACTTTTCTGGAATAACACTTCCCGGCAGGTACGAAAGCCTAACTCTTATATTGACATAGAATTATCAATAAGTTTATAATGTAAAATATATTTTTAAATAAATTATAAAACAGATGATTTAAAAACAGCTGCTACTTATTTCGCACCTACCCCCGAAAAAAAAAAAAAAAAAAAAAAAAAAAAAAAAAAAAAAAAAAAAAAAATGTAGTAATGTAGGCATTTGTAATAGTTTATTGGTTTCGCCAGCAACTGATAAAGCTAAAAAGTTACTGAAACTTTATATGTGCCGTGAAGAGAATTTATAGTATAGGTATACCGGGTGTCCAAGAAAATGGTGCACTTGCTTCCCTGGATGCAAGGGCATAATATTAATATGCTAATAAAAAAAAATTTGAAAAAACCATATCTGTTTCGGAGTTATAACAGTTTAAAGTTTCAATTATTATCTCAACTATTCCGCATAAAACCAGTTAGAATGGTTAAAGTAAGTCATTTTAAGGTAAACATATTTTTTAATTTCGTCATAGATTAAATCGTTAATGAAAAAATCCATGAAAACTTTTTTCACCAGCAACGAAATTTTAATAGACTTCCCCTTAAATTATGTCAGGTCATGAACTTTCAGCTGTATACTTTATCCTTCTCTAGCTTCACGAAAAAATATTTTTTGTTTCATATGAAATTCATACAATAGTTGAACAGGGACGTACTTAGATTTATAGCGGCAACAAACCAAGACAATATTTTTATTTTGCGTATTTTGTATCGTGTATTGACAGATTACTTTGTCATCATTTTGATCATTCAGTAAGTTACCGAAAAGTCACATCAAATCATGTAATTTTATTTAGTCAATAAGAACAGGCATTATTACCAATAAATAACATTTAAATTTACATTCATCGAAAAAAATCTGTCACTGTGGAAATCCTTGAGGGAGACCCATGTTCAACAGTCGACTTCTTGTAGCTGAAGAAAGAGCAAAATAAGATAAAACCGTTTACGACAAAATACTTGTGAATAAAAAATATGATATTAGAAATAATTCCCTAGTCTGACCCTGTTACGGTGCCCTCGAGCGGCTCGTTTGATGCAAGCCGCTACCGACTTTGCCGCTTCCGAAAGGCTCTTAATCCCCTTGTCGGTCTATTTAATCACGCCGCCAATAGTGACCGTTAATTCTAAAGACGTGTTTACAGTTCACACTTATTGACATTTAATTTGGTTAAGTACTGCGAGTTACGTAAAAACGAAGATAATAATTCATAATGGACTGATAGGATGATCTTAGTAAGATCTCCAGAGAGATTAATTAACTGTATTGAAATGCAACGATTTTACAAGTAAAAAGCGATTAAACTACTTAAGTAATCCTCTCCAGTCAGAAGTTTGTCTTTTTTTATTTATTTTAATTAACAGTAATTATAATGTTGCTTTAATTGATACAAATTGTACAAGCATTTAATGGCTAGAGAAAGTTTTGACAATCGTTGTAACCCAATAAATGATATTTACTTATGAATTGCATATGAAAATCTAGTGAGATAAAATCAGTAAACATGCGTACCAATAATGCAAATAAATTATTATAAACTAAAATAGGTATGAATATGTGTATCTAATATGAACAGACCTTTATCTATTTTTTCATCATGGCGAATTTCATAATTTTTTCATTAGTTGGATTCGGATTGCAATCGCGTGTGCATGTGTATTTGTCGTATGCATATTATTGTGAACTCGTTTTCTGTTATTTTCATTGAGTTGTATTAATTTCAATGCCGTGTTCCCTAGTACACCGACATGGTTTTGGCGTATGGAATGGTCCATAGTAATTACGGTGAAGCCTTACTTTTCTATTTGGACTATTCCGGGCATCGCAATGATGAGCACGTGCTTACAAGCGGTAAAACACTTATGCGAGTGGTGCAACTTTTGGGGGAATGTGGAAGTTTTATTTTATTATGCAATACAGATGCCGACGGCAATGTTAATTTCGATATTCGCAAGTGATGTGTGCTACCAAATTGTGACAGTGTTATCGTGCAGGAATTTGGTGGATCCTTTACTTTCCTCCTTACCCACTAAGAAAATAACGGCTTCAATTACAAGGTCAGTTAATTGTTTTTGTAGTCATTAGTAGCAAGTAAACAGTGCATTTGAATCCATGTAGATCTTCTTCCAAAGTTCTTTAAATGACATATCCTGCGGTTCTTAAAATGTTAAACACATATCACATAACTATGGTCACAGAGTGCACAGTAGGCAATAACGCGATTTACACACAACGCTACTTATGTGTTGCTAAGTATCTACCGTGAGTTAAGAGGAAGCATATTTCATGTTATTGTTGTTTTTCTCAGTATCTTTGTTATTATGAAAGTACGCTACAAAAATGAGTCTTAATCAAGATGTATTCCCGTTATACTATAATTTCGTTTCGTTTCGTTTGGTTTCGTTTCGTTTCGTTTCGTTTCGTTTCGTTTCGTTTCGTTTCGTTTCGTTTCGTTTCGTTTCGTTTCGTTTCGTTTCGTTTCGTTTCGTTTCGTTTCGTTTCGTTTCGTTTCGTTTCGTTTCGTTTCGTTTCGTTTCGTTTCGTTTCGTTTCGTTTCGTTTCGTTTCGTTTCGTTTCGTTTCGTTTCGTTTCGTTTCGTTTCGTTTCGTTTCGTTTCGTTTCGTTTCGTTTCGTTTCGTTTCGTTTCGTTTCGTTTCGTTTCGTTTCGTTTCGTTTCGTTTCGTTTCGTTTCGTTTCGTTTCGTTTCGTTTCGTTTCGTTTCGTTTCGTTTCGTTTCGTTTCGTTTCGTTTCGTTTCGTTTCGTTTCGTTTCGTTTCGTTTCGTTTCGTTTCGTTTCGTTTCGTTTCGTTTCGTTTCGTTTCGTTTCGTTTCGTTTCGTTTCGTTTCGTTTCGTTTCGTTTCGTTTCGTTTCGTTTCGTTTCGTTTCGTTTCGTTTCGTTTCGTTTCGTTTCGTTTCGTTTCGTTTCGTTTCGTTTCGTTTCGTTTCGTTTCGTTTCGTTTCGTTTCGTTTCGTTTCGTTTCGTTTCGTTTCGTTTCGTTTCGTTTCGTTTCGTTTCGTTTCGTTTCGTTTCGTTTCGTTTCGTTTCGTTTCGTTTCGTTTCGTTTCGTTTCGTTTCGTTTCGTTTCGTTTCGTTTCGTTTCGTTTCGTTTCGTTTCGTTTCGTTTCGTTTCGTTTCGTTTCGTTTCGTTTCGTTTCGTTTCGTTTCGTTTCGTTTCGTTTCGTTTCGTTTCGTTTCGTTTCGTTTCGTTTCGTTTCGTTTCGTTTCGTTTCGTTTCGTTTCGTTTCGTTTCGTTTCGTTTCGTTTCGTTTCGTTTCGTTTCGTTTCGTTTCGTTTCGTTTCGTTTCGTTTCGTTTCGTTTCGTTTCGTTTCGTTTCGTTTCGTTTCGTTTCGTTTCGTTTCGTTTCGTTTCGTTTCGTTTCGTTTCGTTTCGTTTCGTTTCGTTTCGTTTCGTTTCGTTTCGTTTCGTTTCGTTTCGTTTCGTTTCGTTTCGTTTCGTTTCGTTTCGTTTCGTTTCGTTTCGTTTCGTTTCGTTTCGTTTCGTTTCGTTTCGTTTCGTTTCGTTTCGTTTCGTTTCGTTTCGTTTCGTTTCGTTTCGTTTCGTTTCGTTTCGTTTCGTTTCGTTTCGTTTCGTTTCGTTTCGTTTCGTTTCGTTTCGTTTCGTTTCGTTTCGTTTCGTTTCGTTTCGTTTCGTTTCGTTTCGTTTCGTTTCGTTTCGTTTCGTTTCGTTTCGTTTCGTTTCGTTTCGTTTCGTTTCGTTTCGTTTCGTTTCGTTTCGTTTCGTTTCGTTTCGTTTCGTTTCGTTTCGTTTCGTTTCGTTTCGTTTCGTTTCGTTTCGTTTCGTTTCGTTTCGTTTCGTTTCGTTTCGTTTCGTTTCGTTTCGTTTCGTTTCGTTTCGTTTCGTTTCGTTTCGTTTCGTTTCGTTTCGTTTCGTTTCGTTTCGTTTCGTTTCGTTTCGTTTCGTTTCGTTTCGTTTCGTTTCGTTTCGTTTCGTTTCGTTTCGTTTCGTTTCGTTTCGTTTCGTTTCGTTTCGTTTCGTTTCGTTTCGTTTCGTTTCGTTTCGTTTCGTTTCGTTTCGTTTCGTTTCGTTTCGTTTCGTTTCGTTTCGTTTCGTTTCGTTTCGTTTCGTTTCGTTTCGTTTCGTTTACTGCTAAGTCATTTTGCTATTTTGAAGGTGGTTTTAAGTTGTTTATCAGGTGATCTCGCTCACAGAGTGGGGCACAGTAGAATTCACTCTATAAAAGCGATCGCCTCACCATTTGTTAGACAATTCGGAAATAATTGTTGAACAGTTAGTAACTTAAAGGTCGTAATGGCGAATTAGTGTTAGATTAACAGTACCAACAAGTTAAAGTAATAATGGTTTCTTATGTTTACGCGAATATTATACATTGAAATGAAAAATTTTTTTTACTGATTCTATCGCGATTTATTAAACTTTTTTAATCCCGACGTTTCGAAAGCTTTACAGCCTTCATGGTCACGGGGCGGACTGAGCTGTATATCGTCACGCAAGTATAGTGCAATGTTTCTACCCTCCATATAGTTGTATTTTTAATTTTTATTTATTGTAGTCCGATCTACGCAGAAGGAGCTCACAGTATCTTGAGGTCTGGCAGCTGGTCTTTTGGGTTCCGATTTGATTAAATGTATAATTGGATCCCAGGCCGGTGCTAGCTTCCAACCATCTTCTCTATTGAAATTTGGATGTTTTTTAATTTCAATAGCCTCGCGTATCATCCTAGGTAGGAATCGGTGTTCTTTGACAAGGATTTGTGGTTTGTCAAATCGAAGATAATGATTGGAGCCTTCTTCTGAATGTTCAGCAACTGCAGACTTCATAGAGCGTCGGTGTTTCACATCAGCTATGTGTTCTTTTACGCGGGTCCCTATATTTACCGACCGATATAAGAGAGCCCACAGTCACAATCTATTTTATATATGCCCGGTTCTTGCAGAGGTACATGACACTTGACAGGTGGTAAAAATTGACTAATCTTCTTGGGCGGCTTAAAATAAGTTTTGGTAGAAGCACGCTTCAGTACATAGCCAATCTTGTCTGTGACACCTCTGAAATATGGTAAAGTAACAGGGACGCGTTCGACTGTGGCTGGTTTCACTCGGTTTCTGTGATGGCGGCGGGGAACTTGGAGCTTGTTGTCTTGCAGTACTTGCTTGACATGTTGCAGCTAAGCGGCCAGATGTTTCTCATCACAGATTCCTTGTGCTCTCTGAAACAAAGATTTTTTACCCACGGTAGCTAACTGTTTAGGATGGTGGTGAGATTCACCATTCAGGTATTTATCTGTATGGGTCTTTTTCCTATACACAGTATGGCTTAAAGTCTGGTCAGGATTACGGATAACTAAAACATCTAAAAAGGCAAGAGAATTATTGTGTTCTAACTCCATAGTGAATTTAATTTTGTTGTTAATGGAGTTAAGGTGATTTAAAAATGCAGTCACTTTGTTTGATGGTAAAATTGTGAAAGTGTCATCTACGTACCGTTTGTACAATCGTGGTGGAAAGGGGGCAGTGCTCAGGGCTGTCTCCTCGAAGTCCTCCATGAAAATATCGGCGACTATTGGAGACACTGGCGAGCCCATAGCTACTCCGTCCACTTGTACATAGAAAAGATTGTTCCACAAAATGTAGCCAGATGTGAGGCAATGTTCTAGTAATTCTGCATATCCTAAGGGCAAGTTTTTCTCTTGTAACTTCTTAGAGACAATCTTGATGCAGTCCTGTACTGGTAAGCTTGTGAACAGTGATTGCACATCAAAACTGACCATGGTTTCATTGTCAGCTAATTGTTGTTGTTTAATGTCACTGACAAATTGGTATGAATCCTTCACAGATGCTCTAGTGTTTCCTCTGAGTGGTGAAAGCACTTTTGCTACTTGCTGAGCCAATCTGTAGGTTGGTGTGTGGATCTGACTCACTATGGGACGTAGCGGAGCATTTTCTTTGTGTATTTTTGGTAACCCATACAGTTTAGGTGGTTTTGCACACGAAGGAACGAGTAAGGTTACGTCGAGGTGTAATGTTTCAGAGTACTTACTTATTAAGGAGGTGGTCGCCTTTAAAACTTTATTTGTGGGGTCTGTTTTGACTTTTTTGTAAGTACTTTCATCCGACAACAATTCTTCTAATTTATTGTTGTAATCAGACGTATCCATTACTACTGTCGCATTCCCTTTATCTGCACGGAGAACAGTTATTTCCTTCTTTGATTGCAAGTTTTTTAAAGCAATAAGTTGGTTTTTAGGGAGATTTAGTTTCGGCATTTTACTTTGGCGTAATATTGACGAGATGTCTTGACGCATTGCCTCCGAATCTTCCTTTTTTAAATTATTTTTGAAGATACTGTTCTCAACAGTACAAATAATATCTTCATACAGTATCCTTCGTGGTGTTATGGCAAAATTTAATCCTTTAGTTAAAACCTGAATCGTATTTTCGTCCAATGATTGTTTTGACAAATTAATGACATCGCGCGGTCTATCTGCGCAGGAGTGAGCATTATCTGTAGCATGATGCGTTCCGTTTGTTTTTGTGGTGTTATTTTGATTTTTGGCATTTGATTTTGATAGTATTTTTTCGTATTTTACCGTATGTCTATGTTTGCATTCATTATATTTGGATGTTTCACGTTTATTTAAAGTTTCTATGCAATTGGTAAAATCAAATTCCGATAGATCTGTGTTCCGTATATTATGTTAGCACAAGCCTAAATCGTTCATTCCATATCTTTTCTGATGTTTAAAATCATGTTGTCTGTCACATAATTCACCGGAACGTATACAATGCAGAAAGGTGCTGCCACCTATAACTCAACACACTCTCTTCCCTTTTGAACGTCGTAACGTACGCTCTAGCGAGTGCGCGCGCGCTGCTAAAATCTAGAAAATTGACTTTCTTTGGAAATACGAGATTAGTATTCGTGTCTGGTGCAAACCCGAAGATAGCGAGACAGGCAACCAGCAACCTATATCGCCACCACGGGGTACCCCAGAAGACCGGCAGTTCTGCTGTATCAGGTGAGTGGCAGACAAAATCATACAGTCCACTTAAAATTACAAAATCAAAGCGGGTTACGACCAACAGGTCGATTTCCCCAACATATTTTGGACCTTCGAACCGTATGTTCAAGGTATTGTAAGGTTTGTGCTAGCATAGTACTTATTTCTGTCCAAAAAAGTAGTTTTCATTTTGCTAATCGACGGAATCCACCCTCGATTATAAAATTATATCAATTCCATTTTCCTAGGCTTAGCGTATATGTTTTTCGACAATACCATTGCGTACTGTTTTTTCGAACTGTATTAATTCATTTTACGAATGAATTACTAGGTAAAATAGCGAATTTTACAATTTCATTTTTTTTCTCCCAACTTGTGGGTACATCGTTCGGCCTACGCCACACCGCTAGCGCTCGAGTCGAACATTACCTTTAAAACAAGTTTGCGGAAACTAAGGCACGCGTTCCACAGACAGCTACGATTCATTTATAATATTTTACAATACAAAAATACATACATCATATTCAAATTTAGAAATAGTCTATGTATTACGTACTAGACACTACTCAGTATTACTGTATATTTATTCATTTGCCGTATTTTCGTACGACAACATATTTAATATAACATAACGTGTTACATTAAATTATTTTAACGCTGTTAGTGTACTGCATACCTAACACATATTTCTTATACCTACCTGACACATAATAAAATCATTATGGAGTTAGAACAATTAATATTTGAACGTAATATTTCAATGAATAGCATTCAACGTATGGCTGATTGTTCTTCATCAAATGAAGCCGAATTTCGTGTACGTACGAAGGAACTTAACAATGTCAAAAAACAATTTTTCCTCGTACAGGGTAAAATCGAAAAAATATTAGCTAAAAGTGGAGAATTCAAACCTGAAGAACAGTTGGATATACGTAATAATTTTGACAACTTATATTACACAGTACAGATCACAGCTGATCAATTAAAATCTATCGAACGTAGACAAAGTATAGCTAGCGTAAAACCGACTACATGTTGCCATGGTCAAGGTCATTTGAGAGATCAGTTACCTATACTTACATTACCTACTTTCCATGGTGAGTTGACCGATTGGAATGCATTTTATGATTTGTACTTGTCATTAGTTCATAACAATGAACAGTTATCAAATGTAGAACGTTTCAGATATTTACTTCTGTCCTTACGGGGCGAACCTTATAACTTAATTAAATCACTTCCCATCACTGGGGATAATTATGATAATGCTTTACAAGTATTGTTAGATCGTTATCAAAATAACAGAATTATTGCATCTAAACACTTAGATAAAATCCTTGATGTTGACCCAGTCATTGATAAAAATTACGAAAAGAGTCTGAGTAATATTTTAATGGTTTACAAAGAAAATATAACCGCTTTAAAGTCTTTCGACTTACCGGTCACCGAATGGAGTTTTATTTTATTAAATATCTTGCTACGTAAAATTACACCTACTCTTCGAAAACGTTTTGAATTATCGCTGAAGTCATCGAGTGAGATTCCGTGTGTAAATAAGCTGGTTGAGTTCTTAAATAAAGAATTAGTGGCAACTGAGTCGATGTATATCGCCCCTGTGGCTGCGTCGCGCTCCTTTGTCTCAGGCACCGAACCTACGGTTCGCCACGCTCACTCCGCCGCGTCGCCGCGCCATCCGTACGGCTCGAGCCGCCGAGCCATCGCGCGCTCGCATTCAGACGCACACCACCACACTACATCTATACGTAACTTCGACGTGCCGTTTAAACGTAAGAGTGATTCGCGCTCGATGAGTATTCATGCTGCAACTTCAAATCCCTCCGGTATTAACTATATTATTAAATGTCATTATTGTAAACAAAATTCACATCCATTAAATAAATGTATTAACTTTAATAAATTAACTTTATCCGAGAAGAAATATTTTATAGAACAAAATAAAATTTGCAACAATTGTTTATTTACTGGTCATGAAATTAAGGATTGTAAATCGCGACACAACTGCCGTGTGTGTTCGCAGCGTCATCATACGTCTATACATGAAGATGTATCTTCCAACGTAATACTGACTACCGAATGTAACTTTAATTCCCCTGAGCCAGCCTCAGTAGCGGAACAATCTTCTTCGCCCAAATCATTACGTGATTTTTCTGGGTACAAAGATAATAATTGCACGGTTCTACTTACAACCGCGCTTGTTAACATCTGTTCGACTGATGCTAGTTCGTACACTCCTCGCCCTGTGCGTGCTTTAGTTGACCAAGGCTCTCAGGCTACTCTTATAGCGGAGTCATGCGTCCAACGACTAGGGTTGAGACGATATCATGCTAAAACCAGCATGACTGTCACTGGCATAGGCGACAAAAACGAGCAGCCGCGTGGATACGTTTTGTGTGAAGTTACGCCTCACAACAAACCGGAACCTAAATTATTTATCGAAGCTCTTATCTTACCAAAGTTAACGAGCTATTTACCACAAATTCCAACCTTTTTCGAGGACATTCCTCATCTTAAAAGGCTTACCTTAGCGGATCCAGAATTACGTTCTGCGCGTCCCATCGAACTTCTGTTAGGATCGGATTATACCGATCTGATATTGTTACACGATAATATCAAAGGCCCACAGGGTACACCTGTGGCTATTAATAGTATTTTTGGTTACTTACTTAACGGTAAAATTTCCCATTCATTGCCAGCACAAGTCTGCATGAATGTTAGTACATATCAACTTGATATGCAATTACAAAATTTTTGGGAACTTGAATCAGTACCTGATATCAAGCCCCTGACCAAAGAAGCTCTTTGTGAGTCGATTTTCGTCAACACTCACAAACGTGATATCTGCGGAAAATACATCGTTTCCCTTCCATTTAAGGAGCATGTACTTCCTCTCGGTGATTCACGCCAAATCGCTCTCAATCGCTTGTACAAGCTTGAACTAAAGCTTTCTCGCGATCCTTCTCTGCGAGAAGAATATTCAAAATGTCTTCGTGAATACGAGACATTAGGTCACATGGAACCTGTCAATAAGCACACGGTTTCCAACAATATTCCCTATTACATTCCTCACCATTGTGTGATCAAAAAGTGTTCTGCAACGACAAAAGTCAGAGTAGTCTTTGATGCCTCATGCAAAACTACTAATGGTCGATCACTAAACGACAATTTGCTTATTGGTCAAAAATTGCACCAAGATATAAATGAAGTTCTTTTAAAGTTTCGGCTACACAAGATAGTCTTTACAGCGGATATAAAAATGATGTATCGCTTTATTCAAATACGTCCTGAGGACCGGGATTTCCAACGGATTCTTTGGAGATACTCTTCTAAAGATCCTGTCCAGGAGTACCGACTTTGTACTGTGACTTTCGGCGTGGCTTCAGCGCCATTTTTAGCACTTCGTACACTTCGTCAATTAGCAATTGATGAAGCTAACTCTTTTCCACTTGCCTCGCAAGTGTTGCTGAATGAAGTTTTTGTCGACGACGTCGTATCAGGCGCTAACACTCTGGAAGACGCTCTCGTTAAGCAGCGTGAGCTCACTGCTATTTGCAAAGCGGGATCCTTTGAACTCCGCAAATGGACAAGCAACTGTCCTGCCTTTTTATCTTGTATTAGCAGTGACATCTCAAATCCAGATGATGAAGCTCTGATTATTTCCGCTCTCGACACTGACACCACAGTTAAAGTTTTGGGCCTCAAATGGGATCCCAAATCAGATTCCTTTTCATATCGGGTAGCAACTCCTCCAACAAGATGCACAAAACGCACTATGCTTTCAGAAATTTCAAAGATTTATGATCCACTTGGCTTCCTTAGCCCTATTATATTGTTTGCTAAACATTTAATTCAACTCTTATGGATCTCTGGTACAGATTGGGATGAAGCACCCCCGAAAGGTATATGTGACCTTTGGTTGAATTTCATATCGGAACTTTCACTTCTTGAATGCATATCATTACCACGTCACGTTATTCCTAATCCCATGAGTAACATACAAATACACGGTTTTGCGGACGCATCTGAGAAGGCATATGCTGCCTGCGTATATTTACGTGTCATCGACACAAAGGGCACTGCGCAAATCTGTCTTCTCCTTGCAAAGACAAAAATTGCACCCTTGAAACGTATTACACTCCCACGATTGGAGTTATGTGGAGCTTTGCTTTTATCAAAGCTTATACAAAAAATACTTATAACCTACAAAAACATTCTGCCTAGTGACAATGTTTATGCATGGAGTGACTCTTCGGTCACACTTGCATGGTTACGCTCATCCTCACATGAATGGCGCACTTTTGTGTCCAATCGTGTGACGGAGACAACTAGCCGCGTGCCAGCCGCTCACTGGCGTCACGTGCGTTCCGAGGACAACCCCGCGGATCCAGCATCCCGAGGTGTGCTTCCATCTAAACTAGACAAGGCGTTATGGTTTAATGGGCCCATCTGGCTCAAGTTGTCTCAAACTGATTGGCCCTTGTCAAAAGTTGATTTACACACTGACGAAGAAAGACGTCAGCATGTTCTTATATCTAAACAAGTAATCCCGGACTTACAGTTTCTTGAGCGATTTTCGTCGCTACCAAAATTATTGCGAGTTATTTCTTTAATATATCGTTTTTATCATAATTGCCGTAAGTCACAATTTTATTCATATCGGCATATTACAGTTTCCGAAACTAAATTAGCTCTAACTCGAGTTATCAGACTCGTACAGCTAGATCAATTCGCTGAAGATATTTCACGACTTAAAGATAACGATATATGTACAAACAAGCTCCAAAGACTTAAACCGTTTCTAGACGACGCCGGACTTCTTAGGGTCGGCGGCAGGATACAACGTGCTCAAATATCGTACGATGCCAAGCATCAAATTATTTTACCTAAAAAACATTTATTTACAAATTTACTTATCGATTATTTTCATAAATTATATTTACACGTTGGTCCGCAGACGTTACAATTTTTATTAGCCCAGACGTATTGGATTATTTCTGCCCGCGATGCAGTCCGTATGCGTACACGTCGCTGCGTGCGATGCTTTCGCGTGCGACCGTCAGCTCCGCAGCCACCCATGGCTTCTCTCCCTGCTGCAAGAGTAAGCGCTCTTAGGCCATTCTTACACGTAGGCGTAGACTTTGCTGGGCATTTCAATCTCAAATCAAGTAAATTTCGTAACGCGAAAATCTACAAATCTTACGTATGTGTCTTTGTATGCATGTCAACAAAGGCAATACATCTCGAATTAGTTCCAGATTTATCGACGGATTCATTTCTTAACGCTTTACGCCGTTTTGTTTCCCGACGCGGACTTTGTAGTGATATTTATTCTGACTGCGGTCGTAACTTTGTAGGATGTCATAACTATCTTAAAGATTTGCAAACATTCTTGCAAAACTCTGCTAACCAAACTCAAATTAATGAAAGATTAACTGATCTATCAATAACTTGGCATTTTAACCCACCATATGCAAGCCATTTCGGTGGTATATTCGAAGCAGCTGTCAAAAGTATGAAAACACATCTTTATAGAGTCATAGGGCAACTTACCTTAACTTATGATGAATTCAACACACTTCTAACTCAAATAGAAGCCATACTAAATTCGAGACCACTTTGTACACAGAGTAATGATCCTACCGATCCATTGCCTCTTACACCAGGACATTTCTTAGTCGGGCAACCATTGACTTCTTTACCTGAAATCGATCTTAGTACTGATTCTACCAGTCATCTAGTACGATGGCAAATTATTCAACAAGCTGTACAACATTTTTGGAAACGCTGGAGTGTTGAATACCTTCATCAACTTCAGCAAAGAAGTAAATGGTTTAACGACACTACGAAGACACCCCTCAAAGTGGGTTCCGTAGTTGTGTTAGTTGATAACACATTACCTCCACTACAGTGGCGCTTGGCTCGTGTGCAACAACTCCACCCGGGCGCTGACGGTGTTACTCGTGTTGTAACAGTACGCATTGGTGACACAATTACAAAACGACCTATAGTGAAGGTCTGTCCTCTTCCTATCGACTAGCTACACATATCTATTATCATTTTCGTAGCTCTATGTTAGTTTAGTATCTTTAGTTTTCTTTTAAAATAGATTATTTTAAGGTCGGCGGCATGTTCCGTATATTATGTTAGCACAAGCCTAAATCGTTCATTCCATATCTTTTCTGATGTTTAAAATCATGTTGTCTGTCACATAATTCACCGGAACGTATACAATGCAGAAAGGTGCTGCCACCTATAACTCAACACACTCTCTTCCCTTTTGAACGTCGTAACGTACGCTCTAGCGAGTGCGCGCGCGCTGCTAAAATCTAGAAAATTGACTTTCTTTGGAAATACGAGATTAGTATTCGTGTCTGGTGCAAACCCGAAGATAGCGAGACAGGCAACCAGCAACCTATATCGCCACCACGGGGTACCCCAGAAGACCGGCAGTTCTGCTGTATCAGGTGAGTGGCAGACAAAATCATACAGTCCACTTAAAATTACAAAATCAAAGCGGGTTACGACCAACAGGTCGATTTCCCCAACAATCTGTCTTTAATTCATTGGATATAATCTCAACACATTTATTAATGTAACGTAGGTCGGATCGAGTTTGTTGAACGGTAGCTCGTAATAATTTTGTACTCGCCTGGTTAAGAATCTTGGCGCTCCCTCATATGTCCTTCTTGGAAGATATCTCCACACACGTAGGAATGAGATTATGATCACGACATCTCTTCAAGAAAAGAGATCGGCAGATTTGGAACAGCATGAACAAGATATTCTTAATAACCAAAAAATCACTTGTATTTTTTAGACTTTTTTTCTCATTTTTATTTCATCCTACACCGATGCAATCAGATTTTGAAGAAATATAACGATAACACAAAAATATTTCTACCATTTTATATTGTAAATGATCGTGGGGTTGCTAATATAGCTTTTGTAAATATTGTATCGATTTGCAAATTAAACTAATATCGATAATCGATATTTTTAAAATTTTTGTTAAACGACATTGAATGTTGGCAAAAACTATAGAAGCATAAACATTGCAAGTACATTAGAAAGGCATTTGTTCAAACATTTATATATCAAAAGAAAATACACTAAAATAAAATGACTCGGGTGGTTCATCGATTTTATTATTGAAATATTGATCGAATGATAATTGACACTTCAAGTTTTTAACAGCTGTCCATTTTCAATCTCTAGCTTGCTACTAATACTTAATCTGTGGTATGTGATTTGTCGCGAGAGCAATGTGTTTTCGATTTGTGGTGCCGGTTATTTTGTGTTTATATTTTACGACGACCCTTGGCTGTTATAACGGATTAATTATTTCTATTGGCGGATATACTTCATACAATGTATTCCCATCTTGAAAGGTGATTAGTGGTACGGTAAGGTAAGGTACATCGTTATTTATAATTATAATCATTAAGGAGATCGTATCTGATGAAAATCATAGATATTAAAGATGGTAGAAAATAGTAGATTATGTATATCTTTAAGTTGATAAACCCTCTTGAAAAACTACCGCCCGATTTCGCTTCTGAGTCATGTCTACAAGCTGTTTTCAAGGGTCATCACGAACCGTCTTGCGCGAAGACTTGACGAGTTCCAACCACCGGAACAAGCCGGGTTTCGAAGCGGTTACGGTACCATAGACCACATCCACACAGTGCGGCAGATTGTACAGAAGACCAAAGACTGCCCCTGTGCTTAGCATTTGTGGACTACGAGAAGGCCTTTGACTCAATCGAAACCGGGTCTGTTCTGGAGTCCCTGCAGCGCTGCCAAGTTGACTGGCGATATATCGAAGTGATGAGATGTCTGTACAATGCCGCAACGATGGTTGTACAAGTACAGAACCAGCGTACTAAACATATCAACCTGCGTCGAGGAGTGAGACAGGGGGATGTCATATCCCCGAAACTGTTCACTAACGCCTTGGAAGATATGTTTAAGACGCTGGACTGGAAAGATTGTGGCATTAACATCAACGGCAAGTACATCTCTCACTTACGATTCGCAGATGATATCGTTATCATGACAGAGACGCTGCAGGACCTGCAAAGGATGTTGAATGGCCTAGCTGATTCTTCTCGCCGCATCGGTCTCCGGATGAATTTGGATAAAACCAAAGTCATGTACAACGAGCACGTTGTTCCGGAACCGATTGCCTTAGATGGAATCCCACTCGAAGTTGTTACGCAGTATGTTTACCTAGGGCAGACGCTCCAACTAGGTAAACACAACTTCGAGAAGGAAATCCAGAGAAGAATTCAGCTGGGCTGGGCTGCATTCGGAAAACTCCGTCGAGTCTTCTCGTCGCCTATACCGCAGTGTCTAAAGACGAAAGTCTTTGACCAGTGCGTTCTACCCGTGATGACATACGGAGCCGAGACGTAGACACTCACAGTTTGACTGGTCTACCAATTCAAAGTCACTCAACGAGCTATGGAGAGAGCTATGCTCGGTGTTTCTCTGCGGGATCGAATCCGGAACGAAGTAATTCGCCAGAGAACTAACGTTATCGACATAGCTCAACGGATTGGCAAATTGAAGTGGCAGTGGGCCGGTCATATCTGCCGCAGAACTGATAACCGTTGGGGTAGAATTGTCCTAGAGTGGAGACCACGAATCGGCAAACGTAGCGTAGGACGTCCTGTGACCAGGTGGAGCGACGACATACGCAAAGCGGTGGGCAGTGACTGGAAAAGAAGAGCTGAAGATCGGGCTCAGTGGCGCATCTTGGCCTACGTCTAACAGTGGACTGACACCAGCTGATGATGATGAAGTTGATAAAACTTTGAAAATCGCGCAATATTATATTATAATGGTATAAATACCACAATTATTTCCCGACGTTTCGACCGAGTTGCATCGGCCGTGGTCACGGGCTGACTGAGTAGATTTAGTGCCGTCTTCGTAAGGTGGGGTTTCGTGTGGTGGGAGTATCGGTAACCAGTTTAGTGGGGGTTTTGATTACTACCTTCCCTTGATTTTTATTTTTATCAAAAATGCTGTCGGTACTTCGACAAACCACACTGACAGTATCCTCGCGCTGAAGAGTTGACTCATTCTGTCGACGCGGTTTACATATACTTATGACAGGATTCCATGTTGTTGACAAACGGTATCCATCCTCTCGGTTGAAATTCTGATGTTTTTTGATTTCTACCGCTTCACGTACTATTCTGGAGTAATAATGGCGATCGGTGGATAGAACCTGTGGTTGGTGTAGTTCTATCCAATGATTAGATCCAGCCTCCAGCAAATGCTCAGCCACCGCTGATTTGTTGATCGGTTTTTTACAGCGGTAATGTGTTCCTTGACCCTTTCAGCGATCGTTCTTTTGGTCTGGCCGATGTAGGAACTACCACAACTGCAATTCACCTTATAAACACCAGGAGTTTGTAAGGGAATTACATCCTTTGGAGTACGCAAGTGGTTCGATATTTTTGCGAGCGGAGTATATACAGTCTTAATGGAGTATTGTTTCAGTACTGTTCCAACTTTGTCCGTGACTCCTTTTATATATGGCATGTATGCTGGGACTCTGCTAACCTCAGGAAGACGCTCCCTCTTCTTGGGACGGCGTATCTTTCCTTTGTATCCGTTACTCTTCAGTACCTTCTGAACATGTGTGAGCTCACTTTCTAGATGTTGAGAGTCACAGAGGTCATATGCTCTATTTGTCAACGATGTCACAACGGATTCCAAATGCCGTGGATGGTGGTGCGAGTAGGCATTGAGATACCTGTCAGTGTGTGTAGGTTTTCTGTATACAGTGTGTCCTATGGAACCATCGTTTCTCACCATTACTTTCACATCGAGAAAAGGTAACGTTCTGTCCACCTCCATTTCATAACTGAATCGGATCTTTGGATGTATGGAGTTCAACCGGTTCGCGAATTGTTCTACTTCATGCTTGTTGCCATGCATGATGCAGAATACATCATCGACATACCTCTTCCACAATTTAACATTATATGTTTGTGTGTCTATGGATTGCTCGAAATATTCCATCCAGATGTTGGCCATTACCGGTGCCACTGGGCTGCCCATAGCTACTCCATCAAACTGAAGGTAATGTTGCCCTTGATATAAGAAGTAATTACCTTCTAAACAGCTCTTTAATAGATCCATGTATTCGTTAGACAGACCGTTTACCTCCAACTTACTCTCGATGACCTCAAGACAATCTTGAATAGGAACGTTGGTGAATAATGACTCTACGTCAAAACTCACCATTACTTCGTCTGGTTCCACCGTTATACTCTTGATGATCTCCACGAAATGGCGAGAATCTTTCACAAAAGATGTAGTCTTGCCTACTAATGGTTGCAGTACCTTACTTATGTGTTTCGCCAAATGATATGTTGGTGAATTGATTTGACTCATAATTGGACGTAAAGGTACATTGCCTTTGTGGATTTTAGGCAAACCGTATAGCTTCGGCGATTGTACTATTTGAGGACTGTGTAAGTGCCGAAACACATCTTCTGTGAATAAGTCTTCATGGTCCTTAATGTGTGCTCTTATGCGTTTTGTTACTCTGGCAGTCGGGTTATAAGACACTGGTTTGTAAACTGAAGTGTCACTTAACAAATCCATTACTTTGCTGTTGTAATCATTGGAGTTTAACACCACGGTAGCGTTTCCCTTGTCGGCCTTTAGCACCAAAATATTCGTATTATCACGTAGCGTTTTTAGTGCTAAACGCTCTTCCATCGTGGTATTGTGTTTAGGTGGTTTGGATTTTCGCAAAATAACGGCAACATCCTGTCTAAGGGTATCAGCATCATTAGACGGTAGCTTGTTACGCGCTATTACCTCCTCGATGCCACATATGACTTTTTCGTATGGAATTCGTTTAGGTGTTAAGGCAAAATTTAACCCTTTTACCAATACGCTCTGTGTGGCACTGTCTAGACTTTGATTTGACAAATTGATCACCTTCTCTTGTTTGGTAGGCTGTGCTATTGAACCAGTTCTCTTGTGGTCACGGCTTTTCAACTTGTCAAATTTAGCATTATGTTGTGTAATGCTCAGATCGTAAATACGGCTAGCTTGCTTGTAAGATACTCGATCACACAAGTCGAAATCACTAGCTGACAGCACCTCACTACACTTGATATGCACATTATAAAGGTCACACTGTATGTTATTTAACTTGTACTGACAGTTACGAATTAATTGTTTCAAAAGACGAACACTAGCATTGTGTAGAATTCCTTCGGAATATAGAATGTCTTTTCGCGGCTTGATACGCACTCCTGTAGGTACCAAGTCACAATCGCGGCACTTAGTGAGGAAACTTAGCGAAGTTTCTAGGCGTGCACGTTTTTTCCGAAGGGATTCAAGGTGTTTTATTAATATGACACATTCCTGCCCGTAGCGGTTTGCAATAAATGTTTTAGACTCTCGCGATTTGAATACATATTATAAAATTAGGAACGGGTCTTAATCGCGCAATATTATATTATAATGGTATAAATACCACAATTATTTCCCGACGTTTCGACCGAGTTGCATCGGCCGTGGTCACGGGCTGACTGAGTAGATTTAGTGCCGTCTTCGTAAGGTGGGGTTTCGTGTGGTGGGAGTATCGGTAACCAGTTTAGTGGGGGTTTTGATTACTACCTTCCCTTGATTTTTATTTTTATCAAAAATGCTGTCGGTACTTCGACAAACCACACTGACAGTATCCTCGCGCTGAAGAGTTGACTCATTCTGTCGACGCGGTTTACATATATTTATGACAGGATTCCATGTTGTTGACAAACGGTATCCATCCTCTCGGTTGAAATTCTGATGTTTTTTGATTTCTACCGCTTCACGTACTATTCTGGAGTAATAATGGCGATCGGTGGATAGAACCTGTGGTTGGTGCAGTTCTATCCAATGATTAGATCCAGTCTCCGGCAAATGCTCAGCCACCGCTGATTTGTTGATCTGGCGGTTTTTTACAGCGGTAATGTGTTCCTTGACCCTTTCAGCGATCGTTCTTTTGGTCTGGCGGATGTAGGAACTACCACAACTGCAATTCACCTTATAAACACCAGGAGTTTGTAAGGGAATTACATCCTTTGGAGTACGCAAGTGGTTCGATATTTTTGCGAGCGGACTATATACAGTCTTAATGGAGTATTGTTTCAGTACTGTTCCAACTTTGTCCGTGACTCCTTTTATATATGGCATGTATGCTGGGACTCTGCTAACCTCAGGAAGACGCTCCCTCTTCTTGGGACGGCGTATCTTTCCTTTGTATCCGTTACTCTTCAGTACCTTCTGAACATGTGTGAGCTCACTTTCTAGATGTTGAGAGTCACAGAGGTCATATGCTCTATTTGTCAACGATGTCACAACGGATTCCAAATGCCGTGGATGGTGGTGCGAGTAGGCATTGAGATACCTGTCAGTGTGTGTAGGTTTTCTGTATACAGTGTGTCCTATGGAACCATCGTTTCTCACCATTACTTTCACATCGAGAAAAGGTAACGTTCTGTCCACCTCCATTTCATAACTGAATCGGATCTTTGGATGTATGGAGTTCAACCGGTTCGCGAATTGTTCTACTTCATGCTTGTTGCCATGCATGATGCAGAATACATCATCGACATACCTCTTCCACAATTTAACATTATATGTTTGTGTGTCTATGGATTGCTCGAAATATTCCATCCAGATGTTGGCCATTACCGGTGCCACTGGGCTGCCCATAGCTACTCCATCAAACTGAAGGTAATGTTGCCCTTGATATAAGAAGTAATTACCTTCTAAACAGCTCTTTAATAGATCCATGTATTCGTTAGACAGACCGTTTACCTCCAACTTACTCTCGATGACCTCAAGACAATCTTGAATAGGAACGTTGGTGAATAATGACTCTACGTCAAAACTCACCATTACTTCGTCTGGTTCCACCGTTATACTCTTGATGATCTCCACGAAATGGCGAGAATCTTTCACAAAAGATGTAGTCTTGCCTACTAATGGTTGCAGTACCTTACTTATGTGTTTCGCCAAATGATATGTTGGTGAATTGATTTGACTCACAATTGGACGTAAAGGTACATTGCCTTTGTGGATTTTAGGCAAACCGTATAGCTTCGGCGATTGTACTATTTGAGGACTGTGTAAGTGCCGAAACACATCTTCTGTGAATAAGTCTTCATGGTCCTTAATGTGTGCTCTTATGCGTTTTGTTACTCTGGCAGTCGGGTTATAAGACACTGGTTTGTAAACTGAAGTGTCACTTAACAAATCCATTACTTTGCTGTTGTAATCATTGGAGTTTAACACCACGGTAGCGTTTCCCTTGTCGGCCTTTAGCACCAAAATATTCGTATTATCACGTAGCGTTTTTAGTGCTAAACGCTCTTCCATCGTGGTATTGTGTTTAGGTGGTTTGGATTTTCGCAAAATAACGGCAACATCCTGTCTAAGGGTATCAGCATCATTAGACGGTAGCTTGTTACGCGCTATTACCTCCTCGATGCCACATATGACTTTTTCGTATGGAATTCGTTTAGGTGTTAAGGCAAAATTTAACCCTTTTACCAATACGCTCTGTGTGGCACTGTCTAGACTTTGATTTGACAAATTGATCACCTTCTCTTGTTTGGTAGGCTGTGCTATTGAACCAGTTCTCTTGTGGTCACGGCTTTTCAACTTGTCAAATTTAGCATTATGTTGTGTAATGCTCAGATCGTAAATACGGCTAGCTTGCTTGTAAGATACTCGATCACACAAGTCGAAATCACTAGCTGACAGCACCTCACTACACTTGATATGCACATTATAAAGGTCACACTGTATGTTATTTAACTTGTACTGACAGTTACGAATTAATTGTTTCAAAAGACGAACACTAGCATTGTGTAGAATTCCTTCGGAATATAGAATGTCTTTTCGCGGCTTGATACGCACTCCTGTAGGTACCAAGTCACAATCGCGGCACTTAGTGAGGAAACTTAGCGAAGTTTCTAGGCGTGCACGTTTTTTCCGAAGGGATTCAAGGTGTTTTATTAATATGACACATTCCTGCCCGTAGCGGTTTGCAATAAATGTTTTAGACTCTCGCGATTTGAATACATATTATAAAATTAGGAACGGGTCTTAATCGCGCAATATTATATTATAATGGTATAAATACCACAATTATTTCCCGACGTTTCGACCGAGTTGCATCGGCCGTGGTCACGGGCTGACTG
This sequence comes from Laothoe populi, assembly GCA_905220505.1. NCBI lineage: Eukaryota > Metazoa > Arthropoda > Insecta > Lepidoptera > Sphingidae > Laothoe > Laothoe populi. Next base: position 1,607,827 of record HG992162.1, on the reverse strand, counting down.
AGTAGATTTAGTGCCGTCTTCGTAAGGTGGGGTTTCGTGTGGTGGGAGTATCGGTAACCAGTTTAGTGGGGGTTTTGATTACTACCTTCCCTTGATTTTTATTTTTATCAAAAATGCTGTCGGTACTTCGACAAACCACACTGACAGTATCCTCGCGCTGAAGAGTTGACTCATTCTGTCGACGCGGTTTACATATATTTATGACAGGATTCCATGTTGTTGACAAACGGTATCCATCCTCTCGGTTGAAATTCTGATGTTTTTTGATTTCTACCGCTTCACGTACTATTCTGGAGTAATAATGGCGATCGGTGGATAGAACCTGTGGTTGGTGCAGTTCTATCCAATGATTAGATCCAGTCTCCGGCAAATGCTCAGCCACCGCTGATTTGTTGATCTGGCGGTTTTTTACAGCGGTAATGTGTTCCTTGACCCTTTCAGCGATCGTTCTTTTGGTCTGGCGGATGTAGGAACTACCACAACTGCAATTCACCTTATAAACACCAGGAGTTTGTAAGGGAATTACATCCTTTGGAGTACGCAAGTGGTTCGATATTTTTGCGAGCGGACTATATACAGTCTTAATGGAGTATTGTTTCAGTACTGTTCCAACTTTGTCCGTGACTCCTTTTATATATGGCATGTATGCTAAAACTAAACTGGTTACCGATACTCCCACCACACGAAACCCCACCTTACGAAGACGGCACTAAATCTACTCAGTCAGCCCGTGACCACGGCCGATGCAACTCGGTCGAAACGTCGGGAAATAATTGTGGTATTTATACCATTATAATATAATATTGCGCGATTAAGACCCGTTCCTAATTTTATAATATGTATTAAATCGCGAGAGTCTAAAAACATTTAAAACTTTGAAACCCTATGACCTGGCTCAAAAATACTTTATCGTAGTTAAATTGTGGCATATCCTTATTGTTAAAAACCATACCCCATTTGTGTTCACCACCTAGCCCAGTTTACATAGGAAACCTGCGGATCTCCTTTAACGATGTTACATATCTTGCACGCTTGGTTTTTAGATTCTCCAGCCGACGTACTTTGTTTGCGATTTCCAGTCCGTACTGGTTAACATAATGGTTTCTTATGTTTACGCGAATATTATACATTGAAATGAAACAATTTTTTTACGGATTCTATCGCGATTTATTAAACTTTTTTAATCCCGACGTTTCGAAAGCTTTACAGCCTTGGTCAGCATGCAGCTTGTTACAGCTTTACATGGTCACGGGGCGGACTGAGTTGTATGTCGTCACGCAAGTGTAGTGCAATGTTTCTACCCTCCATATAGTTGTATTTTTAATTTTTATTTATTGTAGTCCGATCTACGCAGAAGGAGCTCAGTGTCTTGAGGTCTGGCAGCTGGTCTTTTGGGTTCCGATTTGATTAAATGTATAATTGGATCCCAGGCCGGTGCTAGCTTCCAACCATCTTCTCTATTGAAATTTGGATGTTTTTTTAATTTCAATAGCCTCGCGTATCATCCTAGGTAGGAATCGGTGTTCTTTGGCAAGGATTTGTGGTTTGTCAAATCGAAGATAATGATTGGAGCCTTCTTCTGAATGTTCAGCAAATGCAGACTTAATAGAGCGTCGGTGTTTCACATCAGCTATGTGTTCTTTTACGCGGGTCCCTATATTTCTCTTGGTTTGACCGATATAAGAGAGCCCACAGTCACAATCTATTTTATATATGCCCGGTTCTTGCAGAGGTACATGACACTTGACAGGTGGTAAAAATTGACTAATCTTCTTGGGCGTCTGAAAATAAGTTTTGATAGAAGCACACTTCAGTACATAGCCAATCTTGTCTGTGACACCTCTGATATATGGTAAAGCAACAGGGACGCGTTCGACTGTGGCTGGTTTCACTCGGTTTCTGTGATGGCGGCGGGGAACTTGGAGCTTGTTGTCTTGCAGTACTTGCTTGGCATGTTGCAGCTCAGCGGCCAGATGTTTCTCATCACAGATTCCTTGTGCTCTCTGAAACAAAGATTTACCCACGGTAGCTAACTCCTTCTGCGTAGATCGGACTACAATAAATAAAAATTTAAAATACAACTATATGGAGGGTAGAAACATTGCACTTTACTTGCGTGACGACATACAACTCAGTCCGCCCCGTGACCATGAAGGCTGTAAAGCTTTCGAAACGTCGGGATTAAAAAAGTTTAATAAATCGCGATAGAATCCGTAAAAAAATTGTTTCATTTCAATTAAAGTAATAAGTTAATGTAAAACGTGTATCTGTGAAAAGTGTTATTGTGAACTGATGTAAGAAGTGTTGTTTAAAAAGAGCAAACATAGGTTTTCTTGCCGGCTTCTTTCCTAGTGGATAACTGCATTCCGAACCGGTGTAGCCTAATAAACTATAAAGTGATGAACGTGTGTTATTTCTACTGAACTATCGTACGATGTGCATCCTATCTATATCTGAAGAGCAAAGAGGGATGAATAACCCTCATAGACATGACCTATGATGACGTCATGACCTCAGCCATCTGACACAACACATAGTCACCCGGACATCATAGGCGGAATCGAACTCGACATCCACTATCGTAAATCAGGTGATGTAATACCTAAGTTACCATGTTATTTTTGTTGTTTGAGCTTGGAAAACATTTGTAATTAGTTTTATGCGCTTTGTTGGGTTGTGCAAAAAGTTATAAATGATTGGAATTGGAAAATAGTGATGGTAAAGTGTAATATTCTACCGCCTTATAAGTGGTAGAAAGTGCTCAATGGTACTGTAAATTTGCTAGTCTACATTTGAAGGTTGCGAATTTTGAGACCCCACGAGAGTCACCCGGATATATATATTCTTTTGTCTAATGAGTAATGCTCACACTAAAATAATCTAATTTACTTCTATAAGTAAAGACTTGTTATTGGCTTTTTGTCACTTAAATTGATGTTATTTCTTATGTTATTATTAGCTGTAAGTTTTCCATGCTGTAAATAAATAAATTACCAAATATTGTTAACCGATGTTCGAAAAGAGCAACTAGAGTTTCTTGCCCGTTCTTCTTTAGCGAAACTGCAGTCTGAACTGGCGCTCACTGGTCCGGATTTTAAAAAAAGTGGACACTCCAAATTTGTTGTTTTAAAAAATACTATTAAGGTAAGGCTACACGGGCGGGTCTCCCGCCGCGGGAAACCGCTTGACAAAGCTGCCGCAGACCATCAAACTACACGGGACGCGGTTTATCGCTGCCTTTTGTTCATTTCAACATGGATCCGCCAATGATAACTGCGCTTGCAGCTCTCATATTAATAGAATTATTAAAAAATAAAGTAAAGCGCAATGTGTTGGTGGAACCAGTGTTAAGTAATCGTTTAACTTTGGGAATATTTCATTCAATGTTTAGTGCACACCGCGATAACCCTCATAAGTTCTTCTCATACTACAGAATGTCTGTAAACTCATTTGATGAACTTCTATCAATTATAAGCCAACGTATCAAGAAACAGGATACAAATATGCGAACATCCATCACACCTGCAGAACGTTTGGCTGTAACTCTCAGGTAAATAAAATAACATTATTTTATTATGTAATCTTTTTTATTAGGGTAAGTACTGCAGAACATTAAAATAATCATCATTTTCCGTTGATGTGTCCGAAGCAGTATCGTTTTGTGGCGATGCGACACTGTTCATTGGAGATAATATCTCGTGATATGCTCTAGAGCCAGAGCTCCCAGATGAATCCTGGTTTCTCTGGTAAAGAAATTCAGACAAGTTGCTAGGAATACTGCGGTTTCTTTCGTTTCTTTGTATATTTCTGAATAAATTCGTAATTTCATATCTGGTTTTCATAGCCAAATCTGGAGTCATAGAATCCATAATGGGTACAAAGGACATAAGAAATGCTCGATTACCTTTTGCGTCACTATCGTTATTTAACTTTTGTAATTGTAAACTTTCGTTCAAAATTTTTGTTATTTGAGGAATTTGGGTACTTTCCGGTTGTTTCTTTTTTTTGGGAGAAACTTGGTTTTGTCGAGGTGGTCTCATCAAATTATCTTCTTCCTGATTTTGTGATAAAGTCAAAAGTATTGGAGATACATTGGACTCTCGTTCATCTACATTACTGACGGTAGGGCGTAAAAAGGACAACAAGTCAAAATAAATATATCTTTTTTTTTGGAGCCGATTGACCCGACACTGTGGTAGTTTCTGATTTTACTTCTTTCATATAACTATCTCTAATGTTCTTCCACTTCTTCATCAGATCTTTAACTGCAAAAAAGAAGAAATATGTTAATGTCGCATCTATTTCTTTTTCAGATATTTGGCTTCGGGAGCAACTTTCACTGATTTGGAGTATGATTTTCTAATTTCTCGAAAAACCATACCATTTATTGTAAAAGAAACCTGTCAAGCTATATGGCAAGAATTGGCACCTTTAGAAATGCCAACACCAAATAAGGAAAAATGGATAAACATTGCTGAGAAATTCTACAAAGAAGCGAATTTTCCTAATTGTGTTGGCGCCATTGATGGCAAACATATTAGAATTATTTGCCCTCCGAATGCTGGATCCAAATATTATAATTATAAAAAATATCATTCGATTATTTTATTGGCAGTGGTTGACGCAGACTACTGTTTTACATTCATTGACGTTGGTGCTCCAGGTCGAGAAGGTGACTCGTCAATTTTCAAAAGTTCAAATTTCGGGCAAAAGTTAACTCGTTCTCAGTTAGATTTACCAGAGCCAGCTCATCTTCCTAACAATATAGGAAAACCTCCTGTGCTTTTTGTATTTATAGGTGATGCTCCGTTCGGTTTAAATAAAAATGTTATGAGACCATTTTCTTTACGAAACATAACAACGCCTAAGAAAAATTATAATTATCGACTGTCTAGAGCTCGCCGCTTTGTGAATGTGCATTTGGTATCCTCAGTAACAAGTGGCGAATTTTTCATTCAAGTATCATGATCAATCCACTGAGTGCCAAACACATTATAAAAGCAGCTTGTGTATTACACAACTTCGTAAGACGCAGAGATGGTTATCAATTTGAAGATACGATTCGATGTGATATGGAAGAATTCGATGGAGTCCAGGCAGTTGGAGGCCGATCTAGTGGCATTGCAGTAAGAGATTCATTTGTTGAATACTTCAATGGCCCTGGAGCAGTTCCTTGGCAAAACAGGATGATTCATTAAATTTGTAGAGGAACGGGTGGTAGTGTTCCTCTAGCGAAGGGGGGTATCTCCAGTCAGGCAGGTGTTATGCCCGACCGGCCGCGGCCCCTCCAACCGTTGATATTTGTATCTTGTATTTATACAATGTGCTGCGCAATTTTAACTACCGCGATCGAGCCTGGCGTCTTTGCTATGTTGTCGGTGTGAGGCGCTTCTGTGCCGCCACATCACTCCCCCCCGGAGACCGGAGGTCGATAATCTTCATTCTTCAGCTGTCGTTGCTTGGTATAGTTTTCCCAGTGCCAATGCCGATGCTCCAATGTCCCAGTGAGTCGGGAATGTGCGCAAGTAGTTCTAGTGAGTCAGAACTATGCGGTAGTCAGCTCCAGTGCGTCGGAACTGCGTAATTCGAAATCCAGTGAGTCGGATTCGAAGCTTGAGTAGCTGCGATAAGTGTGGCTATCACGTGGCTATAACTGCGAGAACCGGCGAATGCTGCCCGTAGTTGACCCGGCTGTTAGCGCAGTTGTGCCGTGATTTGACGCCGATGTCGCGCTGTTGAAGTGCCGAGGGTAGGTACCAGGCCTGCGCGTCTAGTAGCGTGCTTGTGGTAACCCTGTTGGCTTGCGAGTGATGGCTGGCTGGGTGAAGTGCAGAATGGCTGGAATGGAGGGAGGAAGTGACGAATGGCGGTGGCGATGCGATGCGAAGCGATGACGATGCGATGCGAAGCGATGATGATACGATGGCGATGCGGATGCGATGCGGTGCGGATGGCGATGCGGATGGTTGGTTGGAGTTCCGGTGTAGGTGCGGATGTTGTTCAGCGTCTGGGGTCACCACTGTGGAGTGTATGTGTAGGGTGGTCCCTTCGAGTCCCGGGTCAGGAACAAGTGTTGATAATTAAACCACTATATACACATAAACAGTTTATTACAGTCAGAAGGAGTGATACAGCAAAGCACAAGCACAAAAGAGTAGACGAAATAAGTCCAAGTCCAGAATAGTTCACGTCACGAGAAACAGTCACAATATAGTAAATACACAGCACAAGCGTAAAAGTTACTAGCAAGGAAAAGCACTAGAAAATATATAGAAATAGTATAAACGAGTAAATTATATATAAGTTTAAGCGTAAGCGATCAACTAGCAAGTAGCAATATCTATGCGCGCGGCACCGTTCTCGATTCGAGACTGTTCTATCGCAGCGGGGCCCGGTCCCCCGATCGCGCGCTAAGACACGGCGCGTGAGCCGACCAGCGCTGCATCGGACCGCCCACTACTACGTCACCTATTGTTCGGGACTGGTTTTATGTCTCGGTTCCATTGTACGAGATCGATGTCGGATCCGTCATTGTAGATGTTATTTATTTATGTATAAATTATGTGTTGTGATTATATGTGAGATAATGAGTGAATGAGTAAGTATGAAATTAGAGTATGAGTATGAGTGGGTGAGTGAGTGAGTGTGAAATAATAGTTATGAGTCACCCACATCACTCCCCCCCTAGACCGTTACTACGGTCGATAATAGTCCGGAAAACGAACTACTCGACCAGAGCGAGTTTTTGTCAAATTCTCATCTCCCCCACTCTCTATTGGTGGTGGTATAGTCACGGGAGGAGGTATAGGGTTGGGAAGAATAATGTAAGAGGGAGATTGGTTAGCGAGTATATAGGCCGGTTTAAGGCGGTCTATAGACACTGTGACAATCTTTTCTCTCACTAATATTTTAAAGTTCTTGTCCCCTCTTTCGACTACCTCATATGGACCGGAGTAAGGAGATTGTAAAGAACCTCGAACTGAGTCATCCCTTAAGAAAACATGGGTTGAGGTAGACAAATCTTTAAATACAAAGATCTTGTCTTTACTATGACGGGAAGCAGGAGATGGTTGTAGTTTTGATGTTATATGACGCAGACGAGTGTTAAAATCTGATATATCGGGTGAATTAGAGAGGGAGGTGTGGAAGAAATCTCCCGGCAGGCGCAATGGTTCGCCATAAACTAATTCAGCCGAGGAAGCGTGCAAGTCCTCCTTAAATGAGCTTCTTATCCCGAGCAAAACAAGTGGCAATGTGTCCACCCAATTAAGATCTGCGTGGCACATAATGGCCGCTTTAAGTTGACGGTGGAAACGCTCGACAAGGCCGTTACACGCAGGGTGGTAAGCGGTAGTTCGTCGATGTTTAAATCCAATCGTTCTTCCAAGAAATTGGAAGAGCGTGGATTCAAATTGTCGGCCGCGGTCAGTAACGACATCAGTTGGACATCCAAATCTGGATATCCACGATATCAAGGCTTTACCTACGGTTTCAGCAGACATATCCACCATCGGTGTAACTTCCGGCCAGCGTGTAAATCGGTCCACTATTGTAAGGCAGTACCTATTGCCTTGTGATATTGGAAGAGGTCCTATTATGTCCACATGGATAAAAGCGAACCTGTAACGGGGTAAATCAAATGTCCCTAACGGAGAAAATACATGCCGATGGACTTTTGACCGTTGACATGCTAGACATCTTCGTGTCCATTCGCGACAGTCTTTACGTACGCCAGGCCAGACAAATCGCTCGGCAACCAGTTTAGCCGTAGTATTAGCTCCTGGATGGCTGAAACTGTGAAGACAGTCGAAGACTTGCTTTCGCAATGCCTTGGTCACGAACGGTCTGGGTGATGCAGTACTTACATCACAGTAAAGTTCTGCCTGACTGTTGGGAACTTTTAGTTTTTCCAAATGGAGCGAAGAATTACCTTCTAAAAGTTGAGGCAGTTCCGGGTCCGTAGATTGGGAAGCGGCAAGAAGGTCAAGGTCGATAGGCCTATGGAGTTCCTCAACACGAGATAGTGTATCTGCTACTACATTATCTTTGCCTGCAATATGTCGTATGTCGGTCGTAAATTGCGATATAAAATCGAGATGACGATATTGGCGAGGCGAACAAGTGTCTTTTCTATCACGAAATGCGTAACAGAGAGGCTTGTGATCTGTGAATACGACAAAATGTCGAGCTTCTAACATAAAACGAAAGTACTTGATACTTTCATATATTGCTAGTAGCTCACGATCATATGGGGAATATTTTCTCTGAGAAGGACTCAAGTTCTTCGAGAAAAATGCTAAAGGTTCCCAATGACCGTTTTTTAGCTGCTGTAGAACTGCACCCATTGCCGAATCGGAAGCATCTGTAACTAGAGCAAGTTCGGCATTACAATCTGGATGAGCTAGTAATGCAGCGTTAGATAGGCTTTTCTTGCACTCTTCGAAAGCGGAAAGTGTTTCGCCTGCAAGATCTACGGGATGCGATGATTTTACAGAGCCCGCAAGCAATGCATTTAGTGGCGCTTGAATTCTAGCGGCGTGAGGGATAAATCGCCGGTAAAAATTTATCATACCAAGGAACCGTCTGAGCTGTCTTACAGTCTTTGGTATGGGAAATTCCTTGATTGCGTTAGTTTTAGACTCCAGTGGTTTAGTTCCCGACTCGCAGATATGATACCCCAAAAAACTTACCTCACTAGCACCAAATACACATTTTGAGGTGTTTACTAGCACTCCGTATTCCTTCATACGCGTGAAGAGCTGCTGAAGGTGATCCTCGTGCTCAGCTGCAGTTTGGGAGAATACTAAAAAATCGTCGAGATATGCAAAACAGAAATCTAGACCTCGTGTTAGCTCGTCTACAAACCTCTGAAACGTTTAGCCTGCGTTCCTTAGACCAAAAGTCATGAATGGGAACTCATACAGACCAAACGGAGTTGTGATGGCAGTCTTCATTATGTCGTCCTGATGTACCGGAATCTGATGATATGCCTTTTCTAAATCTATAGTACTAAAAACTTTACAACCTGCAATATTATGGGCGAAGTCTTGAATATGCCTAATGGGGTAGCGGTCTGGGATAGTGCGAGCGTTTAACATCCTATAATCTCCGCAAGGTCTCCAGCCGTTGTCTTTTTTGGGCACAAGATGTAAAGGTGATGCCCAAGGACTCTCAGATGGTCGTGCAATCCCATTATTTAACATTAGCTGAAACTCGCCTTTAGCTATTTTTAATTTATCTGGAGCTAGTCTGCGAGGTGTGGAAAATATAGGCGGACCAGGTGTTGTTCTGATGTGATGAACAATGTTGTGTTGTGGTATGAATTGTGTACCTGAAGGACGCGTGATTTCGGGAAACTTGTCCAGAATACGATGATACCTTGTCTCACCACTTGCAACCTTAATTGAGCTAATGTTGTGTTTTGAAATGGAGACTTGAGATGTCAATGAAGTCATAGTGTCGATGAGGCGTTTATTTTTACAATCGACAGCCAAATTGAAATGACTAAGAAAATCTACGCCGATAATCGCCTTCGTAACATTTGCCACAACAAATCTCCATTGAAACGCTCTTCTTAAACCAATATCTAAGCTAAGATCTATGTAGCCAAAAGTGTCTATGGTAGTTCCATTGGCAGCGCACAGCTGATAGTCCGACTTAACTCGGCGATCACGAAGTGTAGATCGTGGAAACACACAAACGTCGCTGCCGTGTCGACTAAAAATTGGATATTTGAATTGCGATCAGTTACGAAAAGGCGACCAGGGGGTGCAGGGCAGTCGTCTGTCGCCATTAACGAGTGCCGGTCGCGTTTCCCGCCTTGCCGTAGTCGCAAGGCCTGGTGCATCTTCTAGCGTCTTCTCCGAACTTGAAGTGGTACCAACAAAGAGGGTAGCGTCGGTAGCTCGAATGAGATCTACTTCTATCACTGCGTGAAGACGAAGATGTAGATCGTTGCCGGGGTCTCGATCTCCTAGACGAGTTGCAACGTGAATCACGGGTATGCTCATCTAACTTCCTTGCAAGCCTTCCAATCATCTGCTTTATTTCAGCAATTTCACTATACTGAGGTGAATGGGTATAGAATGATGATGACGCTGCAGCCACGACAGGTCCACAAGGCTTGGTCAGCTCCTGGATACGATCGGCCAGATCTGCAAGTTGCTCCAACGAGTGTGTGGCCTGAGATGCCAGTAGGGTTTGAATACTGGACGGTAGGCGATTAGTCCATATGGACTTAATAAAATTCTCTGGGGCAGCTGGTCCAGCCAAATCCTGAAGATGCCGAAGAAATTGAGAAGGCTTACGATCTCCAAGCTCTTCATGGGTGAGGAGTTGCTTGATCCGTCTCTCCTGAGAATCGGCGAATCTCTTAATGACCTCTGCCTTGATCTTCTCATAGCGTTGCTTTGCTGGTGGTTTATATATTATATCCTTAACTGACCTTGCGTGATGGATATCCAAGTTGTTGATGACTTGGGTAAATTTAACATGGTCATCTGTGATGTCCAGGGCTTCAAATTGGGCTTCCAACAATGCGAACCAGAGCTCTGGATCATCCGAGGAAAATTGAGGAACTTTCAAATTTTTTACCCGATTGCCGGATGACCTGTTGACGTATCGTTCCGTGGAAACGCGCACTGGTCTTGCGCGCTGTGTGACGTGTTCGTCTTTTCTAGAACCAGCTGTTTTAACCGAATCGCTGCTTGAGCTGCTCATGGTATTTAGAGTGTTCTTACGGGTCACCAGTGTGGTGTGTATGTGTAGGGTGGTCCCTTCGAGTCCCGGGTCAGGAACAAGTGTTGATAATTAAACCACTATATACACATAAACAGTTTATTACAGTCAGAAGGAGTGATACAGCAAAGCACAAGCACAAAAGAGTAGACGAAATAAGTCCAAGTCCAGAATAGTTCACGTCACGAGAAACAGTCACAATATAGTAAATACAGCACAAGCGTAAAAGTTACTAGCAAGGAACAGCACTAGAAAATATATAGAAATAGTATAAACGAGTAAATTATATATAAGTTTAAGCGTAAGCGATCAACTAGCAAGTAGCAATATCTATGCGCGCGGCACCGTTCTCGATTCGAGACTGTTCTATCGCAGCGGGGCCCGGTCCCCCGATCGCGCGCTAAGACACGGCGCGTGAGCCGACCAGCGCTGCATCGGACCGCCCACTACTACGTCACCTATTGTTCGGGACTGGTTTTATGTCTCGGTTCCATTGTACGAGATCGATGTCGGATCCGTCATTGTAGATGTTATTTATTTATGTATAAATTATGTGTTGTGATTATATGTGAGATAATGACAGCCTCCGTGGCGCAGTTGGCGAGTAGCCGGCTGTGAAACGAGAGGCCGTGGGTTCGATTCCCACACCGGGACAAATGTTTGTGTGAGAGACAGATATTTGTGTCCGGGGTCTGGGTGTTGTGAGACCGAAAGTCTTTCGTAGTCCCTGATACCCACAACACAAGACTCGTATCTTAGTGTGGGGTCGGGACTATGTGTGTGACTGTTGGGTGTTATTTATTATTATTATTATTATAATGAGTGAATGAGTAAGTATGAAATTAGAGTATGAGTATGAGTGGGTGAGTGAGTGAGTGTGAAATAATAGTTATGAGTCACCCACAAATTAATGTAAACAAAGTGCTTGACACTTTATTCAAGTAGGTCTTATGCACAGACATGTATGTCTATAAACTATCTGTGGAGTTTTTATTTGTACAGCTGTCAGAATGACGTAAAACAGCATGCATGCGTTTTTGAGGTTATGAAAATTCATATTGTAATTCATTGTAATTTGGTGATAAACTATAAAGTATTATAAAGTTAATAAGCTGGTGAAACAATAGCTCTAAATGTTGTTTCTCTTTCAGGTAAGGTTTACAGATAGTTATTGACAGCGTTTTACCTAAAATAAAACGTTTATTAAACATACTTACCTTATTTTAAGCCTAATAACAAGTGGAGATAGATACCATTGTTTCTGTCCCTTTCTTTCACTATTTCTACCTCCTATTGCCTTCTCTTTCACACAAATCCCCACCACCAGCAGTAGTCGCCTTCATTTTTGTAGGCGCTTTTTGAATCATTACGTCACTTGTATAAATCACCAGGCAGTGTTTCAATTATTAGGCTTAAAATAAGGTAAGTATGTTTAATAAACGTTTTATTTTAGGTAAAACGCTGTCATTAAACAACTTGACCGTAATTTTAAGCCTAATAACAAGTGAGAGACGTGTTTGTTATCGCCTGGTGGTGGTGATGACGTCAATGTGATTAAGATTTTGTCACACTGATATGTATTTACAGGTTTAGTTTAAAGTAAGCTGATACTTAACTGCAATTAAAAGTAGTTCATGATGGTGTTAGGCTTAATAATTTTAATCGTCAATCTACTTGAGTATTTTGGTGTCTGCCCAAGTATCGGCCCAGCATCTATCAGTTGAAAGATAAATTGTGTAAGTAGCTACTAGTAGGTAGATATGTAAGCTTACAATTGATATATTAGTATATATACATTATTTTGCCAATCAGCAAAATAAAATAATGAGAATAAGTAAATAGTCAGGTATTGAATTACAAAACCTTTTTAATGAATTTCAACAACAGATTTTTTATCATAATACAAATCAACAACCTTTATGACTAAAGGCCTAATCAACAGGAGAAAATAACTTCGTAATAGAATTATTTTCCGTACTTTTGTATCTCATAACTTCTCTGCAGTAAAAAAAACGTTTAAAAGTATTTTCGGACTTCCAATTACCTCTTGAAAGAATTTCGTCTAGCGGGCAATTCTCAATCCAGCTTTTTGATGCGATCGCTGCTCGAAAACTGCCAGCTGAAGCATTAATTCCTGACTCCTTCAACATGTTCTTAACCCAACCCCCTATAACAAAACGAGAAGCTGCCTTCGCCGGGCCACATGTAGTTACGAATAAGTTCTCGCAATTGGCTTGTTTCATATATATCTAAGCCAGCTGAAATTAACAGATTGATCCAATGTACTGGATCTAAGCTTTTATTAGCAGTGTTTCTACTTAATTTCCAACCTGACTGACGAACATTTGCTGAGTCCGTTTTCGACCCGAAGACAGGCCATAAGGTTATGTGATTGGGTGTAATGCTGCAGCAGCTTTAATTTACTCTTAGCAGAGTAAGGTCGTGTACACGACGTCCGGAACAAAGCAACAGAATAGATGCAGTACATTTGGATATCTGATACAAATTATCGATATAAGAGTTTATCATTGACATGTGCTTGCGTTGCGTTCAGATGACTGCGGATCGCATAGAGTAGAGACTGCTGATTTGTAGGTCAGTATGGTGTTATAAGAAAATCTATCTTTCTGGTGAAGATCAGCCAGAAATCTAGCTAATTGTGATCCATCAGGTTTATTTTGGGAGACACTATTCTTATTTGCCCGGGTAATCCACCTCCTCCATGCAGGTTTATAAGTCCTTAGAGAAGAGGTACGCCAACTAAACAACAGAGCTTTCTGTTGCTCGGTCCATTCGCCTAGGTGTTCACCCCAACCCCACATTTCCAGACTTCTAAAATCATCTCCGACACTTTTTGTGGAGGTCTGCTGGTCGATGTGTCTATTAGCAGCTGAGGCAGATTTCTGATGGTCCATGGAGGTGCTACTGCTCTGTTCTTTAAGTCGGGCCTCCAATACACTTTTGGCCACCTCGGGGCTATTATTAGAAATATGCCTCTGCACTTGTTCAGATGAGACAGAATCTTCGGCATTAAAAATGGAGGTGGAAATGGAATACTGCTCGACTGTCCTGATAGTCCAGAGAACAATACTTGGGAACTACACAAGCGTTTCGAGATGCGAACAGATCTATCTCCGGGGTTCCCCATTTGGCAAAAATCAGTGTAGTTGCTTGGGGAAGCAAGTGACATTCCGGAATTCCGTTTAGGCGAGCGAAGCGATGCTTCCGCGTTGTAAACCCCTAGGATATGATGGACTGTAAGATGTATTTTGTGTAAGTCCAATAGATCCAGAATTTGGTAAGTAAGGTTCAGCAGTGCTTGGGACCTCGTTCCTCCTTCGTTCCGTAGATATGATACTGCAGTCCGGTTGTCGCACTGCAAATGTAGTGAACAGCAACGGAGGTTCGGACCTTGTTTTTCTAAAACTTTTAGTATCGCAAGTAATTCCTTCCGATTGCAGTGAAGATTCCTTTCTGAGGTTAACCATTTTCCCGACAGATGTATTTTGTCTACATGTGCACCCCATGCAAGATCTGACGCATCGGTAACCATGCAATGGGTAGGAGGAGACGTGTGGATTGATGACGGGTCTTTGTGATGAACAAGCCACCATTGCAGTTCTGTTAGAACTGGCTTGGGTAATAGTACGCCTTTCAAATTCTTGTTCGTATGGCTGATACATATTTGTTGGAGCTGGCGAAAGTTCAGCCTTCCGCGAGGAACAACAAAACTCGCGAAGTTCAAGATTCCCACTAAGCTTTGCAGATCCTTTAGACCGATCTTTCGTCTTGTCTTGAGTTGGGTTATCATGCCTTCTATTTTCGTGCATTTCTTTATGGATAGTGATTTTTTTGTTTAGCCGAGAATCCCATATTACACCTAGGTATTCCATTACCTGGCTGGGTTGCAAAATGGATTTTGCATGATTTATTTTCCAGCCCAGATCTTCTAATAGATTGACTGTGAACGCAGCATGACTCTCTAAAACATGGTGACTTTGGTTGACGATTAGAAAATCGTCTAAATAAACCAACACTCGTATGCCTACGTGGTTTCGTAGTATTTGAGCAATCCAATTCGTCACCGAGGCGAAAGCTTTTGGCGCAGAACTGAGCCCGAAGGGCAGGCAGTTCATTTGCAGCAATTGTTGCTGGTACAGGAGCCGTAATAACCGTCTGTGTGAGTAAGCAATAGGCAGGTGAAAGTACGCCTGGTGTATGTCTATTTTGATCATCCAATCGTCCGGTTGTATGAATTGGGGTATTTTCTGCATATTGACGAGTCGGAATTTTGAAGCATGGACAAATCGATTTAAGGCTTTCAGGTTGAATATGGGTCTGAAACTTCCGTCTTCTTTTAGCACCAAGAATATTGGAGACAGAAAGCTTTGAGACTGTGGGACCATCATCAACACCCCTTCCAACTTCATCTTTTCTATAACCTTGCTCATGTCCGTTGAAGGAGTCGTTGCTTGCTGGCTTTTGTATATATTGGGTAGATGAAGAGATGGCTTTGTTAGGAAGGGAATGCGATATCCCGAAATTATTTTTATTATATAATCTGGTGCGCCTATCAGTCTCCATCGGTCGAGATACAAGATCAGCTGACCGGCACGGAATCGACTCGGTGAGTCAATACCTTCTAGTTTTACCTCTCTTATCCCGGTGGGATGAGGGAGAGCGCTTGCGCGTATTACCGTAGGTATCATTAGTTTGGCGCCAGGTTCCTTGCCTTCCACCGCGTCCACGAAAGGAATTAAAGTTGCCAGCATTTGCTATATTAGATCTTGGAGCATGTGAATGCGTTACATTAGATCTTGGAGCATATGACTGCGACATATTTTTAAAGGTACCTCTTTTCGGTCCTTGGAATGAAACATTTCTTTTAGAAGAAAAAGATGTACATGGATCGGTCTGCGGAACAGAAACGCGATCCCTTTCACGTGGCCAAAAGACCTTTCTCACTCCCCCTGCTTTTTCAAGAGTGACTGTAAATTTTTCAGACTCGAATAGGTTTTGGCATGATGGGGGTATCTTTCGAAGGCTACTTTTGTGAAGCGGGTCCTTAATAAAAGATAAAATTGACTCCCTTCTTTGTTGAATCAATTCAGCTCTGTGGCCGCAGACCAGCTGAAGAGCATCATTGGAGATCTTACAATAGTCACCGTTCACAAAAATTGAGCAAATTTTTTCGTTCACTTCCTCATGCCTAAGATCAGGTGTATCTTTGACCCAGGCTAAAAAACTTTGTAAATAAATTTCCAGTTGATCTTTTTGCTTAATTAAAGCAAAGCTTAATGTCGCAAATGCTTTCTCTGTATTGCCCAGAGTCCGAGAGGTGTCATAACGCTTTACCTCGTCGTTTACCTCTAACTCAGTAAATCCTGGACTATGACGGTAATTTTTCTGAACATCAGAATATCGGACATCACGCCAATCAGCGCCATCAATTCGCTGAACCTGTTTAAGGATTTTCAGGAATTTCGAAGGCGTCTTCAAAACTTCAGGATCCTTTACAGTTGTTCCAATCGGTAAAGAAAATTCAGTTTCTGGTTCTTGTTCGCCAATATGGTCACTAGTACTGGGGCAATAGCGTTCACTGGGCCCACCAAAATTATCGACATGATTACTATACGTAATTATATTTTTGAGATCACTTACCTCTTCCATTAAACGTTTAATCCTGTGGTCGTTTCGACGTTTAGTTTTCTTACGATGCCGGCGCGATCGTTTAGGGCTCGCCGAATCAGAAGAGGAATTTGAGCTTGAGCTAGATGACGAACTACTCTGTTTTCGTTTCCGAGAAGGCACTTCATTGTTATTAGCACAATGTAACTCCAGAATATCTGGTTCAGTATACTCTGTATTTTCCATAACGACTACCTGTACCTAAATATTTAGGATATTATTGAAGTTGTAAACGTTAGAAGAAGTTTTACAAAATCCAACAATTATTTTCTATAAAATAAAATTATGAAGGTAGGTAGGTTTTTAAACCATCTATTTAAAAATAGAAATCAAGCAAAGTAATGTAGTTATATTCACTTTAGTGTCGGGTAGAAATATTTAAAAAATAATCATGTTATCGAACGGCATCGCCGTTAACAATATAAACAGTTATGCAGTTTGATTTAGAATCATATCGAATATTCTGAAGTGGTTATTTAGTGAAAATAGCACTTCCTTTAACAATGCACAAGATATTGTCTTTTGAGTAATTTGTATATTAGCCATCATCGATTAAACACAAACTAAACTGAAAACGAATGTACACAGACTGATTAAAACCGAGCAGCACTTTCGCTAGTTACCCGCTAGTTTCGTATAGACTGCCCCGCGAGCGTACAGGCTTTCCCTTTTATAACAAACTAGCTGTTGCTCGCGGCTCCGCCCGCGTGGAGGTCATGTTTGGGAGAAAAAGTATACAATACAAAATACCAATATTCGTGCGTTTAACTTAAAAATGACGGATTTTCATACAAACTTTCATTCCCTATTTTACCCCCTTAGGGGCGGAATTTCCAAAAATCCTGAAACATATATTTTTTTATTTTTAACTAAAATGCCAAATACTAATTTTCATGAATTTAACTTCAAAAATGACGGATTTTCATACAAACTTTCATCCCCTATTTTACCCCCTTAGGGGTGGTATTTCCAAAAACCCTTCCTTAGTGGATGCCTACGTGATAAAAGGTACCTACTGTAAAAATTTCAAGTCTCTAACCCCAGCCGTTTAGGCTGTGCGTTGATCGATCAGTCAGTCAGTCAGTCAGTCAGTCAGTCAGTCAGTCAGTCAGTCAGTCAGTCAGTCAGTTTCTTCTTTTATATATACAGATCTTACCCACCGAGTATCCAATCTACCCACAAATATTCCGTAAGTGACCCCCAATATTTCCATAAAAATCTAAAGTACCCTTACAGCTCGGCCATCCTGCTTCAAGCGAGTCCCTTCGCTTTGTATATCAGCATCAACATCAACATTATCACTCGATGAATCACCAGATTCGTTATAAATTTCAGTCCCTATATCTTTAATGCATCACTAATTGGCCCTTTATCGCGAGCACTAATTGGCCCTTTATCGCGAACACAATCACTAATTGGCCCTTTATCGCGAGCACAATCACTAATTGGCCCTTTATCGCGAGCACAATCACTGATGGTATCTTGCTCTCGGGCAAACTCATTAATTGGCCCTTAACCCCGGGCACATCCATCCACAAGCCCTTAAGCCCGGGCACATCCATCTACAAGCCCTTAACCCCGGGCACATCCATCCACAAGCCCTTAACCCCGGGCACATCCATCCACAAGCCCTTAACCCCGGGCACATCCATCGACAAGCCCTTAACCCCGGGCACATCCATCCACAAGCCCTTAACCCCGGGCACACTCATCCACAAGCCCTTAACCCCGGGCACACTCATCCACAAGCCCTTAACCCCGGGCACACTCATCCATAAGCCCTTAACCCCGGGCACACTCATCCACAAGCCCTTAACCTCAGGCATATGCATTCATAAGCGCTTATCATCGGGCGTATCCAACTAAATGCTCTTCATCTCAAGCACATTCAATCGCAAGTCATTCACTCCGTTCATCCTGCCGACTTCCAATTGACCCATTCATCCATTCATCCAATTTCCATTAATCATATTCATTGTCGATCTTTGCATTCAAATCAAGTTCAATTCGCTTAAACATTATCAACATATAACAATACCATCCATCAATCCATTGTGTTTCAGCATACTCCATAATTGGGTTATCGCCCTCCTGTGTATGCAAACACTCCAATCCGTGTAACCATCAGATACTTCGCAAGTTGACCATCACACACATCTTCACAATGACCATAAGACACTCCTCCGACAATGGCCTATTGGCCTCCTGCGCTTCCGAAATACAATCAATGATACTCGTCAATTCAATACTCAAATAATTACGAAACACTAACAAATTATCAAAGAATTCATTATATCAAATCAAATTAATTATTAACATTTTTATCCATACTTAGATTTTTCAATATCGAGAACATTTTTTTTGTTACTTCGTCCTACAGCCAAATCACTATTACGTATAGAAAGGTCATCATCGCTATCAATCACTTTATACATATACACTCACACCTGCAATCCCCGAAGGGCAGGCAGAGATGCAACCAGCACACCCGCCCCTCGGCGAACCCATCACGGTCCCACAATGCGACAGAAGGAAAGCTCATCGCCACACCGGTCCAACTCCAGACTCCGGGCTGACTCCGTGCACTTCCAAATAGAAAAGCCCAACATCACTTCACCCGACCCGGGGATCGAACCCGAGACCCCAGCACAACAGTCGCAATGCACGCGCCTATCACAACTGGGCCACCGATGCAGTCACTATCATGTCTAAATTTTTATTCTCAATCGCTTTCCATATGTTCCTCACTTGACCCGTTCTGTTTACATAAACCATGTAAATGGGTTCGTCACTTTACCGGATTTAGACATCGCGACTTTACACGTTCGCATAGAGGCTATGTACAAATTGTCATAAGTCATTCCCGAAAACCAATAATAATCACAAAACCAAAAATAATAAAGTACAGCTTCAATCCATCAAACTAGGCCACTTAGCCCAATCGCATTTTCTCCTGTTTCCACACTAATTGCGGCTTTCCAAATATACCTAAACCAAAGCTCAAGTAGTTATTTAACACAAATAATTGCAATATCATTTACCGAGGATTACATCATTATAAACTTTCCGTAACAACTAGGGGTAGTTGCAAATTACGAAACTTGTAACAATTTTCATCATCATCTGCAATAATATTTTCACACCTTATCACAGCGTGGATAAAAGTTAAGGACAATTATGTAAAATAAAATAAAATAAATAAATGTATCCCTTCCAATCCCTTTAAAGTAACCAAGTTATGTTCAAGTTTACAACAACACTTGAACTGAATATAATCGGATTAATTACGTATTATTAATTTATCACAATCACTTAAGTTTCTCATATAGCCTAAGCACGGACTGCTAACTCACAGTCACCCAAGTGAATAGGCCACGGACGAAGGCAATCAACAATCTTATGAACCATTGGCACGGATCCCAACTTTGATCTAAATAGGTAAATCAATGGGACACACACAACCTCATATTCTCACCTTGACTAATTGCACAGTTTAACTTAACTGTTATAAAATTCATTAAATACTGGGTAGAACAAATTAAAACTCAAACTATAATAATTACCACCGGCATAAATATAAATGTTCCTTACGTACTGGAATCGAACCAGAGCCAATTCAATTTTATCAAGAAATCCTACGCATTATGCGTTACACATTTTCACTACCAACTAATATTGGTATCTTTATTCAAAGGTACAAAAATAAAACCAGAAGCGACTCACCGAATTTCCAATAAATCCATACAGCATCGTTGTTCCAAACATCGGGTTTTCATATTATTCACTATTGTGGGTGTTGATTCACTATCCCACTTCTGAACTATTAGCCATCATCGATTAAACACAAACTAAACTGAAAACGAATGTACACAGACTGATTAAAACCGAGCAGCACTTTCGCTAGTTACCCGCTAGTTTCGTATAGACTGCCCCGCGAGCGTTCAGGCTTTCCCTTTTATAACAAATCTTACCCACCGAGTATCCAATCTACCCACAAATATTCCGTAAGTGACCCCCAATATTTCCATAAAAATCTAAAGTACCCTTACATCTGTATATATAAAAGAAGAAACTGACTGACTGACTGACTGACTGACTGATCGATCAACGCACAGCCAAAACGGCTGGGGTTAGAGACTTGAAATTTTGACAGTAGGTACCTTTTATGACGTAGGCATCCACTAAGGAAGGGTTTTTGGAAATACCACCCCTAAGGGGGTAAAATAGGGGATGAAAGTTTGTATGAAACTCCGTCATTTTTGAAGATAAATTCATGAAAATTAGGATTTGGCATTTTAGTTAAAAATAAAAAATATATGTTTCAGGGTTTTTGGAAATCCCGCCCCTAAGGGGGTAAAATTAGGGGAAGAAAGTTTGTATGAAACTCCGTCATTTTTGAAGTTAAAGGCATAACAATTGGTATTTGGCCTTTCAGTTAAAAATAAAAAATATAGGTTTCAGGATATTTGGAAATTCCACCCCTAACGGGGAAATAGGGGAAGAAAGTTTGTATGAAACTCCGTCATTTTTGAAGTTAAAGGCATAACAATTGGTATTTGGCCTTTCAGTTAAAAATAAAAAATATAGGTTTCAGGATTTTTGGAAATTCCACCCCTAATGGGGTAAAATAGTGGAAGAAAGTTTGTATGAAAATCCGTCATTTCTTAAGTTAAACGCATGAAAATTGGTATTTGGCCTTTTAGTTAAAATTAGGAATATAAATTTCAGCATTTTTGGAAATTGCATCCCTAAGGGGGTAAAATAGGGGAAGAAAGTTTGTATGAAACTCCGTCATTTTGAAGTTAAAAGCATAAAAATTGATATTTGGCCTTTCAGTTAAAAATATATATTTCAGGATTTTTGGAAATTCCGCCCCTAAGGAGAGTTTACTTATAGGGGATGAAAGTTTATATGAACTCTTTTATCGGGTGTTTATCAATAATCCTACTAATATTATAAATACGAATGTTTGGTTGGATCGATGTTTGTTACTCAATCACGCTAAAACGGCTCGAAAGATCTGGTTGAAATTTGGCACAGAGATTGTACGGTTCCCGTGGGATAGTTTTGTTTTTGTTTTAGACAGAGCAAGGGATCCATATTGCATAGTGTTAGTTGAGAGGATACTTTTTATACCAGAAAATGCACGGTTCCTACGGGATAGCATAGTACAAGAAGATGTAAGAGCTTAAGAGGTCTCCATGGATTTTATACCTTATTTTCCAAAAATAGCCTCACGCGGGCGTAGCCGCGGGCAAAAGCTAGTAAGAAAATATGTCTTACATACCTTAACACTTGTACACTTCCACAAAGTATAATAAGTTAGAAAATTAGGTATAACTTATTTAAATTACACACTTTTAGACCACTTGTGCACTAAATTATCAGTCCTCGGGACTGTGTTGACGGGACGGAAACAACGACGTTAATGATTCAAAAAGCGCCTACAAAAATGAAGGCGACTACTGCTGGTGGTGGGGATTTGTGTGAAAGAGAAGGCAATAGGAGATAGAAATAGTGAAAGAAAGGGACAGAAACAATGGTATCTATCTCCACTTGTTATTAGGCTTAAAATTACGGTCAAGTTGTTTAATAAGGATAAATAATGTATTTGTGTTAAAAATTAGTTTCTAATAAATTTTGTCTCTTTCAGAGCAACTCATTAAAGTTATAGTTTTACTATCCAACATTTAAAAGTATCTAAGGATACATATAACCTACTATATTAATATAAGAAATAAAATAATAAGTAAACTTACCAGCTTTGTTTTTATCTTCTGGGCCTAAATCAGCCCAATGAGCAACCACTTCCTGTCCTATTTCCATCCATAATTTCGCTTTTAGTTCACGATTGGCGTAATCCTTCGACTTCACATCATACAAAGCAGGTCGATCTTGTATTTCTACAATAAAACGCTCCGTATCGAACATTTTGACGCGACACTAGCCACGCAAGCGCACGAACGACGAGCGAGCGCCAAGGTCCCGCGCAGAATGACGGCGGGATAGCGGGAAACCGTCCGTGTAGTTTAAGCGTCGGTTATCAGCGGCGGTTTGACGCTGCATGCGGCGGTCGTATTTCTAGTAGTGTAGTATGCAGCATACAACTTCATATTAAATTGTGTCCAGTGCGGTTCAGAAGCGGTTTTCCGCGGCGGGAGACCCGCCCGTGTAGCCTCACCCTTAGATAGAACTAATGAAACAGATCAATAATTGTTATGTACAGTTTTTCATAAAAATGTGTCCTTAGTACTTAAAAAAAAATTTGAAAGAAAAATGTATGGAAGATGTTAATTTTTATTATTTTTCTCAATACTTTTAGGAGGTGTCAAGGTCTAACTGAAATGGTCATTTAGACCTATTTTGTCTTAAAACAATACAGTTGAAATCTTTTGCAGATATCTGCGGCTCTGCCATTGGGAGGCTTTCAAAATTTTAACATTTTAATTATTTTTTACCGCCCTTTTCAGTTAATTACACGCGAGATTTATTGCGTAACAGTAATTTAAAATGAGAAAATGTAGTGTAACCCGAAAATGAAAATTGTTTATTACAGCAAAATACATACAACATGACATACAAATAAAATTTGACTTAACTTAAAAAGTAGAACAATGTTTTTGCTGATCACAATGTATCTGCGAACATTTCCTTCGATTTCCTCACTAGGCAAGCCTGTATCGAGGAAATCGTCCTACGAGAATACAATTTGTGTTCAGATAGCACTACAATTCTAAATAACTTATACAAAAATATAAATTAAAAAATAAAAAAACATTTGAGCGAGCAACAGCTAGTGTATATGTCCGGGTAACTATGTGTTGTGTCAGATGGCTGAGGTCATGACGTCATCATAAGTCATGACTATGAGGGTTATTCATCCCTCTTTGCTCTACAGATAGTCAGGATGCACTTCGTACGATAGTTCAGTAAAAATTACACACGTTAATCACTTTATAGTTTAATAAGCTACTGCCAGTTCGGAATACAATAATCCATGGCAAAAAGAACTGGCAAGAAAAACCATGGTTTACAATTACACTTTGCACTGAGACGCACATCACGTTAAATCATTACTTTAATTGTAGGCAACGATCAGTTAAACAGCACTTGGGCATTACGACCTCTAAATTACTAAACCATTCGAGATATTGACTCGTCTAATAATTATTCCTGAGTGCTTCGCCAAATGCCGAGGCACTCTTTTATATTGTGATTTTCGTTGTGCCCCACTACGAGTGAGATCATTTAATAAACAACTCGAAACTACCTTCAAAATAGCAAAACAACTGACGGTACCCACAACAGATTTACAAAAGATTAAATTATTTGTAAGGTCAATTCAGTCTCCGTATTCATTATTCTCCGACACGGCCATTCTGAAATGCGATGCGTGCTCTGCATCGCTTGCTAAATCCTCTAAAACTCCGCTGAAACTCAGAATATCATCAGTATACACAGGCTAGGTTACTCCACAGTACACCTGCCAAAATTGTGAAAAATTATCATAGTTATGGTCCTTAAGAAGTAATGAAGATGTGAGTTCGTAACCACTGTAATCAAAGTTGATTTGTAGATTTCAATAAGACGCAACCAAGTCCTTGTACAAACTGTAAAATTTGTTAGAAAATATGTTACTGCTCCACTCCATGTGACAACAGTTCAATGAGTGGGCTCACTATAAGTGACATAAGTTCAAAGTTCAATGTTCGGTGTTACTCACTATAAGTGACAAAAGTTCAAAGTGGGATGTTCGGTGTTACTCACTATAAATGACACAAGTTCAAAGTTGAATGTTCAGTGTTACTCACTATAAGTGACACAAGTTCAAAGTTAAATGTTCGGTGTCACTCACTATAAGTGACAAGTTCAAAGTTGAATGTTCGGTGTTAAAGGAGGATAGGAATGACACGTTGAACGGGGCTACACGCCATCAGTCACTTTTTAGCCTACAGCCTTTTTTTTAGCTTTTAGCGTTGTGTGTGTGTATGTATGTGGGTCTGTGTGTGGTACACAAATGAGATACCAATATGAAAGTTGCTCACCAAAAGTTACTGCCATGTTGAATCAGCGTGTTGGTTGGGCATCGTCCTTACCACCAATGCACCCGCAAGATGTCAAAATATTTCATGGCGTTCCGACTCCATTCTATAGTGCGTTAGGCACTTTGAATAGTTTGCTAGATCCTATCTGAAACTTACAGACTAACTCTGCGTGACAACAGCATAATTTGTGAGAAAATATGTTACTGTTCACTCTGCGTGACAACAGCATAATTTGTGAGAAAATATGTTACTGTTCACACTATGTGACAACAGCATATTCATTAAGGTAGTGTGTTAACATGTAGGAGTAATTTACAATAGCAAAACATTTTTTTTTCTTTTAAAATAATTGATAGATTTAAATCTTGTAAATAAATTGTGTAAAGAAGATGCTATGGCGACACGGCCATTCTGAATTGCGATGCGTGCCCTGCATCGCTTGGTTAGTCAGCTTTTTCTGAAACAGATACTCAAACAGATAGTTAATGTTAAGCCTGGGTACTTCCACAGTACCTAAGCATAATTATTAGAAAGTTTTTTTTTTTATTATTAATCTGCTCACTCTACGTGACCACAGATAGATATTTAAAAGCTCACTCCTTACGACAAGGGTGGCAGATGAAATGTGGTAAAAGACACTGCTCACTACACGCGAGTATAGGTCAAATAAAATACGCGGGTAAAAATATAGAAAACTATACTCAATTAGAGTGCCATAATTAATTGTGGAATATAGCGTAAGACACTGTTCACTTCACGTGACTACAATCTCTTTAGGTTTTTGTGTATAGTGTTAAATGTAAGAGTAATTTGACAGCTCTTATGACAAGAGTGCCATACATAATGAATTTGTTGAATAGCGTAAGACACTGTTCACTCCACGTGACTACAGGTCAAATATGTGTATTGAAATATATGCAGTACTGTTCACTCCACGTGACTACAGCATTTTTTTTTTTTTTTTAATATATGGACTGTTCACTCCACGTGACTACAATCTCTTTAGGTTTCGTGTATAGTGTTAAATGTAAGAGTAATTTGACAGCTCTTATGACAAGAGTGCCATACATAATGAATTTGTAAGACACTGTTCACTCCACGTGACTACAGGTCAAATATGTGTATTGAAATATATGCAGTACTGTTCACTCCACGTGACTACAGCATTTTTTTTTTTTAATATATGGACTGTTCACTCCACGTGACTACAGTATAATTTGTTGAAATATAAGGACTGTTCACTCCACGTGATAACAGTCACAAATTTTTTTTTTCATTTGGCTCTTGAACGGCTCCACACGCCAAGAGCATCTTTTCATATACTTTTTTTCTACATTTTTTTTCTTTTTTTTTTTGGCTTTTGAACGGCTACACACGTCAAAAGCATCTTTTCATATATTTTTTTTCATATTTTTATTTTCATTTTTGGTTATGTGTGTTTGTGTGTATGTATAGTGTGAGTTTTGTGCAAAACATAAAGAGAGGTGCTCACACGTCCATGTGTGAGATATCTAAAAAGAGGAACGGCACACACAGTAAAACCGTTCACCCGTTCGGCCGATCCGACCAATGAATGATAAGTAGACGCAAATGTCAGTGTCCAATTAACATAGAAAAAGCCCATATTACTGATAAAAAAAAAATCAGTAATACTTAATAAGCTTCAATAAATTTGAACTTCTACTAACATTGTAGCCACTAATTATTAAGAAACCGAAATTTAGTTCATTAATTGTACACACATCACAATAATAAATCAAAAAAAAAAATAATTACTTGAATGAACCAATGAACTTAAGATTGTTTTTCAATATCGATTCTATCTAGCGCTAGATAGTTCACAGGAGAAATATGTTTCACTCGGTCACTCCTGACCCTATAATTTACCGACAACCGCTCGCGAATTTTCTGTGTGTGTACATCAGTCGCTAAATCGCTACACATCAACGACAATGGTCTTGGAATTTTCCGATCAAAAGTTTCAGAGACGTAGCTTTTGTTATTTTAAGCATTGCTAGGTGGACCTCTCTTATAGAGTCCTACCACGATCTGTGATCGCTAGTCCATCGCAGTTAATTATCGATTTAAGGACACTCGTGAAACGCTCTACGTGAACGTTCACTCGAAAACCCGACATTGAATACTTATTAGCCCGAATGAAAATGCGGCATACTCGTACAAACCCTTAGGTGTAACAAACGCTGTACACCGATAGGTCAGAGTTAAATGAAACTCAATCTAATCGGTCGAATAACATTAGCAAGCAATTAGTAGTATACACTTTCGCTAAGATGATAAGAATGCGTTTAAACCGTCAACCTGTTTTCACACTAGTTGTGGTTTTCTAGATAAAAACAAAGCTGGAGTAGCTATTTAATACAAGTAATTTTTGGTGTATGTCCTAGGGACACACACCAGTATTAACAAGCGCAATGTCATTCACAGAGGGCTACAACATTTTGGATATCGACTAAGGGTAGTTGCAAAATATTTATTTATTTATTTATTTATTTATTTATTTATTTTATATAGGACAATCAATGGTAATTACATTAAATATAATGAATAAAATTAAAAAGAACAAATAACATACATGGTAAATGCATTACCTTCAGATGTCACAGCATGCATTGAATACATTAATTGCAAAAAAATTAAAAAAAAATCAAATTATAAATTAAAAATAGAATTAAGTTTAATATTAGTTGGGAGAAATTTTATGTAAAGCGTAATGTATGAGACCGAAAATATCACTCATTTTTACAAATTGCCTTTAAAACCTCATTTTTAAACGTGTTCATTGTGTTACTGAACACGTCTATAGTCTGGCCGAGAGAATTGTAGGTTCGGGGTAACCTGACTAGAGCAGAATTATATTTTAATTTAGTTCTTGCTGATGGTGGACACAACAGACCAGCAGGTTTTCGAGGCAGACGGCTTGGGACACGCAATTTTACACATTCCAACAATGGTGGGCAATCAATATAATTTCTCAATATTTTGTACAGGAATGTCATATCGAGGATTATCCTTCTGTCGCTCAGACTAATCATTTTAAAATATTCTAGTCTTTCGGTATATGAATTGAGTTTTTTATGTTTTTGACTGAGATAGGCGAGGTGTCTTGCAAATCTTTTCTGTATGCGTTCAATACGTAATAATACTAGCCCTGTATTAAACATTGTCCCACCGCTGGGCACGGGCCTCCTCTACCAATGAGAGGGGTTAGGCCTTGTTCACCACGCTGGCCTATTGCGGGTTGGTAGACTTCACAGACCTTCGAAATTCCTTTTGAGAATTCTCAGGTATGCAGGTTTCCTCACGGTGTTTTCCTTCACCGTTAAAGCAAACGATAATTAACAAAGAAAAGTGGCAAAATAACATTAATTATATTGAGAACTCGAGGAATTTTTAAACTGTATCACAGTCGCGGTAACACTGGATCTCTGCAATAACATTTTGCGCTCTATAATATCATAGCGTAAATAGAGGTTAAACAAAACATAGTCTCGGTTAAATCACCATAAAATTTAACAACCAGAAAACTAAGTGTTAAACACTTGACTGATACGCCTCTGGTGGGAGTGGTGAACCTGGGGCTTTTATAATAAATATTCAATATTTGGCTTCAAATTTGTGGACCCCGTCTACACTCCATAGATCCCTATTTCTATTTTTTTTTTCGCTCACTTTGACCCCTTAGTAGTCATCGGCCCCAGGGTGTCGATATAGACCACTTTGGGTATCAATGCTTTAAGTAACTATGTCATATTCAAGTTTTCCTCAAAACTTGGATGTAAAACTTTCTTTAATATCACTACCAGAAGATAATGAATTTAATTATGGATAATTAACTCACCACGATCACTAGAATCAAACCAAATTAAATTATTTTCACCTCAACTAATTGCACAGTTTAGCGTAACTATCAATATAAAAATAATGTATTACCGGGCAGAACGAATTAAAACCAGAACTAACAGTTACCACCAATACCAATATAAAAATTCCGCTCTTTAGCGGGAAACACAAGCATGATACGTGTACGTCCCTTTTTTTTTATTGAATTGTAGTCAATGTTACAAAAAATAAATGGTTATACTTGACTAACTTGATTATCAACTATTAATTCTGAAACTTTAATAAAAACTAGACCCGTAAAACAATATTGCAGTAACTATTAAATTACTGAATTATTCATTCAGTGCAGTTTTTTCATAACACGTTAAAACATATTATAGTTTTTTTTTAACACCAGTTAAAGAGTAAATGTTTTTTTTTTCAACACACACACACATGATGGAATAGAACCACATAAAATTAAAGGTTCATTAAATCATCAAACATCACACGCGTCAACTGTAATGTATCTTCACATACATACACACTCACAAGTGTAATTCCCGAAGGTGTAGGCAGAGGTGTAACTAGTACACATAATTCGCGCAGCTATTATCACCCCATGTGTGATAGGGGTGAGCCTATCACCATACCGGGCATAATTCCAGGCTCACGGCGGATAAACCCAATATCTCTTTACTAGACCCGGGGATCGAACCCGAGACCCCGCACGGCAGTCGTACAGCCTACGGAATTACAACTACGCCACCGAGGGCCGTAGACGTCCAAATATAATATCACTGCGTCATTAGCAGTTAAGCAAAATCTCGATGAATTTTCCATCGGTTGTAACAGTACAAATTTAAATAAAGAAATAATCAATTAAGTTGGAAACAAACCACACTATTTTGCATTTAACTGTTTAGATTAGCAGAAAGATCAAACTTAATAGTCGTTCATTACCATCAGTTTTAAATACAAAAACAAAAAATCAATGAGGTAGGAAACACATTCTCATATTTCCAACTAAATTAATAGTTTATTTTAGCAGAACGATCAAAATTAAAAATCGTTCTGTACATTTAAAAAACTGAGAGCGACTCACCAAATTTCAAATAAATCCACGGGTAGGATCACATATGTAGGTAGGCACGCGAACAACTCGCTGTAGCACTACTTGCGCTGCCAGAGAACCGCCTCAACAACTCAACAGCGCCACAGGAAACCATCCACAGCATATGGAATTTGAACACCAAAATCATTAACACAGTAAACATCGACACTTCATACCTATCGTTTAAACGATTTCGTTTGGAACATAAAATATTTCAAAATTTATTTACCAACATAAGGGACTTGCTATAATTTACAAACATAGCACAATCCAAATGATTCTCAAAATTCGCAATCTTCAAATGTACTGTAGACTCGCAAATTTACAGTACCGCCGAGCACTTTTTACCACTTATAAAGCGGTAGAATATTACACTTTACGATCACAATTTTCGGATGATAGAATTTCAATGATTTATAACTTTTTGCACAACCCAACAAAGCGCATAAACTAATTACTAATGTTTTCCAAACTCTCGAAACAGAAATATTATAAAATTAAACTGTAGGTATCACATCACCTGATCTACGATAGTGGATGTCCAGTTCGATCCCACTTCTGATGTCCGGGTAACTATGTGTTGTGTCAGATGGCTGAGGTCATGACGTCATCATAAGTCATGACTATGAGGGTTATTCATCCCTCTTTGCTCTACAGATAGTCAGGATGCACTTCGTACGATAGTTCAGTAAAAATTACACACGTTAATCACTTTATAGTTTAATAAGCTACTGCCAGTTCGGAATACAATAATCCATGGCAAAAAGAACTGGCAAGAAAAACCATGGTTTACAATTACACTTTGCACTGAGACGCACATCACGTTAAATCATTACTTTAATTGTAGGCAACGATCAGTTAAACAGCACTTGGGCATTACGACCTCTAAATTACTAAACCATTCGAGATATTGACTCGTCTAATAATTATTCCTGAGTGCTTCGCCAAATGCCGAGGCACTCTTTTATATTGTGATTTTCGTTGTGCCCCACTACGAGTGAGATCATTTAATAAACAACTCGAAACTACCTTCAAAATAGCAAAACAACTGACGGTACCCACAACAGATTTACAAAAGATTAAATTATTTGTAAGGTCAATTCAGTCTCCGTATTCATTATTCTCCGACATATATATAAAAGAAGAAACTGACTGACTGACTGACTGACTGATCGATCAACGCACAGCCTAAACGGCTGGGGTTAGAGACTTGAAATTTTGACAGTAGGTACCTTTTATCACGTAGGCATCCGCCAAGGAAGGGTTTTTGGAAATACCACCCCTAAAGGGGTAAAATAGGGGATGATAGTTTGTATGAAAATCCGTCATTTCTTAAGTTAAACGCATGAAAATTGGTATTTTGCCTTTTAGTTAAAAATAAAGAATATATATTTCCAGATTTTTGGAAATTGCCCGCCTAAGGAGGTAAAATAGGGGAAGAAAGTTTGTATGAAACTCCGTCATTTTTGAAGTTAAAGGCATAACAATTGGTATTTGGCCTTTCAGTTAAAAATAAAAAATATAGGTTTCAGGATATTTGGAAATTCCACCCCTAACGGGGAAATAGGGGAAGAAAGTTTGTATGAAACTCCGTCATTTTTGAAGTTAAAGGCATAACAATTGGTATTTGGCCTTTCAGTTAAAAATAAAAAATATAGGTTTCAGGATTTTTGGAAATTCCACCCCTAATGGGGTAAAATAGTGGAAGAAAGTTTGTATGAAAATCCGTCATTTCTTAAGTTAAACGCATGAAAATTGGTATTTGGCCTTTTAGTTAAAATTAGGAATATAAATTTCAGCATTTTTGGAAATTGCATCCCTAAGGGGGTAAAATAGGGGAAGAAAGTTTGTATGAAACTCCGTCATTTTGAAGTTAAAAGCATAAAAATTGATATTTGGCCTTTCAGTTAGAAATATATATTTCAGGATTTTTGGAAATTCCGCCCCTAAGGAGAGTTTACTTATAGGGGATGAAAGTTTATATGAACTCTTTTATCGGGTGTTTATCAATAATCCTACTAATATTATAAATACGAATGTTTGGTTGGATCGATGTTTGTTACTCAATCACGCTAAAACGGCTCGAAAGATCTGGTTGAAATTTGGCACAGAGATTGTACGGTTCCCGTGGGATAGTTTTGTTTTTGTTTTAGACAGAGCAAGGGATCCATATTGCATAGTGTTAGTTGAGAGGATACTTTTTATACCAGAAAATGCACGGTTCCTACGGGATAGCATAGTACAAGAAGATGTAAGAGCTTAAGAGGTCTCCATGGATTTTATACCTTATTTTCCAAAAATAGCCTCACGCGGGCGTAGCCGCGGGCAAAAGCTAGTAAGAAAATATGTCTTACATACCTTAACACTTGTACACTTCCACAAAGTATAATAAGTTAGAAAATTAGGTATAACTTATTTAAATTACACACTTTTAGACCACTTGTGCACTAAATTATCAGTCCTCGGGACTGTGTTGACGGGACGGAAACAACGACGTTAATGATTCAAAAAGCGCCTACAAAAATGAAGGCGACTACTGCTGGTGGTGGGGATTTGTGTGAAAGAGAAGGCAATAGGAG
This sequence comes from Laothoe populi, assembly GCA_905220505.1. Taxonomy (NCBI): domain Eukaryota; kingdom Metazoa; phylum Arthropoda; class Insecta; order Lepidoptera; family Sphingidae; genus Laothoe; species Laothoe populi. The sequence continues at coordinate 1,575,824 of HG992162.1, read as the reverse complement.
ATAGAAATAGTGAAAGAAAGGGACAGAAACAATGGTATCTATCTCCACTTGTTATTAGGCTTAAAATTACGGTCAAGTTGTTTAATAAGGATAAATAATGTATTTGTGTTAAAAATTAGTTTCTAATAAATTTTGTCTCTTTCAGAGCAACTCATTAAAGTTATAGTTTTACTATCCAACATTTAAAAGTATCTAAGGATACATATAACCTACTATATTAATATAAGAAATAAAATAATAAGTAAACTTACCAGCTTTGTTTTTATCTTCTGGGCCTAAATCAGCCCAATGAGCAACCACTTCCTGTCCTATTTCCATCCATAATTTCGCTTTTAGTTCGCGATTGGCGTAATCCTTCGACTTCACATCATACAAAGCAGGTCGATCTTGTATTTCTACAATAAAACGCTCCGTATCGAACATTTTGACGCGACACTAGCCACGCAAGCGCACGAACGACGAGCGAGCGCCAAGGTCCCGCGCAGAATGACGGCGGGATAGCGGGAAACCGTCCGTGTAGTTTAAGCGTCGGTTATCAGCGGCGGTTTGACGCTGCATGCGGCGGTCGTATTTCTAGTAGTGTAGTATGCAGCATACAACTTCATATTAAATTGTGTCCAGTGCGGTTCAGAAGCGGTTTTCCGCGGCGGGAGACCCGCCCGTGTAGCCTCACCCTTAGATAGAACTAATGAAACAGATCAATAATTGTTATGTACAGTTTTTCATAAAAATGTGTCCTTAGTACTTAAAAAAAAATTTGAAAGAAAAATGTATGGAAGATGTTAATTTTATTTATTTATTTATTTATTCCATTATTTGTTGAACATGAGTATACACACAAAGCATGTAGGTTGTTAAATTATGTTATAGCATAAGGATCAATCATGTTTAGCCTTGATGGCGTACAAATATATAGTGTTACAAACAATACTACGGTACAGTTAAATTCATGAAAAACAGGCAATTAATATTATATAGTTGTCAAATAGGTGTCCAATTGTATTATAATATTATTATCAACACTACTATTATGCATTAAATTAAATTCAGGAATGTCCAGTGATATTAAATGTCCTTATACATTAAAAAAAAAAAAAAAAAAATTATTATTATTAATTATCTTATTATTAGTTAGTCAGTGATATTTTATCATTCATAAATTCTGATATATTATAATACGCTTTCCTTTGTAAATGTGACTTCAGTTTGCTTTTTAAATTATGGGCATTCAGCTCCTTCCAACATTTTGGTAGTTTATTAAATATTACAGGGGCCATGCAGAAAACACTTTTACGCATTAGCGCTGTTTTTGATTTACACAGGCTAAGAACTGTGTCATCACGTCTGTTACGTTTGACTTTGTCTGATAAACGTGTGAATAATAACGGATTATGCTTAACGAACATGGCAGTTTCCAAAATATAAAGGCAGGGCAAAGTCAATATTTTATACTTCACAAAATAGGGTTTACAACTATCAGTTGACTGAAGTTTAAACATGGTTCTAACGCATCGTTTTTGGGCTTTGAAAACTATTTCTTTGTTAGTTGAATTACCCCAGAAGATAATTCCATACCTTAGATGTGACGCAACTAAGCCATAGTACGCTGTGAGCAATGAATCGGTATTTAGTACCGGGACTAATTTGTAAAGAGCATATGCAGAGTTACTTATTTTTTTACTCAGAATTTCAATATGTTCTTTCCAGTTTAATTTATTGTCAACTGTTATTCCAAGGAATTTCGCAGTGCTGACTTCTTCAATTATTTTATTATTATATTGAATCTGAGGATTAGCTAAAGTTGATAATCGTTGGTTGAAATGCATCACATTAGTTTTATTGAGATTTATTTTTAAATTATTATTCTTTAACCAGTTTATTATTGATATAATGGAATTATTAATGTCATTATTATAATTATATTTAGTGTTGCACTGAACTGTTATAGTGCTATCATCGGCAAAAAGCGTTACAGGTTGATCAACCGATTAATTTTTATTATTTTTCTCAATACTTTTAGGAGGTGTCAAGGTCTAACTGAAATGGTCATTTAGACCTATTTTGTCTTAAAACAATACAGTTGAAATCTTTTGCAGATATCTGCGGCTCTGCCATTGGGAGGCTTTCAAAATTTTAACATTTTAATTATTTTTTACCGCCCTTTTCAGTTAATTACACGCGAGATTTATTGCGTAACAGTAATTTAAAATGAGAAAATGTAGTGTAACCCGAAAATGAAAATTGTTTATTACAGCAAAATACATACAACATGACATACAAATAAAATTTGACTTAACTTAAAAAGTAGAACAATGTTTTTGCTGATCACAATGTATCTGCGAACATTTCCTTCGATTTCCTCACTAGGCAAGCCTGTATCGAGGAAATCGTCCTACGAGAATACAATTTGTGTTCAGATAGCACTACAATTCTAAATAACTTATACAAAAATATAAATTAAAAAATAAAAAAACATTTGGAAATATTTATTTAGAAGTTTGACTGAAATTCTTAAAATAAATTAAATGAGTATCATGGTTTACAATTTTGCACGTGCATTACAAATGTTAATAAATTTATGTACATATGTATATATTATTTATATATACATATTACATATAATTATTTCAGTTATACGCAATTGTCCATCTACCATTGGAATTTTAATAGATCTTCCGTTTCACTGTAGGTTAATGAAGAAAGCCATTTCTGTAGTGAACCTTTCGCTTCTTTTAATGTTTTATTTTTGAGGTCAATATATTTGGCAGCTCGATTGTAAACATGCGCTTTTACAAAATCGCCAAATCTTTTCGCAAATTGAGTGTTGACGTTTGGGGTGGTCAGTCTGTAAACTCTACGATTCGCTAATATCTCATATTGACTAGAACTTCTTACTGATTTATGGACCAAAAGCGAGGTTGTCAGGATAAAGAGCTGCCTGACACTCAGAACCCCCGCATCTTTATAGACTTTACAGGTGGGGTATCTGTAGGGCTTACGTAGCATTGTTTTTAGGACTGAGCGATGTGCCCTCTCAGCTTGGATAATATGCGTTTTGGCAGCACTTCCCCAACACGTTATGCAGTAAGTTACTAGGGATTGGCAAAGCGCGTAATATACACTTTTTAGAGTGCTGATGCCTGCTACATTACGTAAATTACGCATAATATATATTACCTTCCGTATGCGGGCTGAGAGAGCCTCTATATGTTTTTTAAATGTTAAGTTTTCGTCAATGTACACCCCAAGGTATTTATAGGATTTATCGCGAATTAACGAATTACATAAACAAGATATATTTAAGTTGCATTTTACATCGTGGATTTTAATGATCGGGTTATATTTAGGGGCAGAGGCAGAGGTCTTATGAAAACTTAAATTGGTAGTTTTTGACGTATTAAGTGTAAGAAGGTTCAGTTGCAGCCATTGCGATATCACCGCCATACCACTCTCAGCCGATGAACGAACTGAATCCCAGGAAGGGCCATGAAATACTACAGCAGTGTCATCGGCGTAACACAGGATATCGGCATTTGGAATATTCAGGTTATGAATATCGTTTATATAAATAAGAAATAAAGTAGGCCCGAGATTACTACCCTGAGGGACTCCAAATTTTATATACTGTGGGCTACTAGTTATATGGCCAATCTTTACACACTGTCTCCGTTCCGATAAGTAGCTCCTAAACCAATCTAATGCGACCCCTCGAATACCAATACCTTCCAGTTTTTTTAATAATATAGGGACGGAAACAGTGTCAAAAGCTTTCGCCAGGTCGAGGAAGATACCAATGCAAGATTGCATATTATCAAGGTGTGCTGATACTGAGGTGGTTAACAGAGTGACTGCATCCTCTGTACTCTTTCCCTTCCGGAACCCAAACTGTTTGGAAGATAAGAGGTTATGTGATTCTAGATAATCAACGACACGCTTATTAACGAGTTTTTCCAGTAACTTAGAGAATGCTCCTAAAAGTGAAATGGGTCTATAATGTTCTACAAGGGTCTTAGAGCCACCTTTATGAATGGGATAAACAGACGCGAGTTTCCAGTCATGTGGGAATGTTCCACTAGACAAACTTAGGTTTAAAATATAGATTAGCGGCTTCAATATTTCGTTCTTTACATGTTTTAGGAGTGCGTTGCTAATGCCGTCCATTCCTGGAGCTTTATTATTTTGCAATCCCATTATAAGTTTATCAACTTCGTCGTAATATGTAGGTGACATAAACAACGAGTTGGGTGGGGAGTTTGTAATAGTGACGGCTTTCACAAGGTCCGCCTGAGATTTATTTGTAGTTGTGAGAATATTATCTGCTAGTTTTTGTCCAACTGTAGAGAAGTATTTATTAGTGAAATCTATTGATTGTTGAGAATTCAAGCAGCCCTCTAACTCTAATAACTCTCTCGGCTCATTTTTATTTGTGGTCGTATTACAGATACTTTTGATTGTTTTCCATAGTAATTTAGGATTGTTATTGTTTTCTTTTAGTTTTTTATCTTGATATTCGGTTTTGACTTTTCGTAAAAGATCTATGAAAAAGTTTTGATAACGAGCGTAATTTTTTTTGGGTAGATCATTTTTCGGATCATTTCTTGCTTGTAAGTGCAAAGCATCACGATGGCGCATACATCGCATCAATCCCGGGGTGATCCACGGCTTTAAATTATACTTAGTTCTGGCAAGTTTGACTTGGTGCGAGTTCCGTTTAAAATATCTAAGAAGAGTCGCGTAAAAACTTTATTAGCAGAATTTACTTCCTCGCAATCTTCAACAATTGACCAATCAGTATTTGCAAGATCTTTTTTGATGGCATCAAAATCTCTTTTTATCACGAATCTATTAGGCCTGGGAGGCTTGTGTTTGTTTAGGTTAATTCCCAAGGCGACTGGATAATGGTCAGTGATATCGAAATGGCACACAGAGGCTAGTGGTGACTGGCAGAGGTTTATATTCTTGACATAAATATGGTCAAGGCAGGATGAGTACCTTGTTGGTTGTGTAATGGCCCTAAGAAGGCCGTGCTCGGCCATGAAACATTGGTATTCTGTGCTCTGTAGGTTGCTCGATGTGTCTAATATGTCCACATTTATATCTCCAACAAGCAGAAATGGTAATTCATTTAACCTACTCATGTATATATCGAGTGAAAGCAGAAACTGATCAATGTTCCGGAAAGATGGTGGACGATATACATCAAGAATATTAAGGACTTTAGGAATATGTATAGCCAGACAGTTAGCTTCGCTACTGTCTAGTTCCAGGACCGTGCCGTTCCAGACATCTCGCAAATATACAACAACACCACTATTTTGATTGATACATTTTACTGTTCTAAAAGAATTGTACCCCGGGATTTGTGGAGTTATAAATGAATCATTCAACCAGCACTCTGTCAAAATCAATATATCAACTGGCGTGTCCAGGCGCTTTAAAGCTATCATTAGGGTGTCAAAGTTTTTATGTATGCTTCTAATGTTCAACGAAAGCACTTTAAAATCATGTTCTGGATTAAACATATCCTTACATTTACTCGTGTCTTCTATAACTTGACACTTAATTTTTAGTGAGTCTAATTAAGTTCCTATATCTGTATATATAAAAGAAGAAACTGACTGACTGACTGACTGACTGATCGATCAACGCACAGCCTAAACGGCTGGGGTTAGAGACTTGAAATTTTGACAGTAGGTACCTTTTATGACGTAGGCATCCACTAAGGAAGGGTTTTTGGAAATACCACCCCTAAGGGGGTAAAATAGGGGATGAAAGATTGTATGAAAATCCGTCATTTTTTGAAGTTAAATTCATGAAAATTAGTATTTGGCATTTTTGTTAAAAATAAGAAATATATGTTTCAGGGTTTTTGGAAATTCCGCCCCTAAGGGGGTAAAATAGGGAATGAAAGTTTGTATGAGAATCCGTCATTTTTAAGTTAAACGCATGAATATTGGTATTTTGTATTGTTTACTTTTTCTCCCAAACATGACCTCCACGCGGGCGGAGCCGCGAGCAACAACTAGTCATTCATAAAAAACATTAATTATGTCTATAAAATATACAAATAATTAATCCTGTAAGACCACACAATGTAATAACTATGATAAATATTAAAATATATGTAACTAACGGTATAAACTACAAGTATGATTAATGGACTACAATTCGCACAATCTAAACTACACAATATCAGTGTTAGAGTAGCACAATTAGTAGGTATGATTCTAAAGTAATGCTTAGACAAATACAAATAGAGATTTAAAACGGTGGAATAAATTTCTAAAATAATGACATATTGCTTCATCAGTATAAAAAGATACTTACAGCATGACACTAAATCTGTTTTAAATGGTTTAGCACAAGATCTCAAGTTTTTCACCATATCATAGTGGATACAATAGAAGCTATAAAAATAATTAATATAAGGCTAAAATTAAGGAGATCCATATCAATGATATTATGACATAAATGTATTATAAAATGCCTACACCTGGCTTTAGAGGGCAGAGACCGACGTGTTGCCAGTTGCGGACGAAGTAGGTAGGAGACCCTCGAGGTCCCTGTGAGATTGTACGAAGGGAGCCGGCTTCCCTTCCCGCTGTCTGATGTAAATAGCGCCTCTACTGCACCAACAAAAGGCGTAACCGAGCTGTTTGGCTTTAGATCTAGAGTCACGAAATAATTATCTATTTGCTTTGGTTAGCGTTTCATTAAAAAATACTTTTTTGAATGAAAAATGAATGACCTTGATAACGGGTTAAGTATTCAACAGAATTTTTGTTGCTCATTAGTTGCTTGTCTGGTGGACTTTTATAGATATTGTGCCGCCCAGCAACAAAATCAACCGCTGTCATAATCGGAAAAAATGACATTTTTCTTTAGTGACCTTGATTACGGGTTAAGCATTCTGCAGAATTTTTGCTGCTCATTAGTTGCTTGTCTGGTAGACCTTTAAAGATATTGTGCCGCCCAGCAACAAAATCAAACGCTGACATACTCGGAAAAAATGGCATTTTTCCTTAGTTACCTTGATTACGGGTTAAGTATTCTGCAGAATTTTTGTTGCTTATTAGTTGCTTATCTGGTGGACCTTTATAGATATTGTGCCGCCCAGCAACAAAGTCAACTGCTGTCATAACCGGAAAAAATGTCATTTTTCCTTAGTGACCTTGATAACGGGTTAAGTATTCAGCAGAATTTTTGTTGCTTATTAGTTGCTTGTCTGGTGGACTTTTATCGATATTGTGCCGCCCAGCAACAAAATCAACCGCTGTCATAATCGGAAAAAATGTAATTTTTCCTTAGTGACCTTGATTACGGGTTAAGTATTCTGCAGAATTTTTGTTGCTCATTAGTTGCTTGTCTGGTGGACCTTTATAGATATTGTGCCGCCCAGCAACAAAATAAACCGCTGACATACTCGGAAAAAATGACATTTTTCGTTAGTGACCTTGATTACGGGTTAAGTATTCAGCAGAATTTTTGTTGCTAATTAGTTGCTTGTCCGGTGGATCTTCATAGATATTGTGCCATCCAGCAACAAAATCAACCGCTGTCATAACCGGAAAAAATGTCATTTTTCCTTAGTGACCTTGTTTACGGGTTAAGTATTCAGCAGAATTTTAGTTGCTCATTAGTTGCTTGTCTGGTGGACTTTTATAGATATTGTGCCGCCCAGCAACAAAATCAACCGCTGTTATAATCGGAAAAAATGACATTTTTCCTTAGTGACCTTGATTACGGGTTAAGTATTCTGCAGAATTTTTGTTGCTCATTAGTTGCTTGTCTGGTAGACCTTTAAAGATATTGTTCCGCCCAGCAACAAAATCAAACGCTGTCATAACCGGAAAAAATGTAATTTTTCCTTAGTGACCTTGATTACGGGTTACAGCAGAATTTTTGTTGCTAATTAGTTGCTAGTCCAGTGGACCTTAATTGATATTTTGCCGCCCAGCAACAAAATTAACCGCTGACATACTCTGAAAAAATTACATTTTTCGTTAATGACCTTGATAACGGGTTAAGTATTCAGCAGATGTTTTGGTGCTAATTAGTTGCTGGCCCGGTGTACCTTCATAGATATTGTGCCGCCCAGCAACAAAGTCCACCGCTGTCATAACCGGAAAAAATGTCATTTTTCCTTAGTGACCTTGATTACGGGTTAAGTATTCAGCAGAATTTTTGTTGCTACTTAGTTGCTTGTCCGGTGAATCTTCATAGATATTGTGCCAACCAGCAACAAAATCAACCGCTGTCATAACCGGAAAAAATTAAATTTTTCCTCAGTGACCTTGATTACGGGTTAAGTATTCTGCAGAATTTTTGTTGCTCATTAGTTGCTTGTATGGTAGACCTTTAAAGATATTGTGCCGCCCAGCAACAAAATCCACCGCTGTCATAACCGGAATAAATGTCATTTTTCCTTAGTGACCTTGATTACGGGTTAAGTATTCTGCAGAATTTTTGTTGCTCATTAGTTGCTTATCTGGTGGACCTTTATAGATATCGTGCCGCCCAGCAACAAAGTCAACCGCTGTCATAACCGGAAAAAATGTCATTTTTCCTTAGTGACCTTGATTACGGGTTATGTATTCAGCAGTAGTTTTGTTGCTAATTAGTTGCTGGCCCGGTGTACCTTCATAGATATTGTGCCATCCAGCAACAAAATCAACCGCTGTCATAACCGGAAAAAGTCATTTTTCCTTAGTGACCTTGTTTACGGGTTAAGTATTCAGCAGAATTTTAGTTGCTCATTAGTTGCTTGTCTGGTGGACTTTTATAGATATTGTGCCGCCCAGCAACAAAGTCAACCGCTGTCATAACCGGAAAAAATGTCATTTTTCCTTAGTGACCTTGATTACGGGTTAAGTATTCAGCAGAATTTTTGTTGCTAATTAGTTGCTTGTCCGGTGGATCTTCATAGATATTGTGCCATCCAGCAACAAAATCAACCGCTGTCATAATCGGAAATATTGACATTTTTCCTTAGTGACCTTGTTTACGGGTTAAGTATTCAGCAGAATTTTAGTTGCTCATTAGTTGATTGTCTGGTGGACTTTTATAGATATTGTGCCGCCCAGCAACAAAATCAACCGCTGTTATAATCGGAAAAAATGTCATTTTTCCTTAGTGACCTTGATTACGGGTTAAGTATTCTGCAGAATTTTTGTTGCTCATTAGTTGCTTGTCTGGTAGACCTTTAAAGATATTGTTCCGCCCAGCAACAAAATCAAACGCTGACATAACCGGAAAAAATGTCTTTTTTCCTTAGTGACCTTGATTACGGGTTAAGTATTCAGCAGAATTTTTGTTGCTAATTAGTTGCTTGTCCGGTGGATCTTTATAGATATTGTGCCAACCAGCAACAAAATCAACCGCTGACATACTCTGAACAAATTACATTTTTCGTTAATGACCTTGATAACGGGTTAAGTATTCAGCAGAATATTTGTTGCTCATTAGTTGCTTGTCTGGTGGACCTTTGTAGATATTGTGCCGCCCAGCAACAAAGTCAACCGCTGCCATAACCGGAAAAACTGTCATTTTTCCTTAGTGACCTTGATTACGGGTTACAGCAGAAATTTTGTTGCTAATTAGTTGCTAGTCCAGTGGACCTTAATAGATATTTTGCCGCCCAGCAACAAAATCAACCGCTGACATACTCTGAAAAAATTACATTTTTCGTTAATGACCTTGATAACGGGTTAAGTATTCAGCAGAATTTTTGTTGCTCATTAGTTGCTTGTCTGGTGGACCTTTATAGAAATTGTGCCGCCCAGCAACAAAGTCAACCGCTGTCATAACCGGAAAAAATGTCATTTTTCCTTAGTGACCTTGATTACGGGTAACAGCAGAATTTTTGTTGCTAATTAGTTGCTAGTCCAGTGGACCTTAATAGATATTTTGCCGCCCAGCAACAAAATTAACCGCTGACATACTCTGAAAAAATTACATTTTTCGTTAATGACCTTGATAACGGGTTAAGTATTCAGCAGTTGTTTTGGTGCTAATTAGTTGCTGGCCCGGTGTACCTTCATAGATATTGTGTCGCCCAGCAACAAAATCCACCGCTGTCATAACCGGAAAAAATTTCATTTTTCCTTAGTGACCTTGATTACGGGTTGAGTATTCAGCAGAATTTTTGTTGCTACTTAGTAGCTTGTCCGGTGAATCTTCATAGATATTGTGCCAACCAGCAACAAAATCAACCGCTGTCATAACCGGAAAAAATTACATTTTACCTTAGTGACCTTGATTACGGGTTAAGTATTCTGCAGAATTTTCGTTGCTCATTAGTTGCTAGTTCAGTGGACCTTAATAGATATTTTGCCGCCCAGCAACAAAATAAACCGCTGACATACTCGGAAAAAATGACATTTTTCGTTAGTGACCTTGATTACGGGTTAAGTATTCAGCAGAATTTTTGTTGCTAATTAGTTGCTTGTCCGGTGGATCTTCATAGATATTGTGCCGCCCAGCAACAAAATCAAACGCTGACATACTCGGAAAAAATGGCATTTTTCCTTAGTTACCTTGATAACGGGTTAAGTATTCAGTAGAATTTTTGTTGCTTATTAGTTGCTTGTCTGGTGGACTTTTATCGATATTGTGCCGCCCAGCAACAAAATCAACCGCTGTTATAATCGGAAAAAATGTCATTTTTCCTTAGTGACCTTGATTACGGGTTAAGTATTCTGCAGAATTTTTGTTGCTCATTAGTTGCTTGTCTGGTAGACCTTTAAAGATATTGTTCCGCCCAGCAACAAAATCAAACGCTGACATAACCGGAAAAAATGTCTTTTTTCCTTAGTGACCTTGATTACGGGTTAAGTATTCAGCAGAATTTTTGTTGCTAATTAGTTGCTTGTCCGGTGGATCTTCATAGATATTGTGCCATCCAGCAACAAAATCAACCGCTGTCATAACCGGAAAAAATGACATTTTTCCTTAGTGACTTTGTTTACGGGTTAAGTATTCAGCAGAATTTTAGTTGCTCATTAGTTGCTTGTCTGGTGGACTTTTATCGATATTGTGCCGCCCAGCAACAAAATCAACCGCTGTTATAATCGGAAAAAATGTCATTTTTCCTTAGTGACCTTGATTACGGGTTAAGTATTCTGCAGAATTTTTGTTGCTCATTAGTTGCTTGTCTGGTAGACCTTTAAAGATATTGTTCCGCCCAGCAACAAAATCAAACGCTGACATAACCGGAAAAAATGTCTTTTTTCCTTAGTGACCTTGATTACGGGTTAAGTATTCAGCAGTTGTTTTGGTGCTAATTAGTTGCTGGCCCGGTGTACCTTCATAGATATTGTGCCGCCCAGCAACAAAGTCCACCGCTATCATAACCGGAAAAAATGTCATTTTTCCTTAGTGACCTTGATTACGGGTTAAGTATTCAGCAGAATTTTTGTTGCTACTTAGTTGCTTGTCCGGTGAATCTTCATAGATATTGTGCCAACCAGCAACAAAATCAACCGCTGTCATAACCGGAAAAAATTACATTTTTCCTTAGTGACCTTGATTACGGGTTAAGTATTCTGCAGAATTTTTGTTGCTCATTAGTTGCTTGTATGGTAGACCTTTAAAGATATTGTGCCGCCCAGCAACAAAATCCACCGCTGTCATAACCGGAATAAATGTCATTTTTCCTTAGTGACCTTGATTACGGGTTAAGTATTCTGCAGAATTTTTGTTGCTCACTAGTTGCTTATCTGGTCGACCTTTATAGATATCGTGCCGCCCAGCAACAAAGTCAACCGCTGTCATAACCGGAAAAAATGTCATTTTTCCTTAGTGACCTTGATTACGGGTTATGTATTCAGCAGTAGTTTTGTTGCTAATTAGTTGCTGGCCCGGTGTACCTTCATAGATATTGTGCCGCCCAGCAAAAAAATCCACCGCTGTCATAACCGGAAAAAATGTTATTTTTCCTTAGTGACCTTGATTACAGGTTAAATATTAAACAAAATTTTTGTTGCTAATTAGTTGCTAGTCCAGTGGACCTTAATAGATATTTTGCCGCCCAGCAACAAAATAAACCGCTGACATACTCGGAAAAAATGACATTTTTCGTTAGTGACCTTGATTACAGGTTAAGTATTCAGCAGAATTTTTGTTGCTAATTAGTTGCTTGTCCGGTGGATCTTCATAGATATTGTGCCATCCAGCAACAAAATCAACCGCTGTCATAACCGGAAAAAATGTCATTTTTCCTTAGTGACCTTGTTTACGGGTTAAGTATTCAGCAGAATTTTAGTTGCTCATTAGTTGCTTGTCTGGTGGACTTTTATAGATATTGTGCCGCCCAGCAACAAAATCAACCGCTGTTATAATCGGAAAAAATGTCATTTTTCCTTAGTGACCTTGATTACGGGTTAAGTATTCTGCAGAATTTTTGTTGCTCATTAGTTGCTTGTCTGGTAGACCTTTAAAGATATTGTTCCGCCCAGCAACAAAATCAAACGCTGACATTACCGGAAAAAATGTCTTTTTTCCTTAGTGACCTTGATTACGGGTTAAGTATTCTGCAGAATTTTTGTTGCTCATTAGTTGCTTGTCTGGTGGACCTTTATAGATATTGTGCCAACCAGCAACAAAATCAACCGCTGTCATAACCGGAAAAAATTACATTTTTCCTTAGTGACCTTGATTACGGGTTAAGTATTCTGCAGAATTTTTGTTGCTCATTAGTTGCTAGTCCAGTGGACCTTAATAGATATTTTGCCGCCCAGCAACAAAATAAACCGCTGACATACTCGGAAAAAATGACATTTTTCGTTAGTGACCTTGATTACGGGTTAAGTATTCAGCAGAATTTTTGTTGCTAATTAGTTGCTTGTCCGGTGGATCTTCATAGATATTGTGCCATCCAGCAACAAAATCAACCGCTGTCATAACCGGAAAAAATGTCATTTTTCCTAAGTGACCTTGATTACGGGTTAAGTATTCTGCAGAATTTTTGTTGCTCATTAGTTGCTTGTCTGGTAGACCTTTAAAGATATTGTTCCGCCCAGCAACAAAATCAAACGCTGACATAACCGGAAAAAATGTCATTTTTCCTTAGTGACCTTGATTACGGGTTAAGTATTCAGCAGAATTTTTGTTGCTAATTAGTTGCTTGTCCAGTGGATCTTCATAGATATTGTGCCATCCAGCAACAAAATCAACCGCTGTCATAACCGGAAAAAATGACATTTTTCCTTAGTGACCTTGTTTACGGGTTAAGTATTCAGCAGAATTTTAGTTGCTCATTAGTTGCTTGTCTGGTGGACTTTTATAGATATTGTGCCGCCCAGCAACAAAATCAAACGCTGACATACTCGGAAAAAATGGCATTTTTCCTTAGTTACCTTGATTACGGGTTAAGTATTCTGCAGAATTTTTGTTGCTTATTAGTTGCTGGCCCGGTGTACCTTCATAGATATTGTGCCGCCCAGCAACAAAATCAACCGCTGACATACTCTGAAAAAATTACATTTTTCGTTATTGACCTTGATTACGGGTTAAGTATTCAAAAGAATTTTTGTTGCTCATTAGTTGCTTTTCTGGTGGACCTTTATTGACATTTTGCCGCCCAGCAACAAAATCAACCGCTGTCATAATCGGAAAAAATGTAATTTTTCCTTAGTGACCTTGATTACGGGTTAAGTATTCTGCAGAATTTTTGTTGCTCATTAGTTGCTTGTCTGGTGGACCTTTATAGATATTGTGCCGCCCAGCAACAAAATCAACCGCTGACATACTCGGAAAAAATGACATTTTTCGTTAGTGACCTTGATTACGGGTTAAGTATTCAGCAGAATTTTTGTTGCTAATTAGTTGCTTGTCCGGTGGATCTTCATAGATATTGTGCCATCCAGCAACAAAATCAACCGCTGTCATAACCGGAAAAAATGTCATTTTTCCTTAGTGACCTTGTTTACGGGTTAAGTATTCAGCAGAATTTTAGTTGCTCATTAGTTGCTTGTCTGGTGGACTTTTATAGATATTGTGCCGCCCAGCAACAAAATCAACCGCTGTTATAATCGGAAAAAATGTCATTTTTCCTTAGTGACCTTGATTACGGGTTAAGTATTCTGCAGAATTTTTGTTGCTCATTAGTTGCTTGTCTGGTGGACCTTTATAGATATTGTGCCAACCAGCAACAAAATCAACCGCTGTCATAACCGGAAAAAATTACATTTTTCCTTAGTGACCTTGATTACGGGTTAAGTATTCTGCAGAATTTTTGTTGCTCATTAGTTGCTAGTCCAGTGGACCTTAATAGATATTTTGCCGCCCAGCAACAAAATAAACCGCTGACATACTCGGAAAAAATGACATTTTTCGTTAGTGACCTTGATTACGGGTTAAGTATTCAGCAGAATTTTTGTTGCTAATTAGTTGCTTGTCCGGTGGATCTTCATAGATATTGTGCCATCCAGCAACAAAATCAACCGCTGTCATAACCGGAAAAAATGTCATTTTTCCTTAGTGACCTTGATTACGGGTTAAGTATTCTGCAGAATTTTTGTTGCTCATTAGTTGCTTGTCTGGTAGACCTTTAAAGATATTGTTCCGCCCAGCAACAAAATCAAACGCTGACATAACCGGAAAAAATGTCATTTTTCCTTAGTGACCTTGATTACGGGTTAAGTATTCAGCAGAATTTTTGTTGCTAATTAGTTGCTTGTCCAGTGGATCTTCATAGATATTGTGCCATCCAGCAACAAAATCAACCGCTGTCATAACCGGAAAAAATGACATTTTTCCTTAGTGACCTTGTTTACGGGTTAAGTATTCAGCAGAATTTTAGTTGCTCATTAGTTGCTTGTCTGGTGGACTTTTATAGATATTGTGCCGCCCAGCAACAAAATCAAACGCTGACATACTCGGAAAAAATGGCATTTTTCCTTAGTTACCTTGATTACGGGTTAAGTATTCTGCAGAATTTTTGTTGCTTATTAGTTGCTGGCCCGGTGTACCTTCATAGATATTGTGCCGCCCAGCAACAAAATCAACCGCTGACATACTCTGAAAAAATTACATTTTTCGTTATTGACCTTGATTACGGGTTAAGTATTCAAAAGAATTTTTGTTGCTCATTAGTTGCTTTTCTGGTGGACCTTTATTGACATTTTGCCGCCCAGCAACAAAATCAACCGCTGTCATAATCGGAAAAAATTTAATTTTTCCTTAGTGACCTTGATTACGGGTTAAGTATTCTGCAGAATTTTTGTTGCTCATTAGTTGCTTGTCTGGTGGACCTTTATAGATATTGTGCCGCCCAGCAACAAAATAAACCGCTGACATACTCGGAAAAAATGACATTTTTCGTTAGTGACCTTGATTACGGGTTAAGTATTCAGCAGAATTTTTGTTGCTAATTAGTTGCTTGTCCGGTGGATCTTCATAGATATTGTGCCATCCAGCAACAAAATCAACCGCTGTCATAACCGGAAAAAATGTCATTTTTCCTTAGTGACCTTGTTTACGGGTTAAGTATTCAGCAGAATTTTAGTTGCTCATTAGTTGCTTGTCTGGTGGACTTTTATAGATATTGTGCCGCCCAGCAACAAAATCAACCGCTGTTATAATCGGAAAAAATGACATTTTTCCTTAGTGACCTTGATTACGGGTTAAGTATTCTGCAGAATTTTTGTTGCTCATTAGTTGCTTGTCTGGTAGACCTTTAAAGATATTGTTCCGCCCAGCAACAAAATCAAACGCTGTCATAACCGGAAAAAATGTAATTTTTCCTTAGTGACCTTGATTACGGGTTACAGCAGAATTTTTGTTGCTAATTAGTTGCTAGTCCAGTGGACCTTAATAGATATTTTGCCGCCCAGCAACAAAATTAACCGCTGACATACTCTGAAAAAATTACATTTTTCGTTAATGACCTTGATAACGGGTTAAGTATTCAGCAGTTGTTTTGGTACTAATTAGTTGCTGGTCCGGTGTACCTTCATAGATATTGTGCCGCCCAGCAACAAAGTCCACCGCTGTCATAACCGGAAAAAATGTCATTTTTCCTTAGTGACCTTGATTACGGGTTAAGTATTCAGCAGAATTTTTGTTGCTACTTAGTTGCTTGTCCGGTGAATCTTCATAGATATTGTGCCAACCAGCAACAAAATCAACCGCTGTCATAACCGGAAAAAATTACATTTTTCCTTAGTGACCTTGATTACGGGTTAAGTATTCTGCAGAATTTTTGTTGCTCATTAGTTGCTTGTATGGTAGACCTTTAAAGATATTGTGCCGCCCAGCAACAAAATCCACCGCTGTCATAACCGGAATAAATGTCATTTTTCCTTAGTGACCTTGATTACGGGTTAAGTATTCTGCAGAATTTTTGTTGCTCATTAGTTGCTTATCTGGTGGACCTTTATAGATATCGTGCCGCCCAGCAACAAAGTCAACCGCTGTCATAACCGGAAAAAATGTCATTTTTCCTTAGTGACCTTGATTACGGGTTATGTATTCAGCAGTAGTTTTGTTGCTAATTAGTTGCTGGCCCGGTGTACCTTCATAGATATTGTGCCGCCCAGCAAAAAAATCCACCGCTGTCATAACCGGAAAAAATGTCATTTTTCCATAGTGACCTTGATTACAGGTTAAATATTAAACAAAATTTTTGTTGCTAATTAGTTGCTAGTCCAGTGGACCTTAATAGATATTTTGCCGCCCAGCAACAAAATAAACCGCTGACATACTCGGAAAAAATGACATTTTTCGTTAGTGACCTTGATTACAGGTTAAGTATTCAGCAGAATTTTTGTTGCTAATTAGTTGCTTGTCCGGTGGATCTTCATAGATATTGTGCCATCCAGCAACAAAATCAACCGCTGTCATAACCGGAAAAAATGTCATTTTTCCTTAGTGACCTTGATTACGGGTTAAGTATTCAGCAGAATTTTTGTTGCTAATTAGTTGCTTGTCCGGTGGATCTTCATAGATATTGTGCCATCCAGCAACAAAATCAACCGCTGTCATAACCGGAAAAATGTCATTTTTCGTTGTTGACCTTGATTACGGGTTAAGTATTCAAAAGAATTTTTGTTGCTCATTAGTTGCTTGTCTGGTGGACCTTCATAGATATTGTGCCGCCCAGCAATAAAATCAACCGCTGTCATAACCGGAAAAAATTACATTTTTCCTTAGTGACCTTGATTACGGGTTAAGTATTCAGCAGAATTTTTGTTGCTGGTCCAGTGGACCTTAATAGATATTTTGCCGCCCAGCAACAAAATCAACCGCTGACATACTCGGGAAAAATGTCATTTTTCGTTAATGACCTTGATAACGGGTTAAGTATTCAGCAGAATTTTTGTTGCTCATTAGTTGCTTGTCTGGTGGACTTAAATAGATATTGTGCCGCCCAGCAACATAATCAACCGCTGTCATAACCGGAAAAAAACATTTTTCCTTAGTGACCTTGATTAAGAAAGAAAGAAAGAAAGAAAAGATTTTTTATTGTTGGTACCTACGTAAAGAACTAACACATATTAAAAACATATACAATTCATAATATTCGCACCAACAATGGGAGTCCCTATTCAGCTTAAAGCTGCAATACAGGCTACCCCATACTGCAGCGCTGGTTTTCAATAGGGAACCCAGCCAGTGACGTACATATATTATATAAATTAAAACCAAATAAAAAAACTTAAAAACTAACCAGTATTAAATACAATTTTTATGTGACGAAAATAATTGTGAAATTAGCATAATGCGGTACACGCACGAACTTCAGGTCACAACATAGAGGCGGCGGGATTGAATCATCCCACACGTGCACACACCAGACACGCAGCAGCAATCTGACCAAGTGCATGTCGCACTGCGCAGAATCAGTAAGATAACAAAGTGAAGGAACTTATTATAAAACTAGCTGTTGCTCGCGGCTCCGCCCGCGTGGAGGTCATGTTTGAGACAAAATACCAATTTTCATGCATTTAACTTTAAAAATGAAGGATTTTCATATAAAATTTCTTACCCTATTTAACCTCCTTAGGGGTGGAATTTCCAAAAACCCTGAAATATGTATTTTTAATTTTTAACTGTAAGGCCAGATACCAAATTTCATGCGTTTAATTGCAAAAATGAAAGATTTTCATACAAACTTTCTTCCCCTATTTTACCCCTTTCGGGGTGGAATTTCCAAAAATCCTTAAACATATATTTGACGAGTCGGCCGAGGCAGTGAGAGGGCTTACACGTCCCTCTCTGATCTCCAGATATGGTCAGGATGCATAGCGTATGATAGTTCGGTAATAAAACACAAGATTAACACACTTCAGAGTCTATTTAAGCTACCACCAGTTCGGAATGCAGTCATCCATGGGGAAGAGCTGGCAAGAAACCCTCATGGTTGCTCTTTTAAACACATCACAGTTTACATTACAATATTCGGTACACAATAACACTTTCACATTACGTTAACTTACTACTTTAACAAAGTTTCGGCATTACGACCGACAAGTTACTAACTGTTTCAATGATAATTCACGAATGCCGCACCAAAGAAGAGGTGCTCTTTTATATTGTGATTTTCGTTGTGACCCACTCCTCTGCGAGTGAGATCACTCGATAAACAAGTCGAAACCACCTTCAAAATAGCAAAACAAATGGCGCTACCCACAGTTTACAATAAATAAAGTTATTAGCAAGTTCAATTCAGTATCCATATTCATCACGCTCCGACATATTTTTTATTTTTAACTAAAATGCCAAATACTAATTTTCATGAATTTATCTTCAAAAATGACGGATTTTCATACAAACTTTCATCCCCTATTTTACCCCCTTAGGGGTGGTATTTCCAAAAACCCTTCCTTAGTGGATGCCTACGTGATAAAAGGTACCTACTGTCAAAATTTCAAGTCTCTAACCCCAGCCGTTTAGGCTGTGCGTTGATCGATCAGTCAGTCAGTCAGTCAGTCAGTCAGTCAGTTTCTTCTTTTATATATACAGACTAGCTGTTGCTCGCGGCTCCGCCCGCGTGGAGGTCATGTTTGAGACAAAAAGTATACACTACAAAATACCAATTTTCATGCATTTAACTTCAAAAATGAAGGATTTTCATACAAACTTTCTTACCCTATTTAACCCCCTTAAGGGTGGAATTTCCAAAAACCCTGAAATATGTGTTTTTAATTTTTAACTGTAAGGCCAAATACCAAATTTCATGCGTTTAACTGCAAAAATGACAGATTTTCATACAAACTTTCTTCCCCTATTTTACCCCCTTCGCGATGGAATTTCCAAAAATCCTGAAATATATATTTTTTATTTTTGACTAAAAGGCCAAATACTAATTTTCATAAACTTAACTTCAAAAATGACGGATTTTCATACAAACTATCATCCCCTATTTTACCCCCTTAGAGGTGGTATTTCCAAAAACCCTTCCTTAGTGGATGCCTACGTCATAAAAGTTACCTACTGTCAAAATTTCAAGTCTCTAACCCCAGCCGTTTAGGCTGTGCGTTGATCGATCAGTCAGTCAGTCAGTCAGTCAGTCAGTCAGTTTCTTCTTTTATATATACAGATTAACGTAGAACTATGCTGCCGAACACTACACTTATGAATATAAAATATTGAAATGAAATGAAATCGTTTATTGATCAAGTAGGCAATTACATAGCTCTTATGACAAGTCAGAACATTTAAAAAAAGTAAAGAATTTTTAAGAAAAGCATATCAGCTTATGTATACATACATACATAGCACCATCAATACACTAGCAATTAATTATTCATAAGGTATTTAAAATTATTATTATTTATTTATTATTAATTAATTTTTATTTTTATATTATTAATTAATATTATTCAAGGAAATACTATAAGTCAAATATATATGTCCGGGTAACTATGTGTTGTGTCAGATGGCTGAGGTCATGACGTCATCATAAGTAATGACTATGAGGGTTATTCATTCCTCTTTGCTCAACAGATAATCAGGATGCACTTCGTACCATAGTTCAGTAGAAATAACACACGTTAATCACTTTATAGTTTAATAAGCTACTGCCAGTTCGGAATAGAATAATCCATGGCAAAAAGAACTGGCAAGAAAAACCATGGTTTACAATTACACTTTGCACTGAGACGCACATCACGTTAAATAATTACTTTAATTGTAGGCAACGATCAGTTAAACAGCACTTGGGCATTACGACCTCTAAATTACTAAACCATTCGAGATATTGACTCGTCTAATAATTATTCCTGAATGCTTCGCCAAATGACGAGGCTCTCTTTTACATTGTGATTTTCGTTGTGCCCCACTACGAGTGAGATCATCCAATAAACAACTCTAAACTACCTTCAAAATAGTAAAACAACTAACGGTACCCACAATTTACAAAAGATAAAATTATTTGTAAGGTCAATTCAGTCTCCGTATTCATTATTCTCCGACACGGCCATTCTGAAATGCGATGCGTGCTCTGCATCGCTTGCTAAATCCTCTAAAACTCCACTGAAACTTAGAATATCATCAGTATACTATATATACTATATATAAAACTATGCGTTTGGGGAAATATTGCCCTGACAAGAATCGGCCTCTAAAAGTATACTTTAAGAATAGTGATGTTCCTAAATATATTTTAAGGAATATGACAAAATTACCTGAGAACATAAAAATCTACTCCGATCAGACCCCAACACAAAAGCAATATTTGCAATCTCTAAAAGAGGAGCTGAACAAAAGAATTGAGGCCGGCGAGAAGGATCTCATTATTAAATATATTAAGGGAGAACCCATAATAACTCAGAACAAAACAAGTAAAAAAAACTAATAACGAAATCAGTACAAAATTCAAAAAATACATCAACAATAAAAGAATTAAATCATCACATCGTTAAAAAGTATGAAGACATTCCGTTAAATTCGTCATCACTTAGATTTTTTTACGCTAATTTGCGTAGCATTCGAACGGCAGGGAAGCTTGATGAAATTAAATGTATAATTAAGGCGATACCAAAGACTACCCACATATGTATATTTACAGAGACATGGATCACATCGGAAGACGATGCCATATTATATAACCTACCAAATTACACGCATATTTACAATTATAGACAAAATAGCAGGGGTGGTGGTGTATCAATCTACGTGCACAACAGTATGATTTATGAAGTTACAGAGGAATTAAGTGAAAACGGGAACCATTACCTATGGATATACATAGACAAACTATCTTTAAATATTGGAGTTATATATAAACCTGGCGAGACTAATGTAAGTAACTTTCTCGACATATATACACAACAGCTGGAAAAGAGAAAAAGGGCAGTTGTCTTTGGTGACTTCAACATCGATCTTCTCAGTACCGAAAGCTATGTGTCACAATACTTATATGACATACAGGAAACTGGTTATAAAATACTTAATAATATCAATAAAATGTATTGCACTCGTGAAACGAGCATTTCAAACTCAATACTAGATCATGTCTGCACGAATATAAGCAATCACTCATTTAGCATGTCCATAATTGAGTCCTCACTATCTGATCACAAACAGATATTTCTAGAAATTGGCAGCTTACCGCCGCGAATACATAAAAAACAACGGTATGAAGCACTTGATTACGAAAATCTTTACAAGGAAACTCTAAAAGCGAACTACAATAATGAAGATAATGATTTCTACTATTTAGAAAGATTTATTTCAGAAAAGGTAGCTAAAAGTAAAATAGAAAAAACAAAAATATTAAACCCTCCTAGAAAGGACTGGATAAACAAACATATAATTGATTCAATTAACTCACGCAACAATCTCTGGCAACAAGTTAAGGTTAATCCGAATGATAAAGATTTACAGAAGAAATTTAAAGACGAAAATAACAGAGTAAAAGGCATAATTAAGACACACAAGAAAAACTTTTATTGTGATTTGTTTATTAATAACAATAAGCGTCCTAAAAAAATGTGGGAAATTATTAATAGTCTAGCACTAAATAAAATTAAAGACAGCAGTGCTCCTCCTAAACTAAGATCGGATTCTGGATTTATTACAGAAGGTCAGTCCATTTGTAATCTCTTTAATAATTTTTTTTCATCAATTGGGACTGAACTAGCAAACAAAATACCAAATCACTATCATGTAGGTAAAATAATGTACGAAAATACTTTCACACATAATAACACCATGAATGAATTCGCACCTTGTAGTACAGAAGAAATATCTAAAATTATTGATAATTTAGACAGTAACACCAGCACTGGTTTAGACGGTATCAGCACTAAAGCAATAAAATGTTTAAAAAATATAATAATTGAAAAGTTAACTACTTGTATTAACGTCTGTCTAACTCGAGGAATCTTTCCCGATACACTAAAGACGGCCAAGGTTAGTCCAATTTATAAATCAGGTAGTAGATCTGATCCAAGTAATTACCGGCCAGTATCAGTGCTACCCGTTATGTCAAAGATATTTGAGCGAATTTTGTATAACCGTTTAAATGATTATTTACTAGAAAACAAAATTCTCATTAATGAACAATATGGTTTCCGACCTAAATCGAGTACTCTCACAGCTGCAATTGACTTAATTACTAAAATAAAAACACATATTGATAAAAAAAACATTGCCTTAGGTATATTTATTGACTTAAAGAAAGCTTTTGACACGATAAGTCACAAAAAGTTACTACAGAAACTACACAATATAGGCGTTACAGGAAGAGCACTTGATATGTTTACATCATATTTACAATCCAGACGACAAGTTGTTAAAATTAATAATTTCATTAGCTCCACCCAAGATGTTACCTATGGCATTCCCCAGGGATCGATCATAGGTCCACTAATGTTTTTGATATACATAAATAATATAAATAAAATAGGTCTGACGGGGCATCTTACACTATACGCGGATGATACATGCCTTTTTTATTTTGATAAGTCCATTCATGAAATTGTATCTGATGCGCAAAGGGATCTTGACTTACTCAATGAATGGTTAAAATATAATCTACTTACGATCAACACGTCTAAAACATCATATATGATTTTTGCGGCAAAAAATAAAAAAATATTAGATTTCACACAACTCACCATCAATAATGATATATTAAAACGCTCCAACCAAGAAAAATATCTGGGCTTGTGGATAGATGATAAATTGACGTGGAGAGTGCACATTGACCATGTCAGAACAAAGCTTACTTCAATATTAGGAGTCATACGTAAAATATCTAATTGCATACCAAGTAAAGTCCGTAGTATAATATATAATTCATTTGTGAAATCGCACCTTGAATATCTTATTGAAATATGGGGATCAGCTGCTGCAACTTACCTAAACCCCTTGCAAAGAACTCAAAATAAAATCATTAAAGTATTACACAACTGTCACTACCGTACTCCAACCGCACAGTTATACGAAAAAACTAAATTATTCAATCTTACACAACTTTATACATACTACACTTGCATTTTAATTAAAAATATTAACACGAATTCTATTCAATCCAATATACAATTAGCTACCAAACAACATAATTACAATTTAAGAAATAAATATAAAATTCAACTTGCTAATGTTCGAACCAATCACGGAAAGAAAACGATCTTATTTGAAGGAGTTCAGCTGTACAATAAACTACCTAATGATATTAAAGAATGTAATAAAATAGAAATATTTAAGAATAAACTTAAAAAATATGTATCCAAAATGTAACTGCACTACAGTCTAGATGTGTAATTTTTTAATTTATAAGTTAGTTTAAGTTAATTGTTAAATCTCATTGTAAGTGAACTGAATGTAAGTTCTTATGAGAAAATAAATTCTTTAAACCTATACACAGGCTAGGGTACTCCACAGTACACCTGCCAACATTGTGAAAAATTATCATAGTTATGGTCCTTAAGACGTCATAAAGATGTGAGTTCGTAACCACTGTAATCAAAGTTGATTTGTAGATTTCAATAAGATGCAACCAAGTCCTCGTACAGACTTGTAAAATTTGTTAGAAAATATGTTACTGCTCCACTCAATGTGACAACAGTTCAATGAGTGGGCTCACTATAAGTGACAAAAGTTCAAAGTTGAATGTTTGGTGTTACTGACTATAAGTGACACAAGTTCAAAGTTAAATGTTCGGTGTCACTCACTAAACGTGACAAGTTCAAAGTTGAATGTTCGGTGTTAAAGGAGGATAGGAATGACACGTTGAACGGGGCTACACGCCATCAGTCAGTTTTTTTTTGTTTACTTGCTGCTTTTTAGCCTACAGCCTTTTTTTTTTAGCTTTTAGCGTTGTGTGTGTGTATGTATGTGGGTCTGTGTGTGGTACACAAATGAGATACCAATATGAAAGTTACTCACCAAAAGTTACTGCCACGTTGAATCAGCGTGTTGGTTGGGCATCGTCCTTACCACCAATGTCAGCAAGATGTCAAAATATTTCATGGCGTTCCGACTCCATTCTATAGTGCGTTAGGCACTTTGAATAGTTTGCTAGATCCTATCTGAAACTTACAGACTAACTCTGCGTGACAACAGCATAATTTGTGAGAAAAAATGTTACTGTTCACTCTGCGTGACAACAGCATAATTTGTGAGAAAAAATGTTACTGTTCACTCTGCGTGACAACAGCATAATTTGTGAGAAAAAATGTTACTGTTCACTCTGCGTGACAACAGCATAATTTGTGAGAAAATATGTTACTGTTCACTCTGCGTGACAACAGCATAATTTGTGAGAAAATATGTTACTGTTCACACTATGTGACAACAGCATATTCATTAAGGTAGTGTGTTAAAATGTAGGAGTAATTTACAATAGCAAAACATTTTTTTTTTTCTTTTAAAATAATTGATAGACTTAAATCTTGTAAATAAAGTGTATAAGAAGGTGCTATGGCGACACGGCCATTCTGAATTGCGATGCGTGCCCTGCATCGCTTGGTTAGTCAGCCTTTTCTGAAACAGATACTCAAACAGATAGTTAATGTTAAGCCTGGGTACTTCCACAGTACCTAAGCATAATTATTAGAAAGAATATTTTTTCTTTTTTATTAATCTGCTCACTCTACGTGACCACAGATAGATATTTAAAAGCTCACTCCTTACGACAAGGGTGGCAGATGAAATGTTGTGGTAAAAGACACTGCTCACTACACGCGAGTATAGGTCAAATAAAATACGCGGGTAAAAATATAGAAAACTATACTCAATTAGAGTGCCATAATTAATTGTGGAATATAGCGTAAGACACTGTTCACTCCACGTGACTACAGCATTTTTTTTTTATATATATGGACTGTTCACTCCACGTGACTACAATCTCTTTAGGTTTTGTGTATAGTGTTAAATGTAAGAGTAATTTGACAGCTCTTATGACAAGAGTGCCATACATAATGAATTTGTTGAATAGCGTAAGACACTGTTCACTCCACGTGACTACAGGTCAAATATGTGTATTGAAATATATGCAGTACTGTTCACTCCACGTGACTACAGCATTTTTTTTTTTTTTTAATAATATATGGACTGTTCACTCCACGTGACTACAGCATTTTTTTTTTTTTTTTAATAATATATGGACTGTTCACTCCACGTGATAACAGTCACAATTTTTTTTTCATTTGGCTCTTGAACGGCTCCACACGCCAAGAGCATCTTTTCATATATTTTTTTCATATTTTTTTTTTATTATTTTTTGGCATTTGAACGGCTCCACACGTCAAAAGCATCTTTTCAAATATTTATTTTTTCATACAATTATTTTTTCATTTTTTTTTTCATGTTTGGTTATGTGTGTTTGTGTGTATGTATAGTGTGAGTTTTGTGCAAAACATACAGGTGCTCACACGTCCATGTGTGAAGTACCTGAAAAGAGGAACGGCACACACAGTAAAACCGTTCACCCGTTCGGCCGATCCGACCAATGAATGATAAGTAGACGCAAATGTCAGTGTCCAATTAGCATAGAAAAAGCCCATATTACTGATAAAAAAATCAGTAATACTTAATAAGCTTCAATAAATTTGAACGTCTACTAACATTGTAGCCACTAATTATTAAGAAACCGAAATTTAGTTCATTAATTGTACACACATCACAATAATAAAACAATAAAAAAAATTTACTTGAATGAACCAATGAACTTAAGATTGTTTTTCAAGATCGATTCTATCTAGCGCTAGATAGTTCACAGGAGAAATATGTTTCACTCGGTCACTCCTGACCCTATAATTTACCGACAACCACTCGCGAATTTTCTGTGTGTGTACATCAGTCGCTAAATCGCTACACATCAACGACAATGGTCTTGGAATTTTTTCGATCAAAAGTTTCAGAGACGTAGCTTTTGTTATTTTAAGCATTGCTAGGTGGACATCTCTTATAGAGTCCTACCACGATCTGTGATCGCTAGTCTATCGCAGTTAATTATCGATTTAAGGACACTCGTGAAACGCTCTACATAAACGTTCACTCGAAAACCCGACATTGAATACTTATAAGCCCGAATGAAATTGCGGCATACTCGTACAAACCCTTAGGTGTAACAAACGCTGTACACTGATAGGTCGGAGTTAAATGAAACTCAAGCTAATCGGTCGAATAACATTAGCAAGCAATAAGTAAAAATAAACGCCTTCTAGTGGGAGTGGTGAACCTGGGGCTTTGATAATAAATCTGTATATATAAAAGAAGAAACTGACTGACTGACTGACTGACTGACTGACTGATCGATCAACGCACAGCCTAAACGGCTGGGATTAGAGACTTGAAATTTTGACAGTAGGTACCTTTTATCACGTAGGCATCCACTAAGGAAGGGTTTTTGGAAATACCACCCCTAAGGGGGTAAAATAGGGGATGAAAGTTTGTATGAAAATCCGTCATTTTTGAAGTTAAATTCATGAAAATTTTTATTTGGCATTGTAGTTAAAAATAAAAAATATATGTTTCAGGATTTTTGGAAATTCCGCCCCTAAGAGGGTAAAATAGGGAATGAAAGTTTGTATGAAAATCCGTAATTTTTAAGTTAAACGCATGAATATTGGTAGTTTGTATTGTATACTTTTTCTCCCAAACATGACCTCCACGCGGGCGGAGCCGCGAGCAACAGCTAGTATTCAATATGTGGCTTCAAATTTGTGGACCCCGTTTACACTCCATAGATCCCTATTACTATTTTTCTTTCGCTCACTTTGACCCCTTAGTAGTCATCGGCCCCAGGGTGTCGATATAGACCACTTTGGGTATCAATGCTTTAAGGTAACTATGTCATGTTCAAGTTTTCCACAAAACTTGGATGTAAAACTTTCTTTAATATCACTACCAGAAGATAATGAATTTAATTATGGATAATTAACTCATCACGATCACTAAGAATCTCACCAAATCAAATTATTTTCACCTCAACTAATTGCACAGCTTAGCGTAACTATTGATATAAAAATAATTTATTACCGGGCAGAACGATTTAAAACCAGAACTAACAGTTACCACCAATACTAATATAAAAAATTCCGCTCTTTAGCGGGAAACACATGATGGAATTGAACCACATCAAATTCAAAGTTCATTAAATCATCAAACATCACACGCGTCAACTGTTATGTATTTTCACATACATACACACTCACAACTGTAATCCCCGAAGGTGTAGGCAGAGGTGTAACTAGTACACATAATTCGCGCAGCTATTATCACCCTATGTGTGATAGGGGTGAGCCTATCACCATACCGGGCATAATTCCAGGCTCACGGCGGATAAACCCAATATATCTTTTTCAACGGTAGGCAGCGGCTTTGCTGTGCCCTGGCATTGCAGAAGTCTATGGGCGGCGGTGACTACTTACCATCAGGTGGCCCGTCTGCTCGTCTGCCTATCAAGGCACTAAAAAAAAAAAAAAAAATATCTTTACTAGACCCGAGGATCGAACCCGAGACCCCGCACGGCAGTCGTACCGCCTACGGAATTACAACTACGCCACCGAGGACCGTGGACGTCCAAATATAATATCACTGCGTCATTAGCAGTTAAGCAAAATCTCGATGAATTTTCCATCGGTTGTAACAATACAAATTTAAATAAAGAAATAATCAATTAAGTTGGAAACACACCACACTATTTTGCACTTAACTGTTTAGATTAGCAGAAAGATCAAACTTAATAGTCGTTCATTACCATCAGT
This sequence comes from Laothoe populi, assembly GCA_905220505.1. Taxonomy (NCBI): domain Eukaryota; kingdom Metazoa; phylum Arthropoda; class Insecta; order Lepidoptera; family Sphingidae; genus Laothoe; species Laothoe populi. The sequence goes on along the minus strand of HG992162.1, from coordinate 1,547,664 downwards.
TTTAAATACAAAAACAAAAAATCAATGAGGTAGGAAACACATCCTCATATTTCCAACTAAATTAATAGTTTATTTTAGCAGAACGATCAAAATTAAAAATCGCTCTGTACATTTAAAAACTGAGACCGACTCACCAAATTTCAAATAAATCCAAGGGTAGGATCACATATGTAGGTAGGCACGCGAACAACACGCTGTAGCACTACTTGCGCTGCCAGAGAACCGCCTCAAAAACTCCACAGCGCCACAGGAAACCATCCACAGCATATGGAATTTGAACACCAAAATCATGAACACAGTAAACATCCACACTTCATGCCTATCGTTTAAACGATTTCGTTTGGAACATAAAATAATTCAAAATTTATTTACCAACATAAGGGACTTGCTATAATTTACAAACATAGCACAATCCAAATGATTCTCAAAATTCGCAATCTTCAAACTTACTGTAGACTAGCAAATTTACAGTACCGCTGAGCACTTTTTACCACTTATAAAGCGGTAGAATATTACACTTTACGATCACAATTTTATTTCGGATGATAGAATTTCAATGATTTATAACTTTTTGCACAACCCAAGAAAGCGCATAAACTAATTACTAATGTTTTCCAAACTCTCGAAACAGAAATATTATAAAATTAAACTGTAGGTATCACATCACCTGATCTACGATAGTGGATGTCCAGTTCGATCCCACTTCTGATGTCCGGGTAACTATGTGTTGTGTCAGATGGCTGAGGTCATGACGTCATCATAAGTAATAACTATGAGGGTTATTCATTCCTCTTTGCTCAACAGATAATCAGGATGCACTTCGTACGATAGTTCAGTAGAAATAACACACGTTAATCACCTTATAGTTTAATAAGCTACTGCCAGTTCGGAATACAATAATCCATGGCAAAAAGAACTGGAAAGAAAAACCATGGTTTACAATTACACTTTGCACTGAGACGCACATCACGTTAAATAATTACTTTAATTGTAGGCAACGATCAGTTAAACAGCACTTGGGCATTACGACCTCTAAATTACTAAACCATTCGAGATATTGACTCGTCTAATAATTATTCCTGAATGCTTCGCCAAATGACGAGGCTCTCTTTTATATTGTGATTTTCGTTGTGCCCCACTACGAGTGAGATCATCCAATAAACAACTCTAAACTACCTTCAAAATAGTCAAACAACTAACGGTACCCACAATTTACAAAAGATAAAATTATTTGTAAGGTCAATTCAGTCTCCGTATTCATTATTCTCCGACATATATATATTTAAATGGGTTTGATATGGACCATGGGTATTTCCGAGACGTCGCTTGTTTTAAAAGCTACCACCGGATCCAAACGCGACCCCGCCTGAGAAGACCCGGTGAAACAAACTCAGCGGGCTTACATTACCGCTGGATACTACGCGGCGCGACCCAGTCCTGAGAGAATCCAGCAAATCAAACTCAGCGGGCTTTTTTTTTTGGTCCGATTCATTATTTCTAGTAGATGACCTGTCACAAATTACATTGCCAATTTACTATTTTATTTTATACGCGATCGGTCGTCATATTAGTTTATTATTTTTATTTTTTTAAGTGTATATAATATAACAACATGTCAGTTATTAATATTTTATAAATTTAGTTTTTATTTAATTTTGTTTTACTATTTGTATACACTAACATGGTGTAAGCTACAGGGCGCCAGGTCGCAGTGTGCAGGAAGGAACCGAATGCCAGACATCCCTATCCTCTAGATATTGTTGAACATTATAATAGCCCCTTTCCATAAGAACACGTTTAATATGAGTCTTAAACATTTTATTGGGCAAATCAATTGTCCTTAAAGGCAGTCTCCGATTGGGGCGATGCCAACCTGGTCAAGTTTAATGCCACTAAGACCCAGGCTTGTCTATTCTCTGCTAAACGGAGTCCCTTCGAACTGACTCCTACTTTCAGAGATGTGTCCGTACCGATAACTGACCACCTAGAGATTCTTGGTGTAACTTTGTCTCCAACTCTCAGTTTTGGCTCCTACATTGAGCATAAAGCTCAATTGGCTGCCAAAAAGCTGGCTATCCTTGCGAAGGTGAGACGGTACTTCACGCCGGGACAGATCCTTGATCTGTATCAAGCGCAAGTCCGGTCGTGCATGGAGTACTGCTCTCATCTTTGGGATGGATCAGCCAAGTACCAGCTTGAGGCATTGGAGGCAATCGAGAGACGCGCCAAGAGACTCATACGCAACGATTCCATAGTCGAGGCAAGGCTGCAAAGCCTTGAACACAGACGTAAAGTTGCTAGTTTATCGGTATTTTACCGGATACATTTCGGCGAGTGTGCCTTGGAATTACATAATTTAATTCCGCCAACCCTTTTCCATCATCGGATGACAAGAGACTCGGCGAAGCGTCATCGATACATGGTTGATATTCCACCAGTGCGCACGAAGCGTTTTGCTAGTACATTTATCATGCGCACCGCTAGAGAGTGGAACTCTTTGCCGGAGTCTATATTTCCCGAAAATTATAACTTGGGTATCTTCAAGTCAAGAGTGAATAGGTATCTTCTAGGCAAGCGTGCTCCACCGTAGACCACATCATCACTTTCTATCAGGCGAGATAGTGGTCAAACGCAAGCCTATTTCGATTAAAAAAAAAAAAAAAAAAACAATTACATTATTGGGGATTTTGTTATAAAATTTAACACAGTTACCCATAAAAGACTTTTTAGATCTTACTACTCTAAAGGAGGGTACTGTTAGTTTGTTTCTGTTTCTTGTATTAATGTTGTGAATAGCACAATTTTTATAGAAATTACTTATATGTTTACGAACGTACATGATATTTTGATAGATGTATTCAGACGGTACAGTTAATATATTACTATCCTTGAATACTGATCGTAAAGAATCCCGACTACGTAGGTCGTATATAGCTCGGACTGCTCTTTTTTGTAAAATAAATATAGTATTTATATCAGCAGCTGATCCCCACAATAGAATGCCGTAACACATAATACTGTGGAAGTAAGCGAAATATACCAACCTAGCCGTTGAAACATCTGTTAGACGTTTTATTTTCCGGACTGCAAAAGCTGCAGCACTTAATTTAACGGATAACCTTTCTATTTGAGGACCCCATTGCAATTTACTATCTAGAGTTATTCCTAAAAATACAGTTGAAGAGACTGAATCTAGTGATTCTCCGTTTAATTTTATACACGAATTTATATTTGGTACATTAGGTAATGCAAACCGAATGCATTTTGTTTTTCCTGCATTTAGTAAGAGATTGTAAGCAGAAAACCAACTTGAAATTAATTTTAAAACATTATTGGGCGTAACTAGGTCTTTATCCTTACGATTTACTTTAAATATTAAAGATGTGTCGTCAGCGAATAAGAAAATGTTTGAAATCTTCTCTACCATAAAAGGAAGGTCATTTATATATACTGAAAACAAAAATGGGCCCAGAATGGAACCCTGTGGAACTCCTATTTTTACTGTAGATCCTATTGATGTGACGCCATCTATAGAAACTTTTTGTTCCCGATTTTGTTGACCCGATAAATAGGACATTACAAGATCCAGAGATGAACCAGAAATTCCATAATATTTGAGTTTTACAATGAGGGTTCGGTGGTCGACGCAGTCAAAAGCTTTAGAAAGATCACAGAAAACTCCAAGAGCATCCTGAGACCCCTCCCAGGCCTCCAACACAGTTTTTATTAAAATTGAACCAGCGTCTTGAGTAGACCGACCCTTTGTAAACCCAAACTGGTTAGGATGCAATATCATATTCCTATTAAAATGAACTAGCATTTGGTTGAGCATGATTTTTTCGAAGACCTTACTAAGAGTTGGTAATATAGATATAGGTCTGTAATTAACCGCGTCACGTGCACAACCTTTCTTAAAAATGGGTATAATTTTACTAATTTTCATTAGATCAGGAAAAATACCATTAACTATACAAAGGTTAAATATATCTGCTAAAATAGGAGCAATATTTACAATGACCGCTTCTATAGCTTTCATGGACAGCCCCCATAAATCTTCAGTACCTTTTGTTTTTAGAGATTTAAAAACCTTAACTATTTCATAATATGTTACCCTTTCAAAGTAAAAATTGGGCATATTTCCCTTAACATTTTGTTTTAACAATGATTCTGCTAAAGTCGCCGATGACTGCAGGTATTTAGTGGTCTCTACAGGTATGTTAGTAAAATACTGCTCGAGATAATTGGCTACATTACGTTTATCTGAAACCAGTTCGTCATTTAAAAGTAAAGCTATAGAGTCATTTATTCTAATTTTACCAGTTTCAGTATTAATAATGTTCCAAGTCGTTTTTATTTTATTATTAGACTGTCTTAATTTCTCACTAAGATTTATTTATTTATTTATTTCCACATACTTACTACTATTTACAGGTTACACCCAATACAGTAGTGTAGGACATAATACTACTTACATTCTATCTATAAACTAACTAAGTCATAAGCGGCAATTGTGAACTCCGTCAATGAGCACGAGAACAGATCAACTTGGTTCGACACCGCATTGAGCACACCCAGCGTGCGCGTCAGCGGTGCGTGCCGCAATAACTTGGTGCGGGCTCGTGGCACAGAAAGCAATGGCAGTCGCCGCCGTCGCCCCACACACCCATCCGGGACACACAACTCAACTGTTTGTAGGACGCTGGGATTGTGTATTTTACCACGAATCACTTTGAACAAATATTTTGCAAAAGCTACATCCCTTCGTACCTCCAATTTGTAGTAACCTGTCATTCCAAGAATAAATAACGTAGGGAATAGCAATGGGTAACCCGGGTATACACCATATTGTTTCAAATATAAAAACCTAATAAATTTATTTTGAATACGCTCCATCATTAATTTATACTTGTTTTCATGTGGAGACCAAACATCTGCATTCAATTCCAAATGGCTTCTGACGAGGGCGTCGTACAATGCTCTCAAAGCCCCAACATTCGAAAATTGGTTTGCCTGACGCAGTAGCAAACCCAGATTACGATATGCTTTTTTGACAACATTAGTGATATGTTGCCTAAAATTCAAATCAGCCGAAAAGCGCACTCCCAAGTCCTTAACCTCCGTGACCCTCTGAAGAGGTATTCCGTTCATAAGGTACTGATGGTGGCTTGGTGATTTCGCGCGGCTAAATGACAATACCGAACATTTATCTGCATTGAAATATAATTTGTTTTGTAGACTCCACTCTACGATCCCATTTATATCCTGCTGCAGCATATCGTGATCGGATTTTTGCTTAACCTCCAAAACAAGTTTAAGGTCATCAGCGAATAATAAAGGTATAGATCTACCAATTGCTTTTGGTAAATCATTTACCATTAGGATGAAAAGTAATGGGCCCAGGTTACTACCTTGGATTACGCCGGATCTCGTAGCGTACGGCTTGGAAAGACATCCACCACAATCGATGTACTGACGTCTCTCACGCAAATAGCTGGCAAAGAAAGTTAACGTGCGAGGAGTGCAGCCTACATTAGCCAGTTTAGATAAGAGGACGTCATTATCTACTGTGTCAAAGGCTTTCCGGAAATCAAAGTAGGCAACGTCCACCTGTTGGCCGGCATCCAACCCCGGTATTAAGTGCGTCATCAAATCCAACAAGTTACCTGCCGTCCCTCGCCCAGGCCGAAAGCCATGTTGTGCGTCAGATAGCTGAGCGCTTACCTGTGCATAAAGGCAATCGTGAATGGCCGCCTCAAACACTTTGGCTGGAGTGCATAGTATCGCTATAGATCTGTAGTCACTGGCCGCCGTCCCACCCCCACCCTTCGGTACGGGTACAACTCGGGTCAGTTTCCAACGATCAGGAAACGTTGCGGTATCTATACAGATGTTGAATAGGTGCAGCAACGGTTTCATCAACACCAAGAAACAATCCCTAAAAATAAACGCCGGAATACCATCGGGCCCTGCGGACCGCTTGGCCGGCAGGCGGGCGAGCGCGCGTCGCACCTCTGCTGGTTTCAAGCGACCAAGGTGTACCCAGGCACCGGGCGCTTCGGTCGCGGCCGAGCTGGCCGCCGCAACGTTCAACACCGCCGGCTCTGTGTTATATACTGATTGAAAAAATCGAGCGAACTCACTGGCACATTCATTTTCGGTTAAAGCACGGCCATCCTTTATAATCATCCGATTATTCGTGTTACCTTTTTTAGATCTAATGTAGTCCCAAAATTCCCTCGGGTTAGACGCCAGATGTAATTGCACACGGTCTCGGTGCTGATCATGCGCACGAGCAGTGGCAGCCTTCACTCTGGCCCTACACTGTGAGAACGCTTCATAATCACTGGACGATTTACTGGACTTGTAATGTTTATGTAGTTGATGTTTAAGTTTAATGTCTTTGATGATATCATATGTGTACCACACAGGATAACTATACTACTAAAGATGTGCGGCTTTAGCTTGGAGACATACTTTTTTAAATATTTTTAAATAATTTTTGACGTATTTGGAAAAATTGACATCAGGTGTATAGGACCTTTTGTCGTACAATTCATATAAAATATCTCTACTACGTCGTATGCCTTTAGTAGCCCAAGCGTTAAAATTAGTTTTAGGGTTTAGTTTAAGGGATTTTATTTTACAAGTCTTTTTAAATTCATTGCAAATGTTGCTGAACAATATATTGTACAAGTCGTTAGGCCTAGAAGAATTCGGGGTATATGAATATAATATAGACTTCAAATTATTACTAAAATTATCTAGATTCTTTTTTGTCAATTGCCTGCATGTAATAGATTTGTTTTTACTGCATGAATTATTTTTTATTTTGACCAACTGACATTTGTGATCTGACCGAACACCTGTTGTTACGCATTTATTTGTTATATTAAATTTGGTTATAATACACTCATTTGCAAAAAAAACGGGCACCTAAGCAATGAACCATTTCAAATGTTACTATTGGTTTGTTTGATAATTATAGGTAGTTTTACTTTCACAATTTTGTAAATTAATAAGCAAATAATCGTTTTCGTCAGTATTATCATAAAATTTTGATAAATTTATGGGTTTTAATGCTAAAGTTCACTAGTAGTGTATGCTCGCTAGTAGTGCATATGCTCGTGAAGTAAAAGTTAACAAAGATTTTTGTTTGTTTTTTCTTTAATAAAGTAAAAGCAGATAAATGTTTAGTATCGAGTGTGACCCCCTCTAGCTGAAATCACAGCTTGAATTCGTCTGGGTATGCTAGCGAGGATATCTCGGATACTTGCTTGCGGAATACGTTCCCACTCCGCGGTAATCACATTCTTCAGCTCTCTGATGGTCTGCGGAGCCTGTTGTACTGATCTCACGCGTCGTTTCAGAACGTCCCAGACATGTTCTATAGGATTGAGGTCGGGACTTCGAGCTGGCCATTTCTCTGGGATCGTTTTCTTGTGAGTCGCGCATTGAGAAATCGCAAGTCTTCGTATGTAGACCTTAAGAACAACCTCGAAGAAGTAAGAAATGTGCATATTAGTCTATGGACGGTCAGGAGGAGGCTTCTCGCGGCCAATATACGCAGTCATCGTCCGGCCCGCAGCCCTAAGTTACTCCGTGAGCACAGAGTTGCCAGGCTTAGGTTTGCTCGAAATTGTGAGTCATGAACTCAAGAAGACTGGAATAGGGTATTGTTCTCCGATGAAGCCAGGATATCTCTGTTCGGTGAAGATCGACGTCGGCGAGTGCTACGAAGACGAGGAGAACGCTTTGCAGAGGCTTGTTTTGAAGAAATCACACCTTATGGTGGGGGCTCTGTTATGTTTTGGGCAGGAACAAATTCAATGGATCGTACAGAGTTAGTCTTCATTGAAAACGGCTCACTGACTGGACATCGATACATAACGGAAGTTCTAATTCCTCATGCACAACCCGCATTGGCTGCTTTAGGCGAAGACTCAATTTTTATGGACGACAACGCTCGCGCCCACCGGTCTGGCGATGTGGAAGCGTATGTGCAAGAGGTCGGCATTCGTCGTTTGGATTGGCCAGCTCGAAGTCCCGACCTCAATCCTATAGAGCATGTCTGGGACGTTCTGAAACGACGCGTGAGATCAGTACAACCGACTCCGCAGACCATCAGAGAGCTGAAGAATGTGATTACCGCGGAGTGGGAACGTATTCCGCAAGCAAGTATCCGGGATATCCTCGCTAGCATACCCAGACGAATTCAAGCTGTGATTTCAGCTAGAGGGGGTCACACTCGATACTAAACATTTATCTGCTTTTACTTTATTAAAGAAAAAACAAACAAAAATCTTTGTTAACTTTTACTTCACGAGCATATGCACAACTAGCGAGCATTTAGCTGGTGGTAGGATATTCGTATCCGCCCGGATAGCGACCACCGTACACACGGCGAAAAACCCGCCATAGTGGCACACGCAAGTGTGTCGCGTTCCGGGATCAGCCAGTGTATTTCCGGTTATCGTCGGGGGGCTAGAGTTGGGGTACGATGTTTGGCCGTGCCGGTATTAGCCGGTTCACAGTCGGTTGGAGGCGTGTTGACCCGTCGGCCAGGGAGACCTGTAGAAACGGTTGTACCGCTGGCCGCCCGCGGTACAGTACAGGGGCCCAATCGTGGCTAACCACCACGAGAGGCTGCCCCACCATGCCGCGCATAATCTTGGGTGGGTCCGTCGTGCCGGTTGGTGACCCGATGTGGGGTCCCGGCGGCCTATCCCGGGAGGGTACGGGGGCCCTTCCGTCCGGCGGATCAGCTCACCTCCTCTTGGCTCTTTTAGTGGACCGGCGCTTGTTGCGGCCTTCTGATTACTCTGATACTAGACCCTCGACCGCTTCTTCACATCCTCCCCCCATAACTCCATGACAGTGCCTATAAAGAGAACAGGACCTACAGCGGTGCGTAACCCCACCACCGCTTTCACAATGGAGTTCGCTAACATCCGCGGACTCCATTCGAACCTTAATGCCGTCCACCACCATCTTGAGACGGCCCGGCCTGCTCTTCTCTTCCTGACGGAGACGCAGATTTGTAGTCCGACCGATACCACATACTTGCTTTACCCCGGCTACTCACTTGAAGAAAGCTTCAGGCCGAGGGCCGGGGTATGTCTGTATGTTCGGTCGGACGTCTGCTGTCGCCGTCTGCGCTGCATGGAGGACCCCTCCTTCTCCACCCTGTGGGTACACGTCGACCTCGGCTCTCAAAGTCGGGTTTACGTGTGCCTTTACAGGTCACATGACGGGGACGTGGAGACAACTCGGCTATTTGATTACATTAGCCAGGCGACAGACGACGCGCAGGAGCAGTTCCCAACAGCGGAATTGGTTGTTCTGGGGGACTTCAACGCACACCATGAGTTGTGGTTGGGCTCCTCCAGAACTGACCATGCTGGCAGAACTGCTCATGCATTCGCCTTGACTCATGGCTTGACACAGCTGGTGAACCAGCCTACCAGGATCCCAGATGTGGCGAGTCATGCGCCCTCTCTGCTGGACCTTCTGTTGACGAGTCACCCGACCGGGTATACGGTGTCGGTTGGTGCTCCTCTGGGGACCTCCGATCACTGTCTGGTTGGGACGTCAGTACCTCGCGCTTTGCCTCCACGTCCCGTGAAGGTCAAGCGCAGGGTCTGGCACTACTCGTCGGCAGATTGGGATGGTATGCGGGATTATTTCGCATCCATCCCTTGGCAGCAGCGCTGCTTTGAGGGAAAGGATCCTTCTGCGAGTGCCGACGCCGTTGCCTGCGAGATCAGACTAGGAATGGAATATTACATTCCTTCCTCTGAGATCGCGGACAACGGCCGAGGACGCTCCTGGTTCAATCGTGCATGCGCCGATGCTGTTGGTAAAAAACAGACGGCGTATCGCGCTTGGATCAGGGGTCGCGCTAAGAAGGTACCCAATCTCAAGTCCCTCAAAGCAGCCTACAACCGTGCTGCCAAGGCTTGCAAGAGGGAGTATGTTAGAGCGGATGCCCAGCGCGTCTCCAAGATTGGATGTGCTTTGGCCGATCACCCGACAAGCAGTCGTGCTTATTGGAGCTTGGCTAAGGCGGTCCAATCTAATTTCTGTCGCCCTTCGCTGCCACCGCTGAGATGTCGTAATGGAACACTGGCCCATAGCTCGCAAGAGAAGGCCGATTTACTGGCAAACCTCTTCGCGGCTAATTCGAGACTCGAGGACTGCAATGCTCATTTACCACCTACGCTGCCCGGTTGCGGTCACACAATGCCTGATATCCGTATCAGGCATTGTGATGTGCGGCGTGAGCTACAGTCTCTCGACGTCCGGAAGGCCAGTGGTCCGGATGGTATCCCAGCGCTTGTTCTCAAAAAGTGTGCAGCGGAGTTGTCTCCTGCACTGACGCGCCTATACCGATCGTCCTACCTCTCAGGTGTTGTGCCTGAATCTTGGAGGGAGGCCAATGTGCAGCCGATCCCCAAAAAGGGTGATCGGTCAGACCCTAACAATTACCGCCCAATCGCCATCACCTCAGTGATCTGTAAAGTCATGGAGCGACTAATCAACAGCCAATTAGTTCGTTACCTGGAGGATCACTCGTTGATCAGTGACAGACAGTATGGTTTCCGCCATAACCGATCAACGGGTGATCTTCTAGCGTTTGTATTGCATCACTGGGGCGAGGCGATTGACAGGCATGGCGAGGCTCTGGCTGTGAGTCTCGACATAGCCAAGGCGTTTGATAGGGTCTGGCACCATGGCCTTCTCTCCAAGCTCCCGGCATACGGTCTGCCCGACAACCTGTGCAAGTGGATTTCCGGCTTTCTGCATGAGCGTAGAATGCGTGTCCTCGTTGATGGACACGCTTCGCAGCTCATGTCAGTAAATGCCGGAGTACCACAAGGTTCTGTGATTTCGCCCACCTTGTTTCTTCTGCATATTAATGATATGTTGTCGCTTGGCAACATTCATTGCTATGCAGACGACAGCACGGTTCATGGGCGTTATTGCAGCAAGCCTCCTGGTTGCCGGGCGGATACTGAGAGGAGACGCGAGGATCTTGTCATGGAGCTCAACCAGGCCTTGGATCTCATATCATCATGGGGTACCAGGAATCGGGTTGAGTTTAATGCCAAGAAAACTCAGGTGTGCGCGTTCTCGTGCAAGAAGTCTCCGTTTTCTCCAATCCCCGTTCTTCAGGGTGTTCCACTCGCAATGCGGAATGACCTTAGTGTCCTAGGTATGGATATCCGCTGCGATCTTAATCCAAGGAGTCACATCGAGGGCGTAATATCCGCCACTTCCCGCAGGGTCGGAATCCTGAACAGGGTGCGGCGGTTTTTCACGCCCGGTCAGCTCTACCGCTTATATAAAGCACAGGTGCGACCGGGAATGGAATACTGCTCGCACCTCTGGGACGGTTCCGCAAAATACCTCCTCGATGCCTTGGACGGGTTGCAGCGGCGGGCCATCCGCATTGTGAATGATGCAGACGTGAGTAACAGCCTGGAGCCGCTACAGCTGCGTAGGGATATTTCCTCGCTTAGCGTGTTCTACCGTCTGTATCATGGTGAATGCTCTGAAGAATTGTTTGATCTTATCCCATCCTCTCCCTTCCATACCAGAACCACGCGTACTGGATTACGAAGCCACAGCTTTGTGGTGTCTACTACCCCGGCCCGAACTAAGAGGTTCGCAAACTCGTACTTTTGCCGCACCATCAAACTGTGGAACAGTTTGCCAGCTACCGTGTTCCCTCCTTCCTATGATCCTGGGTCCTTTAGGCGTAGTGTGAAGAAGCTACACAGCAGGCCGGCATGATTGTATTGAGTAGCGAGGGATAGATTATCACTTGCTACTTGATACTATAACTGGACGGCACTGTACTTACCATCAGGTGCAGTGTGGTCACTTTGCCGAGCCACGATAAAAAAAAAAAAAAAAAATACACTACTAGTGAACTTTAGCATTAAAACCCATAAATTTATCAAAAAAACGGGCACCTAAACAATGAACCATTTCAAATGTTACTATTGGTTTGTTTGATAATTATAGGTAGTTTTACTTTCACAATTTTGTAAATTAATAAGCAAATAATCGTTTTCGTCAGTATTATCATAAAATTTTGATAAATTTATGGGTTTTAATGCTAAAGTTCACTAGTAGTGTATTTTTTTTTTTTTTTTTTTTCGTGGCTCGGCAAAGTGACCACACTGCACCTGATGGTAAGTACAGTGCCGTCCAGTTATAGTATCAAGTAGCAAGTGATAATCTATCCCTCGCTACTCAATACAATCATGCCGGCCTGCTGTGTAGCTTCTTCACACTACGCCTAAAGGACGCAGGATCATAGGAAGGAGGGAACACGGTAGCTGGCAAACTGTTCCACAGTTTGATGGTGCGGCAAAAGTACGAGTTTGCGAACCTCTTAGTTCGGGCCGGGGTAGTAGACACCACAAAGCTGTGGCTTCGTAATCCAGTACGCGTGGTTCTGGTATGGAAGGGAGAGGATGGGATAAGATCAAACAATTCTTCAGAGCATTCACCATGATACAGACGGTAGAACACGCTAAGCGAGGAAATATCCCTACGCAGCTGTAGCGGCTCCAGGCTGTTACTCACGTCTGCATCATTCACAATGCGGATGGCCCGCCGCTGCAACCCGTCCAAGGCATCGAGGAGGTATTTTGCGGAACCGTCCCAGAGGTGCGAGCAGTATTCCATTCCCGGTCGCACCTGTGCTTTATATAAGCGGTAGAGCTGACCGGGCGTGAAAAACCGCCGCACCCTGTTCAGGATTCCGACCCTGCGGGAAGTGGCGGATATTACGCCCTCGATGTGACTCCTTGGATTAAGATCGCAGCGGATATCCATACCTAGGACACTAAGGTCATTCCGCATTGCGAGTGGAACACCCTGAAGAACGGGGATTGGAGAAAACGGAGACTTCTTGCACGAGAACGCGCACACCTGAGTTTTCTTGGCATTAAACTCAACCCGATTCCTGGTACCCCATGATGATATGAGCTCCAAGGCCTGGTTGAGCTCCATGACAAGATCCTCGCGTCTCCTCTCAGTATCCGCCCGGCAACCAGGAGGCTTGCTGCAATAACGCCCATGAACCGTGCTGTCGTCTGCATAGCAATGAATGTTGCCAAGCGACAACATATCATTAATATGCAGAAGAAACAAGGTGGGCGAAATCACAGAACCTTGTGGTACTCCGGCATTTACTGACATGAGCTGCGAAGCGTGTCCATCAACGAGGACACGCATTCTACGCTCATGCAGAAAGCCGGAAATCCACTTGCACAGGTTGTCGGGCAGACCGTATGCCGGGAGCTTGGAGAGAAGGCCATGGTGCCAGACCCTATCAAACGCCTTGGCTATGTCGAGACTCACAGCCAGAGCCTCGCCATGCCTGTCAATCGCCTCGCCCCAGTGATGCAATACAAACGCTAGAAGATCACCCGTTGATCGGTTATGGCGGAAACCATACTGTCTGTCACTGATCAACGAGTGATCCTCCAGGTAACGAACTAATTGGCTGTTGATTAGTCGCTCCATGACTTTACAGATCACTGAGGTGATGGCGATTGGGCGGTAATTGTTAGGGTCTGACCGATCACCCTTTTTGGGGATCGGCTGCACATTGGCCTCCCTCCAAGATTCAGGCACAACACCTGAGAGGTAGGACGATCGGTATAGGCGCGTCAGTGCAGGAGACAACTCCGCTGCACACTTTTTGAGAACAAGCGCTGGGATACCATCCGGACCACTGGCCTTCCGGACGTCGAGAGACTGTAGCTCACGCCGCACATCACAATGCCTGATACGGATATCAGGCATTGTGTGACCGCAACCGGGCAGCGTAGGTGGTAAATGAGCATTGCAGTCCTCGAGTCTCGAATTAGCCGCGAAGAGGTTTGCCAGTAAATCGGCCTTCTCTTGCGAGCTATGGGCCAGTGTTCCATTACGACATCTCAGCGGTGGCAGCGAAGGGCGACAGAAATTAGATTGGACCGCCTTAGCCAAGCTCCAATAAGCACGACTGCTTGTCGGGTGATCGGCCAAAGCACATCCAATCTTGGAGACGCGCTGGGCATCCGCTCTAACATACTCCCTCTTGCAAGCCTTGGCAGCACGGTTGTAGGCTGCTTTGAGGGACTTGAGATTGGGTACCTTCTTAGCGCGACCCCTGATCCAAGCGCGATACGCCGTCTGTTTTTTACCAACAGCATCGGCGCATGCACGATTGAACCAGGAGCGTCCTCGGCCGTTGTCCGCGATCTCAGAGGAAGGAATGTAATATTCCATTCCTAGTCTGATCTCGCAGGCAACGGCGTCGGCACTCGCAGAAGGATCCTTTCCCTCAAAGCAGCGCTGCTGCCAAGGGATGGATGCGAAATAATCCCGCATACCATCCCAATCTGCCGACGAGTAGTGCCAGACCCTGCGCTTGACCTTCACGGGACGTGGAGGCAAAGCGCGAGGTACTGACGTCCCAACCAGACAGTGATCGGAGGTCCCCAGAGGAGCACCAACCGACACCGTATACCCGGTCGGGTGACTCGTCAACAGAAGGTCCAGCAGAGAGGGCGCATGACTCGCCACATCTGGGATCCTGGTAGGCTGGTTCACCAGCTGTGTCAAGCCATGAGTCAAGGCGAATGCATGAGCAGTTCTGCCAGCATGGTCAGTTCTGGAGGAGCCCAACCACAACTCATGGTGTGCGTTGAAGTCCCCCAGAACAACCAATTCCGCTGTTGGGAACTGCTCCTGCGCGTCGTCTGTCGCCTGGCTAATGTAATCAAATAGCCGAGTTGTCTCCACGTCCCCGTCATGTGACCTGTAAAGGCACACGTAAACCCGACTTTGAGAGCCGAGGTCGACGTGTACCCACAGGGTGGAGAAGGAGGGGTCCTCCATGCAGCGCAGACGGCGACAGCAGACGTCCGACCGAACATACAGACATACCCCGGCCCTCGGCCTGAAGCTTTCTTCAAGTGAGTAGCCGGGGTAAAGCAAGTATGTGGTATCGGTCGGACTACAAATCTGCGTCTCCGTCAGGAAGAGAAGAGCAGGCCGGGCCGTCTCAAGATGGTGGTGGACGGCATTAAGGTTCGAATGGAGTCCGCGGATGTTAGCGAACTCCATTGTGAAAGCGGTGGTGGGGTTACGCACCGCTGTAGGTCCTGTTCTCTTTATAGGCACTGTCATGGAGTTATGGGGGGAGGATGTGAAGAAGCGGTCGAGGGTCTAGTATCAGAGTAATCAGAAGGCCGCAACAAGCGCCGGTCCACTAAAAGAGCCAAGAGGAGGTGAGCTGATCCGCCGGACGGAAGGGCCCCCGTACCCTCCCGGGATAGGCCGCCGGGACCCCACATCGGGTCACCAACCGGCACGACGGACCCACCCAAGATTATGCGCGGCATGGTGGGGCAGCCTCTCGTGGTGGTTAGCCACGATTGGGCCCCTGTACTGTACCGCGGGCGGCCAGCGGTACAACCGTTTCTACAGGTCTCCCTGGCCGACGGGTCAACACGCCTCCAACCGACTGTGAACCGGCTAATACCGGCACGGCCAAACATCGTACCCCAACTCTAGCCCCCCGACGATAACCGGAAATACACTGGCTGATCCCGGAACGCGACACACTTGCGTGTGCCACTATGGCGGGTTTTTCGCCGTGTGTACGGTGGTCGCTATCCGGGCGGATACGAATATCCTACCACCAGCTAAATGCTCGCTAGTTGTGCATATGCTCGTGAAGTAAAAGTTAACAAAGATTTTTGTTTGTTTTTTCTTTAATAAAGTAAAAGCAGATAAATGTTTAGTATCGAGTGTGACCCCCTCTAGCTGAAATCACAGCTTGAATTCGTCTGGGTATGCTAGCGAGGATATCCCGGATACTTGCTTGCGGAATACGTTCCCACTCCGCGGTAATCACATTCTTCAGCTCTCTGATGGTCTGCGGAGTCGGTTGTACTGATCTCACGCGTCGTTTCAGAACGTCCCAGACATGCTCTATAGGATTGAGGTCGGGACTTCGAGCTGGGCAATCCAAACGACGAATGCCGACCTCTTGCACATACGCTTCCACATCGCCAGACCGGTGGGCGCGAGCGTTGTCGTCCATAAAAATTGAGTCTTCGCCTAAAGCAGCCAATGCGGGTTGTGCATGAGGAATTAGAACTTCCGTTATGTATCGATGTCCAGTCAGTGAGCCGTTTTCAATGAAGACTAACTCTGTACGATCCATTGAATTTGTTCCTGCCCAAAACATAACAGAGCCCCCACCATAAGGTGTGATTTCTTCAAAACAAGCCTCTGCAAAGCGTTCTCCTCGTCTTCGTAGCACTCGCCGACGTCGATCTTCACCGAACAGAGATATCCTGGCTTCATCGGAGAACAATACCCTATTCCAGTCTTCTTGAGTTCATGACTCACAATTTCGAGCAAACCTAAGCCTGGCAACTCTGTGCTCACGGAGTAACTTAGGGCCGCGGGCCGGACGATGACTGCGTATATTGGCAGCGAAAAGCCTCCTCCTGACCGTCCATAGACTAATATGCACATTTCTTACTTCTTCGAGGTTGTTCTTAAGGTCTACATACGAAGACTTGCGATTTCTCAATGCGCGACTCACAAGAAAACGATCCCAGAGAAATGGCCAGCTCGAAGTCCCGACCTCAATCCTATAGAACATGTCTGGGACGTTCTGAAACGACGCGTGAGATCAGTACAACAGGCTCCGCAGACCATCAGAGAGCTGAAGAATGTGATTACCGCGGAGTGGGAACGTATTCCGCAAGCAAGTATCCGAGATATCCTCGCTAGCATACCCAGACGAATTCAAGCTGTGATTTCAGCTAGAGGGGGTCACACTCGATACTAAACATTTATCTGCTTTTACTTTATTAAAGAAAAAACAAACAAAAATCTTTGTTAACTTTTACTTCACGAGCATATGCACTACTAGCGAGCATACACTACTAGTGAACTTTAGCATTAAAACCCATAAATTTATCAAAATTTTATGATAATACTGACGAAAACGATTATTTGCTTATTAATTTACAAAATTGTGAAAGTAAAACTACAAATAATTATCAAACAAACCAATAGTAACATTTGAAATGGTTCATTGCTTAGGTGCCCGTTTTTTTTGCAAATGAGTGTATTATAACCAAAGGACAATGGCAGGTTCCCATACATGAAATTAGTTGACATAAATATGTAGCGTTTAGAAGTGAAAAAAATATCAAAAAATTCAGCAGCAATTCCTAAACAATAATGTATTAAGGATTTCTGATGAAAAAGTCTAATACTAAAGATATTTCAATTTAAAGATTTTGAGGTTATGATCTATTTGACATTTCTGAGTAAAATATTTTTATCTATGAAGCTGATAAAAATGTTATTTGCCTATTTTCCAAAGAGCATTATAATACTACTGCTATTGTCACCTGAGGCAGGGTCGTGAATTAAACATTTACCTACTGAACTTGACTTATAACTATTGTGGGGAAGGATGATCCGCCACACCGTAGGTACTTAAACATGAGTGTTTACGTTTACATGTTCAGATATGAACACATTAGGTATAATTATAGGAATAATTTGTTTATTTTTTGGAAATCGATAAATCCTTTAAACTTATAAACTGCTGAACCGTTTTTAATAATTCACCATTAGATTTATACCAAAAGTAACATAAGCCACATATAATTTTTCAATACAAGCTAAGTTGGAATGGAAGACACAGAGTTTGTCAATAGTTGTGCAGAAAATATCTTCAGACCCTAAATCCTGGACTTAGAAATTAAATTAGAAAATAAAAACGGGTTCTAAATAAAAATAAAACACTGGTTTTTTTTAATGTTTATTCATATTCATAATTATCCTATCTTATATAACTAAAAATGCTGCAGGGGCAGATATGTCTTGATGTCTGGCCCGTCCCAAATACCAGATTACTATCATGGCATGAGCGCAGCAGCCCACTGTACGACGCACAACCAAGCAACTACAATAGTATTCTATAATGCCTGCTCGACCAGCCTGGTCGGACTAGTAATTAAACATAATACTGTTTATTTGAAACATGGTGTGATTTTATTTTACCTCTTATCAATAAGGTATCTGAACTGCCTCTTAAATTAAATTAAGATAAACGAATTGTTTCTTTGCACACTTCAATTAAAGAACTACCGTGGAAACGTACATGTTCACCATAATAGGAACGTGTTTGTCGAATTTGGTACGTTCTCACGGCAAATATAGCATATTATATCGGTCTGCTATGCTTTGGAAATTAGCCGATCTCCAGATCACATTTGTGGCCACTGGCCACAGTCATGTTTGCTAGATTATTTTCTAAGTGAAATCTTTCAAGTATTCGTGTATTTAAACCATTTATATATAGAAGATTTAAACTATGTCACAATATGTCAGTATGAAATGACGGAAGTAGTGTTTGTTTTTCCTAAATAAGATAAGCTATGGTCGTAAGTATACAGCCAAATAACAGACGATCCAGTCATTCACTAAGTTAGTAAAAAGTAAAGCTGATTTATTTTTGTTATTTGTAATTGTAGGGACACACACACTTGCATTGATTTTATAGTTTTTTTAACGGCTTATAGAATTCTTATGAAAAAGATTTTTCTTTGGCCTAAAAGACCTTAAGCCATTCAAAAAAAAAATCTTACGGCCATAACACGTTACAAAAAAATCAATTGAGATTTTTAATAAATTATACAACTTATCTATACTTACACAGCTATTGTTAGTATGCTGAAAAATCATGCAAAATAATAATATTTAGATTACAAAGTATGAAATTCCTAAACGCAATATTTTTTTGCAACTACGATTTCGCCATTGTCCTTTAATATAACAAATAAATGCGTAACAACAGGTGTTCGGTCAGATCACAAATGTCAGTTGGTCAAAATAAAAAATAATTCATGCAGTAAAAACAAATCTATTACATGCAGGCAATTGACAAAAAAGAATCTAGATAATTTTAGTAATAATTTGAAGTCTATATTATATTCATATACCCCGAATTCTTCTAGGCCTAACGACTTGTACAATATATTGTTCAGCAACATTTGCAATGAATTTAAAAAGACTTGTAAAATAAAATCCCTTAAACTAAACCCTAAAACTAATTTTAACGCTTGGGCTACTAAAGGCATACGACGTAGTAGAGATATTTTATATGAATTGTACGACAAAAGGTCCTATACACCTGATGTCAATTTTTCCAAATACGTCAAAAATTATTTAAAAATATTTAAAAAAGTATGTCTCCAAGCTAAAGCCGCACATCTTTAGTAGTATAGTTATCCTGTGTGGTACACATATGATATCATCAAAGACATTAAACTTAAACATCAACTACATAAACATTACAAGTCCAGTAAATCGTCCAGTGATTATGAAGCGTTCTCACAGTGTAGGGCCAGAGTGAAGGCTGCCACTGCTCGTGCGCATGATCAGCACCGAGACCGTGTGCAATTACATCTGGCGTCTAACCCGAGGGAATTTTGGGACTACATTAGATCTAAAAAAGGTAACACGAATAATCGGATGATTATAAAGGATGGCCGTGCTTTAACCGAAAATGAATGTGCCAGTGAGTTCGCTCGATTTTTTCAATCAGTATATAACACAGAGCCGGCGGTGTTGAACGTTGCGGCGGCCAGCTCGGCCGCGACCGAAGCGCCCGGTGCCTGGGTACACCTTGGTCGCTTGAAACCAGCAGAGGTGCGACGCGCGCTCGCCCGCCTGCCGGCCAAGCGGTCCGCAGGGCCCGATGGTATTCCGGCGTTTATTTTTAGGGATTGTTTCTTGGTGTTGATGAAACCGTTGCTGCACCTATTCAACATCTGTATACCGAGCTTGATGAGAGGGATCAATGGGCCAGAGCCAATAATGTCGAGATTAGAGGAATTCCCCAAAAAAATCATGAAAACCTCTATAATATAGCAGAGAAAATCGGGAATCTTTGTAATTTCCCAATCAGAAAAGACCAAATAAATTACATAGCTCGCATACCCACCCGAGTACCAAATGTTGAGAAGCCAATTATAATAGCCTTTAACAACAGATACACTAAAGAGGATTTTGTAGCAACATCCCGTAAAAGCAAACAACTTCAACTTTCTAATCTAGGCTTTTCTACTTCCGGAACTTTTTATGTGAATGACCACCTTACACAACGGAACAAGACTTTATTGAACAAGGCGAGAACATTGGTAAAAGATAAACACTTCCAATATATATGGGTAAAACACTGTAAAATTATGGCCAGGAAGTCCGATACGTCGCCAATATTTTTTATCAAGTGCGAAAAGGACCTAGCAAAATTTTCTACATAACAGTTTTATTATTAAAATTATCTATATACACATCCATTGTTCACTTTAAGCTATCTGCTTCCAGTTTGAGAACCATTGCCACTTTATTATTATTTTGTTGTCGGACCGACTTTGTCATCGTCGCTAGAGTGCTCAACCAATCATCGCATGTAAGTACGCTAAGCTGCGCACAAACTGCGCTTGCAATTGCATGCATCTACGCTGCCATAGCTAGTATTTTTGCTTGCGCTCTTGTGGTGAAGAGCTTGCATTCGTCTGTACCTGAGCTTGTATACACGGAACGAGATTTTAGCAAATTTTATGTTACTACCTCGTATTTAAATTTATTAGGAATTGATATGCATATTATTCGGAGTTGCTTAGCTAATGCGGTTATTAATATTAGATATTTAACTTTTTCTTTCAGTATAATGAATTGTTTGTATTTTATTTTTGTCGGCTACTTAATTTTGATGTCAATCGGTCTTCCATGGTATAAAAGTGTATGTACTATATATATAGTACTGCTACAATATTGTTTCATTGCCTTTGATCTTTATTATTTATGTTTTAGTTTTTATGCTTTACGCTATACTTAATGGCTTTCACTGACATTAACATATACTATCAAAATACTAGGGGACTGCGCACCAAAACACATTTATTCAAAAGAAACCTATCATTATGTTCATATGACATCATTTCATTAACGGAGACCTGGCTTCTCGAGGGGGTTTATGATAGCGAGCTGTTTGATGATAGATATTTGGTCTGGAGGCGAGATAGGGACTATTTAAATACAAAGGAGAAATATGGTGGTGGAGTGCTTTTTGCTGTTCACCGGAAATTTGCGGCAGTTGAACGTCCGGAATGGCGATCTTCTGCAGAAGATATCTGGATCACTATCAATCTTAAAGATAACACGAAAAATGTAATGACGAATAAATTACACCTATGCACATTATACCTTTGCAAAGAAAACCTTGGTCATACCTTTAATACTCAACTTCAAAATTTCTCTGAAAAGATGTCTTTCATTGTGAACTCCCACCCAAATGATTTATTTATAATTCTGGGGGATTTTAATTTAAGTAACATTGACTGGCAAGGTGACCCCCCGCAACCGATTGGTATTGCTTTTTTTTTTTTTTTTTTTTTTTTTTTTTTATTCTGGCGCGGCAAAGTGACCACACTGCGCCTGATGGTAAGCGCAGTGCCGTCCAGATAGAGTATCAAGTAGCGAGAGACAGTCTATTCCCCGCTACTCAACACAATCATGCCGGCCTGCTGTTTAGCTTCTTCACATTACGCCTAAAGGACCCAGGATGCTGGGGAATCTCAAGCCTTGTTTTTCGATACACTTGCTGAGTGTAATCTTATCCAATATAATTTTAATAAAAACGTTCACTTAAGGCTTTTGGATTACGTCTTATGTAACAGCAGTATTAACGTAACATCTTGTAGTAGTTCTCTAGTGCCAGAAGACAGTCACCATAAATCATTAGAAATTATTTGTACAACTGCTCAACAAAATCTTTTGAAAATTAAACCAAGAGTTAAGTATTTATATTATAAGGCTGATTATGGTATAATTAATATGTTACTATCTGAAATAAATTGGAAGGCTTGCCTTAACAATAACACACTAGATGATGCTCTTGATATATTTTACAAACATTTATATACTTTAAGAGACAAATACATCCCAAATAAATTAATTACTTCCTCAACATATCCACCATGGTATACTGCTTCTTTAAAAAAGATACTTAAAGAAAAATACAAATTTTTAAAAAAGTTTAAGACATACGGTAATCCTAGTGACCATGACTCCTTTTGCTTACTCCGGGAAAGAGCCAAACGGTTAGAGCAGGAATGCTATATGATTTATATAAAGCGCTGTGAAGACTCTATAGTTGGGAATCCTAAAACTTTTTGGTCTTACATCAAATGTAATAAAACCAGCCCAAATTGTCTTCCTTCCACTATGTATTACGACGGAGAGTTAGCAGATACTGGTGAAGAAGTCTGCAATTTTTTCTCAATGTATTTCCATTCCAACTTTCTTGCACCATCTTCTTGCAATGTTAATTTTACTCCTTTTGATCCCTCTGCCATAAATGACTTAACAGCTCACATTAGTGATATATATATTGATTCAAA
The DNA here is from genome assembly GCA_905220505.1 of Laothoe populi. Classification (NCBI taxonomy): domain Eukaryota; kingdom Metazoa; phylum Arthropoda; class Insecta; order Lepidoptera; family Sphingidae; genus Laothoe; species Laothoe populi. Next base: position 1,525,159 of record HG992162.1, on the reverse strand, counting down.
CTCAGTTTTAAAACTTCTGAAGTCTTTAGATCTTACTAAAGGAGCCGGGCCAGATGAAATTACACCCAAATTTATTGTTAGCTGTGCAGATTCATTAGCACAGCCACTTACTATCCTGTTCAAGCGATCACTCCGTGAAGGAACAGTACCTAAGATTTGGAAATCGGCATTTATTAGCCCAATACATAAAAGTGGTGCTAAGAATGATGTAAAAAATTATAGACCCATCTCTAAATTATCTATCTTCGCTAAAGTATTTGAAAGAATTATATATACTCAAGTTTATGAAAATTTCTCATGTCATTTTATCACTCAACAACACGGTTTTATATGCAAACGTTCTTCCACAACCAACTTATTAACATTCACAGAATTTTTAACACGAAATATGGATGGTGGGGGTCAAATAGATGCTATATTTACTGATTACAGTAAAGCCTTTGATAGGATTGATCACCATATTCTACTACAAAAGCTTTTATTTGCCGGTGTTCATGGTAACCTTTTGAGGTGGTTTACATCATATATTGAGAACAGATCCCAGGCCGTAGTGGTGGGTGGTTTCTGCTCTGAATGGGTTAATATACCTTCTGGTGTTCCTCAGGGATCACTACTTGGTCCTTTGCTTTTTAATATTTTTATAAATGATGTTATTTGTTGTTTTAAGCATTCTAAATTCCTTCTCTATGCCGACGACATGAAAATATATAAAACAATTAAAAATATAAATGATTGTCGGTTATTGCAATCTGACTTGGAAAGATTTGAACTTTATTGTAAAGTAAACAAATTAGACCTTAATGTTACCAAATGTTACTCTATAACCTTTACACGGAAATTAAGTTTTATCAAAAACAGGTACTTTTTGACAGGTCAGCCACTTGTGCAGGTAAACACTATACGTGATCTAGGTATTACACATGATTCTAAGTTAATTTACGGTGATCATGTGGATCATGTCGCCAAACAAGCTAATAAATTATTGGGTTTTGTAAAGAGATCAAGCTCCCCGTTCACTAATATTAAAGTAATTAAAATTTTATATTGTTCATTGGTGCGCAGTGTCCTAGAGTATTGTACACAGGTATGGAATCCGAGATATGACATCTATATTAGTAGAGTTGAATCTATTCAACAAAGGTTTTTAAAATTTTTACAATTTAAATGTCACGGATATGATTCAAACTATGAAGAAAGATGTCGCAGGCACCATTTTCTCCCACTTTATGAAAGAAGAAAGATAGCGGATATTGCTTTATTAGTAAAAATTTCTCAAAATGTATTGGATTCTCCACATCTTTTATCCAAAATTAATTTAAAGGTTCCAAATAGGACTGTCAGACACCCCGTATGTTTAGCAACTCCCCATAGTTCAACAAATTACAGGCAGAATGCATTCTTCATCCGAGCTGCAAAAGAGCTTAATACATTGGTAGAGCACTCAGGCCTTGACTTATTTAATTCTAAACCACGTCTATTTAAAAAGACTGCAACTATGTCTTGGTTCTCTAACTGTTAAGCATTGGTATTAGGTATGAAGTAGGTTTTTTTTTTATGTATTGTGCGTGTACTTTATTTTATATATTTATGTACATCTTGCAAATGTTTTAGTCTAATTTCTATCTGTGGAAACATGTAATTAGTGTATAGTTTTTGTTTAGTTTTTTTTTTCGTAACACTGTATGTTCCCTTAAAATAAATAAATAAATAAATAAATAAATAAATAAATAAATAAATAAATAAATAAATAAATAAATAAATAAATATTTTGATGACATAAAACTAAATGACTGTCATTCTTCTCTGTTGTCACCCTTAAATGTTTAAATTATTACTTAAATTACTATTCACCACATTTATTTTAGTAACATTACTAATAGTGGTGGTCCCAGAAAACTTTGTCATATTACTTATGACTGTGTTTATATAATAAGCTACTGATGTAGCAGTTAAATTTAAAACTCTTTTAGAGAGATACGATGTACCTCTTGTCAATTTCTCTTTACCAATAAATATATTGGTGTCAAAAAAAGAGAATTTGTCATTATTATGATTAATAAAAAATTGCATATGCCGATTCAGCATATAAATATCATTATTTACCCTATCAGACACATTGTCCAGATATGGGAAGGCACACAATATGATCCTACCGCAATTTAAATCTAACATTGCCTTAAAGCAGTCAGTTAAATCTTTTTATTTAAATTTTGACTATTCCCGACCAGAAGTGTCAAACACGATTCAATATAATATTTTTTATGTATTAAATTTTCTACTATTTGTTTAAAACTTAATCCCGGAGTACAATAATTTACTAAAGAGTGACTTAGGCTATTTTTAAGTAATATACTAATGCCTTTACCTATGTCATCTGAGTATATTATAAGATTAGAATTTATATTATTAACATTAGCACTAACACTTGCAACAGAATGGCTTTGTTTTATTTGCAAAATTGGAGGTGTCCTTTCACTTTGAACAGGTATAGTTGGCAAGGCATTTAACAATTGTTTTGACTCTGACAGTAGTTCAACCTGATTGTTTTCCACAAGATGTGATTTATTTACAGGTGTTAATGTATCACTGACCAAATCATGTAGATTATTTTCATACTCTATGGTTAACTGTTTTAAATCATTTTTTGAAGATAAATATTTATTATAAGTCATATTTAATGAATCCTCCAATGTGTTTTAATTTCCGTGAGCAAACGCTCAGTATCAATCTTATAAATATTTTTACTATCTTCTAATTTATAATATCTAATCTATTGGTAATATAAGTAACCGGCTAATAATGCGCTTGAGTTGAATTGCAATACAAGTGGCGTTTTAAATGGGAATAAGAATGCCATAAGAAAGTGAACGTCATACAAAAGATGCATCCACAATGTTTCGCCACTATACCGTGATCAAACAATTCATTCCACCTAGATATTCGAACAAAAACGGGAAGGTAAGATAGTGTATACTTTTTTTTTAAATCTATTGCTTCTGAAGCTGTAATAAATATTTTTTATAATTATATTTAAAGCACAAATTATTGGTTTTAGTTCGAAACGGCGGCGGGATGTTGTTCCAACAGTGAGTGGCGGCATACTTGAAAGATCCCCTGAATGCAGTAGTCCTGTGTTGCGGAATTGCCAAGGGATTCGTCGTAGTGCGTGTGCCATATGTGAGATGATACCGTCTCCATGTAAATTTACTGTAAAGGTATTTGGGCCTTGTTGATTTAAAAATACCAAAAAGTAAGGAGGCTAAATGTAATTTCCGCCGGGCTGCCATTTTTAACATATTTGCGTCATTCAAATACGGTGTGACATGGTTGCGACGCGGAATGTCGAAGCAATACCTAGCACAAGCATTCTGTACACGCTGAATAAGACGATCGGTGCGCGATAATAGACAGGGGCCATAAACAGTATCGCAATAATTTAGCCTAGACAAAACCAAACACTCTACCAGTCTGTTTTTTAGAGGAACGCTGAAGTATTTTCTAAATCTATATAAAAGTTTCAGTCTATAAAAACAATTTCTCACCACATTACCTATGTGCGCTTCAAAGTGAAGGTCAGGGTCAAATAGTACGCCTAAATTTCGTGCTGAATCGACCCTTTCAATGTCGTTTCCGTTAATTTTTATTTCTGGCCTAGCACCGAGAATTGAGCAAACTTGCATTCTACTGCCTAGAACCATAAATTTTGATTTAGTGGGGTTAAGGACTAGACAGTTATTTTCCGACCAGGCAATTACCCTAGACAAATCATTATTGATTTTATCAAGTGCTATTGACGTATCCCGAGCTTTAAAAGATAAATAAAGCTGGGTGTCATCCGCGTAGATGTGGTAGCTGCAATCTTGAAAGCAATTAATGATGTCTGCACTATATATAATATAGAGCAACGGACCCAGTATTGATCCCTGTGGAACTCCACAGGTCACTGGTCGGGGGGAGGAAGATAACAAGGACCCGTCCTGTCTACGAATTTCGAAGTTGGTAGCGGTCAGTTAGGTAGCTTTGAAACCATTCTATGGCCCCTTGATCGAACCCATAATAACGGAGCTTTGATAACAACAAACTAATATTGGTGTCAAACGCTCGCGTATAATCGAGCAGAGTAAGGATAGTCCCCTCCCCTCGATCTCGCGCCTCCAGGATGTTACTTACTAAGTCCGATAATGCAGTAGCAGTACCGAGTCCCTTTCGAAACCCCGATTGCTGATCTGGGAGAATACCGTTATGTTCGAGGTATTTGGCTACCTGCAGATACACAACTCTTTCTAGAATCTTAGATAAGCAAGGTAGTATGCTAATCGGACGCAAATCTTTATAATCCAAAGGATTATTATTCTTTGGGATTGGTCTCACAATCGCATAGCGCCAAAGATTAGGAAAAGTGCTGGAACATATTGACCTGTTAATAATAAGCGTAATAACTGGCAAAGTTTGAGGAAGTGTTAGCAATATCATTTCTCTGGAAATGCCATCAATTCCTAGTGCGTTCGTCGTAATACTCTTTATAATATCTTGAATGGCACTCTCCCCTACGGGTTCAAGAGAAAAGCTTGTGGATCCCCATCTGTTATTTTTAAAAGAAAGACAGCTGTGAAATAGATACATTTCGGTTTCCCGGTACGTCCAAAAAAGCATTGTTTATACTGTCTGGGTCAAGGAGATGGTCAGGTATCAAGTTATATGAATTAGACGGATATACATGCGATTTAAGATTTTTCCACAAAGCTTTATGATTATTTATATTTTCATTAACGTTTTTAGTGAAATATGCGTTTTTTCTCTATCTAGTGACTGTGCAACTTCACCTTTTAGTTGAAGGTAATAGTTTTTATGGGTTTGTACCTTGGTATGCCGGTACCTATCCCTAGCTTCGTCCCGTAATTTACACATAATTTTTTTGCTACTTTGCACGATGCCGAGGGTTCGTCGTACCCCTCCTTCCACACCCACCGTGGAAACGCAACGTGAAACACCTAATGCTGAATCTTTTCAAACTGGTACTGATAAGACAATTAATGCACCTTTTTTTTTTTTTTGTTGTCGCGGGGAAAGCGTTTTATTACTGCCGCCCGCTCCGGAGGGAAGCGGATTAAGAATAAAACGGGTATGCTGGACTAGCCGGTCTTACGACCCGGCATCCCTCTCGCACGGATGATGGCTATCCGTGCTGCCACTGGGCCGAGTCCCTAACCCCTATATACAACCCACCCGACACTACCAGCTAAAACCCCGCGGTGGCCTTCTTCGGCGCTTACGGAGCGATCCCGGGGTATTCTAAGGAGTGCTAGAATTGCAGCCGGAATCGCCCCTGCGCGGTGCTGCGTAGCAGCCCATCTCCATGGAGGGCTAAGGAGCCCCCGCGCACCGAACAACGACAGCGAACGAGGCCTGACCCGCGCTGCCGTCCATCTCGGGGTCGCACGATGCTCCGAATTTGGGAGTGCATCGATAGAAAGAAAGAAAGAAAGAAAGAAAAACGATTTATTTGCACAAACTACAACGCGCACATACCACATTAACAAAAACTATTATTACACTTAAAACTAAAGGGTTTGGCACTTGCACGTCGCAGCTGTGTCAGGTAGGTGACCACTCAGCGTACTGCTGTGCTGCGGCACGTACATAGTACATACCACAACACAGCGCTGGTTTTCAGTGGTCACCTTAAGTGACGTACGGACGCCAGCCAGTTGATATAATAATAATAAAACACATATATACCATAGTTAAATTCTATATTAAATAATATACAAAATAACAGTTATTAAAATAAATACATACGTAGGTATATATATTATACTGTATTTATATACTTACATATATTGGTACATATTATACTTATCAAACTTTTAAATAGTATTAAATAGATACATTGCTTTACATAACAATAATAATTGGTCAATACAATTTTATATAAAATATTTTTGCCGATGCCATCTCTCGTTCCCACCCACTACCGTCACCGTGCGGCCGCGCAAGCCCAGAGGCCAGACCCCAGGCTCAGGCACCCGGCGCACGGCCGGCGAGTGGACGCGTCGTCAAGGCACAGTTTTTTTTAAAAAGGAATTATTTTTTCATACATATTAACCTGCTACTAAAATGAAATTATAGTAGAAATAACGACGTGCGGTTCAAGAGAATCTGCCATATGTACTACAATACCAGTGTGCTATACAACTTACCTATCCAGAATGCTGTCACACCGCCGCCAAAAAGCTGCTGGGAAGTTGATTTACTTAGCTCGTTGGTCATAATTAGGATGTAAGTATCTGAATATTAGCTATTTTTTTTTGTATGTCTAATAAATATTTTTTCATGTGTAATTTAAATGTTGTTTTTGTTTTCAGGGACCTAATGGGGGGTGGTAAATCATTCCAACAGCGAGTGGCGGCATATTTGAAACAGCCCCTGAATGCGGTGGTTCTATAGAGTGGCATCGAGAGCGGGTTGGATGTCGCACGAGTGGAGTATCCGTAGTGATAGTGTCTCCAGTTTAGCTTGTTATACAGGTATCCTGGTTTGTGTGTATTGAATGTCCCAAACAACAAAGTGGCTAAATGTAGCTTACGCCGTGCAGCCATTTTCAATATATCGTTGTCATTTAAGTATGGTGTGACATGGCTTCTACGGGGTATACTGAAACAATATCGTGCACACGCATTCTGCACGCGTTGTATCAGACGGTCTGTACGGGATAGAAGACACGGTCCGTATACAGCGTCACAATAATTTAGTTTTGATAGCACTAGGCAGTCTGACAGTCTCTTTCTCATTGTTATACTTAAAAATTGTCTTATCCTATACAGAACCTTTAACCTATAGAAACAATTTTTAACGATATCGTTAATGTGATTCTCAAACCGCAACTCCGGGTCGATCACCAGACCCAAATTGCGCGCATTTTCTACCCTTTCGATGCTCTGTCCCATGATTTTAATGTCAGGATTCGCAGAGATAATAGCATTGATTTGATTTTTACTACCCAAAACCATATATTTAGATTTATGAGGGTTGAGCACCAGTGAGTTAATTGACGACCAGGTGGCAATTTTGTCAAGTTCTTCATTTAAAATCGCAACGGCGGATGAAGTTCTTCTGGCGTTAAATGAGATGTACAGCTGAGTATCATCCGCGTATACATGATATTTACAATATCTAATGCTATTGATCATATCCGCACTGTATAATATAAATAGAATCGGTCCCAGAAGTGACCCCTGCGGAACTCCTCTCGCTATAGATCGCGGGGAGGATGACAAAACTGTACCGTCATTCATTCGAATCTCAACACGTTGTGATCTACCGGTCAAATAGCTTTCAAACCATCTTACTGTTTGGTATTCGAACCCGTAGTATGTGAGTTTCGCTAAAAGTAGTGAGATATTGATTGAATCAAATGCCCTTGAGTAATCCAGTAGTGTCAGTATCGACCCCTCCCCACGGTCCCGAGCTTCGAGGATGTTACCCACGACATCGGCCAAGGCTGTTGTGGTACCGCGTCCCCTTCTAAAACCCGATTGTAGGTCTGGCAGTATTCCGTTAGTTTCGAGGAAATCGGTAATCTGCAAATACACTACTCTTTCCAACACCTTGGACAAACAGGGCAATATACTAATCGGACGAAGGTCCTTATAATATTGCGGATTTTTATTTTTAGGGAGTGGTTTTACAATAGCCTCCCGCCACAGATCCGGAAATTTGTGAGATGCGATGGATCTATTTACTATTTCCGTTAGAGTGGTTAACGACCACGGTAAGGAAGATTCAGCATATCTCTCGAGATGCCGTCAATACCTTGTGCGTTGGTTGATATGTTCTGTAGAATTTTACTAATCGTTGACGGATCTGATTGTTTAAGTGCAAATTTTCCTGTGCCGTACCGGTTTGATTCAAAAAAAGTTAACTGGGAAATCGTAACGTTAGGGTCGCCCGGAACATCCAGAAACGCTGAGTTTATACCATCCGGATCCCTAAACGGCCCTAAAAGTTGGTTATCGCTTCTATTTTCTGGTAGTACATGTTTTTTTAGATAAGACCATAGTGATTTCGAATCGTGTATGTTTTCATTAATGTACTTGTTGAAAAATGCCTTTTTTTCATTTAATAAACTAAATGTAGCCAAATGTTTTAAATCTAAATAATAATGTTTATGTGAATCAACTTTAGTGCGACGGTATCGGTTACGGGCGTCATTTCTTAATTTAAAAATTAATTTTATATTGTCTGTTATCCAAGGCGTTGGTTGAGTTTTGAAATGTCTGGTTGTTATAGGTGCATGCAGATCAAAAAGCCGCGTAACGTGCATATTAAACGAGTGCACCATATTATTTACGTCCTCTAATTGGCATATTGAGTTCCAAGGAATGGTCTGTAGGTCCCGTCTAAAATCGTCGAGCAGTATGTTTTTAATCGGGCGATAGGAAATTACGCTACGTGTCGGTTTTTCTTTTTTGAATACGATCTCGCACGTAGCAACAGAGTGATGACCGAGTTCCGTAATATGGTCCACACAAACCCCCCGGTAGTCCGCGTCTGTACAAATCACATCAATCAGGGTGGCACTGTCTCCTACAAAATGCGTAGGGGTATTTACAATTTGGTCCAAATTAAAATATTGTAAGAAATCTATTATCTTTCTTACTTTTATATCATTTAAATCAAGCATATTACAATTAAAATCCCCTAATATAATTACATTGTCATACGGAGCCAATGCACAGGCGCTTTCTGTGATAGCGTCTATAAAAATATCTAAATCTAGCCAAGGAGGCCGGTATGCAGTACCTATTAGTATTTTTTTGAATTCGCCGTGACACTCATCCACATTTGTTCCACCTGCGGGTGGTGAGGGTGAGATCTGACTCGAATACTGGTACCTAGTTTAATGTAAAAAGCGACACCTCCCCCGCGACCTCCACAGACTGTCTCCGGACGAGGTATATGCCGTAGTTGATATCCAGGGACCGCTGGTGCTCTGCCTTCCTCCCCCTTACGCAACCACGTCTCATTGATAGCCATGATGTCAACTGTGTTGCATCGCAATAATGAATTCATCATGATTTGTAGACAATGACCCGGCATTAAAAAGCCCAAATTTAATTATATGATTACGCGGCATTTTAGTTATCTATTATGAAGAAATATAGATTGGAGGTTGGCCCTAACGAGACAAAAATAATATGATATATGTGGAAGCTGAGAAATAAATAAATATAAATAATTATGAAAGAGAAGTATATAATTGTCCCTACATAAGGCAATAAAATAATATATTTTTTAAGTGTGCTCGAGGTCGATGAAATAATATAAACTAGAAGTTTTGTTCTTCCGGTACCGACAGTGCACATATTACTCTCAAAGCCACGACATGCAGTGCTAAGTAATACATAACAATTAAATGATAATAATAACTCACTTATGATTAAAAATAAAATTCCAAGGAAGATTCTACTTTTGAAAGGGTGTTCCTGCATCTGGGCCAAAAACACGCTGCAGATCAGTCTCATTTTGTATAATGCTCGCTTTATCATCAGCCTTGTAGCGGGCAAGGATATGACCATGCTTCGTCCAAACGAATTTCCAACCGAGACGCTGACCAACCTCACGAGCTCTCCGAAATAACAGACGGTTTGCCTTGGTTAGACGCTCATTTAAATAAAACCGTCGTGGTGGGCCGGACATGTCGAGATCTACGGTGTTAGCTCCCCGACGCACTCGCGCGGCGCGCATCAACTCGTCGCGCAGGTGACGACGCGCGAGACGCACGACCACGGGGCGCGGGCGGGTTTCCGCTGCGCCCGAGGCCGGGGCCGGGCCCGCGGCGCTCGTAGCGTTCACTCGCCTGCCACCAACGCGCTCCGCACACACTATATCACGCGCTTCAATGCTTACGCCTAACTTAGTGCCTATAAGCTGAATCGTGTGAGTGAGGTTTTGATTGCTACACTCAGGCAGATTAGCGATCTCCAAATCGTTCAGTAGCAATTGTTGGTCGCGATCGTTCAGCTCCCGCCTTAATTGATCGATTTCCTCAATTGCCTCCGATGGTTCCATCAACTTCTGCTCAACCGCAGCCATTCTGTCGTCCATTTTATCCATACGCTCGTTTAGGGTGACTATAGACCCCCTTAGCTGGTCCCTGTCTGCCTGAAGTTGGGTCAGTTCTGTGCGCAGACTTTGGAATTCGCTTAAAAAATCCTTTTTCAGCGATATAAATTCCTCCTTAAACATCGTTTGCAGCTCGCCCCGTAGTTCCTCCTTGAAACTGAATAGCATGCTGGATATATCTGAGGTATAATTGTCACTATATCCCAGAAAATCCGCAGACTCTTCGGATGTACATGCTGCCGCTGGTGTGTCTATAGTCTTGGCCTCCATACCTCTGTTTACACAATCGGGACAGCTCCATGATGGCGCCACAATACCCGATGATGGTAAGGAACCGCAAGCCCGGTGAAAGAGTACCTTACAAGCACTACACCTAGCGGCACCTAGCGGCGTCAGATATTTTGCACATCCACCACACTTCACTGCCGGCATGTTGTTGAGTGTTGTTATAATTGATCGTGCTAAGTGATATGCCGGAGGAACGGCAGATGGCGCTTAAATTAAAAATATAAGAATGGGATATTTAAGGGGACTCGATACACCATAGAGTGCTGCACTGTGTTAAGGCTGAGCACATATACACTATGTATGAATTGCGAAATTTTCTTTCTTCTGTATATATATTATGAACTGATCACTTTTTTTATTCTATATAGTTTAAGGTAGTTTGTACAGTTTTTATGTTTAGATTTAGTTAATTCCTATTTTTTTTGTCTATTTACACCTCAAAAACACTGTATAACGATATGTCTTGATTGTTCCAGTCAATGTAATACTTTAATAAATAAACAATCACCAAAGTTAATCTTGTTTTATTTTTAACGTAAGAAGTACTGACTCAGATACCACTAGCTCAACGTCCGTGACGTCACTCCTCAACGTCCGTGACGTCACTCGGGCACGATACACGATACTCGGGGACGATACGGGCTGACAGCCCTCCGCTGCGCGCCCGCGACCCCCGATGGCCCCTATTAGTCGCCTCGTACGACAGGCAGGGGTTACCGTGGTGGAATTCAAACGCCCCATTCCACAGGGCGGGAGACGCCGGTCAGTCGTCCACCTGGCGCCTCCTACGTCTTCTCTGGCGGCGGGAGGGATCATATCGTTCCCGATCCCTCTCAGCACTCTCCTTCTGCGAGATGACGTTTTCGCAGAAGTGGGCCACCGCACGCCAGGACCTCCGGCTGGCGACCATGGACGACACCACGGCCGGCAGCGAGAGGTCTCCTCCGACGACTGCTCTGAGAGCGCTGCGCTCTTCGTCCCAGGCTGGGCACTCCTCCAACGTATGTTGGGCCGTGTCTTCGCGGCAGTTGCCACAGTGGTGGCACACGGCGGACACCTCCTTTCCGATCCGACACAGGAACGAACCGAAACACCCATGGTCCGTTAATACCTGTGTCAGTCGGAACGTAGGCGCCCCGTGGCGCCTGTCTAGCCATCTCTTTAGGACAGGACGCACTGCCGCGACAGTCCTCAAGCCCGCAGTCGGGCTCTCCAGCCTGGTATGCCACTCTTCCACGGCGGTTCTGCGAAACCGGGCCGCAATCTCCCTCGGGGCCAGTCTCTCCTGACGGCGGCTGGACGCCTCCTCCCGCCAGAGGAACGCTGACGAGAGGAGTTTGGCGTCCAACTCCCAAGGGAGTGTGCCGGCCAATACGCAGGCCGCCTCGTGGGAGACCGTGCGGTAGCCCCTTACTATTCGCTGCGCCACCAAACGCTGCGGTTTGCGCAGCAGGGCGACGCAGCGGGCGTTCAGGGACTCGGCCCATACGGGACATCCGTACAGGGCCATTGACCGCACGACTCCACCGTATAAACTTCGGCAAGGGCTATTAGGTCCCTCCAGGTTCGGCAGCAGGCGTCCGAGCGCGCCCGCCGACCGCACCAATTTCGGCGACAACTCCTTGAAATGGGCACGGAAATCCCACCGGCTGTCCAGAATCAATCCCAAGTACTTCATTTTACAGCCGATGGGAATCCGCACCCCCTCCACACTTATGTGTGGCTCAAAAGGTGGCCGAATCCGAGGCCTGTGAAAACAAAGGGCCTCGGTTTTGTTGAGGGCCACCTTAAGGCCCAGTCGCCGAATCCTGCCCACCACCTGTTCGGTTGCGAAGGAGGCGAGCAGGGTGGCCTCCTGGAAAGACCTGGCCGACGCTGTCACTAGTGTGTCGTCCGCGTAACAGACGACAGCGACACCTCGGGGGTAGGTACCACGGAGCACCCAATCGTAGCCGATGTTCCACAAGAGAGGGCCCAAGACTGAGCCCTGTGGAACACCGCAGGCCATCGCTCTTCGGTGCCAACCGTTGGCGCCCGGATACACTATGTATCTATCTGAAAGATACGAGTGCACCAGGCGCCGAAGATACGGTGGCACCACATGGTACCGCAGTGCTTCCAGTATGCAGGCCCAGGGTAAAGTGTTAAACGCGTTGGCGATGTCTAGAGACACCGCCACCACCACTTCACCACGAGCCACTGCATCCTCCGCTTGTACCTTGACCCGCAAAATCGCGTGTATTGTCGATCGGCCCTGCCGGAACCCGTACTGGCATTGTGCCAGGTCCGGCCCGACCCCTTCGAGATGCTCGACGAGGCGAGCGTGAACAATACGCTCGAAAAGCTTGCAGACCTCGTTGAGCAACACAATGGGCCGGTAGGCCGATGGCGACTCTGCGGGCCGCCCCTCCTTCTTGAGCAGGAACAATTTCCCAGTTTTCCACTGAGATGGAAAACGGCCCTGCTCCAGACACGCGGAGAACAGGGCACGGAGCCTAGTACCCAGATGCTCGACGGCTAACACCCATGCACGCCCGGGGATACCGTCGAGACCCGGGGCCGTCTTCTTGCCCCGTAGCCGAAGCACCACCGCCCGAAATTCTTCGGGCGATACCTCCGAAACAACCCTTGCTGAACTTAACGACGATGGCGTCGATAAATATGACGCCATCGCTGGGGGAGTGACATTCACAGTGGCAGGGAACAAAGCTGCGACGACCTCTTCAACTAGATCGCCCCGGAGACTCTGAGTCAGTGGGGGCGCCCATGGGCGATACCGTCTCATCGCCACGCGATATGGACGCCCCCAAGGGTCGTTATCAAGATTTCCCCGAAACTCCTTCTGAGCTGCAGACTTTGCACTTGCTATTGCCACAATTAATGCACCTAAACGGACGCGTGCTGTTATTTCTCCCCCTGACTCCGCAGGGCAATCTTTTGAAGAACGCGTCATGAACATGCTAACTACATGGAAAAATGACCAAGACAACATACTCAAAAAGTTAACAGCGGATATTGCGGACGTGAAATCCTTTAACACCTCTACCCAAAATCGTAACCTGGAACTCGAAAAATCTGTAGAGTTTATGAACCGGGAATATGAAAGTATGAAACAGATCATTAAAAAAATGGAAAAAGAACGACTAGAACAGCAAGCTTACATTCTGGATCTAGAAAAAAAGGTTACGGACCTTCAACATTCTCGTTCTTCTAAAATAGAAATAAGAAATATTCCCATTGGAGAAAAAGAATCCCTTAAGGACCTTACCTCATATGTTTTAAACACATGTTGTGCTATACATTCAAGCATAAATCAAAGTGATCTGAGTGATGTTTACCGCTTACCTGGCAAAAAAGGTGTATCAAGACCGATTGTTGCGGAGTTTGTATCTGTCCAACTTAAAAACAAGATTCTCGAGTCTTCTCGCACATTTAACAAAGGACTGCCGATTGCTGAAAAATTAAACACCGAACACATTGGAGTAAGCGGACAAAAAAGTCCTATCTATTGTTACGTTGTAACAAGATAATACATAAAAATAAAAAATGTTAAAATAATTACAAACATAAAGACAAAATAATTAAGTTGTTACTACGGAGCGAAACCACGCGAAATGATCTAGCAATAGCGTATAGAACCAATCAGGGTAATCCTTCTGTCTGAAGCACGAATCCCCACTAAAAAATATCAATTATCACGCACACAAGGAAAAAACCCTTCCTTTAAATACAAGGCGCGGGACACAAAACGTCAGTTGATTCCAAAACGCACGGGAAACAGGTCGGCTTATAAGTAAATACCACCATTTAAAATAAAGTAGTAAAATCAGTGCTTAATCATAATCCCCCTTGGTAAGTTAATTATAATTCTTTAGGCTTTTTGCTGTTAGCTAATTCGTGTCTGGTTTTATCCGATTTAAATTCTTCCATCGTATAATAATGATTTAATTACGTAGAGAAATGTGACGCGTGGTGCAGTAAAACATAACCTTACCTTACATATGTTCACTCGGGTTAATTTCATTTAAATACTATTGCCAAATGAAGATGGTCTAGTTCAGAAATTAAATGACCACTTGTATTTCACGCGTGTGTTCTCAATATCGGTGGTTTTCTTTCTTTAATGTAACTTTAGTAGACTCAAAATTAATCATTCAATTGTTAACTTAAATAATATCCACCGTAAAAATGTATCTTATATTTAATTTGTAGTAATGTATCTAGAAATGTTTTGAAATTGAAATTTGGAAGTGGTAGAGCCACGCTGTAGACATATTTGTCTACAGCATGAATGGGCCGGCTCGACCGGGGTAGTACCACTGTCTCACAGAAAACCAACGTAAAGTGGCAGTTTACTGTCACGTTTCGTATGGTAAGTGAGATAACCGGAGGCCCAGATTCCCCCTTCCCTTCCCTAATCCCTATTCCTGTCCTTTAAGGCCGACAACGCATACATGATACTTTCGGTATTGTGGATGTTCATGGGCGGTGGAGATCACTTAACATCTGGTGACCCACTGGCTCGTTTGTCGGAGTATACTATAAAAAAAAAAAAAAAAAAAATGTAAATTTGATAATAACTTAAATTCTTTAGGTTTTAAAAGAAATTATATAATATTACTCCCATCTAAATCGCTGGGAGTCTATTGTTAAATCAGTGAAGTTTTTTTATGTACCGGCGTAGCAAATATCGCAGGTCATCGCTTCGCCGATATGCTTGTCTTTAACTACCTACTAATTTGTAATTATTGCATTCGAAAAGGAATGTTATTTTATTTTTTGTACCTCATGGCGTAGTGGATTGGTGATCGGCCGGTAAATAGTTAGATGAAGTTCGGTTTTGGGTTTTCAAATAATTTTATATTTTTTTGTTCTTCTACTATTACCGGATTGGTATATCGCCACTCCACTGCGCGTATTGTATTTTGTTGTTTTTTTATTGTTCGCGAAAGATGCCGACACCCACACATGGTCTCGACTAGTGCTTGGGTCTCGGGGTCTTTTGCGCTACAAACGTCCTGTCGACGCGTTCCAGGAATCTAGGGGACCACCGTACGGGTTGCAGCTGGGAGGTACCAACTCCCGTACCGTCCAACACTGACTCGACTACGGCTCCGAGCCGGGAAGGAGTGCGACCGCGGCAGAACATAGTCGCCGACCTCTGCTGACCTCTGCGCCCGGCACGCCGCTGCATCGCGAGCCACGCGGCGCCCCCGGTCCCTACCGCGCCGGCAGACATTGGAGCGTAGTTAAGTCCCCAGCGCACATTGCCCGTCGACCATCACCAAACGGAACTTTCTCTGTGCCGAGAGCTCACGCCCTGAGCGGTTCTCCTCTACCTCAGTAATTGTTTTTTTTTTAATAAAAGTATTTTTTTTATTCTTCCTTAACTTGTTTTTTTTTGTGCCCCGTCGTCAGGCGGACCGTAACAAAATGGCGCTCAACTATTAAAAGCAAGCACAGAGAAGTTTTCGTTTGGTACTATTGTGGTGTCGGTATTTTTTTCTCAACCAGGTGGTAAGCCTATGCGGACGAGGCTGAACGGGGAGGCACCACCGACCCGTTTTCTCTTTATAGAGGAACGGGTAGCCGAAATTTTGTCTTCTGGTTCCGCAGGGTAATCAAATACCATCTATGGTTACCCACACACATACGCGTGAACTGCAAGTGGCATAACATCATAATTTTATTTTCTCATAACATTGCATTCTGATTTTTGTGCATTTACATGTTTCTTGTTTAGCAATCGTTTTTGCATTTATGTATGTGCGTAGTTAAACATTTCCTTTCAGAGATTTTTTTGTTTGGTGCATTTCTGCATTGATATTTTTTTGTTGCAATCATTATTGTTTTGCAAATTTTATTTTATACTCTGAAAAGATAATGATAGTAACGTACATTATTTTACATCGTACTTAATATTTTATTAACATTACCACTTCGTGTCACATTTCGTCGCGTATTGTTCAATTTTTTTAACTTCGAATATTTTTTTTTCGTTTATTTTTTTTTTGGACTTAAATTTTTTTTTAACTTCGAATAAAAAAAAATTTTTTTTTTCCTCGGAATACTTTTTTAACATCGATTAAAATTTCTTTTTATCTTCGACTTAGCTGACCATAGATTGATCATTTCGGTTCTTTCCGGTTCGTTTCGGTTCGTTCTTTTCGGTTCGTGGGTTCGATTCTTTCGGTTCGGTTCAATTTCGTTTCATTTCCTTTCGGTTCCTTTTGGTTCTTTTCGGTTCGTGGGTTCGATTCTTTCGGTTCGATTCGTATCAGGTAATTTTTTTTAAAAAAATGGACCGTACTATTAAATATCTACATCTAACTAAACCGGAGCTCACGTACGAAGTAGCCATACGCGGTTTAGTACCTAAGGATAGGGTTGACGACCTTAGGGTTCAAATAAACAAAATTGTTTCGGAATATCCGGCGGACGCGGTTTTTGACTCATGCTATGACATAGAATCAGACATGAAAGAAGTTAACGCAACCTTTAGCAAAATAATTACAAATTTAGATTCGTTAGACAATAATCCGGATAACAAACCAATTTTGGATCGTACTCGCTCCTTAATCAATCACATTTACTTTCGTTTAAATAGAATAGAAAAACCTACAGATGAAAATGTATTAATGCTTTTAGATGATATCACGGAACAGTTCAATGACCTCCAGATTAGATTTAATAAATTCATTAGTAAGAACAAGCCATTAGTAGCAAAACCTTCTATTCAGGATAATTTGAATGTACCAAGTAGTCCGTACGAAAGTAGGGAAACAAAATACACAAATATAGAAGTAGTTTGCGATAGGTCTTCACTTTCGGAAATTTTAAAAACTAAATATGACGGCAAATCCTGCGTTCGCGCTTTTATCGCTCGCATAGAAGAGCTCAAGTTATCACGTAATATTTCGGACGAGCGCATGATGCGCTTGGCACCAGAAATCATGACCGGGGAGGCCTTGCATTGGCTCAGAAGCGTAAGGGATAGCATAGGTTCGTGGAACGAACTGTTATCGTCGCTAAGAACGGACTTCGACACTTTTGATTTCGATTACAAAATGATGCACGAGATCCGTTCGCGTAGCCAAGGTGAAGAGGAAACAATAACTATTTACCTAGCAATTATGCACGGTATGTTTTCGCGACTTTCCGGACCGGTGCCAGAGGCGAATAGATTAGAAATTATTCTCCACAATATCAGGCCATGTTACGCGGGAGTATTAGCAACAAATTCAAAAATTACTAGCATTTCTGAATTACGAGACATCTGTAGGAATTATGAAAGTATTAACGCTCGATATTCTAACTTCAAAGAACCCTCTAGTAGCCCGGGTTGCTCATTAGCACCAGAATTTAATTATCTCTCTATTAGAACGAACAAAAATAAATATAACTCAAACAGGCTAGCTTCGTTAAATACAAAAAATAAATATTGTTTTAAATGTGGTCTTCGGGACCACACTACTTTTACTTGCCCTAGGTGCAATTCCAAGAAAAAACCGTTCGTGAGTCCTTTTCAATGTTATAGATGCGGCGAACGTGGCTATAAAATTACGGATTGCCCCAAATGTAAGGTTAAGGATAGCCCGCCTTCCAAAGTCCTTCAGACAAAGGAACAAAATAAAAATATTTCAAAAAACTAGCCAGGAAAAGTTGCAGTCAGTTGAACTTTGACCAGGGAGACTGGGCCAACTGGCTGACAACTATAAAAAATTTCTTTCTCACATTTAAAGTTGCTACTATCTTTAATAAATTGCCTATTAACGATCCTCGTCCTTATGTTACGGTTACAATAAATAATTATCCTAATTTAAAATATTTAGGTCTCTTAGATTCAGGTTCAGCAATTACCATTTTAGGGAATAACTCCCATTTACAACTTTTAAAAGCAGGGTTCATATTGAACACTGCTGATATATTAACCGTTACGACTGCAGGTGGTCAGCCTTATTATTCCATAGGAAATATTTTATTACCTATAGTTTTTGAAAATATAATAAAAGTTTTAAAGGTACACGTAATACCAGAAATAGATTCGTATCTAATTCTTGGCATTGATTTTTGGAAGCAATTTAATATTTGCCCCAAATATTTACCTAACTTACAGTTTTTCAGTGACACAGACCCTAAACTTAATAATATCACATTGTCTTCTACTTCCTCATTAGGTCTTCATTCCTATGACACATTAGGAACTTCAGAAAAAAATATCGCAAATAGTATAATAGAACAATTTAAAAATATCTCTTTCGAACATATAGGGTTAGGTAGAACATCACTAATTACCCACAGGATTGATACAGGAGACGCACTCCCTATTAGGCAGCGCTCGTATAGGTTGTCGCCGGAAAAACAATAAATCGTTTCAGAACAGGTAGATGAAATGCTAAAACTTGGCGTAATTTCACCAGGCGAGAGTCCGTGGTCTTCCCCTGTCATAGTAGTAGAAAAAAAAGAGGGTAAACCTCGGGTATGCCTAGACAGTAGGAAGCTTAACTCGGTCACTAAAAAAGACGCCTATAGCCTACCGTATATATCGGAGATCTTAGACAATCTTAGGGACGCTCGTTTCCTGTCATCAATTGACCTGTCAAAATCTTTTTGGCAGATTCCATTAAATAAAAAAGACAGAGAGAAGACTAGTTTTTACGTTCCGGGTCGTGGAACTTTCGTTTTCAATGTAATGCCTTTTGGGTTGACCAATGCGCCAGCCACACAACAAAGATTAGTGGATACGTTATTTGGTCCAGAATTCGAGCACAAAGTCTTCTGCTATTTAGATGACGTAATAGTAATTAGCGATTCGTTCCAGGATCACGTGTCCCTACTACTGCGCGTATTGGAAAAACTTAAAAAGGCTAATTTATCAGTTAACTTCGAAAAATGTCAACTTTTTAGGGATAGCTTAAAGTATTTGGGATATGTGGTTGACGTTGAGGGTCTACGCACAGACCCGCTAAAGGTGGAGGCCATTCACAACTTTCCAACACCAACTAAGAAAAAAGATGTAAAGAGATTCCTAGGAACCGCATCGTGGTATAGACGTTTCATACCAAATTTCAGCACTATTGCGGGCCCTCTGAACTCTTTAACATCTACAAAGAAGAGTGCTCCTCCCTTCAGCTGGTCAGAGGAAGCGGAAACGGCCTTCACGACACTTAAGACATGTTTGGTCACAGCACCGGTATTATGCTGTCCTAATTATGACCTTCCGTTCGAAGTTCACACAGACGCCAGTAATTTCGGGTTAGGCGCTATGCTCACCCAAAATATAGATGGCGTTGACCGCCCTATAGCATTTAGGAGCCGCTCTTTAACGGGTCCTGAACGCAACTATAGCGTTACAGAAAGAGAAACTCTGGCTGTACTAGACGCTCTCGAACACTGGCGCTGTTATTTAGAGAATGGCAAGTGTTTTACAGTTTACACTGACCATTCAGCGTTAAAATGGTTTTTAACCTTGTCTAACCCTACGGGTCGTCTTGCCCGCTGGGGTTTGAGGCTCTCTGCCTTCAACTTTATTATTACACATCGTAAGGGTAAAGATAATGTAATTCCAGATGCATTATCTAGAGCAGTACCAGTAGCAGAAATTAGTGCCACAAGCGATAGCAGCTACATTACCAAGGACGACTGGTATCTTAACATTTTTAACGGTTGCGTAACTTCGCCTACTAGTTTCCCAAACTACGTGGTGACGAATGGGAGATTATATCGTTTCTCGAAAGGTAACAGCCCACTTACATCCGAATTCGAATGGAAAGAAGTTGTTCCTAAAGAACATCGTGATACGATACTTAAAAACAACCATTCTGACCTTACTGCGGGACATATGGGCATTTTCAAAACTTACCAGAGGCTAAAGCTACGCTATTATTGGCCCGGTATGTATAGCGATACTGCTAAATTTGTGACAGCTTGTGATACATGTACTGCATATAAATCTCCTACCCATCATATCCTTGGTCCACTAGGTAGACCTAAGGAGTGTAGCAGGCCGTTTCAAATGATCTCCATAGATCTCGTAGGCCCTCTACCAGTTTCCCGTAAGCAGAATGCTTACATATTAGTAGTTTGTTGTTGTTTCTCCAAATATTGTTTACTATTCCCTCTAAGGAGAGCTACGGCAGCAAACGTAGCCAAATATTTAGAAGAAGGGGTTTTCCTTGTGCATGGCATCCCACAGGTGGTTTTGCAAGACAATGGAGTGCAATTCATTAGTCGTGAATTAGCTAAACTGTATGAGTATTATAAAATTCCAAAAGTGCAATTTACGCCTAAATATACGCCCCAGATAAACACTGTGGAACGTTATAATAGAACTTTGATCACCTCCATATCAACTTTTGTGGAAGATGATCACAGAACTTGGGATATAAACTTACCAAAAATACAGTTTGCTATGAACAGTGCCGTTAACGAGGTTACCAAATTCACCCCGGCGTTTCTAGTGTACGGTAGAGAACTTGTACCATGCGGGTCGCATTATACTACAGATGTAGACCCAAGTGATCTGGTGCTCTCGCCACGCGATGAATACGCGGAAAACCTCGGCTGTTTGGCAAAAATATTCGACAAGGTTCAATTATCTTTGTATAACAGCCATGTCAAAAGCGCGCGACATTATAACCTACGCAGAAAACCCGTAGACTTTAACGTAGGAGACATAGTATGGAAACGGTGCTATTTCCAAAGCGACAAGGATGCGCACTTCGCGAAAAAACTAGCTCCGAAATTCTTGAAGTGCAAAATAGTAACCAAGCGCTCCCCATTAGTCTTCACCGTCGAGGACATGTCAGGAAATAATTTGGGAAACTGGCACATCAAGGATTTCAAACTGCACTCCTCTCCTTCGTAAAGATTTTTTTTTTGGTGTGTTGTCACACTTTTATAGTTATCACGTGAATTATACACGATGGATAACCTCATCAATTTTGTCCTGTTTCATAGGAATTTTTTTTTTAGGATTGTTAAACAATTCTATAATATGTTAACATTCGTTTATTATCCGTTCTTTAGCGAGTTCAACAAGCCTACACGAATTTTTTTGTGTGTATTGACTTCTATATAGGTCTACACACGTTTTATTGTTTTGCGTTTTGCAAAATTTTAGCGGAGTATGACAGTTTCTCGGTATAGGTCTACTCGTCTGCTGTTTTTTCTTCTCTCCGTTACAGCGGGTCGTGACTGTAACAAATTCGCTAAAGAATAGACATACTCGCAATGTCGTTTAGCTATTTTATTTAGCTTGATCAAATGATCGTTTATTCATCGAAGTCATTACCGTTAACAGTTCAATTCAGGTTTCCTTGATTCATAGTGTTCAGAAAATGGAATATTTTTTTTCTTTTCTCGTCTACAATTATTACAAATTAAAAATTGTTACGTTTTGGTCTCTGTCCACATTGTCTTTGATGAATTAAAATAAGCCTACACGATTTTTTTGTGTGTATTGACTTCCTTATAGGTCTACACACGTTTTGTTTTTGCGTTTTGCAAAATTTTAGCGGAGCATGACAGTTTCTTGGTATAGGTCTGCTCGTCTGCTGTTTTTTCATTACAGCGGGTCGTGACTGTAACAAATTCATCAAAAACCAATGTATTTCACAGTGCCGATTCGTCAGAATGTTCACGTTGCAGTATTCTTCTTCTTAGACGCTCCTTGTCATGCAGTACTGTTCTCGAGTCCAATTCGTTAATAGAATTGTACTCTAGTTATACGGAAGTCTGTTGATTTTAAATTTCACCAGACAACTATGAAAGGTCGGATACTAGGTCGCATGGTAGGTATTTGTTAGTGGAAGTATGAATGTGAGACAGTACTGGGCGGTTCTAGCGATACTTAGGCGCTTACCGCAGCGGATTTTACTACGTAAAATCCTTCTCTGGGAGAGGGGGTATTGTTACGTTGTAACAAGATAATACATAAAAATAAAAAATGTTAAAATAATTACAAACATAAAGACAAAATAATTAAGTTGTTACTACGGAGCGAAACCACGCGAAATGATCTAGCAATAGCGTATAGAACCAATCAGGGTAATCCTTCTGTCTGAAGCACGAATCCCCACTAAAAAATATCAATTATCACGCACACAAGGAAAAAACCCTTCCTTTAAATACAAGGCGCGGGACACAAAACGTCAGTTGATTCCAAAACGCACGGGAAACAGGTCGGCTTATAAGTAAATACCACCATTTAAAATAAAGTAGTAAAATCAGTGCTTAATCATAATCCCCCTTGGTAAGTTAATTATAATTCTTTAGGCTTTTTGCTGTTAGCTAATTCGTGTCTGGTTTTATCCGATTTAATTTCTTCCACCGTATAATAATGATTTAATTACGTAGAGAAATGTGACGCGTGGTGCAGTAAAACATAACCTTACCTTACATATGTTCACTCGGGTTAATTTCATTTAAATACTATTGCCAAATGAAGATGGTCTAGTTCAGAAATTAAATGACCACTTGTATTTCACGCGTGTGTTCTCAATATCGGTGGTTTTCTTTCTTTAATGTAACTTTAGTAGACTCAAAATTAATCATTCAATTGTTAACTTAAATAATATCCACCGTAAAAATGTATCTTATATTTAATTTGTAGTAATGTATCTAGAAATGTAAATTTGATAATAACTTAAATTCTTTAGGTTTTAAAAGAAATTATATAATATTACTCCCATCTAAATCGCTGGGAGTCTATTGTTAAATCAGTGAAGTTTTTTTATGTACCGGCGTAGCAAATATCGCAGGTCATCGCTTCGCCGATATGCTTGTCTTTAACTACCTACTAATTTGTAATTATTGCATTCGAAAAGGAATGTTATTTTATTTTTTGTACCTCATGGCGTAGTGGATTGGTGATCGGCCGGTAAATAGTTAGATGAAGTTCGGTTTTGGGTTTTCAAATAATTTTATATTTTTTTGTTCTTCTACTATTACCGGATTGGTATATCGCCACTCCACTGCGCGTATTGTATTTTGTTGTTTTTTTATTGTTCGCGAAAGATGCCGACACCCACACATGGTCTCGACTAGTGCTTGGGTCTCGGGGTCTTTTGCGCTACAAACGTCCTGTCGACGCGTTCCAGGAATCTGGGGGACCACCGTACGGGTTGCAGCTGGGAGGTACCAACTCCCGTACCGTCCAACACTGACTCGACTACGGCTCCGAGCCGGGAAGGAGTGCGACCGCGGCAGAACATAGTCGCCGACCTCTGCTGACCTCTGCGCCCGGCACGCCGCTGCATCGCGAGCCACGCGGCGCCCCCGGTCCCTACCGCGCCGGCAGACATTGGAGCGTAGTTAAGTCCCCAGCGCACATTGCCCGTCGACCATCACCAAACGGAACTTTCTCTGTGCCGAGAGCTCACGCCCTGAGCGGTTCTCCTCTACCTCAGTAATTGTTTTTTTTTAATAAAAGTATTTTTTTTATTCTTCCTTAACTTGTTTTTTTTTGTGCCCCGCCGTCAGGCGGACCGTAACACTATGTTGCAGAGCACCTGCCAAATAGCCAACGACAGCTTTTTTATGAAGCACGCAATTTTGCTAATTCACACAACTATAAATTTTGTTGGACAAAAAATCAAAAAAAAATCTACGCGAAACAGAAAATAGTAATGCGGTTATCATTTCTTCCATGTCTCAACTCAAAGTACTTCATGGTTCTGATTGATGTGTTACACCTTAAGATATTTTTTATTATTATTAATTGTTATTGGTTTTGTTTTAATCCTGTACTACTGCAATTTTTTGCATTTATGTGGTTTCGTGACCACATACTCAAGTTCATTTACACCTTTCAAATTCTCACACATATACACATTTACATATTTCATAACACTTATGAAATTTTTACCCAATTATTTACCCGTTGGGGTTTTAACAAACTTATTCCGAATGGACCATTATTAATTTTGTATAGCCCTTCTCATATTATATTTCTAATGAAAGTGATTACAAACTCAGTTACATTGCTATTTAAATATTATACTTACTCGTTATATCGCTATACAAGACTCTCAATTGTTGGTGTCAATTATGTCTGTGTCTGCAACACCCGGTAATCAATGGAGGACATAAATGTTATTTCTAGTGAAATCGACTCATTAGGTACGACACAATCCCGTATTTGTACGCCTGAACAATGTATTATGCTTTTAAGAAATGGTGGGAATAATATAACTTTGTTACACCTAAATATTCGTAGTATAAGCCACAATTTCAATGAGCTGAGGGTCTTTCTTGTAAATATACAATCTAGTCCTGATGTTATAATACTGTCCGAATGTTGGCTAATGAAATCCCATAACGTACCGTCTCTAGAGGGTTATTCTATATACTCTACCATACACAATAAATTCCAAAATGATGGTGGCGCTATGTATATTAAATCTACCTTAGTCCACAAAGTTATTGAACCACGTTTTGACGACGGTAACTGCCTAATTTGCTCAATGAAGCCCAACAACCTGGCTATCGTTGCTATTTATCGCTCACCATCCTACCAAAACATTGTCAAATTTTTGAGTAGCTTGGAGAATGTGCTAATTTCATTAACAGCTTACAAAAACATAGTCATGATGGGTGATATGAATATTAATATAGACTTAGCGGACACTAATCTTAAAACGCAGGCATATCTTAACTTAACTGCATCTCATGGACTCCTACCTACACACACTCTACCGACTCGCGGTATGAACTGTTTAGACCACACGTTTTTGAAATCGGACAACCAATCTAGCACTTATGTTGTTGATACCTTTTTTTTTTTGTTGTTGTCGTGGGGAAAGCGTTTTATTACTGCCGCCCGTTCCGGAGGGAAGCGGATTAAGAATAAAACGGGTATGCTGGACTAGCCGGTCTTACGACCCAGCATCCCCCTCGCACGGATGATGGCTATCCGTGCTGCCGCTGGGCCGAGTCCCTAACCCCTATATACAACCCATCCGACACTACCAGCTAAAACCCCGCGGTGGCCTTCTTCGACGCTTACGGAGCGATCCCGGGGTATTCTAAGGAGTGCTAGAATTGCAGACGGAATCGCCCCTGCGCGGTGCTGCGTAGCAGCCCATCTCCATGGAGGGCTAAGGAGCCCCCGCGCACCGAACAACGACAGCGAACGAGGCCTGACCCGCGCTGCCGTCCATCTCGGGGTCGCACGATGCTCCGAATTTGGGAGTGCATCGATACGGGCTGACAGCCCTCCGTTGCGCGCCCGCGACCCCCGATGGCCCCTATTAGTCGCCTCGTACGACAGGCAGGGGTTACCGTGGTGGAATTCAAACGCCCCCATTCCACAGGGCGGGAGACGCCGGTCAGTCGTCCACCTGGCGCCTCCTACGTCTTCTCTGGCGGCGGGAGGGATCATATCATTCCCGATCCCTCTCAGCACTCTCCTTCTGCGAGATGACGTTCTCGCAGAAGTGGGCCACCGCACGCCAGGACCTCCGGCTGGCGACCATGGACGACACCACGGCCGGCAGCGAGAGGTCTCCTCCGACGACTGCTCTGAGAGCGCTGCGCTCTTCGTCCCAGGCTGGGCACTCCTCCAACGTATGTTGGGCCGTGTCTTCGCGGCAGTTGCCACAGTGGTGGCACACGGCGGACACCTCCTTTCCGATCCGACACAGGAACGAACCGAAACACCCATGGTCCGTTAATACCTGTGTCAGTCGGAACGTAGGCGCCCCGTGGCGCCTGTCTAGCCATCTCTTTAGGACAGGACGCACTGCCGCGACAGTCCTCAAGCCCGCAGTCGGGCTCTCCAGCCTGGTATGCCACTCCTCCACGGCGGTTCTGCGAAACCGGGCCGCAATCTCCCTCGGGGCCAGTCTCTCCTGACGGCGGCTGGACGCCTCCTCCCGCCAGAGGAACGCTGACGAGAGGAGTTTGGCGTCCAACTCCCAAGGGAGTATGCCGGCCAATACGCAGGCCACCTCGTGGGAGACAGTGCGGTAGCCCCTTACTATTCGCTGCGCCACCAAACGCTGCGGTTTGCGCAGCAGGGCGACGCAGCGGGCGTTCAGGGACTCGGCCAATACGGGACATCCGTACAGGGCCATTGACCGCACGACTCCAGCGTATAAACTTCGGCAAGGGCTATTAGGTCCCTGCAGGTTCGGCAGCAGGCGTCCGAGCGCGCCCGCCGCCCGCACCAATTTCGGCGACAACTCCTTGAAATGGGCACAGAAATCCCACCGGCTGTCCAGAATCAATCCCAAGTACTTCATTTTACAGCCGATGGGAATCCGCACCCCCTCCACACTTATGTGTGGCTCAAAAGGTGGCCGAATCCGAGGCCTGTGAAAACAAAGGGCCTCGGTTTTGTTGAGGGCCACCTTAAGGCCCAGTCGCCGAATCCTGCCCACCACCTGTTCGGTTGCGAACGAGGCGAGCAGGGTGGCCTCCTGGAAAGACCTGGCCGACGCTGTCACTAGTGTGTCGTCCGCGTAACAGACGACAGCGACACCTCGGGGGTAGGTACCACGGAGCACCCAATCGTAGCCGATGTTCCACAAGAGAGGGCCCAAGACTGAGCCCTGTGGAACACCGCAGGCCATCGCTCTTCGGTGCCAACCGTTGGCGCCCGGATACACTATGTATCTATCTGAAAGATACGAGTGCACCAGAAGCCGAAGATACGGTGGCACCACGTGGTACCGCAGTGCTTCCATTATGCAGGCCCAGGGTAAAGTGTTAAACGCGTTGGCGATGTCTAGAGACACCGCCACCACCACTTCACCACGAGCCACTGCATCCTCCGCTTGTGCCTTGACCCGCAAAATCGCGTGTATTGTCGATCGGCCCTGCCGGAACCCGTACTGGCATTGTGCCAGGTCCGGCACGACCCCTTCGAGATGCTCGACGAGGCGAGCGTGAACAATACGCTCGAAAAGCTTGCAGACCTCGTTGAGCAACATAATGGGCCGGTAGGCCCATGGCGACTCTGCGGGCCGCCCCTCCTTCTTGAGCAGGGCCAATTTCCCAGTTTTCCACTGAGATGGAAAACGGCCCTGCTCCAGACACGCGGAGAACAGGCCACAGAGCCTAGTACCCAGATGCTCGACGACTAACACCCATGCACGCCCGGGGATACCGTCGAGACCCGGGGCCGTCTTCTTGCCCCGTAGCCGAAGCACCACCGCCCGAAATTCTTCGGGCGATACCTCCGAAACAACCCTTGCCGAACTTAACGACGATGGCGTCGATAAATGTGACACCATCGCTGGGGGAGTGACATTCACAGTGGCAGGGAACAAAGCTGCGACGACCTCTTCAACTAGATCGCCCCGGAGACTCTGAGTTAGTGGGGGCGCCCATGGGCGATACCGTCTCATCGCCACGCGATATGGACGCCCCCAAGGGTCGTTATCAAGAGTTCTTCGAAACTCCTTCTGAGCTGCAGACTTTGCACTTGCTATTGCCACGCGCAGCGCTCTCTTAGCCTCCCTGTGGAGGCCGTGAAGTAGCCGTTCCTGGTCCTCGTCACCGGGAAGACGGACCCGACGACGACGGTGTCTGGCGAGACGACGAAGGGCGGCAACGCAGGAGACACGTAACCGCATAAGTTCCGCCGACCACCAGAACACCTGGCGCTTCTCGGGAAGACGTCGGACTCGGGGCATGGCCGCGTCACAGACGCGCGACATCGCTGCCCCGAACCACGCCGCCTCCTGCTCGACCTGCATCGGTGCCTCCGGTGCAGGGAGCCACGCCTGGGCCAGTGCGGCCTCCTTCAGGGCCTCAACATCGAGGCGTTTTACAGACCAACGCGGGCCGATGTTGTTGATACCTGCATTACGGATCACTATCCCGTGATTTTAGATATACATTATAATTGGACCTCTCGCAAATCGATTACGATACGAACAAAAATAGATTATACCGCCGTCATTGAAGATATAAACAATGCTGACTTTACCTCTGTTACTCAAACACTTGATGCTAATAAATCTACAAATTTTTTCATATTCACCATTGAGAATATTATCAAAAAACATACTAGATTAGTTAAGACACCCTCTAAAAGTAAAATCATAAAGCCATGGATAACCAAAGGCCTGTTGCGTTGCATACGTAATAGAGACGGTATGTATAGACGACTTAAGAAGAATCCCCTTGACTATGTACTTAAAATTACCTATGTTAGATACCGTAATTTTTGTAATAAACTACTAAAAAAATTAAAGTGGGCATATGAAAAATCTGAATTTGAAAAATCAAAGCACGACCCCAAAGCTACTTGGAAAATTATAAAAAATATTACAAACTCTCATTCTACAGTCATTCCTCCTCTCGAACTTCTAAAAATTTCCACCGATACAAACTCCTCATTGAATTGTATAAATGAGTTCTTTTCAAATATTGGGAGAGAATTAGCTGAAAACATAATCCCTACATCCATTCATTGCTCTGAGCCCGAGGACGTGAACCTGTGTAATTCATTCGCACTCCTTCCCACTGACGAGGCCGAAGTTTACAGTATAATCCGGTCTCTGCGTCAAAATTCTGCAGCCGGCTGGGATGGGATCTCACCCTTTATACTTCTATCCTGCTCATGTATTTTGGTACCACTAATTACCCACATTTGTAATGTCTCTATATCTTCTGGAATATTCCCCACCCTTCTTAACAAAGCTATTGTCCACCCAATTTTTAAGAATGGTGACAGGGATATTATTAATAACTATAGACATATCTCAGTCCTTCCATGCTTGTCCAAAATATTAGAAAAAATAATAAACAAACGCTTAATGTACTACTTAGAGACACATAAAATCTTGGCATCTAATCAATTTGGTTTCAGAAAACATAAATCCACAGAGGATGCTGTTGTAGCCCTCACGGACCAGATTACTGAAAAATTAGATTCAAAAAAGAAGTGCTTAGGGATTTTCCTTGACCTCTCAAAAGCCTTTGATACGGTCTCGGTTTCGTTACTCCTGTCAAAACTCGAAAAGATTGGGATTCGTGGTATCTGCCTTGATATTTTTAAAGACTATCTTTCTAATCGAACCCAATCTGTTCGAATCGGTTCTCACATGAGTGAAGAAGTCACCCTTTCCTATGGAGTCCCCCAAGGTTCTATTCTAGGTCCTACGCTCTTCTTAATTTACATTAACCCTCTCTGCAATCTTGTCATTCCTTACTGCTCTATTTTTACGTATGCCGATGACACTGCGCTTCTGGTCCATGGCGATACATGGAATGACACCTTTTCGCATTCCGAATACGCTTTTCGACAGGTCATGAATTGGCTCTCTCAAAATTTACTGACCCTTAACCTGAATAAGACCACCTACGTACCCTTTTCCCTTAAGGCTAAATCTCTTCCAACCACTGATTGTTTCACACTCACGGCTCAAACATGCTCGCCAGATCTTGCAACCCCATGCCACTGTTTTCATCTTAAGAACACAAATAATGTTACCTATCTTGGCGTGCAGATAGACAGTCATCTAAACTGGAAAACTCATCTCAATTCACTAATCGGCCGTGTGCGAAAACTCATATTTATCTTTAAAAAACTTCGGAATTCTGCTGATTACGACACATTGAAAACTGACTATTTTGCCCTATGCCAATCAATTTTGACTTATTGTATTCCCGTTTGGGGCAGTGCTATGAAAACACATCTCTTGGCACTGGAGCGAGCCCAAAGAGCAGTTCTCAAGGTAATGACTTTTAAACCATTTAGACATTCTACAACTATATTATACACACATTGTAAAGTTCTTACTGTGAGACAGTTGTTTGTACTCCATACAGTTCTACGCAAGCACTCCTCCCTAGAGTTTGATAAAATCTTGCTACAAAAACGACGTGCTTATGATGTTTGCCCTAAAACTGTCAATAGAACCTCTCTTGCAAAGCATAATCAAAAAAATATCAGTGGTCACTTATACAACACAATTAATAAAGACTGCAGTATTTATCCCCTAAATCGGTATGAGTGTAAGAGGAGAGTGACGGAGTGGCTATTTACAAAGGATTACAATGATATTGAGAAACTATTCAATTAACACCTAATTTTATACAGTTGCACACTCAAAACTCTCTCTCTCTCAAACACATAGTTACACATTCACACACACACACACACACACACTCACACACACATACACACGCACACACTTAAAAAACATTAATAAATAAACAAAATAAAACCAATAAAATAAAATATATATTATAATATGCCCATCATTAATAATATTTGCAAATAATTATTTCAATGTTATTAATTAATACTAATAATTTCATTTTATTATATAACTTCCTAATCATTTTATTATTATTCTTTGGTAATTCAATGTATCTCAAGCGTTTTTATTTTACCTTGTCCTAGGACGTCTAATTGTACCATAACTAGTCCAACCTAGTAAGATGTGAGCAACGGTAATCCATAACACAAGTTAAATCTTTACTTGGATACCGTAGCGCATATAACACTTATTTACAATCTGTTGTGTACATTTTCCATGATATTATTTTAGTGTATGTTTGACCTACTGAAGAAATAAAGAATTTATTATTTATTATTATTATTATTATTATTTGACTGCCTTGGTGGCGCAGTTGTAATTGCGCATGCGTTACAACCGCTATGCTGAGGTCTCGGGTTCGATCCCCGGGTCGGGTAAAGTGATATTGGGTTTTTCTATCTAGAAATTCTCAGTATTAGCCCGGAGTCTGGAACCTGTGCCCGGTATGGCGATAGGCTCGCCCCCTATCACATTATGGGACCGAAATTCGGCGAAAAGTGGGTGTACTGGTTACACCTCTGCCTACCCCTTCGGGGATTATAGGCGTGAGTGTATATGTATGTATGTATTATTATTATTATTGTGGGTGTGATCCAGGGTGTGGGTTGGCCTCTAAAAATGTTGCACTTGATAGGAGCGTGAATGTCGAATATAAATTGAATATTGTTGTTAAATTCGGAAACCATAACATTGACATCCTGCAGATTACGAATTGATTCCCACTGTAACAATTCCAAATCACTTAAAAACAGATCGTATATTATGTCTTTAAAGGGCCGATATACTATCTGCCTTGCAGTCGGCCTATTCTTGGTGAGCACTAGGTAACATGTTACAAAGGAGTGATGCCCCAACTCACTTATATGATGAACGGACACATCCCTGTATTTAGCATCAGTACAGATGACGTCAATAAGGGACGAGCCGTCATTCACAAAGTGAGTTGGAACGGTCACAATTTGGTTGGGCGCACTGTAATGGAAGAACTCCTGAAGATGTCTAGTTTTTCTGTTACTTATATCAAGCATGTTAACGTTAAAGTCCCCAAGCAAAACTACGTGGTCATAAGGGGCAAGGGCACTGATGCTTTGGGTTAGAGAGTCGAGAAATACATTTAAGTCTAACCAGGGCGGACGATACGCAGTACCAATGAGGAGAGTTTTTTTTTGGAGGTTAAGACTCATCCAGAGTTGCTCGACATTCGCTTGTAGAGGATGCGACCTGATTCGCACCCTTATGCCAAGATTTAACGTAAAAGCCTACACCACCCCCGCGACCGCCATGTACGGAGACCGGCCGAGGTGCATGTCTCAAATAGTAACCCGGGACAGTAGGTGCTCGCCCTTCCTCACCCGGCCGCAACCATGTCTCATTGACTGCCAATACATCTACCGCGTTACTGCTCATGGCAACAAGAAATTCGTCGTGTCCGGTGGAAAGTGAGCCTGCATTAAACATTTTGCCGCCCAGCAACAAAATCAACCGCTGACATAACCGGAAAAAATGACATTTTTCGTTAATGACCGTGATAACGGGTTAAGTATTCAGCAGAATTTTTGTTGCTAATTAGTTGCTGGTCCGGTGTACCTTCATAAATATTGTGCCGCCCAGCAATAAAATCAACCGCTGTCATAACCGGAAAAAATGACATTTTTCTTTAGTGACCTTGATTACGGGTTAAGTATTTAGCAGAATTTTTGTTGCTTATTAATTGCTTGTCCGGTGGATCTTCATAAATATTGTGCCAACCAGCAACAAAATTAACAGCTGTCATTACCGGAAAAAATGACATTTTTCCTTAGTGACCTTGATTACGGGTTAAGTATTCAGCAGAATTTTTGTTGCTAATTAGTTGCTGGTCCGGTGTACCTTCATAAATATTGTGCCGCCCAGCAATAAAATCAACCGCCGTCATAACCGGAAAAAATTTCATTTTTCTTTAGTGACCTTGATTACGGGTTAAGTATTTAGCAGAATTTTTGTTGCTTATTAATTGCTTGTCCGGTGGATCTTCATAGATATTGTGCCAACCAGCAACAAAATCAACCGCATTCATAACCGGAAAAAATTTCATTTTTCCTTAGTGACCTTGATTACGGGTTAAGTATTCAGCAGAATTTTCGTTGCTAATTAGTTGCTAGTCCAGTGGACCTTTATAGACATTTTGCCGCCCAGCAACAAAATCAACCGCTGAGATACTCGGAAAAATGACATTTTTCGTTAGTGACCTTGATAACGGGTTAAGTATTCAGCAGAATTTTTGTTGCTTATTAGTTGCTAGTCCAGTGGACCTTAATAGATATTTTGCCGCCTAGCAACAAAATCAACCGCTGACATACTCGGAAAAAATGACATTTTTCGTTAATGACCTTGATTACGGGTTAAATATTCTGCAGAATTTTTGTTGCTCATAAGTTGCTTGTCTGGTGGACTTTAATAGATATTGTGCCCCCCAGCAACAAAATCAACCGCTGTCATAACCGGAAAAAATGACATTTTTCCTTAGTGACCTTGATTACGGGTTAAGTATTCAGCAGAATTTTTGTTGCTTATTAGTTGCTAGTCCAGTGGACCTTTATAGACATTTTGCCGCCCAGCAACAAAATCAACCGCTGACATACTCGGAAAAAATGTCATTTTTCGTTAACCCGGCGAGCATGAGGTAAAAAAAAGTTACATCAAGAATGTGGCAGGGTGGGACATACCCATAACTTAATATACCACAATGTTGTTATTATTATTTTTATAATGTTAATTTTATTTTGTAAAATAATCATTTATTTAATAGAATTAAATGAAAGAAGTTCTTAGTTATAAAATAATAATAAAATTTTCACGGTTTTCTTATACTATGCAATTATAGAAACAAAAGTTTACGAATTTAAAGAAATTAAGAATTTTACAAAAATATTGTTCTTTGACAGATCTCAAATTCTTCGAATTTGCACAGAATTCTATAAAAACCTTTACAGCTTTGACTCAGACGAACAGACGCTAGTTTCTTATTTTTGTTCAGACGATATTCCCATGATCACGCCACTAGAAGTACACCATGCCATCGCTGGTACGAAATACAGTAAAAGCCAGGCCACGATGGTATCACAGCAGAAACATTAAAAGTCGGCGAACCCATCCTCCTTCCTCACATAACTAACATGTTTAATACAATCTTAAAAACAGGAATATTCCCGCTAAAATTTTGCCACTGTGATATTATTTTATTACACAAAAAGGGCAGCAAATCAGATATAGGCAATTATCGACCTATTAGCCTGGTGCCACAATTATATAAAATTTTTATAAAGGTCATCGAGAGCCGAATCTCAGTAAAACTAGACGGCCATCAACCACCTGAACAAGCAGGGTACAGGCGTGGGCTCTCCACTACAGATCACTTGCACGCTCTTAACCAAGTTATAGAGAAACACATAGAATATCACATGCCTCTTTATATTGCATTCATCGATTACTCGAAAGCTTTTGACAGTGTAAAACACAGTTCCATCTTCAATGCTCTCCGAAAACAAAACATAGAACCCACCTACATCCAATTACTTCAACACATTTACCACAACAGTACAGCTTCCATCAAATTACATAGCACTGGACCTACTTTCAAAATTGAAAAGGGAGTCAAACAAGGTGACCCTCTCTCGCCAAAACTTTTCACCGCCATACTAGAAGAAGTGTTTAAAGAAGTCATGCCTTTTTGGAGAGAGAGAGGTGTTGTCGTTGGTGATAGAAGATTAACAAATCTTCGATTCGCCGACGACATCGTCCTTTTTTCATCCTCAGCCTCGGAATTGGGTTCTATGATTAACGAACTTAGCTGTGCAAGCTTTGCTGTGGGACTAAAGATGAATATGACAAAGACCAAGCTAATGACAAACAGCATGCAGCACACAATAGAGGTGAATGATGTGACGATTGAGTACGTCCACGAGTATGTTTATTTGGGTCAAATAGTCTCCTTTCAGGCGATCAAGAAGCCGAAGTCACGAGACGAATCGAGAACGCCTGGAAGAGCTACTGGTCTATGAAAGACCTGATGAAAGGCAAGCTTCCACTAGCCCTTAAACGGAAACTCGTGGACGTGCGCATTCTTCCAATCCTTACGTACGGTGCGCAGACTTAGTCCTTGACAGAACGTCAGAAGTCCGCGCTTATGGTTTGCCAGCGAGCTATGGAGCGTAGTATGCTGAAAGTCAAAATCTCGGATAAAATAAGAAACAGTATACTACGCTCAAAAACCAAAATAACGGATGTTGGCTACGAAGCCGCTAGTCGGAAATGGAACTGGGCTGGACACGTCTGCCGTATGCGTAATGACATGTGGGCAAAGATCACCACACAATGGGTTCCATTAATAAAGCGGCGACGAGGACGGCCCAGAAGGCGATGGCGAGATGAGCTTGACTCCCACTTAAGGGATTGGCATGCTGCATAAAAAATTAAAAAGACAACCAGAGAATAACATACTCAGTGTTACATATTTTTTTTTTTTTATTATGGGGCTCTATGCCCCAATCTCGTTCCCCTAACGACTTAAAGCTAGGGACCTTATCTACCTCCCCCTGTCTTCCTACTCTCCTTTATTTAATTCTTTATTTTACATCACTTTACAATGTTCTATTACTCTATTTATTACTACTAATTTTAATCATTTAACCTGTTATACACATCTATTTAACTCACTACCCTTATTTTATTACAAACATTTTACCTCTATTTTATTTTAATACTAACTATATATAACTAACGATACATATCTTAGTATTATCTTACTTTTTCCTATTTCTTATAATTACTTTATTTACTACATATTTACAATATTTCAAAAATGTTTCGCGTGTTTCCTTATTTCTAACAATTTCGTGTATGTTGTCTGTGTTTATTTTTGTACTCATAAGTTGTTCCATTTCGTATCTGTCTTTTTCAAATCTGGGACACTCGAGTAGTACGTGCATTATACCTTCTTCCTTCCCAGGATCACAGGGACACGCCGGGCTCTCCTTGCACTTGAAACGGTGCAAGTATTGTGAGAAACCGCCATGCCCTGTGAACACCTGGGTTAGAATCGGGTCAATGCGTATCTTTCGCACTATCCGGTACGCATCCCCGGCATCGGGGAAAAATATTTTAGTAATAGAGGCCGTATCACCATCCCGGTATCTGCGGTTCCACTCGTCTATAGACTCCTTTCGGATCTGTCTCTTTACGAACGAAACCGGACACCGGGCGTAGTGCGGCCTTCCTTTCAGGTTCATTGCAGCGTCCTTTGCAAGCACATCCGCCCTCTCGTTGCCCTCCAGTCCCACGTGCGCTTTAACCCAAAAAAGATTAACTTTTTGGTGGCGTTCTCTGGCTGTTTTTAAATTTCTATTTATTTGGAACGCCAGGGGATGGTGGGAATCGCCTCTGGCAACAACTTCAAGGGCGGACATGGCGTCGCTAAAGACGCTGCAGTCCCGGGGCATCTCTTTTAAGAGCTCCTCTGTAGCTATTTTGAGGGCCAGTAATTCCGCCTGATAGACGGTGCAGCATCGATCCAGCTTCAGCTTCTTGGTTTTTATCTCCACGGCATTATCCCAGATGGATAATGCCGCTCCGATATTTCCACCAATCTTGCTGCCATCGGTAAAGATACAGAGACCCTTGCCGACGTGCCGGGCCAATTCCGCACCGTCCAACATGCATTGGAATTCCTGACCCTCTCTACATGCTGGATGTTCCGAGCTGACGAAGGACACAGGACCCTCCACTTCCCTATCGCCAATCACTCGCCGGGAAAACCCCCTTCTGGTTTCGTAGAGGAGAGCAACTTCTCTCACTCTAACGTCTAGAGGGAGCATTCCGGCAAGCAGCATGGCGGAGTTCAGCGAGGTAGTTCTGTAGGCCTTGGTCAGCTTCTGTGCAAAGCCCCGTTGGACGGTATTGAGCCGCTTTCTTACTCCCAGTTTGTTCGACGCCGGCGACCACGCACTGGCAGCATATAATATCGTGGGCTCCACAACAGCGGTATAAAGTGTCCTCACAATTTCAGGTCCCAACCCCCACTGCACCTTCGAAGCTCTAGCTAAAAGCTTATAAAATTTTATGGCTTTTTTGCAAACCTCGGCTACGTGTTTGTTGTAGGTCATCTTCTTGTCTATTGTGAGACCGAGTATTTTAATTTCTTTGACAAGCTCAATGTTGGCACCGCCCATGCGCAGGACTGGGGTGTCGTATTTCCGCTTATTGGTTAGCACCATCGCCTTCGTCTTGTGGGGTGCAAATTTTAGTTTGTTTACAACCCCCCAATCCTGCACATACGCTAGTGCCGCATTGGCCTGTCGCTGAATGTCTGCGGTCGTCCCACTGAAGACGAGCACTATGTCGTCCGCGAAGGCCTGGCAGTAGTCACCCCTTCCATCAAGCGCTCTGAGTAATGGGTCGAGGAGCAGGTTCCACAAGATAGGACCTCCAATGGATCCTTGTACGCACCCTTTGGAGGTCCACCT
This sequence comes from Laothoe populi, assembly GCA_905220505.1. NCBI lineage: Eukaryota > Metazoa > Arthropoda > Insecta > Lepidoptera > Sphingidae > Laothoe > Laothoe populi. Next base: position 1,487,970 of record HG992162.1, on the reverse strand, counting down.
TGTGTGTTCTTCCCCAGCGAAGCGAACCTTGACTAATCGGCTCTCAAAGTAGCTATCCACTACCCGTCTCAATGGTTTCGGACATTCTTCCTCCGACAGTCTGACTCTAAGTGCAGGCCACCAAGCACTGTCGAAGGCCCCCTCTATATCCAGGGACACCACTGCTACGATCTGTTTGTCTTTTATCTTAGCCCTTATGTGATTTGTCAAGGTATAGAGGGCGTCCTCGGTACTGCGCTGTGGCATAAAGCCATACTGTCGGGTACTCATCCTAGGGAGTAGATGCCACTTTACTCTTGCCACCACCATTTTCTCCAGGATCTTTCCCATCACTGGCAACAAGCCTATCGGTCGGTACGACTTAGGGTTTGTGTAATCCTCCTTGCCGGGTTTCCGGAGAACTACAACAGTCGCCTCCTTCCAGATAGTCGGGAAGTGGCCTAACCGGAGGCATTTGTTCACCAGCGACAGGAAAAGTGCAGGATCCTGGAAAATAGCTTGCTTACAGATGTCCGCTGTAAGGCCATCTGCTCCAGGGGCTTTCTTGGGATTAAAGCTTAGCGCTGCCGTTCTCAACTCGTGCATTGTGAATGGCTGGTCTTGATGATCATCATCCTGTCCCTCATTCACTCGGTCAGCTATCTCTCTAATTCGCCGATGTTCTGCGTTATCCTGGTGCCTATTGTCCTCTGGATAAAAGACCTCCGCCAGGTACTCCGCGGACTCCACAGCGCTTAAGATTCTTCCTTCCTTAACCAGGGGTGGATCCTCCTGTCTTTTGGATGTCATCCGTATGGCCCTGTAGATCCCGTCCCACATTTGCTCCTTTCCCTGGTTGGAACAGAATTGCTTCCAACTTTCGGCTTGTACCTTCTTGACTTCTTGTTCATAATTTTCTCTGTCTTCCAGGTATTCTCCTACGACCTTCTTCCTCCTGACGGGTGCTGCGCAACGGATCCTTCTCTTTTTGGTGGCGGTGTCCTTCTTCAACGCAGTGAGCTCGGCTGTCCACCATGGAATGGTAAATGTATTGTTTTCTTTTTTAATTGGTATTGAAATTTCACATGATTTCATTATAATTTCTGTGTATTGTTTTACTATTTTGTCTATATCTATTTTATTATTAATTTTGTTTATTTCCTCTTCATTTATTTTCATTTCTCCTATTAATTCATCTAATCTGTTGCTAAACTGACTCCAATTTGCCTTTTTTGTGTTGTATTTCCGAGTAGTCCTTTTTATTCCTACACTATGTACTTTATTTAAGTTTATTTTGAACATAATTGCATTGTGGTCCGAGCTCACTACGTCTTCTCTCACCTCCCAGTCTTCCACCAAGTCGAGGAGTCCGGCCCGGCACGCTGTAACGTCCACGTAACTGGAGTATGACACTTGTCCCCGTATGGTGTCAAAAGTCGGAGTGGATCCCAGGTTGAGCACCTGCAAGCCGAGTTCTTCCAGTAGACCTGACATTATGTCCCCTCTTCTATCTGTTTTGCGGCTCCCCCACCACGTGCTTTTGGCATTTGTGTCACCCCCCATGATGATCCCGACACGGCCCAGCTTCCTCACTATACTCCTCACTTGGTCAGCGTATGGCTCCAGGGGTGCGGAAGGCTCAAAGTAGAATGAGATAAGGGCGATTTCCTTTGCTCCAGCTTTAATCTTCACCACTACGATGTTGTTGGTGGTGAGATCGGGGCGCTGCGTCACTTTTATAGACTGGTCGTACACTACTATCGCAGCCTTAACTACTCCTTCCCCTGCTGTATTTTGGAAGGTTCTCGCCCCTCCGTAACTCTTCATCCTACTTGAGCCCCCCACATATGGCTCCTGAAGCAGCGCAAACGAAATCTGTCTAGTTTTGGCTTCAAGCATCATCTCTTCCGTTGCCAGTTTTTTCCGTTGAAGATTCGCCTGCGCCGTCATATAAGCCCTTGCGCTATTCGAGGGTTTTGTTTGTTTGACCACCATCGGGACCACCCTAGCAGTATGACACCTTCGCCCTCGCCACTGCATCCCACCGTTTTCTGACGGGACATTCGACGCTGAATGCGTTATGGTCCGTCTTCCCTAGTTTTGCTTTGTGGCAGTTCGAGCACGTAGGTGGAGCATACACCATCCAGTCAGGACACTGATTCCTCATATGCGGCCCGCCGCAGTGGCTGCACACATCCACCTGCTCGTGACAATGTCGCCGGCCATGCCCATAACCCAAGCAACGAGTGCATTGGATTAACGGTATTTGGTCGGCGACCTTGATCCTTTGCACGTCGATGTGCACGGCCCCTGCTTCAGTCAGCGTCCCCCAGATTCGCGGGGAAACTTGCAGTATTATACTGCTGGTTAAGGGATTCCTCGCCCTTTTTTTAAATCTAACCGAGATTTCGTCATCCTTGACTTCACCCAAAAGATGCCTGTTCTGATTTTTCAGGGCTTTTATTACGTCCTCATCACTATTGTGATTGAGGACGTCTTTTAATATGATGAGCGGGTCCCTGTTTTTCATATCCTGGATTGTCAGGTCCTTGTTTTCCTTTATCTTTTCCTTTATCCTGCTTATCTCCTCCTTCGATGTACACCCTATTATAACTTTTCTATCTTTTGCCTTCCTTATTTTGTCTATTTGTAGACCCTCTTCCTTAGCGTTTATAGTTTTCCTTATAGTTTCAAGCACTTCCTCTCCTGTTTTCTCCTCGTTCCTCGATGTCACTGCTACGGAGTGTATTGCCGTAGTCGCCTCGGCTGGTTTGCTTTTGGTTGAACCGGCTGCTACACTTGCATACGTCCTGCAGTTCACTATCTCTTCTCGGTGCTTCCGCATCTCCTCATTCATTCTTTCCATCTCTACTTTACTCTCTTTCAAAATCCTTCCATGCTCTTCTATCTTTTTGATTAGTTCCTTTTCTAACTGACCTATTTCTTCCTTGTCTTCCTCTGCCTTCTTTTCTCTCTCCCTTTTGTCTTCCACCGTCGCAAGACTTCCCTTTTCCTTTTCTTTCTCCTGTCTCTTGTAGGGTTTCCCTTCTTCCGCCTCCTTTACTAATTTAAATAATCTTTCTGCCGCATAGATAACCTCCACCTTTATCTCGCTTCTCAGGGTTCGGCTGGTACTGATTTGACGCTTCGTCCTGACGAGATGTGCTCTCGCCTCTGCCGTCCTGTTCTCATATTCGTCTCCCGGTGACCCACACTTTCCCATTATCTGTATCATGTTTACCTTTTTACTAACTATTTCTTTTTCTTCCACAGGGGCTGTAGCTGCTGTATCGGTCTCACACCTCTGTGAGAGTCCTGGGGTCTTAGTGTTGTCTGTGCTGTCGAGTCTCAACTCGATGCTGCGTCGGGCTTCAGCCACACGCGAAGGACCTGCCTCCGGCGACGCTTCGTCATCTACTGCTATTCTAGCAGGTGTGATTACCTTCTTCAACGGCGTGTGGAAGCTGGGCATGATTGTTAGGGGAACACGTCAATATATTTATATAAGCTTGTGTTAGGTGCCGTCAATAGACGGTTGGTCTTAATAATAGTGTAAAAAAAATCCGCGGTGTATATTTCCGTTTATATAATATCGTCAATATATGTCGTCGTGAGACGACTTGTCTTACTACTGTACTAAGCAGCTCAATACGTCCAAATAGCCTATTTAAAATACCTGTTCTACAAATGTAGAGCAGGTAGAGTCGCTCTATTTCTTTGATATGCCGGGTCGCGCACCGGTCACGCTCTTCCCAAGTTGTCGTTACTGTTTTTTCAATAAAATGTAGAGTCAATTTTGAACTCTACCTAGAGTCGTCCCTTGAACGCCCAATCCGTGACCAACCGATCAAGTTCGAACACGAGCAGAATATCTTAAGAACTTCCCGAGATATGGATGTTAGAAATTTCCACGGCAGACAATCTTTTGGTATTTGAATATCTCCGGATATACTCGTCCGAATTCACCCGAGTTTGGACTCGATTTGTTTGTCTCAATCTGCTCTACCAGTTTTATGACAAAAACTTTTTGAAAATTAACTTCAGAATTTTTGTGTATTTTAGTAATTCTAAACATGCCAAGCTGAAAGCTACTTAAATTATTACTAGATTATGGAATTACAGCTAAAATCAAAGAAAAATTTAATAAATTTGACCAAATTCAAAAATATATATGACGGGTCGGCGGTCATCGGCCGAGGCAGTGAGAGGGCTTACACGACCCTCTCTGATCTCCAGATATGGTCAGGATGCATAGCGTATGATAGTTCGGTAATAAAACACGAGATTAACACTTCAGAGTCTATTTAAGCTACCACCAGTTCGGAATGCAGTCATCCATGGGGAAGAGCTGGCAAGAAACCCTCATGGTTGCTCTTTTAAACACATCACATTACATTACAATACGCGGTACACAATAACACTTTCACAACACGTTAACTTACTACTTTAACAATATTTCGGCATTACGACCGACAAGTTACTAACTGTTTCAATGATAACTCACGAATGCCGCACCAAAGACGAGGTGCTCTTTTATATTGTGATTTTCGTTGTGACCCACTCCTCTGAGAGTGAGATCACTCGATAAACAAGTCGAAACCACCTTCAAAATAGCAAAGCAAATGGCGCTACCCACAGTTTACAATAAATAAAGTTATTAGCAAGTTCAATTCAGTGTCCATATTCATCACGCTCCGACACGGCCGTCCTGACAGCTCACACGTCCCAGTGTGATGTACCTGAAAAGAAAATACCACACAGTATCATTCACGCTCGGCCATATCTGACCTAATCTTATTACCCACACAGATTGGACCCACATAGGCTTTTGCCACATAGAACCCCTCACACAGACCCCTTTGCCACATAGGCTCCTCACACAGACTCCTTTGCCACATAGGCTCCTCACACAGACCTCTTTTGCCACATAGGCTCCTCACACAGACCTCTTTGCCACATAGGCTCCTCACACAGACCTTTGCCACATAGGCTCCTCACACAGACCCTCACACAGACCCTCCCTCATATACCTTAAGCGCGGACCGCGGACCCGAGGTCACTCAAAATACATTGAGTAGACAATAACCAGGCTACGGACGCAAGGTATAGACTAAACCCCGATATTAATATCTCAATTAATTGCTCGCTTTAACAGGGGGTATAATAAACAAAACCAGAAGCGACTCACCAAATTTCACATAAATCCACGCGCACACAACATGTGTACACACGCCATTGCACTTCGTACACCTCCACCGCACCAACACAGTTGCGCCACAGATCCGCCACGGCTCAGCCACCGCATATGGAATTTAAACACAAAATCATTAACACAGTAATCATCAACGCTTCACATTTTCCTGATTTTTCATAACGATCGTTTAATCATTACTATCATTAGAGACTTATTGATTTGAAAACTCCTAACTTTTAATTGTACAGTAGACCACTCTTTACTAAGTAAAACACGATAGATTACTACAGTGCTCTTGGGGGAACCTATACCATCACTTTTTTGATAATAGAATTCTAATAGAGTCTCTTTGGATAACCCCATAAAGTTTACGCATAGAGCCAACAACCAATGTTGTTCAAATCTGTCAAAAAAAACAAAAATAACACTGGTACTGTGTGTACTATTACATCACCTGATTTACGATAGTGGGTGTTGATCCTTTATCCCACTTCTGATGACGGGTCGGCGGTCATCGGCCGAGGCAGTGAGAGGGCTTACACGACCCTCTCTGATCTCCAGATATGGTCAGGATGCATAGCGTATGATAGTTCGGTAATAAAACACGAGATTAACACTTCAGAGTCTATTTAAGCTACCACCAGTTCGGAATGCAGTCATCCATGGGGAAGAGCTGGCAAGAAACCCTCATGGTTGCTCTTTTAAACACATCACATTACATTACAATACGCGGTACACAATAACACTTTCACAACACGTTAACTTACTACTTTAACAATATTTCGGCATTACGACCGACAAGTTACTAACTGTTTCAATGATAACTCACGAATGCCGCACCAAAGACGAGGTGCTCTTTTATATTGTGATTTTCGTTGTGACCCACTCCTCTGAGAGTGAGATCACTCGATAAACAAGTCGAAACCACCTTCAAAATAGCAAAGCAAATGGCGCTACCCACAGTTTACAATAAATAAAGTTATTAGCAAGTTCAATTCAGTGTCCATATTCATCACGCTCCGACATATATATATATATATATATTTTTTTTTTTAATTATATGAAATTAAAAATTTAATTTGGCTGTATATACCTATATCCAGGCTGGTGCCAAAAAAAAAAAAAACGCCTATCTCCAGCCGTTTCCAAGATATTTCACTTATTAGTTTTTTTGGTAAAAGAAACTGTTTTTAGGCCTCGAAAAATTGAGTTTTGTCCCAAAATTACTAAATTTTTTATAGCATCTGGAGGTACACTTTCTCCCAGAATGGCAAAATAAAAACAGGGTGTAAAAGATTGCTTGACGCAATTGTAGGCCAATTTACGTGTAAATTTAAAAAATATAATGATATATGGTTACAGTAACCATAAATATTCTTCTCTTCAGGTGCCAAAAACGTCTTCATGCTTCTCCTGGTGTCGCGCAGCCTGCTGGGTACTTGGTTTTATCCGCCGGGCCCTGGATCGCTGACCACGTGCCACGTGGTCGGTTGTTTTTAACTGATATCTTCCTTGTTTCTTGCCCAGTCGCGGAATGCGACGAGTCAAATGATGCGCCTTATCGGGTGCTTTACGACGATATAAAAATGTCTATATGCCGCACGATATGATTTCCGAGCGCCGGTCGAAAAACTGTTTATCTAACCTCAAAAATGTTGCTTTTTGGTCGAAACTTCACGGGATGCACAACACTGCACGAACACTTTGCACCCTCGTATGGGCACTATAAATCCACGTGTTTTGACGTAACACAAGTCACAATCGAAGCACTTTTTCTTATTTTTGTGATTTTTTTTTAGTATGGAACGTTGCTTAAACTGATCCACTCGCGGTGGCGTTCCGAGCGCTTTTTTTTCGCTTTTTTTGTGTTACATATTATAGGTACCGTAACTTCTGTAATGGCCTACTCCGTAAGCTGAAACGTAACTACGAGAAAGAACAATTTTCTAAAGCAAAAAATAACGCAAAAGCAACATGGGATGTTATTAAAAATATTACCAATACAAAGAAATCTCATGAAGCACTTGAATTATTAGGAAATAATATTGACTCGGTTAATGATCATTTTATCAGTGTAGGTAAGAACTTAGCTGCAAAAATTAAGACTTTCTCGGAATTTGATCTATCTGCCTTTATCCCTTCTAAAAGTTACCTAAATTCTATTGCTCTCTATGAAACTGATCAAGCGGAAATAGAAACAATAATTATGAATCTTCGTAGTGATAGTGCTGTTGGCATTGATTTCATATCTAGTAAATACTCAAAATGTGTAGACATAAATTAGTTCCGCTGATTACTCACATTTGCAATTTGTCAGTTACAAACGGAATATTCCCCAGTTCTTTTAAAAAAGCAGTAGTAAGTCCAGTCCACAAGGGTGGGGATGGACACTGTGTAAACAACTACAGACCTATCTCTGTGCTGCCTTCGATGTCAAAAATTTTAGAGAAAATCATAAATAACCGTCTCATAAAATACCTAAATGCAAACAATATAATTGCAGGAAACCAATACGGCTTTCGGCCAGGTGTCTCCACTGAAGATGCTGTAACAGCTTTTTCAGATTCTGTGACCGACTGCTTAAACCGCAAAAAGAAATGTTTGGGTGTATTTTTAGATTTATCGAAGGCTTTTGACACGGTCTCTGTACCTACTCTCCTAAAAAAACTCTCTAATGTAGGAATTCGAGGAATAGCATTGGATCTTTTTGAAGACTACTTGACCAATCGTTTCCAATGCGTCAAGGTAAACAATAATTTTAGCAAAGAGGTAAAAATAGAGTATGGTGTTTCACAAGGGAGCATTCTTGGTCCAAGTCTGTTTCTTATTTATGTAAATGATTTATGCCTCTTTCAGCTAAAGAACTGTTCAATTTTTGCCTATGCAGACGATACTGTCTTACTATTTCAAGGAAATAACTGGAATGAAGTAACACAGTCTGCAGAAACCAGTCTGAATATAGTCTCAAATTGGCTATCAAAAAACCTTTTAACATTAAACGCCGATAAAACTATAGTTATTCCTTTCTCAATTTCCAATAAAACACAACCAAAAACCCCTGTGGTTATTAGAATCCATTCGTGTGGTAATTCAGACCAGCACTGTTCTTGTCCATGTGTATCTGTTGTCACTACTGTCCGATACCTAGGCGTCGAAGTTGACAAACATCTGAACTGGCAGTCACACATATGTAACTTGGTAGCTCGAATGAGGAAACTTATCTACATCTTTAAAAATTTGAGGCAATCTGCCAACGTGAAGACTTTGAAGATAGTTTATTATGCTTTATGCCAGTCAGTATTATCATATTGTATAGTATGTTGGGGTGGATCTGATAAGACCACTCTCCTTAGGTTAGAAAAAGTTCAAAGAGCCATTCTGAAGGTTATGGAATTCAAGTCATTTAGGTTCCCAACTAAACAGTTATACTCTGACAGCGCGGTGCTGACTGTTCGGCAACTATTTATTCTCCATACTATCATAAGAAAGCATCGTACTCCTCCTGTTGTTACAACTAGGCGCCGTGCTGACATTGTATTCCCAACAGAACCTCATAGTACTATGTTTGCACACAAGCAGAACCTTTTTATTAGCTCCAGATTGTACAACAAAATTAATAAAATCTTAAATATTAACAGACTTAATAGACATGAATGTAAAAACAAATTAAAGAATTGGCTGTTGGGTTTGGACTATAATGATACAGAAAATCTTTTGATATAGTATTGCATTAATTATCTGGCTAAGCACTACTTACAAAGACACACACACACACACACACACACACACACACACGTACGCACACACACTCTCGAGCGCTTTTTCTTATAGTATTTAAGTAGTATAACACGGGTTGTGCCCGGAAATAGTTTAAAACAAAAACTGTCCCTCAAGATACAAGCTTTTAGCTTAGTTTGAGGAACAGAGATCATTAATTATAACCTGCAACCTGTAACCTGTAACATGTAACCTGTATGTTTATTTTAAGCTTATATGTCAAATAAAAAATTATTATTATTAATTATTATTATTGATAGCTGCCATATGCTAGATACTATACCAGTTTACTATTACGACTGACGTTGTAACTGGCTCTCAATTCATCAACCAAGTCGACGCCAGCTTTGGTCGAGTTATAAAATGTTATCATTTCAAGTTTTTGTTCTCAACTGTAGATTCATCTATTAAATCATCATGGTGTAATGTGGACATAGTGAAGCATAAAAAGGATGTCAAACAAATTAACGAATAAAAAATCCATATAATAAAATCATACACCACAAAGAACTAAAAATAAGGTGATACCTATTTATGCATGTTGTGGTGTAACAATATAGTGTTATTATTATTATTGATAATAATAGATAAAAATAAAAACTAACTGTTTTTCATAATTACGCCAAAAATGAGGCAGGGTATAACATACCCGAGACAAGTTTACGCTGGAATATCCGGGCCCTGGCCCCGCACCACACTGTGATCATGCCACTAACCCGTCCCGCACGCCCCTGCCTCCAGTTACTGAGCGAGCTGGTGTCGGCAGGCGAGGAACTTAAAATATACATGACTTTGAAATTTTGACAGGGTATGACATACCCTGGCTCATGCTCGCCGGGTTAAGTATGAAGCGGTCGTTTAAAAACGGTGGTTAAGCCCTTAAGGCATCAAAAATAAATTAAAATGATCGATTGATCGACGGCGCCCTCTGTTCTCTATTTGGGCCGCTGGCTGAACGACCTTGCCGAGGCGCAGCGGTTGCCGCTAACAATGGCAAAAGATGGCGCTGTTAGCCGTTTTGGAAGACGTACCTTAGTCAAATAATCAATTTAAAAAGAAAAAAAGAGAAACATTATACTTCCTAGTTCCTGTTCGGATATTGTCTCTCTGCAGAATGGTCGTTAATTTGTGCGACGTTAATTAAATATAAGTTCTTGTAAGTTTTGGTGTGAACCATGTGAACTGTGAAGATATTTGTTAAATATAAATTTATAACTAAAATACGCAAAATGAAGACAAGCCATCATCAATTTGATTTATTAGTATCGTACATGGAGTAAGTACCTTATCTGAGTTTATAATTCATATTTCTATGCTAGTGGAAGTGTTTGAGAATTTGTTTTTTAATACTAGACAAGGAGATCTCAGCAAGCCAACATCCAATGCAAGGGGTAGGGTGGTGGCTTTGCAGAAATGGGAGGAGCTGACGTCCCTCCTTAACAGTGATGGTAGTGGAGATACCAAAACTACAGAAAAATGGAAAAAGGTTTAGTATTATTATTAATTTACTAGGTATTGGTGGAGGTTTATTTATCATAAAAAAATATTTAGTTGCATAATATTAATAACTCTGCATGTTTAAGGTGTGGAGTGACTTCAAAAATAATATAAAAAAGAAGGCTGCTCGATTACATAGAGCAGCCCATGGCACAGGTGGTGGGCCAGCTATATTAACCAAATTGACGGACATAGAACAAAGGGTGCTAAATTTAATTGGTGTGCAAGTAGCAACGGGCTTGGCAATTCCGGAGGCAGGGTTTTCTCAGGTTTACTATTTGATTATTTTATTTATGCTTTTATGGGCGGCATTCGGTAAACTACGTAACCTGTTTGAGTCGTCGATCCCTCAATGCTTAAAAACAAGAGTTTTTAACCAGTGCGTCCTACCCGTAATGACCTACGGGGCTGAAACGTGGACACTCACAAATGGACTGGTCCATAAATTTAAAGTCGCTCAGCGTGCTATGGAGCGGGCAATGCTTGGGGTTTCTCTGGTGGATAGAGTTCGAAATGAAGTCATCCGCCAGAGAACCAAAGTCATAGATATTGCTCGCAAAATTAGCACGCTAAAGTGGAAGTGGGCTGGTCACGTCTGCAGACGGACAGATGGCCGATGGGGCAGACATGTGTTGGAGTGGAGACCGCGTTTAGGCAAACGTAGTGTGGGACGCCCTGCTGCACGATGGACCGACGACTTGAAGAAGGTGGCGGGTAGCGGGTGGATGCGGGCTACCCAAGACCGGGATGGTTGGCGTTCACTTGGGGAGGCCTACGTCCAACAGTGGACGGCAACAGGCTGAGTATATATTTATGCTTGGATTTTTTTAATATGCATTAATTTTTTATTCATATACATAACACTTAATCTATTTCAGAATATTTTACAATTACCTGAAGAGCATCAACCTCTCCAAGAGGTCCAATTGGAAATTGAAGGAAGTAAGTTGTTGGGTATATAAGCGTTAACAAGATTTTGCCTATAAATTAAAGAATATGTAAATAATTTGTTTTACAGTTGATCTATTGAGTGAGCCTGGCACTTCTCAACAGCAACAATGTGTGCCAGGGCCTTCTAGCCAGGGTGCTTTATCATCTGGTCAAGTTCCTGAACCTAGGCCAGCTCAAGCTTGTATAGAGTCAAGACCTCCAAGCCAGTTCCATGTGGACCCACCATCATTGAGGCCTATAGTTTCCCCATCTTTCATCATTGTAAATGAGGAACCAATAGAAAGTAAGCAATTTATTGATTTAATAAGCATCCTAGCACCTTAAGTTGATGTGGATATTATAATAAGTATTAAATTAGTATTTTTATTAATTATTTTTTGGAAATGTATACTAAATGCATACATAATTCAGGTGCTATTGTCTGTTGTGTTTAGTAGGTACTATTATAGGTAGGCAGTTAATTTCAAGACTGGCACAAAAAAATATTTATTACATAAATTAGTATGTTGTGCCAGTATAATATAATTATGTATAAAAGTTGCACTAGGTTTTTGTAAGTTTAGAGTAAGTATATAACAAAAAAACAGGGTATATAATTTATAAAAAATATAAATGAACTTAAATAGATGATTGTTACAATGAATTGATACAGAAATGTTGATTTTTAATATCATATATTTCTTTTGTTTGCAGATATTAGAGATTTGGCTAATTCTCCTGATCATACAGCTGCTGCATCTGCATCGCAACCTGCTCAGTTTGGGCAAACAACACCTCGTCGTAGGTTGAGGCCTTCAAGAATACGTTTGTCTCCTGGCAGTCGACCATCGCCTCGTAGGCGTACGATACAAGGGAGACAGACAGAACAAGCTGCTCAACATTTTCTCCATTCTGATGCAGAATGGCGAGCATTCAGAATGCAGCAGCACAATGATCATGTAGAGTTAAAAAAAGAGCAAAATAGAATTAGGGAATTAGAAATAAATATGCAAAAAGACTGGCAAACTTTAGGTTTAAGAGCTTTAGACATACTGGATAAATTAGTTAATAAGTTTTGTAGCGATTAAATTTAAATTGTGTATTAATAGAATAAATTTAAGTAATTAGTATAATTAAACATTATTAATTTTATAACATAAGGTTTAGGAAATAAAAATATGAACAAATTGTCTCAAATATATATAAGTTTTGTAGTGATCAAATTTAAATTGTGTATAATTAGAATAAATTGATTAACTCTTTACCCAGCTTAAATGTTATATTCCATTATAGAAACTAACAATTCCTGTGCAAAATTATGGTGTTTGTCAAATTAAATGTTTACATCTTCAGGCATTTCTGTTTCTTTTCAAAGTCAATTTATCTTGAGATTGCATGTACAGCCATTAATTCCACCTCCATTTTACCCTTTTTATTGGTATTACTCATCCTGCCTCAACTCTTCCCGCAAATAAATCACTGGTTACATTAGTGATGCCAATAAAACAATTATTGCTGCAATCTTCTTACTAGTTGATCTCTCAATACCCTTCCCCTAATAAGATCTGTTGTGGAATTATGTCTATCCCCGATTAATCTCTCATCATGGGTTTGGTCATCATTATCCTCCAATCCTACAATTAACACGAGTATACATTACAAACTATGTATAAAAGTATTTGACATTATGGATATTCTATTTTGTTAATAAATACATACTTATGATTTCTTCTTCTTCCACTGTTACACTACTAATTTCTATATTGTGCAAAACACAACATGCCTGTATTATTTGTGAGCATTTTAATGGCTTGTAATGAAGAGCCCTTTCTTTGTTCAAACAGCGCCAGCGATTTTTTAATCTTCCAAAAGTATTTTCTATTACAACCCTAGCTCTCATATGCTTTGAGTTATAATTCGTCTCTAGAGAGTTGGGAGCAGCATCTAAAATAGGAGTCATTAGCCATGGACGTTGTGGATATCCAGAGTCACCTAAAATTAGTTGCCATTATAAAGTATGTGATTGTTTACCAATTAATATTTTCAGCATAAAGTAAATTCAATGTTGATACATTGTACTAAGAAATTTTACCTAAGAGGCACACTGTTTCCCCGTTTTGATGCAAGGTCTGCATATAATTGTTGACGTTACTATTCTCCCAAATAAATAAGTCATGGTTTGCTCCTCCAAATTTTGCGTTCACATTTAAAATTCTATAGTTGTCATCACATACCTACACAAAAGTAAATAAGTTAATGATCATAGAAAATAAAAAAAACACCTACATATATGTATTAAACAATTAATTTGTGATATAGATATTTACCATTTGCACATTAAGTGAGTGAAAATGTTTTCGGCAATAATACCAATGTTCTTCTTCCCTGGGTGGTGCAAATATTTTAAAATGAGTGCAATCAATGCATCCAATTATACCAGGCATGTGATATTTAGTAAAAAACCTGTAATTATAATGATTATACATTAGGTATTAAACCAATTTATTATAATTCAGGTGCTTATATAATATCATTAAGTTATATTGAACAAACCTTTGACTAATTGCTTGTCTAGCAGCCGGTGTGTCAGGAAACCGAATATATTTATTTATAATATTTGTATGTGTCAGAGCCTTGGTTACCTCTTCAATATAAACACTGCACATTTTTTGGGAAATATGCTTTGCTACTCCCACGGGTCGCTGGTAAGATCCCGTCGCAAAGAAAAATAGTGCTGTGAGGACCTAGAATAATAAAAGTCTATACACAATTGAACATACTCATGTCACATATAATAAACTTAAGTAACCACCGGCACCTACCTTTATTTCCAAAGTAACCCGTTGAGAGGATTTTAAGTTAGTCAAGAGCCTTAACTCCTTACATAAAAACTTGAATTCTCTCTTAGAGAGACGATATTGTTTCCTAAATTCCGTGTCCGAGAGATCATACAATGGGTTATTGCTTCTGCGGGCTCTTGCAAGAAGATCACAAGTTTTATTACGATCATCTTGTGCCCCAGCAGTCGCAACCATTCTCCAAGCAAAAAAAAATCGTGATGCCATTTTATTTTGTATGAGCACAAGTTCACCAACACAAATCTTCTAATAAAATACCACTTTACAAGCTCTCTCACTGCAAAATCCCTTGCGAATAACTTTACCGTCGCGTTCGTGAGTAATAACTGTCAAATGGGTCAAATTTGCAACTCGCACTCGCAAAATGACCGATTTCACGCGTTAATTCGTTTGGATTCGATCGTCACCGTGACAACGTAACATAAACAAATCTCGCACTCACAAATTATGATTCACAATATTGACACTAGATGGCGCTGATCAAATGCCATACAAAACCGCGTTAACGCTAACGCGATCGAGTTGGTAAAAAAACTCAAACTACGAACACAGAGGACAACCGTGGTCGTATGCCATCTACCGTAACAATAGGTACAATACATTCTGCAAAGTACCACGGGGGTGGCTTATTTAGAAAAAGAGTATAAAAGCCGCCGACCGAAACTCCTCTATTCATTCAAATAAAGTGTGTGAAACAGTGCAGACGTTATTATTCCACCGCCTAATCCCAACAGGTAAATCAAGGAAATTAGAACCGAAATTACAAGGGCCTTATAGAATCAAGAAACTTCTACCTAATGATAGGTTTCTAATAGTAGACACCCCTTTAACTCGAAAAGGAAAAGCTTACGAAGCCGTCGTTTCGATTGATAAGATTTTTCCATGGATGTGCTTTGATGTCCCTGCTTGCTCCTTGAGTGACGAAAGCGAGGCGGTTGAAATAAATAAATAAGAAAAAAAATATTATGAAAAGTATTGTATAAAAGATTGGAACAACATGTGATTTTATGAACGTAAGAATAAAATACATTGTTAAATGAAGTACCTACCTAGTTATAATTAGTGATTGTTAATAAGTATCGTAGGTAAATGTTTTGCGTTTAATAAAATTTTGGGGGTTATTGTCACTCGCGTCCGTAGGCTTTACTCTAGTTCCCCTACACGTGACCCCTGGGTTGTGCTAAATGAGTGACACATCTTACTGGTGGTAGGCTTCGGCCGTGGCTAGTGACCACCCACCGGACAAAGCCGTGCCGCCAAACGGCTTGCCGTGTTCCGTCGCGGTGTCCGGTGATGCCATTTAGGGAGACGGGTCGGAATAGTTGCTTAGTGCAGTTGGGCTAATCTGACGCAGGGTGATAACGCCGCATTGGGAGACTAGTCGTGGAGGGTAGCGGGATCCGAGGCACGGTGCACCGCTGGCCGACCGCAGGTAGTTGGGGGCCCAAGTAGTGTGCTAGCCACACATGAAAGGCTGCCCCGCCAACTGACGAAAAATCCCGGGATTGCGCCATCGTGCCGGTCGGCGACCGGTTGAGAGGGCCCGATGGACATTCCCGGGGGGGCTCGGGCGTCCCCGCAGTCTCCAGACTAGTGCCCCTACTGTGTGGTATTTCATCTTGTGTCTGAAGGCTAGAAGCATAAAGTCTCATTCCACTACCGTCTTCCTACCTTCATTCGCTCTTCCAAAATAACTTTTATGAAAATGGCCAAGAATAAGAGAACGTTTCCACAGCGGCAGCACTCCCTCTCACTAAAAGTGCACCTTACCAACATCCGAGGATTGCACTCAAATCTCGTCGCGGTCCATCACCACCTGGAGACTGAAAGACCCGCTCTCTTATTCCTCTCAGAGACGCAGATAAGATGTCCGTCTGACGTGGCGTACCTTTCTTACCCAGGGTTCACTCTGGAGCACAATTTTAAGGCACATGCGGGTGTGTGCTTGTACGCCCGTGATGACATCTGTTGTCGGCGTCTCCGTTATCTTGAAGAGCCCAGATTCTCTGTTATTTGGGTACTGGTGGATACAGGAATTGAGAAAATTCTTTATTCCTGTGTATACCGGTCGCACAGCGGAGATCAGGAGACTACTAGGCTCACAGAATACCTTAGTGAGGCGGCGGATGCGGCACAAAGGCGGTACCCTTGTGCCCAATTAGTACTACTGGGGGATTTTAATGCCCACCACCAAGAGTGGCTTTTCCCATACCAGTGTACCGACCATGCTGGGAGAGAAACGCGGAAGCTAGCGCTGACGCTAAATCTCACTCAGTTGGTCCAGGTGGCAACAAGGGTCCCGGATGTTGACACGCACACAGCCAATTGCTTGGACCTTCTGTTGACAACTGATCCAGACCGCTACTCAGTGTCGGTTTCATCACCCTTGGGTAGCTCCGACCATTGTCTGGTGAAATCTGTATCTGCCTACTCACCGCCCGATCCCAGCCCTAGAGGCACCCGGCGGGTGTGGCGATACAAGTCAGCAGATTGGGATGAGATGCGAGCTTTCTTTGCATCTTATCCTTGGCGCCCCACTTGCTTCTCTTCTGAAGACCCTTCTGCTTGCGCGGATGCTGTGACGGATGTGCTGCGTCAAGGTATGGAGTACTACATTCCATTCTCCGACGTAGCAATGTCAGGCGGAACTCGCCCATGGTTCGGGGCTGAGTGCGGACGCGCTGAAGCGCGGAAGCATGCGGCATACCTGGCATGGGTTGATGCTCGAAACCGCAAAGCAAAGGACATGCGCTTAAAGAAGAGAGCATTTAACAAGGCTGCCAAATCCAGCAAGAAGGTTCTACGGCAAGCTAGATTTGACCACATAAGCCAAATCGGGAAGAAACTAGCTTCAAAACGAGCGGGTAGTAAAGCGTTTTGGTCCCTAGCAAAATCAGTTGAATCGAACTTCCGTCGCCCCTCACTGCCTCCACTGCTGAGACCCGACGGGTCTTTGGCTTACTCTGCTGAAGAGAAAGCAAACTTGTTTGCTTCTCTCTTTGCTGAATCTTCACGTTTAGATACTGCTGGCGAAGTCCCTCCTAGTCTACCAGTTTGCGAGACACATATGTCAGAAATTCGCATTCGTCAGACTGAGGTAAGAAGAACGCTGCGTAATCTGGACGTGAATAAAGCCAATGGCCCAGATGGGATTCCAGCAATTGTACTGAAAACTTGTGCACCTGAGCTTTCTCCTATTTTGACTCGCCTGTTTCGTCTCTCTCTGGTCACTGGGCAAGTGCCTAAAGCCTGGAAGCAAGCTAACGTGCAACCCGTGCCCAAAAAAGGTAGTCGTGCTGAGCCTGCCAACTATAGGCCCATCTCGGTTACGTCCATACTTTGCAAAAGTATGGAACGTGTACTGAATGGCAGGCTCATGGCATACCTAGAAGCGAATGACCTCCTAAGTGACCGACAATACGGATTTCGCCGAAACCGGTCAACTGGAGACCTTCTAGCGTATGCCACTCACATCTGGAGCGAGGCTGTCGAGAGGCATGGGGAAGCGCTTGCCGTTTTACTCGACATCTCGAAGGCCTTCGACAGAGTGTGGCACGATAGCCTCTTAAGCAAGCTTCCTTCATATGGCTTGCCCACTGGGTTATGTGCATGGATATCGGACTTCTTGAGGGAGCGATTGATTCGAGTGGTCATTGATGGCTGCTCCTCCGATCTATTGGCCATCAATGCCGGGGTACCTCAGGGGTCGGTACTTTCTGCGACTCTATTCCTGCTGCATATCAATGATCTGCTTAAGCCCGGTACTTTTGGGTACGCAGACGACAGCACAGTGGTAGAAAGTTATATATCTAATGCACGAACCAGTGGAGTCCAAGTCCAGTCCCTCAGGGAGGCCTTGGTAGAACGCTTGAACTTGTCCTTACAGGCAGTCTCCGATTGGGGCGATGCCAGTCTGGTCAAGTTTAATGCCACTAAAACCCAGGCTTGTCTATTCTCTGCTAAACGGAGTCCCTTCCAACTGACTCCTACTTTCAGAAATGTGTCCGTACCGATAACTGACCACCTAGAGATTCTGGGCGTAACTTTGTCTCCAACTCTCAGTTTTGGCTCCTACATTGAGCATAAAGCTCAATTGGCTGCCAAAAAGCTGGCTATCCTTGCGAAGGTGAGACGGTACTTTACGGCGGGACAGCTGCTCGATCTGTATCAAGCGCAAGTCCGGTCGTGCATGGAGAACTGCTCTCATCTTTGGGATGGATCGGCCAAGTACCAGCTTGAGGCGTTGGAGGCAATCGAGAGACGCGCCAAGAGGCTTATAGGCAACGAATCCATAGTCGAGGCAAGGCTGCAAAGCCTTGATCATCGACGTAAAGTTGCCAGTTTATCGGTTTTTTACCGGATACAGTTCGGCGAGTGTGCCTTGGAATTACACATTTTAATTCCCCCAACCCCTTTCTATCATCGGACGACAAGAGACTCGGCGAAGCGTCATCGATACATGGTTGATATTCCACCAGTGCGCGCACGAAGCGTTTTGCTAGTACATTTATCATGCGCACCGCTAGAGAGTGGAACTCTTTGCCGGAGTCTATATTTCCCGAAAGTTATAATCTGGGTATCTTTAAGTCAAGAGTGAATAGGTATCTTCTAGGCAAACGTGCTCCACCGTAGACCACATCATCACTTACCATCAGGCGAGATAGTGGTCAAACGCAAGCCTATTTATAGTAAAAAAAAAAAATGTTATTTATAAATGATGCGTTGCATTAACCTATTAAGTTAATGAAACTAATGCGACGTCGTAAGATAAATAAAGGAACCCATCTGTATAAATAAATAAAATATATATATATGAGATAATTGTAAACTAAAAACTCACTCTGTTTAGCAGATGTCTAGAACATATCTAACTATGCAAAACTAGTGGGTAGATAAACCTTCACGATCATTTAAAACACGGGCACTAATATTCACAACTATGAACTTTATATTTAAAATCTAGGTCTATTAAGATCATATAGTTAAATAATTAAAATAAAAGACACATATACCTTACACTTTGTTTTAATTTCCGTTCTAGTCAAGAACATTGCAAATACCACAAAACTTATCACAGAATCTATTTATTTATTAAATTGTTACACCAACGACATGTCACAACACAATACAATAATATTTATATAGGTAGTTAAGAATTTATACAATGTGAAATGCCTTTACAGGTGTATACAGCAATTAAAAGTTTCAGAGCTAGAATTGGAAAAAACAAATCAGATTACACGAAAGAAAAAAAAGTATACATACATTTAACATTAATACTATAACTAATCACTTATTACTAATTAATTCAATAATGTCAGTCTTTATATGCACAAATTATTTAATTTAATTAAATGAAGCAAAAAATTCTAAATAATACAAAATTAAAATTGTAAATATTTAAATTAAATTGAAGTTGAAATTGAATACATGTTTTTTGAATGTTTTTATGTCTTTATTGTGAAAAATGTCAATAACGCCCTTGGAACTTGTCAATATGTCGTTATAAGTGTAAGGGTACTTTAGATTTTTATGGAAATATTGGGGGTCACTTACGGAATATTTGTGGGTAGATTGGATACTCGGTGGGGAAGATTTGTTATAAAAGGGAAAGCCTGAACGCTCGCGGAACAGTCGATACGAAACTAGCGGAAATGCTGCTCGGTTTTAATCAGTGTGTGTACATTCGTTTTCAGTTTAGTTTGTGTTTAATCGATCATGTCTAATAGTTCAGAAGTGGGATAGTGAATCAACACCCACAATAGTGAATAATATAAAAACCCGCTGTTTGGAACAACGATGCTGTATGGATTTATTGGAAATTCGGTGAGTCGCTTCTGGTTTTATTTTTGTACCTTTGAATAAAGATAGCAATATTAGTTGGTAGTGAAAATGTGTAACGCATAATACGTAGGATTTCATGATAAAATTGAATTGGCTCTGGTTCGATTCCAGTCTGTAAGGAATATCGATATTTGTGCCGGTGGTAATTATATATTAGAGTTTGAGTTTTAATTCGTTCTACCCAGTATTTAATGAATTTTATAACAGTTAAGTTAAACTGTGCAATTAGTCAAAGTGAGAATATGAGGTTGTGTGTGTCCCATCTTATTGAATAACCTGTTTAGATCAAAGTTAGGATCTATGCCAATGGTTCATAAGATTGTCCGTGGCCTGTTTTTTTGTATACTCAAAGTCGTTTAGTTGATTCTGAGTAGTCCGTGCTTAAGCTGTATGAGAAACTTAAGTGATTGTGATAAATTAATAATACGTAATTAATCCGATTATATTCAGTTAGTTTTTATTGATTAAAGAAAGGGGTACATCCAAGTGTTGTTGTAAACTTGAACATAACTTGGTTACTTTAAAGGGATTACAAGGGATACATAGTTGTCATAAATTAAATTTGATAGTGATTTGATCGAGATCATGTTTTGCTTAACTTTTATCCACACTGTGATATTATAAGGTGTGAAAATATTATTGCAGAGATTTTGTTGATGATGATGATGATGAAAATTGTTACAAGTTTCGTAATTTGCAACTACCCTTAGTTGTTACGGAAAGTTTATAATGTTGTAATCCTCCGTAAATGATATTGCAATTATTTGTGTTAAATAACTACTTGAGCTTTGGTTTAGGTATATTTGGAAAGCCGCAATTGGTGTGGAAACAGGAGATTATGCGATTGGGCTAAGTGGCCTAGTTTGACGGTTTGAAGCTGTACTTTATTATTTTTAGTTTTATGATTATTATTGGTTTTCGGGAGTGACTTATGACAATTTGTACATAGCCTCTTTGCGAACGTCCAAAGTGCCGATGTCTCAATCCGGTAAAGTGACGAACCCATTCACATGGTTCATGTAAACAGGACGGGTCAAGTGAGGAACATATGGAAAGCGATTGAGAATAAAAATGTAGACATGATAGTGACTGCATCGGTGGCCCAGTTGTGATAGGCGCGTGCGTTGCGACTGTTGTGCTGTGGTCTCGGGTTCGATCCCCGTGTCGGGTGAAGTGATGTTGGGATTTTCTATTTGGAAGTGCACGGAGTCAGCCCGGAGTCTGGAGTCGGACCGGTGTGGCGATGGGCTCTCCTTCTGTCGCATTGTGGGACCGTGACGGGTTTGCCAGGGTGTGCTGGTTGCACCTCTGCCTGCCCTTCGGGTATTGCGGGTGAGTGTATATGTATAAAGTGATTGATAGCGATGATGACCTTTCTATACGTAATAATGAGTTGGCTGTAGGATGAAGTAACAAAGAAAATGTTCTCGATATTGAAAAATCTAATTATGGATAAAAATGTTAATAATTAATTTGATTTGATATAATGGATTCTTTGATAACTTGTTATTGTTTCGTAATTATTTGAGTATTGAATTGACTAGTATCATTGATTGTATTTTTTAATGGAGAACTATCTGAAGCGCAGGAGGCCAATAGGCCATTGTGAGAGGAGTGTCTGATGGTCAATTTATCTGCATACACATGAGGCCAATAAGTCAACTAGTATGGAATACTGGGAAGTATCTGATCGTTACACGGATTGGAGTGTTTGCATACACAGGTGGGCGATAACCCAATTATGGAGTATGCTTAAACACAATGGATGGTATTTTGATAAGTTGCTATAAATCTTGTATTGTGATTATGTTTACGCGAATTGAACTTGATTTGAATGCAAAGATCGAAAGTGAATATGATTAATGGAAATTGGATGAATGGATGAATGGGTCAATTGGAAGTCGGCAGGATGAACGGAGTGAATGACTTGCGATTGAATGTGCTTGAGGTGATGAGCATTTGGTTGGATACGCCCGGGGTTAAGGGCTTGTGAATGAGTGTGCCCGGGGTTAAGGGCTTGTGGATGAGTGTGCCCGGGGTTTAGGGCTTGTGGAAGGTTGTGCCCGGGGTTTAGGGCTTGTGGAAGGTTGTGCCCGGGGTTTAAGGCTTGTGGAAGGTTGTGCCCGGGGTTTAGGGCTTGTGGAAGGTTGTGCCCGGGGTTTAGGGCTTGTGGAAGGTTGTGCCCGGGGTTTAGGGCTTGTGGAAGGTTGTGCCCGGGGTTTAAGGCTTGTGGAAGGTTGTGCCCGGGGTTTAGGGCTTGTGGATGGATGTGCCCGGGGTTTAGGGCTTGTGGATGGATGTGCCCGGGGTTTAGGGCTTGTGGATGGATGTGCCCGGGGTTAAGGGCTTATGAATGGATGTGCCCGGGGTTAAGGGCTTGTGGATGTATATGCCCGAGGTTAAGGGCTTGTGGATGGATATGCCCGAGGTTAAGGGCTTATGAGTTGATGTACTCGAGGTCCAGGGTTTAACGGGGTTAGTCAGTAGTTGCGCCCGAGGTTAAGGGCCAACTAATGAGTTTGCCCGAGAGCAAGATACCATCAGTGATTGTGCTCGCGATAAAGGGCCAATTAGTGATTGTGCTCGCGATAAAGGGCCAATTAGTGATTGTGCTCGCGATAAAGGGCCAATTAGTGATTGTGCTCGCGATAAAGGGCCAGTTAGTGATTATGCTCGCGATAAAGGGCCAATTAGTGATGCATTAAAGATATAGGGACTGAAATTGATAACGAATCTGGTGATTCATCGAGTGATAATGTTGATGTTGATGCTGATATACAAAGCGAAGGGACTCGCTTGAAGCAGGATGGCCGAGCTGTAAGGGTACTTTAGATTTTTATGGAAATATTGGGGGTCACTTACGGAATATTTGTGGGTAGATTGGATACTCGGTGGGGAAGATTTGTTATAAAAGGGAAAGCCTGAACGCTCGCGGAACAGTCGATACGAAACTAGCGGAAATGCTGCTCGGTTTTAATCAGTGTGTGTACATTCGTTTTCAGTTTAGTTTGTGTTTAATCGATCATGTCTAATATAAGTTTGAGTCATTCTGTTGATGGGGGCATGTTTCCCTAAATTGGTTCTGCTATTAACCGGCTTGAAGAATAGCATTGTTGAAGGGTATCTAGGCGTTCTACGAGGAACTGCAACATTTATTTGACTTAGGGACTCAGGGGTACTTAAACCACCATGGAGTATTTTGTGAAGCGTCAAGAGATCACTAATTTTGCGTCTATCTAAGAGTGAGTCCATATTAAAATGCTTTAATCTAGTACTATAATCTGCGCGATAAGGGCACTGACGGTCTCTATAAGCCAAAAAACGAGTAAAGTTTCGTTGAATCCGTTCTATTCTCTCTGAGTGAACTTTGTAATGAGGATTCCAAATAGGTGACACATATTCTATCAGATTGCGGATCAGCGCATTATATAATGTAATTACGGATGTGGGTTGTTTGAAATGTTTACAAGAACGTTTTAAGAAGCCGAGCATTTTCCAGGATTTAATCATAATAACATCTATGTGTTCTACGAAATCCAATTTACAATCTAATTGAATGCCAAGATCTCGCAATGATGAACATTCATTCAGTGTTGCATTAAATATTGAATAAGAAGCCTGAATTATTACTTTGTTTCTTGTGAATCTTATATGATGGCACTTTGAAGGATTCAGAGTCATTTTATTTATAGAGCACCAGTTGCAGATAGCATCGAGATCCGCTTGTAGAAGCAATATATCGTTTTGACACTTTATGTGCCTGTATATCTTCAGATCATCCGCGAACATAGAACATTTACTAAAAGATATCACATCTATGATGTCGTTGATAAATGCCAAAAAAAGAATTGGACCCAGATGGGAACCTTGAGGAACTCCTGATAAAGGAGTAAAGTCAAAAGAAGAAGAGAAACCACCAGTTGTCACCCTCATCACTCTGTCCTTTAAGTATGAGTCAATCCAAACAAGTAGGTCGCCGTGAACGCCATAATGTTTTAATTTTGTAATTAGTATATTGTGGTTAACTTTGTCAAATGCGCTACTGAAATCTAAGTATATGCTATCGGTTTGAATTTTTTTGTCAACAGCAGACATCAAGTCGTTTGCGTAATTTAATAGGTTACTCAAGGTTGATTTATTTTTACGAAAACCGTGTTGTGCATCGGAAATAAAATTTTGTAAATGATTTGTTAAGATGGGACAAACAATTTTTTCCAATAGTTTGGGAATCACACTTAAGATCGAAACAGGCCGATAGTTTTTTATACTACATTTGTCACCCTTTTTATGTATAGGCATAATGTTAGCAATCTTCCAGTATGAGGGAAATGTGCCAGATTGAATCGATTTTTCAAATAGTATTTTTAGTGGAAGTGTTAACTGTTTATAGGTTTTTTTAATAAAAAGAGGGGGAATTCCATCTGGGCCTGCGCCTTTACTATCATCGATTGATTTTCAATCAAATCTATCACCGTTAATTCTAATTACATTTGTTCTTATTTACCTTGATTTTGCAACCCAACACTAACAGTAGCCACCAAAAATGTCCTTCCCTCTCGATGGCCGGCCAAAACCTCCCGAGACCGTCCAGCCATCTCCCTTTTTAATTATAGTGTTGCCATCTACATCCATATTTTTATAATTTTCCTCAACAATTTAACAATAAACCTAACACTCGACCATCCTGACCATGTGCAGGTCCCTATGCACATTTGTAAAATTAGAACAACCTAACACTCTGCCTATTGACATGATTTGCTTGACATAAGTTTTGATTAAAATATTAAATATATTGAGTAAAAAAATATATTTTTATACAGTGAAAAGAATACAAAAAAAAAAACCAATGATCTTCATCTACTGTTACGGATACCATTTCATCATTATTCTTTAACCAACTATTAATAAGTCTTGCGTGCCTCGTTCACATTTCTCGCTAAGACTTATCAACACTTAATCTTTTTATCTATCCTACTGGTGTGAACCCTCAATTCTCACAACCAGTAGCATAGACCTATTACTGTAAACCCTCATTCTTACAGTAACATCATCATAAGAATATACCAATGATTATATTAATAAGTCTTGCGTGCCTCGTTCACATTTCTCGCTAAGACTTATCAACACTTAATCTTTGTATCTATCCTACTGGTGTGAACCCTCAATTCTCACAACCAGTAGCATAGACCTATTACTGTAAACCCTCATTCTTACAGTAACATCATCATAAGAATATACCAATGATTATATTAATAAGTCTTGCGTGCCTCGTTCACATTTCTCGCTAAGACTTATCAACACTTAATCTTTGTATCTATCCTACTGGTGTGAACCCTCAATTCTCACAACCAGTAGCATAGACCTATTACTATAAACCCTCATTCTTACAGTAACATCATCATAAGAATATACCAATGATTATATTAATAAGTCTTGCGTGCCTCGTTCACATTTCTCGCTAAGACTTATCAACACTTAATCTTTGTATCTATCCTACTGGTGTGAACCCTCAATTCTCACAACCAGTAGCATAGACCTATTACTGTAAACCCTCATTCTTACAGTAACATCATCATAAGAATATACCAATGATTATATTAATAAGTCTTGCGTGCCTCGTTCACATTTCTCGCTAAGACTTATCAACACTTAATCTTTGTATCTATCCTACTGGTGTGAACCCTCAATTCTCACAACCAGTAGCATAGACCTATTACTGTAAACCCTCATTCTTACAGTAACATCATCATAAGAATATACCAATGATTATATTAATAAGTCTTGCGTGCCTCGTTCACATTTCTCGCTAAGACTTATCAACACTTAATCTTTGTATCTATCCTACTGGTGTGAACCCTCAATTCTCACAACCAGTAGCATAGACCTATTACTGTAAACCCTCATTCTTACAGTAACATCATCATAAGAATATACCAATGATTATATTAATAAGTCTTGCGTGCCTCGTTCACATTTCTCGCTAAGACTTATCAACACTTAATCTTTGTATCTATCCTACTGGTGTGAACCCTCAATTCTCACAACCAGTAGCATAGACCTATTACTGTAAACCCTCATTCTTACAGTAACATCATCATAAGAATATACCAATGATTATATTAATAAGTCTTGCGTGCCTCGTTCACATTTCTCGCTAAGACTTATCAACACTTAATCTTTGTATCTATCCTACTGGTGTGAACCCTCAATTCTCACAACCAGTAGCATAGACCTATTACTGTAAACCCTCATTCTTACAGTAACATCATCATAAGAATATACCAATGATTATATTAATAAGTCTTGCGTGCCTCGTTCACATTTCTCGCTAAGACTTATCAACACTTAATCTTTGTATCTATCCTACTGGTGTGAACCCTCAATTCTCACAACCAGTAGCATAGACCTATTACTGTAAACCCTCATTCTTACAGTAACATCATCATAAGAATATACCAATGATTATATTAATAAGTCTTGCGTGCCTCGTTCACATTTCTCGCTAAGACTTATCAACACTTAATCTTTGTATCTATCCTACTGGTGTGAACCCTCAATTCTCACAACCAGTAGCATAGACCTATTACTATAAACCCTCATTCTTACAGTAACATCATCATAAGAATATACCAATGATTATATTAATAAGTCTTGCGTGCCTCGTTCACATTTCTCGCTAAGACTTATCAACACTTAATCTTTGTATCTATCCTACTGGTGTGAACCCTCAATTCTCACAACCAGTAGCATAGACCTATTACTGTAAACCCTCATTCTTACAGTAACATCATCATAAGAATATACCAATGATTATATTAATAAGTCTTGCGTGCCTCGTTCACATTTCTCGCTAAGACTTATCAACACTTAATCTTTGTATCTATCCTACTGGTGTGAACCCTCAATTCTCACAACCAGTAGCATAGACCTATTACTGTAAACCCTCATTCTTACAGTAACATCATCATAAGAATATACCAATGATTATATTAATAAGTCTTGCGTGCCTCGTTCACATTTCTCGCTAAGACTTATCAACACTTAATCTTTGTATCTATCCTACTGGTGTGAACCCTCAATTCTCACAACCAGTAGCATAGACCTATTACTGTAAACCCTCATTCTTACAGTAACATCATCATAAGAATATACCAATGATTATATTAATAAGTCTTGCGTGCCTCGTTCACATTTCTCGCTAAGACTTATCAACACTTAATCTTTGTATCTATCCTACTGGTGTGAACCCTCAATTCTCACAACCAGTAGCATAGACCTATTACTGTAAACCCTCATTCTTACAGTAACATCATCATAAGAATATACCAATGATTATATTAATAAGTCTTGCGTGCCTCGTTCACATTTCTCGCTAAGACTTATCAACACTTAATCTTTGTATCTATCCTACTGGTGTGAACCCTCAATTCTCACAACCAGTAGCATAGACCTATTACTGTAAACCCTCATTCTTACAGTAACATCATCATAAGAATATACCAATGATTATATTAATAAGTCTTGCGTGCCTCGTTCACATTTCTCGCTAAGACTTATCAACACTTAATCTTTGTATCTATCCTACTGGTGTGAACCCTCAATTCTCACAACCAGTAGCATAGACCTATTACTATAAACCCTCATTCTTACAGTAACATCATCATAAGAATATACCAATGATTATATTAATAAGTCTTGCGTGCCTCGTTCACATTTCTCGCTAAGACTTATCAACACTTAATCTTTGTATCTATCCTACTGGTGTGAACCCTCAATTCTCACAACCAGTAGCATAGACCTATTACTGTAAACCCTCATTCTTACAGTAACATCATCATAAGAATATACCAATGATTATATTAATAAGTCTTGCGTGCCTCGTTCACATTTCTCGCTAAGACTTATCAACACTTAATCTTTGTATCTATCCTACTGGTGTGAACCCTCAATTCTCACAACCAGTAGCATAGACCTATTACTGTAAACCCTCATTCTTACAGTAACATCATCATAAGAATATACCAATGATTATATTAATAAGTCTTGCGTGCCTCGTTCACATTTCTCGCTAAGACTTATCAACACTTAATCTTTGTATCTATCCTACTGGTGTGAACCCTCAATTCTCACAACCAGTAGCATAGACCTATTACTGTAAACCCTCATTCTTACAGTAACATCATCATAAGAATATACCAATGATTATATTAATAAGTCTTGCGTGCCTCGTTCACATTTCTCGCTAAGACTTATCAACACTTAATCTTTGTATCTATCCTACTGGTGTGAACCCTCAATTCTCACAACCAGTAGCATAGACCTATTACTGTAAACCCTCATTCTTACAGTAACATCATCATAAGAATATACCAATGATTATATTAATAAGTCTTGCGTGCCTCGTTCACATTTCTCGCTAAGACTTATCAACACTTAATCTTTGTATCTATCCTACTGGTGTGAACCCTCAATTCTCACAACCAGTAGCATAGACCTATTACTGTAAACCCTCATTCTTACAGTAACATCATCATAAGAATATACCAATGATTATATTAATAAGTCTTGCGTGCCTCGTTCACATTTCTCGCTAAGACTTATCAACACTTAATCTTTGTATCTATCCTACTGGTGTGAACCCTCAATTCTCACAACCAGTAGCATAGACCTATTACTATAAACCCTCATTCTTACAGTAACATCATCATAAGAATATACCAATGATTATATTAATAAGTCTTGCGTGCCTCGTTCACATTTCTCGCTAAGACTTATCAACACTTAATCTTTGTATCTATCCTACTGGTGTGAACCCTCAATTCTCACAACCAGTAGCATAGACCTATTACTGTAAACCCTCATTCTTACAGTAACATCATCATAAGAATATACCAATGATTATATTAATAAGTCTTGCGTGCCTCGTTCACATTTCTCGCTAAGACTTATCAACACTTAATCTTTGTATCTATCCTACTGGTGTGAACCCTCAATTCTCACAACCAGTAGCATAGACCTATTACTGTAAACCCTCATTCTTACAGTAACATCATCATAAGAATATACCAATGATTATATTAATAAGTCTTGCGTGCCTCGTTCACATTTCTCGCTAAGACTTATCAACACTTAATCTTTGTATCTATCCTACTGGTGTGAACCCTCAATTCTCACAACCAGTAGCATAGACCTATTACTGTAAACCCTCATTCTTACAGTAACATCATCATAAGAATATACCAATGATTATATTAATAAGTCTTGCGTGCCTCGTTCACATTTCTCGCTAAGACTTATCAACACTTAATCTTTGTATCTATCCTACTGGTGTGAACCCTCAATTCTCACAACCAGTAGCATAGACCTATTACTGTAAACCCTCATTCTTACAGTAACATCATCATAAGAATATACCAATGATTATATTAATAAGTCTTGCGTGCCTCGTTCACATTTCTCGCTAAGACTTATCAACACTTAATCTTTGTATCTATCCTACTGGTGTGAACCCTCAATTCTCACAACCAGTAGCATAGACCTATTACTGTAAACCCTCATTCTTACAGTAACATCATCATAAGAATATACCAATGATTATATTAATAAGTCTTGCGTGCCTCGTTCACATTTCTCGCTAAGACTTATCAACACTTAATCTTTGTATCTATCCTACTGGTGTGAACCCTCAATTCTCACAACCAGTAGCATAGACCTATTACTGTAAACCCTCATTCTTACAGTAACATCATCATAAGAATATACCAATGATTATATTAATAAGTCTTGCGTGCCTCGTTCACATTTCTCGCTAAGACTTATCAACACTTAATCTTTGTATCTATCCTACTGGTGTGAACCCTCAATTCTCACAACCAGTAGCATAGACCTATTACTGTAAACCCTCATTCTTACAGTAACATCATCATAAGAATATACCAATGATTATATTAATAAGTCTTGCGTGCCTCGTTCACATTTCTCGCTAAGACTTATCAATACTTAATCTTTGTATATATCCTACTGGTGTAAACCCTCAATTTTCACAACCAGTAGCATAGATCTATTAGGTAGGATCTATTCCTTATATAGTATGTAACAACACAATATGAACTGTAAATAACCATAAACTATTTAATTTCAGTTAATTTGAACAGTATATATTTAATGCAAATTATACAATATCTTGTAATAATAATAAAACCAATACAATATGTTGTATCATTAAAGAAAATACAATAAAAGTTAACGTAACCTCCTTATTCATTTCAAGACAATCTTTTTATCGTACATTCCATTCCAAATTAGTAGATATAATTTATGATTAATGGAAAATATAACTAAATGTAAATTCCTTTTCACTAGTACCAATAGTCTAGGGGTGTCACAATTTTATTTACATCAATTCTACGTTACTATCATCATTACCATCGTCGTCATCGTCATTTACCTCTAAGGTAGCCACATGAACCCAAGGCGACATACGATCGGCAGCAATTGTCGTTGTGCGTTTATTTTTCCTCTCGTTAGACCTGGTACAGTTGCAACTTTGTAACGATCATTATCCAATACCTCTACTACTCTAAATGGTCCTATATAGGACGGTAAAAGCTTTTTACTTTTCCCGTCGTTAGTGAAATTAACTTTAGTGATTTTAACTAAATCGCCTTCACCATAAACATGAGAGGGATGCCTGTTTTTGTCATAATGCTCTTTCTGTTTACTCTGTTCATAATCGATTTTGTCTTTAACAGATTCTCTGATAGAAGTGAGATCTGTGTTTTCTCTAGTCTCAGTTACTACTTCATTAAGTCTAGGATCTATCTCAGATTTCATACAAAAACCAAACATAGTATCCGAAGGGGTCTTACCCGTTGTCTTTTGGCGTGTATTATTCATTCCCCATTGAATTGTCCCTACTTTATTGTCCCATTCCCTTTCTTTTGGCGTGTATTATTCATTCCCCATTGAATTGTCCCTACTTTATTGTCCCATTCCCTTTCATTATCATTAAGATTTTGTGCCGTCAACGAATTTAGAATGGTGCGGTTATACCGCTCTGCTTGACCATTTGCCCTGGGACAAGCTACTGCATTAAGCACGTGCTTGATACCTTTATCTAAGCAAAATCTTTTAAAAAGATGTGACGTAAAAGATGTCCCGCGATCACTTATAATTCGATCCGGATTTCGGAAGGAGCAAAAGATTTCTTCCAAAGCTTGTATAGATGTTTGCGACTTTGTATTTCGGACTGGTTTGATCCATACAAACTTAGTGAATGCGTCTACAGCTACTAGAATATAGCAGTTTCCGCGTTTAGTTTTCACAAATGGCCCCAAATGGTCAATATGTAAGGTGTGAAGAGGCACATCCACTTTTGTAATAGGATGTAGATGTCCTTTACCTGTATTATTATTTTTAGAATACGCACACTCTATACAAGCCTGGACGTATTTCTTGACGAAACGGGACATTTTTGGAAACCAGTACATACCTTTTATTCGCTCTAAAGTCTTTTCAATACCAAAATGTCCGATTTCGTCGTGATTTTTACGTAAAATTTGCCACCTTGCACCTTTTGGGACTACCCATCTTAGCTGAGTTTTATCACCATCTAAACATCGATACACCTTTTCATCTTTAAGACAATAATTACTCCTTTTTTTTTTTTTTTTTATCCTGGCACGGCAAAGTGACCGCACTGTACCTGATGGTAAGCACAGTGCGGTCCAAATAGAGTACTGAGTAGCGAGAGACGATCTATCCCCCACTACTCAACACACTCATGCCGGCCTGCTTCTTCACACTACGCCATGAGCAAGAAGGTGAAGAAGGGGTCGAGGGTCTAGTGTCAGAGTACTAAGAAGGCCGCAAAATGGCCATTGTACCCCAACTCCAGACCCCCGACAAAAACCGGATGTACACTGGCTGATCCCGGAACGCGACACACTTGCGTGTGCCACTATGGCGGGTTTTTCGCCATGTGTACGGTGGTTGCTATCCGGGCGGATACGAATATCCTACCACCAGCTAAATGGTACCACTCCTGATGTATTTTAATCCATCAGCATCGAGATTGCTAGTTAAAATATCACGGATCCTACGTAATTCAGAATCCCCTAGTTGCAGAGTGGCTAACCAATCCTCACTATTTATCGTCATCACTAAAGGGATATGTTCTAACTCTAATGAACTTTCAACTTCGCCGCGGACCGGGTTTCGAGACAGGGCATCCACGTGAGCCATTTTAGTTCCTGCGCGATACTCTACAGTACAGCTAAACTCCTGCAAGAGTAACCACCATCTTGCTATACGAGGTATGAGGTCTCGTTTAATGAATGTTGACCGTAACGCACTACAATCAGTCACAATTTTAAAATTGTGACCTAATAAATACACCCTGAACCTTTTTAATGAACATACTACCGCCAGTGTCTGTAATTCATAGGCGTGAAAGTTTTTCTCCTCAGGTGACGTCTGACGGCTATAGTAAGCTACTGGATGAAGAGAGTCAGAATCGTGAAACTTTTGAAATAATATGCCTCCAATACCAGTTTTGCTGGCATCAGTATGTAATTCGGTCTGAGCAGCCGGATTATAGATTGCTAATATGGGTCTATCTACTAATCTACCTTTCAGGTCCAAAAACGCTTGTTCTTGGTCGGATGTCCATTCCCAGATGGCATTCTTTTTTAGGAGTTTATTTAAAGGGTATGACAAAATTGCAAAACCTTTTATAAATTTCCTAAAATAACCAACTAAGCCCAGAAACTGCCGAACTGAATGTTGATTAGTAGGTCGTGGAAAATCTTGTACGCATTGTGTTTTCTTACTACCAGGACGGACTCCAGAAACGCTTATCTCATAACCTAAATAATTGATGGTATTTTGTAAAAAATAACATTTAGATAAATTTAACGTTAAATTTGCCTGTTCTATTAATTTTAATATTTTCTCGAGTCTTTCTAAGCATTGATCTACACTTTCCCCATAGATAAGAATATCATCAATGTAAGCCGTGGCCTCTGTAAACCGAGACGAACCTAAAACTTTATTGATCATTCGTTGGAATACAGCGGGTGCGTTTGCTAGCCCAAATGGCATACGATTAAACTCGTATTGTCCATCCGGAGTAACAAACGACGTAAGTGGTTTCGAATTTTCAGAAATCGGGACTTGGTAATAGCCGGAAGTTAAGTCTAGCGTGATAAAGTAAGCTTGCCCTGACAACTTGGCGATTTCGTCTTCGATAACAGGCATAGGATAACGCTCCTTGACTGTTATGGAGTTCAGCATACGATAGTCAATACACATCCGCACTCCACCGTCCTTCTTGCGGACTAATATTATTGGACTAGCGTATTCCGAGACAGATTCTTTTACAATGCCTGCCTTAAGCATTTCACTAACCATATCTCGAACTTGTTCTCTTTCTTTATGTGACAATCTGTAGGGACGATAAACAATAGGCTTACGACTGTTTAATTCTATATCCATCTCTGCAACGTTGGTATGCCCCAAATCCTTTAAGCATTCAGCAAAACAATGCTTATAATTTTGTAATAAATCTAATAAACTTCGTTTTTGTGATTCGCTTACTGTGTTTCCTATACGAACCTTGCTAATACAAATTCTATCATGATCTGATATAAACACCTCAGTAGGGGGTGTTATAATCCGATTGACTACTTGTACTTTAGTACCTCGTGCTACCACCATTCCTTCCCGTAATAGACTGACGTCCATCATAGGAACAATATTGAGGTATAATATACTATCCCTTACGTAATAAATGCCCCCGTTAATCAAAAATTGCTGATTTGGTCGGCCGACGACTTTGCAATTTAAAAGAATATTTCCGCTATACGGTGAGTTCACTTTGGCTTTGACAGTAGTTGGACCAAAAATTTCTATGTCAGCAAGCATTATTACAGGTGTGTTAGTTTCATTTAAATTACAGCTTTTATTGCAATCAATGTTTTTATTGATATCATAAAACTTTAATTCATCTACAGTTTTATAAACCAGTATATGAGACTGTTCGGTAAAAGTTTGACCAACTAATAGCGGCACATCCAGTAACACGTCTTCAATAACATGACATATAACCCTTGCCCCAACACTGTCAATGCATAAATTGATCTCAACCCTACCCTTCGAATAAACGACCTCATTGCCAAAACCCTTCAATGGTAAGGATATTTTATCCATATTCAGTCTTAATGTACCTATTGTAGATAGCGTAATAAGTGAAACGTCGCTACCAAAATCTACGAAACAATAAATCTGTATTCCGTTAATTGTGCAATTCTTTATATACTTTGAGTTAGAACTTGAACTTAATATTCGCATAGTCTTTGAAATAGATTCAGTAATACTACGCCCTTGATCCGTTCGAGGATCATTTCTAAGTGTACAATTCTCAGATTTATGTCCAACACGATTACACTTTGTACATTGTGACAAAGGCTGCGGACACTTTAAATAAGGGTGACCCTTTTCTTTACAATTATAACAAAAAATTGGCTTTGCGTAAGACCGATTTGAAAACTTTCGAGTAAGAATATTTGTATTGCTACTATTACTTTCAGAATTTATCCTACTCTTAATATGAAATTGACTGATTGTCTGTGATTTATCTTGGCTGCTCATTAAAAATTGCAGCAATTGATCAGGCTGAGTGCAACGTAGAGCATTGGCACTTGACTTCATGGTTTTATCACTCAACCCATGAATCAAACAATCTACAGCACGTTTGCCGTCGATGTCCCAACGGTTCAGAAGGGCTAGTTTTTCATAATAATAAACCTCTAGTGGTTCAGTAAACTTACTTCGTCTTTGAAGCATGTCCTCCAAGGACTGGCCATAGTTTTGTTCACAGGGAAATGCGCTTAAAAGTTTCCCTTGCCATTCAGGCCAACTAAACAGAATAGAATTTTGACTATCATACCAAACTTTGGCCAATCCCTGAAGTTTTTGCATCGCGAAATGGACAGTAGTTCGTTCGTCCCATCCATAGACAGCAGCACACTCATTAACCTTTTTAATCCAGATATCGGTTCTTTGACTTTTAATTGATGGATCAAAATCTGGCAATATATTCTTATGATTAATACTAGAAGTAGAAGGTAACAATGAGCCTGCTGTCACTGGCTGGGATTTCATAGAATTTACAATATTCATCACATCTTTACGCGTAAAATAAGGGCTACGTGACCTTGAATGTCGTGCGTTGACTCTGCCATCCTCCTGTTGGCTGACACCCCGTCGCCGCTGTTTACTGCGCTCCCGGATGACATGTTCTTCAAGGACACGGATCCGCCTCCGTTGCCTGTCCAGTTCCTGTTCTCGTTCGCGTAGGTCCAAATCTCGGCTCTGTAATCTGCGACTATGGCTCTTCTCACGTTCACGTCCCTGACGACTACTACTGGCGTCATTCCGGTACTCACTTCGACTTTGTACACGCTCTCGATCCTTACGCTCGTGTCCACGTTGGGTGCTTCGCATGGCACTACGGCTATGATGGCTACGACTTCTATCGCGATAGCTATGGCTGCAACTATGCCGTAGATTTTCTGCTCCTGCACGTGTATCACCACGATCCGGTGTCGTCAGTTGACGCCGAGAAGACATGTCAGTATTGCGTAGCGTTGCCTGATACTCGAACCAATAGGATTTGATTTATAGGCTACGTGTCTACAATTTTAAATACCCTGAGTCGGTCGAAACAGAAAAAAAATATATATATATATTTGTACATACTATACTAAAACCTACATATTTACTTAAAGTTGCATTGTTACTATATGTACATACCCTATATAATATTGTATTATAATTACAAAAACCATAAATATGTAGGTATATATATATTTCTAAAATATATTGTATTTTACAGTATAACTTTATGTATATTTTACTATTAAACAACGATTTCTATTGCAACATAGTGGGCCTAGCAAGCAGGAATAATCCCACTTCTGAAATGTAAACTAAAAACTCACTCTGTTTAGCAGATGTCTAGAACATATCTAACTATGCAAAACTAGTGGGTAGATAAACCTTCACGATCATTTAAAACACGGGCACTAATATTCACAACTATGAACTTTATATTTAAAATCTAGGTCTATTAAGATCATATAGTTAATAATTAAAATAAAAGACACATATACCTTACACTTTGTTTTAATTTCCGTTCTAGTCAAGAACATTGCAAATACCACAAAACTTATCACAGAATCAAATCTATCACCGTTAATTCTAATTACATTTGTTCTTATTTACCTTGATTTTGCAACCCAACACTAACAGTAGCCACCAAAAATGTCCTTCCCTCTCGATGGCCGGCCAAAACCTCCCGAGACCGTCCAGCTATCTCCCTTTTTAATTATAGTGTTGCCATCTACATCCATATTTTTATAATTTTCCTCAACAATTTAACAATAAACCTAACATAATGTTTAAATATCAGTGAGATTGTCCGTAACCAAGAGTAGTGACAATGACTTCGTCGCTCGGGAGGGTTACGAGACAACATTCTGTTAATGAAGGAATTGAAGTAACCTTACAGAAGCTACATAAAGTGAAAAATATTGATTATAAGAGAAAAAAGTGAGGGTATCAATGAATAGGAGGAGTAACAATGACTTTGTTACTCAGGGGGGTTAGAGATACGCAGCTATGTTCTGTTGAGTGACAGATTGAAGTGATCTCTCAGAACTTAGCTATAAATAGATATTAATTGTAAGAATAAGTGATGACTATGACCAGAAGGAGTGAGAGTGAATTTGTTACTCAGGTATTGTTATTATTAGGTGAAGTAATCGAAGTATCCCTTCATTGCCTAGTTATAGATAAAATTGTGTGACGTATACTTGTCTTATCCATAAATCACAAAGACTAATTTCTGTTTATATATTGTTTTTTTTTCACGTGTAATTTATTATACAATTATATTATCACTTGAGGCGATCTGATCAAAACAATGAGATTGTATTTATATAGCTATTTACGGAATCTAGTATATGTTTATGTAACCAAACGAAGGGACTCGTTTGTTGTCACTGATGGCCGACTGTAGCAACACTGACAAGTTGGATTTATAATGTGGCAACATTGAGTCGCGGTATCTAGCTTACCAACACAAGATCGGCTCGGTCAGCCATTCGATTATTCTTCGTGCGATACAGTCGTTGTTATCTTGGTGCCAAAATAAAATAGTGGATACATAAAGTCAAGAGTATAAGATATCCAGGCCGGAGAAATGAAAAACTTCTTGTATAGGCGTTTTTTATATACACATGTGGCGGCACACAAGCGCCTCACACCGACGAGATAGCAATGATGCCAGACTGAATCGCGGTTCTTAAATTTGAGCGACACATTGTATATATATAAGCTCCAAATATCAACGGTTGGAGGGGCCGCGGCCGGTCGGGCATAACACCCGCCTGACTGGAGATACCCCCCTTCGCTAGAGGAACACTACCACCCGTTCCTCTATAGTGGTGACCCCAGACGCTGAACAACATCCGCACCTACACCGGAACTCCAACCAACCATCCGCATCGCCATCCGCACCGCATCACAAAAATAATCAAATAATCAAACCCAAAAATTTAGTAATAGTCAATTAAAAAAAAACATAAACAATCAATAACATAAAATAATAGTATTGCAAGTTATAATTCTTAGACTATACACAAAATATCCTATCGAGGCACTAAAAAAAAAAAATATAAATATATATATAAGTATAATTACAAGTTATAAATTATGATTATCTTTCATTAAACGTTGTTAAATAATTTGTTATCAGAGATTTGAACTGGCCTTGTTTATTGTGGAAGATGTCTATGCCAACCGAAGCAAGTGACGCATCATTATACAGATTAACCAAGCGCACAATAGGTGAGTGTTTACCCAGATTTGTTCTATGTCGAGGAGCTTTGAATAATGCGACAGGGTGGCGTGGGATATTGTAAGGTACATTAACACCGATCTTAACAAGAAGTTTTGGACAATCAATGTCATTGTTGAGAAGTTTATAAAAGAAAAGAAGGTCAAGAATAGCACGACGAGATTTAAGGGATATAATTTTGAAATGTTTTAGTCTCTCTTCATATGATCTTAGAGAATTATGAATTTTCATCCTGTAGGCCAGATTTTTTACCAATCTCCTTTGCAACCCCTCAATTCTCGCAGCATGTACCTCATAGGAAGGGTTCCAGACAGTACTACAATACTCGAGACGACTTCTTACAAAGGCATTAAACAATAATATTGCAGTGGCTGGTTCCCTGAATTCCTTTGAGTTCCTTAAAACAAATCCAAGTGCCTTATATGCAGCTCTGACCGTTATATCGATGTGCGACGTGAGACGTAGTTGGGAATCCAAATGCACACCCAGATCTCGGATATTGTCTGTTTCTGACAGAACATTCCCTTCAATATGATAAATAGATTTGAATTTATTTCGTTTTCGGCTAAACTTGATATGATAACATTTTGAGTTATTCAAATACATATTGTTACGAGAACACCATTGGCTTAAGCTATCGATATCTGTTTGTAAGAGCCGCATGTCTGAGTTGCTATTTACAATGCGCGTCAACTTCAGGTCATCGGCATATAGATATGCTCTTGAATGTTGGAAAACATTGCTTATATCGTCTAAAAATATATTGAAGAAAAGAGGTCCCGAGTTTGACCCCTGCGGAACACCTGAAGTGGCTAAAAAGGTGTTGGACTCCATACCGTCAACAACAACCGACGACTGCTTTGATTCCAGATAAGACCTACACCAGTTCAAAGTAGTGTTGGTTATGCCGAATGACCTCAATTTTGCAAGTAGTATACTATGGTTGACTTTGTCAAAAGCCTTGGAAAAATCGGTGTAAATGGCGTCTACTTCAAGGCCCTGGCCAACAGCAATAGTTAAATCGGAAACGTAATCAATTAAATTGGTGTTGGTAGATTTTTTTATCATAAATCCATGCTGATTACTAGACAGGTATTTCCTTACGTGATTATATATTATTGAGTGAACCAATGACTCAAAAATCTTAGAAAAAGAAGAGAGAATTGAAATTGGTCGATAATTAGAAACTAGGTCACGCTTGCCACTCTTAAAAATCGGCACAATCCTAGCTTTTTTCCAAATACTTGGAAATATTCCCGACTTAAGTGACATGTTGTATAAATTTGTTAGAGGGACAGATAAAGAATGAGCGCAACGAGAAATGAAAAAAGGTGGTATGTTATCTGGTCCAGCCCCTTTAGAACAATCAAGTTGAGACAATTTAATACGTACACTTTCAGGTGTGATAGAAAATTCATCCATCTCAGGTAACGCTTTGATGCCTTCGTAGCTACTATGCGTTTGGGCAGGTGGGTCGTATACTGAGCGAAATTGTTTTGCGAACAAATTAGAAATATCTAAAGCCTTGTTCACGGTTTCATTATTGAGGGACATCTGTGATGGATAATTAGATTCTCCTTTTCGGAGATTCTTTATGTGAGTCCAGAAATATTTGGGGTGTCTTTTTATAGCGTCTTCAACATTAGATATATGTCCATGATAACATCTCTTTATCAATAAGCTGCACTCTTTTCGTATGGATTCAAATTCAACAACATCTAAGGGATTATTATATTTTTTAATTCTGGTGTGTAACTTTAATTTAAGCTTAAGAGTTTTTTTCAATTGATTAGAATACCATGCTGGGTATTTGCCACGACAATATATAGTTTTAGGTACATGCTTACGAATTATATCGTTTAAAATATTATAAAATTTAGTTAACATTACATCAACATTAATACATGGGCCAAATTCATCGTTCCAATTAATATTGTCTAGTTCTCCTAATATTGAATAATAATCTGCCTTAAAGAAGTTGAGTCTAACATAGGAGCTTGGTCTTACTTTATTTTTAATTGGAATAAACGGTGAAAATTCAATTGCGGGGTGATATTTATCTATTGATTTAATTGTGTCAGTACATTTATTTACTAATATACGTTCAATATCTGATAGGACTAGATCTAGGGTTTTATTTTGAAAGTTTTTTTACAAAATTATACTGTCTCAATTGATTGAGTGCAATAAAATCCAATAGTGAGCTATTAACTGTAGAAATATTATCATTGGCAGCCGGTAGACAATGTTCATTATTATCATTGAGTACCCAGGTGATGTTACCCAAATTGAAATCTCCAATTATAATAGTGGATTCATAGCTATTCTTTTCAAAAGTTTTGTTACAGTTAAGTAAGAAATGCTGCAAAGTATCAACATGAACTGGTGGTGGCAGATAAACCGCACATACGTTAATAGACTCATTTTTGTTATTTCCTACTTCTATTTTCACCCACAAATCCTCGCAATTACTCTCCGACTCAGACAAACGGGTTGATTTAAATTTTGATGATACAGCTATCAAAACACCGCCTCCTGACTTTCTGAAGCTGTAGAGA
This sequence comes from Laothoe populi, assembly GCA_905220505.1. Lineage (NCBI taxonomy): Eukaryota > Metazoa > Arthropoda > Insecta > Lepidoptera > Sphingidae > Laothoe > Laothoe populi. The sequence continues at coordinate 1,447,413 of HG992162.1, read as the reverse complement.
CTAGATGATTCTCGATCCCTTCTGTATACGTTAAAAGTTTTATCAAATATTTCCGTATCAAATACTCCGCTACAAAGCCAAGTTTCGGTAAAGACATAGACATCGTACACACTATTACAGATTTGTCGACGCACATCCGCTATGTTACTGCGTAAACCCCTAGTATTTTGGTAATAACATTTAATGACATCGAATTTAAAGTATTATACTACACAATATCGTTCACTAGAAATAAGATTACATGTCTTAAATTAGAGATTTCAATTTTTCCAAGCTATTAATAACTATGGTCTCCGATGTTTGATCTTTCATCATCAGGATCTTTCCAAAGCGGACCCAGACGTATTTAAAACCTAGCTCCTTAGCACGATTTCGAGCGGCGGCGTGGATGGACTTGTTCTCGGCAGACAGATGCTCGACAACATAAACAGGAGTGGGATTCTCAGCAGCGATACCCAAATGGCTTGTGTCTAATTTGTTCTTCGGGTTATTTTTATTATGTTTAATAGTAGCAGCGAGGAAGGAGTCACGGAGTCGGGGGTTAATGAATTTGATCAGAATAGATCTGGGTCTCTTGCTTTGTGTATCCTTTTGTGCCATTCTCGTGCAGAGTGTTAGATCACTATCTTTCAAGTCGCAGCCAATAACTTTACCTAGTTGACGGACAGTGCTGACCAGGTTTTCCGACCGATGTTCCGGTACGCATTGTAGTTCAACATTAGCAGCACGAGCACATACTCATAATGTATCAATGTACTCATAATTTATATATGCTTCGTATTAGGTAAACTTTAATCGTACAACGTCAGGCAATGAATACATAGTTATTTTAATACAAATACAATATGCTCGGAACTACATCAAGCATAGCTCTGACCTGGTACAACATCAGGTAATTAAAACACAAATTGTATACTACTCATATGCTTGGAACTACATCAAGCATAGCTCTACCTGGTACAACATCAGATAGTTAATACACCATTTGTATACCAATCGTATGCTCGGAACTACATCAAGCAAAATACTGACCTGGTGCAACGTCAGGTTTAATGAACCATTTTTTTTTCACACAATGTATACATGCTCGGAACTTCATCAAGCATAAAATATCTTTTAGCCCGGTACAACGTCGAGCTACAATGGTTTGTAAATATTACAAGTAATCAGAATGAATACAATCAAATATCAATAGACTAGACCTTGATTCTAGGTATTTTATATGATAATTCTATTACAGTCTCGACGAATTTTATCACATTATACATTTGTTACATTAATTCAGTACCTAATAATTTACTTTCATCTTTTAGTTTTCATTGTCGCTGTTAGGATCACTGATAGAATCATTATTAGAATCACTATTAGAATCACTATTTGAACTCATACGAATCCAAGGTTGAATTTGATCAACTGCCCATACATTGCAATATTTCTTTTTGCCAAGGGATGTACCTGGTATGCTAGAGACTTCATACCTATCATTCCCTAGGACTATTACCCTTTGATATGCGATATGGACCAGTATATATTGGCAAAAGTTTTTTACTTTGACCATCATTGGTAGCCTGTTTCATAATTTTAACTAAATCCCCTACTACATATTGATGAGGTGCTCTTCGACTACGATCAAGTTTTTCCTTTTGGTTTCTTTGATCAGATTCAATATGCTTCGCTATATCACATCTTAATTCTTTAATGTCACTAAGCACAGAACGTGTGTTCTCAAATAAATCATTTAATAAATTATCTTTGCAATGAACTAAATTGCTACCGAATAAAGCCTCTGATGGAGATTTGCCTATGTCCTTGTTAATGGTGTTATTAAACCCCATTGTATATCACCCAGTTCAGAGTCCCACTTTTTCTCACCATATTTCCCTGTGTATGCACATAGAGCGCCTAGTACAGTCCTATTATATCTCTCCACCTGTCCGTTTGACCTTGGGGAGGCTACAGCATTCAATACATGTTTGGTATGGTATGGCCTTACGACCCAGCGTTAAGCCGTCCGGGAGAGATGTTGACATCCGGACGACCGCTGGGCCGAGTCCCTAACAAATTTCCTACACCGGCAATACCAACTAAAAACCCCGCGGTGGCCCTCTTCGGCGCATAAGAGATGGTCCCGGGCTCACGGAGCGAGAAGCGCCCCATTTTCGACCGAAACCGCCCCTGCGCGGTGCCGCCTTGCGGCCCGTCTCCAAGTGGGGGGGCTCAGAAGCCCCCGCGCACCGAAGGACGCCCTCGGCGTCCACGGCAGCTACGAGGCCATCCTCTAACTGGATGTCATTACTTGCTACTCTAACTGGACGTCACTACTTGCCACTCTAACTGGACGTCATCACTTGCTACTCTAACTGGACGTCACTACTTGCCACTCTAACTGGACGTCACTACTTGCTACTCTAACTGGACGTCACTACTTGACACTCTAACTGGACGTCATCACTTGCTTCTCTAACTGGACGTCACTACTTGCCACTCTAACTGGACGTCACTACTTGCCACTCTAACTGGATGTCATCACTTGCTATTCTAACTGGACTTCACTACTTGCCACTCTAACTGGATGTCATCACTTGTTACTCTAACTGGATGTCATCACTTGCTACTCTAACTGGACGTCACTACTTGCCACTCTAACTGGACGTCACTACTTGCCACTCTAACTGGACGTCATCACTTGCTACTCTAACTGGACGTCACTACTTGCCACTCTAACTGGACGTCATCACTTGCTACTCTAACTGGACGTCACTACTTGACACTCTAACTGGACGTCATCACTTGCTTCTCTAACTGGACGTCACTACTTGCCACTCTAACTGGACGTCACTACTTGCCACTCTAACTGGATGTCATCACTTGCTATTCTAACTGGACTTCACTACTTGCCACTCTAACTGGATGTCATCACTTGTTACTCTAACTGGATGTCATCACTTGCTACTCTAACTGGACGTCACTACTTGCCACTCTAACTGGACGTCACTACTTGCCACTCTAACTGGACGTCACTACTTGCCACTCTAACTGGACGTCATCACTTGCTACTCGAACTGGACGTCACTACTTGCCACTCTAACTGGACGTCACTACTTGCCACTCTAACTGGACGTCACTACTTGCTACTCTAACTGGACGTCACTACTTGCCACTCTAACTGGACGTCATCACTTGCTACTCTAACTGGACGTCACTACTTGCCACTCTAACTGGGCGTCACTACTTGCCACTCTAACTGGACGTCACTACTTGCCACTCTAACTGGACGTCACTACTTGCTACTCTAACTGGACGTCACTACTTGCTACTCTAACTGGATGTCATTACTTGCTACTCTAACTGGACGTCACTATTGTCGCGCAGCAAAATCCCTATCCCCTCCAAGCCTGCCGTAAGGAACTAATTGTGTATGCGACTGTCGCGCCTGCGCACGTCTCATTTAACGGTTTTATTCCACGCACTTTTTCCACGCACTTTTTTCCACGGATTTTTTCTTACGGTTTTACTATCACATATTTTTCAGTTCGGTCGCGCAGCAAAATCCCTATCCCCTCCAAGCCTGCCGTAAGGAACTTTGTTCCAAAAATCGATACACTGAAATCACATATCCAACCAAACGACTATTAGTTTAACATACTGTGACGTCACACGACAGGCCATGACAGTTGGTAGCGCTTGAGTGGGAAAAATAAAGTTGGTTTATAAAAATGCAAATTAAATCTTAAAAACGTATGTTTTATGTTTATTAATGATAATATTTTAATAATATAGACCATGAAGAATAATATAAAACGGTTTCCCAAAAATAGTCAACTAGCCTATTGTGTGGGTGAAAAAAATCCTCTCTATACAAGAAATCAAATTCTAAGCTTTGTAGTATAAGGTATAGTATATATGAATACATAAGTATATTGTATCCATGATTATAAATATGAATGTTTATGCTATTAAAGTGCAGTTACTATCCAGCAGTCAGAGCGTATCATTTCACATCATAACACCTAACCTTACATGGCGACCCTGCCATGTTTGGTGCGAGGCATCGGTTCGCGCTTTGGTCGCATTACTTATGCGCGTGGATTCGCGATCGTGATTAACGAATTTTATACAAAGTATTTTGAATTTATTCTTACAAAATGTGTAATTCAGTTTTACCTAAGAAAGAAGAAGTTATAATAAATCAAAATGGAATAGGAACAACAAACTCTGCCAGCACCGAGCAACTACAATTTCATCTGTCGGCTATTAGCACAGTGATGATGATAATTCTCTGCTTGGGTATCATATTTGTAGCGTATTTTGCATACAAGTGCTACAAGGGATGCCATCGTGAATGGATTGACGATAGAATAATCCGCCAAAATCTGAGGAGGTCATTTACTCGGCGTAGAGAAGAGACAGACAGCGCTGGGTGTTCTACGTGTGCAGCCAAAGGGATGACTACTGATGCGTTTGTGCCAAACACGAGTGTTTAATGGACGATAAGTGGTGATATATGTGATAAGAGTGGTGAATAACGAGATAATGCGTACATGTGAACGGAAATTGAATCGGTGACTATACTATGTATTCTATGTTTTTTTATTATGTTGCTAAAATAAGTTTATATTTGTAAAATGTTTTGTTATGGCTCTAGAACTCAATGATTTATTTGAAAAATTAAGGTCAATTAAAGAAAGATCAATCAAATTAAATTATGAAAAGAGAACGCAAAGTTATTTAAAAGAAAAATTGACAGAAGCAGATAGCGTGTATACCAGATACACTATATTAATTTCTAGTATAAATAAGCAAATAAATAAGGAGGAATTTAGTGGAGAAAGCTTATTATTAATAAAATATTATAAAGATAAAATAAAAGAATTGTATTCGGACATAAAAGAATTTTGTAGTAAGACACATATACATTTAACTGCTAATATGAGTAGTAGTAAAATATCTGAATCAACATCGAAAAAGGAAATCAGTTCCAAAATGGAGTTCAATTTAAAAACCGCCCTGAGCTTGTTACCAGTCATGGACAATGATATATTGACGACTAGGCACTTAATAGATGGTATAGAATACTATAGCTCTCTTTTGGTTGATGACGAGTGTTAGTTAAATTTAATCAAGTTCGTATTAAAAAACCGTCTTTCACAAGTTGCAAAGTTAAAACTTAAATGTAATTATACATCTGTAGACGCGTTATTAGCTGACATGCGCGTAATTCTTTTACCTAAAAAGAGTTATGTATCATTACAAAATAAATTACAAAATTTACGCCAGGATCAAAAATCTATTGATGATTACGGTAAAGAATTGTCAAAGATATTTATGGATTTATCTATTGCACAGGCTGATGGCAAAGCGGATCACCTTACAATTCTACAACCATTAAATGAAAAACAAGCTATTAAACGTTTTGCCGACGGGTTGCGCAATAGACGACTCAGCACAATTATAGCTGCTCGAAATTTTGGTTCGCTGACGGATGCTGTACAGGCAGTGATAGACGAGGAGATAGCAATGCCATCTCAATCAGGAGAAGTATTAACTATGGGGAAAAAAAGGCATTATAATTTTTCTTCGGGTAATAATAATTATACTAATAATTTCAGTGGTAACCGCCAATCTCGAGGTACTCGTACCTATAATAATAACGGACGCAACTTCCACCGTGGTGCTACATTCTACCAAGGTCGTGGCCGGCCCTATCAAAATAGTACGGGTGGTCAGTCAGTGTCATACCGAGGTAGGTACCCTAGTTTTAATAATAATTCTGGAGTACATCAAAGAAAGCCACGTCACAGAGCAAATGTTCATTTGCTAAATAAGGAGTCGAAGGAGAATAATTTATCCAACGAGCGAAGTAAATTTTTTCGTGAATAATGATTTCATTTGTGCAAGCGACAGTACTTGTTGCATTGATTTATATGTAGGTAATTAGGGGTGTAGTGGGCTGTCAGCGTCTGTTCCTGTTAGCCGACCATTGGTTCAGGAATCAGTTTTAAAATCGTTGATGGCCTACAATTCTCTCGCCAGTGGCTCCAAGAAGCTGTCAGCACACAGCGGCCACACCCCGGGAAACCACGTCGGCTCGTGGGCTAAACCTGGCTGAGGGGGATTCGGTCGTGAAATATTTATTGCCACCATGATGGTAGATGTTCCAGGACTGGATTTTGTACGGCCTGTCCCCGTACTAGTGCTGTTGTCTCGGCGGTCAAGCAGTCCACTACCAGTGGCGAGACAATCGGGCAACTGTTGATGGCCTAAAGGTGGCAATAGGGCTAACGTATTGCTACCAGACACTGCATCTGACCTTCCTCCGGTCGTAGCGGTTTTCCGTTCCATCGGATCAAGGGGGGGGGGGTAGACCAGAGGGTGCACCTGAAACATGTACAGGATACTCCTCCATTCTTTTAGCTATTGTAGTTTTAATTGCGAACCCCACGCCAGAACGTCTAGGTTCAGCAGCACTTGTCCCTTTCCAGTAATACGTATAACCGCCGCCGTGCTCTACAAGCTCTCCTTCGTCTGCTAAATGTGTTTCACTAAGAGCCGCGATATCCACATTATAGCGAGCTAACTCTCGAGCAACAACAGCGGTCTTCCGTTCAGGGCAGATGTTACCTGGTCGGTCCAGTAAGGTGCGCACATTCCATGCACCAAACTTCATATTAATTGGGTTAGTTGTTTTTGTATTTGGCAGAGTTTGTTGTTCCTATTCCATTTTGATTTATTATAACTTCTTCTTTCTTAGGTAAAACTGAATTACACATTTTGTAAGAATAAATTCAAAATACTTTGTATAAAATTCGTTAATCACGATCGCGAATCCACGCGCATAAGTAATGCGACCAAAGCGCGAACCGATGCCTCGCACCAAACATGGCAGGGTCGCCATGTAAGGTTAGGTGTTATGATGTGAAATGATACGCTCTGACTGCTGGATAGTAACTGCACTTTAATAGCATAAACATTCATATTTATAATCATGGATACAATATACTTATGTATTCATATATACTATACCTTATACTACAAAGCTTAGAATTTGATTTCTTGTATAGAGAGGATTTTTTTCACCCACACAATAGGCTAGTTGACTATTTTTGGGAAACCGTTTTATATTATTCTTCATGGTCTATATTATTAAAATATTATCATTAATAAACATAAAACATACGTTTTTAAGATTTAATTTGCATTTTTATAAACCAACTTTATTTTTCCCACTCAAGCGCTACCAACTGTCATGGCCTGTCGTGTGACGTCACAGTATGTTAAACTAATAGTCGTTTGGTTGGATATGTGATTTCAGTGTATCGATTTTTGGAACAAAGTTCCTTACGGCAGGCTTGGAGGGGATAGGGATTTTGCTGCGCGACCGAACTGAAAAATATGTGATAGTAAAACCGTAAGAAAAAATCCGTGGAAAAAAGTGCGTGGAAAAAGTGCGTGGAAAAAGTGCGTGGAATAAAACCGTTAAATGAGACGTGCGCAGGCGCGACAGTCGCATACACAATTAGTTCCTTACGGCAGGCTTGGAGGGGATAGGGATTTTGCTGCGCGACAATAGTGACGTCCAGTTAGAGTAGCAAGTAATGACATCCAGTTAGAGTAGCAAGTAGTGACGTCCAGTTAGAGTAGCAAGTAGTGACGTCCAGTTAGAGTGGCAAGTAGTGACGTCCAGTTAGAGTGGCAAGTAGTGACGCCCAGTTAGAGTGGCAAGTAGTGACGTCCAGTTAGAGTAGCAAGTGATGACGTCCAGTTAGAGTGGCAAGTAGTGACGTCCAGTTAGAGTAGCAAGTAGTGACGTCCAGTTAGAGTGGCAAGTAGTGACGTCCAGTTAGAGTGGCAAGTAGTGACGTCCAGTTCGAGTAGCAAGTGATGACGTCCAGTTAGAGTGGCAAGTAGTGACGTCCAGTTAGAGTGGCAAGTAGTGACGTCCAGTTAGAGTGGCAAGTAGTGACGTCCAGTTAGAGTGGCAAGTAGTGACGTCCAGTTAGAGTAGCAAGTGATGACATCCAGTTAGAGTAACAAGTGATGACATCCAGTTAGAGTGGCAAGTAGTGAAGTCCAGTTAGAATAGCAAGTGATGACATCCAGTTAGAGTGGCAAGTAGTGACGTCCAGTTAGAGTGGCAAGTAGTGACGTCCAGTTAGAGAAGCAAGTGATGACGTCCAGTTAGAGTGTCAAGTAGTGACGTTCAGTTAGAGTAGCAAGTGATGACGTCCAGTTAGAGTGGCAAGTAGTGACGTCCAGTTAGAGTAGCAAGTAGTGACGTCCAGTTAGAGTGGCAAGTAGTGACGTCCAATTAGAGTGGCAAGTAGTGACGTCCAGTTACAGTAGCAAGTGATGACATCGAGTTAGAGTAGCAAGTGATGACATCCAGTTAGAGTGGTAAGTAGTGACGTCCAGTTAGAGTGGCAAGTAGTGACGTCCAGTTACAGTAGCAAGTGATGACATCGAGTTAGAGTAGCAAGTGATGACATCCAGTTAGAGTGGCAAGTAGTGACGTCCGGTTAGAGTAGCAAGTAATGACATCCAGTTAGAGTAGCAAGTAATGACATCCAGTTAGAGTAGCAAGTAGTGACGTCCAGTTAGAGTGGCAAGTAGTGACGTCCAGTTAGAGTAGCAAGTGATGACGTCCAGTTAGAGTGGCAAGTAGTGACGTCCAGTTAGAGTAGCAAGTAATGACATCCAGTTAGAGGATGGCCTCGTAGCTGCCGTGGACGCCGAGGGCGTCCTTCGGTGCGCGGGGGCTTCTGAGCCCCCCCACTTGGAGACGGGCCGCAAGGCGGCACCGCGCAGGGGCGGTTTCGGTCGAAAATGGGGCGCTTCTCGCTCCGTGAGCCCGGGACCATCTCTTATGCGCCGAAGAGGGCCACCGCGGGGTTTTTAGTTGGTATTGCCGGTGTAGGAAATTTGTTAGGGACTCGGCCCAGCGGTCGTCCGGATGTCAACATCTCTCCCGGACGGCTTAACGCTGGGTCGTAAGGCCATACCATACCAAACATGTATTGAATGCTGTAGCCTCCCCAAGGTCAAACGGACAGGTGGAGAGATATAATAGGACTGTACTAGGCGCTCTATGTGCATACACAGGGAAATATGGTGAGAAAAAGTGGGACTCTGAACTGGGTGATATACAATGGGGTTTAATAACACCATTAACAAGGACATAGGCAAATCTCCATCAGAGGCTTTATTCGGTAGCAATTTAGTTCATTGCAAAGATAATTTATTAAATGATTTATTTGAGAACACACGTTCTGTGCTTAGTGACATTAAAGAATTAAGATGTGATATAGCGAAGCATATTGAATCTGATCAAAGAAACCAAAAGGAAAAACTTGATCGTAGTCGAAGAGCACCTCATCAATATGTAGTAGGGGATTTAGTTAAAATTATGAAACAGGCTACCAATGATGGTCAAAGTAAAAAACTTTTGCCAATATATACTGGTCCATATCGCATATCAAAGGGTAATAGTCCTAGGGAATGATAGGTATGAAGTCTCTAGCATACCAGGTACATCCCTTGGCAAAAAGAAATATTGCAATGTATGGGCAGTTGATCAAATTCAACCTTGGATTCGTATGAGTTCAAATAGTGATTCTAATAGTGATTCTAATAATGATTCTATCAGTGATCCTAACAGCGACAATGAAAACTAAAAGATGAAAGTAAATTATTAGGTACTGAATTAATGTAACAAATGTATAATGTGATAAAATTCGTCGAGACTGTAATAGAATTATCATATAAAATACCTAGAATCAAGGTCTAGTCTATTGATATTTGATTGTATTCATTCTGATTACTTGTAATATTTACAAACCATTGTAGCTCGACGTTGTACCGGGCTAAAAGATATTTTATGCTTGATGAAGTTCCGAGCATGTATATGTCGGAGAATAATGAATACGGAGACTGAATTGACCTTACAAATAATTTAATCTTTTGTAAATCTGTTGTGGGTACCGTCAGTTGTTTTACTTACGTTTTGAAGGTAGTTTCGAGTTGTTTATTAAATGATCTCACTCGTAGTGGGGCACAACGACAATCACAATATAAAAGAGTGCCTCGGCATTTGGCGAAGCATTCAGGAATAATTATTAGACGAGTCAATATCTCGAATGGTTTAGTAATTTAGAGGTCGTAATGCCCAAGTGCTGTTTAACTGATCGTTGCCTACAATTAAAGTAATGTAATTGTAAACCATGGTTTTTCTTGCCAGTTCTTTTTGCCATGGATTATTGTATTCCGAACTGGCAGTAGCTTATTAAACTATAAAGTGATTAACGTGTGTTATTTCTACTGAACTATCGTACGAAGTGAATCCTGATTATCTGTAGAGCAAAGAGGGATGAATAACCCTCATAGTCATGACCTATGATGACGTCATGACCTCAGCCATCTGACACAACACATAGTCTCTCGGACATCAGAAGTGGGATCGAACTGGACATCCACTATCGTAGATCAGGTGATGTGATACTTACAGTTTCATTTTATAATATTTCTGTTTCGAGAGTTTGGAAAACATTAGTAATTAGTTTATGCGCTTTGTTGGGTTGTGCAAAAAGTTATAAATCATTGAAATTCTATCACCCGAAATAAAATTGTGATCGTAAAGTGTAATATTCTACCGCTTTATAAGTGGTAAAAAGTGCTCGGCGGTACTGTAAATTTGCTAGTCTACAGTACATTTGAAGATTGCGAATTTTGAGAATCATTTGGATTGTGCTATGTTTGTAAATTATAGCAAGTCCCTTATGTTGGTAAATAAATTTTGAATTATTTTATGTTCCAAACGAAATCGTTTAAACGATAGGTATGAAGTGTCGATGTTTACTGTGTTAATGATTTTGGTGTTCAAATTCCATATGCTGTGGATGGTTTCCTGTGGCGCTGTGGAGTTGTTGAGGCGGTTCTCTGGCAGCGCAAGTAGTGCTACAGCGTGTTGTTTGCGTGCCTACCTACATATGTGATCCTACCCGTGGATTTATTTGAAATTTGGTGAGTCGCTCTCAGTTTTTAAATGTACAGAACGATTTTTAATTTTGATCGTTCTGCTAAAATAAACTATTAATTTAGTTGGAAATATGAGGATGTGTTTCCTACCTCATTGATTTTTTGTTTTTGTATTTAAAACTGATGGTAATGAACGACTATTAAGTTTGATCTTTCTGCTAATCTAAACAGTTAAATGCAAAATAGTGTGGTTTGTTTCCAACTTAATTGATTATTTCTTTATGTAAATTTGTACTGTTACAACCGATGGAAAATTCATCGAGATTTTGCTTAACTGCTAATGACGCAGTGATATTATATTTGGACGTCCACGGTCCTCAGTGGCGTAGTTGTAATTCCGTAGGCTGTACGACAGCCGTGCGGGGTCTCGGGTTCGATCCCCGGGTCTAGTAAAGAGATATTGGGTTTATCCGCCGTGAGCCTGGAATTATGCCCGGTATGGTGATAGGCTCACTATCACACATGGGGTGATAATAGCTGCGCGAATTATGTGTACTAGTTACACCTCTGCCTACACCTTCGGGAATTACGCGTGTGATGTTTGATGATTTAATGAACCTTGAATTTGATGTGGTTCAATTCCATCATGTGTGTGGGTTGAAAAAAAAAAACATTTACTCTTTAACTGGTCTGGTAAAAAAAAAAAAACTATAATATGTTTTAACGTGTTATGAAAAAAAACTGCATTGAATGAATAATTCAGTAATTTAATAGTTACTGCAATATTGTTTCACGGGTCTAGTTTTTATTAAAGTTTCAGAATTAATAGTTGATAATCAAGTTAGTCAAGTATAACCATTTATTTTTTGTAACATTGACTACAATTCAATAAAAAAAAAAGGACGTACACGTATCATGCTTGTGTTTCCCGCTAAAGAGCGGAATTTTTATATTGGTATTGGTGGTAACTGTTAGTTCTGGTTTTAATTCGTTCTGCCCGGTAATACATTATTTTTATATTAATAGTTACGCTAAACTGTGCAATTAGTTGAGGTGAAAATAATTTGATTTGGTTTGATTCTTAGTGATCGTGGTGAGTTAATTATCCATAATTAAATTCATTATCTTCTGGTAGTGATATTAAAGAAAGTTTTACATCCAAGTTTTGTGGAAAACTTGAACATGACATAGTTACTTAAAGCATTGATACCCAAAGTGGTCTATATCGACACCCTGGGGCCGATGACTACTAAGGGGTCAAAGTGAGCGAAAAAAAAATAGAAATAGGGATCTATGGAGTGTAAACGGGGTCCACAAATTTGAAGCCAAATATTGAATATTTATTATAAAAGCCCCAGGTTCACCACTCCCACTAGAGGCGTTTATTTTTACTTATTGCTTTTATGTAATACATATTGGTACTTTATTAATTTTGATATATTTAATTTCGGTTTCTTCTACATCTCACTACAGTTAGACATCAGTCAAGTGTTTAACACTTAGTTTTCTGGTTGTTAAATTTTATGGTGATTTAACCGAGACTATGTTTTGTTTAACCTCTATTTACGCTATGATATTATAAAGCGCGAAATATTATTGCAGAGATCCCGTGTTACCGCGACTGTGATACAGTTTAAAAATTCCTCGAGTTCTCAATATAATTAATGTTATTTTGCCACTTTTCTTTGTTAATTATTGTTTGCTTTAACGGTGAAGGAAAACACCGTGACGAAACCTGCATACCTGAGAATTCTCAAAAGGAATTTCGAAGGTCTGTGAAGTCTACCAACCCGCAATAGGCCAGCGTGGTGAACTAAGGCCTAACCCCTCTCATTGGTAGAGGAGGCCCGTGCCCAGCGGTGGGACAATGTTTAATACAGGTCTAGTATTATTATATTTTGCAACTACCCTTAGTCGATATCCAAAATGTTGTAGCCCTCTGTGAATGACATTGCGCTTGTTAATACTGGTGTGTGTCCCTAGGACATTCACCAAAAATTACTTGTATTAAATAGCTACTCCAGCTTTGTTTTTATCTAGAAAACCACAACTAGTGTGAAAACAGGTTGACGGTTTAAACGCATTCTTATCATCTTAGCGAAAGTGTATACTACTAATTGCTTGCTAATGTTATTCGACCGATTAGATTGAGTTTCATTTAACTCCGACCTATCGGTGTACAGCGTTTGTTACACCTGAGGGTTTGTACGAGTATGCCGCAATTTCATTCGGGCTTATAAGTATTCAATGTCGGGTTTTCGAGTGAACGTTCATGTAGAGCGTTTCACGAGTGTCCTTAAATCGATAATTAACTGCGATGGACTAGCGATCACAGATCGTGGTAGGACTCTATAAGAGAGGTCCACCTAGCAATGCTTAAAATAACAAAAGCTACGTCTCTGAAACTTTTGATCGGAAAAATTCCAAGACCATTGTCGTTGATGTGTAGCGATTTAGCGACTGATGTACACACACAGAAAATTCGTGAGCGGTTGTCGGTAAATTATAGGGTCAGGAGTGACCGAGTGAAACATATTTCTCCTGTGAACTATCTAGCGCTAGATAGAATCGATCTTGAAAAACAATCTTAAGTTCATTGGTTCATTCAAGTAATTTTTTTTATTGTTTTATTATTGTGATGTGTGTACAATTAATGAACTAAATTTCGGTTTCTTAATAATTAGTGACTACAATGTTAGTAGAAGTTCAAATTTATTGAAGCTTATTAAGTATTACTGATTTTTTTATCAGTAATATGGGCTTTTTCTATGCTAATTGGACACTGACATTTGCGTCTACTTATCATTCTATCATTCACTTGTCGGATCGGCCGAACGGGTGAACGGTTTTACTGTGTGTGCCGTTCCTCTTTTCAGGTACCTCACACATGGACGTGTGAGCACCTTTCTTTATGTTTTGCACAAAACTCACACTATACATACACACAAACACACATAACCAAACATGAAAAAAAAAAAAAATAAAAAAAAATATGAAAAAATAAATGTTGAAAAAAAAAATATATGAAAAGATGCTCTTGGCGTGTGGAGCCGTTCAAGAGCCAAATGAAAAAAAAAATTGTGACTGTTATCACGTGGAGTGAACAGTCCTTATATTTCAAAAAATTATACTGTAGTCACGTGGAGTGAGCAGTCCATATATTATAAAAAAAAAATGCTGTAGTCACGTGGAGTGAACAGTACTGCATATATTTCAATACACATATTTGACCTGTAGTCACGTGGAGTGAACAGTGTCTTACGATATTCAACAAATTCATTATGTATGGCACTTTTGTCATAAGAGCTGCCAAATTACTCTTACATTTAACACTATACACAAAACCTAAAGAGATTGTAGTCACGTGGAGTGAACAGTCCATATATTAAAAAAAAAAAAATGCTGTAGTCACGTGGAGTGAACAGTGTCTTACGCTATATTCCACAATTAATTATGGCACTCTAATTGAGTATAGTTTTCTATATTTTTACCCGCGTATTTTATTTGACCTATACTCGCGTGTAGTGAGCAGTGTCTTTTACCACAACATTTCATCTGCCACCCTTGTCGTAAGGAGTGAGCTTTTAAATATCTATCTGTGGTCACGTAGAGTGAGCTGATTAATAAAAAAAAAAATATTCTTTCTAATAATTATGCTTAGGTACTGTGGAAGTACCCAGGCTTAACATTAACTATCTGTTTGAGTATCTGTTTCAGAAAAGGCTGACTAACCAAGCGATGCAGGGCACGCATCGCAATTCAGAATGACCGTGTCGCCATAGCACCTTCTTTACACACTTTATTTACAAGATTTAAGTCTATCAATTATTTTAAAAGAAAAAAAAAATGTTTTGCTATTGTAAATTACTCCTACATTTTAACACACTACCTTAATGAATACGCTGTTGTCACATAGTGTGAACAGTAACATATTTTCTCACAAATTATGCTGTGTCACGCAGTTTCAGTAACATATTTTCTCACAAATTATGCTGTAGTCACGCAGAGTGAACAGTAACATTTTTTCTCACAAATTATGCTGTTGTCACGCAGAGTTAGTCTGTAAGTTTCAGATAGGATCTAGCAAACTATTCAAAGTGCCTAACGCACTATAGAATGGAGTCGGAACGCCATGAAATATTTTGACATCTTGCTGACATTGGTGGTAAGGACGATGCCCAACCAACACGCTGATTCAACGTGGCAGTAACTTTTGGTGAGTAACTTTCATATTGGTATCTCATTTGTGTACCACACACAGACCCACATACATACACACACACAACGCTAAAAGCTAAAAAAAGGCTGTAGGCTAAAAAGCAGCAAGTAAACAAAAAAAAAAACTGACTGATGGCGTGTAGCCCCGTTCAACGTGTCATTCCTATCCTCCTTTAACACCGAACATTCAACTTTGAACTTGTCACTTATAGTGAGTGACACCGAACATTTAACTTTGAACTTGTGTCACTTATAGTGAGCCCACTCATTGAACTGTTGTCACATGGAGTGGAGCAGTAACATATTTTCTAACAAATTTTACAGTTTGTACAAGGACTTGGTTGCGTCTTATTGAAATCTACAAATCAACTTTGATTACAGTGGTTACGAACTCACATCTTCATTACTTCTTAAGGACCATAACTATGATGATTTTTCACAATGTTGGCAGGTGTACTGTGGAGTAACCTAGCCTGTGTATACTGATGATATTCTGAGTTTCAGCGGAGTTTTAGAGGATTTAGCAAGCGATGCAGAGCACGCATCGCATTTCAGAATGGCCGTGTCGGAGAATAATGAATACGGAGACTGAATTGACCTTACAAATAATTTAATCTTTTGTAAATCTGTTGTGGGTACCGTCAGTTGTTTTACTTACGTTTTGAAGGTAGTTTCGAGTTGTTTATTAAATGATCTCACTCGTAGTGGGGCACAACGACAATCACAATATAAAAGAGTGCCTCGGCATTTGGCGAAGCATTCAGGAATAATTATTAGACGAGTCAATATCTCGAATGGTTTAGTAATTTAGAGGTCGTAATGCCCAAGTGCTGTTTAACTGATCGTTGCCTACAATTAAAGTAATGTAATTGTAAACCATGGTTTTTCTTGCCAGTTCTTTTTGCCATGGATTATTGTATTCCGAACTGGCAGTAGCTTATTAAACTATAAAGTGATTAACGTGTGTTATTTCTACTGAACTATCGTACGAAGTGAATCCTGATTATCTGTAGAGCAAAGAGGGATGAATAACCCTCATAGTCATGACCTATGATGACGTCATGACCTCAGCCATCTGACACAACACATAGTCTCTCGGACATATACATTGTGTGAAAAAAAAATGGTTCATTAAACCTGACGTTGCACCAGTGAGAGAGATCAGATGTTTCTTTATAAGATTTTGAATAACAGAGTAGACAATATATTTTTGTTAAATCATATACAGTTAAAATGTCCTCGGTTAAATTTACGTAATAAATCACTATTTCATGTACCTGCTTGTAAGTCAAATTATTGCAGCAACACATTTTTGTATCGTGTTTGTCATATATATAATAAAGAATATTGTACAATAGATATTTTCAACGAAAAACTGAATTCATATAAAGCAAAACTTAGGAAATTTATGAACACGAAATTAACGTAGTATATTAATTTACATATATTCATTTACTCTGTCTTACTGTAACTATATAATAGCTATATTTTAGTGGAAACTTTGTTGATATATGTATTTTCAATTATGTTACCTAGTTTATAAGAATTTTAAATATTGTATGTTTCCCATTGAAATAAATAAATAAATAAATAAAGAGTTTATTATATCTTTTATTCATTACAAATAACCTTACTTAATCATATATACAAATTCTTACAAATAAGTCTTAAATGTTTACAATTAATTTACAATCCAAATTATGATCATGACCAAATATTAATTTTCTAGATTAGTATTAACATGCACAATGAGTTATAATAACTTATACTACAATAACACAATGACCTTAAACACTCACTTACAACTCTAAATGTTTACAATTAATTAAAATCCAAATTATGATCATGACAAAATATTAATATTCTAAATTAGTATTAACATGTACAATGAGTTATAATAACTTATAATACAATAACGCAATGTCCTTAAACACTCACTTACACATAAGCTTACGCACTATCTTATTTATCAGTGTCTATAAAATATTTCACACAGTCCTCATTTGTAGCCAAGTGCTTGGTGATATTAAATATTATATCTCTCACTGACTGCAAGTTTTTGTCTTCGTCGGCTTCTGCGTAATATTTAACACGCACCTCAGCATGTTTCCAGTGTTCCATTGGAGCGATATTTTTTGTCTTCTTGACATCATATATCTCTATTTTTATGAGATGAGATGCATCGGCGATGTCGTCCTTATTTGATGTGATGTATGAAACTGCACCACTGGAAGAACGACCAACACTTGACGACTTTTTTGCCACCTTCTTTTTCTTCTTAGGTTTTTCGAAGAAGTCGTCGATGCAATTTGATCTCTTTGCTATTTTTAACTTTATATGCCAGGGTGCCTTCCTCGTCGCTGGGCTGATCCTCATCATCGTTATCTGTATAATAATAGTTTTTGAAAGTATTATCAACGAACTGAAACAAAAATTTAACTATTATAAGTATTGGTTTAGACAGGAGTGTAGTAACATGGTGTTCCATATGTGTTTATATATTCATAAACACATATATATTCATCATCAACAATTAATTAAAACAATCTGAGGTCAATACACAATATTAAGTAAATAAAACATAATTAATATTATATTACATCGAATTATACATAGGCACTTACATTCATTTTGCAGCAGAGTCACTATTTAAAAATTCACTATACAAACAACCGGAGTTCATTTGTGGTGTAGAGCACACTGTGGAATACGGTCTAGTATGATTTTTGGCATCTCTTTTGTACGGGAACTAAGGGTCATTTTGCCGTAGCAAAAGCTGATATCACAGACAGGTATTCGATTTCTCTTACGGACAATGGATAGCTAAAACTCATTGCTTAAGGGTGACATTAACAACCCTATGTGGTCTGTTGTTATATTCAAAGAATGCGTACCGTAATTAATTTTAACACCGCTTGCCCATATGAACAACTAGCTGTTGCTCGCGGCTCCGCCCGCGTGGAGGTCATGTTTGGGAGAAAAAGTATACAATACAAAATACCAATATTCATGCGTTTAACTTAAAAATTACGGATTTTCATACAAACTTTCATTCCCTATTTTACCCCCTTAGGGGCGGAATTTCCAAAAATCCTGAAACATATTTTTTATTTTTAACTAAAATGCCAAATACTAATTTTCATGAATTTAACTTCAAAAAAATGACGGATTTTCATACAAACTTTCATCCCCTATTTTACCCCCCTTAGGGGTGTGATTTCCAAAAACCCTTCCTTAGTGGATGCCTACGTGATAAAAGGTACCTACTGTCAAAATTTCAAGTCTCTAACCCCAGCCGTTTAGGCTGTGCGTTGATCGATCAGTCAGTCAGTCAGTCAGTCAGTTTCGTCTTTTATATATACAGATGAAGCTTTGAACAGTAGGTAATACATACATACATATACATATACACTCACGCCTGTAATCCCCGAAGGGGTAGGCAGAGGTGTAACCAGTAAACCCACTTTTCGCCGAATTTCGGTCCCATAATGTGATAGTCGGTAATACTGCTTTGTCATTACATTTGATTGATGTACCTAATAAATTACCCGATTTCTCTTATGAACAATGGCTACCTAAAATTTATAAAGAGTCATATTAAATGCACCGTGTGGTCTGTTGTTATATTCAAAGAAAAAATACAGTCACTAATTTTAATAGCTTTCCCTTATGAACAATGAAGCTTTGAAATGCAGGTAATATTAAGACTACTACTAAGAAATTATACAGACACGTTGAGACATGACTATTACCGTAGGAAGACAAGCGTAACTTCATAGAAAAACGGATTCATACCTGCATACAAACAAAGATGAGACCATTCCTCAAGCTGGCTGACAAACGTGCAAAATAAACGTAAAATGTCTAAATATAAATAAAATTCGAGACGGGTATAAAATCGCCTTTGATATAAATCAAATTTGCGTGTGATATAAATTTTATTCGCGGCTGATATTACTTTAATTCGCGGTTGATATGAATGAAATTCACGGTTGATATAAATAAAATTCGCGGTTGATATAAATAAAATTCGCGGTTGATATAAATTAAATTCGCGGTTGATATAAATTAAATTCGCGGTTGATATAAATTTAATTCGCGGTTGGTATAAATTTATTTCGCGGTTGATATAAATTTATTTCGTGGTAGATATAAATTAAATTCGCGGCTGCGGAGTCCTGGCTAGGGGGCCTATTCGCGGGCAGTAGGGTTTCCGGTTCTGGAACAAGTCTAGGGACCCTGGCTCGGGTCTCGATTTGTGCTGAGGAATCGACGAATCCCTATACTACTACTCCCAAGTGTGGCGGAAACCACGACAAACTATTGTTTGTACTAATTGCAAAGATAACTATATGGCCCTTTCCAAAATGTGCCCTTCATATTTAAAAGAAAGCCGTATACGGGAGATCATGGCAGACTTCAACTGTACCTATAAAAAGACCTTAACTATATATATCCCACCATCACCCCCTCCACATAAAACAAACATACCGATTACATCTTCTCTACCCAAAAATGACCCCACATTCGCGGAAACCGTGCAAGCAGAAAATAACACACTTTCGTCAAATGTTATACAAGAAACTAACAGGCCATACAATTGTGGCAGGGGACCTTAACGGTTTGGTGGCTGTCATCACTCGGGGCGCTGCCGGCTCCCCGCCCTTCGAAAAAGTAGCGAAGGGGTCGGGATGTGTGGCGGTTCTGTTGGGGGGGATCTGGATTGTGGGTGTGTATTTTTCCCCCAATAGATCCCTGGACGAGTTCGAGCACTTTCTCACTCGGCTGGGGGCCCTGGTGGTGCAAGACAGTCAGCCTCGCCCCGTTCTCGTTGCCGGCGACTTTAACGCCAAGTCTCTGGCTTGGGGTTCGTCGGTGACCAGCAGGCGCGGTGAGGCCCTGGAGGAATGGGCGATCTCGGCCAACCTGGCCGTCGTGAATCGCGGGTCGGTTAACACGTGCGTGCGGCATAATGGCGGATCAGTGGTGGACGTCACGTTCGCCACCCCAGCTATTGCCCGCCGTGTCCGTGACTGGAGAGTTCTGGTGGACGAGGAGACGTTGTCGGATCACCGATATATTCGGTTCGACGTCGCCTTGTCCCCTAACACCCAGTCCAGTGGAAGACCGACCGGCCCGCGTCGGTCAGCAAAACGCCTCGACGTGGAGGCCCTGAAGGAGGCCGCTCTGGCCCAGGCGTGGCTCCCTGCACCGGAAGCACCGATGCAGGTTGAGCAGGAGGCGGCGTGGTTCGGGGCAGCGATGACGCGCGTCTGTGACGCGGCCATGCCCCGAGTTCGACGTCTTCCCGAGAAGCGCCAGGTGTTCTGGTGGTCGGCGGAACTCACGCGGTTACGTATATCCTGCGTGGCCTCCGTCGTCTCGCCAGGCACCGTCGTCGCCGAATCCGTCTTCCCGGCGACGAAGACCAGGAGCGGTTGCTTCACGGCCTCCACAGGGAGGCTAAGAGAGCGCTGCGCGTGGCAATAGCTAGGGCAAAGTCTGCAGCTCAGGAGGAGTTCCGGGGACTCTCGATAACGACCCTTGGGGGCGTCCATGTCGCGTGGCGATGAGGAGATATCGCCCGTGGGCGCCCCCACTGACGCAGAGTCTCCGGGGCGACCTAGTCGAAGAGGTCGTCGCAGCTGTGTTCCCTGCCACTGAAGATGTCACTCCCCCACCGATGGCGTCACATCCATCGACGCCATCGTCGTTGAGTTCGGCAAGGGTTATTTCGGAGGTTACTAGATTTCATTAGTTCATGTTCATTTATATCCGCTCATACACAAGGCTTATAATACATGAATATCATTTATAGTATTTACATATTTAAATCATTATACTTAAATATATAGATCATGGGGCGATAGATATCCATCGGTTTAATTCGAATACAATACAATAACAGATAGGCATAAGTATAAATATCAGATCATTTAAGCCAAATCAATAATTCACACGTCCAATTTTAATCACAGGAAAATAACTACTACTTTCATCATTACAACATTCTCACACAAAAAAAAACTGTCTAGAAGTCTATGTCACTTGTAATGGTTATTGCTTCTCATTGGGCGATACATAATTGTACACGTCCTGCCCACAATAACCGATCTAAAACAGCAGAGGGCCACTTATTGATTATCCTTGGGCGGCACATCATTGCGCTCGTCATGCCCACAATAAGCGGCCTGAGCCATAATCACTAGGACTGCCTATTTTCCTTGGGCGGCACATCATTGTACCAGTCATACCCACAATAGGCAGTCTAACATATTAGTCCAGGCTGTTCGTTGATTTATCTTTAGGCGGCACATCAGTGTGCTAGTCATGCCCATAATAAACAGCTTATTGTTAATACCTCAAGATTCAAGATGTAATACAATACAGTGTACTTAAAAAATAGAGGTCTACATTTTGGTATCGAGTGAGAAGTCTTTATCTAAAGAGGATTATTGTCATCATCATCTGTATCAGATATGCCGTCGCCATCGCTTTCAGAAATTGAATTGAATGTTAGCCAGGGATGCATCTTATCCGCCGCAATAATGGCTTCATAACGTCGCCCTTTTCGTGATAACGGGGTATCCGCTCTAACATCTTCTATACTGCCCTGTATCAATCCATCACCGGTCTCGGAAATAACTTCATTCAAAATACCCTGTGACGGATTGGTCACCCTACGCCCAAAAAGTAATTCACTGGGTGTTTTCTTAGTAATATCATGGACTGTTGTATTAATACCTAGTTGTACGTCAGCAAGGTACTGATCCCATATTTTAGGATCTTTCCCATGAGTCATTGCGCCTAAAGAAGCCAAGGTAGTCCTATTCGACCGTTCCACCTGTCCGTTAGCTCGAGGTGTTGAAACAGCGTTAAGTATGTGTTTAATTCCTAGACTTTGAATAAATGCTTTAAACTTTTTACTGGTGAAACAACTTCCTCTATCGGTGATAAAGCGAGTAGGGGTTCCAAAATATCCGATTAAACTTTTAATAATTTTTATAGTTTCTGATGATTTTGTACTTCTAACCGCTGCTAACGTAATGAACTTCGTAAATGCGTCAATTACTACTAAGATGTAAGAGTTTTTCTTTTTACTTTTATTGAAAGGACCTAAGTGGTCAGCGTGTACAGTATGGAAGGGAATTTCCATCTTTTCTATAGGGTGTAGATGTCCCTGCTTATTACCAGAATTTTTGTGGTGCGCGCATTCCAAACAGGCAGACACATATTTCTTAATAAAGGACCGCATTTTAGGGAACCAATATAATGCGCGAACCCTGTCTAGCGTCTTATCGAATCCGAAATGCCCTACATCGTCATGGTTAGCTTTAACTATTTGCCAACGAGAGCCCTTAGGTACTACCCATCTTAATAAACCTTCCGCTATGCTTCTGTATACACGACCGTTTTTTAATTTATAATTTCATTGAATTTCAATTAGGTTTGCTGTTTCAGGGTCAGAAAGAATTCTTTTAATATGTTGTATCTCATCGTCAGAGGATTGAACTGTGGTGATCCAATCCTCTGCTGTGACTGCAAGAATATCCATAACATACATTCTTTCAGGTACAGCATTTATAGGCGCACGACTTAAGGCATCAAGGTGAGCCATTTTCTCGCCTGGGCGATACTCAAACTCGCAGTCAAACTCTTGCAATTGGACCCACCACCTTGCTATTTTAGGAATCAAATCCCTTTTTGTTAAGGTGGTGCGTAACGAATTGCAGCCTGTCACAATTTTAAAGGACAATGGCGAAATCGTAGTTACAAAAAAATATTGCGTTTAGGAATTTCATACTTTGTAATCTAAATATTATTATTTTGCATGATTTTTCAGCATACTAACAATAGCTGTGTAAGTATAGATAAGTTGTTTAATTTATTAAAAATCTCAATTGATTTTTTTGTAACGTGTTATGGCCGTAAGTTTTTTTTAATGAATGGCTTAAGGTCTTTTAGGCCAAAGAAAAATCTTTTTCATAAGAATTCTATAAGCCGTTAAAAAAACTATAAAATCAATGCAAGTGTGTGTGTGTCATTGATATATAGAAGGTGTGTCCCTACAATTACAAATAACAAAAATAAATCAGCTTTACTTTTACCAACTTAGTGAAAGACTGGATCGCCTGTTATTTGGCTGTATAGCTTATCTTATTTAGGAAAAAAAAACTCTACTTCCGTCATTTCATACTGACATATTGTGACATAGTTTAAATCATTGATATATAGTAGGTTTAAATACACGAATACTTGAAAGATTTCACTTAGAAAATAATCTAGCGAACATGACTGTGGCCAGTGGCCCCAAATGTGATCTAGAGATCGGCTAATTTCCAAAGCATAGCAGACCAATATAAAATGCTATATTTGCCGTGAGAACGTACCAAATTCGACAAACACGTTCCTATTATGGTGAACATGTACGTTTCCACAGTAGTTCTATAATTGAAGTGTGCAAAGAAACAACTAGTTTATCTTAATTTAATTTAAGAGGCAGTTCAGATACCTTATTGGTAAGAGGTAAAATAAAATGACACCATGTCTCAAATAAACAGTATTATGTTTAATTACTGGTCCGACCAGGCTCGTCGAGCAGGCATTATAGAATACTATTGTAGTTGCTTGGTTGTGCGTCGTACAGTGGGCTGCTGCGCTCATACCATGATAGTAATCTGGTATTTGGGACGGGCCAGACATCAAGACATCTTCCCCTGCGGCATTTTTAGATATATAAGATAGAATAATTATGAAGATGAATAAACATAAAAAAACAGTGTTTTATTTTTATTTAGAACCCGTTTTTATTTCTAATTTAATTTCTAAGTCCAGGATTTAGGGTCTGAAGATATTTTCTGCACAACTATTGACAAACTCTGTGTCTTCCATTCCAACTTAGCTTGTAATGAAATAAATTATATGTGGCTTATGTTACTTTTGGTATAAATCTAATGGTGAATTATTAAAAACGGTTCAGCAGTTTATAAGTTTAAAGGACTTATCGATTTCCAAAAAATAAACAAATTATTCCTATAATTAAGTATAATGTGTTCATATCTGAACATGTAAACGTAAACACGAATGTAAACACTTTGTGTAAGTACCTACGGTGTGGCGGATCATCCTTCCCCACAATAGTTATAAGTCAAGTTCAGGAGATACATGTTTAATTCACGACCCTGCCTCAGGTGACAATAGCAGTAGTATTATAATGCTCTTTGGAAAATAGGCAAATAACATTTTTATCAGCTTCATAGATATAAATATTTTATTCAGAAATGTCAAATAGATCATAACCTCAAAATCTTTAAATTGAAATATCTTTAGTATTAGACTTTTTCATCAGAAATCACTAATACATTATTGTTTAGGAATTGCTGCTGAATTTTTTGATATTTTTTTCACTTCTAAACGCTACATATTTATGTCAACTAATTTCATGTATGGGAACCTGCCATTGTCCTTTTATGCCTAGAAGGTAAACCCTAAACTTGCTCAAAGAGGCTATCACGGCTAATGTTTCCAGTTCGAACGAGTGGAGTTTTTGCTCGTCCAAAGTTGTTTGGCGGCTATAATAAGCTATAGCTCTCCACAACCCCCTATTATCCTTTTGCAGAAGGATACCTGCAATACCCAGTTTACACGCGTCGGTGTGCAGCTGAGTCTCTAAATTTTTGTCATATAATGCAAGGACAGGTCTATTAATAAGACGTTCCTTAATACCTATAAAAGCCTCATATTCTGCACTACCCCACTTCCAAGGCACATCTTTCTTTAAAAGTGACGTTAATGGTCTAATTATTAAGGCGAAATCTTTAACAAATTTTCTGAAGAAGCTCGCTAATCCTATAAATCGTCTAACTTCATGCACATTCCTTGGAGCGGGAAACTTGGAAATTGCTTCTGATTTTAAGGACCCCGGTTTTATTCCGTCACCATTGACTTCAAACCCTAAGAAATCCAAATTATCAAACATGAATCTACATTTTTGTAATTTAAGAGTCAGACCACCCTCTTTAATTAGATCTAACACCTCTTCTAACCTCTGCAATGCCTCCTCAAACGATCGAGCCGGAATCAGCACGTCATCCATATATATTATTACATATCCTACTTTTGATTTATGAAGCATTTTGTGCATTGCTCTTTGAAATACTGAAGGTGCATTTGCCAAACCAAACGGCATTCGCGTATATTCGAATTGTCCGTCCGGTGTGACAAATGCAGTCATCTCCAGGGAATTTTCCGAGATAGGTATTTGATAATATCCTGACGCTAAATCAAGAGATATGAAAATTTTATAACCAACTAATTGATCGAGTAGACCTACTACCCTAGGGAGAGGATAATGATCGCGTTTAATCTTATGATTCAGCGCCCTATAGTCCACGCACAACCGCTTTTCGCCGCTCTTATTCCTCACTATAACTATAGAGCTTGCATAAGGAGACGAAGACTCTTTTATAATGCCGCATTCTAACATTTCTGCTATCATCTTTCGTACATCTTCCTTTTCAGAATATGAAAGCCTATAGGCCACAGGTTGTTCGTCTTTTAATTGTATATCCATTTCGACTACTGTGGAAAACCCCAGATCTTTAAGACAGGAGGAAAAACATTCTTTATACCTTAGAAGTAGGGCTCTAACTGCCTGGTTTTGATCGCTATTAATGTTATCTCCTACAACCGGTTGAAACTCCTCACCTAACTTAACATCATACACATATTTGCAGCCATGAGAAGTTTTACTACGAGTGAGTAATTTCTTTTTTGTTATTATTAGATCTCCGGTACTCAAATTAAAAACTAAAACTCTAGATTGTCCGGTATCTATCTCATACTCCCCAGGCAACAAAAGATACTCTGAACCTACCCGTCCACGAAACCCTCCTGCTATACTTAAGAAGCCTGAGAATTTCGGTAACGTATGTATATGTACGGGTTTTATTTCATTAGGCCCGATTCAAGTATCAGTATTTTGCTTGATGTAGTTCCGAGCATACGATTGGTATACAAATGGTGTATTAACTATCTGATGTTGTACCAGGTAGAGCTATGCTTGATGTAGTTCCAAGCATATGAGTAGTATACAATTTGTGTTTTAATTACCTGATGTTGTACCAGGTCAGAGCTATGCTTGATGTAGTTCCGAGCATATTGTATTTGTATTAAAATAACTATGTATTCATTGCCTGACGTTGTACGATTAAAGTTTACCTAATACGAAGCATATATAAATTATGAGTACATTGATACATTATGAGTATGTGCTCGTGCTGCTAATGTTGAACTACAATGCGTACCGGAACATCGGTCGGAAAACCTGGTCAGCACTGTCCGTCAACTAGGTAAAGTTATTGGCTGCGACTTGAAAGATAGTGATCTAACACTCTGCACGAGAATGGCACAAAAGGATACACAAAGCAAGAGACCCAGATCTATTCTGATCAAATTCATTAACCCCCGACTCCGTGACTCCTTCCTCGCTGCTACTATTAAACATAATAAAAATAACCCGAAGAACAAATTAGACACAAGCCATTTGGGTATCGCTGCTGAGAATCCCACTCCTGTTTATGTTGTCGAGCATCTGTCTGCCGAGAACAAGTCCATCCACGCCGCCGCTCGAAATCGTGCTAAGGAGCTAGGTTTTAAATACGTCTGGGTCCGCTTTGGAAAGATCCTGATGATGAAAGATCAAACATCGGAGACCATAGTTATTAATAGCTTGGAAAAATTGAAATCTCTAATTTAAGACATGTAATCTTATTTCTAGTGAACGATATTGTGTAGTATAATACTTTAAATTCGATGTCATTAAATGTTATTACCAAAATACTAGGGGTTTACGCAGTAACATAGCGGATGTGCGTCGACAAATCTGTAATAGTGTGTACGATGTCTATGTCTTTACCGAAACTTGGCTTTGTAGCGGAGTATTTGATACGGAAATATTTGATAAAACTTTTAACGTATACAGAAGGGATCGAGAATCATCTAGTCTCTACAGCTTCAGAAAGTCAGGAGGCGGTGTTTTGATAGCTGTATCATCAAAATTTAAATCAACCCGTTTGTCTGAGTCGGAGAGTAATTGCGAGGATTTGTGGGTGAAAATAGAAGTAGGAAATAACAAAAATGAGTCTATTAACGTATGTGCGGTTTATCTGCCACCACCAGTTCATGTTGATACTTTGCAGCATTTCTTACTTAACTGTAACAAAACTTTTGAAAAGAATAGCTATGAATCCACTATTATAATTGGAGATTTCAATTTGGGTAACATCACCTGGGTACTCAATGATAATAATGAACATTGTCTACCGGCTGCCAATGATAATATTTCTACAGTTAATAGCTCACTATTGGATTTTATTGCACTCAATCAATTGAGACAGTATAATTTTGTAAAAAAACTTTCAAAATAAAACCCTAGATCTAGTCCTATCAGATATTGAACGTATATTAGTAAATAAATGTACTGACACAATTAAATCAATAGATAAATATCACCCCGCAATTGAATTTTCACCGTTTATTCCAATTAAAAATAAAGTAAGACCAAGCTCCTATGTTAGACTCAACTTCTTTAAGGCAGATTATTATTCAATATTAGGAGAACTAGACAATATTAATTGGAACGATGAATTTGGCCCATGTATTAATGTTGATGTAATGTTAACTAAATTTTATAATATTTTAAACGATATAATTCGTAAGCATGTACCTAAAACTATATATTGTCGTGGCAAATACCCAGCATGGTATTCTAATCAATTGAAAAAAACTCTTAAGCTTAAATTAAAGTTACACACCAGAATTAAAAAATATAATAATCCCTTAGATGTTGTTGAATTTGAATCCATACGAAAAGAGTGCAGCTTATTGATAAAGAGATGTTATCATGGACATATATCTAATGTTGAAGACGCTATAAAAAGACACCCCAAATATTTCTGGACTCACATAAAGAATCTCCGAAAAGGAGAATCTAATTATCCATCACAGATGTCCCTCAATAATGAAACCGTGAACAAGGCTTTAGATATTTCTAATTTGTTCGCAAAACAATTTCGCTCAGTATACGACCCACCTGCCCAAACGCATAGTAGCTACGAAGGCATCAAAGCGTTACCTGAGATGGATGAATTTTCTATCACACCTGAAAGTGTACGTATTAAATTGTCTCAACTTGATTGTTCTAAAGGGGCTGGACCAGATAACATACCACCTTTTTTCATTTCTCGTTGCGCTCATTCTTTATCTGTCCCTCTAACAAATTTATACAACATGTCACTTAAGTCGGGAATATTTCCAAGTATTTGGAAAAAAGCTAGGATTGTGCCGATTTTTAAGAGTGGCAAGCGTGACCTAGTTTCTAATTATCGACCAATTTCAATTCTCTCTTCTTTTTCTAAGATTTTTGAGTCATTGGTTCACTCAATAATATATAATCACGTAAGGAAATACCTGTCTAGTAATCAGCATGGATTTATGATAAAAAAATCTACCAACACCAATTTAATTGATTACGTTTCCGATTTAACTATTGCTGTTGGCCAGGGCCTTGAAGTAGACGCCATTTACACCGATTTTTCCAAGGCTTTTGACAAAGTCAACCATAGTATACTACTTGCAAAATTGAGGTCATTCGGCATAACCAACACTACTTTGAACTGGTGTAGGTCTTATCTGGAATCAAAGCAGTCGTCGGTTGTTGTTGACGGTATGGAGTCCAACACCTTTTTAGCCACTTCAGGTGTTCCGCAGGGGTCAAACTCGGGACCTCTTTTCTTCAATATATTTTTAGACGATATAAGCAATGTTTTCCAACATTCAAGAGCATATCTATATGCCGATGACCTGAAGTTGACGCGCATTGTAAATAGCAACTCAGACATGCGGCTCTTACAAACAGATATCGATAGCTTAAGCCAATGGTGTTCTCGTAACAATATGTATTTGAATAACTCAAAATGTTATCATATCAAGTTTAGCCGAAAACGAAATAAATTCAAATCTATTTATCATATTGAAGGGAATGTTCTGTCAGAAACAGACAATATCCGAGATCTGGGTGTGCATTTGGATTCCCAACTACGTCTCACGTCGCACATCGATATAACGGTCAGAGCTGCATATAAGGCACTTGGATTTGTTTTAAGGAACTCAAAGGAATTCAGGGAACCAGCCACTGCAATATTATTGTTTAATGCCTTTGTAAGAAGTCGTCTCGAGTATTGTAGTACTGTCTGGAACCCTTCCTATGAGGTACATGCTGCGAGAATTGAGGGGTTGCAAAGGAGATTGGTAAAAAATCTGGCCTACAGGATGAAAATTCATAATTCTCTAAGATCATATGAAGAGAGACTAAAACATTTCAAAATTATATCCCTTAAATCTCGTCGTGCTATTCTTGACCTTCTTTTCTTTTATAAACTTCTCAACAATGACATTGATTGTCCAAAACTTCTTGTTAAGATCGGTGTTAATGTACCTTACAATATCCCACGCCACCCTGTCGCATTATTCAAAGCTCCTCGACATAGAACAAATCTGGGTAAACACTCACCTATTGTGCGCTTGGTTAATCTGTATAATGATGCGTCACTTGCTTCGGTTGGCATAGACATCTTCCACAATAAACAAGGCCAGTTCAAATCTCTGATAACAAATTATTTAACAACGTTTAATGAAAGATAATCATAATTTATAACTTGTAATTATACTTATATATATATATTTTTTTTTTTTTAGTGCCTCGATAGGATATTTTGTGTATAGTCTAAGAATTATAACTTGCAATACTATTATTTTATGTTATTGATTGTTTATGTTTTTTTTTAATTGACTATTACTAAATTTTTGGGTTTGATTATTTGATTATTTTTGTGATGCGGTGCGGATGGCGATGCGGATGGTTGGTTGGAGTTCCGGTGTAGGTGCGGATGTTGTTCAGCGTCTGGGGTCACCACTGTAGAGGAACGGGTGGTAGTGTTCCTCTAGCGAAGGGGGGTATCTCCAGTCAGGCGGGTGTTATGCCCGACCGGCCGCGGCCCCTCCAACCGTTGATATTTGGAGCTTATGTGTCGCTCAAATTTAAGAACCGCGATTCAGTCTGGCATCATTGCTATCTCGTCGGTGTGAGGCGCTTGTGTGCCGCCACATGTGTATATAAAAAACGCCTATACAAGAAGTTTTTCATTTCTCCGGCCTGGATATCTTATACTCTTGACTTTATGTATCCACTATTTTATTTTGGCACCAAGATAACAACGACTGTATCGCACGAAGAATAATCGAATGGCTGACCGAGCCGATCTTGTGTTGGTAAGCTAGATACCGCGACTCAATGTTGCCACATTATAAATCCAACTTGTCAGTGTTGCTACAGTCGGCCATCAGTGACAACAAACGAGTCCCTTCGTTTGGTTACATAAACATATACTAGATTCCGTAAATAGCTATATAAATACAATCTCATTGTTTTGATCAGATCGCCTCAAGTGATAATATAATTGTATAATAAATTACACGTGAAAAAAAAAAACAATATATAAACAGAAATTAGTCTTTGTGATTTATGGATAAGACAAGTATACGTCACACAATTTTATCTATAACTAGGCAATGAAGGGATACTTCGATTACTTCACCTAATAATAACAATACCTGAGTAACAAATTCACTCTCACTCCTTCTGGTCATAGTCATCACTTATTCTTACAATTAATATCTATTTATAGCTAAGTTCTGAGAGATCACTTCAATCTGTCACTCAACAGAACATAGCTGCGTATCTCTGACCCCCCTGAGTAACAAAGTCATTGTTACTCCTCCTATTCATTGATACCCTCACTTTTTTCTCTTATAATCAATATTTTTCACTTTATGTAGCTTCTGTAAGGTTACTTCAATTCCTTCATTAACAGAATGTTGTCTCGTAACCCTCCCGAGCGACGAAGTCATTGTCACTAGTCTTGGTTACGGACAATCTCACTGATATTTAAACATTATGTTAGGTTTATTGTTAAATTGTTGAGGAAAATTATAAAAATATGGATGTAGATGGCAACACTATAATTAAAAAGGGAGATGGCTGGACGGTCTCGGGAGGTTTTGGCCGGCCATCGAGAGGGAAGGACATTTTTGGTGGCTACTGTTAGTGTTGGGTTGCAAAATCAAGGTAAATAAGAACAAATGTAATTAGAATTAACGGTGATAGATTTGATTCTGTGATAAGTTTTGTGGTATTTGCAATGTTCTTGACTAGAACGGAAATTAAAACAAAGTGTAAGGTATATGTGTCTTTTATTTTAATTATTAACTATATGATCTTAATAGACCTAGATTTTAAATATAAAGTTCATAGTTGTGAATATTAGTGCCCGTGTTTTAAATGATCGTGAAGGTTTATCTACCCACTAGTTTTGCATAGTTAGATATGTTCTAGACATCTGCTAAACAGAGTGAGTTTTTAGTTTACATTTCAGAAGTGGGATTATTCCTGCTTGCTAGGCCCACTATGTTGCAATAGAAATCGTTGTTTAATAGTAAAATATACATAAAGTTATATTGTAAAATACAATATATTTTAGAAATATATATATACCTACATATTTATGGTTTTTGTAATTATAATACAATATTATATAGGGTATGTACATATAGTAACAATGCAACTTTAAGTAAATATGTAGGTTTTAGTATAGTATGTACAAATATATATATATATTTTTTTTCTGTTTCGACCGACTCAGGGTATTTAAAATTGTAGACACGTAGCCTATAAATCAAATCCTATTGGTTCGAGTTTCAGGCAACGCTACGCAATACTGACATGTCTTCTCGGCGTCAACTGACGACACCGGATCGTGGTGATACACGTGCAGGAGCAGAAAATCTACGGCATAGTTGCAGCCATAGCTATCGCGATAGAAGTCGTAGCCATCATAGCCGTAGTGCCATGCGAAGCACCCAACGTGGACACGAGCGTAAGGATCGAGAGCGTGTACAAAGTCGAAGTGAGTACCGGAATGACGCCAGTAGTAGTCGTCAGGGACGTGAACGTGAGAAGAGCCATAGTCGCAGATTACAGAGCCGAGATTTGGACCTACGCGAACGAGAACAGGAACTGGACAGGCAACGGAGGCGGATCCGTGTCCTTGAAGAACATGTCATCCGGGAGCGCAGTAAACAGCGGCGACGGGGTGTCAGCCAACAGGAGGATGGCAGAGTCAACGCACGACATTCAAGGTCACGTAGCCCTTATTTTACGCGTAAAGATGTGATGAATATTGTAAATTCTATGAAATCCCAGCCAGTGACAGCAGGCTCATTGTTACCTTCTACTTCTAGTATTAATCATAAGAATATATTGCCAGATTTTGATCCATCAATTAAAAGTCAAAGAACCGATATCTGGATTAAAAAGGTTAATGAGTGTGCTGCTGTCTATGGATGGGACGAACGAACTACTGTCCATTTCGCGATGCAAAAACTTCAGGGATTGGCCAAAGTTTGGTATGATAGTCAAAATTCTATTCTGTTTAGTTGGCCTGAATGGCAAGGGAAACTTTTAAGCGCATTTCCCTGTGAACAAAACTATGGCCAGTCCTTGGAGGACATGCTTCAAAGACGAAGTAAGTTTACTGAACCACTAGAGGTTTATTATTATGAAAAACTAGCCCTTCTGAACCGTTGCGACATCGACGGCAAACGTGCTGTAGATTGTTTGATTCATGGGTTGAGTGATAAAACCATGAAGTCAAGTGCCAATGCTCTACGTTGCACTCAGCCTGATCAATTGCTGCAATTTTTAATGAGCAGCCAAGATAAATCACAGACAATCAGTCAATTTCATATTAAGAGTAGGATAAATTCTGAAAGTAATAGTAGCAATACAAATATTCTTACTCGAAAGTTTTCAAATCGGTCTTACGCAAAGCCAATTTTTTGTTATAATTGTAAAGAAAAGGGTCACCCTTATTTAAAGTGTCCGCAGCCTTTGTCACAATGTACAAAGTGTAATCGTGTTGGACATAAATCTGAGAATTGTACACTTAGAAATGATCCTCGAACGGATCAAGGGCGTAGTATTACTGAATCTATTTCAAAGACTATGCGAATATTAAGTTCAAGTTCTAACTCAAAGTATATAAAGAATTGCACAATTAACGGAATACAGATTTATTGTTTCGTAGATTTTGGTAGCGACGTTTCACTTATTACGCTATCTACAATAGGTACATTAAGACTGAATATGGATAAAATATCCTTACCATTGAAGGGTTTTGGCAATGAGGTCGTTTATTCGAAGGGTAGGGTTGAGATCAATTTATGCATTGACAGTGTTGGGGCAAGGGTTATATGTCATGTTATTGAAGACGTGTTACTGGATGTGCCGCTATTAGTTGGTCAAACTTTTACCGAACAGTCTCATATACTGGTTTATAAAACTGTAGATGAATTAAAGTTTTATGATATCAATAAAAACATTGATTGCAATAAAAGCTGTAATTTAAATGAAACTAACACACCTGTAATAATGCTTGCTGACATAGAAATTTTTGGTCCAACTACTGTCAAAGCCAAAGTGAACTCACCGTATAGCGGAAATATTCTTTTAAATTGCAAAGTCGTCGGCCGACCAAATCAGCAATTTTTGATTAACGGGGGCATTTATTACGTAAGGGATAGTATATTATACCTCAATATTGTTCCTATGATGGACGTCAGTCTATTACGGGAAGGAATGGTGGTAGCACGAGGTACTAAAGTACAAGTAGTCAATCGGATTATAACACCCCCTACTGAGGTGTTTATATCAGATCATGATAGAATTTGTATTAGCAAGGTTCGTATAGGAAACACAGTAAGCGAATCACAAAAACGAAGTTTATTAGATTTATTACAAAATTATAAGCATTGTTTTGCTGAATCCTTAAAGGATTTGGGGCATACCAACGTTGCAGAGATGGATATAGAATTAAACAGTCGTAAGCCTATTGTTTATCGTCCCTACAGATTGTCACATAAAGAAAGAGAACAAGTTCGAGATATGGTTAGTGAAATGCTTAAGGCAGGCATTGTAAAAGAATCTGTCTCGGAATACGCTAGTCCAATAATATTAGTCCGCAAGAAGGACGGTGGAGTGCGGATGTGTATTGACTATCGTATGCTGAACTCCATAACAGTCAAGGAGCGTTATCCTATGCCTGTTATCGAAGATGAAATCGCCAAGTTGTCAGGGCAAGCTTACTTTATCACGCTAGACTTAACTTCCGGCTATTACCAAGTCCCGATTTCTGAAAATTCGAAACCACTTACGTCGTTTGTTACTCCGGATGGACAATACGAGTTTAATCGTATGCCATTTGGGCTAGCAAACGCACCCGCTGTATTCCAACGAATGATCAATAAAGTTTTAGGTTCGTCTCGGTTTACAGAGGCCACGGCTTACATTGATGATATTCTTATCTATGGGGAAAGTGTAGATCAATGCTTAGAAAGACTCGAGAAAATATTAAAATTAATAGAACAGGCAAATTTAACGTTAAATTTATCTAAATGTTATTTTTTACAAAATACCATCAATTATTTAGGTTATGAGATAAGCGTTTCTGGAGTCCGTCCTGGTAGTAAGAAAACACAATGCGTACAAGATTTTCCACGACCTACTAATCAACATTCAGTTCGGCAGTTTCTGGGCTTAGTTGGTTATTTTAGGAAATTTATAAAAGGTTTTGCAATTTTGTCATACCCTTTAAATAAACTCCTAAAAAAGAATGCCATCTGGGAATGGACATCCGACCAAGAACAAGCGTTTTTGGACCTGAAAGGTAGATTAGTAGATAGACCCATATTAGCAATCTATAATCCGGCTGCTCAGACCGAATTACATACTGATGCCAGCAAAACTGGTATTGGAGGCATATTATTTCAAAAGTTTCACGATTCTGACTCTCTTCATCCAGTAGCTTACTATAGCCGTCAGACGTCACCTGAGGAGAAAAACTTTCACGCCTATGAATTACAGACACTGGCGGTAGTATGTTCATTAAAAAGGTTCAGGGTGTATTTATTAGGTCACAATTTTAAAATTGTGACTGATTGTAGTGCGTTACGGTCAACATTCATTAAACGAGACCTCATACCTCGTATAGCAAGATGGTGGTTACTCTTGCAGGAGTTTAGCTGTACTGTAGAGTATCGCGCAGGAACTAAAATGGCTCACGTGGATGCCCTGTCTCGAAACCCGGTCCGCGGCGAAGTTGAAAGTTCATTAGAGTTAGAACATATCCCTTTAGTGATGACGATAAATAGTGAGGATTGGTTAGCCACTCTGCAACTAGGGGATTCTGAATTACGTAGGATCCGTGATATTTTAACTAGCAATCTCGATGCTGATGGATTAAAATACATCAGGAGTGGTACCATTTAGCTGGTGGTAGGATATTCGTATCCGCCCGGATAGCAACCACCGTACACATGGCGAAAAACCCGCCATAATGGCACACGCAAGTGTGTCGCGTTCCGGGATCAGCCAGTGTACATCCGGTTTTTGTCGGGGGTCTGGAGTTGGGGTACAATGGCCATTTTGCGGCCTTCTTAGTACTCTGACACTAGACCCTCGACCCCTTCTTCACCTTCTTGCTCATGGCGTAGTGTGAAGAAGCAGGCCGGCATGAGTGTGTTGAGTAGTGGGGGATAGATCGTCTCTCGCTACTCAGTACTCTATTTGGACCGCACTGTGCTTACCATCAGGTACAGTGCGGTCACTTTGCCGTGCCAGGATAAAAAAAAAAAAAAAAAGGAGTAATTATTGTCTTAAAGATGAAAAGGTGTATCGATGTTTAGATGGTGATAAAACTCAGCTAAGATGGGTAGTCCCAAAAGGTGCAAGGTGGCAAATTTTACGTAAAAATCACGACGAAATCGGACATTTTGGTATTGAAAAGACTTTAGAGCGAATAAAAGGTATGTACTGGTTTCCAAAAATGTCCCGTTTCGTCAAGAAATACGTCCAGGCTTGTATAGAGTGTGCGTATTCTAAAAATAATAATACAGGTAAAGGACATCTACATCCTATTACAAAAGTGGATGTGCCTCTTCACACCTTACATATTGACCATTTGGGGCCATTTGTGAAAACTAAACGCGGAAACTGCTATATTCTAGTAGCTGTAGACGCATTCACTAAGTTTGTATGGATCAAACCAGTCCGAAATACAAAGTCGCAAACATCTATACAAGCTTTGGAAGAAATCTTTTGCTCCTTCCGAAATCCGGATCGAATTATAAGTGATCGCTGGACATCTTTTACGTCACATCTTTTTAAAAGATTTTGCTTAGATAAAGGTATCAAGCACGTGCTTAATGCAGTAGCTTGTCCCAGGGCAAATGGTCAAGCAGAGCGGTATAACCGCACCATTCTAAATTCGTTGACGGCACAAAATCTTAATGATAATGAAAGGGAATGGGACAATAAAGTAGGGACAATTCAATGGGGAATGAATAATACACGCCAAAAGAAAGGGAATGGGACAATAAAGTAGGGACAATTCAATGGGGAATGAATAATACACGCCAAAAGACAACGGGTAAGACCCCTTCGGATACTATGTTTGGTTTTTGTATGAAATCTGAGATAGATCCTAGACTTAATGAAGTAGTAACTGAGACTAGAGAAAACACAGATCTCACTTCTATCAGAGAATCTGTTAAAGACAAAATCGATTATGAACAGAGTAAACAGAAAGAGCATTATGACAAAAACAGGCATCCCTCTCATGTTTATGGTGAAGGCGATTTAGTTAAAATCACTAAAGTTAATTTCACTAACGACGGGAAAAGTAAAAAGCTTTTACCGTCCTATATAGGACCATTTAGAGTAGTAGAGGTATTGGATAATGATCGTTACAAAGTTGCAACTGTACCAGGTCTAACGAGAGGAAAAATAAACGCACAACGACAATTGCTGCCGATCGTATGTCGCCTTGGGTTCATGTGGCTACCTTAGAGGTAAATGACGATGACGACGATGGTAATGATGATAGTAACGTAGAATTGATGTAAATAAAATTGTGACACCCCTAGACTATTGGTACTAGTGAAAAGGAATTTACATTTAGTTATATTTTCCATTAATCATAAATTATATCTACTAATTTGGAATGGAATGTACGATAAAAAGATTGTCTTGAAATGAATAAGGAGGTTACGTTAACTTTTATTGTATTTTCTTTAATGATACAACATATTGTATTGGTCTTATTATTATTACAAGATATTGTATAATTTGCATTAAATATATACTGTTCAAATTAACTGAAATTAAATAGTTTATGGTTATTTACAGTTCATATTGTGTTGTTACATACTATATAAGGAATAGATCCTACCTAATAGATCTATGCTACTGGTTGTGAAAATTGAGGGTTTACACCAGTAGGATATATACAAAGATTAAGTATTGATAAGTCTTAGCGAGAAATGTGAACGAGGCACGCAAGACTTATTAATATAATCATTGGTATATTCTTATGATGATGTTACTGTAAGAATGAGGGTTTACAGTAATAGGTCTATGCTACTGGTTGTGAGAATTGAGGGTTCACACCAGTAGGATAGATACAAAGATTAAGTGTTGATAAGTCTTAGCGAGAAATGTGAACGAGGCACGCAAGACTTATTAATATAATCATTGGTATATTCTTATGATGATGTTACTGTAAGAATGAGGGTTTACAGTAATAGGTCTATGCTACTGGTTGTGAGAATTGAGGGTTCACACCAGTAGGATAGATACAAAGATTAAGTGTTGATAAGTCTTAGCGAGAAATGTGAACGAGGCACGCAAGACTTATTAATATAATCATTGGTATATTCTTATGATGATGTTACTGTAAGAATGAGGGTTTACAGTAATAGGTCTATGCTACTGGTTGTGAGAATTGAGGGTTCACACCAGTAGGATAGATACAAAGATTAAGTGTTGATAAGTC
The DNA here is from genome assembly GCA_905220505.1 of Laothoe populi. Lineage (NCBI taxonomy): Eukaryota > Metazoa > Arthropoda > Insecta > Lepidoptera > Sphingidae > Laothoe > Laothoe populi. Next base: position 1,409,218 of record HG992162.1, on the reverse strand, counting down.
TTAGCGAGAAATGTGAACGAGGCACGCAAGACTTATTAATATAATCATTGGTATATTCTTATGATGATGTTACTGTAAGAATGAGGGTTTACAGTAATAGGTCTATGCTACTGGTTGTGAGAATTGAGGGTTCACACCAGTAGGATAGATACAAAGATTAAGTGTTGATAAGTCTTAGCGAGAAATGTGAACGAGGCACGCAAGACTTATTAATATAATCATTGGTATATTCTTATGATGATGTTACTGTAAGAATGAGGGTTTACAGTAATAGGTCTATGCTACTGGTTGTGAGAATTGAGGGTTCACACCAGTAGGATAGATACAAAGATTAAGTGTTGATAAGTCTTAGCGAGAAATGTGAACGAGGCACGCAAGACTTATTAATAGTTGGTTAAAGAATAATGATGAAATGGTATCCGTAACAGTAGATGAAGATCATTGGTTTTTTTTTTTTTGTATTCTTTTCACTGTATAAAAATATATTTTTTTACTCAATATATTTAATATTTTAATCAAAACTTATGTCAAGCAAATCATGTCAATAGGCAGAGTGTTAGGTTGTTCTAATTTTACAAATGTGCATAGGGACCTGCACATGGTCAGGATGGTCGAGTGTTAGGTTTATTGTTAAATTGTTGAGGAAAATTATAAAAATATGGATGTAGATGGCAACACTATAATTAAAAAGGGAGATGGCTGGACGGTCTCGGGAGGTTTTGGCCGGCCATCGAGAGGGAAGGACATTTTTGGTGGCTACTGTTAGTGTTGGGTTGCAAAATCAAGGTAAATAAGAACAAATGTAATTAGAATTAACGGTGATAGATTTGATTGAAAATCAATCGATGATAGTAAAGGCGCAGGCCCAGATGGAATTCCCCCTCTTTTTATTAAAAAAACCTATAAACAGTTAACACTTCCACTAAAAATACTATTTGAAAAATCGATTCAATCTGGCACATTTCCCTCATACTGGAAGATTGCTAACATTATGCCTATACATAAAAAGGGTGACAAATGTAGTATAAAAAACTATCGGCCTGTTTCGATCTTAAGTGTGATTCCCAAACTATTGGAAAAAATTGTTTGTCCCATCTTAACAAATCATTTACAAAATTTTATTTCCGATGCACAACACGGTTTTCGTAAAAATAAATCAACCTTGAGTAACCTATTAAATTACGCAAACGACTTGATGTCTGCTGTTGACAAAAAATTCAAACCGATAGCATATACTTAGATTTCAGTAGCGCATTTGACAAAGTTAACCACAATATACTAATTACAAAATTAAAACATTATGGCGTTCACGGCGACCTACTTGTTTGGATTGACTCATACTTAAAGGACAGAGTGATGAGGGTGACAACTGGTGGTTTCTCTTCTTCTTTTGACTTTACTCCTTTATCAGGAGTTCCTCAAGGTTCCCATCTGGGTCCAATTCTTTTTTTGGCATTTATCAACGACATCATAGATGTGATATCTTTTAGTAAATGTTCTATGTTCGCGGATGATCTGAAGATATACAGGCACATAAAGTGTCAAAACGATATATTGCTTCTACAAGCGGATCTCGATGCTATCTGCAACTGGTGCTCTATAAATAAAATGACTCTGAATCCTTCAAAGTGCCATCATATAAGATTCACAAGAAACAAAGTAATAATTCAGGCTTCTTATTCAATATTTAATGCAACACTGAATGAATGTTCATCATTGCGAGATCTTGGCATTCAATTAGATTGTAAATTGGATTTCGTAGAACACATAGATGTTATTATGATTAAATCCTGGAAAATGCTCGGCTTCTTAAAACGTTCTTGTAAACATTTCAAACAACCCACATCCGTAATTACATTATATAATGCGCTGATCCGCAATCTGATAGAATATGTGTCACCTATTTGGAATCCTCATTACAAAGTTCACTCAGAGAGAATAGAACGGATTCAACGAAACTTTACTCGTTTTTTGGCTTATAGAGACCGTCAGTGCCCTTATCGCGCAGATTATAGTACTAGATTAAAGCATTTTAATATGGACTCACTCTTAGATAGACGCAAAATTAGTGATCTTTTGACGCTTCACAAAATACTCCATGGTGGTTTAAGTACCCCTGAGTCCCTAAGTCAAATAAATGTTGCCGTTCCTCGTAGAACGCCTAGATACCCTTCAACAATGCTATTCAAGCCGGTTAATAGCAGAACCAATTTAGGGAAACATGCCCCCATCAACAGAATGACTCAAACTTATAACGACATATTGACAAGTTCCAAGGGCGTTATTGACATTTTTCACAATAAAGACATAAAAACATTAAAAAAACATGTATTCAATTTCAACTTCAATTTAATTTAAATATTTACGATTTTAATTTTGTATTATTTAGAATTTTTTGCTTCATTTAATTAAATTAAATAATTTGTGCATATAAAGACTGACATTATTGAATTAATTAGTAATAAGTGATTAGTTATAGTATTAATGTTAAATGTATGTATACTTTTTTTTCTTTCGTGTAATCTGATTTGTTTTTTCCAATTCTAGCTCTGAAACTTTTAATTGCTGTATACACCTGTAAAGGCATTTCACATTGTATAAATTCTTAACTACCTATATAAATATTATTGTATTGTGTTGTGACATGTCGTTGGTGTAACAATTTAATAAATAAATAGATTCTGTGATAAGTTTTGTGGTATTTGCAATGTTCTTGACTAGAACGGAAATTAAAACAAAGTGTAAGGTATATGTGTCTTTTATTTTAATTATTTAACTATATGATCTTAATAGACCTAGATTTTAAATATAAAGTTCATAGTTGTGAATATTAGTGCCCGTGTTTTAAATGATCGTGAAGGTTTATCTACCCACTAGTTTTGCATAGTTAGATATGTTCTAGACATCTGCTAAACAGAGTGAGTTTTTAGTTTACAATTATCTCATATATATATATTTTATTTATTTATACAGATGGGTTCCTTTATTTATCTTACGACGTCGCATTAGTTTCATTAACTTAATAGGTTAATGCAACGCATCATTTATAAATAACATTTTTTTTTTTTACTATAAATAGGCTTGCGTTTGACCACTATCTCGCCTGATGGTAAGTGATGATGTGGTCTACGGTGGAGCATGTTTGCCTAGAAGATACCTATTCACTCTTGACTTAAAGATACCCAGATTATAACTTTCGGGAAATATAGACTCCGGCAAAGAGTTCCACTCTCTAGCGGTGCGCATGATAAATGTACTAGCAAAACGCTTCGTGCGCGCACTGGTGGAATATCAACCATGTATCGATGACGCTTCGCCGAGTCTCTTGTCGTCCGATGATAGAAAGGGGTTGGGGGAATTAAAATGTGTAATTCCAAGGCACACTCGCCGAACTGTATCCGGTAAAAAACCGATAAACTGGCAACTTTACGTCGATGATCAAGGCTTTGCAGCCTTGCCTCGACTATGGATTCGTTGCCTATAAGCCTCTTGGCGCGTCTCTCGATTGCCTCCAACGCCTCAAGCTGGTACTTGGCCGATCCATCCCAAAGATGAGAGCAGTTCTCCATGCACGACCGGACTTGCGCTTGATACAGATCGAGCAGCTGTCCCGCCGTAAAGTACCGTCTCACCTTCGCAAGGATAGCCAGCTTTTTGGCAGCCAATTGAGCTTTATGCTCAATGTAGGAGCCAAAACTGAGAGTTGGAGACAAAGTTACGCCCAGAATCTCTAGGTGGTCAGTTATCGGTACGGACACATTTCTGAACGTAGGAGTCAGTTGGAAGGGACTCCGTTTAGCAGAGAATAGACAAGCCTGGGTTTTAGTGGCATTAAACTTGACCAGACTGGCATCGCCCCAATCGGAGACTGCCTGTAAGGACAAGTTCAAGCGTTCTACCAAGGCCTCCCTGAGGGACTGGACTTGGACTCCACTGGTTCGTGCATTAGATATATAACTTTCTACCACTGTGCTGTCGTCTGCGTACCCAAAAGTACCGGGCTTAAGCAGATCATTGATATGCAGCAGGAATAGAGTCGCAGAAAGTACCGACCCCTGAGGTACCCCGGCATTGATGGCCAATAGATCGGAGGAGCAGCCATCAATGACCACTCGAATCAATCGCTCCCTCAAGAAGTCCGATATCCATGCACATAACCCAGTGGGCAAGCCATATGAAGGAAGCTTGCTTAAGAGGCTATCGTGCCACACTCTGTCGAAGGCCTTCGAGATGTCGAGTAAAACGGCAAGCGCTTCCCCATGCCTCTCGACAGCCTCGCTCCAGATGTGAGTGGCATACGCTAGAAGGTCTCCAGTTGACCGGTTTCGGCGAAATCCGTATTGTCGGTCACTTAGGAGGTCATTCGCTTCTAGGTATGCCATGAGCCTGCCATTCAGTACACGTTCCATACTTTTGCAAAGTATGGACGTAACCGAGATGGGCCTATAGTTGGCAGGCTCAGCACGACTACCTTTTTTGGGCACGGGTTGCACGTTAGCTTGCTTCCAGGCTTTAGGCACTTGCCCAGTGACCAGAGAGAGACGAAACAGGCGAGTCAAAATAGGAGAAAGCTCAGGTGCACAAGTTTTCAGTACAATTGCTGGAATCCCATCTGGGCCATTGGCTTTATTCACGTCCAGATTACGCAGCGTTCTTCTTACCTCAGTCTGACGAATGCGAATTTCTGACATATGTGTCTCGCAAACTGGTAGACTAGGAGGGACTTCGCCACAAGTATCTAAACGTGAAGATTCAGCAAAGAGAGAAGCAAACAAGTTTGCTTTCTCTTCAGCAGAGTGAGCCAAAGACCCGTCGGGTCTCAGCAGTGGAGGCAGTGAGGGGCGACGGAAGTTCGATTCAACTGATTTTGCTAGGGACCAAAACGCTTTACTACCCGCTCGTTTTGAAGCTAGTTTCTTCCCGATTTGGCTTATGTGGTCAAATCTAGCTTGCCGTAGAACCTTCTTGCTGGATTTGGCAGCCTTGTTAAATGCTCTCTTCTTTAAGCGCAAGTCCTTTGCTTTGCGGTTTCGAGCATCAACCCATGCCAGGTATGCCGCATGCTTCCGCGCTTCAGCGCGTCCGCACTCAGCCCCGAACCATGGGCGAGTTCCGCCTGACATTGCTACGTCGGAGAATGGAATGTAGTACTCCATACCTTGACGCAGCACATCCGTCACAGCATCCGCGCAAGCAGAAGGGTCTTCAGAAGAGAAGCAAGTGGGGCGCCAAGGATAAGATGCAAAGAAAGCTCGCATCTCATCCCAATCTGCTGACTTGTATCGCCACACCCGCCGGGTGCCTCTAGGGCTGGGATCGGGCGGTGAGTAGGCAGATACAGATTTCACCAGACAATGGTCGGAGCTACCCAAGGGTGATGAAACCGACACTGAGTAGCGGTCTGGATCAGTTGTCAACAGAAGGTCCAAGCAATTGGCTGTGTGCGTGTCAACATCCGGGACCCTTGTTGCCACCTGGACCAACTGAGTGAGATTTAGCGTCAGCGCTAGCTTCCGCGTTTCTCTCCCAGCATGGTCGGTACACTGGTATGGGAAAAGCCACTCTTGGTGGTGGGCATTAAAATCCCCCAGTAGTACTAATTGGGCACAAGGGTACCGCCTTTGTGCCGCATCCGCCGCCTCACTAAGGTATTCTGTGAGCCTAGTAGTCTCCTGATCTCCGCTGTGCGACCGGTATACACAGGAATAAAGAATTTTCTCAATTCCTGTATCCACCAGTACCCAAATAACAGAGAATCTGGGCTCTTCAAGATAACGGAGACGCCGACAACAGATGTCATCACGGGCGTACAAGCACACACCCGCATGTGCCTTAAAATTGTGCTCCAGAGTGAACCCTGGGTAAGAAAGGTACGCCACGTCAGACGGACATCTTATCTGCGTCTCTGAGAGGAATAAGAGAGCGGGTCTTTCAGTCTCCAGGTGGTGATGGACCGCGACGAGATTTGAGTGCAATCCTCGGATGTTGGTAAGGTGCACTTTTAGTGAGAGGGAGTGCTGCCGCTGTGGAAACGTTCTCTTATTCTTGGCCATTTTCATAAAAGTTATTTTGGAAGAGCGAATGAAGGTAGGAAGACGGTAGTGGAATGAGACTTTATGCTTCTAGCCTTCAGACACAAGATGAAATACCACACAGTAGGGGCACTAGTCTGGAGACTGCGGGGACGCCCGAGCCCCCCCGGGAATGTCCATCGGGCCCTCTCAACCGGTCGCCGACCGGCACGATGGCGCAATCCCGGGATTTTTCGTCAGTTGGCGGGGCAGCCTTTCATGTGTGGCTAGCACACTACTTGGGCCCCCAACTACCTGCGGTCGGCCAGCGGTGCACCGTGCCTCGGATCCCGCTACCCTCCACGACTAGTCTCCCAATGCGGCGTTATCACCCTGCGTCAGATTAGCCCAACTGCACTAAGCAACTATTCCGACCCGTCTCCCTAAATGGCATCACCGGACACCGCGACGGAACACGGCAAGCCGTTTGGCGGCACGGCTTTGTCCGGTGGGTGGTCACTAGCCACGGCCGAAGCCTACCACCAGTAAGATGTGTCACTCATTTAGCACAACCCAGGGGTCACGTGTAGGGGAACTAGAGTAAAGCCTACGGACGCGAGTGACAATAACCCCCAAAATTTTATTAAACGCAAAACATTTACCTACGATACTTATTAACAATCACTAATTATAACTAGGTAGGTACTTCATTTAACAATGTATTTTATTCTTACGTTCATAAAATCACATGTTGTTCCAATCTTTTATACAATACTTTTCATAATATTTTTTTTCTTATTTATTTATTTCAACCGCCTCGCTTTCGTCACTCAAGGAGCAAGCAGGGACATCAAAGCACATCCATGGAAAAATCTTATCAATCGAAACGACGGCTTCGTAAGCTTTTCCTTTTCGAGTTAAAGGGGTGTCTACTATTAGAAACCTATCATTAGGTAGAAGTTTCTTGATTCTATAAGGCCCTTGTAATTTCGGTTCTAATTTCCTTGATTTACCTGTTGGGATTAGGCGGTGGAATAATAACGTCTGCACTGTTTCACACACTTTATTTGAATGAATAGAGGAGTTTCGGTCGGCGGCTTTTATACTCTTTTTCTAAATAAGCCACCCCCGTGGTACTTTGCAGAATGTATTGTACCTATTGTTACGGTAGATGGCATACGACCACGGTTGTCCTCTGTGTTCGTAGTTTGAGTTTTTTTACCAACTCGATCGCGTTAGCGTTAACGCGGTTTTGTATGGCATTTGATCAGCGCCATCTAGTGTCAATATTGTGAATCATAATTTGTGAGTGCGAGATTTGTTTATGTTACGTTGTCACGGTGACGATCGAATCCAAACGAATTAACGCGTGAAATCGGTCATTTTGCGAGTGCGAGTTGCAAATTTGACCCATTTGACAGTTATTACTCACGAACGCGACGGTAAAGTTATTCGCAAGGGATTTTGCAGTGAGAGAGCTTGTAAAGTGGTATTTTATTAGAAGATTTGTGTTGGTGAACTTGTGCTCATACAAAATAAAATGGCATCACGATTTTTTTTTGCTTGGAGAATGGTTGCGACTGCTGGGGCACAAGATGATCGTAATAAAACTTGTGATCTTCTTGCAAGAGCCCGCAGAAGCAATAACCCATTGTATGATCTCTCGGACACGGAATTTAGGAAACAATATCGTCTCTCTAAGAGAGAATTCAAGTTTTTATGTAAGGAGTTAAGGCTCTTGACTAACTTAAAATCCTCTCAACGGGTTACTTTGGAAATAAAGGTAGGTGCCGGTGGTTACTTAAGTTTATTATATGTGACATGAGTATGTTCAATTGTGTATAGACTTTTATTATTCTAGGTCCTCACAGCACTATTTTTCTTTGCGACGGGATCTTACCAGCGACCCGTGGGAGTAGCAAAGCATATTTCCCAAAAAATGTGCAGTGTTTATATTGAAGAGGTAACCAAGGCTCTGACACATACAAATATTATAAATAAATATATTCGGTTTCCTGACACACCGGCTGCTAGACAAGCAATTAGTCAAAGGTTTGTTCAATATAACTTAATGATATTATATAAGCACCTGAATTATAATAAATTGGTTTAATACCTAATGTATAATCATTATAATTACAGGTTTTTTACTAAATATCACATGCCTGGTATAATTGGATGCATTGATTGCACTCATTTTAAAATATTTGCACCACCCAGGGAAGAAGAACATTGGTATTATTGCCGAAAACATTTTCACTCACTTAATGTGCAAATGGTAAATATCTATATCACAAATTAATTGTTTAATACATATATGTAGGTGTTTTTTTTATTTTCTATGATCATTAACTTATTTACTTTTGTGTAGGTATGTGATGACAACTATAGAATTTTAAATGTGAACGCAAAATTTGGAGGAGCAAACCATGACTTATTTATTTGGGAGAATAGTAACGTCAACAATTATATGCAGACCTTGCATCAAAACGGGGAAACAGTGTGCCTCTTAGGTAAAATTTCTTAGTACAATGTATCAACATTGAATTTACTTTATGCTGAAAATATTAATTGGTAAACAATCACATACTTTATAATGGCAACTAATTTTAGGTGACTCTGGATATCCACAACGTCCATGGCTAATGACTCCTATTTTAGATGCTGCTCCCAACTCTCTAGAGACGAATTATAACTCAAAGCATATGAGAGCTAGGGTTGTAATAGAAAATACTTTTGGAAGATTAAAAAATCGCTGGCGCTGTTTGAACAAAGAAAGGGCTCTTCATTACAAGCCATTAAAATGCTCACAAATAATACAGGCATGTTGTGTTTTGCACAATATAGAAATTAGTAGTGTAACAGTGGAAGAAGAAGAAATCATAAGTATGTATTTATTAACAAAATAGAATATCCATAATGTCAAATACTTTTATACATAGTTTGTAATGTATACTCGTGTTAATTGTAGGATTGGAGGATAATGATGACCAAACCCATGATGAGAGATTAATCGGGGATAGACATAATTCCACAACAGATCTTATTAGGGGAAGGGTATTGAGAGATCAACTAGTAAGAAGATTGCAGCAATAATTGTTTTATTGGCATCACTAATGTAACCAGTGATTTATTTGCGGGAAGAGTTGAGGCAGGATGAGTAATACCAATAAAAAGGGTAAAATGGAGGTGGAATTAATGGCTGTACATGCAATCTCAAGATAAATTGACTTTGAAAAGAAACAGAAATGCCTGAAGATGTAAACATTTAATTTGACAAACACCATAATTTTGCACAGGAATTGTTAGTTTCTATAATGGAATATAACATTTAAGCTGGGTAAAGAGTTAATCAATTTATTCTAATTATACACAATTTAAATTTGATCACTACAAAACTTATATATATTTGAGACAATTTGTTCATATTTTTATTTCCTAAACCTTATGTTATAAAATTAATAATGTTTAATTATACTAATTACTTAAATTTATTCTATTAATACACAATTTAAATTTAATCGCTACAAAACTTATTAACTAATTTATCCAGTATGTCTAAAGCTCTTAAACCTAAAGTTTGCCAGTCTTTTTGCATATTTATTTCTAATTCCCTAATTCTATTTTGCTCTTTTTTTAACTCTACATGATCATTGTGCTGCTGCATTCTGAATGCTCGCCATTCTGCATCAGAATGGAGAAAATGTTGAGCAGCTTGTTCTGTCTGTCTCCCTTGTATCGTACGCCTACGAGGCGATGGTCGACTGCCAGGAGACAAACGTATTCTTGAAGGCCTCAACCTACGACGAGGTGTTGTTTGCCCAAACTGAGCAGGTTGCGATGCAGATGCAGCAGCTGTATGATCAGGAGAATTAGCCAAATCTCTAATATCTGCAAACAAAAGAAATATATGATATTAAAAATCAACATTTCTGTATCAATTCATTGTAACAATCATCTATTTAAGTTCATTTATATTTTTTATAAATTATATACCCTGTTTTTTTGTTATATACTTACTCTAAACTTACAAAAACCTAGTGCAACTTTTATACATAATTATATTATACTGGCACAACATACTAATTTATGTAATAAATATTTTTTTGTGCCAGTCTTGAAATTAACTGCCTACCTATAATAGTACCTACTAAACACAACAGACAATAGCACCTGAATTATGTATGCATTTAGTATACATTTCCAAAAAATAATTAATAAAAATACTAATTTAATACTTATTATAATATCCACATCAACTTAAGGTGCTAGGATGCTTATTAAATCAATAAATTGCTTACTTTCTATTGGTTCCTCATTTACAATGATGAAAGATGGGGAAACTATAGGCCTCAATGATGGTGGGTCCACATGGACCTGGCTTGGAGGTCTTGACTCTATACAAGCTTGAGCTGGCCTAGGTTCAGGAACTTGACCAGATGATAAAGCACCCTGGCTAGAAGGCCCTGGCACACATTGTTGCTGTTGAGAAGTGCCAGGCTCACTCAATAGATCAACTGTAAAACAAATTATTTACATATTCTTTAATTTATAGGCAAAATCTTGTTAACGCTTATATACCCAACAACTTACTTCCTTCAATTTCCAATTGGACCTCTTGGAGAGGTTGATGCTCTTCAGGTAATTGTAAAATATTCTGAAATAGATTAAGTGTTATGTATATGAATAAAAAATTAATGCATATTAAAAAAATCCAAGCATAAATAAAATAATCAAATAGTAAACCTGAGAAAACCCTGCCTCCGGAATTGCCAAGCCCGTTGCTACTTGCACACCAATTAAATTTAGGACCCTTTGTTCTATGTCCGTCAATTTGGTTAATATAGCTGGCCCACCACCTGTGCCATGGGCTGCTCTATGTAATCGAGCAGCCTTCTTTTTTATATTATTTTTGAAGTCACTCCACACCTTAAACATGCAGAGTTATTAATATTATGCAACTAAATATTTTTTTATGATAAATAAACCTCCACCAATACCTAGTAAATTAATAATAATACTAAACCTTTTTCCATTTTTCTGTAGTTTTGGTATCTCCACTACCATCACTGTTAAGGAGGGACGTCAGCTCCTCCCATTTCTGCAAAGCCACCACCCTACCCCTTGCATTGGATGTTGGCTTGCTGAGATCTCCTTGTCTAGTATTAAAAAACAAATTCTCAAACACTTCCACTAGCATAGAAATATGAATTATAAACTCAGATAAGGTACTTACTCCATGTACGATACTAATAAATCAAATTGATGATGGCTTGTCTTCATTTTGCGTATTTTAGTTATAAATTTATATTTAACAAATATCTTCACAGTTCACCATTGTGAACCATTCACACCAAAACTTACAAGAACACTTGAAAAGTTTCAAAGTTTTTTGTTATGACTTTTGAAAGCGACGCGACGCATAATCCGACCATTTTGAGAGAACATCGGTAACTCCAATAAGATAGACAAACGAAATACGTATTAGATTTTGTCGGCTTATCACACAGCAACCCAGTGTAGCCAATATAAGCAAAAAAACTTTCACTGCTCACGGTGAATAAACGCCAATCGAGTCGACGACTATGTTTGAAACTCACACTCGCGCTTGCTCGCAATTCGCCGTGACTGACGTTTGCTCGTTTAACGCGATGTTTACGTTACTCGATCGTTTTTAAGAAACTCTCACTACGCACACTGAACACCACTATGAATATGTATGAAATACAATAAAATATTTATCTTATTCTTGTTTATACTTTTTTAGAGCGTGATTTTTTAGTAGTCGGGATTTAGTTTTTGAACTTATTTACTTTCTTCAACCATGATTTGGTTGATTGAGTATTTAGGCTAGGGTCAAAACTTGGTATGACATCGTGAGCACCAGTAAAATTATTTACGCTTTGACTCTTGATTGCATCAATGAAACTAGTCATTACATCTCTATCTTTTATATTATGACTAGTGCTTTGACGTGACTGAACACGAATTTTTGTACTTGACCGTCTGGGTCTACTTTATTGCGGCTGATAGCAGACGATGCGCTTGAGTCAGTCGACAAGCTACGAGATTCAGTGCTACTTGAGTTACTACTGTAACTACTCGTAGACCTTATTGTTTCTTTGCGTTTTGCATGGCGCTGACGCGATTGCCTTTCGCGTGATTTGGTTCTACGTCTATATTTCTTCCTAATGCGGCTCGAAGATGAGGTATTTCGATGTATTTCCCTCAAAGGTAAAGCTACTCTACCGGTAGAACGTTTTCGTTTTCGTACCTCATCATTCAATACTGGAGTATAGGATCTTTGCTCTGAGTCAGACATTACTATGTTTTACACAGTTAAAATAGCTGTGTTTAAATTTATCTGTGGATCAAACTATTTCCCGCTTCTGAATTGTTGGCGTATATGTAATTAAGTACACAAATAATAGACTTACTCAATAGATTGAGACACTCCTTTAATCGATTGCTTACAGATTACCATCTTACAATTATCTTTCTTATTTCTTTATCCCTCCGATCTCCATTGCAACCATTTTTTCAATGTTGCCACCCCTCCGGTGTTACCAACTTATTATTAACATAAATTTTGTATTTATTTATAAGTTATAATATTTTTATTGTGTATGGAAATACACATGTCGGGTGCAGGCATGACCGCAGGCCGGTCAGGTCATCAGGCAGAGGTTGTGAGAGGGCTTACACATCCCTCTCTGATCTCCAGATATTGTCAGGATGCATAGCGTGTAATAGTTCGGTAATAAAACGCAAGATTAACACTTCAGAGTCTATTTGAAGATTTGAAGCTACCACCAGTTCGGAATGCAGTCATCCATGGGGAAGAGCTGGCAAGAAACCCTCATGGTTGCTCTTTTAAACACATCACAGTTTATATTACAATATGCAGTACACAATAACACTTTCACATTACGTTAACTTACTACTTTTACAATATTTCGGCATTACGACCTCTAAGTTACTAACTATTTCAAGATTGAATATGGAACTCTTCTACAAATGACAAAGTGCACGCTTTTATTATAATATTTTCTATTGTGCCCCACTCTGTGAGCGGGATCACGCGATAAAACTAATCAAATCCACCCGCAATATAGCAAAACAAGTCGCGGTACAGATATTCTACAATAAAACGAGTTATTTAAAAGTTCAATTGAGTAACCGTTTTCATGTTGCTCCGACACGGCCTTCCTGACAGCTCACACGTCCCAGTGTGATGTACCTGAAAAGAAAATACCACACAGTATCATTCATGCTCGGCCATATCTGACCTAGTCTGATTACCCACACAGATTGGACCCACATAGGCTTTTGACACATAGAACCCTGTTACACAGAACCCTGTCACATAGAACCCCGTTACACAGAACCCCGTTACACAGAACCCAGTTACACAGAACCCAGTTACACAGAACCCAGTTACACAGAACCCCGTTACACAGAACCCCGTTACACAGAACCCCGTTACACAGAACCCCGTTACACAGAACCCCGTTACACAGAACCCCGTTACACAGAACCCCGTTGCCACATAGGCTCCTCACACAGACCCCTTTGCCACATAGGCTCCTCACACAGACCCTCACACAGACCCCCCCCCTCATATACCTTAAGCGCGGACCGCGGACCCGAGGTCACTCAAAATACATTGAGTAGACAATAACCAGGCTACGGACGCAAGGTATAGACTAAACCCTGATATTTCCATCTCTAATAGCTCGCTTTAACAGGGGGCATAAAAACAAAACCAGAAGCGACTCACCAAATCCCAATAACATCCATACGCGCAGTCACGTGTGGGCACGTAATCAGTACGCTGTCGTACTACTTCCGCTGTCAGAGCACCGCCACAGCCACGCCACAGACGCGCCACAGCCGCGCCACAGCTCCGCGGGAAACCATCCACAGCATATGAAATTTGAAAACCAAAATCATTAACACAGTAATCTTCGACGCTTCATATTTTCTAGATGTATTTTATGACGTTCGTATAAAGACTTGTTGAAATAGGTAATGATTTTTATAAATAATAAACCAAGGAGGTTTATATTTGGCCAGTGCTTTAAGAGATTTAAATTTGATTTGCTGTCCAACTTACATTGTCAATAAATAGAAAATTGTATTTTACTTCTTATGTATTGCTCTAAAGGACTAGTACATTCCTTATGATATAGTTCGTCTCTCTTAAATAAACTAAAGATGTTATTATGTGATGCCCTGCATTCCTTATTTATTTGATAGAACCACGTATATTAACAAAACTATAACGTTACTCTTTTTACAATTTAATTTGAATAATGATGTTAAAATACTCGTAACCTTCTCATGTACAGTAGACTCCAGTTCATTGAACCCTTTTTACCACGTATAACGCGGTAGAATACCATACTTCACCATTACTCATTTTATGATTATCCAATCCCAATCATAGATACCCTCGCCAACTACCAATGTTCATTTATCTCTCAAACAACAATAAAATAACACAGTACCAAATTATTACGTCACCTGAACGATAGTGAGCGCTGTCCTCCATCGCACTTCTGATGTCGGGGTGCAGACATGATAGCAGGCCGGTCAGGTCATCAGGCAGAGGTTGTGAGAGGGCTTACACATCCCTCTCTGATCTCCAGATATTGTCAGGATGCATAGCGTGTAATAGTTCGGTAATAAAACGCAAGATTAACACTTCAGAGTCTATTTGAAGATTTGAAGCTACCACCAGTTCGGAATGCAGTCATCCATGGGGAAGAGCTGGCAAGAAACCCTCATGGTTGCTCTTTTAAACACATCACAGTTTATATTACAATATGCAGTACACAATAACACTTTCACATTACGTTAACTTACTACTTTTACAATATTTCGGCATTACGACCTCTAAGTTACTAACTATTTCAAGATTGAATATGGAACTCTTCTACAAATGACAAAGTGCACGCTTTTATTATAATATTTTCTATTGTGCCCCACTCTGTGAGCGGGATCACGCGATAAAACTAATCAAATCCACCCGCAATATAGCAAAACAAGTCGCGGTACAGATATTCTACAATAAAACGAGTTATTTAAAAGTTCAATTGAGTAACCGTTTTCATGTTGCTCCGACACACATAATATTTATAACGCTAACACCCGAAAATAACAAATTCATCGAAGATGCCTACAGAGATTATACTAAGGAAGCATATGGATATCTGATGATAGATCTAAAACAAGATACCTGCGATATATGTCGAATAAAATCAAAAATATTTCCATCCGATGGTTATTGCGTGGTATACATCCCTAAGAAAGAGTTTAAATATATCAAGAATCAACAAATACCCGTCATTTACAAATGATGGATCGACACCTCAAGACGCATAAAGATTTATTAAATGCACTGTATAAACTTAAGCCGAAACATCAACAAGCTCTTTTAAAAGCCTGTAACGAAAAAGAAATTAATTTTATTTGTGAGTGCATTTGTTAGAAAAATAAGGACTTTCTTTAAATAAACAATAATCTAGATCATATGTTTATGATCATATTTATAGATGGCCTTTATTTAACTGAATATAAACAAATATATAATGATATATTATCATTATGTTCTGTAATAATTTATAATGTAAAAATATATATTCGTAGTGTTTTAATTTGGATTGAATTTGGAAATTGGAACAGTTTGGATCGCAGTGTGCTAGAGAGTAGACGTACGCATCATTTATTCGATAATTCGAGTGTTATCGGACATTGAACTTTTGATCTTAAATCCATTTGGCTTAAAAACCAATTTACATTAAATCGCCAGTGAGTTTGAACTAAGTGCGGTGACGGACTTCACCCCCGTTAGACAGAGACAGTTTTTTTTTTTTTTTTTTTTTTTAGTGCCTCGATAGGCAGACGAGCAGACGGGCCACCTGATGGTAAGTAGTCACCGCCGCCCATAGACTTCTGCAATACCAGGGCACAGCAAAGCCGCTGCCTACCGTTGAAGGACTACTCTCCTTAAGCCTCGTTTAAAGAAGGACATGTCATAGCGCTCAGGGAACACCGCAGCAGGGAGTTCATTCCAGAGCTTGCACGTACGTGGTAAAAATGAACGCCGGAAACGAACCGTGCTAGACGGAATCGTTTCCAGGTGGTATGGATGAACTCTGTTGCGGTGTCGGGTGGTGCGATGATAAAATGGTGATGTAGGCACCATTTTAAACAGTTCCTCGGAGCACTCCCCGTGGAACAACCGATAGAACAAGCAGAGAGACCCGAAGTCTCTCCGCAGCCCCAACGGTTCCAGGCTATCCGTAATATCAGGATCCCCGACAATCCGAACGGCCCGCCTCTGTAAGGAGTCAAGTGGGTCCAGCAAGTATTTCGGGGCCCCTGCCCAGAGATGAGAACAGTACTCCACGTGGGGCCGGACTTGCGCTTTATAAAGCGCCAATCTATGGCCCGACGTGAAATACCGCCTCGCTCTGTTCAGGATCCCCAATTTTTTGCTCGCCAATTTGGCTTTGTCCTCCACTTGACTCCTAAACTGGACCGTGTTAGATATATTGACGCCGAGGATCCCAATACCCTCGGAAACCTGGAGAGTGACTCCTTGAAACTGTGGCGCCATGACAAATGGGTCCTTCTTAGCGGTGAACGCGCAAACTTGTGTCTTCGTGGGGTTGAAGTGAACTAGGTTCCTTTCACCCCATTCAGAGGCCCGCCCTAGAGAGCACTCGATTTCCGACACAAGTTCTAACCGTCTTTCTTCCAAAGTGCTCCGAGGGATACCCTGCTGGCCGTTGTTATTTTGTGTCGCGCTTGCGTGTGTGGTGTGGAAGTCAGCGAACACTTTGTGATTGTATGATTTGTTACCTACAAACTCCAAACTTCTTTATATATTTTTTATTTTTTCGTTGCATCTCACCAGTGAAACAATTAAAATGTCACGTTCGCAACCATCACAGTGCGCCGCTAGTGACCAGGAGTCGGATGCCCGATTTGTAAATACCAAATCCAGAAAACAACCTGGCGACGACTTTGTGTCTGCCATTGATCGCCTCGCAAAGACTTTAAATAGCTCGATTTCCCAACTCCGCAACGATATGAACATAAAGCTGGAATCTATCACTAAAACTAATGACAATTTGGCAGCCGAGTTCAACCATTTCCGTTAAACTGTTATAGTCATTAAAGACGAAGTTACGGAGATTAAATCTACCTGTAAGAATTTGAATATGTCTGTCCGAGAGACTATATGTTGTGTCAGATGGCTGAGGTCATGATGTCATCATAGGTCATGACTATGAGGGTTATTCATCCCTCTTTGCTCTACAGATAATCAGGATTCACTTCGTACGATAGTTCAGTAGAAATAACACACGTTAATCACTTTATAGTTTAATAAGCTACTGCCAGTTCGGAATACAATAATCCATGGCAAAAAGAACTGGCAAGAAAAACCATGGTTTACAATTACATTACTTTAATTGTAGGCAACGATCAGTTAAACAGCACTTGGGCATTACGACCTCTAAATTACTAAACCATTCGAGATATTGACTCGTCTAATAATTATTCCTGAATGCTTCGCCAAATGCCGAGGCACTCTTTTATATTGTGACTTTCGTTGTGCCCCACTACGAGTGAGATCATTTAATAAACAACTCGAAACTACCTTCAAAATAGTAAAACAACTGACGGTACCCACAACAGATTTACAAAAGATTAAATTATTTGTAAGGTCAATTCAGTCTCCGTATTCATTATTCTCCGACACGGCCATTCTGAAATGCGATGCGTGCTCTGCATCGCTTGCTAAATCCTCTAAAACTCCGCTGAAACTCAGAATATCATCAGTATACACAGGCTAGGTTACTCCACAGTACACCTGCCAACATTGTGAAAAATTATCATAGTTATGGTCCTTAAGAAGTAATGAAGATGTGAGTTCGTAACCACTGTAATCAAAGTTGATTTGTAGATTTCAATAAGACGCAACCAAGTCCTTGTACAAACTGTAAAATTTGTTAGAAAATATGTTACTGCTCCACTCCATGTGACAACAGTTCAATGAGTGGGCTCACTATAAGTGACATAAGTTCAAAGTTCAATGTTCGGTGTTACTCACTATAAGTGACACAAGTTCAAAGTCGAATGTTCAGTGTTACTCACTATAAGTGACACAAGTTCAAAGTTAAATGTTCGGTGTCACTCACTATAAGTGACAAGTTCAAAGTTGAATGTTCGGTGTTAAAGGAGGATAGGAATGACACGTTGAACGGGGCTACACGCCATCAGTCAGTTTTTTTTTGTTTACTTGCTGCTTTTTAGCCTACAGCCTTTTTTTTTAGCTTTTAGCGTTGTGTGTGTGTATGTATGTGGGTCTGAGTGTGGTACACAAATGAGATACCAATATGAAAGTTACTCACCAAAAGTTACTGCCACGTTGAATCAGCGTGTTGGTTGGGCATCGTCCTTACCACCAATGTCAGCAAGATGTCAAAATATTTCATGGCGTTCCGACTCCATTCTATAGTGCGTTAGGCACTTTGAATAGTTTGCTAGATCCTATCTGAAACTTACAGACTAACTCTGCGTGACAACAGCATAATTTGTGAGAAAAAATGTTACTGTTCACTCTGCGTGACAACAGCATAATTTGTGAGAAAAAATGTTACTGTTCACTCTGCGTGACAACAGCATAATTTGTGAGAAAAAATGTTACTGTTCACTCTGCGTGACAACAGCATAATTTGTGAGAAAATATGTTACTGTTCACACTATGTGACAACAGCATATTCATTAAGGTAGTGTGTTAAAATGTAGGAGTAATTTACAATAGCAAAACATTTTTTTTTCTTTTAAAATAATTGATAGACTTAAATCTTGTAAATAAAGTGTGTAAAGAAGGTGCTATGGCGACACGGCCATTCTGAATTGCGATGCGTGCCCTGCATCGCTTGGTTAGTCAGCCTTTTCTGAAACAGATACTCAAACAGATAGTTAATGTTAAGCCTGGGTACTTCCACAGTACCTAAGCATAATTATTAGAAAGAATATATATTTTTTTTTTATTATTAATCTGCTCACTCTACGTGACCACAGATAGATATTTAAAAGCTCACTCCTTACGACAAGGGTGGCAGATGAAATGTTGTGGTAAAAGACACTGCTCACTACACGCGAGTATAGGTTAAATAAAATACGCGGGTAAAAATATAGAAAACTATACTCAATTAGAGTGCCATAATTAATTGTGGAATATAGCGTAAGACACTGTTCACTCCACGTGACTACAGCATTTTTTTTTTTTTTTATATGGACTGTTCACTCCACGTGACTACAATCTCTTTAGGTTTTGTGTATAGTGTTAAATGTAAGAGTAATTTGACAGCTCTTATGACAAGAGTGCCATACATAATGAATTTGTTGAATAGCGTAAGACACTGTTCACTCCACGTGACTACAGGTCAAATATGTGTATTGAAATATATGCAGTACTGTTCACTCCACGTGACTACAGCATTTTTTTTTTTTTTTTTTTTTTATATATGGACTGTTCACTCCACGTGACTACAATCTCTTTAGGTTTTGTGTATAGTGTTAAATGTAAGAGTAATTTGAAAGCTCTTATGACAAGAGTGCCATACATAATGAATTTGTTGAATAGCGTAAGACACTGTTCACTCCACGTGACTACAGGTCAAATATGTGTATTAAAATATATGCAGTACTGTTCACTCCACGTGACTACAGCATTTTTTTTTTTTTTTTTAATAATATATGGACTGTTCACTCCACGTGACTACAGTATAATTTGTTGAAATATAAGGACTGTTCACTCCACGTGATAACAGTCACAATTTTTTTTTTCATTTGGCTTTTGAACGGCTCCACACGTCAAAAGCATCTTTTCATATATTTTTTTTCATATTTTTTTTTTTCATATTTTTTTTTTCATATTTTTTTTTTTTCATTTTTGGTTATGTGTGTTTGTGTGTATGTATAGTGTGAGTTTTGTGCAAAACATAAAGAAAGGTCACACGTCCATGTGTGAGGTACCTGAAAAGAGGAACGGCACACACAGTAAAACCGTTCACCCGTTCGACCGATCCGACAAATGAATGATAAGTAGACGCAAATTTCAGTGTCCAATTAGCATAGAAAAAGCCCATATTACTGATAAACAAATCAGTAATACTTAATAAGCTTCAATACTACTTTGAACTTCTACTAACATTGTAGTCACTAATTATTAAGAAACCGAAATTTAGTTCATTAATTGTACACACATCACAATAATAAAACAATAAAAAACAAAATACTTGAATGAACCAATGAACTTAAGATTGTTTTTCAAGATCGATTCTATCTAGCGCTAGATAGTTCACAGGAGAAATATGTTTCACTCGGTCACTCCTGACCCTATAATTTACCGACAACCGCTCGCGAATTTTCTGTGTGTGTACATCAGTCGCTAAATCGCTACACATCAACGACAATGGTCTTGGAATTTTTCCGATCAAAAGTTTCAGAGACGTAGCTTTTGTTATTTTAAGCATTGCTAGGTGGACCTCTCTTATAGAGTCCTACCACGATCTGTGATCGCTAGTCCATCGCAGTTAATTATCGATTTAAGGACACTCGTGAAACGCTCTACATGAACGTTCACTCGAAAACCCGACATTGAATACTTATAAGCCCGAATGAAATTGCGGCATACTCGTACAAACCCTTAAGTGTAACAAACGCTGTACACCGATAGGTCGGAGTTAAATGAAACTCAATCTAATCGGTCGAATAACATTAGCAAGCAATTAGTAGTATACACTTTCGCTAAGATGATAAGAATGCGTTTAAACCGTCAACCTGTTTTCACACTAGTTGTGGTTTTCTAGATAAAAACAAAGCTGGAGTAGCTATTTAATACAAGTAATTTTTGGTGTATGTCCTAGGGACACACACCAGTATTAACAAGCGCAATGTCATTCACAGAGGGCTACAACATTTTGGATATCGACTAAGGGTAGTTGCAAAATATAATAATACTAGCCCTGTATTAAACATTGTCCCACCGCTGGGCACGGGCCTCCTCTACCAATGAGAGGGGTTAGGCCTTAGTTCACCACGCTGGCCTATTGCGGGTTGGTAGACTTCACAGACCTTCGAAATTCCTTTTGAGAATTCTCAGGTATGCAGGTTTCCTCACGGTGTTTTCCTTCACCGTTAAAGCAAACGATAATTAACAAAGAAAAGTGGCAAAATAACATTAATTATATTGAGAACTCGAGGAATTTTTAAACTGTATCACAGTCGCGGTAACACTGGATCTCTGCAATAATATTTCGCGCTTTATAATATCATAGCGTAAATAGAGGTTAAACAAAACATAGTCTCGGTTAAATCACCATAAAATTTAACAACCAGAAAACTAAGTGTTAAACACTTGACTGATGTCTAACTGTAGTGAGATGTAGAAGAAACCGAATTAAATATATCAAAATTAATAAAGTACCAATATGTATTACATAAAAGCAATAAGTAAAAATAAACGCCTCTAGTGGGAGTGGTGAACCTGGGGCTTTTATAATAAATATTCAATATTTGGCTTCAAATTTGTGGACCCCGTTTACACTCCATAGATCCCTATTTCTATTTATTTTTTTCGCTTACTTTGACCCCTTAGTAGTCATCGGCCCCAGGGTGTCGATATAGACCACTTTGGGTATCAATGCTTTAAGGTAACTATGTCATGTTCAAGTTATCCACAAAACTTGGATGTAAAACTTTCTTTAATATCACTACCAGAAGATAATGAATTTAATTATGGATAATTAACTCACCACGATCACTAAGAATCAAACCAAATCAAATTATTTTCACCTCAACTAATTGCACAGTTTAGCGTTACTATTAATATAAAAATAATGTATTACCGGGCAGAACGAATTAAAACCAGAACTAACAGTTACCACCAATACCAATATAAAAATTCCGCTCTTTAGTGGGAAACACAAGCATGATACGTGTACGTCCTTTTTTTTTATTGAATTGTAGTCAATGTTACAAAAAATAAATGGTTATACTTGACTAACTTGATTATCAACTATTAATTCTGAAACTTTAATAAAAACTAGACCCGTAAAACAATATTGCAGTAACTATTAAATTACTGAATTATTCATTCAATGCAGGTTTTTCATAACACGTTAAAACATATTATAGTTTTTTTTTTTAACACCAGTTAAAGAGTAAATGTTTTTTTTTTTCAACCCACACACATGATGGAATTGAACCACATCAAATTCAAGGTTCATTAAATCATCAAACATCACACGCGTCAACTGTTATGTATCTTCACATACATACACACTCACAAGTGTAATTCCCGAAGGTGTAGGCAGAGGTGTAACCAGTACACATAATTCGCGCAGCTATTATCACCCCATGTGTAATAGGGGTGAGCCTATCACCATACCGGGCATAATTCCAGGCTCACGGCGGATAAACCCAATATCTCTTTACTAGACCCGGGGATCGAACCCGAGACCCCGCACGGCAGTCGTACAGCCTACGGAATTACAACTACGCCACTGAGGACCGTGGACGTCCAAATATAATATCACTGCGTCATTAGCAGTTAAGCAAAATCTCGATGAATTTTCCATCGGTTGTAACAGTACAAATTTAAATAAAGAAATAATCAATTAAGTTGGAAACAAACCACACTATTTTGCATTTAACTGTTTAGATTAGCAGAAAGACCAAACTTAATAGTCGTTTATTACCATCAGTTTTAAATACAAAAACAAAAAATCAATGAGGTAGGAAACACATCCTCATATTTCCAACTAAATTAATAGTTTATTTTAGCAGAACGATCAAAATTAAAAATCGTTCTGTACATTTAAAAACTGAGAGCGACTCACCAAATTTCAAATAAATCCACGGGTAGGATCACATATGTAGGTAGGCACGCAAACAACACGCTGTAGCACTACTTGCGCTGCCAGAGAACCGCCTCAACAACTCCACAGCGCCACAGGAAACCATCCACAGCATATGGAATTTGAACACCAAAATCATTAACACAGTAAACATCGACACTTCATACCTATCGTTTAAACGATTTCGTTTGGAACATAAAATAATTCAAAATTTATTTACCAACATAAGGGACTTGCTATAATTTACAAACATAGCACAATCCAAATGATTCTCAAAATTCGCTCAAAATGTACTGTAGATTAGCAAATTTACAGTACCGCCGAGCACTTTTTACCACTTATAAAGCGGTAGAATATTACACTTTACGATCAAAATTTTATTTCGGATGATAGAATTTCAATGATTTATAACTTTTTGCACAACCCAACAAAGCGCATAAACTAATTACTAATGTTTTCCAAACTCTCGAAACAGAAATATTATAAAATGAAACTGTAAGTATCACATCACCTGATCTACGATAGTGGATGTCCAGTTCGATCCCACTTCTGATGTCCGAGAGACTATATGTTGTGTCAGATGGCTGAGGTCATGATGTCATCAATAATACGAGGGCGAAAATAATACTAATTAATTAATTGAACTGGTTTATTCAACGATTGAATACAGACTAACTTAAATCTATTACTTAGATGCTAAAAACAAGTTTGCAATGGAAAACAATTGCAGGTGGTCATGTATACATTGTCAGCTTAATGGATTACAAGGAATTGTTATTGAGAGAGAGTTAAATCTGCACAGTTATCATATTAGAATGCGTGAGAGGCGAGGGTGACATCATAACTCCTCCCCTGTTAGTGTCGAAATCCTCTGAAGTGTTATCACCTTGAGGGTTTCGATCATGACATAAAACATTATATATTTTACTTTTAGACTTATAGAGAACAAAAATAATGACACAAGTTATTAAAATTACGTATAAAACTATTGTTCCAACACTAATATTGTTCACATTAATGACCTTTTCACTATTTCACTAGTCTTCTTAAGAGTATACGACAGAGCATGAAGTTTGGCGACATCAATATCATCGAAGTACGTAGTAGGTTTTTCAGCATTAATAATTGGAAGCGGTATAGCGGGCAAATTTATCAACGGCAAAGGATGATAGATCTCGATTCCGGTTTTCCGTAGCATTTTTCTTCTTTTCATGGACATATGTTTGATTTTAATTGTGCATTCATCATCCAAGGTGAGAATATACGTCCCTAGGATATCATAGCGTATTATTTCATTTTCGCAATGTTTTGTTATATATATTCGATCTTTGGAGTATAGCAGCCAACGATCCGGTTGAATATTTTCCAATCTTATATCTTCAATCAAGACAGGTAAAGGTTTGCAAGAAGTGATGTTTTCGTCAAATTTCACCAGTGCCGATACGCAGTGATCTACCAGTAGCGACGATATACTGTTTTCGGGGCATAAAAACAGCGATTCTCCTATTTCTGGGCAAGGTTGTGCAAGCGAAATAGTTTTCGACTCCTTCACTAACAGGATGGGATATTTAGGCATTATGACAAACGTTTGGTTTAAAGGACTTGTCATCGGAAGTGGATATATTCTGTAATAGACATAACTTTCCTTTTCGACAATCGGAATATCCAAAATAAATACTATCTGATTACGCTTTACATACGCTTTAATATCAATACATTTTTCTATGTTATACATATTGTCCGCAGATATAGGATAAGGAAGCCTTATAACATTTTCTAAAGGTTCCAATAAATTTAACAACTCCGTAGAATCTATAACAGATTGGTGTAATGTTGCGAGATTACTGAACGCTATGGCTGTTTCGATTTCATTCAATGTTACATACAGTATTTGAAAGTTATGTAGGAACAAATTTAACAATACAGTCAAATGCTGAAATGTAGTAGTACTATTTAGGATAATTTTTAATTCATTTAATTTTTCTTCTATATGGATAAAATTGTTACGGGTTGAGTTAGCTATATGATCCACTGTACCCACTACCTCAGTGATCAAGGTAATTTTCATATCTAATCCATTTTGTTGAGATTTTAATTCGTCTATTAGGTGATCATATCTGACTGCGTCGTTGTTATCTAAATTTCCCGTGATCAGTTTTATAACGGATCCAACTGGGTTAAAGATTCCCCTTTTGTTTCTATTTCTCGGAACAAGCTGGTGATATTTTTCAATCGTGATATTCTTTAAATGGCTTACCTGATTAATAACGTTACGCAGTTCTATGTCAATGGACGCAGTATCAAAGCAGTTACTTATATCATTTAATAAAGCATTAACACTAATAATATTCTTATTGGTTTCTTATGTTTACGCGAATATTATACATTGTAATAAAACGAAAATTTACGGATTCTATCGCGGTTTATTTTACTTTTTTAACCCGACGTTTCGAAGGCTTTACAGCCTTCATGGTCACGGGGGAGACTGAGTTGGATGTCGTCACGAAAGTATAGTGCAATGTTTCTACCCTCTGGATGTTTTTTAATTTCAATAGCCTCGCGAATCATCCTAGGCAGGAATCGGTGTTCTTTGGCAAGGATTTGTGGTTTGTCAAATCGAAGATAATGCTTGGAGCCTTCCTCTGAATGTTCAGCAACTGCAGACTTCGTAGAGCGTCGGTGTTTTACGTCAGCTATATGTTCTTTTACGCGGGTCCCTATATTTCTTTTTGTTTGACCAATATAAGAGAGTCCACAGTCACAATCTATTTTATAGATGCCCGGTTCTTGTAGAGGTATATGACACTTAACAGGTGGTAGGAATTGACTTATCTTCTTAGGCGGCTTATAATAGGTTTTAATAGAAGCACGCTTCAGTACATAGCCAATCTTGTCAGTGACGCCTCTGATGTATGGTAAAGTAACTGGGACACGCTCGACTGTGGCTGGTTTCACTCGGTTTCTGTGATGACGGCGAGGAATTTGGAGCTTGTTGTCTTGCAGTACTTGCTTGACATGTTGCAGCTCAGCGGCCAGATGTTTCTCATCACAGATTCCTTGTGCTCTCTAAACAAAGATTTACCCACGGTAGCTAACTGTTTTGGATGGTGGTGAGATTCACCATTAAGGTATTTATCAGTATGGGTCTTTTTTCTATATACAGTAGGGCTTAACGACTGATCAGGATTACGGATAACTAAGACATCTAAGAATGCAAGAGAATTATTTTGTTCTAACTCCATAGTAAATTGAATTTTATTATTCACTGAGTTTAGGTGATCTAAAAATGCAGTTACTTTATCAGATGGTAAAATTGTGAATGTGTCATCTACATACCGCTTGTAAAACCTTATTGGAACAGGGGTTGTGCTTAGGGCTGTCTCCTCAAAGTCCTCCATGAAGATATCGGCGACTACTGGAGATACGGGTGAGCCCATAGCTACTCCATCCACTTGCATGTAGAATTGACTATTCCACAACATGTAGCCAGATGTAAGGCAATGATTCAGTATTTCTGCATATGCTAGGGGCATGCTGTTCTCGGCTAACTTCTTAGAGACAATTTTGATGCAGTCTTGTACAGGTAAACTTGTAAAGAGAGACTTAACATCAAAGCTTACCATGGTTTCATTGTCAGCTAATTGTAGGTGTTTAATATCACTGACAAATTGGTATGAATCCTTCACAGATGCTCTGGTCTTCCCTCTAAGTGGTGAAAGCACCTTTGCTACGTGATGAGCCAATCTGTAGGTTGGTGTGTCGATCTGACTCACTATGGGACGTAGCGGAGCATTAGCCTTATGTATTTTTGGTAACCCATACAGTTTGGGAGGTTTTGCACACGATGGAATGAGTAAGGATACATCCAGGTTTAATGTGTTAGAGTACTTACTTATTAAAGAGCTGGTAGCCTTTAAAACTTTATTAGTGGGGTCTGTTTTCACCTTTTTGTAAGTACTCTGGTCCGACAAAAGGTGTTCGATTTTACTGTTATAATCTGACGTATCCATTACAACCGTCGCATTACCTTTATCTGCACGGAGCACAGTTAAGTCCTTCTGTGATCGCAAGTTCTTTAAAGCGATATATTCATGTTTTGAAAGATTTGGTTTCGGCGTTACCTTTTGACGTAAGATAGACGAAATATCTTGACGTATTGCCTCCGAATCTTCCTTTTTTAAACTATTTTTGACGAGACTGTTCTCAACGTTACAAATAATGTCCTCATACGGTATCCTTCGAGGTGTTATGGCAAAATTTAATCCCTTTGATAAAACTCTAATTGTGTTTTGGTCCAATACTTTATTTGACATCACAGAAACCGAGTGAAACCAGCCACAGTCGAGCGTGTCCCAGTTACTTTACCATACATCAGAGGCGTCACTGACAAGATTGGCTATGTACTGAAGCGTGCTTCTATTAAAACCTATTATAAGCCGCCTAAGAAGATAAGTCAATTCCTACCACCTGTTAAGTGTCATATACCTCTACAAGAACCGGGCATCTATAAAATAGATTGTGACTGTGGACTCTCTTATATTGGTCAAACAAAAAGAAATATAGGGACCCGCGTAAAAGAACATATAGCTGACGTAAAACACCGACGCTCTACGAAGTCTGCAGTTGCTGAACATTCAGAGGAAGGCTCCAAGCATTATCTTCGATTTGACAAACCACAAATCCTTGCCAAAGAACACCGATTCCTGCCTAGGATGATTCGCGAGGCTATTGAAATTAAAAAACATCCAAATTTCAATAGAGAAGATGGTTGGAAGCTAGCACCAGCCTGGGATCCAATTATACATTTAATTAAATCGGAACCCAAAAGACCAACTGCCAGACCTCAAGACATTGTGAGCTCTTTCTGCGTAGATCGGACTACAACAAAATAAAAATTAAATAACAATTATATGGAGGGTAGAAACATTGCACTATACTTTCGTGACGACATCCAACTCAGTCTCCCCCGTGACCATGAAGGCTGTAAAGCCTTCGAAACGTCGGGTTAAAAAAGTAAAATAAACCGCGATAGAATCCGTAAATTTTCGTTTTATTACAATGTATAATATTCGCGTAAACATAAGAAACCAATAAGAATATTATTAGTGTTAATGCTTTATTAAATGATATAAGTAACTGCTTTGATACTGCGTCCATTGACATAGAACTGCGTAACGTTATTAATCAGGTAAGCCATTTAAAGAATATCACGATTGAAAAATATCACCAGCTTGTTCCGAGAAATAGAAACAAAAGGGGAATCTTTAACCCAGTTGGATCCGTTATAAAACTGATCACGGGAAATTTAGATAACAACGACGCAGTCAGATATGATCACCTAATAGACGAATTAAAATCTCAACAAAATGGATTAGATATGAAAATTACCTTGATCACTGAGGTAGTGGGTACAGTGGATCATATAGCTAACTCAACCCGTAACAATTTTATCCATATAGAAGAAAAATTAAATGAATTAAAAATTATCCTAAATAGTACTACTACATTTCAGCATTTGACTGTATTGTTAAATTAGTTCCTACATAACTTTCAAATACTGTATGTAACATTGAATGAAATCGAAACAGCCATAGCGTTCAGTAATCTCGCAACATTACACCAATCTGTTATAGATTCTACGGAGTTGTTAAATTTATTGGAACCTTTAGAAAATGTTATAAGGCTTCCTTATCCTATATCTGCGGACAATATGTATAACATAGAAAAATGTATTGATATTAAAGCGTATGTAAAGCGTAATCAGATAGTATTTATTTTGGATATTCCGATTGTCGAAAAGGAAAGTTATGTCTATTACAGAATATATCCACTTCCGATGACAAGTCCTTTAAACCAAACGTTTGTCATAATGCCTAAATATCCCATCCTGTTAGTGAAGGAGTCGAAAACTATTTCGCTTGCACAACCTTGCCCAGAAATAGGAGAATCGCTGTTTTTATGCCCCGAAAACAGTATATCGTCGCTACTGGTAGATCACTGCGTATCGGCACTGGTGAAATTTGACGAAAACATCACTTCTTGCAAACCTTTACCTGTCTTGATTGAAGATATAAGATTGGAAAATATTCAACCGGATCGTTGGCTGCTATACTCCAAAGATCGAATATATATAACAAAACATTGCGAAAATGAAATAATACGCTATGATATCCTAGGGACGTATATTCTCACCTTGGATGATGAATGCACAATTAAAATCAAACATATGTCCATGAAAAGAATAAAAATGCTACGGAAAACCGGAATCGAGATCTATCATCCTTTGCCGTTGATAAATTTGCCCGCTATACCGCTTCCAATTATTAATGCTGAAAAACCTACTACGTACTTCGATGATATTGATGTCGCCAAACTTCATGCTCTGTCGTATACTCTTAAGAAGACTAGTGAAATAGTGAAAAGGTCATTAATGTGAACAATATTAGTGTTGGAACAATAGTTTTATACGTAATTTTAATAACTTGTGTCATTATTTTTGTTCTCTATAAGTCTAAAAGTAAAATATATAATGTTTTATGTCATGATCGAAACCCTCAAGGTGATAACCCTTCAGAGGATTTCGACACTAACAGGGGAGGAGTTATGATGTCACCCTCGCCTCTCACGCATTCTAATATGATAACTGTGCAGATTTAACTCTCTCTCAATAACAATTCCTTGTAATCCATTAAGCTGACAATGTATACATGACCACCTGCAATTGTTTCCATTGCAGACTTGTTTTTAGCATCTAAGTAATAGATTTAAGTTAGTCTGTATTCAATCGTTGAATAAACCAGTTCAATTAATTAATTAGTATTATTTTCGCCCTCGTATTGTTCTATTACTTGAGTACCTAGTCATTAATTTAAGTCATCTTAAATTGGGTTGAAGAAAGTACAGTAAAGTAGTAAATTATTATTTTATTGATTTAGTACTATTATCACTGTTAATTATATTTTTGTTTATTGCACTCTGGGTTTATAATTATTTATGTTATATTAGTTATTCTAAGTAAATTAAGTATTCGTTTTATAAGCATAGTGTTTTTTTTTTTTTTTTATCCTGGCACGGCAAAGTGACCGCACTGTACCTGATGGTAAGCGCAGTGCGGTCCAAATAGAGTACTGAGTAGCGAGAGACAATCTATCCCCGCTACTCAACACTCTCATGCCGGCCTGCTTCTTCACACTACGCCATGAGCAAGAAGGTGAAGAAGGGGTCGAGGGTCTGGTGTCAGAGTACTAAGAAGGCCGCAAAATGGCCATTGTACCCCAACTCCAGACCCCCGACAAAAACCGGATGTACACTGGCTGATCCCGGAACGCGACACACTTGCGTGTGCCACTATGGCGGGTTTTTCGCCCTGTGTACGGTGGTCGCTATCCGGGCGGATATGAATATCCTACCACCAGCAACGACCAGTGTACGATTATATATCGTCATTAGCGTAATAGTTGGTTATATTGTACCTATTTCATTGTTTATAGCTAGATTACAGTTTGTAGTTGTTATCCGTATTGTAAACGAATTAGTTCTAGACTCAGAAAGAAACATCTTTGATTGTTCGCTTATTTTTTATTATGTAAATTCCAGGTTGACCTCAAACGACTCCCAAAGATGGCCGAGGAGAAAGAGCTGATTAAAAAACGTGGAAGCTTCAAAGGCCGTTTAACTAACTTTGCCAACTACCTTGACGCGCTGGGTGATAAACCATTGTCTAGTTCCGATGTTGCGGAGCTACAGTTGCGTACAGGTAAAATGGAATCATTATACGAGCAGTATGATGAGGTGCAGTTGCGCTTGGAATGTAGTGTTGAGGATGTCAAAACTCAATTCTCTGAGAGATCCTACTTTGAATCTCAGTATTATAAAATGTTGTCTAGATCACAGGTTTTATTAAATCAATATAAAGATAACGAGTCATGTCACAGTGACAAAAGTACTTCTGCCAGTAATCGGAATCCAGTACAGCTGCCTACGATATATCTACCAAAATTTGATGGGGCATATAACAATTGGTTGGAATTTCGTGACACCTTTAATAGCCTCATTCATCTTGATAGTGATATTCAGGATAATAATAAATTTCATTATTTGCGTTCGTCGTTGGAAGGCTCTGCTGCTGTAGCACTTAGGTCTATCGAGTTCTCAGCTAAGAACTATGCCATAGCCTGGAAATTATTATGCGATCGATTTGACAATAAACGGCAATTAATAGAAAATCACGTGAAAGGTTTATTTAATATGGATTCTATTACTAAGGAGTCGTCTATCGCACTAAAGGGTTTGATCGACGCTGTAACTAAAAATTTACGATCGTTAGAATTGTTAGGTGAGCCTGTAGACAAATGGGACACTCTGTTAATTTACATCATCACGCGTAAACTGGACCAGAGAACATACCGTGAATGGCTTCAGTACAAAAATCGCATGGACAGAGACAGCACAATCACATTTTACATATTGATGAAGTTCTTGCGTGATCGCGCTGATTTTGTTGAAACTTTAGAGGCGCCTCGTAATGATCTTTTACAAACAACTAACAAATCGGGTAACAAATTGAAGGTCTTGGTGACAACACCACATCCCCACAATTCTAGCACGGAATCATTTGCAAGGTCTTGTCCAAATTGTAAAGGTGACCATAATTTAGGTGATTGTTCACAATTTCTTGCATTAAGTAATGAGGCCCGTTTAAAGTTAATACCTAGTTTAAAAATATGTTACAATTGTTTGCGTACAGGTCATTTTGCCAACCAATGTAAAAAACCCGGTTGCAAATTATGTAAACGGAGGCATAATACACTAATTCATGTGTATGACAATAAAAATTGTCAATCATCTGGTAACCCTGCTACATCGTCAGTGTTACCGTCTTCTACTCTGGATAAAAATAGCGTCACTTTATCTGCAAGCGTTGCCTTGACTTGTGGCGAATTTAAGCAACGTGATGTGTTGTTGTCAACTGCTTTGGTCAAATTATATGATCGTAATGGTTGTGAGCATGTTGTCCGCGCAGTGTTAGATAGTGGCAGTACATCGTCCTTCATCACAGAAAGATTATATGAACGTTTGAACCTTAAACTTATTGAGGTAGACAGGTCAATATTAGGTATAAGTAACGTGACCTCTCACGTCGGCAAGGCGTGTCATGTAAACATGACGTCACTTGACAATAGTTTTAAGGCAAAAATGTATTGCTTTGTTTTGCCATTGATAACTACTAATGTACCTTGTCATGAAGTTCACGTTTCTAATATAAACATTCCGTCTAACATCTGCTTAGCTGACCCTGCATTTTACAAGCCTTCTCATATTGATGTTTTAATTGGGGCTGACTTATTTTGGGACTTGTTAGGGACGCAGAGAATAAAATTAGGTGACGGAATGCCAGTATTATATGAGACCAGACTAGGATGGATAGTATCAGGTCCCATCACTGATTATAAGTTAAATAAAACATCAAGTGATATTAGATGTAATTTGGCGAACGTTGATGTCTATTATGACAGTAAATTAGATAAAATTCGATCCGATCTTGTAAAATTCTGGCAGTTAGAGGAAACAAAGTCACAATCATCTAATTTTCCAGATGAAAAATTATGTGAAGAACATTTCGTTAAAAATACGACACGTTTGACTGATGGTCGATTTTGTGTGCGTATTCCGTTGAAGGAAAGTCCTTCTGTTTTAGGAGATTCATTTCGCCGGGCTACTTAGTGCCTATATTCTCAAGAACGTCGCTTAAAGTCTCAACCTCAACTTCAGAATTTATACTATGACTTTATGTCAGGGTATGAGAAACTGGGGCATATGACGGAATGTAGAGAATTAGATTTGAATCGTAATGGATATTTTATTCCACATCACGGAGTGTTGCGGGAAAGTAGCTGTACCACTAAGCTTCGTGTTGTTTTTAATGCAAGTAGTCCTATTTCATCCGGAGTTTCATTCAACGACCTTCAGGTGGTTGGTCCCACCGTTCAGGATGACCTCTTGTCTATACTGCTCCGATTTAGATTTTATAAATATGTTCTGTCGGCTGACGTCGAGAAAATGTATAGACAGATAGTTGTTCATCCGTCTGATAGACACTTGCAGCAAATAGTTTGGCGTCACGATGTGAGCCATTCTTTAAAAGCTTACAGTTTAAATACAGTGACTTATGGGACTGCTAGTGCGCCCTTTCTTGCCACACGATGTTTGAAGCAAGCGGGTCTTGATTGCAAGAATGAAAAGATTGCGGATATAATTAAACATGATTTTTATGTAGACGACTTACTTACTGGAGGCGATGATTTAGAAGAAGTAGCTTTTATTCGTAGAGAAGTCACTAAAGCACTCTCATCAGCCTGTATGCCACTAAGAAAGTGGAAATCGAACGACTCTCGGTTAGTTTCTGAATCAATTCATTCATCACTAGATTTGAATTTGGAATTTGATGCGCCCAATAGGCTATTGGGTCTGGATTGGTTTTCAAGCTCTGATGAGCTTGCATATTTGACAGGAAGGATCTTACCTTCTAAGGGTAATACGAAGCGAGAATTGCTGTCAGTAATTGCACGAATTTTTGATCCCCTCGGATTAATTTCTCCGTGTGTAATTAATTACCATGAAAGTATTACTACAGAAAATGTGGCTTGATAAACTTTCATGGGATGAGCCATTAACTCCGGAACTCGGTGCTATTTGGAGATCGATTATGAAAACATTCCCTCAGTTGAATAAATTTCGTGTTCCACGTAATGTAGTTTGCGATTCATATGAGGAGTTGGAACTCCATATATTCACTGATGCATCTGAGAGCGCATATGGAGCATGCGTTTATGTGCGCAGCGTAAATAAAAAGGGTGATTGTATGGTTCGTCTACTACTTGGTAAAAGTAGAGTAGCGCCAATCAAACCTACAACTATCCCGAGACTGGAGTTGTGCGGTGCTGTGGTAGGAGCTCGTATTTGTGAAAAGGTCCTTAATTCCCTTCGAGCAAAGGTCAGTCGCGTTTACTGTTGGACTGACTCCACTATAGTGTTAGGATGGTTGCAAATGCTGCCTTCAAAACTTCAGCCGTTTGTGCGTAATCGCGTAGCTGAGATTTTAGATAAGGCAGGCAATTGCACATGGCAACATGTCCCAACTGACAAAAATCCAGCAGACCTAATATCTCGCGGGACAGATATTAGCACTCTGCAAAATTTCAGCTTATGGTGGCACGGGCCCGATTTTTTAAAGGGAGGACCAGTCTAGTTGGCCATCTCAACAAATGTATTCAACTCCGAAAACACTTCCAGAGATTCGATCTCAAGTCACATTGCACAGTACAGACGACACTAATAAAAACTATATTCTTATTGATTTTAATCGTTTCTCCAACTTTTCTCGCCTTGTACGTTGCACTGCGTATGTATTGAGATTCGTGAAATCGTGTAAAAAACACTCTTTTAGCAACATTCATTTGAGTCAGGAAGAATTACAGGATGCATTAAATATATTAATTTTTAAAAGCCAACAAGAATCATTTCCCGAGCATAAATTACTTATTGATAAACATCCTTTACCAAAAAAGAACGCCCTCCTAAAGTTTAATGTTTATTTAGATGACATCAATATCCTGAGAGTAGGAGGACGTCTCGATAATTCAGATTTTTCTTATAATAAAAAACATCCTATTTTATTACAGTCCACACATCAATTTACGAAATTATTATTTGACAATGAGCATAAAAGGTTGTTGCATGCAGGCCCGCAATTATTACTGGCTTCTATTAGAGAAACCTATTGGCCTATAGGCGGTAGAAACTTAGGGAATGCATGTTATCATAAATGCGTCCGGTGCCTTCGTTTAAGAGGTAGGGTTGTTACACCCATAATGGGTAACTTGCCACAACAGCGCCTCTCACCAGGTGGTTATGCCTTTGAGACGGTAGGTGTCGATTATGCCGGCCCGATTATGTGTGCTAGTCGACAAGGTCGCGGATGTAGGCTAGTAAAGGTGTACATCGCAATTTTTATATGCTTTTCCACCAAAGCTATCCATCTGGAGGTAGTAGGTGACTTAACTAGCAATAAGTATCTACTGGCATTGTACAGATTTATTTCAAGGAGAGGCAAGCCCATTAACATATATTCCGACAACGGTACCTCGTTTACTGGCGCGTATAACGATTTGTCAAAGTTTTTAAAATCAAACTGCTCTTCATTGAGTGAAAGTATGGCCAACGATGGTATAAAGTTCCACTTTATACCGGCATATACTCCTCATTTCGGTGGTCTTTGGGAGGCGGGTGTTAAGTCAGCCAAATATCATTTACAACGAGTGTTGGGAAATTGTAACTTGACGTTTGAGGAACATTCCACGACATTAACACAAATCGAAGCAGTGTTGAATTCTCGACCACTTACGCCGTTATCATCAGATCCCGCTGACTGCACACCGCTTACACCAGGTCATTTTCTTATCGGAAGGCCAGTTACATCGCTACCCACGCCCAACTATGAAGAACAACCTACGAGCCATTTAACTCGTTTTCAAAGGTTGGAACAACTTCGTCAACATTTTTGGAGCAAGGAGTATGTTGCAGAATTGCAACAGAGAACCAAATGGCGTTATTGCAAGGATAGCTTGACCATAGGTTCCTTGGTGATAATAAAGGAAGATAACCTTCCGCCGCTTAAATGGAAACTAGGAAGAATAGTAGCGGTTCATCCAGGAACTGACGGGGTCGTACGTGTAGCTGACATTCGGACAACTACTGGAACAATCAGAAGAGCCTTCAACAAGATCTGCCCACTACCAGTTTGGTCAAATTTGGGTTGAAAGCAAGCTTTCAACGTCCGGGGGCATGTCGAAGCGCCTGATACATTCAGCACAGCAACAATACACTATAGATCGCTTCGTCAAATTAATAGTTTTTTTTAATTGTCTTTGTTTTTAATAAATGATTTAGAGTACCTACGTATCCCGTACCACGCAGTCGTTTAATTTCTGAAATCCCTCATCATCCCAATACAGTTGCTCATCTATAACATTGCAAAATAATCAGAATGAAAGTATTTTGTTGCCTTTAAAATCGCGAGTAGAAAAAAAATCAAGTTGTTTTATTTTGCCGCCAAGGTCTGAATCAATAAATTATGTTCGTACTGACTTTACAGAGGAGTGTTTTGTTTGTTCTTCTGAATTATGCGAAGGAATTTTTCTTGCCAGCACATTAGTCAAACCTTTAAATGGCTTGATACCTATTTTAGTTTTAAATAGATACAAGTGAAAATGTGGTTCAACTTGATGATATTAATCCAATTTTACAGAAAGTTAGCGACTATAATATGTGTGTTTTTAATGATTGTCTTAGTTTAAATGCAGACCGCGTTAAAAAAAATTTTAGCTTATTGAATCTCAATCATTTGAATAGTGAGGAGCAATTAGCTATTGAAAAAATTTGTGCCAAATTTTTTGATGTATTTTTGTTACCAGGAGACAAATTAACTACTACAAATATTTACAAGCATCATATCAATTTAAAGCCTAATGTTCAGCCAGTAGTATAGCAAGCCTTATAGAATTCCATATACGCAAAAGAGTGAGGTAAGCAACCAGATTAGTGATATGTTAGGAGACGGCATAATTGAACCATGTCAGAGTGAGTGGTCGAGCCCAATATTACTGGTTCCTAAAAAAATAGATAATGCAGGAAACAAAAAATGGCGACTTGTAATAGATTATAGGAAATTAAATAATAATATACAGGTGATAAATTTCCTCTTCCGAATATTGCCGAAATTTTGGACTCACTTTCAGGATCCATTTACTTTTCTACTCTTGACCTTTCACATGGGTATTATCAGTGTGAACTTGACCCTGAGTGTCGAAAATATACCGCTTTTACTACAGGTCAATTTCGAGTTTCCGAAAATGATACAGTAGGGTCTAATGCTTTCGGCTACGATTGGGTGCTCCGTGGTACCTACCCCCGAGGTGTCGCTGTCGTCTGTTACGCGGACGACACACTAGTGACAGCGTCGGCCAGGTCTTTCCAGGAGGCCACCCTGCTCGCCTCGTTCGCAACCGAACAGGTGGTGGGCAGGATTCGGCGACTGGGTCTTAAGATGGCCCTCAATAAAACCGAGGCCCTTTGTTTTCACAGGCCTCGGATTCGGCCACCTGTTGGGCTCCATATGAGTGTGGAGGGGGTGCGGATTCCCATCGGCTGTAAAATGAAGTACTTGGGTTTGATTCTGGACAGCCGGTGGGATTTCCGTGCCCATTTCAAGGAGTTGTCGCCGAAATTGGTGCGGGCAGCGGGCGCGCTCGGACGCCTGCTGCCGAACCTGGAGGGACCTAATAGCCCTTGCCGAAGTTTATACGCTGGAGTCGTGCGGTCAATGGCCCTGTACGGATGTCCCGTATGGGCCGAGTCCCTGAACGCCCGCTGCGTCGCCCTGCTGCGCAAACCGCAGCGTTTGGTGGCGCAGCGAATAGTAAGGGGCTACCGCACGGTCTCCCACGAGGCGGCCTGCGTACTGGCCGGCACACTTCCTTGGGAGTTGGACGCCAAACTCCTCTCGTCAGCGTTCCTCTGGCGGGAGGGGGCGTCCAGCCGTCGTCAGGAGAGACTGGCCCCGAGGGAGATTGCGGCCCGGTTACGCAGAACCGCCGTGGAGGAGTGGCATAACAGGCTGGAGAGCCCGACCGCTGGCTTGAGGACTGTCGCAGCAGTGCGTCCTGTCCTAAAGAGATGGCTAGACAGGCGCCACGGGGCGCCTACGTTCCGACTGACACAGGTATTAACGGACCATGGGTGTTTCGGTTCGTTCCTGTGTCGGATCGGAAAGGAGGTGTCCGCTGTGTGCCACCATTGTGGCAACTGCCGCGAGGACACGGCCCAACATACGTTGGAGGAGTGCCCAGCCTGGGACGAAGAGCGCAGCGCTCTCAGAGCAGTCGTTGGAGGAGACCTCTCGCTGCCGGCCGTGGTGTCGTCCATGGTCGCCAGTCGGAGGTCCTGGCGTGCGGTGGCCCACTTCTGCGAGAACGTCATCTCGCAGAAGGAGAGTGCTGAGAGGGATCGGGAACGATATGATCCCTCCCGCCGCCAGAGAAGACGTAGGAGGCGTCGGGTGGACGACTGACCGGCGTCTCCCGCCCTGTGGAATGGGGGCGTTTGAATTCCACCACGGTAACCCCTGCCTGTCGTACGAGGCGACTAATAGGGGCCATCGGGGGTCGCGGGCGCGCAGCGGAGGGCTGTCAGCCCGTATCGATGCACTCCCAAATTCGGGGCATCGTGCGACCCCGAGATGGACGGCAGCGTGGGTGGTAAGGCCTCGTTCGCTGTCGTTGTTTGGTGCGCGGGGGCTCCTTAGCACTCCATAGAGATGGGCTGCTACGCAGCACCGCGCAGGGGCGATTCCGGCAGCAATTCTAGCACTCCTTAGAATACCCCGGGATCGCTCCGCAAGCGCCGAAGAAGGCCACCGCGGGGTTTTAGCTGGTAGTGTCGGGTGGGGTGTATATAGGGGGGTTAGGGACTCGGCCCAGCGGCAGCACGGATAGCCATCATCCGTGCGAGGGGGATGCTGGGTCGTAAGACCGACTAGTCCAGCATACCCGTTTTATTCTTAATCCGCTTCCCTCCGGAGCGGGCGGCAGTAATAAAACGCTTTCCCCGCGACAACAAAAAAAAAAAAAAAAAAAAGGGTCTAATGCTTCCATTTCAGGACAATATCAGTTAACAAGAATGCCCATGGGGTTAAAAACGAGTCGTCATTCATTTTCAAAAATGATGACTATTGCAATGTCAGGTTTAGCTTTTGAAAAATGTCTTGTATATTTAGATGACCTTATTGTGTTTGGAAGGAACTTAGAATCACATAATAAAAACCTAATAGATATTTTTGCTAGGCTCCGCCAGGTAAATTTAAAATTAAATCCTAATAAATGTGTATTTTTAAAAAAAGATATTTTGTATTTAGGACATGTTATTTCGGGTG
Organism: Laothoe populi; assembly: GCA_905220505.1. Lineage (NCBI taxonomy): Eukaryota > Metazoa > Arthropoda > Insecta > Lepidoptera > Sphingidae > Laothoe > Laothoe populi. The sequence continues at coordinate 1,370,276 of HG992162.1, read as the reverse complement.
ATGGAGTGTTACCCGACCCTGAGAAGATTAAAGCATTAAGTAATTGGCCAGTTCCAAATAATGTTGATGAATAAGTTAGATTTGTTGCATTTGCAAACTATTATAGGAAATTTATTAAGAATTTCGCATTTATCGCTTATCCTTTAACTCGATTAACAAAGAAAAATGTAGTCTTTAATTGGGATGATAAATGTCAGACTTCATTTCACACAATAAAATCATTAATTAGCTCTCCCCCAATTTTACAGTATCCAGATTTCTCGGAAAATAATAAATTTGTATTACAAACAGATGCATCGCAACATTCATTAGGTGCAGTTTTATTTAATTCAAATCAAAAGCCAATAGCATTTGCGAGTAGGAATTTGAACAAAGCGGAAGTTAACTACCCCACAGTAGAAAAGGAGCTATTAGCGATAACATGGGGCGTTAAACATTTTCGTCCTTATTTATATGGTCGTACTTTTATAATACAAACCGATCATAAACCACTTATATATTTGTTTAATATGCGTGATCCTTCTAGTCGCCTTATGAAATTTAGACTTTTACTTGAAGAATACGATTTTACTGTAGAGTATATAAAAGGATCAGAAAATATAGCAGCCGATGCAATGTCACGACTGCCTATAACTTCAACAGAATTAAAACTTATGCATGAAAGCATTATTAATGTTATGACGCGAGCACAACGTAAACAAGACATTGATTCACAGAGTTCTCGGAGTGCTGAGGTTCTTACCGATGATCGGCCTGCGCAACCGAAAGTTGTAGAAATTCACAGTAAACCGAAAACATCTGTTGAACTCAAATTTATCGAAAGAAATATCTTAAACAAGCTACGTAGATGTCATGACATAGAATTAGAGAATAACGTATTTTGTTATTCGTCTGCAAAAATGGTATTGTTTATAAAAACAATGTCCCAATCACAACTGACGCCAGACGCTTTTGTGAGGGAACTTCGAGATTTTTGTGAAAAAATAAACGTGCACGAATTAATTTTTGTAAGAAGTAGATATTATGATGATTTTATAGAAAAAGTTGTGAATGAAATAAAGAATTACACGAATTGGTCCGGACCACGATTGTGTATCTTAAATAATATTAAAAGAATTGAAAATAAAGACGACCAAAAGGTAATATTGAATGATTTTCATCTTCTACCAACAAGTGCCATGCTGGTATTAGACGAATGTATAACAATATCAAAAAATATTACTTTTGGCCAGGTCTTGAAAGGGACGTTAAAGAATTTATTAAAAAATGCGACAAATGCCAGAAACAAAAACATAGTTCGCATTACGTTAAAGAACCTTTAGTTGTTACAACTACAGCCGTTTCGGCGATGGAGAAAGTATTTCTTGATGTAGTAGGTCCTCTAGACAAAGATGATAATAATTATTCGTATATATTGACTATTCAATGCGAATTAACTAAATATGTAGAAGCGTATCCTATGGTAACAAAACACTGACGTATATTATATGGACAGGATATCTAATACAAAATGACAGCTATTTTCTTGACCTATTTGAAGCGCCCCTCTCGAGTGTATTTGAAACTAAATTTGACATATAATAGGGATGTTGATATTTTTTAAAATATCGGATTCCCGATATATCGATATTTTTAAATATATCAATATCGGAGTTTGATATATCGATATTTTTAAATATATCAATATCGGAGTTTGATATATCCGAAAAAAATATCGATATTTTTATTAAAAATTTTGACTCGTCTAAGGGTCTGGTCCTGACGCCATACATCCTTTCTTCGTGAATCGGGGCGCCAATTAATTTATTAGATTCAAAGATCTTGGAATCATATTTGACGACACCTTAAAACGTGATATTTTTTAGTTTTTTAAATTATAATTTTTTGCCATGAACTTAATATTATTTTCTACTTTTTAGTTCGGCTAGCTATTAAAGCGTGCTATTTTTTTAATATAATTTATAGTCCCAAAACAGCATCAAACCTAGTTATAATAATATATTTGATTGTAAATTAAGACCCCATTAAAAAATATGATCGTAAATGGAAATATGTTTTGCCAAGGCGATGTTTTTATTATTTTTAAGATTTGTAAACCATCGACTGTTGTGTATCATTGTCGATATATCATCCTTCGTGTCTCAGCTCTATCGTTAGTTCCGCGGACGCTCACTGCTCGACTGCACTGCTATCAGCGCCAATATGGCGAAAATCAAATAGGCACACTTTCGCGGATCAAATATCCTGTCCATATAATATAATAATAATAATAATAAGCCTATTTTATTTCCATATCCTATCCTATCCTAAGTAACATTTTCAATTAAGGATTAAAGATTATTAGTAAGTTTAGCGTATAATGTATGTTAGTAGAGTTTTAGTATTTTTGGATATGGATCCCTTCTTGGGTAAAGGCCTCCTCCATACTCTTCCAATGATCTCTGTTTTTGGCCAGGATCGTCCAATCTCTTCCTGCTTTTTCTATTATATCATCAGCCCACCGTGTATGTGGCCTGCCGACTTTTCTTTTTCCTGCTGGTCCACACCATTGCGTGCTTCTAATGGTCCACCTGTTGTCGCTAAGACGTGCAATATGACCAGCCCACTGCCATTTTAGTTGTAAGGCTTTGTTTAATGCATCTGTTAACTTGGTTCTTTGTCTAATTATGTCACTATTTATTTTTTGTACTTTCCTGATTCTTAATATGCTTCTCTCCATTGCTCTTTGTGTTGTTCTAATTTTATGCTTCACTTTCTTTGTATAGGTCCATGTTTGGCAGCCATACAGTAAAGAAGGGAAAATACAAGTTTCGATTACTGTCTTCTTCATGTTTAAGTTATAATCGCCTTTTAGGATCTCTCTCAGTGACCAAAATTTGTTCCACGTTATATTTACTCTTCTTTGAACTTCTTCTTCATTATTTAATGGACCGAGTGATATTTGCTTGCCTAAATAAATATAGCTGTTCACGTATTCTATGTTGTTTTCATTTAAATTTATGGGCTTCTTAAAGCTGTTAGTCATAAGTTTTGTTTTACTTGTATTCATGTTAAGACCTGCTTTGCGGCTTTCTCGATCGAGTTGATGTATCATTTCCTCCAGTTGCTTAGGTGTTTCTGCTAGCACAACTATGTCATCTGCAAATCTGAGATGATTCAAATAACTGTCTTCTATTCTTATGCCTTTATTTCTCCAATCTAGATTTTGAAAGATGTTTTGTAGTACGGCGATAAAAAGTTTTGGTGATATAGGGTCACCTTGTCTCACTCCTCTTTCAAGCTTTATTTCATCTCCTCGGGTTTCAAGTTTCACTCGACTTGTACTATTACTATATATATTCTTTAATATATTTATGTATTTTTGGTGAATGTTAACTAATTTTAATGCATTCCATATGGAGCTGTGATTAATGCTGTCAAATGCTTTGCAATAATCGATGAAAGCTATATATAGGGGTCTATTAAACTCTCGGTACTTTTCAATTATTTGTTCTAATGCCTGTATATGATCAATTGTACTGTAGCCTGAACGAAAACCTGCCTGCTCAACTGGCTGTGCTTCGTCTATTTTTTTTGTGAGACGTTTTAATATGATCGATACAAAAAGTTTGTAAATGCTGGCAATTAAGCTGATTGGTCGGTAGTTCCCTATATTCAAAGGGTTTCCTTTTTTATACAGTAATATGATGTCTGATGTGCACCACTGTTTCGGGACAGTTTCTGTGTCCATTATCATATTAAACAGTTTTGTTAAGTGGTTAAGTAGAACAGGTGCAGCTATTTTCAGAATTTCATTGCTTATTCCATCTGGCCCTGGACTCCTACACGTTTTTAGTTGTTTAATGTTATCATGTACTTCTTTGTCTTCTATTGGGTTTATTATATTCATTATGTTCATGTCAGTGACGTAATTTCTTTCTTCGCATATTTCATTTTCTTCCTTCTTTCTTTTATATAAGTCTCTATAAAAGGTTGTGGCTTGATCTATAATATCTTTCCTTGTTTTGGTTACTTTAGAACTGCTTTCCAACTTTTGTATCCATGTTTTATGTAAGGTTAATTCTTTGTATGCTCTCTTTGTGCTTCTTAAATTATTCAAATTCTTTGTTATAGTTTTTTGTCTGTGTTTTCGATAATCATCACGAATAGATTTTTTGGTTTCTTTAAACAGGTTGCTCAATTCTTTTTTCGTTTGCTTGTCTTTGTTCTTTTTGATTATTAGTTCTGTACGTTTTTTTATTAGAATTTCTGTTTTTTCACTAATTATTTTATGGCTTTTTTTCTTATCTGTGTTGTTTTTATTTGTTGAGCTACTTATTATGGCCTTTTCTAGAATATCATAATAGCTTTGAACATTAGTGTTTAGCCCTGTTTTGTCTGCAATTTGTGACTTGAGAGAATCTGTGAAATATTGTACCTCATCTGTTGTTTCTGGTATTGATGGTAATTTTTTAAAATGTCTTCTGCTCTTTTTTGGTAGTTGAAGCATAAGTGTCGCTCTAACCAGTCTATGGTCTGATGCAAAACTTATTTTGTTTAAGACTTCACAATTCGTCACTAATGTCGGGTTATTTGTCATTATAAAGTCAATTTCATTCCTAATTTTTTGGTTGGGTGATATCCAGGTCCATTTTCTGTTGATACTTTTTTTATAAAAAGTATTCATTATTGATAATCTAAACTCGAATGCATAATTTACTAATCGTTCGCCTCTGTCGTTCCTCTCGCCGAATCCGTGTTTGCCCATAATACGATTTTCTCCTTCTTTGGCGTGTCCTATTTTTGCATTGAAATCTCCTATTATGAATACTTTATCGTCTGCTAGTGCTTGTGCTTTTTGAAGACTATTATAAAATTCTTGTAATTCTGTTTCGCTAGATCGTTCTGTGGGTGCATATACTTGAATTATTGAAATGTTTATATCCTTGATTTTTAATTGAAGTAATGCTACTCTTTCTGAGATGCCAATAAAATTAGTTATATATTTTTTAAATTTTTTCTTGATTAAAAAACCTACCCCATACAAGCCTTTGGTTTGACCAATGTAGCAAAAAATGTAGTTTTGATATTCTTCAATATTGCAGCCCATTCTTCTTACTTCTGAAAGTCCTAAAATGTCGAATTTAATGTTTTCTAGTGCATACGTTAGTTCTAGATATTTTTCTATAGTCGCTAGCGATCTGACATTATACGTACAGATATATAAACTTTCATCTTCTTCTTTTTTTGGTTTATTTTTGATGTTTGTTGATGGAGGGTGGTGGTCTAATTCCCCACGATGACCAGTCGGCTTGGGGAATGTTTTGTTTTTGATGGTATGTGGTTCTTGTTTCGTTGGTATTGTGTTCCGGTGGCTGATGATTTTATCCTAGGTACTAATGTGTTCTGATGTTTTAGTGAGTGACGAAAAGGAGTTGCTTCTACCTCTCATAATATCGAATGCGTTGATTCTATTAGATTTCGATGTTGTGCACTGTTTGCGAGGCTGGGTTGGAATTTTAGGAGATGTAGACTCTTCACGTTTTCGTTTTTCCATGCCGAATATCCCTTGTCTAACTATTAGCTTATCATATTTTATAACTGCGTAGTTACCTTTGTTTCTTTCTTCCATTAATTTAGTTCTTAGTTCTTTTCTTTTATCTATAACCTCCTTTGGATAGTCCTCGGAGACAAATACACCCTTTAGATTTTTTCTGTGTTTCATTATTTCAGTTTTCTTCCAGCCATTAAGTAACGTCAGTAGTATCGGCCTTACATTGCCGTTATTCACATCTTTTTTCCCTAAGCGAAAGATGTTATCAATGTCTCTATTTTCAAGGGATATATTTAAATCGTTTTTTATTTTTTGTTTTGTTGACTCCATGAGACCCATTAAGGATTCTTCGTTTTCCTTAAGACCGTAAAAAATAATATTATTATTTCTATTTTGAGTTTCCATTCTATTTATTTTTTCCTTCAGTTTTTGGTTTTCTGCTTTTAATTCTGCAATCTCTTGTGTGAATGGTATTAATTTTTCGTCCAATTGAGATATGATATCTTTGGTTTGTTTTGCCATTTCGATCCTCATTTGTTCAATAAAAGTTAGTATATTATCCGTTGATGCCATTGTAGCTATTTTGTCTCGTAAATATGTGTATGTAGTCAATATTATATTCAGTAATAGTGATGGTAACTTCAGCTAGTGACACCTATCGGTAGTAAACGACGGAGTTTCTTCCTTCTGGTTGATCTTTATTGACAGTAATTAATCTTTTGATGTAGTTGTAGGTCAATTCGCTAGATGGCGCTTTTATGCTCGATAGATGAAGGTCTAGATTTTGTATCATTGAATTTTTTATAACGCCTATTTGTATAATTATGCTATCGATTCTCCCTGTTATTAATCAATTTCACTGTTCTTACTCTTATGACTTTTTTTTTTTTTTTTTTTTTTTTTTTTTTTTTTTTTTTTTTTTTTTTTTTTTGTGTTCACTCGATATATTGTTTTCTTTTCACTGTTCAGACGTTCACAAAAACCGTTAACTGTCACTTAGGTGGAAAGTTTTAAATCACCTTTTAACCAGTTTATTATTCACTATTTGTATTGTTTTATTTGTTCAGGGTCCACCTTTTGTCACTAATTTTCACTTTTCAACGAATTATCCGCTAAACATTCACTATAACTTTTTTAATAAGATAAAAACGACGGAGCTAATCCAAACATTGGCACACCAGCGCCACACAAATATAATATACGTCAATGTAACAAAAGGTTCAGTAGAAGTGGCGCAAAATTCTGTCAATAATTTCATACTCAGATATGGTATACCCGCTAGAATCGCAACAGATAGGGGTACTGAATTTTTGACAAGTATTTTTAGAGAGACATGCAATTTATTGGGAATTACCATGTTACACTCTACAGCTTATCATCACCAGACAATTGGATCTCTGGAAAATACTCATAAATGCTTGGGTAATTTCTTGCGGATTCAAACTAATAATCATCCAGAGTCATGGAGTACATGGTTACCTTTTTGGTGTTTTTCTTATAACACATCAGTTCACACTACTACTAAGTTTACACCATTCGAATTAGTCTTTGGGAAAAGGTGTATTATACCTTCAAATTTAAATAAGAACATAGTAGACCCGCTTTACAATTATGGTAATTATCCCTTAGAATTAAAGTACAGATTGCAAACATCGCAAAAAGAAGCGTACGAAAATTTATTGCAAAGTAAGTTATTAAGAAAAAATAAATATGACTTGAATAGTAACCCTATTACGTATAAGGAGAACGACTTGATCTTAGTGAAAAACGAGACGGGAAGCAAGCTCCAAAGTATTTATAACGGACCATACAAAGTTATAAAAGATGTTACGCCAAATGTTGAGATATTAAAAGATGGTAAAAGTGAATTGGTTCATAAGAATAGAACTAAGCTATATGTATCGTAATTTTATTTGTAATTCTATTATTATTATTTTACTCGATGTGTACTTTTAATATTTGTGTTGCAGTTAATAATAAATGTAGTAATTTTGTGTTATACAACATATTATTATCATGTTAATCATTTTTTATTTGCTAATTGTAATTATCAAATACAACCACTATATAAGTTGTTCTAATATTAAGTTTCATTTGAAACTAGTTTAAGCTCGCGGCTACGTCCGCATTTTAATTTTATTATATTATGTAAAGATAAAATAATTGTGTAACATTATTTTATTTTTTTCATTTCGGGAAAGGTGTAGTATAAGGTATAGTATATATGAATACATAAGTATATTGTATCCATGATTATAAATATGAATGTTTATGCTATTAAAGTGCAGTTACTATCCAGCAGTTAGAGCGTATCATTTCACATCATAACACCCAACCTTACAGCTTGATACCTACCGGATTCGCCATCATTGAGTAAAAACAATGTTTTTCGGAACGATGATGGTACGGTGATTATAGCGAAGGAATTACAGCGAAGTAATTCCTGAAAGTAATATTATAGATTTAGTAAATGATACACTGCGGCCATTAAAAAGAAAAGATCCTATTGGTTGGGAAAAATTTGCTAAAGCATTGAAGGATTTAAAAATACCATTAACCTATATCGGAAATCCCAAAAGACGTGAGTACATAGTTCAACTTCAAAAAGATATCGAAGATTCGTCACCAAAGAACAAAGAGCTATATTATACTCCAAAAAGCGACGATAAGCATATAAGAAAAATAAAGACAAAGATAGATTGGGAAAAATGGACTCCTTATTAGAAATAAATAGACTATATTATGATGTGTCACACCCAGCAGTAGTATAGGGATTCGTCGATTCCTGAGCACAAATTCAGATCCGAGCTAGGGTCTAGGTCGAGCTAGGTCCCTAGACTTGATCCAGAATCCAGGTACCCTACTACCCGCGAATAGGTACCCGAACAGGACACTGCAGCCGCGAATTAAATTAATATCAACCGCGAATTAAATTTATATCAACCGCGCATTAAATTTATATCAACCGTGAATTTAATTCATATCAACCACTAATTTAATTCATATCAACCGCGAGTTAAATTAATATCAGCCTCAAATAAAATTTATATCACACGCGAATTACATTTATATCAAAGGCGATTTTATACCTGTCTCGAATTTAATTTATATTTAGACATTTTACGTTTATTTTGCACGTTTGTCAGCCAGCTTGAGGAATGGTCTCTTTGTTTGTATGCAGGTATGAATCCCTTTTTCTATGAAGTTACGCTTGTCTTCCTACGGTAATAGTCATGTCTCAACGTGTCTGTATAATTTCTTAGTAGTAGTCTTAATTTTACCTACGTTTCAAAGCTTCATTGTTCATAAGGGAAAGCTATTAAAATTAGTGATGGTATGTATTCTTTGAACATAACAATAGACCACACGGTTCTTTATAAGTTTTAGGTAGCCATTGTCCATAAGAGAAATCGGGTAATTTATTAGGTACATCAATCAAATGTAATGACAAAGCAGCATTACCTATTGTTCAAAGCTTCATTGTTCATATGGGCAAGCGGTGTTAAAATTTATTACGGTACACGTATTGTTTGAATTTAAAAACACCACATGGGGTTGCTAATGTCACCCCTAAGCAATGAGTTTTGGGAACCCATTGTCCATAAGAGAAATCGAATACCTGTCTATCGTATCAGTTTTTGCTTTTGCTACAGCAAAATGACCCTTAGCTGCCGTATAAAAGCGATGACAAAAATTATACTACACCGTATTCCACAGTGTGCTCTACACCACAAATGAACTCCGGTTGTTTTGTATAGTGAACTTTTAAATAGTGACTCTGCTGCAAAATGAATGTAAGTACCTATGTATAATTCGATGTAATATAATATTAATTATGTTTTATTTACTGTTAATATTGTGTTTTGACCTCAGATTGTTTTAATCAATTGTTGATGATGTATATATTTTTATGTATCCCATATTCCTACACTCCTCTCTATGCCAATACTTATAATAGTTTACTTTTTGTTTCAGTTCGCTGATAATACTTTCAAAAACTATTATTATGCAGATAACGACGATGATGATCAGCCCAGCGACGAGGAAGGCACCCTGGCATACAAAGTTAAAAAAGCAATAGCAAAGAGATCAAATTGCATCGACGACTTCTTCGAAAAACCTAAGAAGAAAAAGAAGGTGGCAAAAAAGTCGTCAAGTGTTGGTCGCTCTTCCAGTGGTGGAGTTTCATACATCACGTCGAATAAGGACGACATCGCCGATGCATCTCATCTTATAAAGATTGAGATATATGATGTCAACAAGATAAAAAATATCGCTCCGATGGAACACTGGAAACATGCTGAGGTGCGTGTTAAATATTACGCAGAAGCCGACGCAGACAAAAACTTGCAGTCAGTGAGAGATACAATATTTAATATCACCAAGCACTTGGCTACGAAAGAGGACTGTGTGAAATATTTTATAGACACTGATAAATAAGATAGTGCGTAAGCTTATGTGTAAGTGAGTGTTTAAGGACGTTGCGTTATTGTAGTATAAGTTATTATAACTCATTGTGCATGTTAATACTAATTTAGAATATTAATATTTTGTCATGATCATAATTTGGATTTTAATTAATTGTAAACATTTAGTGTTGTAAGTGAGTGTTTAAGGTCATTGTGTTATTGTAGTATAAGTTATTATAACTCATTGTGCATGTTAATACTAATCTAGAAAATTAATATTTGGTCATGATCATAAATTGGATTGTAAATTAATTGTAAACATTTAAGAATTATTTGTAAGAATTTGTATATATGATTAAGTAAGGTTATTAGTAATGAATAAAAGATATAATAAACTCTTTATTCGTATTTTATTTATTTATTTTAAAACATGACTTAAACAATCCCGATAATAATACATCATTACACATTGTATTGGTATCAAATAATTTTTGAAAATCTTTTAAACTCATACCATGATATTTGTAATATAAATACATTATACAATACTCTCCACAAACGATTGTAAAGTCGTTTTGGATTCGATTAGTATTATAATTCCACATCCTAGAATTCCTTGCTAAAAACATTCGATGATAGCCTTGAGGTGGTCGACCATATGAATCGAAGTACTGACCAATCCCGTTTTTGTCTATATGTATGGCGATCCAGTGAGAACCCGGTTTATTATCTGGATCTAGGTTGCTTATTATGTAAGTAGGAGTTACTACGTGTATTGGCAATCTATTGGCTGCATACACATTATATTGGATGGATGAATCTATTTTCCTCAAGTAATTCGTTATCTCTGTTGTGTTCATTTTATTAAAAAAAAAGAAGCGTTATCCGGTCGAATGTTAAAGAAGTAGTGTTATGGAATAACAGTGAAATAGGTTATTATTGTACTTCATAATTAAAGTAACCAGTTGAAGAGGGTTGCAAGAATAGTCATAATAAAAAACTAAAATAATTTATATTTATTTTATTGATTAGTCCACAATAAACAAACAAACCATATTAAAAATATACCATACAATTATACATATTATTATACTATACATTTTTCTCTTAGCTACTATAGTCTACCGAAATATTGCGATTTTTGTCTATTTCTATAACATTATCAAACTCTGCATATACAATACAATTAATAGTTTGTGTTAGAGCTGATTCGAAACGAACTTCTAATCTCACACTCCCATGCTTTATAAGATTCCAATGACCAGAAGAGTTTGCTGATAAATCAGGCGTCAAATCAAACGCTAACATACAGTATCCATTAGCATATTTCTCACGGGATATTCCATTACCTTCGTTAAGAAAATGTATACCAGTCCCGGAAAACAAAGTATGATAGACTGTAGTATAAACATTGTTATCAAACGAAGGTTGTAGAGCTTTTGAGGGTATTTGATGACCATCTATATACAAACAAAATGTATTAATATTGTAATTTTCAAAGTTGAATGGGTTTTTAGTAAGGTTCCCATTAAATGCGGCATTATTCACAAATCCAACTATACATCTTTTAGGTACTTGACCAAGGAAAATGTTATCAAGAGTTTTTCCTTGAACTCCTGATGGTATAGTTAAAACTTTGACTTCTGCACGTGTAATTGGGTATTTGGCAGTTGTAGATGCTAAGACTTTTTGATGGGCAAGTAAAACAGAAGGATTGATGCGAGCTCTACGAATAATCAAAGTTGCATCCGTAATACAAACTTTTAATTTAAGATCAACTGTAGAAGCCATTAAATTGAAATTTTCTCGAGAACGAACTAATTTAACACACATATCAACACCATTTATCAAAAACTTTTCTTGGTTGAACAAATCACCATGTAGGTGTCCAATCATTTCAATTTCTTTACTTTCGTTAGCCAACTCTTGTCTTTTACCAAATCCTTTATTAGTTTCATCGGTAGAATTCATTTTTCCAGCTGTATCTTCATACCATAGGGCACAAGTAAGATGAGATTCCTTAGCTGCCGGAGCATAGTTCAACAAATTTTCTATGTAAGCACGGTAGGCATATGTGTTATTGGGTGGTGATACAAGTTTTTGATTTAAGTAAACATCAAGTTGATTAAAGAGTGAATGTAACCAATTATTAACTGGAGCTACAACTGTAGATGACATTAGTTTAGTGTTATCTTGATTCAATATTTTAGCTTTTGTGTGAATTAATGTATGTGATAGGTCTATGTAGTCGTCACCTGCTCCAGGTACTTGAAATTCTATAGGACCATCATCAGCAAGTGATGAAATTGGTTTGTAGTGGATCCATATTCCACTTTCAATACTAGTTTGAGTAGATGGTAATGCAAATAAATCCAATTCCGACTTAATACATTCACAGGAATGACTATGTAAAAAAGACATTTTGATTAATTACAAAATATATCTTTAATTTGTTTGGATCTAATTTTCAATTTTTTTATAGCTTTCCCTTTCGCAGTCAGCGATGGACTGAATGCAGATACTCGTTTTCGTTTTGTTATATATCCCGATCCAGACATATTAATTCTATCTATTTTTTCATCTGCTTTTCTTTTTAAATTTGAACCGACTTCTTTAAGACGTGCTTTTATTGAATCTTCCATAGGTCGGGCACTAACCATATCCGTTAAAAGACCTACACCAGCACTCAATGCCTCCTTACCAACAGCGCGGACACCACTAGATAGTAATGGCAAAACTGATCTAAATAAACCCCCAAGAAAACTACCAATCCCATGACCCTTTTGATATGGTGCTCCTTTATAAATCACTCCTATACCCGACCCAGCTTGATGAGAATAATAGCGTTCGTAAGGGCATGTGTTCTTGTGTTGAGAATACATTATAGTTTTTTGAAATGTAGTTTAACACACACTGTTCCAAATTGGAATGGTATCTTTTGACCAGTGCTTGACCTTATATCTATTTCAATGGTATCAAATTCTCTACGCATTACAGATAAATAATGAGGTGGTGAAAAAACATGCATTTTATTGGCCCCATATATGTATTTTGAAGGGTCCAATGGTATGATTCTTAGAAGAGGGGTCATTACATCACCAACAATTTGAGGTTCAACTATATCACAATAAACGAATAACTGAGATGGTAATCCTAAATGCAAATTAGCTGGACATTTTGCAAAAATTTTTTCAGCAAGGTTTCTACCTGGTTCATATCCTAATTGTAAACTTAATTTGGGTGATAATGTTACAGATTTTATCGATTCGTCTAACACAGAAACGTATACAAACTTAGATATATTATCATAGGTAAATTTAATTTTTTCTCGAATACTATTCAATGCTGTTAAAATATGGTTGATATTATCATAGTTTGTGGCAGGTATATAATGCTTATAGTACACTGTAGAAGGATTTACTTCATAAGGCATCTTCATCAATTTCGTTATGTACATAATATTCTCATGATCTTGAACAGTAAACATAGTGCATGGATATTGAAATTCAACAATTCCCACACACCACTCCCCCTCGAGTATGATGGCTTTCGGTAATTTAGTTGAAAAAATAGATGATTTGTTGTCAGGAAAATATTCCATTGAACTATTGCTAAGTAAAGTTAAATAAAAGTCTTTATTCATATTTGTTTTAAACTAGAAACTGAAATCCAACTATTAAATTTATTCGGATAACCTTTCCACTTAACTAACAGTTCTTGTCTGTCGCCCGTGTAGCGAGAGCGAATTATTTTATCTATCTTATGTTCTATGGTGGGGTCATAAATCACCTTCTGTAACTCTCGTTCATAAAATGTTCCTACTACCTCTTCCCCTTCTAAATCTTTGATAGTGTATACAGACCACGGAGATCGGTCTATTATAGAGGATATCACAAATATTTCATCACTCCAATTAGATTCGTAACCTTTTTGAAAGATATGTTTATACTTGGTTATTCTTACATGATCACCAATATAAAACTTAGGTAACGTAGTTTTAAGTGATTTTTTTGTACTTCCTTTATCATACAAATTTGTCCACACGGTTATTATATTACTGGAATTTACATCACAAGGACACATCTTAATACTAGAGTGAAAACTGTGATTGTAAGAGTAAATCAAATCATGTAAAATATCAATATATTTATGTGTATTCTTATGTGTGAAATAACGCCACATTTTCATTTTTAGCGTTCTTTGAAATCTTTCTACAATGCTTGCCTTAATATCTGGATTATTTGTTGTATAGTAATTTATATTTTTAGATTTCAAGTATCTTTGTACATCTTTTGAAACGAATTCAGTACCTTTATCAGATTGTATGTGTGTAGGAGTTATGTTAGCTTCCTTAAATATACTTTCGAAACAAGTTTTTATAGTTTCAGAATTTTTCTTTTTCAATGATCTAGCATATGCATATTTGCTGAAGACATCAATAACACAAAGAATATAATTAAAACCTTTATTATCTTTAGAATAAGTTCTCATATCACTTAAATCAACTTGCCATAGTTCATTTATATTAGATAAGATATATTTGTTTCGTGGGAACTTTCTATGGTTTATGAAGCGTGTACGTTTCCTGGGCTTGCAACCATTTTTTAACATCTTCTCTATTCATTTTACCTTTCATAGCTTGTGATAATTTATCGATACTGCTATATCCAGCTGGGTGTGACACATCATAATATAGTCTATTTATTTCTAATAAGGGGTCCATTTTTCCCAATCTATCTTTTTCTTTATTTTTCTTATATGCTTGTCGTCGCTTTTTGGAGTATAATATAGCTCTTTGTGTTTTGGTGAAGAATCTTCAATATCTTTTTGAAGTTGCACTATGTACTCACATCTTTTGGGATTTCCAATATAGGTTAATGGTATTTTTAAATCCTTCAATGCTTTAGCAAATTTTTCCCAACCAATTGGATCATTTCTTTTTAATGGTCGCAGTGTATCATTTACTAAATCTATAATATTACTTTCAGGAATTACTTCGTTGTCTATAATTACCGTACCATCATCGTTCCAAAAAAATTTGTTTTTACTCAATGATAGCGAATCCAATAACAACTCACCTCTTTTTACGTATGATTTAGGTATTAAGCTTAGAATTTGATTTCGTGTGTAGAGAGGATTTTTTTCATCCACACAATTATCTTGCTTTTTCTCTTGGTTACGTGATGTCTGACTGGCAACTAGATCTTTAATTTTGATGTCGTTATTTATATTTGGATTTTCACTTTTATCCATTGGTTCAGTAAAATCATTATTTTGAGTTATTATAGGGAGCTCAAACGGTTTTCGATCTTCTTCCGTGAAATGGAGATACCTTTGTAAAATTTGTAAGTACAATTTACATTTTTTTCGGTCTTCCATATTACTATTCAAAATGTTTTGCATTTCAGCATCCAACCGAGTGGTAGGATTTTCATTTCTACTTTGATTTAATTTATCTATTAAACCTGGTTCAACTAATAACATTTTTTTTGCATGATCCATTTTAAACAAGACCACTTATTAAACCACTTAAAATAGATCCCAATATAATCGGTAAAAAAGCACCACCCTTTTGAACTATTATATTCTTTCTTATTTTATTTGTGCTTTTACGTACTAATTTACGAAGTATATTTTTAAATTTATGTAGCTTATTCTTAGATTTTTCTTCAAGCTTTATATTTCCTTGTAGAACGTTATGAATGCACTCACAAATAAAATTAATTTCTTTTTCGTTACAGGCTTTTAAAAGAGCTTGTTGATGTTTCGGCTTGAGTTTATACAGTGCGTTTAATAAATCTTTATGCGTCTTGAGGTGTCGATCCATCATTTGTAAATGACGGGTATTTGTTGATTCTTGATATATTTAAACTCTTTTTTAGGGATGTATACCGTGCAATAACCATCGGATGGAAATATTTTTGTTTTTATTCGACAAATATCGCAGGTATCTTGTTTTAGATCTATCATCAGGTATCCATGTGCTTCCTTAGTAGAATCTCTGTAGGCATCTTCGATGAATTTGTTATTTTCGGGTGAAACTTGTCGTGCCAAATAACGAATTTGAGTTTTGTCGCGAGGGTTTTTGAAATAAATTATATAGCTTGAATTCAAAGAAATGTCTCTTTGACCTTTACCTTGATGGAATAAATTTTGAGTTATGTAAAACACACTTAAGTTTCTATGATGACTACCTTTGGTAAATATATCAACAACACGACCATCAGATTCCCTCATAAGGTCATCAATAATAATGAGGTTTGGTTCATTTCCATCAAACATATTCAAATCTGGTATGCCTTGATAATAATTCACGTTTGGTAGATTATACAAAGGCTGCATTTCATCAAAACACCAAGTTATTTGACTGAAGTTTTTATTACATATTTCTTTAATATATTTAATGAAATTTGTAACAAAATTAGATTTTCCACATCCAGTTGGACCTGCGACTATGGCAGTAAAAGGATGAATAAAATGAATCATTTTGAATATACGTGTAAACTCTGAAGAGGTATTGGAATGAATAAAACATTTCGTTAAAATTAAATGTATTATATGTATTTGATTTTATAATTTACACCGCCCGTTACCACTCTACTGGTGCTTCACAAATACCCAGTGATCTAGAAATCAACACCAACCTCTTCAGTTGTAGGTCCAATTAAGCACACAATAATCTGATAACAGCTATAAAGCTATAATTACAGTGCTTTAATTTAATTTAATAATACACAAAAATATAAATAAATAATTCTTATCATTATACAGAAAATATGAAAAAAATTAAATGTCCTTTATCTTATAATGACCCCAAGCAAGAGTATCAGTGGAATTTTCTAACAAGTACCGTTTTGTATCATTATGTGATAGAGATATTTTGTTTATTTTTTGAGTATACATTATGTGTTTAATGGATTTAAATCTTAGCATTTCACTATACTGAATTTTGTTTTCATATAAACATGATTTATAATCATTAAGACAAAACTTTTTTGTGATGCATTTATTAACGCCTTTTGCTTTACATATACATTTATTTTGCACATCTAATGCATACATTTTTGATCGCAGGCCTACAAACTCTTTTAAAATTTTACCGTTAGTTTCATCTTTAAAAAACCCTAACCGTTTTTTATTTATTAAAGGTAAACCATATTCATTATTAGATGGATAGTCAGAGGTGTCAAAATAGTTTTCTAAATCAGTTTTTATATCAGCATAGAAATTTTCTGTAAATATTTGATAGATTAGACTGTCAGTGTCTGTATAAAGTAATTTAATATTATCTCGATATTTCTCTTTCATGTAATCGTAATGAAATGTGTACATTAATGTTTTTGAAAGATCCAATATACAAAACCCTAGATAAATTGGTTTATTGTATATAACGCTAGTTTTCTTTAATTGCACTGCAACTAAATTTTCAGAAAAAATGGATAGACTGTGAAACTCAGGTTTTGCAATCAAAGATTGAGCTCCCTGGGTTTTCCCACGATTCAACCAATGGTTCACTAATTTAACGTTTACGCGTTTTATAACATTTTCCATTGTTTTCCCAAAAACTGAATTATTCATAAGTTTGTAAAAATCTTTTTCAAAATCTGAGGTCGCCAAAGAACGCATATGTGTATTTAAATCTATGTAACATTTTAACCATGCAGATTGTTCAAATTTAAGAATTCTATGTATTTTAAGCAGTTTCAAACCATTTTTTAAACATTGTTTAAGATTTCTGTAATGGATAACATACTTCTTTTAATCTTTTAGATTTGGAATCAGTTTTGTATTCTTGGTATTCCCTAGGCATATATTTTCAGGGCAAAAGGGAAAATCTGAATGACAATTATGTAAGATTTTTGGATATTCTAAATCTACTTCTAAAATATAACCATATTCGGCATCATCGGGGATGTTAAAATCTGTATTTACATCTACCCATTCAAATTTACCTGTTGGAAGACATTGAGACATAGCCCAACCGTAAAGGTTATTTGCGTCTAGGTACATGAGAAAGGAAGATGGTTTATCAGAATCATAATCAGTCATAAATAGGTTATTTGCTTTTGCATGTCTGTTACTACACTGTGATATACCTCCCCTAATATTGTTCGCAATAAAAGTAATTTTGTCAATATCTGTTAGGAGTTCTAAATTAATTTTAGTATAAATTAACATAGCATCCCAACTCAATCCAGGTGCTGTATAATAATGAGCAGGATCCAATTCATAAGTTTTAAGACAAACGTTCCTAAAATTTTCAAATATATCTGTTAATAATAAAACATCGGTTTTTAAATAAAGATCAGAATAATCACCCATGTTTTTACAATCAAAGTGATTCCATACATCTTGAGCATGATGGTAATCATTTTCTGAAATATGATTATCATTCAAAGAACTGTAGAATTCATCGCGAGCAGGAAGGGAAGTTATTTTTAAAGAATCAAATGAAGTCATGTATTCATAAGGATAAACACCTTTCCTTATTAAACGCTTAAAGTCATCTTCGCGTGGATAGTTTAATTTGAGTTCGCGGAATTGATTAGGTAGTAAGTTTTGAGCTAATTTATCAAGACTACTAGACATAAATTTTAAAGAATCAAGAAATCTAAGTTTCACTGCACGATTATTAATATGCAGAACCTTCGAAAAAGATATATATTTCTCTTTATTCTCAGGAATAAGTTCTATATCACCTTCGTCAAAATTAAGACCATGAACTATAAAATGAGCATCATAATTACTTAAATTGTGAAAAAATACTGGTACAAAATTAGGTGTTTTGTATTTTTCAGAACAAAGTGAATGAGCGACTCCTTCATAAACACCAGTATGCCAATTGTATATTATTGTGACATCTTCATTTAAGTTACTTTTACAGACATAACACAACTTACTTTGAGAAATATTTATTTTATTTTCATACGTTAATGGTAATGGAGATTTGACAAAAGTGTTTTTTTTACATATATTTTCTAAATCTGTTTTGATAAATTTGATAAATTGGTTTGCACAATCTTTTCCATTATACGATCGATATATCGAAAAGTTGTCATCGTACGAACACTTAACATAATATCCAAAACTATACATCTCATGTTTTTGAATGTTCGTTGTGGATGATATATTTGGATTGTTAGAACAACTTTCTATTGGATTTAAAAATGCTTCAAAATCAGCATATACAACAAAAGGAACCTTTAGTTTACGTTCATAATTATTGAAAGAGATTTGATTTGATGGAATTAATTCATTAAACCTATTCCTTTTGTTATCATGTTCCGATGGTAAATTAATGCAAACGTTAAAACAGTCATTTGCTTGATGACGCTGTAAATTATCCCGTGATGTGAAATGTAATAAACAACCATCGCAAATATGAACTGCATGTTCGGATGTTGATAACTGTTTAGATACTAACCTCGAAAGATTTTTAATATAACAATAATGACCGTTGGTACCGCGAGATATATACAATAAGTTTAAGTGAGTGGTTTTTCTATGTTTCGTTAAGTGTAATGGACCTACAACTTTATTTGACTTTTTTATTGAATCATAATGTAAACCAAAAACATTAATACTTATATTGTTTAGTTTTTCAAATTTATGAATATCATTAATTTTGAAAGGAAAAGATAATTTATCAAATTTTAATCTATTTTTATGTTTTATATAAGATGACACTCTATTAGAACTTTGAGAAGCCGGATACAATCCTGACAATACAGCCCAACGAAAGCACTCGTGATCATTATTTTGAACGTTAATTACAGCTTTCTTATATTTTATATCTAACGGTAAGTCTATATACGATGATCCTCGTAATGGGTTAAACTTGTTTATATTCATATCTAAGTGATTTATTTTAACTAAAGTCCATCCACTACCCTTTTTTTCAAAATTCGCCATTTTGTTTGTTATTTCGGATGTTATAGATGGAAAAATTATATCCTTATCATCACCTTGACAAATAAGATAATTGGAGATTTGAAAGTCAAAAGTGTTAAATAAATTTTTGGTTTCCTGTGTAAAATCTGCATTAAGAATAAAATTTACTTTCAGAACAGAGTGTTCTAGAATAGAACGTGTCAGTAATTTATATATTACATCTTTAGTTTTTTGTAAAAATAATTCAGGCGTTTCAAATTGATGGTTCGATGTTTTATTAGACATGATTCTATATGTAAGAATTCTATTACCAAAAGCACTATCAATTATTTGAACATCCCTTAATTCACTATCATTCCGTAGTAAATTGTTTTTATGAGTATTACTCTTTAAATGGTTAGTCATATATTTTTTCAATACAAATACGTGACAGTCGGGACATTGAATTTTATCATTATTTTCTGTACTTACATTTGAATTCGACGTTGGTAACGATGTTGATGATGAAGGAGCTTCAAGATAAGTATTTGTCCTCTTCTTCGCAGGTTCCGCTTCACTTAACATCGTCGATGCTGATCTCTTTCGTACACCACTCCCATGTTGATTAAGTCTGATCGAAAAACAAAAATAAATAAAATATAGAACCTAACTACAATAATAATAATAATAATGATCATTTTTTCCTATAAGTACTAACATTTTTACATTGCAAACAATATGCTTGCATTGATAAAACACCATCAATTTCATCTTTATCGGAATGAGACAAATTCAACATTTTATGTCCTGCACATGGTGTATAGTACGGAATAAAATCAGGATCTTTCATCATTGACTCGGGTAATAAATTTTGTATGAACCAAAGTCGTATAAAACGATGAAACTTGTGTAAAATAAGATTTTTGTTTAAACTTGCAATCTCACTTTGGGACAAACATAAACTCTGTAACTCAAGAGCGTGATACATTTTTAATATTTGTTAAAAAAAAATACAATGAGAACAAACGTACAGAATGAGTTCGAAAAGATGAATCTAACGTTTTAAATACTTAAAATGTATCCCCTCTACATGGTTCACAGAAACTTGTATAAACATGTTATAATACTCACATTTCAAAATGGTTTTGGTCTATTTCCTCACAAAGTTCGTAGAGCCCTTCATCGAATTGTGATGACATCAGATCCAATGGTTCAATGTTATTAAGAAGCATGACGAGCTCTGAGTCGTAAACATCACAGCGTAATGTATGCATGGTAAAATAGTATGCTTAACAATAAATATGTTAGAGAAAAATTAAAAAGTTTATATAGTGCTAACTCAATGCATTACACCGTTATGTTACAATGAAGTAAGTTATTACTATTAAATAATATACAAATTCTTACAAATAATTCTTAAATGTTTACAATTAATTTACAATCCAAATTATGATCATGACCAAATATTAATTTTCTAGATTAGTATTAACATGCACAATGAGTTATAATAACTTATACTACAATAACACAATGACCTTAAACACTCACTTACAACACTAAATGTTTACAATTAATTAAAATCCAAATTATGATCATGACAAAATATTAATATTCTAAATTAGTATTAACATGCACAATGAGTTATAATAACTTATACTACAATAACGCAACGTCCTTAAACACTCACTTACACATAAGCTTACGCACTATCTTATTTATCAGTGTCTATAAAATATTTCACACAGTCCTCTTTCGTAGCCAAGTGCTTGGTGATATTAAATATTGTATCTCTCACTGACTGCAAGTTTTTGTCTGCGTCGGCTTCTGCGTAATTTAATTTAACACGCACCTCAGCATGTTTCCAGTGTTCCATCGGAGCGATATTTTTTATCTTGTTGACATCATATATCTCAATCTTTATAAGATGAGATGCATCGGCGATGTCGTCCTTATTTGACGTGATGTATGAAACTCCACCACTGGAAGAGCGACCAACACTTGACGACTTTTTTGCCACCTTCTTTTTCTTCTTAGGTTTTTCGAAGAAGTCGTCGATGCAATTTGATCTCTTTGCTATTGCTTTTTTAACTTTGTATGCCAGGGTGCCTTCCTCGTCGCTGGGCTGATCATCATCGTCGTTATCTGCATAATAATAGTTTTTGAAAGTATTATCAGCGAACTGAAACAAAAAGTAAACTATTATAAGTATTGGCATAGAGAGGAGTGTAGGAATATGGGATACATAAAAATATATACATCATCAACAATTGATTAAAACAATCTGAGGTCAAAACACAATATTAACAGTAAATAAAACATAATTAATATTATATTACATCGAATTATACATAGGTACTTACATTCATTTTGCAGCAGAGTCACTATTTAAAAGTTCACTATACAAAACAACCGGAGTTCATTTGTGGTGTAGAGCACACTGTGGAATACGGTGTAGTATAATTTTTGTCATCGCTTTTATACGGCAGCTAAGGGTCATTTTGCTGTAGCAAAAGCAAAAACTGATACGATAGACAGGTATTCGATTTCTCTTATGGACAATGGGTTCCCAAAACTCATTGCTTAGGGGTGACATTAGCAACCCCATGTGGTGTTTTTAAATTCAAACAATACGTGTACCGTAATAAATTTTAACACCGCTTGCCCATATGAACAATGAAGCTTTGAACAATAGGTAATGCTGCTTTGTCATTACATTTGATTGATGTACCTAATAAATTACCCGATTTCTCTTATGGACAATGGCTACCTAAAACTTATAAAGAACCGTGTGGTCTATTGTTATGTTCAAAGAATACATACCATCACTAATTTTAATAGCTTTCCCTTATGAACAATGAAGCTTTGAAACGTAGGTAAAATTAAGACTACTACTAAGAAATTATACAGACACGTTGAGACATGACTATTACCGTAGGAAGACAAGCGTAACTTCATAGAAAAAGGGATTCATACCTGCATACAAACAAAGAGACCATTCCTCAAGCTGGCTGACAAACGTGCAAAATAAACGTAAAATGTCTAAATATAAATTAAATTCGAGACAGGTATAAAATCGCCTTTGATATAAATGTAATTCGCGTGTGATATAAATTTTATTTGAGGCTGATATTAATTTAACTCGCGGTTGATATGAATTAAATTAGTGGTTGATATGAATTAAATTCACGGTTGATATAAATTTAATGCGCGGTTGATATAAATTTAATTCGCGGTTGATATAAATTTAATTCGCGGTTGATATAAATTTAATTCGCGGTCGGTATAAATTTAATTCGCGGTTGATATTAATTTAATTCGCGGCTGCAGTGTCCTGTTCGGGTACCTATTCGCGGGTAGTAGGGTACCTGGATTCTGGATCAAGTCTAGGGACCTAGCTCGACCTAGACCCTAGCTCGGATCTGAATTTGTGCTCAGGAATCGACGAAAGAAAGAAAAGAAAGAAAGAAAGAAAGAAAAACATTTATTCAGCACATAAAGAGACACAACACAAACAGAAATACTGATAACAAAAAAAAAAAAAAAAAATAATTGAGGCTACAAAAGCAAAAAAAAAAAAATATAATAAAAAGGGTAGCGGGTAGAGTGTGTCTCATAAAAATGCTGAATGGGTTCTAGTTCAGCATTAGGCTAGGCAGTATGCTTAGCGCTGGTTTTCAACTAGACCCCGTATAAGTGACGCACGGAACCTACAATTTGAGTATTATAAAATAAAAGAAAAAAAATAATATATAAATAAAAAATAATTAAATGAATATATTTAAGACAAAGTGACACAATGAACCAACGAAGAAGTAATTTGTTAATGCGAAATGCGACCCCGGCTAACTACGCACACACAATCCCAAGCATAAATTATAAATTTATATAATTAATTATATAAATTATAAATATACATTCGGATAAAAAATTATAATAAAAAAATTGTAAATAATATTGAAAATAATAGGTAAACAACAATAAATAAACAATAAAAACAAATATATATATATATATATATATATATATATATATATATATATATATATATAAAAATATCAATAAAACGAATTATAAGACGAATTTATTATAAGACGAATCCCTATACTACTCCCAGCTGGATATAGCATTATGGCTAAATTATCACAAGCTATGAAAGGTAAAATGAATAAAGATGTTAAACGTACGTACGAAACGTACACACTTCACAAACCAATACATAGAAATTCCCGCGAAACAAATATGTATATCTTATCCATACTAATACTATAAATGCGAAAGTAACTCTGTTTGTTTGTTTGTTTGTTACCTCTTCACGACTAAACGGCTGAACGGATTGTAATGAAATTTGATAAGGCAATAGATTATATACTGGAGATGGACATAGGCTATCTTTTTTCTCAAAAAACAAACTTGAAAGGGGTCAAATAGGAGTTTAAAATTTGTATGGAAAATCCATAATTCCTCGACTTAGGGATCTGTAAATTCATATTTAGGCTTTTGGTAGGAAATAAAGAAATACGTGTTTCAACGTTTTTGAAAAATCATCCCTAAAAGGGGAAAAGTGAGGTTAAACTTATGGGGGGATATTCTTTAGATGCAATCTCAAGATTCAGGCACAACACCTGAGAGGCTGGACAATCGCTACAGGTGCCTCAGTGCAGAAGACAACTCCTTGGATTGTATACTTCTGCTCCCGAATGTAACCTCTACAAAGGCGGAGCTGCGAGCAACAGCTAGTCTAATATAAATGAACTATAGCAAGTTGATTTAAGTGATATGAGAACTTATTCTAAAGATAATAAAGATTTTAATTATATTCTTTGTATTATTAACGTCTTTAGCAAATATGCATATGCTAGATCATTGAAAAAGAAAAATGCAGAAACTATAAAAACTTGTTTCGAAAGTATATTTAAGGAAGCTAAAATAACTCCTACACACATACAATCTGATAAAGGTACTGAATTCGTTTCAAAAGATGTACCAAGATACTTGAAATCTAAAAATATAAATTACTATACAACAAACAATCCAGATATTAAGGCAAGCATTGTAGAAGGATTTCAAAGAACGCAAAAAATTTAAATGTGGCGTTATTTCACACATAATACACATAAATATATTGATATTTTACATGATTTGATTTACTCTTACAATCACAGTTTTCACTCTAGTATTAAGATGTGTCCTTGTGATGTGAATTCCAATAATATAATGACTGTGTGGACAAATTTGTATGATAAAGGAAATACAAAAAAATCATTTCAAACTACGTTACCTAAATTTCATATTGGTGATCATGTAAGAATAACTAAGTATAAACATATCTTTTAAAAAGGTTACGAATCTAACTGGAGTGATGAAATATTTGTGATATCATCTATAATAGACAGATCTCCGTGATCTGTATACACTGTCAAAGATTTAGAAGGGGAAGAGGTAGTAGGAACATTTTATGCACGAGAGTTACAGAAGGTGATTTATGACCCCACTATAGAATATAAGATAGATAAAATAATTCGCTCTCGCTACACGGGCGACAGACAAGAACTGTTAGTTAATTGGAAAGGTTATCCGAATAAATTTAATAGTTGGATTTCAGTTTCTAGTTTAAAACAAATATGAATAAAGACTTTTATTTAACTTTACTTAGCAATAGTTCAATGGAATATTTTCCTGATAATCATCTATTTTTTCAACTAAATTACCGAAATCCATCATACTCGAGGGGGAGTGGTGTATTGGAATTGTTGAATTTCAATATCCATGCACTATGTGTACTGTTCAAGATCATGAGAATATTATATACATAACGAAATTGATGAAGATGCCTAATGAAGCAAATCCTTCTAAAGTGTAATATAAGCATTATATACCTGCCACAAACTATGATAGTAAACCATATTTTATCAGCATTGAATAGTATACGAGAAAAAATTAAATTTACCTATGATAATATATTTAAGTTTGTATACGTTTCTGTGTTAGACGAATCGATAAAATCTGTAACATTATCACCCAAACTATGTTTACAATTTGGTTATGAACCAGGTAGAAACCTTGCTGATAAAAATATTGCAAAATGTCCAGCTAATTTGCATTTAGGATTACCATCTTAGTTATTTGTTTATTGTGATATAGTTGAACCTCAAATTGTTGGTGACGTAATGACTCCTCTTCTAAGAATCATACCATTGGACCCTTCAAAATACATCTACGGGGCCAATAAAATGCATGTTTTTTCACCACCTCATTATTTATCTGTAATGCGTAGAGAATTCGATACCATTGAAATAGATATAAGGTCAAGCACTGGCCAAAAGATACCATTCCAATTTGGAACAGTATGTGTTAAACTGCATTTCAAAAAACTAATGTATTCTCAAGACAATAACAACACATGCCCTTACGAACGCTATTATTCTCATCAAGCTGGGTCGGGTATAGGAGTGATTTATAAAGGAACAAAGTATCAAAAGGGTCATGGAATTGGTAGTTTTCTTGGGGGTTTATTTAGATCAGTTTTGCCATTACTATCTAATGGTGTCCGCGCTGTTGGTAAGGAGGCATTGAGTGCTGGTGTAGGTCTTTTAACGGATATGGTTAGTGCCCGACCTATGGAAGATTCAATAAAAAAAGCAGATGAAAAAATAGATAAAAATAATATGTCTGGATCGGGATATATAACAAAACGAAAACGATTATCTGCATTCAGTCAATCGCTGACTGCGAAAGGGAAAGCTATAAAAAAAATTCAAATTAGATCCAAACAAATTAAAGACATATTTTGTAAGTAATCAAAATGACTTTTTTATATAGTCATTCCTGTGAATGCATTAAGTCGGAATTGGATTTATTTGCATTACCATCTACTCAGACTAGTATTGAAAGTGGAATATGGATCCACTATAAACCAATTTCATCACTTGCTGATGATGGTCCTATCGAATTTCAAGTACCTGGAGCAGTTAACGACTACATAGACCTATCGCATACATTAATTAACATAAAAGCTAAAATATTGAATCAAGATAACACTAAACTAATCTCATCTACAGTTGTAGCTCCAGTTAATAATTGGTTACATTCACTCTTTAATCAACTTGATGTTTACTTAAATCAAAAACTTGTATCACCACCCAATAACACATAGGCCTACCGTGCTTACATAGAAAACTTGTTGAACTATGCTCCGGCAGCTAAGGAATCTCATCTTACTTATGCCCTGTGGTATGAAGATACAGCTGGAAAAATGAATTCTACCGATTAAACTAATAAAGTATTTGGTAAAAGACAAGAGTTGGCTAACGAAAGTAAAGAAATTGAAATGATTGGACACCTACATGGTGATTTGTTCAACCAAGAAAAGTTTTTGATAAATGGTGTTGATATGTGTGTTAAATTAGTTCGTTCTCGAGAAAATTTCAATTTAATGGCTTCTTCAGTTGATTTTAAATTAAAAGTGTGTATTACGGATGCAACTTTGATTATTCGTAGAGCTCGCATCAATCCTTCTGTTTTACTTGCCCATCAAAAAGTCTTAGCATCTACAACTGCCAAATACCCATTTACACGTGCAGAAGTCAAAGCTTTAACTATACCATCAGGAGTTCAAGGAAAAACTCTTGATAACATTTTCCTTGGTCAAGTACCTAAAAGATGTATAGTTGGATTTGTGAATAATGCCGCATTTAATGGGAACCTTACTAAAAATCCATTAAACTTTGAAAATTACAATATTAATACATTTTGTTTGTATATAGATGGTCATCAAATACCCTCAAAAGCTCTACAACCTTCGTTTGATAGCAATGTTTATACTACAGTCTATCATACTTTGTTTTCCGGGACTGGTATACATTTTCTTAACGAAGATAATGGAATATCCCGTGAGAAATATGCTAATGGATACTGTATGTTAGCGTTTGATTTGACGCCTGATTTATCAGCAAACTCTTCTGGTCATTGGAATCTTATACAGCATGAGAGTGTGAGATTAGAAGTTCGTTTTGAATCAGCTCTTACACAAACTATTAACTGTATTGTATATGCAGAGTTTGATAATGTTATAGAAATAGACAAAAATTGCAATATTTCGGTAGACTATAGTAGCTAAGAAAAAAAATGTTTGTAAATGAAGTATGGTATAATATTATTAAGGTGTATTTGTTTATTGTGGGCTGTTCAATAAAATAAATATAAATTATTTTAGTTTTTTATTATGACTATTCTTGCAACCCTCTTCAACTGGTTACTTTAATTATAAAGTACCATAATAACCTATTTTACTGTTATTCCATAACATTACTTCTTTAACATTCGACCGCATAACGTTTCTTTTTTTAATAAAATGAACACGTCAGAGATAATGAATTATTTGAGGAAAATAGATTCATCCTTCCAATATAATGTGTATGCAGCCAATAGATTGCAAATACATGTAGTAACTCCTACTTACATAATAAGCAACCTAGATCCAGATAATAAACCGGGTTCTCACTGGATCGCCATACATATAGATAAAAACGGGATTGGTCAGTACTTTGATTCATATGGTCGACCACCTCAAGGCTATCATCGAATATTTTTAGCAAGGAATTCTAGGATGTGGAATTATAATACTAATCGAATCCAAAACGATTTTACAATCGTTTGTGGAGAGTATTGTATTGTAGTGTGTAAGTACATGTTGTATGTAACTAATTATATTAATAAAGAGTCTTAACCGGACCACAGTCGTATCAACACGTCTCTACACCTATCTCCCGCCGTTACATGGCGACCCTGCCAGTTAGCGCAGCCTTGCGCCAGCGCGCTACGCGCATAGTAATTAATTAAAATAATGTAGTTACAGGTATGTAATTACTACTACTACGAAGTAACATGAAAATTTAAGAAGAAATGAAGAAAACAGAAACACAATCAAGACAATCAATAAAAATATATGAAGTAAGAAGACATAAATTATAAGAATATGATGAAGAATATTATAAATAAATGAAGATTTTTAAGAGGAAAATATAATTATGTATGATATAAATAAGAAGAGTGAAACAAGAAGATTTAAGAATGTCAAGAAATGAAAATGAAGATCATGAATAAAGAATAAGATGAAATAAAGAAAATGAAGAAGAATTCTAAGAAATGGTTTGTGAAGAATTAAGTTAAGATAAAGAAGAAAGAATAATATGAAGAGAAGATGTTCGAGTGGTGTCCAGGGAAGTCCCGGCCCAAGGAGTCCAGGGTATAGCCCGGCCCACCCAGCAGGCATCAGCTGCGCCAGCAGCACTGCATGATCGAGCCCCGCGAAAGTCTAATCTCATCTCTCCATGAGGAAGACATGTATATTTTATTATAATACATTTAGTTAAGATTTTTTCATAATATTATTTTAAAATTTGAAAGAGTAAATTAGATTTTTTTATAGAAACAGAATATTAATATTACAGACTAGTTAATTTTATTAAGTTTTGCTAGATTATTTTTTTGATAGGTTCATATTTTGATTAGCTAATTCATATTTTAATTCTGACGTGAGCAGACTATTTTTTGTTATCTGTACAATTCAGTATTAATAAAAAATAAGTTCAAAAACTAAATCCCGACTACTAAAAAATCACGCTCTAAATAAGTATAAAACAAGAATAAGATAAATATTTTATTGTATTTCATACATATTCATAGTGGTGTTCAGAGGACAACCGTGGTCGTATGCTACTTTGCAGAATGTATTGTACCTATTGTTACGGTAGAAATACAATAAAATATTTATCTTATTCTTGTTTTATACTTTTTTAGAGCGTGATTTTTTAGTAGTCGGGATTTAGTTTTTGAACTTATTTTTTATTTAAAGTATTTTGGGGTTTTTGCGGAGCCACGTCACATTTTTTTCTGTTTAGGGTTTTTATCAAATTATGATAAGTAGTTTAGAAGTTATGAGGGAACAGATGAACATAAATGCATTCATGCATACATCCATACATACTAACATACTTACTTACATACTTACTTACATACATACTTACATACATACTTACATACATACATACATACATACTTACATACATACTTACGGTCGCAATCAAAAAGATTTATACAGTGTTATGACCAAAATGAAGTATAGATAATTATTGGTATTTTTTTTTGTTTTTGCTATGATCACTAGTGTGTAATACATCTGTGTGTGTGTGTGGGGTGTAATGGGCCTTCAGCGTCGAATCCTCTAGTCAGCCTTTTGGTGTGGGGATTTAGATTTAAAAATCGTTGATGCTCATAAACTCTCACCAGTGACTCCAAGCAGCTGTCTGCACGCAGCGGTCACACCCCGGTAAACCATGTTGACTCGTGGGCTAAACCTGGTAGAGGGGGGCTTGGGTGTCTCGACACTCAAGTCTTATGCGGCCACCTCCCGCATAGTGCATAGGGTCTACCTTGGCTGTAATGGCAATCCACCTCCGGTGGCGAGGTAGCCAGGCAATGTTGATGGCCTGAAGAGTAACGGCAGGGGTCCTGCTACCGTTGCCCAGATACTGCGGCCTTGCTCCTTCCCGGTCGTAGCGGTTATCCGTTCCATCGGTAAAGAGGAGTAGGGAAGAGAGGGTGCGTCTGTGCTTGCGCGAACACCTGCGCACCATAATATATCCTGCGCAACGGACTGTTTCTGGATATTGGCTCTCGAGACTTTAAAGTCCTGTGGCGATGGACCGAGGTAGAGAGGTCTGGCTTTGCAAGTCGGGCTTTGTCTGAGGTCTGCACATAGGCGGCGTGGGGAGAGTGGTCGTTTTCGCGTTGCACCGGGACAACAACGCGGGCTGGGCAGCACCTCACGTGACAGAGCAGCCCTATTTAGGGAGGCACTGCTTTCCTCGCTCAGCCGAGGAGGGAGCTAGAAAAGGTGCTCCAAAAAAAGCTTGTTCCATCTCTTTTGGGGGTAGTAACCACGGCTGCCTTTGCAACCCTATACGGCGTGGTCGAAATACAAAAAGAAACCATAAATCATCTCTAAATACACCAAAAACAACCAAATTAATTTGTGGTGCCTGGAATGTACGCGCCTTGCTCGATCGTGACGGAAACTCTTGTCCGGAGCGGAAAACAGCTATAGTGGCTCGAGAGCTACGCCGCTACAATGTCGACATAGCTGCTATAAGTGAAACGCACCTCGCTGATGAGGGGGAACTTATGGAACATGGTGGCGGTTACACATTCTTCTGGAAAGGTACTGCAGCCCATGAACCCAGACGCTCTGGAGTTGGGTTTGCCATAAAAAATGAAATCGTGAAACGTCAAGAAGAATGTCCAACATACACCTCGGACCGGATCATTACACTGCGACTTCATCTAGAGCACAACAACTTCCTGAATGTCATTAGCGTATATGCACCTACTCTTGATAAATCTGATGAAACCAAAGACCAGTTCTATGAAGAACTAACGCAAACACTATCTAAAGTCAGATCTCGCGAGCAGATATTACTACTGGGTGACTTTAATGCGAGAGTAGGACGTGATTATGAAGCCTGGTCGAACGTTCTTGGCAGACATGGAGTCGGAAATATGAATAGTAATGGGCAGCTATTACTTGGGCTATGTGCTCAATTTGACTTATCGATCACAAACACCTTTTTTCGACTCCCAATGAAACACAAGGCAACTTGGATGCATCCGCGTTCGAAACATTGGCACCTTATTGATTACGCTATCGTTCGGCGTAGAGATATTGGCCAAATCGATGTTACTCGTGTCATGCGAGGAGCCAATTGCTGGACAGATCACCGTCTTGTACTGACTAAACTTAACATCTGCCTCCGTCGTCCTCGTAGAAGAAATATTATAAAGTCCGTGCGCACTAACATTGAGGATCTTCAACACACTCCAACTAGAGAGGCTTATATTAAAGCTCTAGACAATGCTCTGTCGTCGTTTGATGCTGAAAATGGTGACCTCGATTCCTCCTGGCAGTCTCTTTCGTCGCATCTCATCAAAGTAAGTACCGAAGTGCTAGGTCTAAAGTCCTTTAAACATGAGGACTGGTTTGATGAAGGCGATGCTACAATTACTGATGCCTTGAGGAAACACCGGAAGCTTCTCATCGAACAGAGTAACAGAATTCGTCAAGACGGTATGCTGGAAAGCATAAAAGAGAGTAGTGCCAATATCAGGCGGCTTACCAGGGAGGCGAAAGATAAATGGTGGCAGCAAAAGTCTCGCTATATACAACAGCTATCAGATACCAACCAACTGGGAGCCTTTTATGATGAAGTCCGAAAACTTACACGGCCAGCAAATCGTAGCTCTGTTCCTCTGAAATCTATAGATGGCGTATCACTGACCAATAAAGATGACGTTATGAACCGCTGGGTGCAACATTTTAGTCATCTACTTAACATCGATAGGTCAGTTGATATACAATTTATACGCTCATTTCCAGGATCTGTGCCACATTCAGAGCTAGTGGAAAAACCGAGGCTTAGCAAGTTACACTTGCTATCAAACAGCTGCAAAATAAAAGGGCAGTAGGAGTCGATACCGTCTGTGGAGAGGTATTAAAATATGGGGGAGATAATCTACATAACACCTTGTGGAAATTGTTTGTACGTATGTGGGATGAGGAACAAGTGCCAGAGTGTTTTAAAATCTCCCGCATCTGTTCATTGTACAAAAATAAAGGCGATCGCTCCGATTGTAATTCGTATAGAGGTATATCGCTCCTTTCAACCCCGGGAAAAGTATTTGCTAGAATTCTCCTAAATCGCTTACTGCCTTTATCAGAATCAATCTTGCCTGAAACCCAGTTTGGCTTCCGACCAGATAGAGGGAAATGCGAAGCCATCTTTTCAGTTCGCCAGCTTCTTGAGAAGAGTAGAGAGCAGAGTCAACCAGCGTTTCTTTGTTTTGTTGACCTCGAAAAGGCGTTCGATAGTGTCCCTCGTGAAGCACTCTGGATTATTCTGGTTAAGCTTGGATGTCCGGATAAGTTTATTAGGCTAATTCGTCTCTTACACGATGACATGAAGTGCTGCGTTTCCATTAAAAGTGAGCAGTCTGAGTTTTTCCCCGTTACCTGTGGGGTTAAGCAGGGCTGCGTCCTAGCACCAACTTTATTTGCATTATACTTTGCTGTGGTTGTTCGAGAGTCCCTTAACGGCTTATCAGAAGGCATCCGTATACGTTTCCGCATAGATGGAGGTCTATTTAACATTGCAAGGCTCAAGTCCCGTACCAAGGTGTCTCACGCCACTATGACCGAGATTATGTACGCGGACGATCTATGCTTTGTTGCGGATTCTGCTGAGGGCTTGCAAAGCTTGATTTCTAGTCTCCATGATGCTTGCACTAGATTTGGCCTTAAAATAAGTGTCAAAAAGACAGAGATAATGACCAGCACAGCAACACCTAACAGCATGGCTCCCAGTATAATCATCGGTGAAGACATACTGAAACAAGTGGAAAAGTTTAAATACCTTGGCAGCGCAATAACACCTAAGTGCGACCTAGACTGTGAAATAAACAGCAGAATAGGAGCTGCAGCTGCGGCTTTCGGCAAATTGCGGCCCGAGGTATTTCGATCACATGACCTCAAGCTCTCCACGAAAATCAGCGTTTATATGGCTGTTGTGCTGCCAAACATCTTGTACTCATCTGAGACCTGGGTATTATACCGTAAGCACATTCGTACACTTGACAGATTTCATCTCAAATGCCTCCGAGACATCATGAACATCAGATGGTCGGACCGCGTCAGAAACACAAGTGTCCTGAAGCGGGCAAATGTCGGAGGTATTGAGATGTACTTGATGAGGCGTCAACTACGGTGGTGCGGTCATATTTCTCGTATGTCGGAGAATAGAGTGGCGAAGCGCATCTTCTTTTCAGAACTCCAATACGGTAAGCGTAAACGCGGAGGCCAGTATCTTAGATACAAGGACGTTCTGAAAAGACACATGAAAAGATGCAATATAGAGTCCTCTCGGTGGGAGATGAAAGCAGCACAACGCCCAGAATGGCGGCGCTTCATTCACGAGAAGGTTAACACCTTTGAGTGTGAGCGCCGTGAAGAGCTCGATCGGAAACGGAATGAGCTTAAGGCCCGTCCACCAGTGGCCTATACATACAACTATGTCAATGGGGTATTGACGTGCCCAGTGTGCGCCCGCTCCTTCACTAATAAGGTCGGGTATGCAAGCCATCAACGAGCGCACCAAAGAGTAGAACACCAACTCCTTTGACCCCTTTAAATTCGAGTCAAATAAGCGTGTCCGGATATCACAGTCGCCGTGGCCGAAATCGGTCTGGATGACATCATCATCATACATCTGTATATATAAAAGAAGAAACTGACTGACTGACTGACTGACTGACTGACTGACTGACTGACTGACTGACTGATCGATCAACGCACAGCCTAAACGGCTGGGGTTAGAGACTTGAAATTTTGACAGTAGGTACCTTTTATCACGTAGGCATCCACTAAGGAAGGGTTTTTGGAAATACCACCCCTAAGGGGGTAAAATAGGGGATGAAAGTTTGTATGAAAATCCGTCATTTTTGAAGTTAAATTCATGAAAATTTGTATTTGGCATTTTAGTTAAAAATAAAAAATATATGTTTCAGGATTTTTGGAAATTCCGCCCCTAAGAAGGTAAAATAGGGAATGAAAGTTTGTATGAAAATTCGTCATTTTTAAGTTAAACGCATGAATATTGGTATTTTGTATTGTATACTTTTTCTCCCAAACATGACCTCCACGCGGGCGGAGCCGCGAGCAACAGCTATCTGTATATATATAAGAAGAAACTGACTGACTGACTGATCGATCAACGCACAGCCTAAACGGCTGGGGTTAGAGACTTGAAATTTTGACAGTAGATACCTTTTATGACGTAGGCATCCACTAAGGAAGGGTTTTTGGATATACCATCCCTAAGGGGGTAAAATAGGGGTTCAAAGTTTGTATGAAAATCCGTCATTTTTGAAGTTAAACTCATGAAAATTTGTATTTGGCCTTTTAGTTAAAAACAAAAAATATATGTTTCAGGATTTTTGGAAATTCCGCCTCTAAGGGGGTAAAATAGGAAATGAAAATCCATCATTTTTTAAGTTAAACGCATGAAAATTGGTATTTTGTATTGTATACTTTTTCTCCCAAACATGACCTCCACGCGGGCGGAGCCGCGAGCACCAGCTAGTAATGAATAAGTAGTAAAGCTGGCGGTCATTCTTGTTATAGTTTTATGTGTGCTGAGCGACAGCGACCTAATAATTTTACCATAGATCGGTTGAAATGGCACACGAAAAATACTCACTGATATCTACGTCAGCAATGAGTATTGTATATTATTCAGCGGGATCTACAAGCATATAAATTATTATTATTAAATTCATAGACAGTCGCGCGCGGGCGCATGTTATTGCAAGACGTGTCGATCTATTGTTCGATCCCGGACCAGCTCGAGCGTCTCGCTTCGCACGACTGTGCGCTTGTTTACGATGTTAATGATCGTTTTGTATCTGTATAATTATGAATAGTGACGAGAATGAAGATATTTTGCACGACGAGTTAATAGAGGAGATGGATATTATAGCGGAAGACAGTGAAAGTGAGATGACAGGAAGTAATCAGAGTATATGTCAGACGAGTAGTACGAAAAAAAGAGTTGATATTGAGCAAGAACGTCAAACTAAAAGAAAAAGAGAGGTAAATTCGGAGGAAATTTGGACTACTGTAACACGCAAAGCAAAAAGATTTGGACGATCAGAAACAGAAATGGGCACGAAGAGAATACCGGAGGATAAAATTGAGGTGTGTGTTACATGTACAGAAAAATTACCTAAACAATTTGGGTTCGCAAAACTGTTAAAATCTGAAAACATAAAAGATGTTATACGAGTTAAGTATATAAACGCGTATAAAGTGGTGCTTCAATTTAGCAACGAAGATAGCGCAGAGGTGTTGATGCAGTCCAAAACATTTAACGAAAACGGTTTTAAAAGTCAAAAGACGCTAGAAATAAGTCAATCATTTGGCGTTATAAAAGATATTGACTTAGACCTGAGTGACGAGGAGATATTGCAAGGCTTATCGAGTGATACAGTAATTTTGGCAGTAAAAAGATTGAAACGGAGAAACACTATAGACGGTCACTGGGAGTGGAGTGAATCAGTGAGAATATGTTTCAAGGGTTCATCGTTACCTGGAAATGTATACATTTATGATACCAGAGTAAATGTAAATACATACACTTATCCAGTCACTCAATGTTCCCGCTGTTGGCGATTTGGTCATACGTTAAGAATGTGTCCATCAACTAAAATAATCTGTCCAATATGCTCACGTAATCACGCCAATTGCCAAACTATGGACTTCAAGTGCAACAACTGTTATGGTAAGCATATGCCGATGGCTAAAATTTGTCCATTATATATCAAAGAAAAGAAGATAAGAGAGCTGATGGCGGAATTTAATTGTTCGTACAAACGGGCCCTAACTTTATATGTGCCACCGTCTCCCTTACCTTTTGATATATCACATGATCCACCGTTAGATAACCTCGGGCCCCCTACGGTCCCGATGGATAATATAATTCTAGAAGAGCATATACCTGGAACCAGCAAGACTACAACTTACGCTGATGTTACTAAAGAATCCCTTGAAAAACCGAAGAAACTATCAAAAACCGAAAAAAGGAAAGAGAGGAGAAGAATGATAAAAGAAAAAGGGGATGAGATGTTTGTATATACGTCGGACTTAAGTGAAGGTGATAGTAAAGTCGATGAACTACCAAACCCAGAACCTAGTTCTAAGAACGAGCCAAACGTATCATGGCAGATTTTAATTATGAAACTTAAACAAAAAATATTTGATACAGATAACAGTTCATGGGAAAATAATATCAAAGGTTGTGTTAGTATTTTATTTGAGGGACTTTTATCTCTTGCACTGCAGTTTATGAGTGACTGGCCTGGTTGGAATTTCATCAAACAATTATGGACTATAACAACTCACGCGTCTTAATAGATATTCTACAATGGAATGCGCAAAGTGTTAGACCCAAAAGCATAGATTTTGAAGCCCTTTTACACCAAGAACATATCCACATCGCTATAATAAGCGAAACCTGGTTTGTACCCGATAGTCCGTTTCGAATAAATGGATATAATACGTTTAGATCTGACCGTAATGATGGTTATGGAGGAGTAGCCATTGTCACTCATAGATCAATAAAAGCAGAACTATCCAATGTCCAACTCTCGAATAGAAATATAGAAATTATTCAGGTCAAGATAATGAACTGTGAACACATAGAAAATATTATTTCATTATATTGTCCACCAAGCGTTAGGACTGTTACAAGTGATTGGGATGAAATATTTACCTTGTGTAATAGGAAAACACTGATAGCAGGAGATGTAAATGGACATCACTCGAATTGGTCAAATAAGACTGACATAAGGGGAAATAAAATTTTTGACTCTTTAATTGAACATAATTTTATTTCACTGAATGATGGATCGCATACGAGAGTAAAATTGATAAATGGAAATGTACAAAAATCCGCGCCTGATTTGACTCTGGCTTCTGTTGATATAGCTTTGAAATTTAAGTGGTCTGTATTAAACGAAAGCTTGGGTAGCGACCATTTAATGGTTAAAATTAAAACTGATATTTTGAAAACCAACAATTTTAGAAAAAAACGCAACAGTAAAAAAGCCGATTGGGAGAAATATAAAACATGTATCGACGAAGAACTCACTAACTTTGTATGTTCAGACAATCATCAGTATGCGTATGATGATTTCATTCGTATTATAAATAAAGCGGCTGATAAATCTATTCCATTAACAAAAATTTGTCAGAATCCCTTACAGCAACATAAATTTACACCAAGACCATATTGGAATCAAGACATATCGAAAGCAGTAGCAGAGAGACGTAAAGCCCTTGCTGATTTTAGAAGAAATCCTACTCCAAATAATTTAGTATCATTACAAAATAAAATTAGAACTGCCCAGAAAATTATTCGAAATTCAAAATCTAAATCATGGAAGACATTCTGTAACAGCATTAATAGTGTGACATCTTCTAGTGAAATGTGGTCTAAAATGAAGTGGCTTAAAGGATATAGATCAGCTGGGGATTGCATTACTCGTAAAAATGCGGAAGCATTACTCTGTGGTCTGGCACCTGACTATGTTATCCCGGCGGCTCCTGTAGTTGTATCAGATAACTCGCATTTATCTTTACCAGTGACGGTACAGGAACTTACAAACTCGATAAAACAATCAGATACTGCTCCAGGAGTTGATGGCATAACTTATTCGATGATTAGAAATCTACCAAAGATAGCTAAATGTTTGTTAGTATTTTTTTATAATAGATTTTTGGTATCAGGTTTTGTACCGCATCAATGGAAACATATTAAAGTAGTCCCTGTACCGAAACTCGGTGCTGACAATCGAGGAACATCAAGTTGGAGACCTATATCGTTGATATCATGTTTATGTAAGATCTTCCATACTATCATTACTCGTAGACTAGAATGGTATTTTGAGAAGAATAATAAATTTTCCGACGAAATGGTAGGTTTTAGAAGGTCTAGGTCCTGCATGGATAATTTGGTCCGACTGGTTTCGCGAGTCCAAAGTAGCTATACTACAGGATTACCGACTGTTGCATGTTTTATTGATATCGACAGTGCATACAATAACGTAAATATAACAAGCTTACTTAGCACATTAGAACATCATGGTGTGGGGTCGCTGATATGTGGTTACTTGTGGTCATATTTACATAGTAGACAATTATCTATAGAGTTACACGATGGAGAGTTATTGACACGAACTACAGGAATGGGCATTCCTCAAGGTGATCCACTGTCCCCTTTATTATTTAATATCGCTACCATTGATATATGTAATAATCTAAGAAATGTTTTCATTTCCCAATATGCAGATGACTTTATAATTTACGCTAGTAAGAAAAAAAAATTTGAAGCTAAAGATATTATTCAAGAGTCCTTAAATACTTTTAATAATATGATACAAAATATTGGTTTGCGTATTGCACACAATAAAACAAAAGTGTGTGTCTTCACAAGAGGAAAACCCAGAAATATTTCTAGTAATAACATAATACTCAATATTAATAATTATAATATACAACAAGTAGACAGTGTCAAATACCTGGGCTTATGGCTAGATAGCAAGTTAAAATGGGGTCGTCACATAAATGAGATACAAAGAAAAACACAAAACTTTCTTAATGTTTTTAAGACCCTTGCTGGCTCAAAATGGGGCATCCACCCAAAACATCTTAGACGCCTTTATATTTCCATCATTCGAAGTAGACTTGATTACTGTTGCTATTTATATGCTAGCTGTATAAAAAGCCATTTATATAAAATAGATAAAGTGCAAAATCAGGCATTAAGAATCATAGGTGGATTTATAAAAGCACTCCAATCCACGTGATGGAGAGTGAGCTGTGCCTCCAACCAATAACTATTCGCAGAAGATATCTGGCTACAAAATTTTATCTTAGATCTAGATCAATTGAAAATAACAATACTGTCAAAGTTGTCGAAAGTCTAAATCAATTGTGCCATAATGTATATTGGAGACACAAAAAGTTGCCATTGTTAGTAGATGTACAGAAAATGTATTTTAATTATTCCATACAATCAAACACAATATTGCCAACTTACTCGTTAAGTCACTGGGTTAGTTATTTTGATATGTCAGGTAGAATAAAAATTAAGATTGATGATGAAGAAATTTACAAAAGAAATTTTAGTTCTGTGACGTTACGTCAAAGCTGTATGGAATATGTAAATAAAGAATTTAGGTCGTTCTACAAGCTGTACACAGATGGGTCAAAGGATGAATTCGGATGTGGAGCTGCTTTTTATGATCCACAGGCAGATACTCGCATACAATTGAGAATACATATAGACATTTCTATAATGCATTGTGA
Source organism: Laothoe populi (assembly GCA_905220505.1). Lineage (NCBI taxonomy): Eukaryota > Metazoa > Arthropoda > Insecta > Lepidoptera > Sphingidae > Laothoe > Laothoe populi. The sequence goes on along the minus strand of HG992162.1, from coordinate 1,330,492 downwards.
ACTCATTGCGATATCTGAAGCGTTATCGTATGGTGCATCTTTGGATACCAACAGATTAATAGTTTTATCTGATTCCAAAAGTGCCCTTCTACATTTGGCTCGGTTACCTTCGAGGATTCTAGGGTCTCCGATAGCCTATAACATCCTTGATTCCATATGTCAGCTTCGTGCATTAAATAAAGAGGTAATTCTGCAATGGATACCATCTCATGTGGGTATCATTGGTAACGAGGAGGCAGACCGGTCGGCGAGGCAAGCAATAAGTGAAGGCATCTCTTATAATTGTCTGCAAATACATAGCGAGGTATTAAGAGAAGTTAAAATAAATTGTAAAGAATTGTGGAACGAGTACTTTGACGAACGATCGCGTACAAAAGGGATATGGTACAGAACTATCCAAAGTCTGCCTCTTCGGTATCCATGGTTTGAAGAACAGGAGATGAACAGAAAAGATTTAATATCTCTGATGAGACTTCGCTCTGGGCATATTCCATCAAATAAATTTAAGTTTTTAATGGGTTTTTCAAGAACCCCGAATTGCCCAGAGTGTGGTGTTATAGAAGACGTCCATCATGTGATAATGGAGTGCTTCCGAAACGATGCTTTAAGAGCAGACTTAACCATTCTGAGCAATGATGTAGGTAGGTGTAACAGTATCTTGGCTTCTCCGCTAGCGGACGAGGCCAAGATGTTGATAAAACTCTACTTACATGTTATCTAATTGTAAGACTTTCATGATTAAGTTAGTAGAAATGTATAGAATGTTTCCATATGTTTATATTAGTACTAATAGGGGTGACATAATCACTCTGTGACAAAATCCCTTTCAAATAAAGATTAAAAAAATCATAGACAATTCGGTAGAATGTGTAAAAGAAAAATTCATTAATACGACAATTGCCTGCCTACAACAATAAGATGAAGCTGATTACTCATAGTGGATAGAAATAGGTCTAGGCGTATTTATTAATTTTAAAAGAATGCATGTGTGTTGCTGATTGGTATAGATATATATACAATAATAAAGCAATATTAACATGAGTATTAAATATTTTTTTCCTGGCACGGCAATGTGACAACACTGCACCTGATGTCATCAGGATGTTAAGCGCAGTTCCATCCAGTTAGATTATCAAGTAGCGAGAAACAATCTGTCAATCACTACTCAACACAAGCATGCCTGCTGTGTAGCTTCTTCAAACTACGCCATGGAGCAACGAATTGAAGAAGCGGCTGAGGGTCTAGTGTCAAACCCACTAGGGGTTTCAAATAGACTTATAGGAATGACTTATATCTAGATTTGATTATAATAATGTTGGAAATGAAAATTCATTCATTAGCGGTTTCATATAATTCACCACCAATCTACTAGAACTGATTACCGAGTCCCTAAAGATTAAAGACCATAATTGTAAATAACTTTTTGAGATACCACACTTTGGATTTTATTTAATAAAATTTACGGAATCATAAGTTCGGCTGCAGTCAATTTACCAAGAAAAACAAGAAGTGTTTCTTGGTCAATTGAAGTCACAAAATATTATTATTTAATATTATAGGTACATAATATCTATAGATGTTTGATGGTCTATCTTCAGCAGACACGGCCGATCATCTTCCACTTCAGCGCACTACTCCTGGATCTTTGAAGAATTACACTGTCGGCATTCGAGTCTGATAAAACGTTTTTGTTTTATTCGCAACCCTAAATTATCAGCATCATTTGAGTAGGGCAGAAGCAACCCTTACAACTTAATTTGTAATTAGTAATCATTCCCAATATCGCGTGTTTCATACGTGTAAATGTTCACAATACTGGTCATTACGGGGAGAACTACAGGTGACGGGACATATCGATAAGAGTATGTTTTTTTAAGTAACCAGAAAGTAATGATTTTACGAAACTTTTTATTTTCCATCAAGCATAAACGAATTTTTCTCTGGCTTGAAATTAGCATCTCCTCAATTGAATTGTCAGGCCGAGTTTGACTGTATATATGCACAACTTCAACGTGGAATTATTTACGACTACAGCCCCCTCCAAAGAACCTTACCATTAAGCATGACTTTCGTGTTGTCAAGATTCCGCCATAACGTAAATGTAACATGCAAATCTGTATATATAAAAGAAGAAGCTGACTGACTGACTGACTGATCGATCAACGCACAGCCTAAACGGCTGGTGTTAGAGACTTGAAATTTTGACAGTAGGTACCTTTTATCACGTAGGCATCCACTAAGGAAGGATTTTTGGAAATACCACCCCTAAGGGGGTAAAATAGGGGATTAAAGTTTGTATGAAAATCCGTCATTTTTGAAGATAAATTCATGAAAATTTGTATTTGGCATTTTAGTTAAAAATAAAAAATATATGTTTCAGGATTTTTGGAAATTCCGTCCCTAAGGGGGTAAAATAAGGAATGAAAGTTTGTATGAAAATCCGTCATTTTTAAGTTAAACACATGAATATTGGTATTTTGTATTGTATACTTTTTCTCCCAAACATGACCTCCACGCGGGCGGAGCCGCGAGCAACAGCTAGTTACATATATGAATGCCTTTTCAATGAATAAGGATTTTTCAGAAGAAGTATAATTTTAATCTCTTCCAGCCGTTCTTCTGTTGCTGGTGGTAGGATATTCGTATCCGCCCGGATAGCGACCACCGTACACAGGGCGAAAAACCCGCCATAGTGGCACACGCAAGTGTGTCGCGTTCCGGGATCAGCCAGTGTATGTCCGGTTATCGTCGGGGGGCTTGAGTTGGGGTACGATGTTTGGCCGTGCGGGTATAAGCCGGTTCACAGTCGGTTGGAGGCGTGTTGATCCGTCGGCCAGGGAGACCTGTAGAAACGGTGGTACCGCTGGCCGCCCGCGATACAGTACAGGGGCCCAATCGTGGCTAACCACCACGAGAGGCTGCCCCACCATGCCGCGCATAATCTTGGGTGGGTCCGTCGTGCCGGTTGGTGACCGGATGTGGGGTCCCGGCGGCCTATCCCGGGAGGGTACGGGGGCCCTTCCGTCCGGCGGATCAGCTCACCTCCTCTCGGCTCTTTTAGTGGACCGGCGCTTGTTGCGGCCTTCTGACTACTCTAACACTAGACCCTTGACCGCTTCTTCACCTCTCCCTCCCATAACTCCATGACAGTGCAAACTAAGAGAGCAGGTTCTACAGCGGTGCGCAACCCCACCACCGCATTCACAATGGAGTTCGCTAACATCCGCGGACTCCATTCTAATCTTAATGCCGTCCACCACCATCTTGAGACGGCCCGGCCTGCTCTGCTCTTCTTGACGGAGACACAGATTTGTAGTCCGACCGATACTTCATACTTGCTTTACCCCGGCTACTCGCTTGAAGAAAGCTTCAGGCCGAGGGCCGGGGTATGCCTGTATGTTCGGTCGGACGTCTGCTGTCGCCGTCTGCGCTGCATGGAGGACCCCTCCTTCTCCACCCTGTGGGTGCACGTCGACCTCGGCTCCCAGAGTCGGGTTTACGTGTGCCTTTACAGGTCACACGACGGGGACGTAGAGACAACTCGGCTATTTAATTATATTAGCCAGGCGACAGACGACGCGCAGGAGCAGTTTCCAACAGCGGAATTGGTAGTTCTGGGGGACTTTAATGCACACCACGAGTTGTGGTTGGGCTCCTCCAGAACTGACCATGCCGGCAGGACTGCTCATGCATTCGCTTTGACCAATGGCTTGACACAGCTGGTGGATCAGCCTACCAGGATCCCAGATGTGGCAAGTCATGCGCCCTCTCTGCTGGACCTACTGCTGACGAGTCATCCGACCGGGTATAAAGTGACGGTTGGTGCTCCCCTGGGTACTTCCGATCACTGCCTGGTTGGGACGTCGGTTCCTTGCGCTTTGCCTCCACGTCCCGTGAAGGTCAAGCGCAGGGTCTGGCACTACTCGTCGGCAGATTGGGATGGTATGCGGGATTACTTCGCATCCATCCCTTGGCGGCAGCGCTGCTTTGATGGAAAGGATCCTTCAGCGAGTGCCGACGCCATTGCTTGCGAGATCAGAATAGGAATGGAATATTACATTCCTTCCTCTGAGATCGCAGGCAAGGGCCGAGGACGCTCCTGGTTCAACCGTGCATGCGCCGATGCTGTTGGCAAGAAACAGGCGGCATATCGTGCTTGGATCGGGGGTCGCGCTACGAAGGATCCCAACCTCAAGTCACTCAAAGCAGCCTACAACCGTGCTGCCAAGGTCTGCAAGAGGGCGTATGTTAAAGCGGATGCCCAGCGCGTCTCCAAGATTGGATGTGCTTTGGCCGATAACCCAACAAGCAGTCGTGCTTATTGGAGCTTGGCTAAGGCCGTCCAATCTAATTTCTGTCGCCCTTCGCTGCCACCGCTGAGATATCGAAATGGAACACTGGCCCATAGCTCGCAGGAGAAGGCCGATTTATTGGCAGACCTCTTCGCGGCTAATTCGAGACTCGAGGACTGCAATGCTCATTTACCACCTACGCTGCCCGGTTGCGGTCACACAATGCCTGATATCCGTATCAGGCATTGTGATGTGCGGCGTGAGCTGCAGTCTCTCGACGTCCGGAAGGCTAGTGGTCCTGATGGTATCCCAGCGCTTGTACTTAAAAAGTGTGCAGCGGAGTTGTCTCCTGTACTGACGCGCCTATACCGATCGTCCTACCTCTCAGGTATTGTGCCTGAATCTTGGAGGGAGGCTAATGTGCAGCCGATCCCCAAAAAGGGTGATCGGTCAGACCCTAACAATTATCGCCCAATCGCCATAACCTCAGTGATGTGTAAAGTCATGGAGCGACTGATAAACAGCCAATTAGTTCGCTACCTAGAGGATCACTCGTTGATCAATGACCGCCAATACGGGTTCCGTCATAACCGATCAACGGGTGATCTTCTAGCGTTCGTATTACATCACTGGGGAGAGGCGATTGACAAGCATGGCGAGGCTCTGGCTGTGAGTCTCGACATAGCAAAGGCGTTTGATAGGGTCTGGCATCGTGGCCTTCTCTCCAAGCTCCCGGCATACGGTCTGCCCGACAACCTGTGCAAGTGGATTTCCGGCTTTCTGCATGAGCGTAGAATACGTGTCCTCGTTGATGGACACGCTTCGCAGCTCATGTCAGTAAATGCCGGAGTACCACAAGGTTCTGTGATTTCGCCCACCTTGTTTCTTCTGCATATCAATGATATGTTGTCGCTTGGCAACATTCATTGCTATGCAGACGACAGCACGGTTCATGGGCGTTATAGCAGCAAGCCGCCTGGTTGCCGGGCGGATACTGAGAGGAGACGCGAGGATCTTGTCGTTGAGCTCAACCAGACCTTGGATCTCATCTCATCATGGGGTACCAGGAATCGGGTTGAGTTTAATGCCAAGAAAACCCAGGTGTGCGCGTTCTCGTGCAAGAAGTCTCCGTTTTCTCCCATCCCCGTTCTTCAGGGTGTTCCACTCGCAATGCGGAATGACCTTAGTGTCCTAGGTATGGATATCCGCTGCGATCTTAATCCAAGGAGTCACATCGAGGGCGTAATATCCGCCACTTCACGCAGGGTCGGAATCCTGAACAGGGTGCGGCGGTTTTTCACGCCTGGTCAGCTCTACCGCTTATATAAAGCGCAGGTGCGGCCGGGAATGGAATACTGCTCGCACCTCTGGGACGGTTCTGCAAGGTACCTTCTCGATGCCTTGGATGGGTTGCAGCGGCGGGCCATCCGCATTGTGAATGATGCAGACGTGAGTAACAGCCTGGAGCCGCTACAGCTGCGTAGGGATATTTCCTCGCTTAGCGTGTTCTACCGTCTGTATCATGGCGAATGCTCTGAAGAATTGTTTGATCTTATCCCTTCCTCTCCCTTCCATACCAGAACCACGCGTACTGGATTGCGGAGCCACAGCTTCGTGGTATCTACTACCCCGGCCCGAACCAAGAGGTTCGCAAACTCGTATTTTTGCCGCACCATCAAGCTGTGGAACAGTTTGCCAGCTACCGTGTTCCCTCCTTCCTATGATCCTGGGTCCTTTAGGCGTAATGTGAAGAAGCTAAACAGCAGGCCGGCATGATTGTGTTGAGTAGCGGGGAATAGACTGTCTCTCGCTACTTGATACTCTATCTGGACGGCACTGCGCTTACCATCAGGCGCAGTGTGGTCACTTTGCCGCGCCAGAATAAAAAAAAAAAAAAAAAAAAAAAAAAAAAAAAAAAAAAAAAAAAAAAAAAAAAAGACGAGAAGAAGAAGAGTTTATTGATTTTTATTTATTTAGGAAACATACAGTACAAAACAATATACAAATCGAACAAAATTGTTCATGAAATTATAAATCTATAATAGGATATATTATTATTAAAAACCAGAAGTGGTAGGAATATTTTAAGAGAAATAACGAACAATCAACCGATAGCGTTATATTTTATAAACTTATGCTAACTACAAATATACAAAACGCGATGTCTAATACGTCCTTTGTCCTTGAATATCGTCGGCGAAAGAGACCGCACCCCCGCACACCCTCGTATTTATAGGGTACTGATGGGTCCGGCTTTGGGGTTGCAAGTTTTTCGTAACACGGCCGTTCCTGCTCGCGTGTTGTCCTCGACCGCTGTTTCATCTGCAGACTTCCATCCATCTTCATCCGCTGTGTCTCCTTCTATAAGTAACACATAACAACAAATTATTTCGGGACCAGCGTTACTAGCGCCGCATTAATAACTGAAACCTGTTCCAAGCAAAATTTGACAATTAAAAATTTTAGTAAGTTTTTAAAATTTTAGTATTAACGGACTAAGAACGATTAGTTACTTGTACAAAACATTAACAGCAAAGGAAAGGCGAAGCAGCTGTGTCAGAAGCACAAGCGTGCACTCAAGTACAACCAACACAGGCCTCGAAAATCACGAAATAATTTTACCAAGGGTAATTTAACTCATAAGGGTAAGTGTAATTAGCAGTTTCAAGAGAGGAACATCTGCATGCAAGAATGTATTTCAAATTAAAAGGAAATAAAAATAAATGTATCACGAATTATAGAATTCCGGACTTCTAAAATTCGCCACACATCGTAATAAAAGGCAACTGTATGACACGCCACTCACAAACCATGCCACACATTGCAAAGGAAGAAAGCAACTGTGTGACGGGGTCACACAGTGCAAGGGAAGAAGGCAACTGTGCGAAAGGGCCGCACATTGCAAAAGGCAACTGTGTGATAGAGCCACACAGTGCCTAAGGCAACTGTATGACACGGCACTTACAAACCATGCCACACATTGCAAAGGAAGAAAGCAACTGTGTGACAGGGTCACACATTGCAAAGGAAGAAGGCAACTTTGCGAAAGGGCCGCACATTGCAAAAGGCAACTGTGTGATAGAGCCACACATTGCCTAAGGCAACTGTATGAAACGGCATTCGCCGCCTCATACATTGCAACGACACTGGAGTGCAGTAATCGTTAGGTCGTCAGTAAGACGTGTGTTCGTGTGACACCGCCTCACCACTCGCAAAGAAGGCTGAACAAGCGTCCGGCGTCCATTCGCCGCGCCAAAGCACCATGTGCTCGGCAGATGCTTAAGTTGTCTTGCCATAAGACCCGCCGAGAAGTTGCAGGCCGTAGCGGTGGTGTGGTAGCACGCTCAGAACCTTGTAGGGCCCCCGCATTCCGGAGTCCAGTTTTCCCGTAGACTGCGACGACTTGTTTACGAATACGAAGTCGCCCACAGCGAAGGTTCGTGGCTGCCGACGACCATCGTTAACATAGGCGTCCTGGCGTTGCTGGTTAGCGTCCAGTAGTGCAGACGCTCGCTGTCTCCTGAGAATCATTAAATTTTCACGGTTCGGATTATTATTTTGCAAGGCAACATCTCGCACCAGAGATCTGATAATTGGGGTCGCTGCGTCTATGAGTCTACAAGTAATGGAAGAGGTGAATTTTGGGTAGAAGCTTGTTTAGTTATGTTAAGGGTAAGCTGCACTTTCCATAGGACATCGGACCATTGTCTTCCCTTATTTTTCCGCCTGTCCATTCTCACGGTGCATACCAGGAGTTATGAAGTGCAACGTGCTACACAAATCATTTACCCACTGTCGGAAAGCGGCACTTTCGAACATTCTACCACGGTCACAGATAATTGTGACCGGAGTGCCGAATAATGACACAGCATTTGAGAAAACACGCTTTAATTCATCGGCATCTTGTCGGTACAGTGCGTATAATAAGCAGTACTTAGAAAAAGCGTCTATGACTATTAGAATGTACTTGAACCCATTGGAATCAGAGAGAGGCCCAAGTACATCAGTATGTATTATCGAAAATGGAATGTCTGGCTTAGTCCAGGACTCTATTGGTAACAAAGGAGCCCTAGGCACCTTTTTGTGCGCTAAGCAGGTAAGACAGTGACCTATATATTTTTGAACAAACTGTCTAAGCCCTGGGAACTAGAAATGACGTAATATTAAGTCAGTGGTTCTGTCTATGCCAACATGTTCATGCTCATCGTGGAATATCCTTAACAAACTAAGCCTATGACCCTTCGGGATAAAACAAAGCATACGGGGTTCCTCACCAGTCGGCGAATATTTGTAATATAGCAGATAATTTTTGATTGCATATCTAGTCATATCTAACTGGCCATCTCTTACTTTAGACATAGGGTCTTGTGTTTCCACGTCCGCTGTTTGAGCTGTTTTCGCCCAGTTATTAGGACTACGTATATGACAAACCTCTGTAGGAGGATTTCAGCTGAGAAAATCAGCGTGTTGCATTAGAGCTCCCTTTCTATATTCCAGAGTGAATCTAAAGTCTTGTAGATAAACCTACCATCGCGCAACTCGTGGCAACAGGTCCTTTTTCCGCTCTGTGAGCTTCAAAGAATTACAATCCGTCACTATTTTAAAGTTAATACCAATCAAATAGTGTCGGAAATGCTGCAGTGAGCGCACTATAGCCAAAGTCTCGAGCTCATAGCTATGATAACGAGACTCTGCGCCCTGAGTTGATTTACTAAAATAGGCAACGACCCTTTTCATTTTACCAGGATGTTGCTGGTGGTAGGATATTCATATCCGCCCTGATAGCGACCACCGTACACAGGGTGAAAACCCCGCCATAGTGGCACACGCAAGTGTGTCGCGTTCCGGGATCAGCCAGTGTACATCCGGTTTTTTGGGGGTCTAGAGTTGGGGTACAATGTTGGCCATTTTGCGGCCTTCTAAGTACTCTGACAATAGACCCTCGACCGCTTCTTCACCTTCTTGCCCATGGCGTAGTGTGAAGGAGCAGGTCGGCATGATTGTGTTGAGTAGCGGGAGATAGATCGTCTCTCGCTACTCGATACTCTAATTGGACCGTACTGCGCTTACCATCAGGTGAAGTGCGGTCACTTTGCCGTGCTAGGATAAAAAAAAAAAAAAAAATGTTCCTGCAACAAAATTGCCCCGAGTCCTACGGAACTTGCATCGGTGTGAAGTTCAGTAGGTAACTTGGGATCGAATATCGCTAACACAGGCTCGTTGGTTAGGCATTGTATTATGTGTGAGCGAGCTGTATCCTGATTAGAACCCCAAACGAATGGTTCACCCTTTTTCAGTAATTTGGTTATACAAGCGGTTTTAGACGCGTACCCAGAAACATATCTCCGAAAATAACCTGCGAGACCCAGGAACTGGCGAACCTCTCTGACATTGGTAGGCTTTGGTGACTTGACAAGAGCCTCAACTTTACTAGGGCTCGGCCGCACCATGACCATCTCCAATCAGCCTGCTCAAATATTCTACCTCAGAGTCCAAGAACGTACATTTTTTTGAATTTATAGAAAATCCCGCGTCAATTAGGATACGCAGAACTTCAGCTAATGTTTTAAGACCTTCTTCTATCGTGTTTGACATAATTAGCACGTCATCAATGTACGTCAGTACTTTGCCGGTGTCGATCAATGATTTTAACGTTTTAGAGATAATTCTCTGGTAGACTACAGGGGCATTGGCCAACCCGTATGGCATTTTTAGGTATTCAAAATGCCCTTCGGGCGTTACAAAAGCTGATTTACTAATAGAGTCATCGTCCTTCATAGGCACCTGATGAAAGCCGGTAGCCATGTCAAGACTTGTAAAATATTTTAAGCTACCGAGTTTGTCGATGTGATCATCGATTAGTGGCAAAGGGAATCTTTCTTTAACCGTTATGGCATTAAGTGCGCGGTAATCGACGCACATCCTATCACTCCCGTCCTTCTTTTTGACGAGAATGATAGGGCTAGCGTAATCCGATTGTGACTCACGTATAATACTAAGTAGGTCGTTAACTATTTCACGAACTCTATTCTTCTCATCTAGTGACAGCCTATAGGGACGATGACTGATTGGGTTAGGAAAAGTTAATTTAATTTCCATACTACCAGTTTTCACTGTAGAGGTCGCTGTGCCGGTAATGAGAGATTCAGAAAATTCAGATAGGATTTTCAGAAGTCGCTGTTTCTCGTCACCTACTAAAGACGTCTTTATATTTTCAAACTCCCGAGTGGTCACGTGCTGCACCGTGAGCGAGCTATCTGACCGAATGAGGCGCTGCTCATTATTGGTTCGAACATACGTCAGTCCTCTTTGATTTAAAACGTCGGTACCGATCAAAATTGGGGCGTTGATGCAATGATCCGACACTACATATAAATCTACCTCCAATGAAACCTCTGGTAGTTCTACAATTGTCGTGACGTATGAGGTAGACTCAACGTTTTGACTTCCTATTCCCCGCATTAGTCGATATGTAGGAACAAGATTAAAGTTAAAATGTTTCAAACATGCTTCGGAAATTAGTGAAATATCGGACACACTATCAATCAGTACATCAACGGGTACCTTTTGAACTACCGCTGGCATTACGTTTTTGCGCTTGGACTCGATTCTAAGCAAAAATTTACGCTATCAACGTTCTTATTATTCGCGCCTTGCGATCGTTGCTTTTGAAAGCAAGTATCAACCGTGTGGCCATTACGTTTACAGAAAGCGCAAAACTTATTCGGCTTATTTTTAACAAGAGCGAGAGCGGTGGATGTGGAGGCAACGTTATCGTGACGGGACGTTGTCGTCTCGCTCTTAGACCCTTTGGGGCAGTGCCACTTTTTGTGACCCGTTTTCCCGCAGATGGCACACAAAAAAATTGAATTGGGTACCATACGTTTCCGTAAATTAGACGGTCCTACATTATTATACGAACGGTCAGAATTATTGGAGTGACGCGAATCGATTTTAGGCTTAACGTAAACTGATAAAAAATCTACCAGGTCTTTTATCTGCAGCTAAGCGTTGGTTGTCGCGGCCCTAATCTGGGGATCGGCAATACTTCGCACAATAATAGCAACTTTTAATTCATCAGATAGCCCTTTCACAATATTGAGACGCAATATGGATCTGCGAGCGTATTCTGCAAATGTTGGGTATTTATCGGAACTAGTGGACATAACCTCATAAAGTACTGTAGCACTATCAACATTGCGAGGACACAAAGACCGAAATTCGGTTTTGAAGTTGGTCCATGTCCGGTCACTCGTAACCCAGTCATTCAACCAGGATTTAGCATCGCCTCGTAAACAATTACCTATCCGGCCTAGGCATTCCCGATCACCCCAATTATTCAATTGTTGACCGCGATCGACCTCTGCGCACCACACATCAAAATCATGCACACTGGGATCAAAGGGAGAAATATAAAATTGTTGCGACCTTACTTGAAATAAAGCAGGCAAAGCTCCAATAATCCTGGTCGTTACGTCCACTTCCTGCGCCCTGAGGGCCTCGTCCAAACTTGACGCCCCAGATGTGTTGTTTTTTGTCGGCGTCGGGGCCTCGGTCCGTTCAGTAACAATGGCAGGCTCATCTAAAGGAAGAGAAAGAGATGGGTGCCGCTCCGCGTGGGATGACGCACTAGCCGAAACCGTTTCTGACGGTAACCTGCCTTCGATGGCAACTAACCGATCTATTATTTGATTTAGCGTGACGTCACGTGAGCTATTGTTGCGTTCGTATGAGCTTTCTCGACGCATACGAGACGAAAACGAGGGTGCAGGATGCCTATCACGGTTTCGTCTTCTAACATCACGTGGTGCTAACGTGTCGTGACGAACCACATGGCGGTGGCGTGTTATAAAAACTACTCGAAGCACCATGTTCCCGAGACCTACTTCTAACAGGTGGTTGGCGTTGTTCTGTTACACGAGAAGAGCGTTCTGACATCTCGTATAGGTTTCTAGAACCCGTGCACTTGAAAACGTATTACCACAATTACCTCAAGCTTTAGTCACTTTAACGGTAAATCACCACGTGGTAATTTTACAACGTAAAAACACACACTTCAAAACGCGTCACCACTAGAATTACCTCGAACTTAGTTACTTTAAAAATAACCAACACGTGGTAATGTTATAAAGTGAAAAAGTTTCTATATTCGGATAACAAAGCGGATTGAAAATCAAACGTTCAAATAAAAAAAAAATTGTGAGCTATGCAAGTCCAATCCCACTTCTGATATTAAAAACCAGAAGTGGTAGGAATATTTTAAGAGAAATAACGAACAATCAACCGATAGCGTTATATTTTACAAACTGATGCTAACTACAAATATACAAAACGCGATGTCTAATACGTCCTTTGTCCTTGAATATCGTCGGCGAAAGAGACCGCACCCCCGCGCACCCTCGTATTTATAGGGTACTGATGGGTCCGGCTTTGGGGTTGCAAGTTTTTCGTAACATTATATTATGTATATCCTATAGACAACACTATCTTCTGCTTGGCATATTAATTTTTAACATTTAGCTTGTCTAAGAAGCGCGTTTGGCCATATACTTAATTTTGAGCAATAAATTGTAAACATCACTTTGGAACGATTGGTGGATGCATTCTTATGGAGCGGCTGGTGTGTACATTTTTTTTTTTTTTTTCCTAAATAGGCTTGCGTTTGACCACTATCTCGCCTGATGGTAAGTGATGATGTGGTCTACGGTGGAGCACGCTTGCCTAGAAGATACCTATTCACTCTTGACTTAAAGATACCCAGATTATAATTTTCGGGAAATATAGACTCCGGCAAAGAGTTCCACTCTCAAGCGGTGCGCATGATAAATGTACTAGCAAAACGCTTCGTGCGCGCTGGTGGAATATCAACCATGTATCGATGACGCTTCGCCGAGTCTCTTGTCGTCCGATGATAGAAAGGGGTTGGGGGAATTAAATTGTGTAATTCCAAGGCACACTCGCCGAAATGTATCCGGTAGAAAACCGATAAACTAGCAACTTTTCGTCTGTGTTCAAGGCTTTGCAGCCTTGCCTCGACTATGGAATCGTTGCCTATGAGCCTCTTGGCGCGTCTTTCGATGGCCTCCAACGCCTCAAGCTGGTACTTGGCCGATCCATCCCAAAGATGAGAGCAGTACTCCATGCACGACCGGACTTGGGCTTGATACAGATCGAGCAGCTGTCCCGGCGTGAAGTACCGTCTCACCTTCGCAAGGATAGCCAGCTTCTTGGCAGCCAATTGAGCTTTATGCTCAATGTAGGAGCCAAAACTGAGAGCTGGAGACAAAGTTACGCCCAGAATCTCTAGGTGGTCAGTTATCGGTACGGACACATCTCTGAAAGTAGGAGTCAGTTGGAAGGGACTCCGTTTAGCAGAGAATAGACAAGCCTGGGTCTTAGTGGCATTAAACTTGACCACACTGGCATCGCCCCAATCGGAGACTGCCTGTAAGGACAAGTTCAAGCGTTCTACCAAGGCCTCCCTGAGGGACTGGACTTGGACTCCACTGGTTCGTGCATTAGATATGTAACTTTCTACCACTGTGCTGTCGTCTGCGTACCCAAAAGTACCGGGCTTAAGCAGATCATTGATATGCAGCAGGAATAGAGTCGCAGAAAGTACCGACCCCTGAGGTACCCCGGCATTGATAGCCAATAGATCGGAGGAGCAGCCATCAATGACCACTCGAATCAATCGTTCCCTCAAGAAGTCCGATATCCATGCACACAATCCAGTGAGCAAGCCATATGAAGGAAGCTTGCTTAAGAGGCTATCGTGCCACACTCTGTCGAAGGCCTTCGAGATGTCGAGTGAAACGGCAAGCGCTTCCCCATGCCTCTCGACAGCCTCGCTCCAGATGTGAGTGGCATACGCTAGAAGGTCTCCAGTTGACCGGTTTCGGCGAAATCCGTATTGTCGGTCACTTAGGAGGTCATTCGCTTCTAGGTATGCCATGAGTCTGCCATTCAGTACACGTTCCATACTTTTGCAAAGTATGGACGTAACCGAGATGGGCCTATAGTTGGCAGGCTCAGCACGACTACCTTTTTTGGGCACGGGTTGCACGTTAGCTAGCTTCCAGGCTTTAGGCACTTGCCCAGTGACCAGAGAGAGACGAAACAGGCGAGTCAGAATAGGAGAGAGCTCAGGCGCACAAGTTTTCAGTACAATTGCTGGAATCCCATCTGGGCCATTGGCTTTATTCACGTCCAGATTACGCAGCGTTCTTCTTACCTCAGTCTGACGAATGCGAATTTCCGACATATGTGTCTCGCAAACTGGTAGACTAGGAGGGACTTCGCCAGCAGTGTCTAAACGCGAAGATTCAGCAAAAAGAGAAGCAAACAAGTTTGCTTCTCTTTTCATCAGGGTCCAAACGCAAAGGAGGAGAGGCGGAAATTTAATGCCGCTTCTAGGTCCAACAAAAGGGCTATAGCCAAGGCCAAGGCAGGACATATTGGCAGAATTGGCGAGCGGCTAGAGAGTTATCCGTCTAGCAGTCGGGCTTTCTGGTCGCTTGCCAAGGCTGTCCAGGGTAACTTCTACCTGTCCAGTCTCCCACCACTGCGTAAGACCGATGACAGTTTGGCCCATAGTGCAAAGGAAAAGGCCGATATCTTGGCCCAATCCTTTGCCTCGAACTCGACTTTGGATGACGGGGGAGCTACTCCACCAAAACTTCCCCGGTGCGAGTACTCCCTGCCTGAAATCCGCATCAACCAGCGTGCGGTCAGGCGGGAGCTTAGGCTCCTTAACATCCGAAAGTCGAGTGGGCCGGACTGCATCCCCGCAGTGGTTCTTAAGACGTGCGCCCCTGAGTTGACCCCCATTCTCACGCGCCTTTATCGTCTTTCGTACAACTCCAAAAGGGTTCCTGATTCGTGGAAGGTTGCTCATGTCCATCCGATCCCTAAAAAAGGTGACCGGTCGGACCCTTCGTGTTATAGGCCCTTCGTGAGGCTATGGCCGTCGGTCTAGACATCGCGAAGGCGTTTGATCGGGTATGGCATGAGGGCCTTCTATCGAAGCCACCATCATATGGAATCCCCGAGGGACTCTGCAACTGGATCGCTAGCTTTTTGGATGGTCGGAGCATTAAAGTCGTCGTAGACGGCTACTGCTCCGACGCTTTGTCCATTAATGCTGGCGTTCCACAAGGCTCGGTGTTGTCGCCGACACTATTCATTCTGCATATCAATGACATGCTGTCTATCGATAGCATGCATTGTTATGCAGATGATAGTACTGTCGACGTGCGATACTCCGGCCAGCAGGGTATCCCTCGGAGCACTTTGGAAGAAAGACGGTTAGAACTTGTGTCGGAAATCGAGAGCTCTCTAGGGCGGGCCTCTGAATGGGGTGAAAGGAACCTAGTTCACTTCAACCCCACGAAGACACAAGTTTGCGCATTCACCGCAAAGAAGGACCCATTTGTCATGGCGCCACAGTTCCAAGGAGTCACTCTCCGGGTTTCCGAGGGTATTGGGATCCTCGGCGTCAATATATCGAGCTTGGTCCAGTTTAGGAGTCAAGTGGAGGACAAAGCCAAATTGGCTAGCAAAAAATTGGGGATCCTGAACAGAGCGAGGCGGTATTTCACGTCGGGCCATAGATTGGCGCTTTATAAAGCGCAAGTCCGGCCCCACGTGGAATACTGTTCTCATCTCTGGGCAGGAGCCCCGAAATACTTGCTAGACCCACTTGACTCCTTACAGAGGCGGGCCGTTCGAATTGTCGGGGATCCTGATATCACGGATAGCCTGGAACCGTTGGGGCTGCGGAGAGACTTCGGATCTCTCTGCTTGTTCTATCGTTTGTTCCACGGGGAGTGCTCCGAGGAACTGTTTAAAATGGTGCCTACATCTCCATTTTATCATCGCACCACCCGACACCGCAACAGAGTTCATCCATACCACCTGGAAACGATTCCGTCTAGCACGGTTCGTTTCCAGCGTTCATGTTTACCACGTACGTGCAAGCTCTGGAATGAACTCCCTGCTGCGGTGTTCCCTGAGCGCTATGACATGTCCTTCTTTAAACGAGGCTTAAAAAGAGTAGTCCTTCAACGGTAGGCAGCGGCTTTGCTGTGCCCTGGCATTGCAGAAGTCTATGGGCGGCGGTGACTACTTACCATCAGGTGGCCCGTCTGCTCGTCTGCCTATCAAGGCGCTAAAAAAAAAAAAAAACATTCTCTTATTCTTAGTAGTTTTCATAATGTTTTTTGGAAGAGCGAATGAAGGTAGGAAGACGGTAGTGGAACGAGACTTAATGCTGTTAACCTTCAGACACAAGATGAAATACCACACAGAAGGGGGACTAGTCTGGAGACTGCGGGGACGCCCGAGCCCCCCCGGGATGTCCATCGGGCCCTCTCATCCGGTCGCCGACCGGCACGATGGCGCATCCCGGGATTTTTCGTCAGTTGGCGGGGCAGCCTTTCGTGTGTGGCTAGCACACTACTTGGGCCCCCAACTACCTGCGGTCGGCCGGCGGTGCACCGTGCCTCGGATCCCGCTACCCTCCACGACTAGTCTCCCAATGCGGCGTTATCAAATTGCGTCAGATTAGCCCAACTGCATTCAGCAACTATTCCGACCCGTCTCCCTAAATGGCATCACCGAACATCGCGCCGGAACACGGCAAGCCGTTTGGCGGCACGGCTTTGTCCGGTGGGTGGTCACTAGCCACGGCCGAAGCCTACCACCAGTAAGATGTGTCACTCATTTAGCACTACCCAGGGGTCACGTGTAGGGGAACTAGAGTAAAGCCTACGGACGCGAGTGACAATAACCCCCAAAACATCATTATTGGTTATACATACATCAAGAAACACTTTGCGCCGCCGTAATTATGTAAAAAATAGTTTCTACGACTTTGACGGGATATATCTCGCAAACGGTACGCTTGACAAAAATATTATGTACCAAACCTTACCTTCATTTTAAAATCCCTGTTCAATTATACCAAACATGAAGAGGCGGGATGAAAAAAAGTTTTTTTTTCTTGCCTTCGTGCCCTTTAGAAGGCGATATATTCAATTTAATGTGGCGTCACATAGCCTATAACCAGCGGACAAACAATACACTTCCAACGACACCTCATTTGTCAAATTATGATCAGTAGTTTAGAAGTTATGAGGGAACAGATGAACATACATACATACTCAGATACCGGTCAAAAACATAACCCTCCCTTTTGCTTCGCCGTAGTCGGGTAATGAGACTGCAGCTATATATAATTGGAGTGACAAACAAACAATTTTTCACGCATTACCAAAGTTATCCGGTTTAGCGCGGCGATGGTATGAAGGTTTGCTTTCTGTCAATCTAACGTGGAAAGAATGGCAAAAAAAATTACTACGTAACTTTCCAGACGATCGTAATTATGTATTCATCTTCATAGGTTATGTATGCGGACCGCTTAACTGAGATGCTATCAAGGAAGAGTCGTAGAGAAGAATCTTTAGAAGAATACTTTTATGATAAACTCAGATTGGTCAGTCACTGTAATATTAAAGGAAAAGATGCAGTTGACTGTATTATACATGGTATTTTTGATCATAATATAAAATTAAATGCTCAGGGAGCAAATTATAAAACCCCAAGTAAACTTCTTAGATACTTGCATAACATTACAGTAAAGAGTATCGACAAAGAACTTAAAAGAGGAACTTATATCCAAAGATAGGCTCAAATGTTTCGAAAATTAACGACAACTATTTCAACAAGGACAAAAGAACAGATAACAAAAATATAGTGTTGTCAGTATGTTATAATTGTTCCGAGCCAGGACACACTGCACCAAAATGTCGGAAAGGACCTCAGAAATGTAGTATATGTAACCGTTTAGGTCATTTAAGTCAGTACTGCAGACGAAATCAGAATACAGATAACAACAGAGTTATTTCTAATGTTGATAATAATGTTGTTAACAAAGTGCAATGTATCACGTCTCAAAATAAAATTACAAATATATACATTAAAGCGATAAAAGTTAACGGAAAAATTAAAAATGCATTTATAGATTTCGGAAGCCAATGTACAATAATTAAACAGAGTTTGGCTAATGAGCTGAATTTGCCGATAAGCTATGAAAGCTTACCATTATTGACTGGTTTTGCATCAGGTACATTAACACCTGCAGGTAGAGTAAAAATAGACATTTCGAAGTCGAAGCATTTATTGTACCAAACGAATTTTTAAATACAGACGTTCTATTAGGACAAAACGTCACCGAGATGCCCGATGTTGTTGTTTTTAAAACAAACTCAAGCCTAATACTTTATTCAGTTCAAACAGATGTAGTTAAAACTGGACTATTCGTCGTAAACGATACAAATATACAAACCATCCAAAATGTCAAAGTAAGTTGCGACAATGAATATACAGGGTACTTGTCTTTGAATGAGGTAAATATATATTTACCTCATTCAAAGACAAGGAAGAGATCATGATTTTACCGGGCGTATATTACATGAACGACAGTCAGGCCCTTATACCTGTAATAAGTATTACATCTTCAAATGTAATGCTGAAGAAAAACAGACTGCTAGCTCGGGCTATTCTATTAAGCATGCAAAGTAACATACAGCTAACCAACTTTCCTACCGAATTTGGAGTACATAAGAGTACCTTGAACAACGAACTCTCAACTACCGCAGGCAGCAAAAGTATAATCACTGCTAATATGTTGAACATAATCATAATCATGCCTCGGTGGCGTAGTTGTAATTGCGCATGCGTTACGATTGCTGCGCTGAGGTCTCGGGTTCGATCCCCGGGTCGGGTAAAGTGATATTGGGTTTTTCTACCTAGAAATACTCAGTATTAACCCGGAGTCTGGAATGGTGCCCGGTGTGGCGATAGGCTCGCCCCCTATCACATTATGGGACCGAAATTCGGCGAAAAGTGGGTGTACTGGTTACACCTCTGCCTACCCCTTCGGGGATTACAGGCGTGAGTGTATATGTATGTAATCATAATCATAATCAATTTATTGGTAAAGAACATTTACACGTCTGTTTTTTTTAATACATTTCAAATTAAATACAAATATTAAGAGTTAAATAAATTAAAATAATTAGATCTAACGGATCAGCCAGTAGATCTACTGGCTGACTCGCTTGATCTCTAATACAATATACAGTCAATCATTTAATAATTATTATTTCTATCTATGTCAATCAAAATACATTATGGAATGTGTGAATTAATAAAATCATCTACATCATAGAATGTTTTCTCGATGTGCCACGTCTTTAATTTAGATTTAAATATTAAATTGCTAGGTGCTTCCAAAATATGAATTGGCAGTCGGTTGTATATGGTAGGCCCCAGCACATGTGTAAGCTTATCTGATTTAACAAGTCTATGGGTTATTATGGCAAGTTTGCCAGCACCACGAGTATTGTGGTGACGAGCATGACAGTCTCCACGTGTTTTAAATAAATTCAAATTATACCTTACGTACATTGCGACCTGTAGTATTACCACTGAAGGTAGCGTGAGTATCTGTAGAGACCTAAAGTACGGTTTCGCCGATGTGTCCCATGATATTCCTGCGATCGTCCTCACAGCACGTTTTTGCATCCGGAAGGCGCGTTTTCTGTCCGCAGCACGCCCCCATAACTCGAATCTGTATTGGAGAAGCGAGTGCACAGTTGCAAAATAACAAGTACGAACAACATCAGGTGAAACTACCCTGGACAACCTACGCAGAGCATAACAAGCACTGCCTAGTTTTCCACAAAGTTTGTCGATATGCGTACCCCAGGTTAGACCCCGATCAATGTGAAATCCCAGGAAAACAATTGATTGGACTTGCGCTAATGATGTTGAGTCGAGCGATACCGACAGGCTCCTGACTCGGTGACCTGACATCGAAAAATGAATGAAATGTGTTTCCTTGAGGTTTAGGACAAGTCCATTCCACTTGAACCACCGCGCCACCTGATTGGCGGCCTCACCCAAACGTTGCTCGAGCTGATCAGGAGATGAGGCACAAACGACAACTGCAACGTCATCCGCATACATGAACACCTCCCCCGCTATAACGTGCTCCGGCAGATCGTTAAGTAAGAGTGAGAATAGGATGTTAGATACTGATGACCCCTGTGCCACACCCATGGCTGTCCCAAGAGGATCGGATCTGGTCTCACCTCCATCCCCGACAACCATCTGAAACCTGTCTTTTAGGAGGTCAGTTAGTAAGGTATGGGCCTCACCCCCGACTCCGTAGTGTCGAAGCTTAGCCGAGATAACATTGTGATCTGCGACATCGAATGCTTTCGATAAATCGCAGCAAAGGACTGCGACTTGCCATCTCTGTTCACAAGCCTCTACCACCCGACGAATGACCTCGCGCGTAAGCGACGTAGTGGAGCGGCTGGCCCGGTAAGCGAACTGGCGTTCTGACAGTGCACCGGTTGACGCTAAGTATGCTGTAATCCGAGCGCTTATACCGTTCTCGAAGATCTTAGCAATGGCTGGTATTATCGACACAGGGCGATAGCCATCAATGTCTTCACGCCTACTCTTGCCCTTAAACAAGGGTGATATCTTACTCACTTTAAGGGTATTGGGATAAGTCCCGGCTTTAAGGCAACGGTTAAATAAGGAGGACAAACAAAAGGCCAGTGGTGCTGCGGCGGTATTTATCAACTCCATGGATATATCATAGATATCTTTAGTAGGTTTACGCGGAATTCGTGATGTTATAATCCTAAATACCTCATAAGGGGTAAACCTAGTCAGCCTCAAAGAGCGATCTGCCTGAAAGTGCATGGCTGCAAGAGCTCCTTCAACATGTGCCAGGTGAGCGCGCGGCGCGCCGCATGCGGTGGCTGCGCTCGCG
The DNA here is from genome assembly GCA_905220505.1 of Laothoe populi. NCBI lineage: Eukaryota > Metazoa > Arthropoda > Insecta > Lepidoptera > Sphingidae > Laothoe > Laothoe populi. The sequence continues at coordinate 1,309,348 of HG992162.1, read as the reverse complement.
AACATCATGTTCATGGTATCGGTCGCCGCCTTTCGAGACTCAAATTTCTGACCTGAGGAGTCTCTAACAACATCTGTAAAACTTGCCGTGGTACGGATATTGGCATTTTGTTCGGCGTTGACGACACGCCATATTGCTTTGTGTGAGTTAGAGCTATTATATATAATTTTCTTGTAATAAAGAAGTTTTTGCGCACTGACAGTCTGTTCGTATTGAGTCGTAAATTTATCTATATATGCTTTTAGTTGTGCGTCTGGATACGTTTCTTGTAGTTGTATATGAATGATTTTTAATATTTACCTTTTTAAAGGGAAAGCAAATATTAATATTATTTATAATAATATTTATTAAAGACCTCGCCAATGGGTCCACAGACTGAGCATTCTTGACTAGTATTTTGTCCCAATCGACACTCATAATTGCTGCCTTGAATGTCATACGGTTAGCATGCGAATACTGCCTCGCAACCCGAGTACGCGGCGGCCGCGGCAGCACGGTACGAGTGCACTTGAGCTCGGCTCTCACGGCGTAATGGTCGCTGCACCGGGTGACGACCGGTACCGCCACCACTGATCCGCGCGGCATATTGCTGTACACATGATCTATGCTCGTAGACGTCAGGCTAGTCACGCGTGTTGCAAAACTAATTTCATTAACCATATTATGCACAGACAATATATCACTTAATCGTTTTCTGTTGGGGCAAAGGTCATCCAACCAATCAATATTAATATCCCCAACAATCACGAGATTCTTGCCATTTTGGGTGGCATAATCGAGAAGAGGTTCTAAGTGAGTTAGAAATTCCGCAGAAGTAACTAACGGTGTTCTGTAAATGCAAACAATTATTATATTAAAATCTATCAACTTAACAGCTGACACTTCACAATACCTCTCTAATCTTTATGATATAGTCAGTGATATGTTAATACCAGCGAACAAATCAAATCAAGTTAAATCATTGTCCGAGTCAAATGTTTTGTCATCTAATAAAACTATGCCTGTACACAGTGCAAGAATACCTCCAATTTTGCAAATAAAACAAACCTCTATTGTTTCAAGTGTTAATGCAAATGTTAATAATTGTTACCTTATAATGTACTCAGACAACATAGGCAAAGGCATTAGTACTTTGCTCAAAAATAGACTAAGTCACTCTTTGGTAAATTATTGTATGCCAGGATTGAGTTTTAAACAAATAGTAGAAAATTTAATACATACAAAATATAATACTGATTCGTGTTTGACACTTCTAGTAGGAAATAGTCAAAGTTTAAATAAAAAAGAGATTACAGACTGTTTTAAAGCAATGCTGAATCTAAATTGTGGTAGGATCATATTGTGTGCCTTCCCATATCTGGACAATGTGTCTGATAGTGTTAATAATAATATTTATATGCTGAACAGGCATATGCAATTTTTAATAAGTCATAATAGTGTCAAATTTTCTTTTTTTGACACCAATATATTTATTGGTAAAGGCAAGTTGACAAGAGGTACATTGTATCTTTCTAAAAAAGCTTTAAATTTAACTGCTACATCAATAGCCTATTATACAAACACAGTCATAAGTAATATGACAAAGTTTTCAGGGACCACCGCTATTAGTAATGTTACTAAAATAAATGTGGTGAATAATAATTTAAACATTTAAGGGTGACAACAGAGAAGAATGACAATAATTTAGTTTTATGTCATCAGAATATAAACCGCTTCTCTGGCAAAATTTTAGAAATAGAACTTTTTATAGACACATATAAAATTGACATCTTATGTTTTACAGAAACCTCGCTGAAGGCGCACCATATGAGCTTCAATGTGAATGGCTTCAGGGTCGCCAGCTCGTTCAATAGAGCGTCGGCAGAGGGTGGGGGAGCCCTAATATTAGTTAGAGATAATGTTAAATTTAAGGAAAGAAGGGATATCTCTCACCTTTCTGTTGAGCGGGTTTGTGAGGTCGCATGTGCAGAAACCGAATTATACATTATTTTATGCGTATATAGGCCTCCGTCATCTAACTTATTGAGATTTATGACAATAATGGAGGATATCCTTAAAAAATTTAATGACAATAAAAATATATTAGTGTGTGGAGACTTTAATGTTAACATTCTGGTTGATTCCTTGGATAAAAGTAAATTTATATCGTTGTTTGGCTCATTTAATTTAAAATGTTTGTTTTTTGAGCCAACTAGGGTAACATATGCATCGGCAACATGCATTGATAATATTATAAGCAAATTTAATATAACAAATAAATGCGTAACAACAGGTGTTCGGTCAGATCACAAATGTCAGTTGGTCAAAATAAAAAATAATTCATGCAGTAAAAACAAATCTATTACATGCAGGCAATTGACAAAAAAGAATCTAGATAATTTTAGTAATAATTTGAAGTCTATATTATATTCTTATACCCCAAATTCTTCTAGGCCTAACGACTTGTACAATATATTGTTCAGTAACATTTGCAATGAATTTAACAAAACTTGTAAAATAAAATCGCTTAAACTAAACCCTAAAACTAATTTTAACGCTTGGGCTACTAAAGGCATACGACGTAGTAGAGATATTTTATATGATTTGTACGACAAAAGGTCCTATACACCTGATGTCAATTTTTCTAAATACGTCAAAAATTATTCAAAAATATTTAAAAAAGGATGTCTCCAAGCTAAAGCCGCACATCTTAGTGAGAAATTAAGACAGTCTAATAATAAAATAAAAACGACTTGGAACATTATTAATACTGAAACTGGTAAAATTAGAATAAATTACTCTATAGCTTTACTTTTAAATGACGAACTGGTTTCAGATAAACTTAAGGGAATTACGTACTCCAATGACTTTGATTCGACCTTCAAAAAGCTAGCCGTGCTACTCCCTGATAGATGGCTATATAGATGGTATACGCCAATAGATGGTATACGCCAATAGATGGCATGATAAAATATGATATGATATGATAAAGTATTCAAGCCTGCATGGTGTAGAACCTTTGCCTTCTCTTTTATATAAAAAAGAGAGAATGAAACAAAAATTTCACGTTCATAATATTTCGTTCTCAGTAATTAGGTACTTTTTGAATTACCGCTGGCACTACGTTTTTGCGCTTGGACTCGATTCCAAACAAAAATGACTATTATTACAATTAATTGCAAAACAAAAGTGCTTAAATAATAATAGACTGTGTTAAACCTTTAATATTTGTTCAGAGTCACCGACAAACAAAATTATTTTTTTAATAACCATCATTAAACATTCATAAATAGAAAGCAATAAACAATTTCGATAATAACAGTAAGAGACGTAATAGCGTTGCAGCAAGGCACATTAGTACTCTCCTAAGCGCTTATCAACCTGGGTGTTCAAATCCTCCATATAACAAATGAATTCATTAATTGTAGTTTTTCATTTTTAATTTTCTGTGTCAAGTTAGGGACATAGTCAATAATAATAAATTAACGTTTTTAAACAGTTATATTTAGCTTGCCCTGGTTGTTTTTTGTGTTTATTTGGGTCAAATTTACTAATTTAAATTTTAACCCCTATCGCTGCTTATAATAATTATAGTTAGTAAAAACAAATCGTGGTATGTATTTAAATTCTTACAACTTGCACTAATAAGTAGGTACGGATATGTCACTCGCAATTGAACGATTCAAAACAACCAGGTTATAGCCGCCACACCCCACGAAATGTAGAAAAATGTGCTTTAAATTTAGAGTGTTAGAGTCTATTCTTCTCATGTACAAAGTGCACTTGAGAAATTTTATTGTATTTTTATATAAACTGTGATAAGGTTCAATGTGATTATTGCTGAACAAGTAATTTATAAAATTATGACATCGGGAGCAAATGCTTTCCATTTTTTTTCTTTTACTATGTGTGTAAACAGGAAGAAAATAAGATTTAAAAAATGAATATACAGTGCAACAAGAGTACACGCATTTATATTTACGCATTACGCAGATTTGAAAACTGTTATATCTCCTAAGATATTCATTGAACTCAAATGATGCAAGGACAACTTTGTTCAAAATTAAATATTTGTGAATTGTGATGAATAAAGTACTTACTTGGGTAACGATTAATAGCATGTTTCGTTATCGCGGTCTTTTTTTTAACGAGAAATAATTCCGGTAAACTGCTTCGGTGGCGCAGTTGCAAATGCGCTACGACTGCTGTGCTGAGCTCTCGGGTTCGATCCCCGGGTCGCGTAAAGTGATATTGGGTTTTTCTATCTTGAAATTCTCAGTATTAGCCCGGAGTCTGGAATTGTGCCCGGAATGGCGATAAGCTCACCCCTTACATTATGGTACCGAAATAAATTCGTCGAAAAGTGGGTGTACTGGTTACACCTCTGCCTACCCCTTCGGGAATTACAGGCCTGAGTGTTTATGTATGTATGAATAATTCCGTCATACATGATTTTTGCGTAACTTTAACCGTTTACGCAGCGCACGCAACGGACGCTCTCAAAAGGAATAAATTTTCTCCCATTTTGCAATATATTTCATTGATGCTCTGCACCTATTGGTCATAGCGTGATGTTATATAGCCTATAACGTTCCTCGATAAATGGGTTTTCCAACACTAAAATAATTTTTCGAACCAGTTGTTCTTGATATTAGCGCGTCCAAACAAACAAACAAACTCTTCAGCATTATAATCCATACTTCTATACTAATACTATACATGCGGAAGTAACTCTGTTTGTATGTATTTTGTTTGTTACCTTTTCCCGACTAAACGGCTGACCGGATTGTGATGAAATTTGGTGAGGAGATAGATTATATCCTGGAGAAGGACATAGGCTATTGATATTGAAAGGGGTCAAATAGGAGTAAAAATGTTGTATGGGATATCCATAATTCCTCAAGTTAGGGATCCAAAATTCATATTTAGGCTTTTGGTAAGAAATAGAAATGTGTTTCACATTTTTTGCATAATCATCCCTAAAGTTGTTGCCACACTAATCCATCCATACTAATACTATAAATGCGTAAGTAACTCTGTTTGTAAGTAAGTGTTAGTTGAGGGTTCTGAGAATAATATTGGTTTCTTTATATCCCGGAAAATGCACGGTACCTATGGGATAACAAAATACGAGTATAGAAATATGTAATAACTATGATGTCTCCATGGATTTTATACTTCTTCTTACAAAAAAAAAAAAAACACGCGAGAGAAGCCGCGGGCAAAAGCTAGTATAAGTATAGATGTAAGGATTATTGTGTCAACCGTAGTCAAGTTATGACTATTGTAAGTGTTGTTGGGATTCCATGGGTAAAGAAAATGTAATGGTGCCAGATCAATCATTTATTTATTTGTTCCAAGCAACAAAGTTCCAGTTTGATCGTGATGCTTGCGTGGCGAGGTTTGCGTGCGTCGTGGCTGCGTTGAGTAGTCGTACATATTGATCTAGGAAAATAAATACATATATTATTAAAAAAAGGATGGTATATGTGTTATCGTATTACGTGAAATAAATTAAAATTAGATTTAGGTAGTTAGTTATTCATTTTGAAATTACACATTTTGTTTTAATTATAATTTATAGGGTAGTTATTGGGATTATTATTGTTATAAGTTCATCTCGTTAGTTAATGTTAGTATACCGGGTGAAATTGAACTCCTAAGCACCCATGAAACATTTTATTTTACTACTTATAAGAATTACGTAGGAAGTAGGCCAGAATAAAAAAAAACAATATATATCAATAAAACGCTAGAAATAAAAAATAGAAAAATAATACAAAATATACCAAGTCTCAAATAGTTGTGCATCGGTGTATCTAGCGAATCCTGCTGTAGGTACATACACGTGTCAACTCCCTAGAACCCTATGACCTCGATCATTCGCGCTCATGTGACCTGAGTTTTTTGTGAAGTATTTGTGCTATTGTACAGTAAAACCATTTGCAAATATTGTTGATTTGTGTACCGAGCTTGCACATTACGCGGTCCAGACATTGCATGTAATATCGGTCCACTAAAACACTAAATGCACTGCAGTCCAAAGGTTAGCGACGAAAAGCGCGCGCGCAATTAATTTTGAATCAAAAACATGCGTCAACGCACCCTTGTACTGCCTTGTAGTCGTTACGTCACTGGCATGCCATGAAGTGCGAGTGAGTTGGAGGGCGGCGGGGCGGCTGACCTTGCCTATTTCGTTTGACCCTTCGATCAACAATACAACTAGATATCGGGTCGGCGCACCAAAAACGTCTCGGCAAATAACAGCTCACTTTCGAAGTGAGCTCTTATTCTTGTTTAGTTCGTTCCAAACAGAGCCAATGTGAACACGTTTCACAACGCCGCAGTGTGTGTTCAAAAGTTGCGAAAATAATACCCGAAAAAGCAATTTATCGGCCGGAGTGTCTTACTTTCCGTAAGTACATCTAGAATAAGTTATATTTTAAGCTTCATACGCACAACTAATATCAAATTTTGAATAAAATTACCGATTTTAAATCATTGCCTAAGAATGTTTAGCCAACGTTGGCCAATACACGCGCTAACTTTGTTTAACAGAACAGCAGATGCATGGAGTAGATTTGTATTGTCACTCTGGTTGGTGGTAGGATATTCATATCCACCCGGATAGCGACCACCGTACGCAGGGTGTAAAACCCGCCATAGTGGCATGTCGCGTTCGTGGATCAGCCAGTGTACATCAGGTTTTTGTCGGGGGTCTAGAGTTCAGATACATTATTTGGCCTTGTTGCGGCCTTCTAACTACTCTGACACTAGACCCTTAACAGCATCCTCACCTTCTTGCTCATGGCGTAATATAAAGGAGCAGGCCGGCATCATTGTGTTGAGTAGCGCGGGATAGATTTTCTTTGGCTACTCGATACTCTAATTGGACGGCACTGCGCTTACCATCACGTGCAGTGTGGTCACCTTGCCGTGCCAGGATAAAAAAAACTAATTTGATATTTACTGTTTAGCTTTCCTAGCAATTCATTTATGTGTTTAGGATGGATATCGATTGTCGCCAGAGAAAGAAGAGATGACTTATATAGGCCAGCCAAGAATTCGGTTACATGTTCGGATTACTTTGATAAATATATTCGAAAATACTAACCGACGTCGATTGGTTAAAACAGCAGTTCCCAAATTACAAGTTGGCACATTCATAATCTGTTTTTTTAATTTGTTTGGTTGGTTCTGGAGAAGCCCAACCACAACTCATGGAGTGTGTTGAAGTCCCTCAGAACAACCAAGCCAAAAAATGTATACAGAACTCCAGAACAAATTCGATAACCATTAAAAGGGTTATAGTGAGCCAACCAAAAAAGATAGATATATGCTATCCCGGACTTTTTTTAGAACTTTTTAAGAGGAACAATTTCGTTATACATGATTGTTAGGTAACTTTAACCGTTTACGCAGCGCACGCCACGGAAGCTCTCAAAAAGAATAATTTTCCCCCGCTTTTGCAACATTTTTCATTGCTGCTCAGCTCCTATTGGTCATATCGTGATATATGGCCTATAGCGCTCCTCGATAAATGGGCTATCCAACACTGAAAGAATTTCTCAATTCGAACCAGTAGTTCCTGAGATTAGCGCGTTCAAATAAACAAACAAACTCTTCATTTTTATATATAAGTATAATAGATAATATTTTAACATTGTTATTTTCGCATGCTATGTCTCCTTAGATTTAAGATGCACAAGGTTCATTTATTACTATCAATTTTTTATGCATTTAAAATGTGTTATCTTTGTTGGAGAACTTAAATAAATAAATTGTAACGCGCAATATTTGGGACAAGCAATTGGAAAGTGGGACATAGAAAAGTAGAGATGGAGAGAAGCCAGAGGAGAGCTGAGACGGAAGCAGTGCAGAGGAGAGGGAGTTGAGAGAGACGCGGAGCGTAGAGGAGGAGAGAGGAGTGGAGGGGAGGGGAGGAGAGGAGAGGAGAGGAGAGATGTGGGCTGAGGTTGCATAAATCTAGTTGTCGCCCGACTTGAATTTATCCAAACAGTATTTATACTTAAACGGTACTGGCAATTATTTGTTTAGGGAGCCTCGGTGGATAGATATTTGAATTTAGAAATGTCAATGTTATTTTATGTGAAAATATTTGCAATAAATGTATTCCGTTTTATGAGCTCTTCATAAAATATTAACAAACGTAGATGCAATAAACAAAAAAATCTTAGAAAAAAATCGACGTACATAAGTACTTATATTATTTTAGAGTTCAATGCGGCTCCATACCTCCTGTCGTAAAATTCGAAGAAGCAAACAGATACGAAACAAAACGACGTAACTCGCAAGACAATTACAGAAAAAGGCACTTTATTTTTTGCCATCTTAGGTTGATTTCACAATAAATGTTATTTAACCTATGTCTTTTCATTTCTCAGTCATGTATTGTTTTGCGATGAGTTATCGTAAGTATAAGATAATATTTTAAAGTTGTGATTACTTTGAACTTAAAATGGTTTAAAACTTTTATATCAGTTCGTTAGTAAAAATATATAGCTGTGTAATATATATTCACGCGGACAGATTTTAGCTTTGAGTTTATATGTGACCCGTTATCTAGTTGTATTGTTGATCGAAGGTTTGACCATTTGATCTGCCGCGCGGTGCCCGAGTCTCGAATTATCTACCTATTGGCTATTATATAGTGTTTGCTAATTTCTTCACTCACGCGCGGCATGGCAACGCCGTTGGCGATTTATATTTTTTTATTTTATTATTATTGTATTTATTTGCTATAATAGCCTATTGTAATGTGATTTATAATAATGTTTGGGATTTTCCATGGTTGTTTTAATAATATCATTGATATGCATAATTTTAATCTTAATGCATATAGTATCATGAATATAGTCTATTTGTAAACGGATGCCCACGACTAGGTAGTCGGTAATTATATTATTTAAATTAGGTTCCAGGCTCCGAGATAATACTGAGAATTTCTAGTTAGAAAAACCCAATATCACTTTACCCGACCCGGGGATCGAACCCGAGACCTCAGCACAGCATACATAATTACAACTGCGCCACCGAGGCAAACTATTTAAACAATGCAAAACCAAATTTCAAAATCGGCGTACAAAACGTAAAGAAACAAAATAATATGTTTGTTCATGCAAATCTACGGCTTATGTCTGTGAATCTAAAGATCATTTCAAATTCGACGAATCTCACAACTACGCTGGCGGGGGTATCAAACCAATTCAGTCTTGCCGCTCGGCCTAAGCGCGTCTGAATACATATTTTTTTGTAAAATGACTGTAATTGAAATAAAACGAATTTTACGGATTATATCGCGGTTTATTTTACTTTTTGAAACCCGACGTTTCGAAGGCTTTACAGCCTTCGTGGTCACGGGGCAGACTAAGTTGTATGTCGTCACGAAAGTATAGTGCAATGTTTCTACCCTCCATATAGTTGATATTTAATTTTTATTTGTTGTAGTCCGATCTACGCAGAAGGAGCTCACAATGTCTTGAGGTCTGGCAGTTGGTCTTTTGGGTTCCCATTTAATTAAATGTATAATTGGATCCCAGGCTGGTGCTAGCTTCCAACCATCTTCTCTATTGAAATTTGGATGTTTTTTAATTTCAATAGCCTCGCGGATCATCCTGGGCAGGAATCGGTGTTCTTTGGCAAGGATTTGTGGCTTGTCAAATCGAAGATAATGCTTGGAGCCTTCCTCTGAATGTTCAGCAACTGCAGACTTCGTAGAGCGTCGGTGTTTTACGTCAGCTATGTGTTCTTTTACGCGGGTCCCTATATTTCTTTTTGTTTGACCAATATAAGAGAGTCCACAGTCACAATCTATTTTATAGATGCCCGGTTCTTGTAGAGGTATATGACACTTAACAGGTGGTAAGAATTGACTTATCTTCTTGTGCGGCTTATAATAGGTTTTAATAGAAGCACGCTTCAGTACATAGCCAATCTTGTCAGTGACGCCTCTGATGTAAGGTAAAGTGACCGGGACACGCTCGACTGTGGCTGGTTTCACTCGGTTTCTGTGATGACGGCGAGGAATTTGGAGCTTGTTGTCATGCAGTACTCGCTTGACATGTTGCAGCTCAGCGGCCAGATGTTTCTCATCACAGATTCCTTGTGCTCTCTGAAACAAAGATTTACCCACGGTAGCTAACTGTTTTGGATGGTGGTGAGATTCACCATTAAGGTATTTATCAGTATGGGTCTTTTTTCTATATACAGTGTGGCTTAAAGACTGATCAGGATTACGGATAACTAAGACATCTAAAAATGCAAGAGAATTATTTTGTTCTAACTCCATAGTAAATTGAATTTTATTATTAATGGAGTTAAGGTGGTCTAAAAATGCAGTTACTTTGTCAGATGGTAAAATTGTGAATGTGTCATCTACATACCGCTTGTAAAATCTTACTGGAACAGGGGCTGTGCTTAGGGCTATCTCCTCAAAGTCCTCCATGAAGATATCGGCGACTACTGGAGACACGGGTGAGCCCATAGCTACCCCATCCACTTGCATGTAGAATTGACTATTCCACAACATGTAGCCAGATGTAAGGCAATGGTTGAGTAGTTCTGCATATGCTAGGGGCAAGCTATTCTCGGCCAACTTCTTAGAGACAATCTTGATGCAGTCTTGTACGGGTAAACTTGTGAACAGTGACTGGACATCAAAACTTACCAAGGTTTCATTGTCAGCTAATTGTAGGTGTTTAATGTCACTGACAAATTGGTATGAATCCTTCACAGATGCTCTGGTGTTTCCTCTAAGTGGTGAAAGCACTTTGGCTACGTGCTGAGCCAATCTATAGGTTGGTGTGTCGATCTGACTCACTATGGGACGTAGCGGAGCATTAGCCTTGTGTATTTTTGGTAACCCATACAGTTTAGGTGGTTTTGCACTCGATGGAATGAGTAAGGAAACATCCAGATTTAATGTGTTAGAGTACTTACTTATTAAAGAGCTGGTAGCCTTTAAAACTTTATTAGTGGGGTCTGTTTTCACCTTTTTGTAAGTACTCTCGTCCGACAAAAGTTGTTCGATTTTGCAGTTATAATCTGACGCATCCATTACTACCGTCGCATTTCCTTTATCTGCACGGAGAATATTTAAGTCCTTCATTGACCGCAAGTTCTTTAAAGCGATATATTCAAGTTTTGGAAGATTTAGTTTCGGCATTTTCTTTTGACGTAATATAGACGAAACGTCTTGACGTATTGCCTCCGAATCTTCCTTCTTTAAACCATTTTTGAAGAGACTGTTCTCAACGTTACAAATAATGTCCTCATACGGTATCCTTCGTGGTGTTATGGCAAAATTTAAACCCTTTGATAAAACTCTCTTAATGTTTTCGTCCAGTGGTTTATTTGACAGATTGACAACTGCGCGTGATTGGTCAGCGCACGAGTGACAGTTGTCTGTGTTATTTTGCGTTCCGTTTCTGCTTACGGTATTACAAAGCTGTTTGACATTGGACTTTGATATTAATTTTTCATATTTTTGTTTAAGCTTATTTTTGCATTCATTATATTTAGATGTTTCCCGTTTATTTAGAGTTGTAATGCAATTTTTAAAATCAAATGCTGTTATTTCTGTCTTTAACTCACTGGACAAAGTCTCAACACATTTATCTAAGTGACTGAGGTCGGATCTTGTTTGTTGAAGTGTAGCACGCAATAATTTTATACTCGCCTGGTTTAGAATCTTAGCGCTCCCTCGGATGTCTTTCTTGGGTGATATCTTGACACAGTTAGGGATGAGATTATGATCACGGCATCTCTTCAAGAAATTCAATGATGTAACGTATCTTGCACGCTTGGTTTTCAGATTCTCTAACCGGCGTATTTTATTTGCAATTTCCAGTCCGTACTGGTTTACATAATGCTTTCTTATATTTACGCGAATATTATACATTGAAATAAAACGAATTTTACGGATTATATCGCGGTTTATTTTACTTTTTTAACCCGACGTTTCGAAGGCTTTACAGCCTTCGTGGTCACGGGGCAGACTAAGTTGTATGTCGTCACGAAAGTATAGTGCAATGTTTCTACCCTCCATATAGTTGATATTTAATTTTTATTTGTTGTAGTCCGATCTACGCAGAAGGAGCTCACAATGTCTTGAGGTCTGGCAGTTGGTCTTTTGGGTTCCGATTTAATTAAATGTATAATTGGATCCCAGGCTGGTGCTAGCTTCCAACCATCTTCTCTATTGAAATTTGGATGTTTTTTAATTTCAATAGCCTCGCGGATCATCCTAGGCAGGAATCGGTGTTCTTTGGCAAGGATTTGTGGCTTGTCAAATCGAAGATAATGCTTGGAGCCTTCCTCTGAATGTTCAGCAATCTTCTCTGGTGAGATTTTAGGTACTATTTAGTCATTGAGCTAATATTACTACGTATAGAGAAGCTATCCCATGCAAAAGTCATGCTCCATTTTGCTAAAAATTTAAACTAAAGTTTTCGCTTGAGAACTATTTTTCTTGGTGTATCAAAATAGATTCTGACTCGCTAACAGACTCCGAATAGGTTCCATTGTTCCCGTATTACTGTGACACATCCTTGGCTAAAACAAACATAACAATGTTAGTGATGGCTGAAATAATATTTTGTCACTTGTCTTGCCGCTTGCAAAACGTTACTATTTTCATTACTGTTACTTACATCTACACAAGGTACAGCAGACTTCTTAAAAAAACGCCTTCCCGCTTTTGTAGTATATTTATCCTCTTCACGAAAATGCAACGAACATACGTAAGTATAATTAGATGGTAACCAGGTCTCCTCACTGCGGTTGTCTTGGACAAATTGTATCCATTTTTCCCTATCTATACGGCCCAGACGTGGACACCTTAAATTAACAAAATTTTACAAATTATATCACACAAAATGAAATAATAATAATAATTATTATAATATATCGTCCATTTGCGACGACAGTGTGACATTTCAAAACTCGAATTTTTCAGAAAACGACTTTTAAACTTTGAAATGACCATTGAAATGTCTTGTCCTTAGTCACTACACGTAGACGCACTGGACGCACACGTAGATTAAACATTGCCGTGGGGTGAGATGCTCGCTGTCGGTTTTTGAGACGGCATCAAAGGATCTCGAATCGACGGCTCGCGCGCAGTTTTGACGGTTTTTGTAAATTGGCTTGCGCGGCATGCGCACAACCATGTCGTGAAGCCTATATGGTTTCGGTCACACAATGCCTGATATCCGTTTCAGGCACTGTGATGTGTGGCGTGAGCTACAGTCTCTGCACATCTGGAAGGTTAGGGGACTTGATGGTACCCCATGTTCTTAAAAAGTATGCAGCGGAGTTATCTCCTGCACTGACGGGCCTATAACGATCGTCCTACCTCTCTAGTGTTGTGCCTGAATCTCGGAGGGACCTGCCAGACCAACTCTTAATATATGCTAAGTCTCCTCTATTAACCCTTCTCATAGCTGTGGCCACAAAATCGACTTCAGCTTGATAATATATTTGCAAGTCTGTAAAATAAAGGAAAAAGGCAATTACACATACCTTCTCAAATAAAAAAGCAACCTACCTAATATTAAATTAGAAATAAAAAACAATTCCTAGCCTAAATGAGGATTTTGTTAATTTTTAATAATACATACATACATATACACTCACGCCTATAATCCCCGAAGGGGTAGGCAGAGGTGTAACCAGTGCACCCAACTTTCGCCGAATTTCGGTCCCATAATGTGATAGGGGGCGAGCCTATCGCCATACCGGGCATAGGTTCCAGACTCCGGGCTAATACTGAGAATTTCTAGATAGAAAAACCCAATATCACTTTACCCGACCCGGGGATCGAACCCGAGACCTCAGCACAGCGGTCGTAACGCATGCGCAATCACAACTACGCCACCAAGGCAGTATTTTTAATAATCTCAAAGACTATATCCAAATTTCATGATGTAAAGGGCAAATATTTTAAGGGTGAATATACAAAAGTTGGGCACCTCGCTGCACTTTGATAAGTGATAATAAATTATAAAATTACTAAATCCTCTTTATGTCTCCACTCAATTTCAAGTCCATGCTCACAGCATGCAAAGTAATGCAATAAACCCTCAAAACATCAGTTCCTTGGTGTGTAACAATCACAAAAACGCTTAATCAAGTGGCTGTAGAACAAAATATTCCACATTTATTGTTAATCTAATTATTTTTATATATTGTATAATATATAAAAATAATGTACATCACAGAATCTGTATGTATATAACTATTTAAAAAATATAACCAACTTTGTCATCACTTTTACCCACCCATCAGTCATTAGTGCTAAGTAAAAATTTGAATTTCTGCAAAATATGATCAAGTTGTTGCACAATTTTCACCTTCCCTTGTTACCATACTTTGATAACGATATTAATTATAAAATAATCTATTAATACTGATTGAATATTATACCCACACTTAATTAATATAAATAAAAATAATAATACAGGGACATAATTTTGCTAGTTTTGAGTAATTACCTACATAAATTTTCAACATTTGTAACCATATTATATCATTGAATTCCCTATGCATCTTTTTATTGGGGTCTCCATGAATTGAATTTAGGCAAACAGTTCTACGACGAGTTCACTACAATACATTTATATAATAACACAAGTAAGTGTTACTGTATTTCTTGTGTATCATTTTCATTAATATTCCAAAATGATGTTGTATTTATGTCGTTTTGGTAAAAACATTATATATTTACATAGTTTTGTTTTAATATTATGGAACGTAATTGTATACCTGCATATTTGATTTCTTCTCTACGTATACGAAGATTATTATTGAGGCTGACTAAAAAACTATACTTGAAATGCTGGTGGTGATACATTACAATTCAAAGAGGCAGGTATAACCCAGGTATATCTTTATATATATAAATTGGAAAACAATAACTATTGTACGCGTTTGGTTAATAAAGCCTTATTTTTTGGAAGTTGTGATATGATATGCAAACGAAAGCCTAATGGTAAATTATAAAATTACTTACCTTTAACCAAGAGTTAAATCCGATGGTCTGTCTTACTTCACGTATCGTTTTCATTTTAAGATAAACTAGCTAGGTAATTCAAACTAATATAATACAATATTATTTTGTAGTCTTCACGTTGATAAATCTAGAATGACATTTGCATACTTCAGGAAACTGTCAATTTTATTGTCAAAAATAGCTCAACCACAGATAAGCCAGCCTTCAATGTTTTTATTTTTTTACGAGAGTAATAATGTGCCATCTATTGCATTGTAGTGAGATTAATCTTCGATTTCAATTGTGCTATTAAACAACAAAGCGCTAGTTGTCGCATACCTCGGTTGCGGCAAAATTAAGGTTTTTATTTGTTATTTACACATTTTGTTAGAATTTTTTTTTTTTTTTTTTTTTTATTTATTTAGAACAACAAACAGTTATACAATGTGTCTTACATCTAGCATAGTTCAATCAAATTAATAATTGTACAACCCACACCGTTGTCCCCATATAAACTAGTTATAAACTAGTTATAAACTATTACAAAGAGACCAAAACTATATGTGTGTATTATATAGAATGACATTTAGAATTTTTGATATTTATGCAAATCAATGATGTGAAAACAAAATTAAAGAAAGAAAATAAAAGTTAACAAAGACCGAATTGAGTACAAATAAATAAACCCAAAATACATAAGAAAATTGTTCTTATGTATTTTGAGCCATTACAACTCCCTAGATATTTCCAGAACTAATTTCTTATATTCATGTGGCCGTAACACAAATAAATCTAAGTCATTGAAGTAATCATTGTACGACTTCATCAAGCGCCGTAGCGGCGCACGTTCACCAGCATTACTCCGACAAAATTTAGGACGAAATAAGTGACGATAGTATTTATTACATGTACGTTGAGCATGCGAAGGAATTGTATAAGAGATCTCATTATTAAGGCTAGTACAATCAAATTTATTATGGCAAATGTTATACAACAACATTTGATCCAGGAGTAACCTTCTCGCTTTTAGGGAAAAAAGGGAATACTTCTCTAATAAATGAATGTAAGAAGACCTTGCACGATAACATCTATAATTCATAGCTCGTAAATACTTGCGCTGGACCATTTCAATCTGGTCTGCATACTTGTCATAGTAGGGGTTCCATATAGCAGTGCCATACTCCAGCTGTGATCTTACCAACGACTTAAAAAGAAGTAAATAACTTTCTGGCCTCTTGAATTCAACACATGCTCTCATAATGAACCCATAAGCTTGATACGCTTTATTAGTGATGTGATCGACATGGATGTCCAGGTGTAATTTAGAATCTAAAAATACACCCAAGTCTCTAATGGCTAAAACATTACTCAATGGCGAATTGTATAGAGTATAAGTATGCTCACATACATTTTTCTTTTTAGTGAAAGTTATGGAATTACATTTAGCAGGATTAAGGATTAGTTTATTATGAGTACAGTACATTGAGAGACGGTTCAGATCATCCTGTAGCATAGTACAGTCATTAATTGTGTTTATTTTACTGTATACTTTAAGATCATCAGCATATAAAAGGAATCTACTATTAAGGAAACACTCACTGATGTCATTTATGAATAGTACAAACAATAATGGTCCCAAGATTGAGCCTTGCGGCACACCTGAAGTGACACTGAATGGTTTAGAAGAATAGCCGTTGACCACGATTTTCTGGGTTCTGTTATGAATAAAGGACAGAAACCAGCGTAATAGATCACCACGAATTCCATTATATGCGATTTTCTCGAGAAGGATAGCATGGTCTACTTTGTCGAAAGCCTTAGAAAAATCAGTATATACCGTGTCTATTTGACACATATGTGGGAAAGGGCAATAAAAGAAACTTGAAATATACTTATTTTCTATTTAATTCACTTCAAAAGCAACTATTAGCACTCTTACGTTACGACACATACCGAGCCCTCTTTTCGTTCCCTGTCAAAACTCCGCTGTCATCATATCCGCTGTCATATCCCCCTCTCACTCGCACACACCTCTCATAAATCAACGTTCCGTTCCCCACATTCGGCCTTCCTGATTCCATGTCTGTCCCCAGACATGCACTCCGCATTCATGATGTTTCTTCTTTCAGTACATATCGTCACACTCACATTCTTAGTTTCACACCTTACAAATTATATGAACACAAATATGTCAAAAAATTCAACTTAGTGCTTACTTAAACGACTTACAACTTAATAATGTAACAAAGCCGTAGATACATTAAACAATAACCTCTGTTATACATATAATTACATCCATGGTTAGGCACCTTATTTTATACAATGAAAAGTAAATGACTTCTTCTCTTTTTTTTTTGTATCAAAGTTACATTTTTCTTTTCTTTTGTTTTTTTTTTATAGTTACAATTGAGTTTCTTACATAAAAATCATTCTATAATTAGGCCACATAAAATGTTTTAGTTCACAAAAACATTCCATAACAATGAAGGAAGTACATGGATTTTACAACAGAACTAAAAACAATTAATTAATTAAAATAAGCAAATAGCCATCACATCATATCATACATCATACAGTCATTCTTTATACTTACTCAGGATATCCAGGCCATCTCTTCATGTGATCTGCTGAGCTGGAAGTTCTTATAGGCCCTTCAGTTGAACAATCAATTTTTTCAAGATTATAGCGGTTATTTCTTTTCACCTTCACCACTTTGTAGGGTCCTAGGTATTTAGGTCTCAACTTGAGGCCTGAGCCAAACTGGGTCCTTTTCATAGCTACCATATCGCCTATATCATATTTCAAACCAATTTTCCTTTTCTTATTAAAGTTTTTTGTATTTTCTTCTTGAATCTTAAGTATCTGCTCTTTTGCTTGCTTCCTACTTTCCTCTCTTTGGTCACTATACCACTGTATGTCTTCTTCTTGTAATAATTCTTGAATTCTTATATCTTCTTTTGTTCGCATTTTTGCGCCTATCAACAATTCAAATGGTGTAGTTTGAATGCTCCTTTGAAAGGTACCGTTTATGGCTCTTTGCACCTGACTTATATGTTTGTACCAAATTCCAGAATCCTCTATGCATAACTTTGTTAACAAGGGAAGTATAATCCTGTGAATCCGTTCAACTTGTCCATTGCCTCGAGGAACACCTGTTGTAATTGTTAAGTGTTGAATATTTTCATCTTTGCAATATTCAGCAAATTCATGGCTGGTAAACGCAGTACCTTTATCTGTTATAATCCTTCGGGGGTTCCCAAAGGTCTGCTGGTGGATTTCCAATTTATTGAGAGTCTCCTTGCTTGATGTACTTTTAGTTGGGAACAACCAAACAAACTTAGTGAATGCATCTACTACAGTCAGTATATGGTTATACTGTTTACGAGTCGGTGTCAATGGTCCCACGTGGTCCAGATGAATGGTGTCAAATGGCACACCTTCTTTCTCGATAGGATGGAGAAATCCTTCTTGTTTCCCACTCTTCCTTGTAGCCAACAAGCATGGGATACATGTTATTATAAAATCCTCTATTTTCTTATCTAATCCCTTTATATAATATTCTTTATCAATAATTTCCTTCATCTTCTTCTTAGAAAAATGTCCTTTAAGGTGTACTTTTTCCAATACTTCCTTCTCCATAGCCTTAGGTATAACCAGCAACTTCTTATCTCCCTTGTAAAGAAGATTATTTTCCATCCAGTAATCTTGGTATGAACTATTTTTCAAAATCTCTTTAATGGCTCTCAACCCTTCATCTTGATCTTGCGCTTGCTGAACTGTGTCATGTAATGTCGTTACTCCGACGTATGGATAACGGCTTAATGCATCAGCATGTCTCATCTTCGATCCCGCCCGGTGTTCGATTTCAAAGTCATACTCATTAAGAAACAGAACCCATCTTGCCACTTTTGCGGTCAGATCCTTTTTCTCCAAGGTCATTTGAAATGCTTTGCAGTCGGTTATGATTTTGAAATGAATACCATACAGGAAATGTCGGAATCTTTTTACTCCCTCAATGATGGCCAACGCCTCCAGTTCATAGCTAGAATATCTTCTCTGGGCATCGTTAGTTTTACAGCTCATGTAATAAATCGGGTGGAGTCCAGAGTCTGGGTGATGTTGCATAAGTATTGCTGAGTATGCCACATTGGATGCATCCGTGTGCAACTCCGTCTTCAATTTTGGGTTAAAAATCTTAAGTACTGGGCTTGTGGCCAGTCTCTCCTTTAAAATATAAAAAGCTTGTTTTTGTTCTTCTTCAAATATGAAATCTTTATTTTTCTTTAACAAATCTGTAAGTGGTTTAGCAATTACAGCATAATTCTCAATGTATTTTCGAAAATACGATGTTAAACCGACAAAACTGTGGAGCTGTTTAATATTCCGTGGTTCTGGGTACTTGAGGACGGCATCAGTCTTTTCAGAGCTTGGTTTTATTTCCCCATCTCGTACAATATGACCTAAGTACTCAATCTCAGGTTTAATCAGATTAGCCTTTTTCCAGTTCATTTGTAGGCCATACTCTGAAGCTACTTTCAGTACCAACTCGAGTCTTTTAACTGCTTGTTCCTCATCCTTTGCTGGAATTATAATGTCATCGATGAATATCATCATAACTCCCTGCGATATTAACTCTCTGAATATGATGCTGACAAACCTCATGAAATATTTCGGGCAAATGGATAAACCAAAAGGAGCTCGAAGAAATTCAAACTGGCCGTGATGAGTTACAAAGGAGGTATAACCAATCGACTCCTCTGATACCACCAGATGAAAGAAACCACATTTCAGGTCTAGAACGCTAAACAACTTGGCGTCGCAAAGCTTGTCAATCATGTCGTCAATCACAGGTAGAGGAAACTCATCTTTTATAATTTTTTTATTCAGCTTACGATAGTCTATACAAAGCCTGACTGAACCATCTTTTTTCTTAATCAGCACGACAGGACTAGAGTATTCTGAAAAACTCACCCTCACTATGCCGGCTTCCATCCACTCTTTAATCTGTTCTTCTACTAACCTCTGTTCAAGTAAAGACATACGTCGTGGTCGTTGTGAGACAGGCACATCATCCTTGAGGACAATCTTCAGCTGGATCGGTGCATCCTTTAATTGAACTGGGTTGTATGTCTTGACACACTGCAACACCTTTTGTTTCACAGCTGGATTAAGTATATGATCAACATCCACTATAGTATCTGAAAAACAAACCAATTTAGACATCCAATCATCTCTTTCAGGTAAAAGCAGTACTTGACTTCCATTCATTATCATGGTAATAGTTTTTAACAATTCTTGGCCTAATATCATACAAAATGGCATAACATCTTTGTCAACAACATGAAACAACACACTCGTAAAGTCTCGATCGTCAATCGTGATGTTTACAAACGTCTTTCCTATTGATTTCACTTTTGAATGTCCTAGTCCGGTGAGACTAAGCTCGTCAGCGCATAATTCCGCACCAATTGCCGCACAACACTCGCGAGATATCAGGTTGACATCACTTCCTGAGTCCACTAAAGCGTTCACTGTAATATTCTTAATTTGGACGTTCTTCATTGGTTTGGCGGGCTTTACGTCGTGATAAATTTGCATCACTTCGCTTGGATCGTATTGTGTTATTGATCGATCTTGTGTTGACATATCTATCGTCTCACTGTCATGAGTCGACGCCATATTGAAATTGGACTGTTTTGACGACTTGCCGACTGCAGCGCCGCCTGTCGGTGCAATCTTTTGATATTGAAACTGTCTTACGTGAGGTGTCGCTGCTGTCGCCGCCGCTTTATCGACGCTTGCGCTTTCCATGCAATGGCTGCCGATGTGACCATATTTATTGCAACGAAAACATTTCAGGCCGTTTGGACACGAACTCGCGACATGACCCCGGTCACCACAATTGAAACACCTCTGAGTAGGCTTTTTAGCATGTTCACTCTTAGTTTTAATGCTTACCCCGCTTCTATCCGTCGCTTTGGAATGTTGCAATGGCTTTGACTTATCCTTCATTTTCTCATATATTAGTAATTTTTCCTTAATCGCTGAATATGTGCTGGCGCCATACAAGATTGCCTTGTTCGTCTCAAAATCTTGTATTCCGTCTATTATATATTGCACAGCTACGTAATCAGGGAACTTTGCCCTACGACCTAATTCCTTCATTACTAACATATATTGATAGTAGGATTCGTCCTTTCGCTTCTTACGTGCTGCCATAATTTCATGCATTTCTTTTACATTTATTGAATCTGGAAATTCTTTTTGTAGGGCTGTCTTTAGCTCCTCATAGCTTTTAAAAGCCTTCTCGCTTTTTAGCCACAATGCCGCCGTGCCTACTAGGGATCTTCGTGCAAAAATTAGCTTTTGCTGCGCCGTCCATTGGAATATTTCCGCGTTGTCTTCAACGTCCTGCGCCCATTTCGAGGATGACAACGTTTTGTCATCGCCATTGAATTTGGGTATGCCATCGATGAAGAGGGCCGCCATGTTATTGGGTTCGGCGCAGCTCATGCAATTTTTACTTAAATTATCTTCTGACATCGTTATATTTCTTTCGTCTTTAGAATAATAAATCTTCGTTCGTCGTATTCGTATGGTCGATGGTCGTCGTAATGCGTACCGGCTTTCCACGTCGTAGGTGATGTCGTCTTTTTCTTTTTGCAGGAATCCGCCTCGATCCACCGCAGCTTTTGCCCTATCCCGGACGAGCCCCCAAAATTGTGGGAAAGGGCAATAAAAGAAACTTGAAATATACTTATTTTCTATTTAATTCACTTCAAAAGCAACTCTTAGCACTCTTACGTTACGACACATACCGAGCCCTCTTTTCGTTCCCTGTCAAAACTCCGCTGTCATCATATCCGCTGTCATATCCCCCTCTCACTCGCACACACCTCTCATAAATCAACGTTCCGTTCCCCACACATATTATCCATGTTTTCAAACAAATAGTTCGTAAATAACAAAAGATTACTAGTAGTAGATCGACCTTTGACAAAACCATGTTGTTCAGGAATGATTATTGAATGTAGGTTCGGATAAATTACATTATGCACGAGTCTTTCAAGAACCTTCGACAATGTACACAGTATAGAGATAGGCCGATAATTTGTAACATCATTTCTAGATCCGCTTTTATAAACAGGAGTTATATTTGCTGTTTTCCAAATGTGAGGTACAATGCCTTGACACAAACTACTATTAAATAAGATAGCTATGGGCTTACAAATAGACTCAGCAGTATGTTTAAAGAAAATAGGTGGCAGGTTATCAGGGCCTGACCCCTTTTTAATATCCAAATGTTTTAACTCCTTTATAACTATGTCTTCAGATAAATAAATTTCATGTATATTGTTACAATTGGGATTATATTGTGAAAATGCGTCAAGATTGAGACCAGTAAGTTTACTGGGCTCATATACAGAACCAAAGAACCTAGCAAATAATTCGCAAATACTTTCTGGATTATCAGACTCGTCATTGTCATACGTTACTGTGTTAGGGATACCTGACCTCTGTTTACGACCATTTATATATGTCCAAAAAAATCTAACGTCATTCCTGAGTCCTTCCTCAATTGAATGCATGCAATTGAAATGTTCTAAATGTAATTAATCCATTTTTGTTAATTGATAACAAAGTAATTATTTTGATAAGCATTAATGTGAATCGATAAGCCCTATTGCAGACAATGTAAGTTTTATTTTTCATTTTTAGGATTTTATTAAAATAATTTTATGGCATTTAAACAAATTCTGCTTAATCGAAGAGTTGCGCAATGAATCTATATTTAACACTAGCTGTTGCTCGCGGCTCCGCCCACGTGGAGGTCATGTTTGAGACAAAAAGTATACACTACAAAATACCAATTTTCATGCATTTAACTTCAAAAATGAAGGTTTTTCATACAAACTTTCTTCCCCTATTTTACCCCCTTCGGGGTGGAATTTCCAAAAATCCTGAATTATATATTTTTTATTTTTGACTAAAAGGCCAAATACTTATTTTTATAAACTTAACTTCAAAAATGACGGATTTTCATACAAACTATCATCCCCTATTTTACCCCCTTAGGGGTGGTATTTCCAAAAACCCTTCCTTAGTGGATGCCTACGTCATAAAAGGTACCTACTGTCAAAATTTCAAGTCTCTAACCCCTGCCGTTTTGGCTGTGCGTGTCAGTCAGTCAGTCAGTCAGTCAGTCAGTCAGTCAGTCAGTCAGTTTCTTCTTTTATATATACAGATATATTTTTAATATAGCGCTTGGTCCAGCAGATATCTCAGGAATTACTTCGAACTCAACGTAATTCTAGCCATTTTGCGTCCCTTCACCCCTTAATGTAGCCAATTATCTCGAGCAGTATTTTACTGACGTCCAGTTAGAGTGGCAAGTAGTGACGTCCAGTAAGAGTAGCAAGTGATGACGTCCAGTTAGAGTGGCAAGTGATGACGTCCAGTTAGAGTGGCAAGTAGTGACGTCCAGTTAGAATGGCAAGTAGTGACGTCCAGTTAGAGTGGCAAGTAGTGACGTCCAGTTAGAGTGGCAAGTAGTGACGTCCAGTTAGAGTGGCAAGTAGTGACGTCCAGTAAGAGTGGCAAGTAATGACGTCCAGTTAGAGTGGCAAGTAGTGACGTCCAGTTAGAGTGGCAAGTAGTGACGTCCAGTTAGAGTGGCAAGTAGTGACGTCCAGTAAGAGTGGCAAGTAGTGACGTCCAGTTAGAGTGGCAAGTAGTGACGTCCAGTTAGAGTAGCAAGTAGTGACGTCCAGTTCGAGTAGCAAGTAGTAACGTCCAGTTAGAGTGGCAAGTAGTGACGTCCAGTTAGAGTGGCAAGTAGTGACGTCCAGTTAGAGTGGCAAGTAGTGACGTCCAGTTAGAGTAGCAAGTGATGACGTCCAGTTAGAGTGGCAAGTGATGACGTCCAGTTAGAGTAGCAAGTAGTGACGTCCAGTTAGAGTGGCAAGTAGTGACGTCCAGTTAGAGTGGCAAGTAGTGACGTCCAGTTAGAGTGGCAAGTGATGACGTCCAGTTAGAGTAGCAAGTGATGACGTCCAGTTAGAGTAGCAATTGATGACGTCCAGTTAGAGTAGCAAGTGATGACGTCCAGTTAGAGTTGCAAGTAGTGACGTCCAGTTAGAGTGGCAAGTAGTGACGTCCAGTTAGAGTAGCAAGTAGTGACGTCCAGTTAGTGGCCAGTAGTGACGTCCAGTTAGAGTAGCAAGTAATGACGTCCAGTTAGAGTGGCAAGTAGTGACGTCCAGTTAGAGTAGCAAGTAGTGACGTCCAGTTCGAGTAGCAAGTAGTAACGTCCAGTTACAGTAGCAAGTAATGACGTCCAGTTAGTGGCAAGTAGTGACGTCCAGTTAGAGTGGCAAGTAGTGAAGTCCAGTTAGAGTGGCAAGTAGTGACGTCCAGTTAGAGTGGAAAGTAGTGACGTCCAGTTAGAGTGGCAAGTAGTGACGTCCAGTTAGAGTGGCAAGTAGTGACGTCCAGTTAGAGTAGCAAGTGATGACGTCCAGTTAGAGTGGCAAGTGATGACGTCCAGTTAGAGTAGCAAGTAGTGACGTCCAGTTAGAGTGGCAAGTAGTGACGTCCAGTTAGAGTGGCAAGTAGTGACGTCCAGTTAGAGTGGCAAGTGATGACGTCCAGTTAGAGTAGCAAGTGATGACGTCCAGTTAGAGTAGCAATTGATGACGTCCAGTTAGAGTAGCAAGTGATGACGTCCAGTTAGAGTTGCAAGTAGTGACGTCCAGTTAGAGTGGCAAGTAGTGACGTCCAGTTAGAGTAGCAAGTAGTGACGTCCAGTTAGTGGCCAGTAGTGACGTCCAGTTAGAGTAGCAAGTAATGACGTCCAGTTAGAGTGGCAAGTAGTGACGTCCAGTTAGAGTAGCAAGTAGTGACGTCCAGTTCGAGTAGCAAGTAGTAACGTCCAGTTAGAGTAGCAAGTAATGACGTCCAGTTAGTGGCAAGTAGTGACGTCCAGTTAGAGTGGCAAGTAGTGAAGTCCAGTTAGAGTGGCAAGTAGTGACGTCCAGTTAGAGTGGAAAGTAGTGACGTCCAGTTAGAGTGGCAAGTAGTGACGTCCAGTAAGAGTGGCAAGTAGTGACGTCCAGTTACAGTGGCAAGTAGTGACGTCCAGTTAGAGTGGAAAGCAGTGACATCCAGTAAGATTGGCAAGTAGTGACGTCCAGTTAGAGTGGCAAGCAGTGACGTCCAGTTAGAGTGGCAAGTAGTGACGTCCAGTTAGTGGCAAGTAGTGACGTCCAGTTAGAGTGGCAAGTAGTGAAGTCCAGTTAGAGTAGCAAGTAGTCACGTCCAGTTAGAGTAGCAAGTAGTCACGTCCAGTTAGAGTGGCAAGTAGTGACGTCCAGTTAGAGTGGCAAGTAGTGACGTCTAGTTAGAGTTGCAAGTGATGACGTCCAGTTAGAGTGGCAAATAGTGACGTCTAGTTAGAGTTGCAAGTGATGACGTCCAGTTAGAGTGGCAAGTTGTGACGTCCAGTTAGAGTAGCAAGTGATGACGTCCAGTTAGAGTGGCAAGTGATGACGTGCAGTTAGAGTGGCAAGTAGTGACGTCCAGTAAGAATGGCAAGTAGTGACGTCCAGTTAGAGTGGCAAGTAGTGACGTCCAGTTAGAGTGGCAAGTAGTGACGTCCAGTAAGATTGGCAAGTAGTGACGTCCAGTTAGAGTGGCAAGCAGTGACGTCCAGTTAGAGTAGCAAGTGATGACGTCCAGTTAGAGTAGCAAGTGATGACGTCCAGTTAGAGTAGCAAGTAGTGACGTCCAGTTAGAGTGGCAAGTAGTGACGTCCAGTTAGAGTGGCAAGTAATGACGTCCAGTTAGAGTAGCAAGTAGTGACGTCCAGTTAGAGTGGCAAGTAGTGACGTCCAGTTAGAGTGGCAAGTAGTGACGTCCAGTTAGAGTAGTAAGTAGTGACGTCCAGTTCGAGTAGCAAGTAGTATCGTCCAGTTAGAGTGGCAAGTAGTGACGTCCAGTTAGAGTGGCAAGTAGTGACGTCCAGCTAGAGTGGCAAGTAGTGACGTCCAGTTAGAGTAGCAAGTAGTGACGTCCAGTCACAGTGGCAAGTAGTGACGTCCAGTAAGAGTGGAAAATAGTGACATCCAGTAAGATTGGCAAGTAGTGACGTCCAGTTAGAGTAGCAAGTAGTGACGTCCAGTCACAGTGGCAAGTAGTGACGTCCAGTAAGAGTGGAAAATAGTGACATCCAGTAAGATTGGCAAGTAGTGACGTCCAGTTAGAGTGGCAAGCAGTGACGTCCAGTTAGAGTAGCAATTGATGACGTCCAGTTAGAGTAGCAAGTGATGACGTCCAGTTAGAGTTGCAAGTGATGACGTCCAGTTAGAGTGGCAAGTAGTGAAGTCCAGTTAGAGTGGCAAGTAGTGACGTCCAGTTACAGTGGCAAGTAGTGACGTCCAGTTAGAGTGGCAAGTAGTGACGTCCAGTAAGAGTAGCAAGTGATGACGTCCAGTTAGAGTGGCAAGTAGTGACGTCCAGTTAGAGTGGCAAGTAATGACGTCCAGTTAGAGTAGCAAGTAGTGACGTCCAGTTAGAGTGGCAAGTAGTGACGTCCAGTTAGAGTGGCAAGTAGTGACGTCCAGTTAGAGTAGTAAGTAGTGACGTCCAGTTCGAGTAGCAAGTAGTATCGTCCAGTTAGAGTGGCAAGTAGTGACGTCCAGTTAGAGTGGCAAGTAGTGACGTCCAGCTAGAGTGGCAAGTGATGACGTCCAGTTAGAGTAGCAAGTGATGACGTCCAGTTAGAGTAGCAATTGATGACGTCCAGTTAGAGTAGCAAGTGATGACGTCCAGTTAGAGTTGCAAGTAGTGACGTCCAGTTAGAGTGGCAAGTAGTGACGTCCAGTTAGAGTAGCAAGTAGTGACGTCCAGTTAGTGGCAACTAGTGACGTCCAGTTAGAGTGGCAAGTAGTGAAGTCCAGTTAGAGTGGCCAGTAGTGACGTCCAGTTAGAGTAGCAAGTAGTGACGTCCAGTTAGAGTGGCAAGTAGTGACGTCCAGTTAGAGTAGCAAGTAGTGACGTCCAGTTCGAGTAGCAAGTAGTAACGTCCAGTTAGAGTAGCAAGTAATGACGTCCAGTTAGTGGCAAGTAGTGACGTCCAGTTAGAGTGGCAAGTAGTGAAGTCCAGTTAGAGTGGCAAGTAGTGACGTCCAGTTAGAGTGGCAAGTAGTGACGTCCAGTTAGAGTGGCAAGTAGTGACGTCCAGTAAGAGTAGCAAGTAGTGACGTCCAGTTACAGTGGCAAGTAGTGACGTCCAGTTAGAGTGGAAAGTAGTGACATCCAGTAAGATTGGCAAGTAGTGACGTCCAGTTAGAGTGGCAAGCAGTGACGTCCAGTTAGAGTGGCAAGTAGTGACGTCCAGTTAGTGGAAAGTAGTGACGTCCAGTTAGAGTGGCAAGTAGTGAAGTCCAGTTAGAGTAGCAAGTAGTCACGTCCAGTTAGAGTGGCAAGTAGTGACGTCCAGTTAGAGTGGCAAGTAGTGACGTCTAGTTAGAGTGGCAAGTGATGACGTGCAGTTAGAGTGGCAAGTAGTGACGTCCAGTAAGAATGGCAAGTAGTGACGTCCAGTTAGAGTGGCAAGTAGTGACATCCAGTTAGAGTGGCAAGTAGTGACGTCCAGTTAGAGTGGCAAGTAGTGACGTCCAGTTAGAGTGGCAAGTGATGACGTCCAGTTAGAGTAGCAAGTGATGACGTCCAGTTAGAGTAGCAAGTGATGACGTCCAGTTAGAGTAGCAAGTAGTGACGTCCAGTTAGAGTGGCAAGTAGTGACGTCCAGTTAGAGTGGCAAGTAATGAAGTCCAGTTAGAGTAGCAAGTAGTGACGTCCAGTTAGAGTGGCAAGTAGTGACGTCCAGTTAGAGTGGCAAGTAGTGACGTCCAGTTAGAGTAGTAATTAGTGACGTCCAGTTCGAGTAGCAAGTAGTATCGTCCAGTTAGAGTGGCAAGTAGTGACGTCCAGTTAGAGTGGCAAGTAGTGACGTCCAGCTAGAGTGGCAAGTAGTGACGTCCAGTTAGAGTAGCAAGTAGTGACGTCCAGTCACAGTGGCAAGTAGTGACGTCCAGTAAGAGTGGAAAATAGTGACATCCAGTAAGATTGGCAAGTAGTGACGTCCAGTTAGAGTGGCAAGCAGTGACGTCCAGTTAGAGTAGCAATTGATGACGTCCAGTTAGAGTAGCAAGTGATGACGTCCAGTTAGAGTTGCAAGTGATGACGTCCAGTTAGAGTGGCAAGTAGTGAAGTCCAGTTAGAGTGGCAAGTAGTGACGTCCAGTTACAGTGGCAAGTAGTGACATCCAGTTAGAGTGGCAAGTAGTGACGTCCAGTAAGAGTAGCAAGTGATGACGTCCAGTTAGAGTGGCAAGTGATGACGTCCAGTTAGAGTGGCAAGTGATGACGTCCAGTTAGAGTGGCAAGTAGTGACGTCCAGTTAGAGTGGCAAGTAGTGACGTCCAGTAAGAGTAGCAAGTGATGACGTCCAGTTAGGCAGTTAGGTTAGTTAGTCCAAATAAAATGAAGGCACAAAAAAAAAGAAAGAGTATGCGTACTTCGGCGGATCCTACATCCACTTTAACAGTAGACTTCTGCAATGTCAGGGGTCTACACAGTAACCTAGACGCCGTACATTACCACCTAGAGTCGGCGCGGCCTGCCCTGCTCTTTTTAACTGAGACTCAGATATCTACCCCTGACGATATCTCGTACCTTAACTACCCCGGTTACGTACTGGAACATTCGTTCCTGCGTAAAGCCGGGGTGTGCGTTTTCGTCAGGGATGATATATGTTGTCGCCGCCTTCGGGGCCTCGAGCATCGGGACCTGTCAATCTTGTGGCTATGCGTAGAGTACGGGGGTCGTACCCGAGTCTACGCTTGCCTTTACAGGTCCCATGCCGGTGAAGCGGGGTCTTCTCATTTATTTGAGAACGTCCAAGTGGGGACTGGCCAATCTCTAGAGCAGTACCCTTCCGCGGAGGTGGTGGTTCTTGGGGACTTCAACGCTCACCATGCTGAGTGGTTGGGTTCTCGGACCACCGACGCTGCGGGTCGGTCTGCTTATGAGATGGCTTTGGCTTACGGTCTCACACAACTGGTAACTCAGCCCACCCGAGTTCCAGATGTTGAGACCCATGAGCCCTCCCTGTTGGACCTTCTGCTGACCACAAATCCTGAGGGATATAAGGTAGTGGTCGACCCCCCTTTGGGGTCATCAGACCACTGCCTTATTCGTACCTCAGCCCCTGCGGTATATCCTGATCGCTCTCCAGCGACTGGATTCCGCAGGGTTTGGCGGTATGGGTCAGCGGATTGGGAAGGGATGCGTGAATTCTTTGCGTCCTTCCCATGGAAGCGGTACTGCTTCTCTTCCGAAGATCCTGATGCTTGTGCGGACCGCGTCAGGGACCTGGTGGTTATGGGGATGAATCTGTTCATCCCCAATTCCAAGGTACCTGTCGGGCGTCGCAGCCGGCCTTGGTATAATAGTACATGTGCTGAAGCTGCACGCCTTAAGCGGTCCGCATACGGGGCGTGGAACGAAGCTCAAATGCATCGGGATCCAAACGCGAAGGAGGAGAGGCGGAATTTAATGCCGCTTCTTGGTCCAACAAAAGGGCTATAGCCAAGGCCAAGGCAGAACATATTGGCAGAATTGGTGAGCGGCTAAAGAGTTATCCGTCTGGCAGTCGGGCTTTTTGGTCGCTCGCCAAGGCTGTCCAAGGTAACTTCTGCCTGTCCAGTCTTCCGCCACTGCGTAAGACTGATGACAGTTTGGCCCATAGTGCAAAGGAAAAGGCCGACATCTTGGCCCAATCCTTTGCCTCGAACTCGACTTTGGATGACGGGGGAGCCACTCCACCAAAACTTTCCCGGTGCGAGTACTCCCTGCCTGAAATCCGCATCAATCAGCGTGCGGTCAGGCGGGAGCTTAGGCTCCTGAACATCCGAAAGTCGAGTGGGCCGGACTGTATCCCCGCAGTGGTTCTTAAGACGTGCGCCCCCGAGTTGACCCCCATTCTCACGCGCCTTTATCGTCTTTCATACAATTCCAAAGGGGTTCCCGCTTCGTGGAAGGTTGCTCATGTCCATCCAATCCCTAAAAAAGGTGACCGGTCGGACCCTTCGTGTTATAGACCGATAGCCATCACATCCTTGCTCTCTAAAGTCATGGAAAGAGTAATTAACGCCCAGCTTATGCGGTATCTGGAGGAGCACCAGCTGATTAGCGATCGTCAGTACGGTTTCCGTCACGGTCGCTCAGCTGGTGATCTTCTTGTTTACCTCACACATCGCTGGGCGGAGACTATAGAGAGCAAGGGTGAGGCTATGGCCGTCGGTCTAGACATCGCGAAGGCGTTTGATCGGGTATGGCATGGGGGCCTTCTGTCGAAGCTTCCATCATATGGAATCCCCGAGGGACTCTGCAACTGGATCGCTAGCTTCTTGGATGGTCGGAGCATTAAAGTCGTCGTAGACGGCTACTGCTCCGACGCTTTATCCATTAATGCTGGCGTTCCACAAGGCTCGGTGTTGTCGCCGACACTATTCATACTGCATATCAATGACATGCTGTCTATTGATAGCATGCATTGCTATGCAGATGATAGTACTATCGACGTACGATACACCGGCCAGCAGGGTATCCCTCGGAGCACTTTGGAAGAAAGACGGTTAGAACTTGTGTCGGAAATCGAGAGCTCTCTAGGGCGGGCCTCTGAGTGGGGTGAAAGAAACCTAGTTCACTTCAACCCCACGAAGACACAAGTTTGCGCGTTCACCGCTAAGAAGGACCCATTTGTCATGGCGCCACGGTTTCAAGGAGTCACTCTCCGGGTTTCCGAGGGTATTGGGATCCTCGGCGTCAATATATCTAACACGGTCCAGTTTAGGAGTCAAGTGGAGGACAAAGCCAAATTGGCGAGCAAAAAATTGGGGATCCTGAACAGAGCGAGGCGGTATTTCGCGTCGGGCCATAGATTGGCGCTTTATAAAGCGCAAGTCCGGCCCCACGTGGAGTACTGTTCTCATCTCTGGGCAGGAGCCCCGAAATACTTGCTGGACCCACTTGACTCCTTACAAAGGCGGGCCGTTCGGATTGTCGGGGATCCTGATATTACGGATAGCCTGGAACCGTTGGGGCTGCGGAGAGACTTCGGGTCTCTCTGCTTGTTCTATCGGTTGTTCCACGGGGAGTGCTCCGAGGAACTGTTTAAAATGGTGCCTACATCACCATTTTATCATCGCACCACCCGACACCGCAACAGAGTTCACCCATAGCACCTGGAAACGATTCCGTCTAGCACGGTTCGTTTCCGGCGTTCGTTTTTACCACGTACGTGCAAGCTCTGGAATGAACTCCCTGCTGCGGTGTTCCCTGAGCGCTATGACATGTCCTTCTTTAAACGAGGCTTAAAGAGAGTAGTCCTTCAACGGTAGGCAGCGGCTTTGCTGTGCCCTGGTATTGCAGAGGTCTATGGGCGGCGGTGACTACTTACCATCAGGTGGCCCGTCTGCTCGTCTGCCTATTGAGGCACTAAAAAAAAAAAAAAAAAAAAAAGTTAGAGTGGCAAGTGATGACGTCCAGTTAGAGTAGCAAGTGATGACGTCCAGTTAGAGTAGCAAGTAGTGACGTCCAGTTAGAGTGGCAAGTAGTGACGTCCAGTTAGAGTGGCAAGTAGTGACGTCCAGTTAGAGTGGCAAGTAGTGACGTCTAGTTAGAGTGGCAAGTAGTGACGTCCAGTTAGAGTGGCAAGTAGTGACATCCAGTTAGAGAGGCAAGTAGTGACGTCCAGTAAGAGTGGCAAGTAGTGACGTCCAGTAAGAGTGGCAAGTAGTGACGTCCAGTTAGAGTGGCAAGTAGTGACGTCCATTTAGAGTAGCAAGTAGTGACGTCCAGTTCGAGTAGCAAGTAGTAACGTCCAGTTAGAGTGGCAAGTAGTGACGTCCAGTTAGAGTGGCAAGTAGTGACGTCCAGTTAGAGTGGCAAGTAGTGACGTCCAGTTAGAGTAGCAAGTGATGACGTCCAGTTAGAGTGGCAAGTAGTGACGTCCAGTTAGAGTGGCAAGTAGTGACGTCTAGTTAGAGTGGCAAGTAGTGACGTCCAGTTAGAGTGGCAAGTAGTGACATCCAGTTAGAGAGGCAAGTAGTGACGTCCAGTAAGAGTGGCAAGTAGTGACGTCCAGTAAGAGTGGCAAGTAGTGACGTCCAGTTAGAGTGGCAAGTAGTGACGTCCATTTAGAGTAGCAAGTAGTGACGTCCAGTTCGAGTAGCAAGTAGTAACGTCCAGTTAGAGTGGCAAGTAGTGACGTCCAGTTAGAGTGGCAAGTAGTGACGTCCAGTTAGAGTGGCAAGTAGTGACGTCCAGTTAGAGTAGCAAGTGATGACGTCCAGTTAGAGTGGCAAGTGATGACGTCCAGTTAGAGTAGCAAGTAGTGACGTCCAGTTAGAGTGGCAAGTAGTGACGTCCAGTTAGAGTGGCAAGTAGTGACGTCCAGTTAGAGTGGCAAGTAGTGACGTCCAGTTAGAGTGGCAAGTAGTGACGTCCAGTTAGAGTGGCAAGTAGTGACGTCCAGTAAGAGTGGCAAGTAGTGACGTCCAGTTAGAGTGGCAAGTAGTGACGTCCAGTTAGAGTAGCAAGTAGTGACGTCCAGTTCGAGTAGCAAGTAGTAACGTCCAGTTAGAGTGGCAAGTAGTGACGTCCAGTTAGAGTGGCAAGTAGTGACGTCCAGTTAGAGTGGCAAGTAGTGACGTCCAGTTAGAGTAGCAAGTGATGACGTCCAGTTAGAGTGGCAAGTGATGACGTCCAGTTAGAGTAGCAAGTAGTGACGTCCAGTTAGAGTGGCAAGTAGTGACGTCCAGTTAGAGTGGCAAGTAGTGAAGTCCAGTTAGAGTGGCAAGTGATGACGTCCAGTTAGAGTAGCAAGTGATGACGTCCAGTTAGAGTAGCAATTGATGACGTCCAGTTAGAGTAGCAAGTGATGACGTCCAGTTAGAGTTGCAAGTAGTGACGTCCAGTTAGAGTGGCAAGTAGTGACGTCCAGTTAGAGTAGCAAGTAGTGACGTCCAGTTAGTGGCCAGTAGTGACGTCCAGTTAGAGTGGCAAGTAGTGAAGTCCAGTTAGAGTGGCAAGTAGTGACGTCCAGTTAGAGTGGCAAGTAGTGACGTCCAGTTAGAGTAGCAAGTAGTGACGTCCAGTAAGAGTGGCAAGTAGTGACGTCCAGTTACAGTGGCAAGTAGTGACGTCCAGTTAGAGTGGAAAGTAGTGACATCCAGTAAGATTGGCAAGTAGTGACGTCCAGTTAGAGTGGCAAGCAGTGACGTCCAGTTAGAGTGGCAAGTAGTGACGTCCAGTTAGTGGCAAGTAGTGACGTCCAGTTAGAGTGGCAAGTAGTGAAGTCCAGTTAGAGTAGCAAGTAGTCACGTCCAGTTAGAGTAGCAAGTAGTCACGTCCAGTTAGAGTGGCAAGTAGTGACGTCCAGTTAGAGTAGCAAGTAGTGACGTCTAGTTAGAGTTGCAAGTGATGACGTCCAGTTAGAGTGGCAAGTTGTGACGTCCAGTTAGAGTAGCAACTGATGACGTCCAGTTAGAGTGGCAAGTGATGACGTGCAGTTAGAGTGGCAAGTAGTGACGTCCAGTAAGAATGGCAAGTAGTGACGTCCAGTTAGAGTGGCAAGTAGTGACGTCCAGTTAGAGTGGCAAGTAGTGACGTCCAGTTAGAGTGGCAAGTAGTGACGTCCAGTTAGAGTGGCAAGTGATGACGTCCAGTTAGAGTAGCAAGTGATGACGTCCAGTTAGAGTAGCAAGTGATGACGTCCAGTTAGAGTAGCAAGTAGTGACGTCCAGTTAGAGTGGCAAGTAGTGACGTCCAGTTAGAGTGGCAAGTAATGACGTCCAGTTAGAGTAGCAAGTAGTGACGTCCAGTTAGAATGGCAAGTAGTGACGTCCAGTTAGAGTGGCAAGTAGTGACGTCCAGGTAGAGTGGCAAGTAGTGACGTCCAGTTAGAGTAGCAAGTAGTGACGTCCAGTTAGAGTGGCATGTAGTGACGTCCAGTCAGAGTAGCAAGTAGTGACGTCCAGTTAGAGTGGCAAGTAGTGACGTCCAGTTAGAGTAGTAAGTAGTGACGTCCAGTTCGAGTAGCAAGTAGTATAGTCCAGTTAGAGTGGCAAGTAGTGACGTCCAGTTAGAGTGGCAAGTAGTGACGTCCAGCTAGAGTGGCAAGTAGTGACGTCCAGTTAGAGTAGCAAGTAGTGACGTCCAGTCACAGTGGCAAGTAGTGACGTCCAGTAAGAGTGGAAAATAGTGACATCCAGTAAGATTGGCAAGTAGTATCGTCCAGTTAGAGTGGCAAGTAGTGACGTCCAGTTAGAGTGGCAAGTAGTGACGTCCAGCTAGAGTGGCAAGTAGTGACGTCCAGTTAGAGTAGCAAGTAGTGACGTCCAGTCACAGTGGCAAGTAGTGACGTCCAGTTAGAGTGGCAAGAAGTGACGTCCAGTTAGAGTGGCAAGTAGTGACGTCCAGTTAGAGTGGCAAGTAGTGACGTCCAGTAAGAGTGGCAAGTAGTGACGTCCAGTTAGAGTGGCAAGTAGTGACGTCCAGTTAGAGTGGCAAGTAGTGACGTCCAGTTAGAGTGGCAAGAAGTGACGTCCAGTTAGAGTGGCAAGTAGTGACGTCCAGTTAGAGTGGCAAGTAGTGACGTCCAGTTAGAGTGGCAAGAAGTGACGTCCAGTTAGAGTGGCAAGTAGTGACGTCCAGTTAGAGTGGCAAGTAGTGACGTCCAGTAAGAGTGGCAAGTAGTGACGTCCAGTTAGAGTGGCAAGTAGTGACGTCCAGTTAGAGTAGCAAGTAGTGACGTCCAGTTCGAGTAGCAAGTAGTAACGTCCAGTTAGAGTGGCAAGTAGTGACGTCCAGTTAGAGTGGCAAGTAGTGACGTCCAGTAAGAGTGGCAAGTAGTGACGTCCAGTTAGAGTGGCAAGTAGTGACGTCCAGTTAGAGTAGCAAGTAGTGACGTCCAGTTCGAGTAGCAAGTAGTAACGTCCAGTTAGAGTGGCAAGTAGTGACGTCCAGTTAGAGTGGCAAGTGATGACGTCCAGTTAGAGTAGCAAGTGATGACGTCCAGTTAGAGTAGCAATTGATGACGTCCAGTTAGAGTAGCAAGTGATGACGTCCAGTTAGAGTTGCAAGTAGTGACGTCCAGTTAGAGTGGCAAGTAGTGACGTCCAGTTAGAGTAGCAAGTAGTGACGTCCAGTTAGTGGCCAGTAGTGACGTCCAGTTAGAGTAGCAAGTAGTGACGTCCAGTTAGAGTGGCAAGTAGTGACGTCCAGTTAGAGTGGCAAGAAGTGACGTCCAGTTAGAGTGGCAATTAGTGACGTCCAGTTAGAGTGGCAAGTAGTGACGTCCAGTAAGAGTGGCAAGTAGTGACGTCCAGTTAGAGTGGCAAGTAGTGACGTCCAGTTAGAGTAGCAAGTAGTGACGTCCAGTTCGAGTAGCAAGTAGTAACGTCCAGTTAGAGTGGCAAGTAGTGACGTCCAGTTAGAGTGGCAAGTAGTGACGTCCAGTAAGAGTGGCAAGTAGTGACGTCCAGTTAGAGTGGCAAGTAGTGACGTCCAGTTAGAGTAGCAAGTAGTGACGTCCAGTTCGAGTAGCAAGTAGTAACGTCCAGTTAGAGTGGCAAGTAGTGACGTCCAGTTAGAGTGGCAAGTAGTGACGTCCAGTTAGAGTAGCAAGTGATGACGTCCAGTTAGAGTGGCAAGTGATGACGTCCAGTTAGAGTAGCAAGTAGTGACGTCCAGTTAGAGTGGCAAGTAGTGACGTCCAGTTAGAGTGGCAAGTAGTGAAGTCCAGTTAGAGTGGCAAGTGATGACGTCCAGTTAGAGTAGCAAGTGATGACGTCCAGTTAGAGTAGCAATTGATGACGTCCAGTTAGAGTAGCAAGTGATGACGTCCAGTTAGAGTTGCAAGTAGTGACGTCCAGTTAGAGTGGCAAGTAGTGACGTCCAGTTAGAGTAGCAAGTAGTGACGTCCAGTTAGTGGCCAGTAGTGACGTCCAGTTAGAGTAGCAAGTAGTGACGTCCAGTAAGAGTGGCAAGTAGTGACGTCCAGTAAGAGTGGCAAGTAGTGACGTCCAGTTAGAGTGGCAAGTAGTGACGTCCATTAAGAGTAGCAAGTAGTGACGTCCAGTTCGAGTAGCAAGTAGTAACGTCCAGTTAGAGTGGCAAGTAGTGACGTCCAGTTAGAGTGGCAAGTAGTGACGTCCAGTTAGAGTGGCAAGTAGTGACGTCCAGTTAGAGTAGCAAGTGATGACGTCCAGTTAGAGTGGCAAGTAGTGACGTCCAGTTAGAGTGGCAAGTAGTGACGTCTAGTTAGAGTGGCAAGTAGTGACGTCCAGTTAGAGTGGCAAGTAGTGACATCCAGTTAGAGAGGCAAGTAGTGACGTCCAGTAAGAGTGGCAAGTAGTGACGTCCAGTAAGAGTGGCAAGTAGTGACGTCCAGTTAGAGTGGCAAGTAGTGACGTCCATTTAGAGTAGCAAGTAGTGACGTCCAGTTCGAGTAGCAAGTAGTAACGTCCAGTTAGAGTGGCAAGTAGTGACGTCCAGTTAGAGTGGCAAGTAGTGACGTCCAGTTAGAGTGGCAAGTAGTGACGTCCAGTTAGAGTAGCAGGTGATGACGTCCAGTTAGAGTGGCAAGTGATGACGTCCAGTTAGAGTAGCAAGAAGTGACGTCCAGTTAGAGTGGCAAGTAGTGACGTCCAGTTAGAGTGGCAAGTAGTGACGTCCAGTTAGAGTGGCAAGTAGTGACGTCCAGTTAGAGTGGCAAGTAGTGACGTCCAGTTAGAGTGGCAAGTAGTGACGTCCAGTAAGAGTGGCAAGTAGTGACGTCCAGTTAGAGTGGCAAGTAGTGACGTCCATTAAGAGTAGCAAGTAGTGACGTCCAGTTCGAGTAGCAAGTAGTAACGTCCAGTTAGAGTGGCAAGTAGTGACGTCCAGTTAGAGTGGCAAGTAGTGACGTCCAGTTAGAGTGGCAAGTAGTGACGTCCAGTTAGAGTAGCAAGTGATGACGTCCAGTTAGAGTGGCAAGTAGTGACGTCCAGTTAGAGTGGCAAGTAGTGACGTCTAGTTAGAGTGGCAAGTAGTGACGTCCAGTTAGAGTGGCAAGTAGTGACATCCAGTTAGAGAGGCAAGTAGTGACGTCCAGTAAGAGTGGCAAGTAGTGACGTCCAGTAAGAGTGGCAAGTAGTGACGTCGAGTTAGAGTGGCAAGTAGTGACGTCCATTTAGAGTAGCAAGTAGTGACGTCCAGTTCGAGTAGCAAGTAGTAACGTCCAGTTAGAGTGGCAAGTAGTGACGTCCATTTAGAGTAGCAAGTAGTGACGTCCAGTTCGAGTAGCAAGTAGTAACGTCCAGTTAGAGTGGCAAGTAGTGACGTCCAGTTAGAGTGGCAAGTAGTGACGTCCAGTTAGAGTGGCAAGTAGTGACGTCCAGTTAGAGTGGCAAGTAGTGACGTCCAGTTAGAGTGGCAAGTAGTGACGTCCAGTAAGAGTGGCAAGTAGTGACGTCCAGTTAGAGTGGCAAGTAGTGACGTCCATTAAGAGTAGCAAGTAGTGACGTCCAGTTCGAGTAGCAAGTAGTAACGTCCAGTTAGAGTGGCAAGTAGTGACGTCCAGTTAGAGTGGCAAGTAGTGACGTCCAGTTAGAGTGGCAAGTAGTGACGTCCAGTTAGAGTAGCAAGTGATGACGTCCAGTTAGAGTGGCAAGTAGTGACGTCCAGTTAGAGTGGCAAGTAGTGACGTCTAGTTAGAGTGGCAAGTAGTGACGTCCAGTTAGAGTGGCAAGTAGTGACATCCAGTTAGAGAGGCAAGTAGTGACGTCCAGTAAGAGTGGCAAGTAGTGACGTCCAGTAAGAGTGGCAAGTAGTGACGTCGAGTTAGAGTGGCAAGTAGTGACGTCCATTTAGAGTAGCAAGTAGTGACGTCCAGTTCGAGTAGCAAGTAGTAACGTCCAGTTAGAGTGGCAAGTAGTGACGTCCAGTTAGAGTGGCAAGTAGTGACGTCCAGTTAGAGTGGCAAGTAGTGACGTCCAGTTAGAGTAGCAAGTGATGACGTCCAGTTAGAGTGGCAAGTGATGACGTCCAGTTAGAGTAGCAAGTAGTGACGTCCAGTTAGAGTGGCAAGTAGTGACGTCCAGTTAGAGTGGCAAGTAGTGACGTCCAGTTAGAGTGGCAAGTAGTGACGTCCAGTTAGAGTGGCAAGTAGTGACGTCCAGTAAGAGTGGCAAGTAGTGACGTCCAGTTAGAGTGGCAAGTAGTGACGTCCAGTTAGAGTAGCAAGTAGTGACGTCCAGTTCGAGTAGCAAGTAGTAACGTCCAGTTAGAGTGGCAAGTAGTGACGTCCAGTTAGAGTGGCAAGTAGTGACGTCCAGTTAGAGTGGCAAGTAGTGACGTCCAGTTAGAGTAGCAAGTGATGACGTCCAGTTAGAGTGGCAAGTGATGACGTCCAGTTAGAGTAGCAAGTAGTGACGTCCAGTTAGAGTGGCAAGTAGTGACGTCCAGTTAGAGTGGCAAGTAGTGAAGTCCAGTTAGAGTGGCAAGTGATGACGTCCAGTTAGAGTAGCAAGTGATGACGTCCAGTTAGAGTAGCAATTGATGACGTCCAGTTAGAGTAGCAAGTGATGACGTCCAGTTAGAGTTGCAAGTAGTGACGTCCAGTTAGAGTGGCAAGTAGTGACGTCCAGTTAGAGTAGCAAGTAGTGACGTCCAGTTAGTGGCCAGTAGTGACGTCCAGTTAGAGTGGCAAGTAGTGACGTCCATTAAGAGTAGCAAGTAGTGACGTCCAGTTCGAGTAGCAAGTAGTAACGTCCAGTTAGAGTGGCAAGTAGTGACGTCCATTTAGAGTAGCAAGTAGTGACGTCCAGTTCGAGTAGCAAGTAGTAACGTCCAGTTAGAGTGGCAAGTAGTGACGTCCAGTTAGAGTGGCAAGTAGTGACGTCCAGTTAGAGTGGCAAGTAGTGACGTCCAGTTAGAGTAGCAAGTGATGACGTCCAGTTTGAGTGGCAAGTGATGACGTCCAGTCAGAGTAGCAAGTAGTGACGTCCAGTTAGAGTGGCAAGTAGTGACGTCCAGTTAGAGTGGCAAGTAATGACGTCCAGTTAGAGTAGCAAGTAGTGACGTCCAGTTAGAGTGGCAAGTAGTGACGTCCAGTTAGAGTGGCAAGTAGTGACGTCCAGTTAGAGTAGTAAGTAGTGACGTCCAGTTCAAGTAGCAAGTAGTATCGTCCAGTTAGAGTGGCAAGTAGTGACGTCCAGTTAGAGTGGCAAGTAGTGACGTCCAGTTAGAGTGGCAAGTAGTGACGTCCAGTAAGAGTGGCAAGTAGTGACGTCCAGTTAGAGTGGCAAGTAGTGACGTCCAGTTAGAGTAGCAAGTAGTGACGTCCAGTTCGAGTAGCAAGTAGTAACGTCCAGTTAGAGTGGCAAGTAGTGACGTCCAGTTAGAGTGGCAAGTAGTGACGTCCAGTAAGAGTGGCAAGTAGTGACGTCCAGTTAGAGTGGCAAGTAGTGACGTCCAGTTAGAGTAGCAAGTAGTGACGTCCAGTTCGAGTAGCAAGTAGTAACGTCCAGTTAGAGTGGCAAGTAGTGACGTCCAGTTAGAGTGGCAAGTAGTGACGTCCAGTTAGAGTAGCAAGTGATGACGTCCAGTTAGAGTGGCAAGTGATGACGTCCAGTTAGAGTAGCAAGTAGTGACGTCCAGTTAGAGTGGCAAGTAGTGACGTCCAGTTAGAGTGGCAAGTAGTGAAGTCCAGTTAGAGTGGCAAGTGATGACGTCCAGTTAGAGTAGCAAGTGATGACGTCCAGTTAGAGTAGCAATTGATGACGTCCAGTTAGAGTAGCAAGTGATGACGTCCAGTTAGAGTTGCAAGTAGTGACGTCCAGTTAGAGTGGCAAGTAGTGACGTCCAGTTAGAGTAGCAAGTAGTGACGTCCAGTTAGTGGCCAGTAGTGACGTCCAGTTAGAGTAGCAAGTAGTGACGTCCAGTAAGAGTGGCAAGTAGTGACGTCCAGTAAGAGTGGCAAGTAGTGACGTCCAGTTAGAGTGGCAAGTAGTGACGTCCATTAAGAGTAGCAAGTAGTGACGTCCAGTTCGAGTAGCAAGTAGTAACGTCCAGTTAGAGTGGCAAGTAGTGACGTCCAGTTAGAGTGGCAAGTAGTGACGTCCAGTTAGAGTGGCAAGTAGTGACGTCCAGTTAGAGTAGCAAGTGATGACGTCCAGTTAGAGTGGCAAGTAGTGACGTCCAGTTAGAGTGGCAAGTAGTGACGTCTAGTTAGAGTGGCAAGTAGTGACGTCCAGTTAGAGTGGCAAGTAGTGACATCCAGTTAGAGAGGCAAGTAGTGACGTCCAGTAAGAGTGGCAAGTAGTGACGTCCAGTAAGAGTGGCAAGTAGTGACGTCCAGTTAGAGTGGCAAGTAGTGACGTCCATTTAGAGTAGCAAGTAGTGACGTCCAGTTCGAGTAGCAAGTAGTAACGTCCAGTTAGAGTGGCAAGTAGTGACGTCCAGTTAGAGTGGCAAGTAGTGACGTCCAGTTAGAGTGGCAAGTAGTGACGTCCAGTTAGAGTAGCAAGTGATGACGTCCAGTTAGAGTGGCAAGTGATGACGTCCAGTTAGAGTAGCAAGTAGTGACGTCCAGTTAGAGTGGCAAGTAGTGACGTCCAGTTAGAGTGGCAAGTAGTGACGTCCAGTTAGAGTGGCAAGTAGTGACGTCCAGTTAGAGTGGCAAGTAGTGACGTCCAGTTAGAGTGGCAAGTAGTGACGTCCAGTAAGAGTGGCAAGTAGTGACGTCCAGTTAGAGTGGCAAGTAGTGACGTCCAGTAAGAGTAGCAAGTGATGACGTCCAGTTAGAGTGGCAAGTGATGACGTCCAGTTAGAGTGGCAAGTGATGACGTCCAGTTAGAGTGGCAAGTAGTGACGTCCAGTTAGAGTGGCAAGTAGTGAAGTCCAGTTAGAGTGACCAGTAGTGACGTCCAGTTAGAGTAGCAAGTAGTGACGTCCAGTTAGAGTGGCAAGTAGTGACGTTCAGTTAGAGTAGCAAGTAGTGACGTCCAGTTCGAGTAGCAAGTAGTAACGTCCAGTTAGAGTAGCAAGTAGTGACGTCCAGTTAGAGTAGCAAGTAGTGACGTCCAGTTAGAGTGGCAAGTAGTGACGTCTAGTTAGAGTGGCAAGTAGTGACGTCCAGTTAGAGTGGCAAGTAGTGACGTCCAGTTAGAGTGGCAAGTAGTGACGTCCAGTTAGAGTGGCAAGTAGTGACGTCCAGTTAGAGTGGCAAGTGATGACGTCCAGTTAGAGTGGCAAGTGATGACGTGCAGTTAGAGTGGCAAGTAGTGACGTCCAGTTAGAGTGGCAAGCAGTGACGTCCAGTTAGAGTGGCAAGTAGTGACGTCCAGTAAGAGTAGCAAGTGATGACGTCCAGTTAGAGTGGCAAGTGATGACGTTGTAGTGTGTAAGTAGATATGTAAGTACATGTATGTAACTAATTATATTAATAAAGAGTCTTAATCGAACCACAGTCGTATACACTCGTCTACACCTATCTCCCGCCTTTACATGGCGACCCTGCCAGTCGGCGCAGCCCTGCGCCAGCGCGCGACGCGCATATTAAAATAATGTAGTTACATACTAAGTAACGTGAAAACTTAGAAGAAAATAAGAAACAGAAATAATGAAGACAATCAATAAAAATATATGAAGTAAGAAGAAATAAATTATAAGAATATTATTTATAAATGAAGATATAATTATGTATGAAATAAATAAGAATAATGAAAAGAGAAGATTTTAGAATGTCAAGAAATGAAAATGAAGACCCGAATAAAGAATAAAATGAAATAAAGAAAATGCTATACAAATGAAGAATTCTAAGAAATGGTTTGTGAAGAATTAAGTTAAGAATAAAGAAGAAAGAATATAAGAAGATGTTCGAGTGGAGTCCAGGGATATCCCGGCCCAAGGAGTCCAGGGTATAGCCCGGCCCACCCATCAGGCAGCAGCTACGCCAGCAGCACTGCATGATCGAGCCTCGCGAACGTCTCATCTCATCTCTCCATGAGGAAGACACATATCTTTTATTATAATTCATTTAGTTAAGTATTTTTCATAACATTATTATATTAATTTTAAAACTTAAAATGAGTAATTTTGTAGAAATTAATAGAAACAGAATATTGATATTACAGACTAGTTAATTTTATTAAGTTTTGCTAGATTTTTTTTTATTTGATATGTTCATATTTTGATTAGCTAATTCATATGTTAAATTTTGACGTGAGCAGTTTTAATTTTATTTATCGGTACAATTAATAATTAAAATGGCTGATAACTTTGATTTAGAAACAGCTATAGAATTATTACCGGTTATGACAGGAGAAGAAAATGTAACAAGACAATTAATTGATAGTATAGATTTTTATAACAGTATCATAAATGACAGTTCAAAACAATTACTGATAGATTTTGTATTAAAAACTAGACTGACCAAAAATGCTAAATTTATGTTAAAAGAAAATTATGATGACGTAGGAAAATTATTAGAGGACATGAAAATTAATTTACTACCAAAAAAGTCATTTGTTGCATTACAGAAACAACTATTTAATTGTAGACAAGGAAACAGATCAATTAAAACTTTTGGCTCACACGTTGAATATCTATTTACCGAATTAACTTTGGCACAATCTGATGGTGATTCAGTGAAACGTAATATACTTAGGCCTATTAATGAAAAATTTGCAATAGACTGTTTTAGGAAAGGCTTAAACAACACAAATATTAGTATTATTTTAGCGGTTAGACAATATGAATCGTTATCGCAAGCTATTCAAACTGCAATAGATGAGGAAGTTATGGTCAAAAGTAGTGGAATTTCTTATGATCGTAGACATTATAAATATATTGATAGATCTCAAAGTTTATATTCCAAACATACCTATAGTTTAAATAATGTGTCACCACGCAAATATTTTCATGTTGATCAGTCGAATACCATATTTGCGCAACAGATTCAGGTATCCAGTAGCGAGTGCATTCCGCAAGCTCAGCGATTAGCGCCGAGTGAGTCGTCCGAGTGCATTAATATGAACAACTTGAACCATAAAGTAATGAAATTAGATTCCAATGTTAGCCTCGTGTGTTCTAGTACTTTGAATAATAATATTACCGATACAAACGTAACTTGTAAAGAACAAGAATTAAGCATACATAGTATACCAATAGAGATACCTCAATCAAATAATATTAATAAATTAAAGAAAAAGAGACAAATAAATAAAGATATAGAGCTTATTATAGGAAATAATATTGATAATCATATTAAAAGTAAAAAGATAGTTATGTCAAATGAAGGATTTTGTTTTTATAGGATTTCGAAAAAGAAGTTATATTTAGACTTTAAGTTTTTAGCGTTAGGAGAAAATTTTGTGAAAGATGTAGAAGATTTGTGTAGAAATAAAAATATTAAGGAGTTGAAGATTAAGAAAAGTAAGAATAGTAGGAAATATATAAAGAAGTTTGTACAATTAATGAGTAAATATAATATTGATTGTCCTAAAGTAAGAATAAATAATGAAATTATCGATACAAGAGTAAAGATGAATAAAGTTAAACATAGAGAAAGTAATGGGAATAAATGTATTTTGCCGACAAATGAGCAAAGAATAAATAATGAGAATAAGGTGTTAAAGACAAACGATAAATGGTCAAATATGAACCTTAGTGATAATGAGAAATATGAAACTTCAGTAAACTGTAAGGTACACAGAAAATTATGTAATGAAAATGTGTTTTTTTTTTTTTTTTTTTTTTTTTTTTTATGGAAAAAGGGGGCAAACTGGCAAGAGGCTCACCTGATGGAAAGTGATCACCGCCGCCCATGAACATCTGCAACACCAAAGGGCTTGCAAATGCGTTGCCGGCCTTTCAGGAAAGAATATGCTCTCTTCTTGAAGGTTCCCAGGTCGTAACGGTTATACGAGAAGAAGAATTTTGTTGACATGTGTAAAAGGTATGAAAATTATGACGAGCGTTCCGTAGGTATAACTTAGATTAAAATTATGTAATAAGACAATTTCTATATTTTTTTGT
The DNA here is from genome assembly GCA_905220505.1 of Laothoe populi. Classification (NCBI taxonomy): domain Eukaryota; kingdom Metazoa; phylum Arthropoda; class Insecta; order Lepidoptera; family Sphingidae; genus Laothoe; species Laothoe populi. The sequence continues at coordinate 1,265,212 of HG992162.1, read as the reverse complement.
ATTCAGTAAAAATTTTATTTTTGATGTTTTCCATAATTGTGTATCAAATATAATAATTTTTATTTTTGTATACTTTGTTCTAAAAAAAATAAGAATGTAATAACATTTTATTTTTTTCTCAAAAAGGGAAGGTGTAGTGTGTAAGTAGATATGTAAGTACATGTATGTAACTAATTATATTAATAAAGAGTCTTAATCGAACCACAGTCGTATACACTCGTCTACACCTATCTCCCGCCTTTACAACGTCCAGTTAGAGTGGCAAGTGATGTCGTGCAGTTAGAGTGGCAAGTAGTGACGTCCAGTTAGAGTGGCAAGCAGTGACGTCCAGTTAGAGTGGCAAGTAGTGACGTCCAGTAAGAGTAGCAAGTGATGACGTCCAGTTAGAGTGGCAAGTGATGACGTCCAGTTAGAGTGGCAAGTAGTGACGTCCAGTTAGAGTGGCAAGTAGTGAAGTCCAGTTAGAGTGGCAAGTAGTGACGTCCAGTTAGAGTGGCAAGTAGTGACGTCCAGTTAGAGTGGCAAGTAGTGACGTCCAGTAAGAGTGGCAAGTAGTGACGTCCAGTTAGAGTGGCAAGTAGTGACGTCCAGTAAGAGTAGCAAGTGATGACGTCCAGTTAGAGTGGCAAGTGATGACGTCCAGTTAGAGTGGCAAGTAGTGACGTCCAGTTAGAGTGGCAAGTAGTGAAGTCCAGTTAGAGTGGCAAGTAGTGACGTCCAGTTAGAGTGGCAAGTAGTGACGTCCAGTTAGAGTGGCAAGTAGTGACGTCCAGTAAGAGTGGCAAGTAGTGACGTCCAGTTAGAGTGGCAAGTAGTGACGTCCAGTTAGAGTGGCAAGTAGTGACGTCCAGTTACAGTGGCAAGTAGTGACGTCCAGTTAGAGTGGCAAGTGATGACGTCCAGTTAGAGTAGCAAGTGATGACGTCCAGTTAGAGTAGCAATTGATGATGTCCAGTTAGAGTAGCAAGTGATGACGTCCAGTTAGAGTTGCAAGTGATGACGTCCAGTTAGAGTGGCAAGTAGTGACGTCCAGTTAGAGTGGCAAGTAGTGACGTCCAGTTAGAATGGCAAGTAGTGACGTCCAGTTAGAGTGGCAAGTAGTGACGTCCAGTTAGTGGCAAGTAGTGACGTCCAGTTAGAGTGGCAAGTAGTGAAGTCCAGTTAGAGTGGCAAGTAGTGACGTCCAGTTAGAGTGGCAAGTAGTGACGTCCAGTTAGAGTAGCAAGTAGTGACGTCCAGTTAGAGTGGCAAGTAGTGACGTCTAGTTAGAGTGGCAAGTAGTGACGTCCAGTTAGAGTGGCAAGTAGTGACGTCCAGTTAGAGTGGCAAGTGATGACGTCCAGTTAGAGTGGCAAGTAGTGACGTCCAGTTAGAGTGGCAAGTAGTGAAGTCCAGTTAGAGTGGCAAGTAGTGACGTCCAGTTAGAGTGGCAAGTAGTGACGTCCAGTTACAGTGGCAAGTAGTGACGTCCAGTTAGAGTGGCAAGTAGTGACGTCCAGTTAGAGTAGCAAGTAGTGACGTCCAGTTAGAGTGGCAAGTAGTGACGTCTAGTTAGAGTGGCAAGTAGTGACGTCCAGTTAGAGTGGCAAGTAGTGACGTCCAGTTAGAGTGGCAAGTAGTGACGTCCAGTTACAGTGGCAAGTAGTGACGTCCAGTTACAGTGGCAAGTAGTGACGTCCAGTTAGAGTGGAAAGTAGTGACGTCCAGTTAGAGTGGCAAGTAGTGACGTCCAGTAAGATTGGCAAGTAGTGACGTCCAGTTAGAGTGGCAAGCAGTGACGTCCAGTTAGAGTAGCAAGTAGTGACGTCCAGTTAGAGTGGCAAGTGATGACGTCCAGTTAGAGTGGCAAGTGATGTCGTGCAGTTAGAGTGGCAAGTAGTGACGTCCAGTTAGAGTGGCAAGCAGTGACGTCCAGTTAGAGTGGCAAGTAGTGACGTCCAGTAAGAGTAGCAAGTGATGACGTCCAGTTAGAGTGGCAAGTGATGACGTCCAGTTAGAGTGGCAAGTAGTGACGTCCAGTTAGAGTGGCAAGTAGTGACGTCCAGTTAGAGTGGCAAGTAGTGACGTCCAGTAAGAGTGGCAAGTAGTGACGTCCAGTTAGAGTGGCAAGTAGTGACGTCCAGTTAGAGTGGCAAGTAGTGACGTCCAGTTACAGTGGCAAGTAGTGACGTCGAGTTAGAGTGGCAAGCAGTGACGTCCAGTTAGAGTGGCAAGTAGTGACGTCCAGTTAGAGTGGCAAGTGATGACGTCCAGTTAGAGTTGCAAGTGATGACGTCCAGTTAGAGTGGCAAGTAGTGACATCCAGTTAGAGTGGCAAGTAGTGACGTCCAGTTAGAGTGGCAAGTAGTGACGTCCAGTAAGAGTAGCAAGTGATGACGTCCAGTTAGAGTGGCAAGTAGTGACGTCCAGTTAGAATGGCAAGTAGTGACGTCCAGTTAGAGTGGCAAGTAGTGACGTCCAGTTAGTGGCAAGTAGTGACGTCCAGTAAGAGTGGCAAGTAGTGAAGTCCAGTTAGAGTGGCAAGTAGTGACGTCCAGTTAGAGTGGCAAGTAGTGACGTCCAGTTAGAGTAGCAAGTAGTGACGTCCAGTTAGAGTGGCAAGTAGTGACGTCTAGTTAGAGTGGCAAGTAGTGACGTCCAGTTAGAGAAGCAAGTAGTGACGTCCAGTTCGAGTAGCAAGTAGTAACGTCCAGTTAGAGTGGCAAGTAGTGACGTCCAGTTAGAGTAGCAAATGATGACGTCCAGTTAGAGTAGCAATTGATGACGTCCAGTTAGAGTAGCAAGTGATGACGTCCAGTTAGTGGCAAGTAGTGACGTCCAGTTAGAGTGGCAAGTAGTGAAGTCCAGTTAGAGTGGCAAGTAGTGACGTCCAGTTAGAGTGGCAAGTAGTGACGTCCAGTTAGAGTGGCAAGTAGTGACGTCCAGTAAGAGTGGCAAGTAGTGACGTCCAGTTAGAGTGGCAAGTAGTGACGTCCAGTTAGAGTGGCAAGCAGTGACGTCCAGTTAGAGTGGCAAGTAGTGACGTCCAGTAAGAGTAGCAAGTGATGACGTCCAGTTAGAGTGGCAAGTGATGACGTCCAGTTAGAGTGGCAAGTAGTGACGTCCAGTTAGAGTGGCAAGTAGTGACGTCCAGTTAGAGTAGCAAGTAGTGACGTCCAGTTAGAGTGGCAAGTAGTGACGTCTAGTTAGAGTGGCAAGTAGTGACGTCCAGTTAGAGTGGCAAGTAGTGACGTCCAGTTAGAGTGGCAAGTAGTGACGTCCAGTTACAGTGGCAAGTAGTGACGTCCAGTTACAGTGGCAAGTAGTGACGTCCAGTTAGAGTGGAAAGTAGTGACGTCCAGTTAGAGTGGCAAGTAGTGACGTCCAGTAAGATTGGCAAGTAGTGACGTCCAGTTAGAGTGGCAAGCAGTGACGTCCAGTTAGAGTAGCAAGTAGTGACGTCCAGTTAGAGTGGCAAGTGATGACGTCCAGTTAGAGTGGCAAGTGATGTCGTGCAGTTAGAGTGGCAAGTAGTGACGTCCAGTTAGAGTGGCAAGCAGTGACGTCCAGTTAGAGTGGCAAGTAGTGACGTCCAGTAAGAGTAGCAAGTGATGACGTCCAGTTAGAGTGGCAAGTGATGACGTCCAGTTAGAGTGGCAAGTAGTGACGTCCAGTTAGAGTGGCAAGTAGTGAAGTCCAGTTAGAGTGGCAAGTAGTGACGTCCAGTTAGAGTGGCAAGTAGTGACGTCCAGTTAGAGTGGCAAGTAGTGACGTCCAGTAAGAGTGGCAAGTAGTGACGTCCAGTTAGAGTGGCAAGTAGTGACGTCCAGTTAGAGTGGCAAGTAGTGACGTCCAGTTACAGTGGCAAGTAGTGACGTCGAGTTAGAGTGGCAAGCAGTGACGTCCAGTTAGAGTGGCAAGTAGTGACGTCCAGTTAGAGTGGCAAGTGATGACGTCCAGTTAGAGTTGCAAGTGATGACGTCCAGTTAGAGTGGCAAGTAGTGACATCCAGTTAGAGTGGCAAGTAGTGACGTCCAGTTAGAGTGGCAAGTAGTGACGTCCAGTTAGAGTGGCAAGTAGTGACGTCCAGTAAGAGTAGCAAGTGATGACGTCCAGTTAGAGTGGCAAGTAGTGACGTCCAGTTAGAATGGCAAGTAGTGACGTCCAGTTAGAGTGGCAAGTAGTGACGTCCAGTTAGTGGCAAGTAGTGACGTCCAGTAAGAGTGGCAAGTAGTGAAGTCCAGTTAGAGTGGCAAGTAGTGACGTCCAGTTAGAGTGGCAAGTAGTGACGTCCAGTTAGAGTAGCAAGTAGTGACGTCCAGTTAGAGTGGCAAGTAGTGACGTCTAGTTAGAGTGGCAAGTAGTGACGTCCAGTTAGAGAAGCAAGTAGTGACGTCCAGTTCGAGTAGCAAGTAGTAACGTCCAGTTAGAGTGGCAAGTAGTGACGTCCAGTTAGAGTAGCAAATGATGACGTCCAGTTAGAGTAGCAATTGATGACGTCCAGTTAGAGTAGCAAGTGATGACGTCCAGTTAGTGGCAAGTAGTGACGTCCAGTTAGAGTGGCAAGTAGTGAAGTCCAGTTAGAGTGGCAAGTAGTGACGTCCAGTTAGAGTGGCAAGTAGTGACGTCCAGTTAGAGTGGCAAGTAGTGACGTCCAGTAAGAGTGGCAAGTAGTGACGTCCAGTTAGAGTGGCAAGTAGTGACGTCCAGTTAGAGTGGCAAGCAGTGACGTCCAGTTAGAGTGGCAAGTAGTGACGTCCAGTAAGAGTAGCAAGTGATGACGTCCAGTTAGAGTGGCAAGTGATGACGTCCAGTTAGAGTGGCAAGTAGTGACGTCCAGTTAGAGTGGCAAGTAGTGAAGTCCAGTTAGAGTGGCAAGTAGTGACGTCCAGTTATAGTGGCAAGTAGTGACGTCCAGTTAGAGTGGCAAGTAGTGACGTCCAGTAAGAGTGGCAAGTAGTGACGTCCAGTTAGAGTGGCAAGTAGTGAAGTCCAGTTAGAGTGGCAAGTAGTGACGTCCAGTTAGAGTGGCAAGTAGTGACGTCCAGTTAGAGTGGCAAGTAGTGACGTCCAGTAAGAGTAGCAAGTGATGACGTCCAGTTAGAGTGGCAAGTGATGACGTCCAGTTAGAGTGGCAAGTAGTGACGTCCAGTTAGAATGGCAAGTAGTGACGTCCAGTAAGAGTGGCAAGTAGTGACGTCCAGTTAGTGGCAAGTAGTGAAGTCCAGTTAGAGTGGAAAGTAGTGACGTCCAGTTAGAGTGGCAAGTAGTGACGTCCAGTTAGAGTGGCAAGTAGTGACGTCCAGTTAGAGTGGCAAGTAGTGACGTCCAGTAAGAGTGGCAAGTAGTGACGTCCAGTTAGAGTGGCAAGTAGTGACGTCCAGTTAGAGTGGCAAGTAGTGACGTCCAGTTACAGTGGCAAGTAGTGACGTCCAGTTAGAGTGGCAAGTGATGACGTCCAGTTAGAGTAGCAAGTGATGACGTCCAGTTAGAGTAGCAATTGATGATGTCCAGTTAGAGTAGCAAGTGATGACGTCCAGTTAGAGTTGCAAGTGATGACGTCCAGTTAGAGTGGCAAGTAGTGACGTCCAGTTAGAGTGGCAAGTAGTGACGTCCAGTTAGAATGGCAAGTAGTGACGTCCAGTTAGAGTGGCAAGTAGTGACGTCCAGTTAGAGTGGAAAGTAGTGACGTCCAGTTAGAGTGGCAAGTAGTGACGTCCAGTAAGATTGGCAAGTAGTGACGTCCAGTTAGAGTGGCAAGCAGTGACGTCCAGTTAGAGTGGCAAGTGATGACGTCCAGTTAGAGTGGTAAGTAGTGACGTCCAGTTAGAGTAGCAAGTAGTGACGTCCAGTTACAGTGGCAAGTAGTGACGTCCAGTTAGAGTGGAAAGTAGTGACGTCCAGTTAGAGTGGCAAGTAGTGACGTCCAGTAAGATTGGCAAGTAGTGACGTCCAGTTAGAGTGGCAAGCAGTGACGTCCAGTTAGAGTGGCAAGTGATGACGTCCAGTTAGAGTGGCAAATGATGACGTGCAGTTAGAGTGGCAAGTAGTGACGTCCAGTTAGAGTGGCAAGCAGTGACGTCCAGTTAGAGTGGCAAGTAGTGACGTCCAGTAAGAGTAGCAAGTGATGACGTCCAGTTAGAGTGGCAAGTGATGACGTCCAGTTAGAATGGCAAGTAGTGACGTCTAGTTAGAGTGGCAAGTAGTGACGTCCAGTTAGAGTGGCAAGTAGTGACGTCCAGTTAGAGTAGCAAGTAGTGACGTCCAGTTAGAGTGGCAAGTAGTGACGTCTAGTTAGAGTGGCAAGTAGTGACGTCCAGTTAGAGTGGCAAGTAGTGACGTCCAGTAAGAGTGGCAAGTAGTGACGTCCAGTTAGAGTGGCAAGTAGTGAAGTCCAGTTAGAGTGGCAAGTAGTGACGTCCAGTTAGAGTGGCAAGTAGTGACGTCCAGTTAGAGTGGCAAGTATCGACGTCCAGTTAGAGTGGCAAGTAGTGACGTCTAGTTAGAGTGGCAAGTAGTGACGTCCAGTTAGAGTGGCAAGTAGTGACGTCCAGTTACAGTGGCAAGTAGTGACGTCCAGTTAGAGTGGAAAGTAGTGACATCCAGTTAGAGTGGCAAGTAGTGACGTCCAGTTAGAGTGGCAAGTGATGACGTCCAGTTAGAGTTGCAAGTGATGACGTCCAGTTAGAGTAGCAACTAGTGACGTCCAGTTAGAGTGGCAAGTAGTGACGTCCAGTTAGAGTGGCAAGTAGTGACGTCCAGTTAGAGTGGCAAGTAGTGACGTCCAGTTAGAGTAGCAAGTGATGACGTCCAGTTGGAGTGGCAAGTGATGACGTCCAGTTAGAGTGGCAAGTAGTGACGTCCAGTTAGAGTGGCAAGTAGTGACGTACAGTTAGAGTTGCAAGTGATGACGTCCAGTTAGAGTAGCAACTAGTGACGTCCAGTTAGAGTGGCAAGTAGTGACGTCCAGTTAGAGTGGCAAGTAGTGACGTCCAGTAAGAGTAGCAAGTGATGACGTCCAGTTAGAGTGGCAAGTGATGACGTCCAGTTAGAATGGCAAGTAGTGACGTCTAGTTAGAGTGGCAAGTAGTGACGTCCAGTTAGAGTGGCAAGTAGTGACGTCCAGTTAGAGTAGCAAGTAGTGACGTCCAGTTAGAGTGGCAAGTAGTGACGTCTAGTTAGAGTGGCAAGTAGTGACGTCCAGTTAGAGTGGCAAGTAGTGACGTCCAGTAAGAGTGGCAAGTAGTGACGTCCAGTTAGAGTGGCAAGTAGTGAAGTCCAGTTAGAGTGGCAAGTAGTGACGTCCAGTTAGAGTGGCAAGTAGTGACGTCCAGTTAGAGTGGCAAGTAGTGACGTCCAGTTAGAGTGGCAAGTAGTGACGTCCAGTTACAGTGGCAAGTAGTGACGTCCAGTTAGAGTGGCAAGTAGTGACGTCTAGTTAGAGTGGCAAGTAGTGACGTCCAGTTAGAGTGGCAAGTAGTGACGTCCAGTTACAGTGGCAAGTAGTGACGTCCAGTTAGAGTGGAAAGTAGTGACATCCAGTTAGAGTGGCAAGTAGTGACGTCCAGTTAGAGTGGCAAGTGATGACGTCCAGTTAGAGTTGCAAGTGATGACGTCCAGTTAGAGTAGCAACTAGTGACGTCCAGTTAGAGTGGCAAGTAGTGACGTCCAGTTAGAGTGGCAAGTAGTGACGTCCAGTTAGAGTGGCAAGTAGTGACGTCCAGTTAGAGTAGCAAGTGATGACGTCCAGTTGGAGTGGCAAGTGATGACGTCCAGTTAGAGTGGCAAGTAGTGACGTCCAGTTAGAGTGGCAAGTAGTGACGTACAGTTAGAGTAGCAAGTGTTGATATATAGAACGCAATGAACGCCTGATCAAATTATCGGAGCAAATACTACACATCAACGTACTGCTTGCATTCATTCATAATTCTCTCTGTCTGTATCCGTCAAGTCATACCACGTACGCTCTGTATCATTTAATATTAAATCTGTCCGAATCTAAGTTATCTTGTATTATTCCATCAGGTTATGGGCCCAGGCCGACCTGCAAAAGTTGTTCAGTAAAGTTGTGCCGTAATAAAATTAGTAACAAAAGTAATTAATTAACATAACCAAAAAATTAGTTTTTCGGTCGCCGGAATTTTATTCATTTTCAGCTTACATATCAAATAATGGCATCAAACAATCCTATGATGGCAATTGACAAGCTCACTGGCCGGAACAACTGGACAAGCTGGAGTTTTGCCGTGAGAGCTTATATGGAACACGAGGAGTTGTGGGAATGTATAGACTGTGGAACTACAGACACAAAAAATGACTTTTAAGCGAAGTCGAAGCTTATACTCTTAGTGGATTCCATGTTATATGTTCATATACAAGATGCAAAAACAGCGAAAGAGGTATGGGACAATTTATTAAATGCATTCCAGGACTCAGGTCTACTCCGTAAAGTTGGTTTATTGAAAGACCTAATAAACACAACATTAGAGACAAGTACTAGCGTGGAAGATTATGTGAACAAATTAATGTCGTCAGCTCACAAGTTACGAAATATATCTTTTCATGTGGATGATGAGTGGCTCGGCACACTCATGTTGGCAGGCTTGCCGGATATTTACAAGCCAATGATAATGGGCATAGAGAGTTCAGGTGTAAAAATTAGTGCTGATTTAATAAAAACCAAGCTATTACAAGAGGTAACATCAACAGACACTACCGCATTTTACACAAACTCCAAATATATGAAGCCAGGTAAACAGTCTCAGTCAAAATCAAAAGGTCCTCGATGCTTTCAGTGTAACAAGCATGGGCACTTAGCTAAAAATTGTTGGTACAGGAAAGATAAAGATAAGTCTGAGGTTAAAACTAAGAAAAATAATAATGGTTTTATAGCAGCTTTTTCAGCCATGCAGGTTAGTGACAAGATGAATTGGTATGTGGATTCTGGCGCATCAACCCACATGACTATGCACCGGGAATGGCTGGTAAACGAGACAGCTCCACCTGTTAAACATATAAGAATTGCTGACAACAAGGTGTTACATGTCGAAAGCTGCGGTGATGTTATAATACAGGTACCTAATAAGTCTGGCAACAATGGATCAATTCAGGTTAGAAATGTTTTATTTATACCAGAATTAGCCACGAATTTGCTCTCTGTGAGTAAGATAATTAAAGCAGGCTGTAAAGTAGATTTTAATGCAGATGGCTGTCAGATAAAAAACCAAAATGGGCAAATGGTGGCTAGTGCTACACTGATAAACGATACTTACAGACTTAAAGTTTATGATAATGTTAACCGAGCGATGGCAGCTTCTGCAGAGTCTGATACATATTTGTGGCACCAACGTTTGGGCCACCTAAATTTTTCTGATATGAAGAAACTTCGAAACTGCACTACCGGTTTCAAATTGTCTCCGTTTAAAGAAAATATAACATGTGTTAGTTGTATAGAAGGAAAGCAGACCAGACAGCCATTTCCAAGTGAAGGCGCCCGAGCAACAGAGTTGCTAGAAGTCATCCACTCCGATGTATGTGGACCGTTACAAACAGTATCACTTGGAGGTGCCAGGTACTTTGTCACCTTCATAGACGATTTTTCACGTAAAGTGTTTGTATACCCTATTAAAAATAAATCAGAGGTACTGGAAAAATTTATAGAATTTAAAAATAGGGTCGAAAATGAATTAAACAGAAAAATAAAAAAGTTGAGGACTGACAATGGAAATGAATACATAAATAGATGTTTTTCTAGTTTCTTAAAGCAGTTTGGCATATTGCATCAAAATACCAACCCATATACCCCAGAACAAAATGGTTTAAGTGAGCGCATGAATAGAACATTAATAGAAAGGTCTAAATGTATGTTGTTGAATGCTCAATTACAGAAATGCTACTGGGGAGAAGCAGTTGTTACAGCAGCTCATATTATCAATCGTTCACCGACAAGAGCCCTCTCCTACATCACCCCAGAGGAAGTGTGGTCAGGCAAGAAACCTGATTTAAACCATTTAAAGATTTTTGGCTGCAAAGCAATGGTGCATATACCTAGAGAACGTAGACAAAAATTAGATGCTAAATCATGTGAATTGATTTTTGTTGGGTATAGTGACTGTGTGAAGGGTTACCGTTTCATTAATCCTAAAACCAAACAAGCAATAACGAGCAGAGATGTTGTATTCCTCGAAGGTACTGTAGATAGAAATTTAATAAGAAACGAGTCAGCTCCTGAAAAAGAAAAAATAATTAGTTTTATTAAATTAGCAAGAATTAATTAGCAAGAATTAATTAGCAAGAATAATGAAAATAAAATAAACAATGAAAAGTTACACTTACCTTTACCTAAAATTATTCATTTACCGACTTCTGAAGAAAACTGTTCTTTTGATGATCCTGATAATAATGAAGAGTCAAACTTAATGTTACAAAATATGAGCATAACGTCAGTCTCATCACACTATTCTGATCCTGATGATGATACCTACATACCTGATGAAAGAGTTGAAATTCCACAGTTTAAGAGGATTCTTCCACGTCGAGGTGAAATATATGTAACAGATCCACCAAGCCCGGAAAATAATGAAGCTACAGATACATCATTTGTTTTTATGAATGGTGAGTCTGCTATGGGTATTTTAGATAATGATCCACAAAGCCTTTCCGAAGCAATTGAGAGCAAAAAGGCAGATAAATGGATAGAAGCCATGAAAGAAGAATACCAATCTTTACTTTTTAATAATACATGGATACTGGTTGATTTACCCCCAAATAGGAAAGTTATACCAACCAAGTGGGTCTATAAAACAAAGACTGATGAGTATGGTAATATCACAAGGTATAAAGCACGACTGGTCATTAAAGGTTTCCAACAAAAGAAAGGTATTGATTACCATGAAATTTATGCACCCGTGGTACGCTACTCCTCTATCAGATATGTTATTGGTTTAGCTGCTAAATATAATCTGAAAATTCATTAGATGGATGCTGTTTCTGCGTTTTTACAGGGTGACATAGAAGAAGAAATATTCATGGAACAACTACCATATTTTAAAGAAAGCAACAAAGTATGTAGACTTAATAAGTCCATATACGGCCTTAAACAGGCCAGTAGACAATGGAATAAGAAGTTAAATTCTATTCTACTAGAAATTGGTTTGTCTCGGTCAAAAGTAGATCCATGCATATACTACAAAATAATTAGTGAACAGGATATACTATTTTTAACAGTATATGTTGATGATATTTTATGTATCTACAACAATGAACAAACAGCGTTGGAAATAAAAAAAAAAGTTGAATGAAAAGTTTCACATTAAAGATTTGGGTGTAGCAAAATGCTGTATTGGCTTCAGAATTCATCAAAATATTGCTAAGAATGAAATTTCCTTGGACCAAGCATATACATAGAAAAAATACTTACCCGTTTCAATATGAGTGACTGTAAACCTGTATACACACCATGTGAACCAAATTTACAATTACAAAAGGCAAACAATGAAGAAGAAATATTAAAAAACATTCCTTATCAAGAATTAATAGGATGTTTGCTATACTTATCACAGGGTACCAGGCCCGATATGGCATATATTGTAGGTCAATTAAGCAGATATAATAATAAGCCAACAGCACAACACTGGACTGCTGCCAAAAGATTACTGAGATACTTGAAGGCTACACAATATGTAAAATTGATATTCAAGAAAAACAATGATAATATTGTTGGTTACTGTGATGCCAACTGGGCAACGGACACTGAAGACAGAAGATCATATTCTGGATATGTTTTTACATTTCAGGGTGCTGCTATTAGCTGGTGTTCGAAAAGGCAGCCTACTATTGCTCTGTCGAGCACCGAATCTGAGTATATGTCCCTGGCCACAGCTGTACAGGAAGCTATCTGGCTCAAACAGTTGGAGGAAGGTTTCTGGCCTGTACTGTCAGGTACACCAATTTTAATTTTCTGTGATAATCAAAGTGCTATCAGCATTTCAGGTAACGACATGTACAAAGCACGAAGCAAGCACATTGATGTACGTTATCATTTTGTGAGGGAACGCATTTCAAATAACCAGGTCATCGTTCGCTACAAGAATACTCAGGACATGATAGCAGACGTTCTAACGAAAGGACTACACCGGCCGAAGCACAAGCACTTTATTGAAGCCATGGGTTTGCGTTCAGAGGAGGGTGTTGATATATAGAACGCAATGAACGCCTGATCAAATTATCGGAGCAAATACTACACATCAACGTACTGCTTGCATTCATTCATAATTCTCTCTGTCTGTATCCGTCAAGTCATACCACGTACGCTCTGTATCATTTAATATTAAATCTGTCCGAATCTAAGTAATCTTGTATTATTCCATCAGCAAGTAGTGACGGCCAGTTAGTGGCAAGTAGTGACGTCCAGTTAGAGTGGCAAGTAGTGAAGTCCAGTTAGAGTGGCAAGTAGTGACGTCCAGTTAGAGTGGCAAGTAGTGACGTCCAGTTGGAGTGGCAAGTAGTGACGTCCAGTTAGAGTGGCAAGTAGTGACGTCCATTTAGAGTGGCAAGTAGTGACGTCCAGTTAGAGTGGCAAGTGATGACGTCCAGTTAGAGTAGCAAGTGATGACGTCCAGTTAGAGTAGCAAGTGATGACGTCCAGTTAGAGTTGCAAGTGATGACGTCCAGTTAGAGTAGCAAGTAGTCACGTCCAGTTAGAGTGGCAAGTAGTGACGTCCAGTTAAAGTGGCAAGTAGTGACGTCTAGTTAGAGTGGCAAGTAGTGACGTCCAGTTAGAGTGGCAAGTAGTGACGTCCAGTTAGAGTGGCAAGTAGTGACGTCCAGTTAGAGTGGAAAGTAGTGACATCCAGTTAGAGTGGAAAGTAGTGACATCCAGTTAGAGTGGCAAGTAGTGACGTCCAGTTAGAGTGGCAAGTAGTGAAGTCCAGTTAGAGTGGCAAGTAGTGACGTCCAGTTAGAGTGGCAAGTAGTGAAGTCCAGTTAGAGTGGCAAGTAGTGACGTCCAGTTAGAATGGCAAGTAGTGACGTCCAGTTAGAGTGGCATGTAGTGACGTCCAGTTAGAGTAGCAAGTAGTGACGTCCAGTTAGAGTAGCAAGTAAGGACATCCCGTTAGAGTTGCAAGTGATGACGTCCAGTTAGAGTGGCATGTAGTGACGTCCAGTTAGAGTAGCAAGTACTAGAGACTATCCCGCCCACACACCCGCCATTGTAACTCCTGTTTAGCCAGGATCAACAAAGGCACGCATTTTTTCGACACCGAGTAATGAAACTCGGCGAGTCTCTGGGAATGCTTCATAACTGTCTTTTATCCCGCAACGAAATTAATCAAATAGAAATATAGGGAGGAGTTGGAAATATAAATTGTCCACTTCTCTCCATAGCAAAGCGGGAGACAAATACTGAACTAAAGAGGTATTAACCTCAATAAAGGACATTTACGTCTGGAGAAGCCAGACGTAAAGCACCACGGAATTTACTTAACGGGTCCTATCATGCGAGCTGTTACGCTTGATTCCAATAATAGGTATGGCAAAAACGCCGGAAAGCACGGAAATTCCTCCTAGTCTCCACAAGGTCCATATAGTCAGTTTGGGTAATTGTGATCATGTCGTACTTGTGGGTGATTTTAATGTTAATATTTTAAAGGCTAACGACCACAAAACAAAAAAGATTAATGACTTCTTAAAATGCCTTAGTCTTACTCAGTTCGTAACCTCACCGACTAACTTTACAGATACAAGTCAAACGTTGATAGACTTAGTGTGTACGGATCTTCCAGTGCGAGGCGTATCAGTTGTAGATTATAGAACTATATATGGTCATTCTGTCATCATCAGTGAATTTTATATTAGGCGCAATAAATTTAAACCTTATGTTGTAACTCGTAGGCCCATGCATTCGCTATATCAGTCTAGTCTTCAGGAAAGTTTAAAGATGCTTAACTGGGATAGCTTAAATAAATGTGTTTCTGTCGATCAGATGATCATTGAATTTAATCGTTTTATTAAATCAGTGTTCGACGCTCATGCTCCACTTAAAAAATGTCACATTAAAGAACCATCGTATCCATGGATTACAGACACTATCAAATTCATGATGAGGTTGCGGGACAATGCTTTGTCTAAGTACCATAAAACTGGGTCTGACTCTAAGAGACTATATTACAAGGAGTTAAAATCACTTGTGGTTAAATCTTTACACTGGGAAAAATGTGCTTATTACAAGAATAATATAAACAGCCAAATTAGATATCCCAAATTACTGTGGAAAAACTTAAAAAAGACCTTAATGTTAAAACACAATAAAGTAGAACTTCCGACTTTCTTTAATGACCCGAATATAATTAACTCTCACTTCCTAAATATACCTGGTAGTGAATCGACAAGTATCTCATCTTTAACCTATTTTGAATTCCATGAATATAGTAACAGTATATTTAGTATCATGCCAGCGTCTGAAAATACTATATTGCGATTATTACTGGGCCTTAAGTCTTGCGCAGAAGGCTGTGACGGCATAAATCTCAACATGTTAATGCTTACATCTCAGTACACCTTGAGTACATTAACAGATATGATCAATATGTCGATATCAACATGCACAGTCCCTAGCATTTGGAAAATTGCCACAGTAAGACCGATTCCAAAGATAGCCAATCCGCGTGATATTAAGGATCTGCGTCCAATCAGTATACTTCCATGTCTCTCAAAAGTCATGGAAAAGGTCGTATGTGAGCAAATGACGGATTATTTAGAAAAACACCGAATACTACCTGATCTGCAATCTGGTTTCAGAAAAAGGCGCAGTACATCAACGGCCCTGATCGATGTAGTTGACAATATTTTGTCTGCACAAGATAAGGGCATGTGTACTATACTGGTGTTGCTAGACTTTTCTCGCGCGTTTGATTGTATCAACATTTCTCTGTTGCTATCAAAATTACATTTTTATGGATTCGACCACAACGCTATAAAATGGTTTCATAGTTACCTAAGTAATCGTAAACAATACGTTGAGTTGCGACAGTGCGATGGTACAATCAGTAGATCAGACACTTCTTCATTGAAGCGGGGTGTACCCCAGGGTTCTATTTTGGGTCCAATTTTATTCATCTTATATTGTGCAGATATAACATCATCTATCCAACACAGCAGATATCACATATATGCTGATGACGTTCAATTATATATTTCTTTTCGACCACATGAATACCAGTCTGTAGTCAGCAAATTAAATGAAGATTTGGATGGAATATTGGCCTGGTCTGAAAACAACTGCCTTGCTCTGAACCCATCCAAAACCAAATATTTAGTATTTGGCACTTCCCACCAACTTTATAAGATGCCGAGTACCTTTAATGTGTTGTTGGGGGGGAACCCTCTAGAAAGAGTGGATGAAGCCAGAAACCTAGGGTTAATTATGGATCAAAATCTCCGTTTCGAGAAACATGTCGCTTCGGCAATACAAAATTGTTTTTACAGACTGAAGGTACTATATAAGATCAGACCCTATTTATCCCAAGATTTACGTATACAGTTAGTGGAGTCCTTAGTGTTATCCAAATTAAATTATGCAGACACGGTATATGGTCCAAGGTTATTGGCTCGCACTAAGCGGCTCATTCAAAGAATGCAAAATGCAACAGCTCGGTTTTGCTTTTCTGTACCACGTAGAGCGCATATCACACCATTTTTAAATCAACATGCTATTCTAAAAATGAATTCTAGGCGTAAGTTGCATTTAGCGTGTCTGTTGTTTGGTGTAATTAAGTACCAGGAGCCCTCATACTTATACAATAAGTTATCATGGATGTCAAGTAGAAGGGCATGTGCTAAAAATCAGCTAATGATACAGCAGCACAAGACTGCAACATTTGAGGGAAGCTTCCGTTACGCTGCATCGAAAGTGTGGAACAATATTCCACCGCCTCTGAGGCAAATAATCAGCTCGTTGGCTACTTTTAAATCAAAATTACGACTATATTTATTAAATGCTCAGCGTGACGGATGCAATATAAATAAGGACGTCTCTTTTATTTGATATTTTTTGTTCATTTATTATTATTTATATTTTTATATATATATATATATATATATATATATATATATATATATATATATTTGTTTTTATTGTTTATTTATTGTTGTTTACCTATTATTTTCAATATTATTTACAATTTTTTTATTATAATTTTTTATCCGAATGTATATTTATAATTTATATAATTAATTATATAAATTTATAATTTATGCTTGGGATTGTGTGTGCGTAGTTAGCCGGGGTCGCATTTCGCATTAACAAATTACTTCTTCGTTGGTTCATTGTGTCACTTTGTCTTAAATATATTCATTTAATTATTTTTTATTTATATATTATTTTTTTTCTTTTATTTTATAATACTCAAATTGTAGGTTCCGTGCGTCACTTATACGGGGTCTAGTTGAAAACCAGCGCTAAGCATACTGCCTAGCCTAATGCTGAACTAGAACCCATTCAGCATTTTTATGAGACACACTCTACCCGCTACCCTTTTTATTATATTTTTTTTTTTTTGCTTTTGTAGCCTCAATTATTTTTTTTTTTTTTTTTTTTTTTTTATCAGTATTTCTGTTTGTGTTGTGTCTCTTTATGTGCTGAATAAATGTTTTTCTTTCTTTCTTTCTTTCTATTCAACTCCAGATGTTATCTGCATACTGTCAAGCATAATGTTGCGCTCATTTTGCCAGAGACTACACTCCCAAAGAACATGATGCGCGGACTGTTCGTACTCACAGTTTGGTGTAGAACATGGGCACGCAGGCGAATCAACCAACCTAAATGAGAATAGTTTGCTCTTAAAGTTGCCATGACCGGTGAGAAATTGTGACACACAGTGATCAATTTCCAGCCAAGTTTTTGTTAGACGATCGCGAACCAAAGGAAAATACTGATATAAATGCCGCCCTTTAATTGAATTATCCCATCGACATTGCCATTCGTTTAGCAGTTCGTTGCATATTTCGGAACGCTGTTTAAAAAGTCTACCGATTCTCGAGAGTTCACGCTGCGTAACAAAGTTCTTGTCCATATCCTCTCTCGTAGAGTAATACATAGCGGCGCGACGCTGTGCCTCCAGATCGACTGGAAGTACACCCGCAAGGACAGGTAAAGCTTCAGTACTAACGGTTCTATACGCCTTACACAAGAATATCAACGCCAAACGCTGACTCTGGAGCAATTTTCTTCGCACGGCACCGATAGTAGCCCTATCAGCCCATACAGGTGATCCATAGCAAATACTGCTCAAGTAAGTAGCTCCATAGATAACTTTTAGTGTGTTAAAAGATAATCCCCACGTCGATGTGGATATCCTTGTCAAGGCATAAAAATTTCATTTCGACTTTTCCCCGACGGTTTTTATATGTTCTATGAATGAAAAGTTTCTCTCCAAAACTAGCCCTAGGTAGCAGACCGATTCTTTTCTTTTAATATTGATATTATTAAATTTTATTCGCGGTGGTGTTTTTAGAATGCCCTTTAAAAGTAACTGGTAAGTTTTGTGAGGTGCGAACGTCAGACGATTTCGTTCACCCCAATCGTGAATTAATTTTAAGCACGCACTAGCCAATTTTTCTAGTCCCGATCTACTATTAGACTGCACAAGCAAGAGCCCGTCGTCAGCATAGCCAGTTAAGGAGCAACCTTGAGGTAAAGGGAGTGCGAAGAAGTCGTCAAAGCCTAAATTCCACAAGTACGGACCGACTACTGAGCCTTGTGGACAACCCATCGTTAGCGCCTTCGACACTTCATGGTGACCAAGTTTTAGTTTGGTTGTGCCTAAAGAAAAGTATGAATATATAAGTGAATATATATTGTTAGGGCAACCTCGGATTTTCAGCTTAAGTAGTAGCATTGGCCACCACGCATTATCGAACGCACCGGAGATGTCCAAGAATATACCTAAGACGTATTTACTATTTGAATTGCAAACAGTTCTTCTAACCGATAACGCGGCGTCAACGGTAGATTTCCCTATAGTAAAACCGAATTGTTTCTCATGAAACTTTGGACCGCCCGGTATTAGCCTAGGAACAATAAGACGTTCAAGCAATTTACCTAAAGAAGGTAATAACGTTATGGGTCGATAAGATTTAGGGTCTTCTGGTGGCTTGTCACCACTTTTAGGTATTATCCGGATAAAACCACAGCGCCAAATTCGGGGAAAAACACCTTCTGCAATACACCGATTCAAAACTATTAGGATAGAATCGCCAGCCGCTTTACACGCTTCTTTGATCATTTTATTAGATATTTTGTCCTCACCGGAGGCTTTGTTCAAAGGTAAGGATCTAACGATATCGAAAAACTCTTCAAAAGACGGGAGATCCGACGAAGGGGTGTTCGGTGGTTCCGCGGCCCACATCCGTATTTGATTATGATATTCGTTATCACGCGCTACTGTATCGTCGGGTATAAGAGAGTTTAACAGGGTTTCCGTTGTGTCCTCTATACCAGTTGTATAGGTGTTGTTAATTTTAATATTCTGTACATAGGCCAGATTTATTGACCTATTTGCTTTAAATTCATGGCATAGAGGAGACCACGGACCCTCCCTATCTAGCCGTTCTACAATTTTACGTAATAAATTACCTTTTGATTTATGTACTGCAGCTTTATAATGCGACCTGGCAACCTTGAGAGAGATAAAAGCAGCTGTAAATGCATCTCCTGTGACACAACGTTTTTTAAGCCGGTTAAACCTCCTACGCGCCCTGCGAAAGGTACGGCGCAGATGAACTAGGTAGTTATTCCACCAATCACATCTACGAGTATTAGTGATGGGGCCCCGACCGATTGTGACGTCCGCACAGTATGTAAACGTGTCCGACATAATTTCGGCACACGTTTCAGCTGAGAGGTTATTGCGAGTAAAGTCCCCGGCATGCTGAGCAAATAAAGCGCTAAATAAATTCCAATCGGCACTTTTCGATTTATATCTATAATTAAAGGTGGTATAAAAAGGACCCTGCGTTAATCTAGGGATGAACTCGTACACAATCAGGCGATGGTCACTACACGACGCATCCGGAAGGACACGCCACCTATCTAGGTGAACGTCTCCACTAGAAAGTGTGACGTCAATAGAAGACTCGCCCGTAGGGCTGCAATATGTAGGTGGTGCATCGGGGGTATTGTGTATAATAAGATTCATTTCTGCGATGAAATCTTCGACGGCAGAACGCCTTTCTGCATCAGTAGAACGATACTTGCCATACCAAAGTATAGATGACGCATTAACGTCCGCGCCTATTATAACTTTCTGACCTACAAGAGACCGTAGTACATGACGGAGATGATGTATGTGAGGACCCACGGGGTCTGAATATGGGAAGTAACAGCTCACAACGTAAACCTTACAGCCCGGAGTTGAAACCTCTGCGACAGCACAGTGCGACGTCATAAGATTACGCACTGACGTGATGGTAAAAGTTGAATTGGATATGTAAATACCTGCTCGTGAACCGTTGTCTAGTTGTACCATCTTACTACGTAAACGCGCGTATTGGTATTGCTCTTGAACTAACACTATATCCAGCTTATATTCGCGAATTAACGCATTTAACTCCGACGTCGCGACTTTATCGTTGTGGAGATTTAATTGACCGATGATAAGATTATTATTCATATTAGAATTAATCAATACTGTGTCGAAAGAATAAGAAGTTCCAATTTATGTTTATATGTAGGACAGTCTTGCGACCCACATCTATGATCGTGGGATTTTTTAAAAATTTTGCATGACGCGCATACTGGTTTAAAATCCGAATTGGCTTTATGAGGACAAGCCCTAGTCTCATGTGTCTCCGCACAAATCGCACATGTCGGTATTTTCGCGGTGCAGAACTTATGCACGTGTCCGTAATGTTGACAGTTAAGGCATCGTACTATCTCAACATCATCTATGAAACGACAAGTTGCCCAATCAATAAACAATTTGTTTTTTGTTGTGACTAAATGTTTCCGCACTACCGAGTCTAGTTCTATGCCTATCCATTTACGACCATTATCTAATTTACGTCTACGAACAATTTTTATTGACTTTATAAAATCATCTTCTTTGATTGGCATTTCGTCTTTAATATTTTGGCGATATAAAGCTGTAAGAAAAACGGTGTCTTCCATTGAAGATGGAACGTCTTTAATAAGGATGCGCGGACGACGATCTTTAGGTTTTTCTAAACGCAAACCCGCGGATTTTATTGCCTCGACAGATTCTAATTTTTTTATTTGACGCTCATTCGCAACGCGAAGTACGACGCCGGCCTTTGCGGTCTTTTTTACTCCTACGATTTGAAATCCGTCATCGCCTGGTTTAATCGCCTTAAATAACGCCTCTTTCGTAGCGGACGATGTAACGATATCCGCAGACCGATCGCTAGTCGGATATGCCACTACACACGGGAGTGGGGCGCGTGGTTCCATCGACGGTATTTGTTTTGGCAGACGAAGCTTAAGTTTGTCTGCATAAAGTACATTGTCCTGTTTAGGTGTATATTTCTCAGGACGGTTCTTAAGCGTCTCCAACTCCAGATGTGCATTGGCCAACTTTGTCTCGTTACACGAAGATTTTAAGGCTAACATTGAAATTATGGCAGTGATTCGTTGAGTTATATCGATAACTGCCGATTTATTCGCGACATTCATACGCGAGCCCTGATCATTAACAAGTTCGTTTATTTTTGACAAATAGTTAGAAGCTTCGGACACAAGATCGCAATAATCGTCCGAATTGACGTCGCCGTTACCGCTGTTACCGACGTGCTCAACGGACGCGGGTGAATTTAATTTCTCCGATCCCGAACGCTGTAAACGTTTCGATCTCTCGGGCGAGACATACGACGGCGAGACTTCACTAAAAAGTCGTTTTGGTTTGCCGGCATTTGGGGATCGCGATATCAAACCGCTTTTACGGAACGGATCAGGGCCTCGATCTGGCGGATTGCCATTATTAGCCGACATAATGCTGATTTAACGCAATAAGAGATATATAACCAACATAAATAACAGAATTAAAACTTATTAAAAATTATAATTATCTACGTACGTTTTTTTTTAGACACCCTCAAAATAAAAATAAAAGTGGACTTACCGAGGAAATAATTTGATAATTATTTCGTTATTCCTAATAAAACGCACAAAAACTTACGGACCGTTGTACACAAGGCAATACCACACAACTAGAAACAGTTCACGACCTGGCAAACGAGAGTAGCAAGTAGTGACGTCCAGTTAGAGTAGCAAGTAGTGACGTCCAGTTAGAGTGGCATGTAGTGACGTCCAGTTAGAGTAGCAAGTAAGGACATCCCGTTAGAGTGGCAAGTAGTGACGTCCAGTTAGAGTGGCAAGTAGTGACGTCCAGTTAGAGTAGCAAGTGATGACGTCCAGTTAGAGTGGCAAGTAGTGACGTCCAGTTAGAGTGGCATGTAGTGATGTCCAGTTAGAGTAGCAAGTAAGGATATCCAGTTAGAGTAGCAAGTAGTGACGTCCAGTTAGAGTGGCAAGTAGTGACGTCCAGTTAGAGTGGCAAGTAGTGACGTCCAGTTAGAGTAGCCAGTGATGACGTCCAGTTAGAGTAGCAAGTAGTGACGTCCAGTTAGAATAGCAAGTAGTGACGTCCAGTTAGAGTGGCAAGTAGTGACGTCCAGTTAGAGTAGCAGTGATGACGTCCAGTTACAGTGGCAAGTAGTGACGTCCAGTTAGAGTGGAAAGTAGTGACATCCAGTAAGATTGGCAAGTAGTGACGTCCAGTTAAAGTGGCAAGCAGTGACGTCCAGTTAGAGTGGCAAGTAGTGACGTCCAGTTAGAGTAGCAAGTGATGACGTCCAGTTAGAGTGGCAAGTAGTGACGTCCAGTTAGAGTGGCATGTAGTGACGTCCAGTTAGAGTAGCAAGTGATGACGTCCAGTTAGAGTAGCAAGTAGTGACGTCCAGTTAGAATAGCAAGTAGTGACGTCCAGTTAGAGTGGCAAGTAGTGACGTCCAGTTAGAGTAGCAGTGATGACGTCCAGTTACAGTGGCAAGTAGTGACGTCCAGTTAGAGTGGAAAGTAGTGACATCCAGTAAGATTGGCAAGTAGTGACGTCCAGTTAAAGTGGCAAGCAGTGACGTCCGGTTAGAGTGGCAAGTAGTGACGTCCAGTTAGAGAGGCAAGTGATGACGTCCAGTTAGAGTTGCAAGTGATGACGTCCAGTTAGAGTGGCATGTAGTGACGTCCAGTTAGAGTAGCAAGTAGTGACGTCCAGTTAGAGTAGCAAGTAGTGACGTCCAGTTAGAGTAGCAAGTAGTGACATCCCGTTAGAGTGGCAAGTAGTGACATCCCGTTAGAGTGGCAAGTAGTGACGTCCAGTTAGAGTGGCAAGTAGTGACGTCCAGTTAGAGTGGCAAGTAGTGACGTCCAGTTAGAGTAGCAAGTGATGACGTCCAGTTAGAGTGGCAAGTAGTGACGTCCAGTTAGAGTGGCATGTAGTGATGTCCAGTTAGAGTAGCAAGTAAGGACATCCAGTTAGAGTAGCAAGTAGTGACGTCCAGTTAGAGTGGCAAGTAGTGACGTCCAGTTAGAGTGGCAAGTAGTGACGTCCAGTTAGAGTAGCAAGTGATGACGTCCAGTTAGAGTAGCAAGTAGTGACGTCCAGTTAGAATGGCAAGTAGTGACATCCAGTTAGAGTGGCATGTAGTGACGTGCAGTTAGAGTAGCAAGTAGTGACGTCCAGTTAGAGTAGCAAGTAAGGACATCCCGTTAGAGTGGCAAGTAGTGACGTCCAGTTAGAGTGGCAAGTAGTGACGTCCAGTTAGAGTAGCAAGTAGTGACGTCCAGTTAGAGTAGCAAGTAGTGACGTCCAGTTAGAGTAGCAAGTAGTGACATCCCGTTAGAGTGGCAAGTAGTGACATCCCGTTAGAGTGGCAAGTAGTGACGTCCAGTTAGAGTGGCAAGTAGTGACGTCCAGTTAGAGTGGCAAGTAGTGACGTCCAGTTAGAGTAGCAAGTGATGACGTCCAGTTAGAGTGGCAAGTAGTGACGTCCAGTTAGAGTGGCATGTAGTGATGTCCAGTTAGAGTAGCAAGTAAGGACATCCAGTTAGAGTAGCAAGTAGTGATGTCCAGTTAGAGTGGCAAGTAGTGACGTCCAGTTAGAGTGGCAAGTAGTGACGTCCAGTTAGAGTAGCAAGTGATGACGTCCAGTTAGAGTAGCAAGTAGTGACGTCCAGTTAGAATGGCAAGTAGTGACGTCCAGTTAGAGTGGCATGTAGTGACGTCCAGTTAGAGTAGCAAGTAGTGACGTCCAGTTAGAGTAGCAAGTAGTGACATCCCGTTAGAGTGGCAAGTAGTGACATCCCGTTAGAGTGGCAAGTAGTGACGTCCAGTTAGAGTAGCAAGTGATGACGTCCAGTTAGAGTGGCAAGTAGTGACGTCCAGTTAGAGTGGCATGTAGTGATGTCCAGTTAGAGTAGCAAGTAAGGACATCCAGTTAGAGTAGCAAGTAGTGATGTCCAGTTAGAGTGGCAAGTAGTGACGTCCAGTTAGAGTGGCAAGTAGTGACGTCCAGTTAGAGTAGCAAGTGATGACGTCCAGTTAGAGTAGCAAGTAGTGATGTCCAGTTAGAGTGGCAAGTAGTGACGTCCAGTTAGAGTGGCAAGTAGTGACGTCCAGTTAGAGTAGCAAGTGATGACGTCCAGTTAGAGTAGCAAGTAGTGACGTCCAGTTAGAATGGCAAGTAGTGACGTCCAGTTAGAGTGGCATGTAGTGACGTCCAGTTAGAGTAGCAAGTAGTGACGTCCAGTTAGAGTAGCAAGTAGTGACATCCCGTTAGAGTGGCAAGTAGTGACATCCCGTTAGAGTGGCAAGTAGTGACGTCCAGTTAGAGTAGCAAGTGATGACGTCCAGTTAGAGTGGCAAGTAGTGACGTCCAGTTAGAGTGGCATGTAGTGATGTCCAGTTAGAGTAGCAAGTAAGGACATCCAGTTAGAGTAGCAAGTAGTGATGTCCAGTTAGAGTGGCAAGTAGTGACGTCCAGTTAGAGTGGCAAGTAGTGACGTCCAGTTAGAGTAGCAAGTGATGACGTCCAGTTAGAGTAGCAAGTAGTGATGTCCAGTTAGAGTGGCAAGTAGTGACGTCCAGTTAGAGTGGCAAGTAGTGACGTCCAGTTAGAGTAGCAAGTGATGACGTCCAGTTAGAGTAGCAAGTAGTGACGTCCAGTTAGAATGGCAAGTAGTGACGTCCAGTTAGAGTGGCATGTAGTGACGTCCAGTTAGAGTAGCAAGTAGTGACGTCCAGTTATAGTAGCAAGTAAGGACATCCCGTTAGAGTGGCAAGTAGTGACGTCCAGTTAGAGTGGCAAGTAGTGACGTCCAGTTAGAGTAGCAAGTGATGACGTCCAGTTAGAGTGGCAAGTAGTGACGTCCAGTTAGAGTAGCAAGTGATGACGTCCAGTTAGAGTGGCAAGTAGCGACGTCCAGTTAGAGTAGCAGGTAGTGACGTCCAGTTAGAGTAGCAAGTAAGGACATCCAGTTAGAGTAGCAAGTAGTGACGTCCAGTTAGAGTGGCAAGTAGTGACGTCCAGTTAGAGTGGCAAGTAGTGACGTCCAGTTAGAGTAGCAGTGATGACGTCCAGTTACAGTGGCAAGTAGTGACGTCCAGTTAGAGTGGAAAGTAGTGACATCCAGTAAGATTGGCAAGTAGTGACGTCCAGTTAGAGTGGCAAGCAGTGACGTCCAGTTAGAGTTGCAAGTGATGACGTCCAGTTAGAGTGGCATGTAGTGACGTCCAGTTAGAGTAGCAAGTAGTGACGTCCAGTTAGAGTAGCAAGTAGTGACGTCCAGTTAGAGTAGCAAGTAGTGACATCCCGTTAGAGTGGCAAGTAGTGACATCCCGTTAGAGTGGCAAGTAGTGACGTCCAGTTAGAGTGGCAAGTAGTGACGTCCAGTAAGAGTGGCAAGTAGTGACGTCCAGTTACAGTAGCAAGTGATGACGTCCAGTTAGAGTGGCAAGTAGTGACGTCCAGTTAGAGTGGCATGTAGTGATGTCCAGTTAGAGTAGCAAGTAAGGACATCCAGTTAGAGTAGCAAGTAGTGACGTCCAGTTAGAGTGGCAAGTAGTGACGTCCAGTTAGAGTGGCAAGTAGTGACGTCCAGTTAGAGTAGCAAGTGATGACGTCCAGTTAGAGTAGCAAGTAGTGACGTCCAGTTAGAATGGCAAGTAGTGACGTCCAGTTAGAGTGGCATGTAGTGACGTCCAGTTAGAGTAGCAAGTAGTGACGTCCAGTTAGAGTAGCAAGTAAGGACATCCCGTTAGAGTGGCAAGTAGTGACGTCCAGTTAGAGTGGCAAGTAGTGACGTCCAGTTAGAGTAGCAAGTGATGACGTCCAGTTAGAGTGGCAAGTAGTGACGTCCAGTTAGAGTAGCAAGTGATGACGTCCAGTTAGAGTGGCAAGTAGCGACGTCCAGTTAGAGTAGCAAGTAGTGACGTCCAGTTAGAGTGGCATGTATTGACGTCCAGTTAGAGTAGCAAGTAGTGACGTCCAGTTAGAGTGGCAAGTAGTGACGTCCAGTTAGAGTGGCATGTAGTGATGTCCAGTTAGAGTAGCAAGTAAGGACATCCAGTTAGAGTAGCAAGTAGTGACGTCCAGTTAGAGTGGCAAGTAGTGACGTACAGTTAGAGTGGCAAGTAGTGACGTCCAGTTAGAGTAGCAAGTGATGACGTCCAGTTAGAGTAGCAAGTAGTGACGTCCAGTTAGAATGGCAAGTAGTGACGTCCAGTTAGAGTGGCAAGTAGTGACGTCCAGTTAGAGTAGCAGTGATGACGTCCAGTTACATTTCAGTACAGTCCCGGACAATCAGTTATAAACTATTGTATGCCAGGTAGTACTTACAGTCAAATAATGGATAGTATTTTAAAGTATAAATTTTATTCTTTCACTACACTGGTAATTTTAATTGGTAATAGGGGTAATGTGGACAAACAAAAATTCACCAACTACTAAAAGCTACTAACATCTTTAAAAGTAGATAAGATTGTGATGTCCACATTCCCGTGTAGTACAAGGTTGCCGCCCGCAGAAAAGAATATTAGGTATAAGTTAAATTTAAGTATTGACACCCTTGTTAATAATTGTAACAAGGTAGAACTTTTTGACATTAATACTTACTCTAGTAAGTATAACATTAAAAATAATTTTTATAGCAAATTTATAAAAAGACTTATAGCAAAATCGCTATATCCTTATTTTTTTTACAAAGCCAAGGTATTGGCTATTCAAGTTGCTTCTATTGAGCAGCCTATTCTTGACAGAGGATAATACTAGTGCATCTATCCCAAATAATTTAAATTAGTTCAAAAGACAATAGAGGACACCTCTTGCATTCATAATAAAAACAGGAATATTGACATATTAATTAAGAATAATAGTCAAAATAATAATTTAATAAATATAAATTCCACTCTACCTGCTTTTCAGAATAAGTTTATCACTAAAGGTAACAATATCTTAAACCTAGCTCATTAGAATAGTCTGGGTATACTAGGTAAAGAATTACAGATGGAATTGTTCATGGGTTGTAAGGATATTTATATCCTTTGTTTAACCGAACATTGGCTCAGATCTGAACAGCTCATGTTCAATTTTAATAATTATACAATTGGTAGCCATTTTTGTAGACTAAATGCAATACGTGGAGGCTCACTTATAATATTAAATAAAAAACTTAAATTTAAAGAACGGAAGGACATAGTGAGTCTCTTCGTGGAGCAGACTGCAGAAATATCGTGTGTTGAACTGGAGCAGCTCATTGTTATCAGTGTATACAGGCCACCCACCTCATCATATGAAAATTTTGAATATGTACTTGAAGAAACATTGAATAAATTAAATAAATCGAATAAGAGATTGCTTGTTTGTGGAGACTTTAATATAAATTTACTAGAAAATAATTCCTTATCTGTAAAACTAAAAAGTTTTTTTATGTCATTTGATTTAGTGCACTTGTTTTCAGAGCCAATTAGAATAACTAGTACAAGTGCCAGAGGCCGTTCTTGTGCCAGAGGCCGTTCTTTGTGTGCCAGAGGCCGTTCTTATGTCAGTCTGTCCGGTTGTCATTTAGAACGGTTCGGGAGTGCAACCCCGGCCACTCGAGCCGTCAGCGCCGCGTTCCATCACTCCACCCGTGGCTCTGATATCCTCCTCCATCCCTTCCCGTCCCGTCACTGGTGGTAGGACTCAACTTTAAGTGAATTTTATTCACTTAGAGTTGGGCCCGAACGGATTGGTACCACCGTCCAGCCTATTTCTACCGCGAAGTAGAAATGCGTTCCGGCGGAAGGGCTAGATAGCCGTTCCCTCTGTCCTCTCCTTTCCCTGGCGGTGGAGTTTGGACGGTACTCGTAATATGCGGAACTTTGGTGTTGGTCGTCGCGTGGGTCTCATCTGTGGGGGGCTGGCGTGGGGTACAGGGAGACCCGATGGGAACGGCCACCGCCGGCCGCCTGCCAGTCAGTAGGGGACCTGAACCCGGGGATACACTTCTTAAAATTCCCTCCCCGGGAAGCTGTCCCGCCAACTGGCGAAAATCCCGTAGTACGGTCTTGTGCCAGCGTGGGAGACTGGAGTGGATCCCGGCGACTGTATGCGGGGGGGCATCGGGGGCCCTTCCATGCCTCGCGCCAGCTCCTCACATTACCTGCGTTACCATCCTGCACCTGGGTCTGCGACATTATGTTGCGAGTGCCGTCTAAATTTCACCGCCCCCTCACATCTCCTCTCCCCTACTACAGAAAAAATAAATAAAATGAAGGCACAAAAAAAAAGAAAGAGTATGCGTACTTCGGCGGATCCTACATCCACTTTAACAGTAGACTTCTGCAATGTCAGGGGTCTACACAGTAACCTAGATGCCGTACATTACCACCTAGAGTCGGCGCGGCCTGCCCTGCTCTTTTTAACTGAGACTCAGATATCTACCCCTGACGATATCTCGTACCTTAACTACCCCGGTTACATACTGGAACATTCGTTCCTGCGTAAAGCCGGGGTGTGCGTTTTCGTCAGGGATGATATATGTTGTCGACGCCTTCGGGGCCTCGAGCATCGGGACCTGTCAATCTTGTGGCTATGCGTAGAGTACGGGGGTCGTACCCGAGTCTACGCTTGCCTTTACAGGTCCCATGCCGGTGAAGCGGGGTCTTCTCATTTATTTGAGAACGTCCAAGTGGGGACTGGCCAATCTCTAGAGCAGTACCCTTCCGCGGAGGTGGTGGTTCTTGGGGACTTCAACGCTCACCATGCTGAGTGGTTGGGTTCTCGGACCACCGACGCTGCGGCTCGGTCTGCTTATGAGATGGCTTTGGCTTACGGTCTCACACAACTGGTAACTCAGCCCACCCGAGTTCCAGATGTTGAGACCCATGAGCCCTCCCTGTTGGACCTTCTGCTGACCACAAATCCTGAGGGATATAAGGTAGTGGTCGACCCCCCTTTGGGGTCATCAGACCACTGCCTTATTCGTACCTCAGCCCCTGCGGTATATCCTGATCGCTCTCCAGCAACTGGATTCCGCAGGGTTTGGCGGTATGGGTCAGCGGATTGGGAAGGGATGCGTGAATTCTTTGCGTCCTTCCCATGGAAGCGGTACTGCTTCTCTTCCGAAGATCCTGATGCTTGTGCGGACCGCGTCAGGGACCTGGTGATTATGGGGATGAATCTGTTCATCCCCAATTCCAAGGTACCTGTCGGGCGTCGCAGCCGGCCTTGGTATAATAGTACATGTGCCGAAGCTGCACGCCTTAAGCGGTCCGCATACGGGGCGTGGAACGAAGCTCAAATGCATCGGGATCCAAACGCGAAGGAGGAGAGGCGGAATTTAATGCCGCTTCTTGGTCCAACAAAAGGGCTATAGCCAAGGCCAAGGCAGAACATATTGGCAGAATTGGTGAGCGGCTAGAGAGTTATCCGTCTGGCAGTCGGGCTTTTTGGTCGCTCGCCAAGGCTGTCCAAGGTAACTTCTGCCTGTCCAGTCTCCCGCCACTGCGTAAGACTGATGACAGTTTGGCCCATAGTGCAAAGGAAAAGGCCGACATCTTGGCCCAATCCTTTGCCTCGAACTCGACTTTGGATGACGGGGGAGCCACTCCACCAAAACTTTCCCGGTGCGAGTACTCCCTGCCTGAAATCCGCATCAATCAGCGTGCGGTCAGGCGGGAGCTTAGGCTCCTGAACATCCGAAAGTCGAGTGGGCCGGACTGTATCCCCGCAGTGGTTCTTAAGACGTGCGCCCCCGAGTTGACCCCCATTCTCACGCGCCTTTATCGTCTTTCATACAATTCCAAAGGGGTTCCCGCTTCGTGGAAGGTTGCTCATGTCCATCCAATCCCTAAAAAAGGTGACCGGTCGGACCCTTCGTGTTATAGACCGATAGCCATCACATCCTTGCTTTCTAAAGTCATGGAAAGAGTAATTAACGCCCAGCTTATGCGGTATCTGGAGGAGCACCAGCTGATTAGCGATCGTCAGTACGGTTTCCGTCACGGTCGCTCAGCTGGTGATCTTCTTGTTTACCTCACACATCGCTGGGCGGAGACTATAGAGAGCAAGGGTGAGGCTATGGCCGTCGGTCTAGACATCGCGAAGGCGTTTGATCGGGTATGGCATGGGGGCCTTCTGTCGAAGCTTCCATCATATGGAATCCCCGAGGGACTCTGCAACTGGATCGCTAGCTTCTTGGATGGTCGGAGCATTAAAGTCGTCGTAGACGGCTACTGCTCCGACGCTTTATCCATTAATGCTGGCGTTCCACAAGGCTCGGTGTTGTCGCCGACACTATTCATACTGCATATCAATGACATGCTGTCTATTGATAGCATGCATTGCTATGCAGATGATAGTACTATCGACGTGCGATACACCGGCCAGCAGGGTATCCCTCGGAGCACTTTGGAAGAAAGACGGTTAGAACTTGTGTCGGAAATCGAGAGCTCTCTAGGGCGGGCCTCTGAGTGGGGTGAAAGAAACCTAGTTCACTTCAACCCCACGAAGACACAAGTTTGCGCGTTCACCGCTAAGAAGGACCCATTTGTCATGGCGCCACGGTTTCAAGGAGTCACTCTCCGGGTTTCCGAGGGTATTGGGATCCTCGGCGTCAATATATCTAACACGGTCCAGTTTAGGAGTCAAGTGGAGGACAAAGCCAAATTGGCGAGCAAAAAATTGGGGATCCTGAACAGAGCGAGGCGGTATTTCACGTCGGGCCATAGATTGGCGCTTTATAAAGCGCAAGTCCGGCCCCACGTGGAGTACTGTTCTCATCTCTGGGCAGGAGCCCCGAAATACTTGCTGGACCCACTTGACTCCTTACAAAGGCGGGCCGTTCGGATTGTCGGGGATCCTGATATTACGGATAGCCTGGAACCGTTGGGGCTGCGGAGAGACTTCGGGTCTCTCTGCTTGTTCTATCGGTTGTTCCACGGGGAGTGCTCCGAGGAACTGTTTAAAATGGTGCCTACATCACCATTTTATCATCGCACCACCCGACACCGCAACAGAGTTCACCCATAGCACCTGGAAACGATTCCGTCTAGCACGGTTCGTTCCGGCGTTCGTTTTTACCACGTACGTGCAAGCTCTGGAATGAACTCCCTGCTGCGGTGTTCCCTGAGCGCTATGACATGTCCTTCTTTAAACGAGGCTTAAAGAGAGTAGTCCTTCAACGGTAGGCAGCGGCTTTGCTGTGCCCTGGTATTGCAGAGGTCTATGGGCGGCGGTGACTACTTACCATCAGGTGGCCCGTCTGCTCGTCTGCCTATTGAGGCACTAAAAAAAAAAAAAAGTGCAACCTGTATAGATAATATCTTTACAGATATAGTACCATTTAATAAACAAATTATTATTAATCTTGACTCTGATCACTGTGGGCAATTAATCTCATTTAGTAGTAAATTCCAGATGACATCAAATAAAAACCACACTGTTATACCAGTAACAAAGACCCGCTTAGAGAAATTTAAATGTAAATTAAATAAGACATTTAACATTACATTAAATAATAATAATCCTAATATATTATATAATTCTTTCTTTAGCACCTTCTGTTGGCAACCCAACATTACAATTTATATTTTTATATTTTATAAGTTTGCAACATTTAATTAAATGTGGCTGGCGCTCTCTTCCTTCCCGGTCGCCATTGCGTTAACAACCTATTGTGTTTTATTTTACTTATATTACAATCCAGCGTTACAATACAGTCCACTTTACACCCTTACATATTCCTTCATGGTCCATCAGACCCTCCATAAGTGATTTCCGGCATAAGCAGGTTTGGAATATTCGCCGAACTTACAATATTTTACACGGCGAATTACATCCATTTCGCATCGAGCTCCGTGTAAGTTAAGCATCGTGTCGCAACGTCGTCATTGGCTGGCTACGGTGTGCAGCGCTCGTAATCGGCCGATTGCCGGTTACTTGCGAACCGCCGTGCGGCGTGCCGTCGTCAAGCGATCGATCCATCCACGCGTTCACCGCCATTTTGTCGTGTGTGCAGGCGCAGTCCGCCACAAAGCGAAGTGTGAAAATAAGTGTGCGTGAGGTGTTTACAAGTACAAGTTTATATAGGAATTACATATTTCACTTACATAGTTACAAGTACAAGTTTATATAGGAATTACATATTTCAGTACAGTTGTGTGTGTGTGTACAATGGAAATCCAGCATATACAACGTAAAAGGGCAGCCCTGAAAGGGTCTATGACAAAGATTGCCAAAGCCCTTACGGCAACTAATGTTGCTTTTACAAAGCAGTCGCTGCAGTTAAAAGAAGAACGTCTCCGTGATGTGTTCGCCAAATATGAGGAGCTCGAGCTGTCACCCGAGACCACGGCCATGGATACCACGGACGACGACTTTCTGGACACGGAGGAAAAATATATGAAGACGTTGTCCATCATAAAAGACTTACTTCAAAATTTAGATTGTAATATTAATAATTGTTCTCCTAAAATGCAAACCAAATTGCCACATATTAGTGTACCAACATTTACAGGTAAATATTGTGAATTTACTACGTTTTTGAACCTATTCGATTCGTTAATACATAAAAATAATAGCCTGGATAATGTACAAAAACTATATTATTTACAAAAGTTTTTGCAAGATGAGCCTCTCGACTTAATTAAAAATTTATGTTTGTGTAACGAGAGTTATTCTGAAGCCAGGACTATTATAATTGAAAGGTACAGTAATAAATATAAAATTACAAATGAACACATACACATTTTAATGGATATACCAACAATTGTAAGATCTACAGCTATTAATATTCGCAGTTTTTTATCCACTGTAAAGCAACAATTAGCTGCATTACGAAACTTAGGGCATTTGGTGGAACAATGGGACCCCATTATACTTTGCATTCTGACGAGAAAGCTAGACTCTTTGTGTAGTAGGGAATTTCAGCTATCGAGAGAGCAGGAACCTAAGGTCTCACAATTAATTGAATTTCTAGAAAAACGTGCGCTTGCGCTTGAAAATGCTGATCGTCCTTTAGATATTAAACACTCTGAGCGCACTCCGAAGAGTGTTCATGTAGCTATGGTGAAGTCTGCACCAGAGGGCCAACGGCAGCACCCAAACCAGCCAACTGTAGATCTCAAGACCTGCTTAATATGTAAGTCTATTCATAAATTGTTTTTATGCCCCCATTTCAAATTAATGTCATCCAGTGACAGAATAAAATTTGTCACAGACAACAACATATGTACAATTTGTTTAAATAAGCATTATAAAAAATGTAGATATGATTTCAAGTGCCAAATTTGCAAAAAGAAGCACAATACACTGCTCCATGAGGACGGATCTCCATCACCAGTCACATTAATATCCGAGGCGGCCACTGAACAGGTACTGTTACCTACAGCAGAGTTAAAGCTCATTGCGAGTAATGGTACTGAGTTTCATGTAAAGGCTCTTCTCGACACTGGCTCACAAGCCTCTTTTGTAACTAAAGAACTGGTGGATCTTTTAAAATTAAAGGTTGAAATTTCAAATACACCAATCACCGGTATATGTTATACTAAAAATAATTTAAAAGAAAAGGTTAAATTACAAATACATTCCCTTAGTCAAAATTACTCAATTGCAGTAAACTGCCATATACTGGACAAAATAACCTCTACATTGCCACAGAGGAAATTCAACCTAAATAAATTAAATTTGCCCTCAAATATTACATTGGCTGACAAAAGGTTCAATGAACCCAGCAACATACATATTCTATTAGGTGCTAATGTTGTATTCCAGGTGCTGATGCCATCTGAGCCTCTAGTTGATCTACAGCCCAGCTATGAAGGAGACTGCAACAGCATCACCAGCGCTCCAACATTATTAAACACCAAGTTTGGTTATGTCATTGCAGGCAATATTCAAACATTACACACTCATCCAGTCATTACATTATTTTGCAATACATGTGATTCTGATCTCAATCAATCACTTACAAAATTCTGGAAGTCTGAGAGTATTACAGAAGTTTTTACAGAGACACATTCTGAACATGACTTGTGTGAACAAGTTTTTAGTGAAAATGTGCAGCTAGACACCCAAAACAAACAATTACAGGTTGTCTTGCCCCTTAAGCTACCATTACATTCCATTAATCAGAATTTAGGCGATTCATTACATTTGGCTTTAAAAAGGTTCTATAACCTGGAAGCTAGACTTTCAAAGGAGCCTAACCTATACATACTATACAAGAAATTTATTCATGAATATTTAAAATTAGGTCACGGTACAGTCATTGATATCAGTCAATACAATTTAACAACTGATCCAGTGTACTTCCTACCTCATCACCCAGTGCTTAGATTAGACAAAAAGACAACTAAGTGCAGGGTTGTATTTGATGGGTCAATGAAGACCAATACAAAAACTTCATTAAATAATTTACTTCTTAATGGACCTGTAGTACAAAAAGAACTAGTAGATGTTTTGTTATTATTCAGAGTAGATGAGTTTTTCTTTATAACAGACATTAAAAATATGTTTCGAAATATTTCATTACATCCAGAGTACAGATCTTTACAAAATATTTTATGGCGGGATAATGAAATGAACTAATGAAAGTGTTAAATGTATTCAACTAAACACTGTTACATATGGGTTAAAAAGTTCATCTTACTTGGCAACAAGATGTTTAAAATTGTTGGCTGATCTATACAATGATGAATTTCCCATTGCTGCTTTTATTATTAACAATTCAATATATGTGGATGACATACTTTATTCAGATACATCCTCAGATAAATTAATAGAAGCCAAACGTCAATTATGTAGTTTATTGAGTTTAGGCAGTTTTCAATTACATAAATGGGTTTCAAACTCAGCAGAATTGTTACATTATATTCCAAAAAACCAACAACATTTTGATGATGTTGACTTGGAGAAAAATAACTTTTCATTAAAAACGTTAGGAATGAATTACAATACACAATCAGATTCATTTATTGTTTCTAGTCCTAAGGCCATGGACAGCATGCCCCAGTCCAAGCGTGAAATTCTTAGCTTCATAAGTAAATTTTATGACCCGCTTGGCCTAGCTGGCCCTATTGTGGTCGGTGCAAAGGTTATTATGCAACGGTTGTGGCTTGCTAAACTGGACTGGGATTCATTGCCTGACAGAGAACTTTTTCAGTTATGGCATGAGTTTTATAATAGCTTGCTTTCAATGAAACCTATACACATAAACCGGTACATAGGTTTACAAAATTTACGGCTTGCACAAATTATAGGGTTTGCAGATGCATCAGGCACTACTGCTTATGGGTGTTGCATTTATTTAAGGACAGTGGATTCATCATACAATATTAAGATTTCTCTGCTTTGTTCTAAGTCACGAATAAATCCCATTGCTCAAAGTCTGTCTGTTCCAAGGCTTGAACTCAACGCTGCTCTATTGCTTGCCAAACTTGCTAAGAGAGTTCATGACACTATGTCTGTTAAATTGGACATACATGATGTTATTCTCTATTCAGACTCACAAATCGCACTTGCCTGGCTTAAAACTAATATAAACACACTTAAGGCGTATGTTGCTAACCGTGTTAAGGTCATATCACAGCTTACAAATTCATACACTTGGTCATATGTTAGCTCTATGGAGAACCCTGCCGATTGCCTTAGCAGAGGAGTCATGCCAGACAATCTAGCAGATCATCAGCTGTGGTGGAATGGACCAACATTTCTTAAGTCACGTGAGTACAAACCAGAATTAAATCTTATTCTTCCACAAAACTTACCTGAGGTCAGGGACAGCTCAGTATGTTTAAGTGCAATGCTTTGCACATCCAAGGAAATACAAACCTTATGTCTCGACTTTCTTGATAAATTTTCTAATATCAATACAATGCAGAGAGTATTAGCATACATTTTACGCTTTTGTCAGAATGCAAAGAATAAGGTAAATAAAAATAAACTTAATTATGTAACAAGTCAAGAACTTGAATGTTCAATGTCATTAATTGTAAAACATGAAAAGCAAAAATATTGGATTGTACACGCACTAAGGCAAGTCAAAAAAGTTTTGCATAAATGTATAATTTGTTTTAGATTAAAAGCAGAAGCATCCAAACAGTTAATGGGTTCTTTACCCCATGATAGGGTCAATGCATGTCGTCCTTTTCAAAAGGTCGGTTTGGATTATGCAGGGCCTATTCCACTTAAGTTGGCTAGAATTAGAAAGCCAATAATTTCAAAAGGTTATGTATGTATATTTGTATGTTTCGTAACCAAAGCCATACATGTAGAACTAGCATCTGATTTGAAAACTGAAACATTCATTGCATGCTTGAATAGGTTTATATCCCGAAGAGGACTGCCTACAGATATTTACAGCGATAATGCTTCAACTTTTAAATGTGCTAGAAGTCAATTGGACGAGATGTACCAATTACAAAGTTCAGCCATTCATCAAAGACAAGTTTGCCAGTTTACAGCTGAAAAGAGAATAAATTTCCATTTCTTACCTTGCTACTCTCCTGTCTTTGCTGGATTAGCTGAAGCTGGTGTTAAAAGTGTAAAATACCACCTAAAAAGAATTTTATTAAAATCTATTCTTAATTTTGAAGAATTATGTACAGTTTTATGTCAAATTGAGGCTATTTTAAATAGTAGACCTCTCATGCCACTGTCAAAGGATATTACAGACTACTCTTGTATCACTCCAGGTCATTTTTTGATAGGTACAGCTTTAAATTCATATCCAGATTCTAATGTAAATGTAATTACTAGATTACAATTTTGGAAAATCTGTAATTATATGAAAGCATCCACTCCACTCCATTCCTCCACTCCATTCCTCTCCATTCCAATCCACTCCACTCCATTCCATTTTCCTCTCCATTCCAATCCACTCCACTCCAATCCACTCCACTCCACTCCACTCCACTCCACTCCATTCCTCTCCAATCCATTCCACACCACTCCACTCCACTCCTCTCCACTCCACTCCACTCCACTCCACTCCACTCCACTCCAATCCAATCCAATCCAATCCAATCCAATCCAATCCAATCCAATCCAATCCAATCCAATCCAATCCAATCCAATCCAATCCAATCCAATCCAATCCAATCCAATCCAATCCAATCCAATCCAATCCAATCCAATCCAATCCAATCCAATCCAATCCAATCCAATCCAATCCAATCCAATCCAATCCAATCCAATCCAATCCAATCCAATCCAATCCAATCCAATCCAATCCAATCCAATCCAATCCAATCCAATCCAATCCAATCCAATCCAATCCAATCCAATCCAATCCAATCCAATCCAATCCAATCCAATCCAATCCAATCCAATCCAATCCAATCCAATCCAATCCAATCCAATCCAATCCAATCCAATCCAATCCAATCCAATCCAATCCAATCCAATCCAATCCAATCCAATCCAATCCAATCCAATCCAATCCAATCCAATCCAATCCAATCCAATCCAATCCAATCCAATCCAATCCAATCCAATCCAATCCAATCCAATCCAATCCAATCCAATCCAATCCAATCCAATCCAATCCAATCCAATCCAATCCAATCCAATCCAATCCAATCCAATCCAATCCAATCCAATCCAATCCAATCCAATCCAATCCAATCCAATCCAATCCAATCCAATCCAATCCAATCCAATCCAATCCAATCCAATCCAATCCAATCCAATCCAATCCAATCCAATCCAATCCAATCCAATCCAATCCAATCCAATCCAATCCAATCCAATCCACTCCAATCCAATCCAATCCAATCCACTCCAATCCAATCCAATCCAATCCAATCCAATCCAATCCAATCCAATCCAATCCAATCCAATCCAATCCAATCCAATCCAATCCAATCCAATCCAATCCAATCCAATCCAATCCAATCCAATCCAATCCAATCCAATCCAATCCAATCCAATCCAATCCAATCCAATCCAATCCAATCCAATCCAATCCAATCCAATCCAATCCAATCCAATCCAATCCAATCCAATCCAATCCAATCCAATCCAATCCAATCCAATCCAATCCAATCCAATCCAATCCAATCCAATCCAATCCAATCCAATCCAATCCAATCCAATCCAATCCAATCCAATCCAATCCAATCCAATCCAATCCAATCCAATCCAATCCAATCCAATCCAATCCAATCCAATCCAATCCAATCCAATCCAATCCAATCCAATCCAATCCAATCCAATCCAATCCAATCCAATCCAATCCAATCCACTCCACTCCATTCCTCTCCATTCCTCTCCAATCCACTCCACTCCTTTCCAATCCAATCCAATCCATTCCAATCCAATCCAATCCAATCCAATCCAATCCAATCCAATCCAATCCAATCCATTCCATTCCAATCCACTCCATTCCTCTCAAATCCATTCCAATCCAATCCATTCCATTCCACTCCAATCCAATTAAATTCAATAAAATGTTTTCTTACAAAAGTATTTTTTGTATAAAACATAGTATTTTGTATTTCAGATACCATTCCAGAAAGTATTTTATATCTTGTATCTGAAATGCTTAATTTAAAAGTATCTTGTATTTTGTATTCTAGATACTTAGTATAAGTTATCTTGTACATCAATGCCCATAATACATTAATTTTGTTGTATGAACATTATAAGTTTTGTTTATTTGTTCTTTAGGTAAGTTCTAAGTACTATAGCCATACATACCTAACTTTGTTTAAGTTTATACATTTCTGTATTGATAATTTCATAATTTAAATCACCTATGTTGCACAGTGGGTTAAAATAAAACTAAATATTTGTTTTGTATAACAATTTTTTAACAGCATATATTGCAGTAAATTCATTGTGTTTAATATTGTTATTTGCCCCGGCAATATGTTGGCAACCCAACATTACAATTTATATTTTTATATTTTATAAGTTTGCAACATTTAATTAAATGTGGCTGGCGCTCTCTTCTTCCCGGGCGGCCATTGCGTTAACAACCTGTTGTGTTTTATTTTACTTATATTACAATCCAGCGTTACAATACAGTCCACTTTACACCCTTACATATTCCTTCACCTTCTGTGAGGAGTTTAAATCAGTTTTTACATCGAAATCGGTTTCTACAGGCAAGAATTGCACTTTCAGCGATTGGGCCACTATAGGAATTCATATCAGTAGAAGGAAATTATATGATCTCTATCAACAAAGATCATATAATCATAATAGTGATTTTATTGATTATGTTAGGAATTATTCAAAAATTTTTAAAAGAGTATGTCATTGTGCCAAATCAATTCACATAAGTGACTTAATAAAAAGCTCTAAAAATAAAATTAAAACGACATGGACTGTAATTAGCAAAGAAACTGGAAAAGCTAAACTTCCTGACACCGATTTTAGCTTAAAAATTGATAATAAAATCATTAATTCTGATATAGATGTAGCTAGGGCATTTGAAACTTTTTTCACTGATATTCCAGTTTCTACCACAAAAAATTTTAATTCGTCGTCAACGACAGCAGAAAAATTATTACTAGAAAATGTTACAAGGTGTAAAGATTCATTTGAATTCCAATGTGTTTATAGTACGGACGTTATAAAAGTTGCAAGAGCAATTAATATTAAGAATACATGTGATCTATGGGGAATATCTACAATTTTTTTTAATTTTGTTATCCCTGTTATAGCTATCCAGCTAGCTGTAATATTTAATTCCTGTATTAATAGTGGTATATTTCCTGATAAGTTGAAAATGAGTAAAATTAGTCCTCTTTTTAAAACGGGTAGTACAGCTGACCCCAATAATTATAGACCTATTTCTGTGCTACCTTCGGTAAGCAAAATTTTTGAGAAGCTTATGTTAATGCAAATGCAAAAATACTTTTCTCGGAATAACATGTTGCATCATAAACAATTTGGCTTTACAAGGGGTCGCTCCACCACTGATGCTGGTGTTGAGCTACTAACTAATATCTTTGATGCTTGGGAGGATTCACGGGATGCTTTGGGTGTGTTCTGTGATCTATCTAAAGCCTTTGATTGTGTACACCATGACACACTTCTCACGAAATTGAGTCACTATGGAATTAATGGTATTGCTCTTAAGTTATTTAAGTCATATTTAAGTAATAGGGTTCAAAGTGTAGACGTCAATGGAAAATTATCTCCTGGGTCTGTTCTTACCATGGGAGTTCCACAGGACTCGATTCTTGGACCCTTTCTATTCTTAGTTTATGTCCCAATAAGGCAATAAGGTAAGTCATTTATATAATGACTTACCTTATTGCATAAGGGACAACTGTGAGGTAGTGTTGTTTGCAGATGATACTTCTTTAATATTCAAAGTAAGCCGACATAATTCTGTTCTTGACGATGTAAACAACACGCTCGCAAAAATAGTACATTGGTTTAGCGTTAATAATTTACTATTAAATAGTCAGAAAACCAAATGTATTCGATTTTTAACACCTAATGTCAAAAAGATCGACGCCAATATTTATGTATATGAATGGGGATAAATTGAGTCTTGTGGAGACAACCAAGTTTTTAGGCATAACATTAGATCCCAAACTTCAATGGGGATCTCACATATCTGTATTATCCAAAAAATTAAGTGCCGCAGCTTATGCTGTGAATAAAATACGTCAATTGACCGACGCTGATACGGCTAGGTTGGTCTATTTTGCGTATTTCCATAGTTTGATGTGCTACGGGATTCTACTATGGGGTGGTGCTGCTGACATCAATATCATATTTACTCTCCAAAAGCGAGCTATAAGATCTATCTACTCGCTAAATTCTAGGAGTTCTTTGAGAGAAAAATTCAAGGAAATTAATATAATGTCAGTAGCATCACAATTTATATTCGCTAATTTAATGTATGTTCATAAGAATATACAACAATTTCCAAAAATTTGTGATGTCCATAGTGTAAATACTAGAAATAAAAATAATCTTGTTAGTTATAAAACAAGGCTCCACAAAATCGGCAACTCTTTCAAGGGGCTTTGTATACGCTTCTACAATAAGGTTCCCAATCATATTAAAGAACTTAATGAAAGATGCTTTAAAGCTACTATTAAGCGAAAACTAAGTAATAAAGCCTATTACAAAATTTCTGAATATTTAGATGACCGAAAGGCTTGGGAATAAGTTATCCTATTACTTAGAAGTTGGGGTGCGGAGTCAGGAAACCTCCTCGTGGTGCACCCCGGGCAACGGCGGTCACGTTGACCGACGGCTAATATCCTGACGGAAGGTGTTTGACAGTCGTCACCTGTTGTGGCGGCTGTCATTGTGTTTGGAGAGTGGCACCTTTTGGTTACCCTCGGGTTCTGTCCTGGGGGTGTCGGCGGGCTCGGTGTGCGCTCACCCCGCCGCCGAGCGGGCAGTAGGGGGGAAGTTCTCTCTTGCTGTCACCGTCGTATATCGTAATCCGGTCATATGGAGGTCTGTGGTCACGTCTCGCGCTCCGATCGGACCGAGGGTCTTGGCTTCACCGCCTGGACTGCGAGGGAGAAAACCTCTATAAAAAGTTACCCCGAATCCCAAGCGGCGGCGCACCGTGAGGGGATGCATGGCCGATGGGTAGTTCGGTCGCTAGTGCGAACCACGCCGGAGGGGTACATGCCTGTGCCTCGTCCGTGTACTTAAAGGCTTACCCAGCTACAGGGGGCTCTGGCTGGGTGGACGGTTTATTTCCCCCATACTCGTGGGACTAAAAATGGAAATTTCTAATAAAAAACCTATAATCCTATTGACGAAGTTGCCTTCTCCGGTGCCCGATTCCGGGTCCGGAGAGGCGGAGGTTGGAGGGCGCAAGCCCGAAGACGGATGTTGTGAGATGGAGGTTGTGGGTGAGACGCCCACGGAGATTGTGGCTCCTGAGGGAGTGGTTGCGGCTCCGGCACGCGTTGGTGAGGCCAGGAGTAGTCGTGCCTCTTCCAGGGTGAAGAGAGGGCGCTTGTGGCAGGCGAGCGAGACGGACTCTGTTCGCTCCCGGTCTGCTCTCTCAAGTGAGTCGGAGAGCGGCATGAACGTCCAAGTCCACTTGTCGGATAAGGGGCTAGACTGTCCGCCGTCTGTGGGAAAGTACGTCGGCTTACGGAAAGCGCAGAGGGAGCTTAAAGCGCAAATGCGAGAAGCCGCTCGGCAAAAGGATGAGGAGGAGATGGAGGCGAGGCTCCAGAATTTTATGAAGTCACCGCCCCCTCCTCCACAAAAACTCCCTCGCATGGAATGGATGGAAGAGGACAGGGTGGTTCTCCTACACGATTTGCAGGAGTGCGGGAAAATGATTAGGATGGTGTCTGCAAAGTCGGGTCACCTTAAGGGAACCTATCAAAGGTCCCTGAATATGGCAGTGGACACTATCCAAAGGTTTGTGGCCCAACCCGAGTCATCTGCCGTGGCCCACCTCCGAGAGGAGGTGAATAAATGGAAGGAGCTGTGTGCCCGACACGAGGCGAGCAAGAAAATCCAGTCGGAAGAAAACGCTTCTCTCCGCCGCCGCCTTGACCTTCTGGAGGCGGCAGGAATGCGCAGCCTACGGCGGAGGATTTAGAGCGGCTCGAGTCCCGCATAACCGCGAGAATCGAGTCCAAAATAATGGGACCGTCTCAGAGACCGCCTCTGGCACATGACCTGAGGGCTGATGGCAAAACCCAGGAACCCAAGCCTGCTGATGGTAAGGGAAAAGAAAAGGGGAAGGGAAAGGGGAAAGGAGTTCTGCCTCCTGTTCCCGCAAGTACCCCCCCATCTGCTGGTCCCTTGACTTTGACGCCGACTGCTGGGCCATCAAATGTCCTGATGCTGGCTGTTGCTGGACCGTCTGGCCTCCAGAAGGCAGGAAAAAGCAAGGCCGCTGCTGGCCCACTTGTTAAATCAGCAGCCCCTGCGGTGGCTCCAGTTCCTGCCACTAGTTCCAAGAAAGGAGGGAAAAAGAAGAAAGGGGTACCGCAGGCCCCCACTCCAGTCGAGCCTCGTCCGCTGCCACCTGCCTCGGTGTCCCTTGACACGCCGTGGAACGTGGTGGCGGGCAAGAAGAAGAAAAAGGCCTCGCCTGGCGCGGCACCAGCTGCAAGTCAGCAGCAACAGCCGCGCAAGGCCGAGCCTAAGCTTCGGCCGCCGCGCTCTGCGGCGGTAATTATATCGTTGACGCCGGCCGCCGTGGAGAAGGGCATCTCCTACGCCCAAGTGTTGACTGATGCCCAACATAAAGTGGACCTCACCGGCCTCAATATACAGAGGCTAAGGCCAAAATTTGCGGCCACGGGTGCCCCCATGTATGAGGTGCCCGGGGCCAATAGTGACGAGAGGGCCGACTCCCTAGCCGCAAGGTTCGGAATACATCCGTGTATCCCGGCCCACAAAGTGCGCGGAGATACGACTTTCGGGGCTGGACTATACAGCCACCCCGGAAGCCGTCGCAGCGGCCCTCTCAAAGGCCGGTGAGTGTGGGGTTGACAGCATTAAGGTCGGTGAAATTCGTCCCGACCGCTCGGGCCTCGGGACGGTGTGGGCAAAGATGCCGGTAAGGGCGGCTCAAAAAGTTAAAGGCGCGGGTCGCATTTTGATCGGTTGGGTTGCGGCTCGAGTTTCTGTGCTAGAGCCGCGACCATTGAGGTGCTTCAGGTGCCTCGAAACTGGGCACGTTCGGGATTGCTGCGGGGAGGCAACAGACCGCAGCAACTTATGTTACCGCTGCGGTCAGCCGGACCATAAAGCCCGGCAATGTGAGGCCGCGCCTAATTGCCCGATTTGTGCCGCGGCCGGCAAGCCCGCCGGGCATCAGATTGGGGGGAAGGCGTGTCCCGCCTCCTCCCGGAAAAATCGTCGCCGTCCGCCTCGCAGATTTAAACCGGCTGCCGCTGGGGCTACGGCCCAGCCGCAGTTGGAGAGCCCACCGCAGACCGAGGTTGAGCAGATGGAGATCGCCCAATAATGGCGTTTAAGTTTCTCCAGGCGA
Organism: Laothoe populi; assembly: GCA_905220505.1. Taxonomy (NCBI): domain Eukaryota; kingdom Metazoa; phylum Arthropoda; class Insecta; order Lepidoptera; family Sphingidae; genus Laothoe; species Laothoe populi. Next base: position 1,221,732 of record HG992162.1, on the reverse strand, counting down.
ACATCAACCACTGTGCCCGTGCTCAGGATCTTTTAACCCAGAGCATGGCGCAGTGGTCGGTGCAAGTGGCCGTGGTCGCCGAGCCATATTTCATCCCCCCGCGTGATAACTGGGCGGGGGACGTCAACAGCTCGGTGGCCATCATCACGCAGGGTGTCGCTGGCTCCCCGCCCTTCGAAAAAGTAGCGAAGGGTCGGGGATGCGTCGCGGCTCTGTTGGGAGATATTTGGGTAGTTGGAGTTTATTTCTCTCCCAACAGACCCCTCGCTGATTTTGAATCTTTTCTCGTTCAGTTGGGGGCCCTGGTGGCTCAAGGCCAACCTCACCCGACAATTGTCGCCGGCGACTTCAACGCCAAGTCCCTGGTATGGGGCTCGTCGGCGACCGATGTTCGTGGTGAGGTCCTGGAGGATTGGGCGATCTCGGCCGGTCTGGCCGTCTTGAATAGGGGGTCGGTGGACACGTGCGTGCGGCACAACGGCGGCTCAATTGTGGATCTTACATTTGCGAGTCCGGCCGTCGCACGCCGTGTCCGGGGCTGGAAGGTTTTGGTGGGCGTGGAGACGCTGTCGGACCATCGTTATATTAGGTTCGACGTCTCCGCGTCCGCCGTTTCCCAGCCCGGTGGTAGACCGAGTGCCCCGCATCAGGACGGCCCGCGGTGGGCATTGAAGCGCCTCGATATTGAGGCCCTGGAACTTGCCGCTCTGGCTATGTCGTGGCTCCCTGTACCGGAGGGGCCGGTGCAGGTCGAGTTGGAGGCGGAATGGTTCGGGGTATCGGTGACGGACATTTGTGACGCCGCCATGCCCAGAGTCCGACGTCTCCCGCCCCGACGCCAGGTGTACTGGTGGTCGCAGGAATTAGCATCATTGCGCATCGCTTGTGTTTCGGCGCGCCGCCAGTACGCCAGGCACCGTCGCCGGCGTCTCCGGGACGAGGAACACGCAAACCAGGAGCGGCAGCTCTATGGCCTCTACAAGGAGGCGAAGAGAGCGCTGCAGGTGGCCATTAAGAGAGCCAAGGTCGCGGCGAGGAAGGATTTCATCTCGACTCTCGACAGCGACCCGTGGGGGCGCCCTTATCGCTTGGTGATGAACAAGCTTCGCCTAGCGGCGCCCCCGCTGTCGCAGAGTCTCCGGCCAGATCTTCTGGCCGAAGTCGTCGCAGTCTTGTTTCCGGCCACCGTGGAGTCCACTCCTCCACCGATGGCGCCCCACGAGTCGGCGCCATCGTCGAGTTCGGCAAGGGATATCCCAGAGGTTTCGCCCGCTGAGTTGCGGGCGGCAGTGTCGCGGTTGCGGGGCAAGAACACCGCCCCGGGTCTTGATGGCATCCCCGCCAAGATCTGGGTGCTAGCCATCGAGCACTTGGGGCCGAGGCTCCGCAACCTTTTCTCCGCCTGTTTAGAGCAGGGCGTCTTCCCGTCGCGCTGGAAAACCGGGAAGCTCGTCCTGCTGAAGAAAGAAGGAAGACCCGCAGAGTCGCCGTCGGCCTACCGGCCCATCGTGTTGCTCGACGAGGTCGCCAAACTCTTCGAGCGCATTATTCATGCTCGCCTCGTCGAGCACCTAGAGAGGGTCGGTCCGGACTTGGCTGATTGCCAGTTCGGGTTCCGGAAAGGCCGATCCACCATCCACGCGATTCTGCGGGTGAAGGAACAGGCGGAAGAAGCGGTGGCCCGGGGTAAAGTAGTAATAGCGGTGTCGCTCGACATCGCTAACGCATTTAATTCCCTGCCCTGGGCCTGCATTCATGAGGCACTGCGGTACCACGTGGTGCCGCCCTATCTTCGGCGTCTGGTGCATGCGTACCTATGCGAGAGGTACGTGGTGTATCCGGGCGCCAATGGGTGGCACCGGAGAGCGATGGTGTGCGGTGTTCCACAGGGCTCAGTTCTGGGTCCTCTCCTGTGGAACATCGGATATGATTGGGTGCTCCGTGGTGCCAACCTCTGGGGCGTCGGCGTCACATGTTACGCCGACGACACGCTGGTCACTGCGTCTGCTAGGACCTTCCAGGATGCCGCAATTAAAGCGGCGGTGGGTACCGGCCACGTCGTTAGTCGCATTCAGCGGCTGGGTTTGAAGGTGGCCCTTGAGAAGACCGAGGCCCTTTGTTTCCACGGGCCTCGGAAGGGGCCACCGGCCGGTGCCCACATCGTTGTGAATGGGGTGCGAATTCCCATCGGCAAAACTATGAAGTATTTGGGTTTAGTATTGGATAGCCGGTGGGAATTTCGCGCCCACTTCGAGAGATTAGGAACCAAGTTGTGTCGGGTAGCAGGTGCCCTTGGAACCCTGCTGCCCAATCTGGAAGGTCCTGGCATCCCTTGCCGAAGGCTGTACGCCGGAGTCGTGCGGTCCATGGCCCTGTACGGCAGTCCCGTCTGGGCCGAGTCCCTGGGCGACCGGTGCGTCGCTCTGCTGCGCAAGCCACAACGTGCAGTGGCGCAGCGCGCGATCAGGGGCTACCGCACGGTCTCGTTCGAGGCGGCTTGTGTTTTGGCCGGTTTCATACCGTGGGACCTGGACGCAAGAACCCTCTCCGCCTCATTTCACTGGCGGGAGGAGGCGTTCAGGCGCGGGGAGAGACCGGCCCTGAGAGAGGTGGAGGCCATCCGTGGCTCCCTCCGCAGAGCCGCCGTGGAGGAGTGGCGTCTCAGGCTGGAGAACCCGACTTCGGGTCAGCGGGTCGTAGCGGCAGTGCGTCCTGTCTTCCGTCAGTGGTTGGACAGGCGCCACGGCGCGGCGACGTTCCGGCTGACACAGGTGCTCACAGGCCACGGTTGTTTTGGCGAGTACCTGTGTCGTATAGCCGGCGCAGAAGGGTCGGCCGTGTGTCACCATTGTGACAACTGTCCGCGTGACACGGCCCAACACACTTTGGAGGAGTGCCCAGCCTGGGACGAAGAGCGCAGCGCTCTCGTAGCAGTCGTCGGAGGAGACCTCTCGCTGCCGACTTTGGTGTCAGCCATGGTCGACAGCCGGAGGTCCTGGCGTGCGGTGGCCCTCTTCTGTGAGGCAGTTATCTCACAGAAGGAGAGTGCCGAGAGGGATCGGGAACAGCGCTCCGATCCCTCCCGCCGCCAGTCGAGACGGAGGAGGCGCCGGGTTGACGACTGACCGGCGTCTCCCGCCCTGTGGTTTGGGGGCGTTTGGAGAATCCCACCACGGTATCCCCTGCCTGTCGTAAGAGGCGACTAATAGGGGCATCGGGGGTCGCGGGCGCGCAGCGGGGGGCTGTCGTAGCGCCCTTTCCGGTGTGTCGAAATTTGTTTTGTACATAGTTTTATTTTGTATATACTTCGTCGGCACACCGGGCGACCCCGGGATGACGGCAGCGCGGGTGGTTGGCCTCGTAGCTGCCGTGGACGCCGAGGGCGTCCTTCGGTGCGTGGGGGCTTCTGAGCCCCCCCCACTTGGAGACGGGCCGCAAGGCGGCACCGCGCAGGGGCGGTTTCGGTCGAAAATGGGGCGCTTCTCGCCCCGTGAGCCCGTGACCGTCTCTTATGCGCCGAAGAGGGCCACCGCGGGGTTTTTAGTTGGTATTGCCGGTGTAGGGAATTTGTTAGGGACTCGGCCCAGCGGTCGTCCGGATGTCAACATCTCTCCCGGACGGCTTAACGCTGGGTCGTAAGGCCGGTGAGCCCAACATAACCGTCCCGCCATCCCCCCGGCGGGCCGGTAGTGATAAATCGCTTTTCCCCGCGAAACCAAAAAAAAAAAAAAAAAATTACTTAGAAGTTAGTCATTAACTTATTATTGGGAACTTTATATGTTTGTATAAGAGTTATATATATTAAGTTATGCCAATATTTTATTTGCTTAACATTGCGAACTTATATGCCTTACATGACTTTACTTGATATTATTGTCTTAGTATTTAATTGTTGTATTTAGTCTGGGTATGTCATGCTCGCTAAAGTGTCTGTGCTTGCTGCGGCGCCATGTGCCAGGTCGGTCTCTTCCCTGTAACATGGACTCGTGTGGACTGGTCTGCTCAGACTATTTCAGTAAGGACCAACTGCTTTAAGAAATCGAGATTTCACTCTCACGATGGTCATGTGCGGCACTAGGTGCTGTAATGAGTTTTATTTCACAATCTTGCAATAAGGCAGCTTAACACACATTGAGCTGCTCTAATCTAATGTAATTAAATTAAAATTGTATAATAATTGTATTACCAAATATTGTTAACCAATGTTGAAAAAGAGCAACGCTAAAGTTTCTTGCCCGTTCTTCTCTAGCGAAACTGCATTCCGAACTGGCGGTAGAGTAAAAAATTGACTGAATCTAAATAATGTATAACATTTCATGGATTCAATAAATATTTGATTTTGATTTTGATTTTTTGAGTTAGAGTGGCAAGTAGTGACGTCCAGTTAGAGTAGCAAGTGATGACGTCCAGTTAGAGTGGCAATTAGTGACGTCCAGTTAGAGTAGCAAGTAGTGACGTCCAGTTAGAGTGGCAAGTAGTGACGTCCAATTAGAGTGGCAAGTAGTGACGTCCAGTTACAGTAGCAAGTGATGACATCGAGTTAGAGTAGCAAGTGATGACATCCAGTTAGAGTGGCAAGTAGTGACGTCCAGTTAGAGTAGCAAGTAATGACATCCAGTTAGAGTAGCAAGTAGTGACGTCCAGTTAGAGTGGCAAGTAGTGACGTCCAGTTAGAGTAGCAAGTGATGACGTCCAGTTAGAGTGGCAAGTAGTGACGTCCAGTTAGAGTAGCAAGTAATGACATCCAGTTAGAGTAGCAAGTAGTGATGTCCAGTTAGAGTGGCAAGTAGTGACGTCCTAATTGAGCACGATTTTTTTTGCAATTTGTGTCGATTCTACATTAGCCGAAGGAACTTCGTTCCTACCTGGTGTCCCACGACACCACATCATTTTTTTCAAAATTATCCCTAAGGGGGTAAAATAGGGGATGATGAAATAAGTTATTATGAGAATCCTTCATTTTTTAAGTTAAACACGTGAAAAATTCGTATTTTGTATTATATACTTTTTTCCCAAACATGACCTCCACGCGGTCGGAGCCGCGAGCAACAGCTAGTTTGTCATATGCGTAACCCTGTCTTTGCCAGTAACACAAATGTCGTCAGCAAAAACTGCCGTTGACGGTAATTCACTCAACGTTTCTTCCATTATTTTTTGAAAGTTTTCTGGTATGCACTTAATGCCGAATGGTACCCTTGTATACACAAATGTACTCACATGAGTGGTGATGTTGGAAGGCGTTGGATAAATCTAACTTGGTGTACTGCTCGCCCCCGCCTAACGCTGCGAAGAGATCCTCGATCCTTGGCAAAGGGTAATGATAATTTTTCGACAAAGGATTCATAGTTATCTTAAAGTAAAGCGTAAAGGCGAAATTCTGTTTTAAACGTACCTAGGCCTTCGGCAAACACTTTTGGGAACTCGTCACGTAACGATGCCGCCAACGAGTCGTGGTCGATTAAATTATAGCATTCGCCTATCGTTAAATTTAAATGCTTGATCCAAGTCCGACCCATTAATGTGGGTCCCCCATTCTCAATAATAAACAACTTTAGTCGTGCTTGATGCCAACCGTCTCGATGACGTCACCCGTATATGATTTTAAAGTTTAAATTTTGTTTTCGATCGGAATATCCGAGAAGTATTGTTTAGAAATTACAGAATTTTTACTTCCCGTGTCTATCTCAAATTTACATTTAGTATTTTCAATAAACAAATTTGCATAATATGGTCCATCGCCCTCATTATTAACCACTAAATTGTAAAAGTTACAGTTTTCACCGTCTGTATCCGAGTCATTTAAGAAAAACTGACCTTTGTACTCCCTTGGACTGTTATTTTTCTTGCAACCTGCTTTTAAATTACCTTTTTCACCACATATGTGACAATTATATTGTTTAAACCGACACTTGCCATCTGAATGACCTAATTTACCACACCGCAAACATGCCCACTGCGCTCGCCTATAGCCTGAGTTGCCGCTGCCGACGCCGCCGCCCGCAGCGCCGCCGCCGCCACCGTTGGCACGCAAGCTGCCTGCGCCCGCGCTAATTCGATGCAAGCCGTCGTCACCGTGCTGAGCCGTGCGCTGCCCGAGCTATCCGAAGCACACGCCGTAGCCGCGTGCCGTTCCGCCGCCTCCAACGCCAAAGCTAATTCCACGGCGCGCTTGTAATCTATACCTGGTTCTGCGAAGAGTCTCGATCTCATATCTTCGTCATTTAACCCCGAAACAAACTGATCTCGTAAACAAACTTCTAAGCAGGCGCCGAATTTGCAGTTTTTACCAAATGTTTTAGAGCTTGAAGGTATTCGCGAATAGTTTCACCTTGCCCTTGTGTTCTTTGCCGAAAAATATGCCTCTCTGCTATTTCCAATCTGTTAGGCTCCAGATGTTCCTTCACTAATTTTACCAATTCTTCGTAAGATTCTAATTCCGGTGTGCTCGGGGCGCATAAATCACATATTAATTCGTAGCACTCCGCGCCAACCACCGTCACCAAAGTAGCCACTTTAAACGAGTTATCTATACTGTTTAATGCTATAAATTGGTTTACACGTCGGACGTAAGCGTCCCAGTTACTAATTCCCAAGTTATATGTTTCTATACGTCATTATAATAGGCATTTTGAAAGCTAACTTTAAAAAAATAAATTATTACTTTTTAAATAAAAATAAAACCGTCTTCAAAAAACCCAGACACAACTAAAAACCAAATAATAATTTAATTTAAATCAATTATTTTTGGAGTCAGTGCCTGTGTTGTTTTCTTTACTTTTAAACTCATAAAAACCAAGTATATTTTTTTGTATTGTTCTGTTTTTTCCATGTTTTGGCTGGCACCGACTCCAAATAAGTGATTTCATTTCGGTTTTATTTTTATTTAAAACGTAATAATTTATCTTTTTAATGGTACAAATATAAAATAGGTACGTTGGATAGAGTACCATAAGAAAACACCACTGAAAAAGTCACAGAAAAGCAAAATTCGCAGTTTCGTATATTCGGAAAACATATTTTTTCAAGTTATTTCGGTTTTAAAACCAAACTTCTCAATCGATTTTGATAAAAATTCTATGGGACCAATCTGAAAGTATATTCTCTGTAATAAAAGAAGAATTTTCCAAATCGGTCAATAAAAGACGGAGTTCTGAGGTATCAAAACTCCTCCTTTTTTTTGAAGTCGGTTGATAACTATTACACGTAGGTATGATATTATAATTATTCACGCGCCTCATCGCCAGTGATGTGTATACGGCAGCGTCAATGATACACGACGGCTCAATGCAGACTGATTTATTATCGTAAACCTAACTAACGCATACATAATGTCGGTAGATATGAAATATTTGTATGTGTGTATTATCAATAATATGTGGGTGTCCTGTGATGGTTAATAACTTAGTCTTGGCTCAACACTCTCGTTTGATTGACGTACCCGTTACCTATCATAACATGGCGCAGTAGGTAGGATCCGATATGAACACTTATATTTAAAAAAAACGCTAGTGTAAAGTAATTTTGAATGTTATAGTAAATATCGAAAAAAATTATGTGGTGTCGTGGGACACCAGGTTTTTTTTTTTTTTTTTTTTTAAATCGAAATAGGCTTGCGTTTGACCACTATCTCGCCTGATGGAAAGTGATGATGTGGTCTACGGTGGAGCACGCTTGCCTAGAAGATACCTATTCACTCTTGACTTGAAGATACCCAAGTTATAATTTTCGGGAAATATAGAATCCGGCAAAGAGTTTCACTCTCTAGCGGTGCGCATGATAAATGTACTAGCAAAACGCTTCGTGCGCACTGGTGGAATATCAACCATGTATCGATGACGCTTCGCCGAGTCTCTTGTCGTCCGATGATGGAAAGGGGTTGGGGGAATTAAATTATGTAATTCCAAGGCACACTCGCCGAAATGTATCCGGTAAAATACCGATAAACTAGCAACTTTACGTCTGTGTTCAAGTCTTTGCAGCCTTGCCTCGACTATGGAATCGTTGCCTACGAGTCTCTTGGCGCGTCTCTCGATTGCCTCCAATGCCTCAAGCTGGTACTTGGCTGATCCATCCCAAAGATGAGAGCAGTACTCCATGCACGACCGGACTTGCGCTTGATACAGATCAAGGAGCTGTCCCGGCGTGAAGTACCGTCTCACCTTCGCAAGGATAGCCAGCTTTTTGGCAACCAATTGAGCTTTATGCTCAATGTAGGAGCCAAAACTGAGAGTTGGAGACAAAGTTACACCAAGAATCTCTAGGTGGTCAGTTATCGGTACGGACACATCTCTGAAAGTAGGAGTCAGTTCGAAGGGACTCCGTTTAGCAGAGAATAGACAAGCCTGGGTCTTAGTGGCATTAAACTTGACCAGGTTGGCATCGCCCCAATCGGAGACTGCCTTTAAGGACAAGTTCAAGCGTTCTACCAAGGCCTCCCTGAGGGCCTGGACTTGCACTCCACTGGTTCGTGCATTAGATATGTAACTTTCTACCACTGTGCTGTCATCAGCGTACCCAAAAGTACCGGGCTTAAGCAGATCATTGATGTGCAGCAGGAATAGAGTCGCAGAAAGTACGGACCCCTGAGGTACCCCGGCATTGATAGCCAATAGATCGGAGGAGCAGCCATCAATGACCACTCGAATCAATCGTTCCCTCAAGAAGTCCGATATCCAAGCACATAGTCAAAATAGGAGAGAGCTCAGGCGCACAAGTTTTCAGTACAATTGCTGGAATCCCATCTGGGCCGTTGGCTTTATTCACGTCCAGATTACGCAGCGTTCTTCTTACCTCAGTCTGACGAATGCGAATTTCTGACAAATGTGTCTCGCAAACTGGTAGACTAGGAGGTACTTCGCCAGCAGTATCTAAACGCGAAGATTCGGCAAAAAGAGAAGCAAACAAGTTTGCTTTCTCTTCAGCAGAGTGAGCCAAAGACCCGTCGGGTCTCAGCAGTGGAGGAAGTGAGGGGCGACGGAAGTTCGATTCAACTGATTTTGCCAGGGACCAAAACGCTTTACTACCCGCTGGGTACGAAGCTAGTTTCTTCCCGATTTGGCTTATGTGGTCAAATCTAGCTTGCCGTAGAGCCTTCTTGCATGATTTGGCAGCCTTGTTAAATGCTCTCTTCTTTAAGCGCAAGTCCTTTGCTTTGCGGTTTCGAGCATCAACCCATGCCAGGTATGCCGCATGCTTCCGCGCTTCAGCGCGTCCGCACTCAGCCCCGAACCATGGGCGAGTTCCGCCTGACATTGCTACGTCGGAGAATGGAATGTAGTATTCCATACCTTGACGCAGCACATCCGTCACAGCATCCGCGCAAGCTGAAGGCGCCAAGGATAAGATGCAAAGAAAGCTCGCATCTCATCCCAATCTGCTGACTTGTATCGCCACACCCGCCGGGTGCCTCTAGGGCTGGGATCGGGCGGTGAGTAGGCAGATACAGATTTCACCAGACAATGGTCGGAGCTACCCAAGGGTGATGAAACCTACACTGAGTAGCGGTCTGGATCAGTTGTCAACAGAAGGTCCAAGCAATTGGCTGTGTGCGTGTCAACATCCGGGACCCTTGTTGCCACCTGGACCAACTGAGTGAGATTTTGCGTCAGCGCTAGCTTCCGCATTTCTCTCCCAGCATGGTCGGTACACTGGTATGGGAAAAGCCACTCTTGGTGGTGGGCATTAAAGTCCCCCAGTAGTACTAATTGGGCACAAGGGTACCGCCCTTGTGCCGCATCCGCCGCCTCACTAAGGTATTCTGTGAGCCTAGTAGTCTCCTGATCTCCGCTGTGCGACCGGTATACACAGGAATAAAGAATTTTCTCAATTCCTGTATCCACCAGTACCCAAATAACAGAGAATCTGGGATCTTCAAGATAACGGAGACGCCGACAACAGATGTCATCACGGGCGTACAAGCACACACCCGCATGTGGCTTAAAATTGTGCTCCAGAGTAAACCCTGGGTAAGAAAGGTACGCCACGTCAGACGGACATCTTATCTGCGTCTCTGAGAGGAATAAGAGAGCGGGTCTTTCAGTCTCCAGGTGGTGATGGACCGCGACGAGATTTGAGTGCAATCCTCGGATGTTGGTAAGGTGCACTTTTAGTGAGAGGGAGTGCTGCCGCTGTGGAAACGTTCTCTTATTCTTGGCCATTTTCATAAAAGTTATTTTGGAAGAGCGAATGAAGGTAGAAAGACGGCAGTGGAACGAGACTTTATGCATCTAACTTTCAGACACAAGATGAAATACCACACAGAAGGGGGACTAGTCTGGAGACTGCGGGGACGCCCGAGCCCCCCCGGGATGTCCATCGGGCCCTCTCATCCGGTCGCCGACCGGCACGATGGCGCATCCCGGGATTTTTCGTCAGTTGGCGGGGCAGCCTTTCGTGTGTGGCTAGCACACTACTTGGGCCCCCAACTACCTGCGGTCGGCCAGCGGTGCACCGTGCCTCGGATCCCGCTACCCTCCACGACTAGTCTCCCAATGCGGCGTTATCAACTTGCGTCAGATTAGCCCAACTGCATTCAGCAACTATTCCGACCGTCTCCCAAAATGGCATCACCGAACATCGCGCCGGAACACGGCAAGCCGTTTGGCGGCACGGCTTTGTCCGGTGGGTGGTCACTAGCCACGGCCGAAGCCTACCACCAGTAAGATGTGTCACTCATTTAGCACTACCCAGGGGTCACGTGTAGGGGAACTAGAGTAAAGCCCACGGACGCGAGTGACAATAACCCCCAAAAGGTAGGAACGAAGTTCCTTCGGCTAGTGTAGAATCGACACAAATTGCAAAAAAAATCGTGCTCAATTTGGACGTCACTACTTGCCACTCTAACTGGACGTCACTACTTGCAACTCTAACTGGACGTCATCACTCGCTACTCTAACTGGACGTCATCACTTGCTACTCTAACTGGACGTCACTACTTGCCACTCTAACTGGACGTCACTACTTGCCACTCTAATTGGATGTCATTACTTGCTACCCTAACTGGACGTCACTACTTGCCACTCTAACTGGACGTCACTACTTGCCACTCTAACTGGACGTCACTACTTGCTACTCTAACTGGATGTCCTCACTTGCTACTCTAACTGGACGTCACTACATGCCACTCTAACTGGACGTCACTACTTGCTACTCTAACTGGACGTCACTACTTGCTACTCTAACTGGACGTCACTACATGCCACTCTAACTGGACGTCACTACTTGCTACTCTAACTGGACGTCACTACTTGCCACTCTAACTGGACGTCACTACTTGCCACTCTAACTGGACGTCACTACTTGCTACTCTAACTGGATATCCTTACTTGCTACTCTAACTGGACGTCACTACATGCCACTCTAACTGGACGTCACTACTTGCTACTCTAACTGGACGTCACTACTTGCTACTCTAACTGGACGTCATCACTTGCAACTCTAACTGGACGTCACTACTTGCCGCTCTAACTGGACGTCAGTACTTGCTACTCTAACTGGATGTCCTTACTTGCTACTCTAACTGGACGTCACTACATGCCACTCTAACTGGACGTCACTACTTGCTACTCTAACTGGACGTCACTACTTGCTACTCTAACTGGACGTCACTACATGCCACTCTAACTGGACGTCACTACTTGCTACTCTAACTGGACGTCACTACTTGCCACTCTAACTGGACGTCATCACTTGCTACTCTAACTGGACGTCACTACTTGCCACTCTAACTGGACGTCATCACTTGCTACTCTAACTGGACGTCACTACTTGCCACTCTAACTGGACGTCACTACTTGCTACTCTAACTGGATGTTCTTACTTGCTACTCTAAGTGGACGTCACTACATGCCACTCTAACTGGACGTCACTACTTGCTACTCTTACTGGACGTCACTACTTGCTACTCTAACTGGACGTCACTACTTGCTACTCTAACTGGACGTCACTACATGCCACTCTAACTGGACGTCACTACTTGCTACTCTAACTGGACGTCACTACTTGCCACTCTAACTGGACGTCATCACTTGCTACTCTAACTGGACGTCACTACTTGCAACTCTAACTGGACGTCATCACTCGCTACTCTAACTGGACGTCATCACTTGCTACTCTAACTGGACGTCACTACTTGCCACTCTAACTGGACGTCACTACTTGCCACTCTAATTGGATGTCATTACTTGCTACCCTAACTGGACGTCACTACTTGCCACTCTAACTGGACGTCACTACTTGCCACTCTAACTGGACGTCACTACTTGCTACTCTAACTGGATGTCCTCACTTGCTACTCTAACTGGACGTCACTACATGCCACTCTAACTGGACGTCACTACTTGCTACTCTAACTGGACGTCACTACTTGCTACTCTAACTGGACGTCACTACATGCCACTCTAACTGGACGTCACTACTTGCTACTCTAACTGGACGTCACTACTTGCCACTCTAACTGGACGTCACTACTTGCCACTCTAACTGGACGTCACTACTTGCTACTCTAACTGGATATCCTTACTTGCTACTCTAACTGGACGTCACTACATGCCACTCTAACTGGACGTCACTACTTGCTACTCTAACTGGACGTCACTACTTGCTACTCTAACTGGACGTCATCACTTGCAACTCTAACTGGACGTCACTACTTGCCGCTCTAACTGGACGTCAGTACTTGCTACTCTAACTGGATGTCCTTACTTGCTACTCTAACTGGACGTCACTACATGCCACTCTAACTGGACGTCACTACTTGCTACTCTAACTGGACGTCACTACTTGCTACTCTAACTGGACGTCACTACATGCCACTCTAACTGGACGTCACTACTTGCTACTCTAACTGGACGTCACTACTTGCCACTCTAACTGGACGTCATCACTTGCTACTCTAACTGGACGTCACTACTTGCCACTCTAACTGGACGTCATCACTTGCTACTCTAACTGGACGTCACTACTTGCCACTCTAACTGGACGTCACTACTTGCTACTCTAACTGGATGTTCTTACTTGCTACTCTAACTGGACGTCACTACATGCCACTCTAACTGGACGTCACTACTTGCTACTCTTACTGGACGTCACTACTTGCTACTCTAACTGGACATCACTACTTGCTACTCTAACTGGACGTCACTACATGCCACTCTAACTGAACGTCATCACTTGCTACTCTAACTGGACGTCACTACTTGCCACTCTAACTGGACGTCACTACTTGCCACTCTAACTGGACGTCACTACTTGCCACTCTAACTGGACGTCACTACTTGCCACTCTAACTGGACGTCACTACTTGCTACTCTAACTGGATGTCCTCACTTGCTACTCTAACTGGACGTCACTACATGCCACTCTAACTGGACGTCACTACTTGCTACTCTAACTGGACGTCACTACTTGCTACTCTAACTGGACGTCACTACATGCCACTCTAACTGGACGTCACTACTTGCTACTCTAACTGGACGTCACTACTTGCCACTCTAACTGGACGTCACTACTTGCCACTCTAACTGGACGTCACTACTTGCCATTCTAACTGGACGTCACTACTTGCCACTCTAACTGGACGTCACTACTTGCTACTCTAACTGGACGTCATCACTTGCAACTCTAACTGGACGTCACTACTTGCCACTCTAACTGGACGTCACTACTTGCCATTCTAACTGGACGTGACTACTTGCCAATCTAACTGGACGTCACTACTTGCTACTCTAACTGGATGTCCTCACTTGCTACTCTAACTGGACGTCGTCGATTCGTTCGTTGAACGCCGAAGAGTGAGGACGTCTCCACGTAGTGCTCCTGAGTGTTTTTGTGTCGTCCATCGCGTGATTGGTGAGCGTTGTAACATCGGTGCCTCCTTGTTCTTCGTGTGTGTTTCTTACGGCTGTCTCCGCCCAGTGGGTGGAGTGATAAGGATAGAAGACTGAAGGGTGGGCTTCGCGGCTCCCCCACGGCCCCTCACCTCGGCGCGTGCGGCGTGGTAATTTTTTTCTATGATTCTAATTTAAAAAGTGCTCTGAGAGACTGGTTTTGAACCGGCGTCGCTCTGCGTGTGGCGCGGGGTGCTTGACCGCTGTGCCAGCTTTCCGGTGTGCGCATGTACCGAAACTATCTGTTACTTATTGCTAGCCTAGCTGTGCTGTTTGACAAATTACTAATATGTCTCGTACGAGAAGCGGTAACACAACCGCCCGCACAGCACTGCATCTTGAAGACGAACCATCCAACTCAGCCGTTATTTCCGAAATTCAACAACTAAGGCAGGACGTTCTTGACCTAAAAGAACAGCTCTCGAATGTGTCCTCAACACTTGCCAAAAGGATTGATGAATACGAAAACCAACTACAAATGAAAGACAACGAAATTAAATCCCTAAAATCCTCGCTGGCTGAAATCCACACTTACATTAATTCACAAGAACAATATAATTTGAGGAATGAATTGGAAATTGTAGGAATTCCCGAACAACCAAACGAAAATCTAATGCACTTAGCGCTTGTCACATCAAAAAAAATAGGAGTGGATCTGCAAGCAGGCGACATTGATCAGATATTGCGTGTTGGCGCCAACCGAATTCCATCCTCTTCTTCCACTCAGAAATCCCGGCCAATTGTTATCAAACTTATCCGTAAAACCAAGAGAGACGAATTATTGTTTGCTGCTAAAACCAGACGAGGCCTCACAACTGAAAATATAGTAAACGGCCCTTCAGCAACAATATTTTTTAATGAAAGGCTTACTAAAGCAAACCGGAAACTTTTTTGGGAGGCAAGAAAACGCGCAAGTGAATATGGGTTTCGGTTTTGTTGGACCCGGAACGGAAGAATTTTTGTACGGAGAGCTGCCAATACCAAAGACAGGAAATTTCCTGTGTTCCCCATCCACTCCTTGCAGGACATTGATAAAATTTTTGGACCCGATGAAAAAATATTCGATGCCTCTTATACTTCTGAAAGTGGCACCCTCACGACTGCTTAGTTTTAATGTACCATTATATTTTATTGTAAGTCCTGTGTACTCATATATAAATTTAATTATGATGATTATTTTTGTAAAAACATTACTTAAGGATATCAGCGCATGTGTCATTGGGACTTTGGTCCATATTCTGATATTGAGTCTTTCTACTTATTTCCAGGTTGCAATTTATAAAACATTCATATCCTTCCCGTCTGATTGCATAATATCGGCAAGTTATTTAGCAGTACTATACGCACGGAGGTTAAAATTTAAACTACAGAAAATAGTATTGTCATGTAATATGAATCTCTGTAATAATACCAAATGGCTTTAATTGACTTTCTAAATGATGTAGATACTTCATTAGAAATTAACTGCCATAAGACGGAATCATTTGATGTCTGTGTAAACATACTGTCTAAGTACGAATTTAATATAATGATATACAATATCAGAAGCTTGCAACATAACTTCAATGACTTTTTAGTTTCAATTGAAAGACTTAATGTTGAATTTGATATTATTGCGCTTACAGAATGTTGGATTTGTGATGGTTCAGTGATCCCAAAAATGGATAAATATTCGGCTTATGTTTCCAATAAAATTATTAACCAGTCGGGTGGTGTAGTAATATATGTAAAGAATTGTTGGACTCCTATTGTTAGCGAACCCGATTTACACGACGCAAACTGTCTTCAGGTACACATACCAAACTTTATTAGTTTTCTGGGCATCTATAGATCTCCCTCCTTCAAAAATACAGATAATTTCATACATTCACTTGAATTAGTAGCGTCGGCTATGCCTCGTAGCCCATGTCATGTTATTGCCGGAGACATCAACATTAACATTAACCAACCCGATACCTGTGGCGATTATCTGAACCTTATGGCCCACATGGGTTTTATGATCGCAGTGAACAAACCGACCCGTAAAGATGCATGCCTCGACCATATTTTTGCGAGAAATAAAACTGGTATGGAATCTGTGATATGCTCGTCATCTATCACGGACCATGATATGGTTATGATGGGAATTCACACGACGAAGCCCACATTCCTTAGACCTAAAAATCACATTTTTAGGCTGGACTATGACTCCATTGTATCTGATCTTAAAAATACTAATTGGTCGACTGTGTATTCTAACTCTTGTGCAGATCAAGCGGCAGAGACATTCATGAACATTTTAACCACAATAACTAAGCGTCATTCCAAATACATCTCAATAAGTCGCAAAAATCGCACCTCCAAACCGTGGATGACCCCAGGCCTATTAAGATGCTCAGCCCACAGAGACAAATTACATATGGACGTCCGAAAGCATCCAAAGGACGAAGTAAAAGTGTTGATTGATAAGCGATATAGGAATTTTTACCAAGACCTAATACGGAACCTAAAAACGACTCACGAAACAAATAAACTGGAGCAAAGTAAAAATAATCCCAGGAAATTGTGGAATGCAGTCAAGACAATAACACATACTCAGCCATCCAAGGTGAACCCTTCAAATCTCTGTGAAACTAAAGAATCTGAATCTGCCTCATTAAATCACTGTAACACTTTCTATGCCTCGATGGGACAACGTTTAGCTAACCATATACTGACTCAATTGAATGTAACTGAAAACCATTTGGCTTCGAATGTGCGCTTACCAAAGTCTTGCTCCAACTCACTCTTCCTGCGTCCCACTGATACCATTGAAGTAGAAAATTTTATAACGCAACTGAGAGATAATACAGCCCCCGGATTAGATGGAATTAACAGTAAATTATTAAAATTAATTAAAGATTACATCTTAGAACCCCTAACCTTTATATATAATCTATGCATATCTAGTGGTACCTTCCCAAAAATTTGGAAAGTTGCTGTGGTCACACCTATTCACAAAGGAGGTTCAACTGACGATCCCAATAATTACAGACCAATCTCGCTTCTTACTAATTTTTCAAAAATACTAGAGAAGGTTATTAACAAACAACTAGTTAATTTTCTTGAGTCAAACAACTTATTAACCCATAGGCAATTTGGTTTCCGCCAGAATAGGTCCACAGAAGACGCCGTTTCTCTACTGACCAGTATTGTCTCCAAACATCTTGATGAAGGAAATTCCTGTATAGGTATATTCTTGGATCTGGCGAAGGCTTTTGATACCGTGTCGATTCCCATTCTTTTGAGGAAGTTGGAACTTATGGGCATTCGGGGTTTGGGTCTTGACTTATTCCGGAGTTATCTAACGGGAAGGAAACAATATACAAAAGTGAATACTGCTGTTAGTGATTTACAAGATATAGCTTTTGGCGTACCTCAGGGTAGTATATTGGGTCCCACGCTCTTCCTAGTATATATGAATGATCTATCCACGCAGGAATCATTAACCAACGCAGATATTATTAACTATGCTGACGACACAATTGTTATTTTCCATGAAACATTATGGAGTAAGGTTTTCAAAAGTGCACAAAGTGGTCTTCAACATGTGACTGATTGGCTTAACTACAACCTGTTAACGTTAAATGCATTGAAAACTAACTACATATGTTTTCATAAAACAGCAGCGTCGGCTCCTGCTCCCGATCTCGAAATTGTTGCTCATTCCTGTAGCAAAGAACATAACTATAATTTGAAATGTAACTGTGTGCAATTAAAGAAGGTTAATTTTACTAAATATTTAGGAGTTGTAATAGACGCAAATCTTAGATTTAACGAACACATCGCTATGACATGCGCGAAGGTCAGAAAAATCATTTACATTATGAAACTCCTAAGAAATGTAGCGTCACTAAAGTTATTAAAAACTGTGTATTTTACATTATGTCAATCAGTCCTTACTTACTGTATTTTGGCCTGGGGAGGTGCCGCGTCTACACAACTTATAAAGCTGGAAAGAGCACAACGCGCCGTACTAAAAACTATGATTAGGGTCCCACTTCGTTTTCCTACTACCAATTTATTCAAGGAGACCCAAGTGCTTAGTGTCAGGAGACTCTACATATTTAGGATAACCCTAACAGCACATAAAGACGCGCTAAACTCTGACATGTACCAACTTCTGCTTGCAAGACGCACTTTTCAAATACAAAACGTACATGTGAAGACAGCTTTCGCCAAAAGATTTCTTCCCTACATGAAACCCCTAATTTATAACAAGTTAAATAAATTATTCGACATTAAAGGTCTATCAGTGCGCGAAACGAGAAGCATAATTTACAAGGGATTACTGGACTGGTCACATGAGTACACTGAAAATATAATAAATCATCTATACTTTTATAAATTTTAGTTCACGATTTAAATATAACCATTTTGATGGACTTTTTGGATTGGATTTATGAACCAATACCCATTATTCAATTTATGTATTCTTTTAATTCCCACCTTAAATTAATTATACTTTTTCTAGCACTACTGGAGATTACACCTTGATGTTATATTAATGTATAAATTACTCATTGTAATAACGTCTCACGATACAGGCTTAGCCTAGTGTGAGACGTTTATGATACTACTAAACTGTTAAAAAAAAAGTAGAGAGAAGTAAATAAATATTTATTATTATTTATTTATTTACTACATGCCACTCTAACTGGACGTCACTACTTGCTACTCTAACTGGACGTCACTACTTGCTACTCTGACTAGACGTCACTACATGCCACTCTAACTGGACGTCACTACTTGCTACTCTAACTGGACGTCACTACTTGCCACTCTAACTGGACGTCACTACTTGCCACTCTAACTGGACGTCACTACTTGCTACTCTAACTGGATGTTCTTACTTGCTACTCTAACTGGACGTCACTACATGCCACTCTAACTGGACGTCACTACTTGCTACTCTTACTGGACGTCACTACTTGCTACTCTAACTGGACATCACTACTTGCTACTCTAACTGGACGTCACTACATGCCACTCTAACTGAACGTCATCACTTGCTACTCTAACTGGACGTCACTACTTGCCACTCTAACTGGACGTCACTACTTGCCACTCTAACTGGACGTCACTACTTGCCACTCTAACTGGACGTCACTACTTGCCACTCTAACTGGACGTCACTACTTGCTACTCTAACTAGATGTCCTCACTTGCTACTCTAACTGGACGTCACTACATGCCACTCTAACTGGACGTCACTACTTGCTACTCTAACTGGACGTCACTACTTGCTACTCTAACTGGACGTCACTACATGCCACTATAACTGGACGTCACTACTTGCTACTCTAACTGGACGTCACTACTTGCCACTCTAACTGGACGTCACTACTTGCCACTCTAACTGGACGTCACTACTTGCCATTCTAACTGGACGTCACTACTTGCCACTCTAACTGGACGTCACTACTTGCTACTCTAACTGGACGTCATCACTTGCAACTCTAACTGGACGTCACTACTTGCCACTCTAACTGGACGTCACTACTTGCCATTCTAACTGGACGTGACTACTTGCCACTCTAACTGGACGTCACTACTTGCTACTCTAACTGGACGTCATCACTTGCAACTCTAACCGGACGTCACTACTTGCCACTCTAACTGGACGTCACTACTTACTACTCTAACTGGATGTCCTTACTTGCTACTCTAACTGGACGTCACTACATGCCACTCTAACTGGACGTCACTACTTGCTACTCTAACTGGACGTCACTACTTGCTACTCTAACTGGATGTCCTTACTTGCTACTCTAACTGGACGTCACTACATGCCACTCTAACTGGACGTCACTACTTGCTACTCTAACTGGACGTCACTACATGCCACTCTAACTGGACGTCACTACTTGCTACTCTAACTGGACGTCACTACTTGCTACTCTAACTGGACTTCACTACTTGCCACTCTAACTGGACGTCACTACTTGCCACTCTAACTGGACGTGACTACTTGCCACTCTAACTGGACGACACTACTTGCCGCTCTAACTGGACGTCACTACATGCCACTCTAACTGGACGTCATCACTCGCTACTCTAACTGGACGTCATCACTCGCTACTCTAACTGGACGTCATCACTTGCCACTCTAACTGGACGTCACTACTTTCCACTCTAACTGGACGTCACTACTTGCCACTCTAACTGGACGTCACTGCTTGCCACTCTAACTGGACGTCACTACTTGCTACTCTAACTAGACGTCACTACATGCCACTCTAACTGGACGTCACTACTTGCTACTCTAACTGGACGTCACTACTTGCCACTCTAACTGGACGTCATCACTTGCTACTCTAACTGGACGTCACTACTTGCCACTCTAACTGGACGTCACTACTTGCTACTCTAACTGGATGTCCTTACTTGCTACTCTAACTGGACGTCACTACATGCCACTCTAACTGGACATCACTACTTGCTACTCTAACTGGACGTCACTACTTGCTACTCTAACTGGACGTCACTACTTGCTACTCTAACTGGAGGTCACTACATGCCACTCTAACTGGACGTCATCACTTGCTACTCTAACTGGACGTCACTACTTGCCACTCTAACTGGACGTCACTGCTTGCCACTCTAACTGGACGTCACTACTTGCTACTCTAACTGGACGTCACTACATGCCACTCTAACTGGACGTCACTACTTGCTACTCTAACTGGACGTCACTACTTGCCACTCTAACTGGACGTCATCACTTGCTACTCTAATTGGACGTCACTACTTGCCACTCTAACTGGACGTCATCACTTGCTACTCTAACTGGACGTCACTACTTGCCACTCTAACTGGACGTCACTACTTGCTACTCTAACTGGATGTCCTTACTTGCTACTCTAACTGGACGTCACTACATGCCACTCTAACTGGACATCACTACTTGCTACTCTAACTGGACGTCACTACTTGCTACTCTAACTGGACGTCACTACTTGCTACTCTAACTGGAGGTCACTACATGCCACTCTAACTGGACGTCATCACTTGCTACTCTAACTGGACGTCACTACTTGCCACTCTAACTGGACGTCACTACTTGCCAATCTAACTGGACGTCACTACTTGCTACTCTAACTGGATGTCCTCACTTGCTACTCTAACTGGACGTCACTACATGCCACTCTAACTGGACGTCACTACTTGCTACTCTAACTGGACGTCACTACTTGCTACTCTGACTGGACGTCACTACATGCCACTCTAACTGGACGTCACTACTTGCTACTCTAACTGGACGTCACTACTTGCCACTCTAACTGGACGTCACTACTTGCCACTCTAACTGGACGTCACTACTTGCCATTCTAACTGGACGTCACTACTTGCCACTCTAACTGGACGTCATCACTTGCCACTCTAACTGGACGTCACTACTTGCCACTCTAATTGGATGTCATCACTTGCTACTCTAACTGGACTTCACTACTTGCCACTCTAACTGGACGTCACTACTTGCCACTCTAACTGGACGTGACTACTTGCCACTCTAACTGGACGTCACTACTTGCTACTCTAACTGGACGTCATCACTTGCAACTCTAACTGGACGACACTACTTGCCGCTCTAACTGGACGTCACTACTTGCCATTCTAACTGGACGTCATCACTCGCTACTATAACTGGACGTCATCACTCGCTACTGAAAATGAAAAAAATGAAAAAAAAACGTTTATTAAAAATATAGACTTAAAGAGACTTATTACTACCTAAAAATGATATTATACAAAAAAATGAGATCCTTAAAACTAGTATTTCCAGGGGCACCCAAACTAGGCATAGCCTGTATCTTGGGCTACCATTTACAGAATTCAGTACATCTGAGTTCAAGAAAATTGAGTACACGTGAATAAAATGAAAATAACCAGCTTGAAAATATATAGGTACTAGTTAAGCACGAACAAAATCTATCGAAACTAAGTGACGGTCTTATGAATTTAATTCTTTAGGAAATGTAGTGTTATGACTGTAGAGCTTAGAATGTATTCAGTGGATTCGTAATCCAATTTTTTTAGGAAATCAAATACTTTGCTAGAGCACTCTTTAACTGAACAAGTCCTAATAGGGCATATTCTAGAAACCTTGTTGTAAATCGAGAGATATGCATAGTACTGAAACCTTTTCGCGAAACATGATTTAACTGAAGGCTGTTTTAGAATTAAAATTCTCTTATTTACTAATGCTGAGTTTTCTATCGAGTTTAATGTAAATTTATGAGTCGAAACACAGGCTTTAAAGATGTATAACTGGCGAACACTGAGAACTCCTGCTTCTTTATATAAGCTATTTGTAGGGAATCTGAAGGATTTATACAGCATAGCTTTTAAAACGGCACGCTGGGCCCGCTCAAGCGGCAACATAATTGTTTTAGCTGCACCACCCCAGACACCAATGCAGTAGTTAAGCAAAGATTGGCAGATTGCATAGTATACCAATTTCAAAATAGAAAAATTGGCAGAATTTCGTAGGATTTTCATAATACCAATAACCTTACGGATTCTACCAGTTAGCGTACGTATATGTGGCTCAAAATTTAATCGTTCATCAATCATTAAACCTAGATACTTGATTTGTTTGGTCCGATGGATACGTTCACAGCAGCACCCGAGAACTGTGAGGATGCACAGTCAGTGTGAATCTTGAGATCAGACAAAGGTGGTGGCTTGGTTCTAGCAGTTTTGTGGAAGCCTAAGAATTTGGTTTTATTTGTATTAAGGGTCAAAAGGTTCTTCTGCAGCCAAACATTTATTATATGAAGACCCTTCTCTGCAGCCTGTCTGGCACTCTCCCAGTTGTTTCCGTAGAACAAGATTGCTGTGTCGTCGGCGTAGCAGACCAATTCTGCTGAGTCTAACTTAAGGTTATGGATGTCGTTCATATACATGATAAACAGAAGAGGACCGAGAATACTGCCCTGGGGCACACCGTAGTTAATGGGCATCGCAGTACTCTTCATACCATCTATTTGAGTTAGTTGTTGTCGATCATGTAAGTAACTCTTGAACCAATCCAAAGCAGTTCCGCGGATTCCAAAGCTTTCCAATTTACGCAGTAGAATGGGAGTTGATACTGTGTCGAATGCTTTAGCCAGGTCAAGAAAAACTCCGTAACAACTTAAACCCTGATCCAAGTGTGACGCAATGCTGTTCACAAGCTTGTGTGCAGCGTCTTCAGTAGACTTCGACTGTCGAAAACCAAACTGCCTATCCGATAGTAATTCGTTGCTCTCAATGAAATTTCTAAGTCGTTTGTTTATTAGTTTTTCAAGCAATTTGGAAAAGGCGCTTAACAGAGATATAGGTCTATAATTGCTTGGTATATCTCTAGGTCCATCTTTATAAATTGGAGTAACTAAGGCCACCTTCCAAGCACTAGGGAATCGTCCTGAACTAAAGCTGAGGTTGTAGATGTGTGTTAAAGGAGTGGCGATGTATAATTTGGATTTTTTAATGAAGTTGTTTGTGATCCCATCCAGTCCTGGGGCACTATTGTTCCTCAAGCAAGATATAAAGCTTTCGACCTCCGAGGAATCAGTGGGAGAGAGAAAGAAAGAACTTGACGGACCATTTGAGGTACTTGTGTTGGATGCCAAAATATATTCAGTTTCATTAGTAACACTTAGGATTTTATTAGCTAAATTAGTACCAACAGAAGTAAAATATTCGTTGCATTTTTTAAGGGAATTCGCGTGATTATCAGAGTTAGTTAATAAGTCAGTTGAGCAGCTGTTTTTGTTTTTAAAATGACAAATTTTCTTTATAGTGTTCCAAAGGGCCTTAGAGTTCTTATGGTTTTTCTCTAGCTGGTTTCTCTCATAGTCAGCCTTTAACTTTCTTAATAAGTTGTTACAGAAATTTCGGTACCTGGAGTACGATATGGTGACTATGTTGTTGTCCGGTTGGTCTCTGGCTAGCAAGTGCAGATGATCTCTGTGGCGAATGCAGCGAAGCAAGCCAGGAGTAATCCATGGTTCAATTACTGCCTTAGAACGGCTAATCTTAATTACATGAGTATGTTTTTTTACTAAAGAGGACAGGTTGTCTAAGAATTTCTGTGTGGCCGCATCAACATCGTTTTCATTCAAGACTGGAGCCCAGTCAACACCCTTTAATTCCTCCACAACATTATCGAAATATACTACCGTTCTTGATCGTTGTGGTTTGGTCTTATATTTGCGTCGTGCTATACCCAAAATTGTCATTTTATGATCCGTTATGTCGGTGTCACAGACAGCACTAATTGCTTGATGGATAGATCGCAAAAAGATATGATCTAGACAAGACTCGAGTCTGGTAGGGAGGGTGATAGCTGGAACCAGACCATGACCAGCAGTCATACAAAGATATTCAGACGGGTCATGCTTGTTAGGGTCATTAGCTGATAATATGTCGATGTTTATGTCTCCAGCAATAATGAGGTTTGGTTTACTTTTAAGATCTTCCAGGATAGTGTCAAGAGAGTTAACGAAGTTAGAAGTGTTTTTAAATGAAGGTGAACGATATATGCCTAAAATTGTTGCGCATTTCGGGATATCGATTAGTAAACCGCACGCTTCATCTAGAGAAGGTTCAGAAACACTTGCATTCCAGTTATCACTAACATATGCCACGACACCTCCATTTTGGTTCAAATTGCACTGCGAAGAAAATGAGGAGTAACCAGGAATATTTCCTATAACTGTTGTAGTGTCTAGCCAGCACTCAGTAAGTATAATTACGTCAATATTCGTGTCGAGGCGGCGCAGGGCAACCAGAAAAGAGTTGAAATTTTTTCCTATGCTCCTAATATTAAACGTAATAATTTTTAAATTGTAATCATTTGTGAGAATAGATCTACAATCTTCTAATGTATTTAATGTATGGCAGTTTATAATTCTAGTTTGATCTAACTCTGTAATGATTCGCAAGTTATCCATGGTATTGGGGTGAGCGCAAGTGTAGCCTATTTAAAAAACACAGCAGTTCACAGTCATAAGAAAAGGTTATAAGAGTTATAAAGTGTAGCAAGTAAATAAGCAAGTTGTAATTAGGTATGCTCTCTCTAAGATATTGTTCAGTTTTACAGAGCGTATACATGAGCGCCTCATAAAACAAATATAAATTACAAAGCCACCGACAATTAACATAATATTTACTATGCGGTAAGAAGCAGTATTTTTCAGCAAATATCATACAACAAATTTTTAACAGTATTCTAATATAAAAAAACAAATATAAATTCTTAAAATAAAATACAACCAATTTATCATGCAACAATAACAAGATATCAATATGTTTCGTTGGATCAGGTATACTGCTTGTTAGACGAAGGGTTATTGTATTGCGAAGTAGCGGGTGCCGAGTTCTGTTTTAATAATTTATCTAGTATCGCCTCCGACGTTACGCGAAGGACCGAACTAGTTTCAGATCTTCGCATAAAGATAGAACCGTGCGATGTCCAAACAAACTTAAATTTTAATTGAATGCCTACGGATCTCGACTTACTGAAAAGAATTCTGTTTGCCTTCGTAAGGTGCTCATTTACATATACGCGACGTGGGTTACCTGAGACCTCAATCATATCCGTAGTGATGCCACGTCTGACTCGGGCAGCGCGCAGAAGTTGATCCCGGGGCGCACGTCTAGTGAGAGTGACGATCACAGGTCGGGGTCTATCGGTCCCGCCTTCATTTCTCCGCAAACCGACACGTTTAATGTCGTCGATATCACGGCAGTCCAAGCTAACCCCAAGTTTTGTGGAGAGGTTCGAAATTATTTGGGATAGATTTTCATTCTTCTGCTCAGTGATACCGGTTATCTCAATGTCTTTTAGGAATTCTCGTTGTTGTTTTGATTCCAGCTCCGTCCGCAATTCTTGAACTTCAGCTCGCAGACTAACTACTTCCGTTTTGTATCGGTCCAACTCTTTTAGCTCCTTTTTTATGTCTAAAATCTCCTTCCGGAGCTGATCTATGTCTGCGGATGTAGCGTTAAGAGATAAAGTAAAGTTTCCCAGTTCGAGTTTCATATTATCGAATGCAGTCTGGAGTTGCAGCAGGGATTGGGTGAAAGATTGGATGACATCAACGGTAACTGGGACTGGAGTGGAATTTCCCGTCAAGCTCGGTATTTCCAGAATCTTATCCTTGTTATTTGGCTCGGCAGTCGATGGCTCGTTGTTTCGTTTTCCTGAGCGTATAGGAGTAGAGTCGGTAACTCGTTCCTTAGTTTTGGCTTTACATACTGGGCAACGGTAGTTATTATAACCTCCGGTACGAGCCAATCTAAGCTCTTCTCTCGGTAGGCCAAGGCAACCCAAATGATAGCAGGAGGTACACGAAGAACATTCGATGACTGTAATATCTTCGGAGTTCCGATCCTCTTTAATTGTCTTGTTGCAGGCTCCACAAAACATTATAACAGGTATTATGAGTAAGCGCCCTCTATTAGATTATTGATTTTTAAATATAAAGTGTTAGCAAATGGATGTCGCTAAGTAGTACTAGCTTTTGATGTAGGTGGCGCTTTAATAAGTAGTGAAGGTGCTTCTTTATTGATTGGCGTTTAACACACTCAAGAGATGGCGCTACTCTTCTGTTAATGATGTTGTAAATATTGTGTTCTAAGGTTTTTCAAGTCTCCTGGTGTTGACGTCAGGAAAATTTAATAGGAAAACCAAATAGAGGAGCTCACCGCAGTATTTTCACCATAAAAAAGCTTCCTTGTTCAAAAAGTTCACAAACACAGCACGTAACGGTTTCACTCACAGATTACTGTCTAAAACACTAAAAATTATACCGTATAGTTTAGATAACGTTTGTGCGCGGCTAGAGTAGCACCAGGAAACCGATGTTCACAAAAATTTCTTGAATGGAAACGAATAAATAGTTGTATTCTTCAAAAATCGCGGGAGTGATTCAAACTCAGAGTGTAACGTTCAACGCCCTCTAGCGAAAAAAAAAAGACTCTAACTGGACGTCACTACTTGCCACTCTAACTGGACGTCACTTCTTGCCACTCTAACTGGACGTCACTGCTTGCCACTCTAACTGGACGTCACTACTTGCCACTCTAACTGGACGTCACTACTTGCCACTCTAACTGGACGTCACTGCTTGCCACTCTAACTGGACGTCACTACTTGCCAATCTTACTGGATGTCACTACTTTCCACTCTAACTGGACGTCATCACTCGCTACTCTAACTGGACGTCATCACTTGCTACTCTAACTGGACGTCATCACTTGCCACTCTAACTGGACGTCACTACTTGCCACTCTAACTGGACGTCACTACTTGCCACTCTAACTGGACGTCACTGCTTGCCACTCTAACTGGATGTCACTACTTGCCAATCTTACTGGATGTCACTACTTTCCACTCTAACTGGACGTCACTACTTGCCACTGTAACTGGACGTCACTACTTGCTACTCTAACTGGACGTCACTACTTGCCACTCTAACTGGACGTCACTACTTGCCACTCTAACTGGACGTTACTACTTGCTACTCGAACTGGACGTCACTACTTGCTACTCTAACTGGACGTCTCTACTTGCCACTCTAACTGGACGTCACTACTTGCTACTCTAACTGGACGTCATCACTTGCTACTCCAACTGGACGTCATCACTTGCTACTCTAACTGGACGTCATCACTTGCTACTCTAACTGGACGTCATCACTTGCCACTCTAACTGGACGTCACTACTTGCCACTCTAACTGGACGTCACTACTTGCCACTCTAACTGGACGTCACTACTTGCTACTCTAACTGGACGTCATCACTTGCAACTCTAACTGGACGTCATCACTTGCTACTCTAACTGGACGTCATCACTTGCTACTCTAACTGGACGTCATCACTTGCCACTCTAACTGGACGTCACTACTTGCCACTGTAACTGGACGTCACTACTTGCTACTCTAACTGGACGTCACTACTTGCCACTCTAACTGGACGTCACTACTTGCCACTCTAACTGGACGTTACTACTTGCTACTCGAACTGGACGTCACTACTTGCTACTCTAACTGGACGTCTCTACTTGCCACTCTAACTGGACGTCACTACTTGCTACTCTAACTGGACGTCATCACTTGCTACTCCAACTGGACGTCATCACTTGCTACTCTAACTGGACGTCATCACTTGCTACTCTAACTGGACGTCATCACTTGCCACTCTAACTGGACGTCACTACTTGCCACTCTAACTGGACGTCACTACTTGCCACTCTAACTGGACGTCACTACTTGCTACTCTAACTGGACGTCATCACTTGCAACTCTAACTGGACGTCATCACTTGCTACTCTAACTGGACGTCATCACTTGCTACTCTAACTGGACGTCATCACTTGCCACTCTAACTGGACGTCACTACTTGCCAATCTAACTGGACGTCACTACTTGCCAATCTAACTGGATGTCACTGCGTAAGGAACTTCTTTCCAAAAATCGTGCTCTACTCGCTTGTGTATGCGACTGTCGCGTCTGCGCACGTCTCATTTAACGGTTTTATTCCACGCACTTTTTTCCACGCACTTTTTTCCACGCACTTTTTTCCACGGATTTTTTCTTACGGTTTTACTATCACATATTTTTCAGTTCGGTCGCGCAGCAAAATCCCTATCCCTCCAAGCCTGCCGTAAGGAACTTCGTTCCAATAATAAAGTGATTTTGAAGAAACTGAGTGCATTATCTCGAAAATGGAATCAATGTTGCAACCGCCGGGACCGTTTATTTTTGAAAACGACATCACGAACGTTACGTCAGGAAATTTATGTAAAGAGTGGGAAAAGTGGAAAGTTCTTATATGATATATTATGAAGCGTGTGAATTGCACAAAAAAGAGAATAAGGTCCAGATAAATATATTATTGCATATCATTGGTGAAAAATGTCGTGAAGTATACGAACAATTTAAAGTAGGTATAAAACATTAGAGCAGTTATTCAAAGCATTTGATGGATTTTTTCTACCAAAAAAACATAACAATTGAGCGTCATGCATTTTTTACGAAAGAAAAAAAAGAATTTGAGTCTGTAGAACAATACGTGTTTGAGTTAAATAAAATTGCAAGAAAATGTAAGTTCAAGGAATTATGCCATGAGTTGGTCAGGGATAGAATGATATGTGGAATAAGAGATGGAAGTCTACGAGAACAATTATTGAGAGAAACAGATTAAACACTATCAAAAGCTGTGGACATTTGCAAATTAGCGGAAAGGTCGCGCGTTCAATCCGATAAAATAAATGAAGTAAAAAAACATAATATTGACGAAATTGTTTCGACTGAAGAGCAACAAAGAGAATACCATGTTCATTACGTAAAAGGTACAAAACCATCGACTTCATTAAATGGAAAGAAACAGTCAAACAAAATGGCGGACTTCCCAGAAAAAAAATTCAAGTTACGGCAAAGGCATGCACGACAGTTATCGTCCATCTTTGAGTGAAAATTCAGGCTAGTAAACAATAAGGTGTATGCAAAATGTGGAGCTAGTCATAAGATGTTCAAGTGCCCCGCGTATGGTCAAAGATGTAATAAGTGGGGCATTTCACGTGAAGCGTTCACGTTTCACGTTTTCCCGTCGTCGGGACGTGACGACCCCATCGCCCGCTGGTGGAATAATCTTGTGACAGAGATTATTCCACCAGTGCAATCAGTCAACCCAACTAGTGGTAGTGCCATGCTGCGCACCTTCGAGTAGCAGCCGAATGGGCCGGCACGCCCGGGGAAGAACCACTCTCTCACAGAAAACCGGCGTCAAGTGGCAGCTATGCTGTCGCGTTTCGTTTGGTCTGTGAGAATCCCGGAGGCCCACTCTTCCTATCCTTCCCCCACACCACTATGACAGTGCGAAATTTGGTTCGACTACCCCAGGAGGGTACCACCGGCGTACATCGCGGTGGAGATTCCCTCTCTGGGCGTCCACGCTCAGGTCGTACATCACCTGTGCGTGGATGTCCAGGCTGCCCTCCGTATTCTGGGGGGGGGCAATTTTGCGCTCTACACACCTGTTCGGGGCAAACGGAGCAGGCAACATAAGGCGACCCCTTCCACTCTTGCTGTGGACTTTTGCAACATAAGGGGGCTGAATTCCAACTTGAACGCCGTCCACTTCCATCTTGAGACGGCGAAACCGGCCTTGCTCTTCCTGACCGAGACGCAGATTTCTTCTCCGGCTGACCCGTCTTTCCTCTCCTACCCGGGGTACAAACTGGAACATTCCTTTGTACCGCGGGCTGGGGTGTGCGTGTACATTAGAGAGGATATCTGCTCTCGTCGCCTCGGCAGCCTTGAAGGGCGGGACCTATCCAACCTCTGGCTACGCATAGACTGCGACGACCATCCGCGAATCTACGCGTGCCTGTATAGGTCCCATAGCGGTAATGCTGAAACTGACCGACTCGTTGAGCACATGCAAATGGCTACAGATTCTGTGCTGCAGCAGATCCCATCCGCAGAGATCGTGATTCTCGGCGACTTTAACGCCCACCACACCGAATGGCTAAGATCACGCACCACCGATCATGCGGGGAGATCTGTCCATGATTTCGCATTAGCATATGATCTGACACAACTGGTCACCTTGCCAACGCGAATCCCAGATGTGGAGGATCATACACCTTCCCTGTTGGACCTTCTGCTGACCTCTCATCCGGATGGCTACCTGGTTTCCGTCGAACCTCCTCTTGGTTCATCGGACCACTGTCTTATCCGGAGCACAGTGCCAGTTACGCGGTCGACACGGCCTCGCTTTGCGGGCTGCCGCCGCGTATGGCACTATAGATCAGCGGATTGGGACGGGATGCGGTCATTCTTTGCGTCCTACCCATAGGGGCAGATTTGCTTGTCGCCGGATGATCCTGACGTCGTTGCTGACTCTGTCACTGATGTGATACTTCAGGGTATGGAACTTTTTATTCCGTTCTCTGCAGTGCCCGAAAGCGGTAGTGCTACCAAGCCTGGGCTGTCGCATCGGCGTCTAGTGATGTAAATACCAGCGCATTTAAAAAGGAGTATAACTCTGCCTCTAGGTCCTTCAAAAGTGTTATTGCTAAAGCGAAGTCGGAGCACATTGGCAGAATTGGCAAGACACTGGCGCGTCTCCCGTCGGGAACACGTGCGTTTTGGTCACTCGCCAAGGCTGCCTTAGGGAATTTCTGTAAACCGTCTTTTCCACCCCTGCACACGGAGGATGACTCGTTGGCCCATGCCGCGAAGGTGAAAGCCGATCTTCTGGGCTCTCTCTTCGCGTCCAATTCGACTCTGGATGACCAAGGAAATTCACCACCGACAATCCCGCGGTACGACAGTACGATGCTTGAGGTTAAGTTCAGGCAAAGTGCAGTTCGCAAAGCACTTCTTTCCTTGGACATTCATAAGTCGAATGGGCCCGATGGCATCCCTCCGATCGTGTTGCAGGCATGTGCTCCGGAGTTGGCACCGGTTCTAACGCGTCTTTTCCGGTACTCCTATGCATTAGGCGTAGTCCCGAAATCCTGGAAGGCTGCTTTAGTTTACCCGATCCCTAAAAAAGGGAACCGCTCGGATCCGTCCAATTACAGGCCTATAGCCATCACCTCCTTGTTCTCCAAGATAATGGAGTCCATTATCAACTGCCAGCTCCTGCGGTACCTAGAGGAGCATCGGCTGATTAGCGACCGCCAGTACGGCTTTCGTCGGGGTCGCTCAGCCGGTGATCTTCTAGTTTACCTGACACATAGATGGGCAGCAGCAGTTGAGACCAAGGGGGAGGCGCTTGCAGCCAGTCTGGACATAGCGAAGGCCTTTGATCGGGTATGGCACAAAGCGCTTCTTTCGAAGCTACCTTCTTATGGGCTTCCCGAGAAATTATGCAATTGGATCACCAGCTTTTTGGCAGATCGGAGCATCAAGGTCGTCGTCGACGGTGCATGCTCTGATCCTAAATTTGTCAATGCTGGTGTTCCACAAGGCTGTGTACTGTCTCCTACTCTGTTTCTTCTGCATATCAATGACATGTTGCAAATCAGCAACATTTATTGCTATGCATATGATAGCACTGTAGATGTAATGTACACTGGCCGTGCTAATATTTCTCAGGAATACGTCGACGAGAGCCGGAACAAACTTGTGTCTGAAGTCGAGTTTTTGCTAGCCAAAATCTCGGACTGGGGTCGACTAAACTTAGTCCAATTCAACCGCAAAAAGACACAAGTCTGCGCTTTAACCGCTAAAAAGTCACCATTTGTCGTAACACCTCATTTTGAGAACACTCCCTTGTCTGCCACAGCCAGTATCGGAATACTTTGCGTCGACATTTCGAGCAACGTCCAGTTCCGCGGTCAATTGGAAGGTAAGGCCAAATTGGCCTCAAAGAAGCTTGGTGTGCTCAGCAAGGCGAGACGGTACTTCACGTCGGGTCAACGCCTAAATCTCTATAAGGCGCAAATTCGGCCCCACATGGAGTACTGTTCTCATCTCTGGGCGGGAGCACCCCAGTACCAGCAACTTCCATTTGACCGCATTCAACGTAGGGCGGCTCGGGTTATCGACGATCAAACTCTTTCCGATCGGCTTGATCCATTGGCTCTGCGTAGAGATGTTGGATCACTCTGCATCTTCTACCGCATTTATCACGGGGAGTGTTCCGAGGAGTTGTTTGGATTGATCCCCGCGGCTAGATTTCACCATCGGACATCGCGCACAAACCAGAAATTCCATCCACACCACCTCGATGTCCAACGTTCCACAACAGTGCGATTTTTGCGGCATTTTCTGCCTCGCACAACCACTCTGTGGAACCAGTTATCGCCGGGGGTCTTTCCGAACCGTTACGACTTGGGAACCTTCAAGAAGAGAGCATATTCTTTCCTGAAAGGCCGGCAACGCATTTGCAAGCCCTCTGGTGTTGCAGATGTTCATGGGCGGCGGTGATCACTTTCCATCAGGTGAGCCTCCTGCCCGTTTGCCTCCTTTTAACATAAAAAAGTGAGGTTCTGAAATTCGTTCATATTAGACATACTAATACTTCTAGGTCATATGAACGTGTACACATAATATTTTTTTTATTTGAGGTTTAGTTGTTTAAGATATGGGATTCTAAAGATTTCATCTGATTGCGGGAAGTTTTATTGGAATTTTATATTCATATTGAAGTAAATTATAATGAAATAATAAATGTAGTACTTTTTATAGAAAACTTACTGTTCTTTTTGATTTTGGACTGGGATTCTAAATTTGAATTTTTTTCTAGTTATAAACCTGAAGTAAATATTTAAATCTTTTTTTTTTAGTTCAGTAGAAATAACACACGTTCATGACTTGATAGTTTATTAAGCTACACCGGTTCGGGATGCAGTTATCCCCTAGGAAAGAAGTCGGCAATAAAACCTATGGTAAACTATTTTTTATGACACTATACAATATGTAACAAAAACCCTGTTGGGAATTTTAATTCCGATATGAGAAAAAGAATTCAAACCCCAGGAAATAGTTGATACGTAAATTATAACGATAAAAATAATTTTAATAAAATTTTATTAATTTATTGGTTTGTAAAATATGTACTTGGATTTGTTACCTCTGCAAGCAACGGTGATGCGAAGTCAGTGCAAAATAGCAAGGCGCGACGTCGGCACATCATCAAACGCGGCGGGTTCACAAGGTTCATATTACGCGTAATATCACTCAGCTGTTTATCAATGTGGCGAACGATTTCAATTGTTACCGGACAATTTTTTTTATTTGTCAAAGCACTGACACTAATTAATAATAATGTCCACTTAACCACCTGGAAGATGGTGTTCAACATGCCCGCCTTGAATCTCTAGGTAGGTATTTGTGACGTCGGTTTACAATGTTGGATCGTACGCTTCGCATCGTGTATCAGATTTGAGTTTTTCAAATGCTGCGACTATTCGTAAGCGCATTTCCTCCTCGGAATCACACGTCTTTTGGAATACAGACTGATTAATGGTGCTCCAGAGATAGAAATCCAAAGGATTCTCGGCCTTCCTGCATCAGCACATTGTTGGTAAGTGCCGTACGTAGGTGTTAAAATGCCATTGCTGACGGCAATGCTATGTTTCTTCGAGTGCCAAAGCGTTCTTCGTAAAGTCTTCATGCTGCTGCATAATTGCAATCACACTTCTCGAGACACAATATCATATTAAAATTTCAAAATGTTTCAATCCATACTTTCAGTAAGACATTGCACACAAAGCAAATCACACAAAACCGTTACCTAATTTCGTAATGTAATAGATTAGTCCGTCCCGAAGTAATTTGCGCGGTGGACTGAGGCGGAGCGACCTTGAACTTGTACAAGGGTTAGGCAGGTCGTCGGCGCAGGGGTGCGGAGTCAGGAAACCTCCTCGTGGTGCACCCTGGGCAACGGCGGTCATGTTGACCGACGGCCAATATCCTGACGAGAGGTGTTTGGCAGTCGTCACCTGTTGTGGCGGCTGTCTTCGTGTTTGGAGAGGGCACCTTTTGGTTACCCTCGGGTTCTGTCCTGGGGGTGTCGGCGGGCTCGGTGTGCGCTCACCCCGCCGCCGAGCGGGCAGTAGGGGGGAAGTTCTCTCTTGCTGTCACCGTCGTATATCGTAATCCGGTCATATGGAGGTCTGTGGTCACGTCTCGCGCTCCGATCGGACCGAGGGTCTTGGCTTCACCGCCTGGACTGCGAGGGAGAAAACCTCTATAAAAAGTTACCCCGAATCCCAAGCGGCGGCGCACCGTGAGGGGATGCATGGCCGATGGGTAGTTCGGTCGCTAGTGCGAACCACGCCGGAGGGGTACATGCCTGTGCCTCGTCCGTGTACTTAAAGGCTTACCCAGCTACAGGGGGCTCTGGCTGGGTGGACGGTTTATTTCCCCCATACTCGTGGGACTTTTATGGATACTTTTATAAACCCAAAAATCATTTTGACGAGGTTGCCTACTCCGGTGCCCGATTCTGGGTCCGGAGAGGCGGAGGTCGGAGGGCGCAAGCCCGAAGACGTAGTGATGGAGATGGTGGGTGAGACGCCCACGAAGATTGTAGCCGCTGAGAATTCGGTGGTAATCCCGGCCCGCCCAACTGAGGTCAGGAGAAGTAGTCGAGCCTCTTCGAGCTCGAAAAGAGGGCGCTTGTGGCAGGAGAGTGAGACGGACTCTGTCCGCTCCCGGTCTGCTCTCTCAAGTGAGTCGGAGAGCGGTACGGATGCTCATGCCCGCTCTTCTGCGATAGTACCCGCCCGTCCGCCTTCATCGGGTAAATATGTAGGCATGAGACAGGCCCAAAGGGAACTGGCCGCCCAGAGGAGGGAAGCTGCCCGCCTGAAGGAGGAGGAACAGATGGAGGAGAGACTTCACTCGTTTCTGAAGACGCCTGCTCCACCGCCTTCAAAGGTCCAGCGTTTGGAGGGCCTCGAGGACGACAGAGTTATCCTCCTCGATGATTTAGAAGAGTGCGGGCGGATTATTCAAACGGTGTCCAACAAATCTGGCCACCTAAAAGGGACATACCAAAAGTCCCTAAATGTGGCGGTGGACATAATCAAGAGGTTTGTGGCACAGCCAGAGTCCACTGCGGTGGCCCGTCTCCGTGAGGAGACCAAAAAGTTGAGGGAGATTTGCGCCCGCCACGAGGCGGACAAAAAGTTACAAGCGGACGAAAACGCTTCTCTTCGCCGTCGCCTCGATCTTCTGGAGGCGGATAAAGGTGTAAAGCCCTCGGAGGAAGAACTTGAGCGACTCGAGGCTCGCATTACCGCGAGAATCGAGTCAAAAATTATGGGTCCACCTAAAAGACCACCATTGGCTCATGAGTTGAGGGCCAATCGTGAAGCTGAGGTAGTTGAACAGCCTCAAATAGTCGAGGAAACTCAACCTGAAGTCGGCAAAGGAAAAGGCAAGGGTAAGGGTAAAGGGAAGGGAGTTCTGCCTCCCTCCTCCATCATTGCAACCACAGTCGCTGGTCCCTTGCCAACGAGTGGGGCCATTCGAGCTATTGCAGGGCCCTCAGGCCTACAGGCCTCTGAAGCTGCTAAAGTTGCTGCCACCACGTCTTCGAATAAACAGAAGAAAGGTGGTAAGAAGAAGATAGTGGCTCAGGCCCCCAAACCCAAAGAGCCCCGTCCGCTGCCGCCGGCCCCGGCTTCCCTTGACACGCCGTGGAGTGTGGTTGTGGCCAAAAATAAGAAAAAGAAAACTCCGCCTAGCGTGGCACCGGCTGCAAGCCAGCAGCAACAGCCGCGCAGGGTGGAGCCTAAACTTCGGCCGCCGCGCTCTGCGGCCGTAGTTATATCATTAACGCCGGATGCAATCGCAAAGGGCTTGTCGTATGCTCAGGTACTGACAGAGGCCCAGCATAAAGTGGAGCTCACCGGCCTCAACATCCAGAGGCTGAGACCAAAGTTTGCGGCCACGGGTGCCCCGATGTATGAGGTGCCCGGGGCCAACAGCGAGGAGAGGGCAGACTCCCTAGCCGCGAGGCTCAGGGAGTGTTTCGCAGGGTCGGAGTACATCAGAGTATCCCGGCCTACAAAGACTGCGGAATTACGTCTTTCGGGGCTGGACTACACGGCCACCCCGGAAGCAGTCGCAACGGCCCTCTCCAAGGCCGGTGAGTGTGGGGTGGATTTGGTGAAAGTTGGTGAAATCCGCCCCGACCGTTCGGGCCTGGGCACTGTGTGGGCAAAATTGCCTGTCAAGGCAGCCCAAAAAGTTAGAGGCGCCGGACGCATGTTAATAGGTTGGGTTGCGGCTCGAGTGACTGTGCTCGAGCCGCGTCAGTTGAGGTGTTTCCGGTGCCTAGAGTCAGGGCACGTGAGGGTGCAGTGCGACTGTTCGGTGGACCGTAGCGGCCTCTGCTACCGTTGTGGTCAGCCGGGGCACAAAGCCCGGCAGTGTGAGGCCGCACCGAACTGTGCAATTTGCACAGCGGCCGGAAAGCCCGCCGGACATGTGGTCGGGGGGAAGGCGTGTCCCGCCTCCTCCCGAAAGAACCGTCGTCGTCCGCCTCGAAAATTTAAACCAGCTGCCGCTGGGGCTACGGCCCAGCCGCAGTTGGAGAGCCAACCGCAGGCCGAGGTAGTAGAGATGGAGATCGCCCAATAATGGCATTTAAGTTCCTCCAGGCGAACATCAACCACTGTGCCCGTGCTCAGGATCTTTTAACCCAGAGCATGGCGCAGTGGTCGGTGCAAGTGGCCGTGGTCGCCGAGCCATATTTCATCCCCCCGCGTGATAACTGGGCGGGGGACGTCAACAGCTCGGTGGCCATCATCACCCAGGGTGCCGCTGGCTCCCCGCCCTTCGAAAAAGTAGCGAAGGGTCGGGGATGCGTCGCGGCTCTGTTGGGAGATATTTGGGTAGTT
The DNA here is from genome assembly GCA_905220505.1 of Laothoe populi. Classification (NCBI taxonomy): domain Eukaryota; kingdom Metazoa; phylum Arthropoda; class Insecta; order Lepidoptera; family Sphingidae; genus Laothoe; species Laothoe populi. The sequence goes on along the minus strand of HG992162.1, from coordinate 1,184,468 downwards.
GGAGTTTATTTCTCTCCCAACAGACCCCTCGCTGATTTTGAATCTTTTCTCGTTCAGTTGGGGGCCCTGGTGGCGCAAGGCCAACCTCACCCGGCAATTGTCGCCGGCGACTTCAACGCCAAGTCCCTGGTATGGGGTTCGTCGGCGACCGATGTCCGTGGTGAGGTCCTGGAGGATTGGGTGATCTCGGCCGGTCTGGCCGTCTTGAACAGGGGGTCGGTGGACACGTGCGTGAGGCACAACGGCGGCTCAATAGTTGATCTCACATTTGCGAGTCCGGCCGTTGCACGCCGTGTCCGGGGCTGGAAGGTTTTGGTGGGCGTGGAGACGTTGTCGGACCATCGTTATATTAGGTTCGACGTCTCCGCGTCCGCCGTGTCCCGGCCCGGTGGTAGACCGAGTGCCCCGCATCAGGACGGCCCGCGGTGGGCGTTAAAGCGCCTCGATATTGAGGCCCTAGAACTTGCCGCTCTGGCTATGTCGTGGCTCCCTGTACCGGAGGGGCCGGTGCAGGTCGAGTTGGAGGCGGAATGGTTCGGGGTATCGGTGACGAACATTTGTGATGCCGCCATGCCCCGAGTCCGACGTCTCCCGCCCCGACGCCAGGTGTACTGGTGGTCGCAGGAACTGGCGTCGTTGCGCATTGCCTGTGTTTTGGCGCGCCGCCAGTACGCCAGGCATCGTCGCCGGCGTATCCGGGACGAAGAGCACGCAAACCAGGAGCGGCAGCTCTACGGCCTCTACAAGGAGGCGAAGAGAGCGCTGCAGGTGGCCATTAAGAGAGCCAAGGTCGCGGCGAGGAAGGATTTTATTTCGACTCTCGACAGCGACCCGTGGGGGCGCCCTTATCGCTTGGTGATGAACAAGCTTCGCCCAGCGGCGCCCCCGCTGTCGCAGAGTCTCCGGCCAGAACTTCTGGCCGAAGTCGTCGCGGCCTTGTTTCCGGCCACCGTGGAGTCCACTCCTCCACCGATGGCGCCCCGCGAGTCGGCGCCATCGTCGAGTTCGGCAAGGGATATCCCAGAGGTTTCGCCCGCTGAGCTGCGGGCGGCAGTGTCGCGGTTGCGGGGCAAGAACACCGCCCCGGGTCTCGATGGCATCCCCGCCAAGATCTGGGTGCTAGCTGTCGAGCACTTGGGGCCGAGGCTCCGCAACCTTTTCTCCGCCTGTTTGGAGCAGGGCGTCTTCCCGACGCGTTGGAAAACCGGGAAGCTCGTCCTGCTGAAGAAGGAAGGAAGACCCGCAGAGTCGCCGTCGGCCTACCGGCCCATCGTGTTGCTCGACGAGGTTTGTAAGCTCTTCGAGCGAATCATTCACGCTCGCCTCGTCGAGCACCTCGAGAGGGTTGGTCCGGATTTGGCCGACTGTCAGTTCGGATTTCGCAGAGGCCGATCTACGGTCCACGCGATTCTGCGGGTGAAGGAACAGGCGGAAGAAGCAGTGGCCCAGGGCAAAGTTATGGTTGCTGTGTCGTTGGACATCTCCAACGCTTTTAATTCGATGCCCTGGGCCTGTATTCATGAGGCACTGAGGTACCACGTGGTGCCACCCTATCTTCGGCGTCTGGTGCACGCGTACTTATCCGAGAGGTACGTGGTGTATCCGGGCGCCAATGGGTGGCACCGGAGAGCGATGGTGTGCGGTGTTCCACAGGGCTCAGTTCTGGGTCCTCTCCTGTGGAACATCGGATATGATTGGGTGCTCCGTGGTGCCAACCTCTGGGGCGTCGGCGTCACTTGTTACGCCGACGATACGCTAGTTACTGCGTCGGCTAGGACCTTCCAGGATGCCGCAATCAAGGCGGCTGTGGGTACCGGCCACGTCGTTGGCCGCATTCAGCGACTTGGTCTGAAGGTGGCCCTTGAGAAGACCGAGGCCCTTTGTTTCCACGGGCCTCGGAAGGGGCCACCGGCCGGTGCCCACATCGTTGTGAATGGGGTGCGGATTCCCATCGGCAAAACGATGAAATATTTGGGTTTAGTTTTAGATAGCCGGTGGGAATTTCGCGCCCACTTCGAGAGATTAGGAACCAAGTTGTGTCGGGTAGCAGGTGCCCTTGGAACCCTGCTGCCCAATCTGGAAGGTCCTGGCATCCCTTGCCGAAGGCTGTACGCCGGAGTCGTGCGGTCCATGGCCCTGTACGGCAGTCCCGTCTGGGCTGAGTCCCTGAGCGACCGGTGCGCCGCTCTGCTGCGCAAGCCACAGCGTGCAGTGGCGCAGCGCGCGATCAGGGGCTACCGCACGGTCTCTTTCGAGGCGGCTTGTGTTTTGGCCGGTTTCATACCGTGGGACCTGGACGCAAGGGCCCTCTCCGCCTCATTTCATTGGCGGGAGGAGGCGTTCAGGTGCGGGGAGAGACCGGCCCTGAGAGAGGTGGAGGCCATCCGTGGCTCCCTCCGCAGAGCCGCCGTGGAGGAGTGGCGTCTCAGGCTGGAGAACCCGATTTCGGGTCAGCGGGTCGTAGCGGCAGTGCGTCCTGTCTTCCGTCAGTGGTTGGACAGGCGCCACGGCGCGGCGACGTTCCGACTGACACAGGTGCTCACAGGCCACGGTTGTTTTGGCGAGTACCTGTGTCGCATAGCCGGCGCAGAAGGGTCGGCCGTGTGTCACCATTGTGACAACTGTCCGCGTGACACGGCCCAACATACTTTGGAGGAGTGCCCAGCCTGGGACGAAGAGCGCAGCGCTCTCGTAGCAGTCGTCGGAGGAGACCTCTCGCTGCCGACATTGGTATCAGCCATGGTCGACAGCCGGAGGTCCTGGCGCGCGGTGGCCCTCTTCTGTGAGGCCGTAATCTCACAGAAGGAGAGTGCCGAGAGGGATCGGGAACAGCGCTCCGATCCCTCCCGCCGCCAGTCGAGACGGAGGAGGCGCCGGGTTGACGACTGACTGGCGTCTCCCGCCCTGTGGTTTGGGGGCGTTTGGAGAATCCCACCACGGTATCCCCTGCCTGTCGTAAGAGGCGACTTATAGGGGCATCGGGGGTCGCGGGCGCGCAGCGGGGGGCTGTCGTGGCGCCCTTTCCGGTGTGTCGAAATTTGTTTGTACATAGTTTCATTTTGTATATACTTCGTCGGCACACCGGGCGACCCCGGGATGACGGCAGCGCGGGTGGTTGGCCTCGTAGCTGCCGTGGACGCCGAGGGCGTCCTTCGGTGCGCGGGGGCTTCTGAGCCTCCCCCACTTGGAGACGGGCCGCAAGGCGGCACCGCGCAGGGGCGGTTTCGGTCGAAAATGGGGCGCTTCTCGCCCCGTGAGCCCGGGACCGTCTCTTATGCGCCGAAGAGGGCCACCGCGGGGTTTTTAGTTGGTATTGCCGGTGTAGGGAATTTGTTAGGGACTCGGCTCAGCGGTCGTCCGGATGTTAACATCTTTCCCGGACGGCTTAACGCTGGGTCGTAAGGCCGGTGAGCCCAACATAACCGTCCCGCCATCCCCCCGGCGGGGCGGTAGTGATAAATCGCTTTTCCCCGCGAAAACAAAAAAAAAAAAAAAAAAAAAAAAAAAAAGGTCGTCGGCGCACGCGCCACTGTCGGCACCCTTTGAACTAGCCGCGTCATTTGTACCGATTCCGCATTATTTAGAAACGTAGGTGTAAATAACATTTTGTTCAGTTGCATTATTTTTCTACGATCATATTTATGGATGGCTATTTTGAAAACTATATTCTTAAATTGCTTTTTTCAAAATGTTGTCTTTCATTTTTGTTATGCCTATATGTATATATATACGGTCCTGAAAGACCCAACAGGGTTTTTGTTACATCTGTATATATAAAAGAAGAAACTGACTGACTGACTGACTGACTGATCGATCAACGCACAGCCTAAGCGGCTGGGGTTAGAGACTTGAAATTTTGACAGTAGGTACCTTTTATCACGTAGGCATCCACTAAGGAAGGGTTTTTGGAAATACAACCCCTAAGGGGGTAAAATAGGGGATGAAAGTTTGTATGAAAATCCGTCATTTTTGAAGTTAAATTCATGAAAATTAGTATTTGGCATTTTAGTTAAAAATAAAAAATATATATATCAGGATTTTTGGAAATTCCGCCCCTAAGGGGGTAAAATAGGGAATGAAAGTTTGTATGAAAATCCGTCATTTTTAAGTTAAACGCATGAAAATTGGTATTTTGTATTGTATACTTTTTCTCCGAAACATGACCTCCACGCGGGCGGAGCCGCGAGCAACAGCTAGTATTGTATATAGTATGTTTGACGCTTGTATACCTAAGAAAATGCACAAAACTACACCCGGTAGAAGATATGCATTTCCGAGACGTTTTAATTGCTTTTTAAATTCAAATAGACTTGTGCCAAACAGATTTTGCTGGTGGTAGGATATTTATATCCGCTCGGATAGCGACCACCGTACACGTAAAACCCGCCATAGTGGCACACGCAAGTGTGTCGCGTTCCGGGATCAGCCAGTGTACATCCGGTTTTTTGGGGGTCTAGAGTTGGGGTACAATGTTTGGCCATTTTGCGGCCTTCTGAATACTCTGACAATAGACCCTCGACCGCTTCTTCACCTTCTTGCCCATGGCGTAGTGTGAAGGAGCAGGCCGGCATGATTGTGTTGAGTAGCGGGGGATAGATCGTCTCTCGCTACTCGATACTCTAATTGGACCGTACTGCGCTTACCATCAGGTGAAGTGCGGTCACTTTGCCGTGCTAGGATAAAAAAAAAAAATCTATCTGATTGGAGTTTTGATTATAGATACTACATAATCTTGAGATAGGCGAATTTGACCCAAATACAGTTTTCCGAAATGGTGGACTTAGGAGTTTCATAGGATACCTAGGAAAACGGTGTGGAACTTTGAAATTAATTTTGGACAGTAGCTCCTGGCTATCAACATTACCATGCAATATTTTGAATAAAAACATAAGTTCCAATAAATAAAGACGCTTTTCTAAAGAGGTAATCCTAAATAATTAAAGCCTCTTAACGTAGCTCATGATTCCTTTGGCAGCAGGTGAACAATTGGCCAAGTAATTTAAAAAGCGTTTCTGAATGCGTTCCAGTCGTAAACTATGGGTTGCATAGTGAGGACGCCATACAACCGCACAGTACTCAAGCAACGAACGAACCAGACTTTCATATAAAATGACTTTAGTTTTAATTTTACAAAATGTTCTAGCATTTCTCATAACAAAGCCTAGGATCCTCGAGGCTTTATTTATTATAGAATTGATATTGGGAAGAAATGTCATTTTTTGGTCAAGTATAATACCCAAATCCCGAATGGAATCAACTCTAGTCAATGGTACGTCATGAAAATTGTAAAAAATTAATTTACGCGTAAAAGTAATTTGGGAACATTTTTTAATATTTAATTCCATGCAGTTGCGGGCGCACCAATCCAAGAACCTGTCAATATCACTTTGGAACAAAACTGCATCCTGCTGAGATTCCACAACACGTGCAATCTTTAGATCATCAGCAAAAAGAAAGGGCTGGGTATTGACAAAGCAATGTGTGACATCATTTATAAAAATATTGAAGAGCAAGGGTCCCAAATGCGAACCCTGCGCTACACCAGAAGTGATATTGAAGATGTCAGATTTATACCCATTGACAAAAACATAGAACAATCTGTCAGTTAAATAGAAATTCAACCACTTCAACAAAGAACCACAAATACCATAAACCAACAATTTTTGCATCAACACATTGTGGGAGACCTTGTCGAAAGCTTCAGCAAAGTCCATGTATACTACTTCAACCTGTCTACCCGAATCCAAAGATTCCAAAACGCATTCCACAAATGTTACCAAGTTGGTTAATGTAGATCTGCCCGAAATAAAACCATGTTGCTGATTTGAGACATATTTCTTGAAGTACCCCTGTAATTTCGGATACAAAATTGCTTCAAAAACCTTTCCTACGGTTGGAAGAATAGATATCGGTCTATAGCTACTAACCATATCTTTGGAATCTACTTTAGGAATTGGCACAACCTTCGCTATTTTCCACTTGTTCGGAAATATACCGGTAGTGAACGAGGTGTTAAAAATAATATGTAAAGGAGTCGATAACTCCTCAGCACAGTTCACTATAAAATGGGGCGGAATACCATCCGATCCGTAGCCCTTGGTGACATCAAGTTTTTTGAGAAAATTTAAAACTTCCTTTTTTTCTATGTAAATAGAAGAGAAACAACCTGAATCGTTCTGTATACTAACCAAGTATGGAGACAACGCGATAACATTCTTGGATTGTATAACTGGATTGTAGACAGAAGAATTTTGGGGGTTATTGTCACTCGCGTCCGTAGGCTTTACTCTAGTTCCCCTACACGTGACCCCTGGGTAGTGCTAAATGAGTGACACATCTTACTGGTGGTAGGCTTCGGCCGTGGCTAGTGACTACCCACCGGACAAAGCCGTGCCGCCAAACGGCTTGCCGTGTTCCGGCGCGATGTTCGGTGATGCCATTTAGGGAGACGGGTCGGAATAGTTGCTGAATGCAGTTGGGCTAATCTGACGCAATTTGATAACGCCGCATTGGGAGACTAGTCGTAGAGGGTAGCGGGATCCGAGGCACGGTGCACCGCCGGCCGACCGCAGGTAGTTGGCGGCCCAAGTAGTGTGCTAGCCACACACGAAAGGCTGCCCCGCCAACTGACGAAAAATCCCGGGATGCGCCATCGTGCCGGTCGGCGACCGGATGAGAGGGCCCGATGGACATCCCGGGGGGGCTCGGGCGTCCCCGCAGTCTCCAGACTAGTCCCCCTTCTGTGTGGTATTTCATCTTGTGTCTGAAGGTTAACAGCATTAAGTCTCGTTCCACTACCGTCTTCCTACCTTCATTCGCTCTTCCAAAAAACATTATGAAAACTACTAAGAATAAGAGAACGTTTCCACAGCGGCAGCACTCCCTCTCACTAAAACTGCACCTTACCAACATCCGAGGATTGCACTCAAATCTCGTCGCGGTCCATCACCACCTGGAGACTGAAGGACCCGCTCTCTTATTCCTCTCAGAGACGCAGATAAGATGTCCGTCTGACGTGGCGTACCTTTCTTACCCAGGGTTTACTCTGGAGCACAATTTTAAGCCACATGCGGGTGTGTGCTTGTACGCCCGTGATGACATCTGTTGTCGGCGTCTCTGTAATCTTGAAGATCCCAGATTCTCTGTTATTTGGGTACTGGTGGATACAGGAATTGAGAAAATTCTTTATTCCTCTGTATACCGGTCGCACAGCGGAGATCAGGAGACGACTAGGCTCACAGAATACCTTAGTGAGGCGGCGGATGCAGCACAAAGGTGGTACCCTTGTGCACAACTAGTGCTACTGGGGGATTTTAATGCCCACCACCAAGAGTGGCTTTTCCCATACCAGTGCACCGACCATGCTGGGAGAGAAACGCGGAAGCTAGCGCTGACGCTAAATCTCACTCAGTTGGTCCAGGTGGCAACAAGGGTCCCGGATGTTGACACGCACACAGCCAATTGCTTGGACCTTCTGTTGACAACTGATCCAGACCACTACTCAGTGTCGGTTTCATCACCCTTGGGTAGCTCCGACCATTGTCTGGTGAAATCTGTATCTGTCTACTCACCGCCCGATTCCAGCCCTAGAGGCACCCGGCGGGTGTGGCGATACAAGTCAGCAGATTGGGATGAGATGCGAGCTTTCTTTGCATCTTATCCTTGGCGCCCCACTTGCTTCTCTTCTGAAGACCCTTCAGCTTGCGCGGATGCTGTGACGGATGTGCTGCGTCAAAGTATGGAGTACTACATTCCATTCTCCGACGTAGCAATGTCAGGCGGAACTCGCCCATGGTTTGGGGCTGAGTGCGGACGCGCTGAAGCGCGGAAGCATGCGGCATACCTGGCATGGGTTGATGCTCGAAACCGCAAAGCAAAGGACTTGCGCTTAAAGAAGAGAGCATTTAACAAGGCTGCCAAATCCTGTAAGAAGGCTCTACGGCAATCTCGATTTGACCACATAAGCCAAATTGGGAAGAAACTAGCTTCATACCCAGCGGGCAGTACAGTGTTTTGGTCCCTGGCAAAATCAGTTGAATCGAACTTCCGTCGCCCCTCACTTCCTCCACTGCTGAGACCCGACGGGTCTTTGGCTCACTCTGCTGAAGAGAAAGCAAACTTGTTTGCTTCTCTTTTTGCTGAATCTTCGCGTTTAGACACTGCTGGCGAAGTCCCTCCTAGTCTACCAGTTTGCGAGACACATATGTCGGAAATTCGCATTCGTCAGACTGAGGTAAGAAGAACGCTGCGTAATCTGGACGTGAATAAAGCCAATGGCCCAGATGGGATTCCAGCAATTGTACTGAAAACTTGTACCCCTGAGCTCTCTCCTATTCTGACTCGCTTGTTTCGTCTCTCTCTCTGGTCACTGGGCAAGTGCCTAAAGCCTGGAAGCAAGCTAACGTGCAACCCGTGCCCAAAAAAGGTAGTCGTGCTGAGCCTGCCAACTATAGGCCCATCTCGGTTACGTCCATACTTTGCAAAAGTATGGAACGTGTACTGAATGGCAGACTCATGGCATACCTAGAAGCGAATGACCTCCTAAGTGACCGACAATACGGATTTCGCCGAAACCGGTCAACTGGAGACCTTCTAGCGTATGCCACTCACATCTGGAGCGAAGCTGTCGAGAGGCATGGGGAAGCGCTTGCCGTTTCACTCGACATCTCGAAGGCCTTCGACAGAGTGTGGCACGATAGCCTCTTAAGCAAGCTTCCTTCATATGGCTTGCCCACTGGATTGTGTGGATGGATATCGGACTTCTTGAGGGAACGATTGATTCGAGTGGTCATTGATGGCTGCTCCTCCGATCTATTGGCTATCAATGCCGGGGTACCTCAGGGGTCGGTACTTTCTGCGACTCTATTCCTGCTGCATATCAATGATCTGCTTAAGCCCGGTACTTTTGGGTACGCAGACGACAGCACAGTGCTAGAAAGTTATATATCTAATGCACGAACCAGTGGAGTCCAAGTCCAGTCCCTCAGGGAGGCCTTGGTAGAACGCTTGAACTTGTCCTTACAGGCAGTCTCCGATTGGGGCGATGCCAGTGTGGTCAAGTTTAATGCCACTAAGACCCAGGCTTGTCTATTCTCTGCTAAACGGAGTCCCTTTCAACTGACTCCTACTTTCAGAAATGTGTCCGTACCAATAACTGACCACCTAGAGATTCTGGGCGTAACTTTGTGTCCAACTCTCAGTTTTGGCTCCTACATTGAGCATAAAGCTCAATTGGCTGCCAAGAAGCTGGCTATCCTTGCGAAGGTGAGACGGTACTTCACGCCGGGACAGCTGCTCGATCTGTATCAAGCCCAAGTCCGGTCGTGCATGGAGTACTGCTCTCATCTTTGGGATGGATCGGCCAAGTACCAGCTTGAGGCGTTGGAGGCCATCAAAAGACGCGCCAAGAGGCTCATAGGCAACGATTCCATAGTCGAGGCAAGGCTGCAAAGCCTTGAACACAGACGTAAAGTTGCTAGTTTATCGGTTTTCTACCGGATACATTTCGGCGAGTGTGCCTTGGAATTACACAATTTAATTCCTCCAACCCCTTTCTATCATCGGACGACAAGAGACTCGGCGAAGCGTCATCGATACATGGTTGATATTCCACCAGCGCGCACGAAGCGTTTTGCTAGTACATTTATCATGCGCACCGCTAGAGAGTGGAACTCTTTGCCGGAGTCTATATTTCCCGAAAATTATAATCTGGGTATCTTTAAGTCAAGAGTGAATAGGTATCTTCTAGGCAAGCGTGCTCCACCGTAGACCACATCATCACTTACCATCAGGCGAGATAGTGGTACCAACGCAAGCCTATTTAGGTAAAAAAAAAAAAAAAGAAAAGAAAAGTACGATCCAAACATATTACATATATCATTGCCATTGCTAGCAACGATACTTCCATTGGACATTTTAACCGGATATGTGCTAGTTCCTTGTTTTCTAGCTTTTATATAAGACCAAAAAAACTTCGAGTTCTGGGATATTTTGTCTTCTACAAGACTTATATATGAATTGTAACACTGCCTTGCATACCTGTCACAACGTTTGCTACATATTTGAAAAGATATCTTATCCAATGGATTTCCATAAACATTGTACTTACACCTAAACTTATCCTTTTCACACAACATTTTACGCAAGCGCTCATTAAACCAAGGAGGCCGTCTGTTACACCGATTGTGATTAATTTTGCGAAACGGAACAAATTGTTTGATTATAACTACATCATAAAAAACACTAAGCATTTCATTGGGATCTTTAACATCTCAAAATATTCTATACAAACTAATTTTATTTAACTCTTTTTTTATAGCCGTATAATTTGCTTTTCTATAATTTAGCATATTAGTTCGACTTTAGATGATTAAATTTAGTTAACAATTTAAATTGAATATCGAGGGGTGGGTGATAGGGGTCAACTTTACATAGACTGTTGACGGCCTCAATTACACTGCACTGGATAGAATCAACAAAGACTAGATCTAAGACTTTAGTTTTTATATTCGTAATACAATTACATTGCTTTAAGTTATTTATGTGCGCAAAATCAATTAAATCTATATTCGATTTTGGATAAGGATATGAAATTGACCCTGCTGCATTGTTAACTAGATTCCAGTCTATGTTGTTCATATTAAAGTCACCAATTAAAACCGTATGAAAATTATTCTTATCTGCTACTGAGTTGAAACTATCCATAAAATGCCCAAAAGTTGAAGGCAGTATTGGGGGTGGTAGATAAATTGCACAAACAGCTAGTGTAAAATTGGAGCAGAGTTCTACAGTTACCCATAAATCCTCACATTTACTTTCCCATTGAGATTGTCTGTTGGCAATAAACTTTTTAGAGATAGCAATTAAAACGCCTCCCCCATCTTTGGTATTGTGAAATCCAGATGATTCCCTATCCCGTCTAAAAACATTATATCTATCATCAAAAAGTTCACTACTAAGGATACTACTATTTGTCCATGTCTCTGTTAAAATAAGTGCATCATAATCAGTACATGTCAAATTCGTATAAAAGTCGTGGGTTTTAGAGCGCAACCCACGAGTATTTTGATAATACATATTGAAGAAGCGAATTTTAATGTTTGAAAATTAAGAAACACTCGTAATAACTCATTTCTGTTAACTTAGTTAATTTTACTTATAGCGTCCATATCCTTAATTAATTTATATTCGGAATTATCGGTTTTTCTGACATACACCCGCCCTCCTCTCACCCAGACGTGTCGGTATCCTTTTTCTTTCGCTCTAATACGGACAGCCGCATGCAACGCTTTGTTTGAAGGACTCAAATGTTCGGCAACGTAAACAGGGACCTTTTCTCCATCAAAGCCAAGATGTTGACTATTAAGTTTATCAACCTGAGATTTCGATCTGTTGAAATTAATAACGGATGCCAAAAACGTGTCCCGCACTCTCTGTGTGTTAAATCTCACTATAATGGATTTTGGACGATTGTTGCTGTTGTTCATTTTCATTATACGAGTACAATTAGAAACACAGTCCTTGGTGATGTCGCAGTTAATTACTTTTCCCATTTGAGTCACGATGCTAATCAGGTCTTCATTTTTCTTTTGCGGGACACACTGAATTTCTAGATTTTTAGCCCGCGAATGTTGTTCCATATTTTTTAAGCGTAATGAAGCGTCGTTTAGAGCAGTTGACATTTTTTTGTTCTCATTTTCTAAGTTAATAATTTTTTGTTTAGCCTCCTCATAGTCCTTGAAAATATCATCATATTGGCTACTAATATATGAAAGTGAGGATTTGAGATCCCTGACTTCATCACGCATCGATTTCAGTTCATTATTGAGCAATGTTTTCATCGTAGAAGAGAATCTCTCCAACAATGTATCGAATTGTAATTGTATCACTTCTTCAATAATCGAGCGCATACCATCATCTGATGCTGGAGAAGTTGAAGCACTCGGCAATCCTTGTTTTTTGCTTGTACGTAAAGTTATATTAGGATTATAGCAGATTGGCGCATCGCTTGCTAGTGGTTTATTTGCTTTCTTCATCCTTCCCGAAATATAAAAGAAAAAAAAACAAAAAAAAAAGTTTAAAATATGAATCAATTAAGTAAAAGCACCCTGACGCTACACGACTAATAAGGTCTCAGCGCTTCTCCTCGCAGCGATGACGTCAGCCGCACACAGGTACTGCACCGTAACTTCGTCGACCGTCGCTAGGTCATTAAGGAAAAATGACCTTTTTCCTTAATGACCTTGATAACGGGTTAAGTGTTAAGCTGATTTTTTGTTGCTAATTAGTTGCTTGTCCGGTGGACCTTTATAGATATTGTGCCGTCCAGCAACAAAATAGACCGCTGTCATAACCGGAAAAAATGAAATTTTTCCTTAATGACCTTGATACAGGGTTAAATGTTCAGCAGTATTTTTTTGTCAAATTAGTTGCTGGTCCGGTGCACCTTCACAGATATTTTGCCGCCCAGCAACAAAATCAAATGCTGTCACAACCGGAAAAAATGACATTTTTTCTTAATGACCTTGATAACGGGTTAAGTGTTCAGCAGAATTTTTGTTGTTAAGTAGTTGCTAGTCCGGTGGACCTTTACAGAAATTGTGCCGCCCAGTAACAAAATCAACCGCTTTCATAACCGGAAAAAATGTTGGGTTGGAATTAGTTTGTCAGTAACAGGTGGTGCAGCGGCATGTAGTAATTGTTGTAAAATGCGAACCATTCTGAATGAAACCGTTATAAATCAGGGTCTAGCATCAAATGATTGGTCTGTTTTGTTTCAAATGAGCTGTCCTTTACTGTTATATGATAGATTACATAAAAAATTTTAGTGATATATATGAGAAAAGTAAAACGAAGATAGAAACAAAAAATAAAAGAATTACGCAACCCTGGGTTGATAGGAAGCTTAGGGAAAAATTAGAATATCGTGACTATTTATTTAGGATATGGAAATCATCACCCAAAAACATGAATAATAGGTTAATATATACGCGGTATAGAAACAAAGTTAATAATGCTAAGAATAAATATAGGCAAACAGAGATAGCACAATGTAATAATGACTTTAGAAAAATATGGTCTTGCATAAACAAATGGACAGGTAAAACAAAAATAAGTTTGGATAATTTAATCTTGCAATATTTAGGAAAAAGCGACAATGTGTATAGTATCTGTAACAAGTTTTCTGAAACTTTCACAAAAGAAATACAGCAAATAAAACATATTTGTGATAATAATTTCTTAGATAGAAATATGTATACGAAGTAAGTAAAGAAAGAAAGAAAAACGATTTATTAGTACAGCTAACAACACGCATATACCATAAGACAATGAACAACTTTATTATGATTAAAACTTATACTAATGGCACTTGCTTGTCGCAGCTGTGACAGGTAGGTGACCGCTCAGCGTATGTTGTGCTGTGGCACGTACATAGTACATACCACAACACAGCACTGGTTTTCAGTGGTCACCTTAAGTGACGTACGGACGTCCAGCTATACCAGCTGCATTACCTACCTAAAACCATAATACTAAACTTATATTGAAGAAAAAAAAAACAGAAATACAAATTAATAAAATATACACATACATATACTTTAATATATTATATTATATTTGCATAGGCAAATAAATTAATACAGATTTTACATATATTACTAGTACATATATTATTACTACTATCTTTTATCTCGCTCTCACCCGTTCCCGCTGCGCGGCCGCGCTGGCTGACGGCTCAGGTGACAGACGTCTGGCATGGCCGGCGAGTGGACGCGTCCTCAGGGCACATGCATTTCGCTTGGAAAATGTTGATAATATTTACACTCACACTCATGTGTCTCCGTGGAGTGAAAAGCAAGATAACGAAACGTGCGGTCAGGAAGATTCCGTCCTAAGTACCCACTACATGCAACTATCATGGTAAATGGTGGCTGTCATTCCGTGCGCCGCCATAAGCTGTCGGAAAGTTGATTAATTTTACTTTGGGTCGTAAACAAGATGTAAGTAAATAAATATTAACCATAATTTTTTTGTATATCTAATAAATATATTTTTAGGTGTGATTTAAAATTATTTTTGGTTTTCAGGGACCTAATGGGGGGAGGTAAATCTTTCCAACAGCGAGTGGCGGCATATTTGAAGCAGCCCCTGAAGGCGATGGTTTTATAAAATGGCATCGAGAGCGGGTTGGATGTCGTACGTGTGGAGTAGCCGTAATGATCCCGTCTCCAGTTTACCTTTGTACAGTTTGCACACTTGAATGTAGTTGAGTGCGTAGAAAAAGGAATTGTTTGTAGTTAAATGTTTATTTCTCTAGTAAATATAAGTTCAATAGTATGTTAGCGTATCCCTTTCTCTATAGTTGTGCGGTGAAGTCCGCGGTTGTAATTGCACTGAAGATACTCGCGCGCGCTACTAATATGAGCCGCGCGGCGTCAGCATAAAATGTACAGTGGAAATTGTACATCTTAGCAACGCCAAAAAAAGGATAATTAGTTATGTATGCAGAGAAATGGATGAGCCATTACAAAGCTTAATGATATAAAAAAATATGCTTAATCAAAATTAAACGCGACGTTTCTTGTCCCGGTAGAGCTCTGACGCGATGCCTCTGGTTGATGCTCATCGCAGACATCGTTGCTTAGTCTGCGGTTGTAAGTCCGATAAATAGGCTGCAATTCAATGTCTTCAGTTTGCTTGCTGACAGTAACTTTCGTTTTGTTTTTCGTGACACAATGGGGACAGCGTTTCCTCGCAACCGCCACGACAAGAATTGTCACTGCTGCCGCTAATAATAAGTAGCTGATGACGTACTGATGCACATCGTGACTCGACATAGTTGGTAGGTTTTCACGTTGTTTCTGATTAGTAATCTCCCTCTCAATTTTGTCGATGTCGAGGTCTGCTGATAGAAGCCTGTTTGGTACATTATGGTATGTTAAGTTAACTATCTTGTTTATTGAGGAATTTACTGTCGGAACGTTGAACTCATAATCCAGTTTCATGCGACTGCTGTAGTGACTGTGTGCGTAGAGAGTTAAATCCTTAGACTGGAGCATGCAACCCTGTGGCAGTGTTACTATTCCAGACGACTTTAGTATGTTTGATGTGACGTCACTGCTACATATAGTACGTAATGTACAAACATCGCAACATATAGCAAGCCAATTGTTCGGTGCATGTAATTCTATCCATGCGTCCTTGCATGGTGCGCGCTTTACGTCACAGGGGCTGATGTTTTCATGCGATAGTAGTCTTGCCTCACACGGAGCATTGGTACTATGCAGGTCAAAAAATGGTAGACTTTTCTTGCAAATTAAGGTGTCGACCTTTCGTTGTACACATTGTTTAAAATCATCTTCATTCAAAGAAACATATGTGTTTCTTAAAATTTATAGCTATGTATTTTGAGGCTACTTGTACATATGTTGCTTCTAATTTGTTGATTTTAACAGGAATCGGTATCGCTTGGTAAAGGCTGAAATCTTCGTTAGTTATCAGTGGTATATGCGTTTCGAATAAGAAGTAATTTTCTGTGACTCGTGCTTTTACATAAATCAGTTTGTAAATGTCCTTAATATCTTCTTTATAGTTGTCTATCGGTAGAGATAAAGTTCTCGGTAGTTTTCCAGAGATTTCAGTCAGCTGCTGTATCAAGCGAAGTGGCGTAATTAAATGTACATCTATGTGACCCTGATAGACGTTAGTGAGTGAGTTGAATAGCATTTCTTGAAGTCTTTTCAAGTTATTGATCAGCATGTAGGCTGTCAACGAAGCTGAGTTGAAGTACATAGTACCGGACAGGATTTCCATTTCTGTTTCAAGAGATGCAATGTTATGGTTTGTTTGATTGACGAAAACATCGATTGAGTGGAACTGACGCTGAATATTCTCTTCACTTTTCTTCAAAACTTGGTTCTCTAATTCAACTATAGTGGTTTGATTTTTTATAAGTTGTAGTAAGTAGTCTTCATTGTTCTGAAGTGCTTGAATATCATTCTCATATTTTTCGGCAAAATGTTGGTCTAGAATTCCGAACAAGCTGTTAGCCAAATATCCAACGCCGTCTATCAAGCCACGTTTCTTCCTGTGACTAAGATACTTATGAGGGTTTATAAGAATAGAGTTGTAATGGTTGAGTAATTCCATTTCATGTCCCAGTTGTCCCATAGTTGTTTGACAGTGCGTAAGTTTTGTGTCATGGCACAAATTCTTCAAAGTATTGAAATAATGTTCAATGCGACGAGTTCCTTCCCAATATGTTGTTAAGTCATAGTGATCAAATACAAGTGATACATTCGTCATGTATCATTTGTATTTTACCGACAGCGTCGTAATAAATAGGCCGCTCGTGTTCCAGTGTTGTAATCCGAGCGGTTGCTTCGCTGCTATGTAATGAGCCATATGCCGCCGATATTAATGTAAACAACATTAACAAAGTAGTTAATAAGTTACATTTAATAATGTTCCGTTTTTTCTTTGTTGGAACTAGGTTCGATTCCGGTGGAATTTCACTTTCTTTGTTTTCAGTTTCAATTTCCGAGTTCAATGGCAAAGGCGATAGTTTTACCACAGGGCGTTTTATTATCCCCGTTTGAGTTTTGATGGTGGTCACTCGCACATAACCGTCGGAACCGGGGTGTGTCTCCATCACGCGTCCTAGTGCCCACTTTCCTGGAGGCAAATTGTTTTCTTTGACCAACACGATGTCGCCTTCTTTTATGTTTCTTACAGGTTTGTTCCATTTACAACGAGTTTGAAGTTGTGTTAAATATTCGTTAGACCAATTTTTCCAATATTGATGAAACACGTGTGCCGTTAGTTGCCACCTTCGACGTATGTCGATGTTGTTGGGATCATTGTAATCCGACGATGGCAGGGACATTGTGGAGGTTCCCGTGAGGAAATGTCCAGGTGTCAAACAATTATAAAACTCTTCTGGGTCTTCTGTAAGATGACACAATGGCCTAGAGTTTAAGCAAGCCTCTATTTTCGCTAAGAGTGTAGCAAATTGTTCGTAGGTCAATTTTTGATCACCGAGTACTCGTTTCAGATGGTGCTTCATAGACTTAACGGCAGCTTCCCACAAACCCCCGGCGCTTGGCCACGCGGGGGCGTTGAAGTGCCACTTGACCTCTAATTTAGTCAGCTCGTCAAAGAATTCGGATGATAGTATTTTCTTGAATTCGCAAAATTCTTGACGTAGTATCTTTGCAGCACCTATAAAATTTGTACCGCAATCTGAGTACATATGCTTAGGGGTGCCCCGCCTCGCGCAAAAACGTTGAAATGCGGAGATAAATGTTTCAGTACTGAGGTCTGACACAAGTTCAATATGCACAGCTTTAGTGGCCATGCATATAAATATGGCAATGTAGCCCTTCGAAGTCTTGACGCCTCTGCCCTTGTTATGCTTGACTTCGACATGGCCCGAAAAATCTACCCCTGTGTGCGTGAATGGTCGACATGGAGTGACTCTTTGATGTGGTAAATTACCCATCACTTGATAGTTGTCTGTATGTCCGAATCGATGACAGCGAACACAGCGTCGCAGTTGTGATTTGACAGCCCTATTGCCGCCGACGATCCAATAACGTAATAATAATAAGCTCCTCCGTGTAGCATGTTTAAATGTGCCTGTTCTATTAAAAGTTGAGTAAATCGCCCAGCACGAGGTATGATGATCGGATTCTTCATATCCGAAGGCAAGTTGGAGTTCTTAAGTCGACCTCCGACACGTATGATTCCCTTATCGAGATAAGGATTTAGTTTAAATATAGCGCTTTTCCTTAATACGGCTTCGTTGTTTAAAAGTTGTTTATATTCTTCAATTAATTGCGTTTTCTGTACGTGTATTATAATTAGCTTTCTGGCCGTGTTTAGTTCGCTTGTTGTTAGGTGCATGGTTTCAGATTTCCTTTTATTGCGCATATTTGTAATAAAACGTTGTATCCATGCAGTGATTCTGAGTATTCTTGACAATAAGCTGCATTTATTCAATAACACATTTATAACATTATCATTGTCGGTAGTTAAGTTGTTTTTTATTTGGCCTTGATTTATTCGGCTGATGTTTGTTAGAAAAGACATGGTTTCGTTTTCATTTGTCTTATCAGTTGTTACGGCCGCCTGACGGCGGGGAACAAAGAAAACACAATTAGGAAGAAAGAAAAAGAGAAAAAAAAATTAAAACATTTATTTTTACAGAAGAAAAATAAAACTACTCAGGCACGGATTCTAAGGCACAGAGAGGTTTCTTGTTTATTTCAACAGGCAACGTGCGCTGGGAACTTAGCTTAGGCGCGTAAACGTCCGTTGGCTTGATGGAGAACCCGGGGTGTCGCGTGGCTCTCGGCGCAACTACGCGTCGGGCGCAGAGGTCAGCAGAGGTCGACGGCCGTGGCTCTGCCGCTGTGTACGCTGTCCGGCTTGAACACGCAACTGGAAGGTTTCTAGACCATACGGTAGCCGTGCACCTTGTCTGCTATCCGTACGGTGGTCCCCCAGATTCCTGGAACGCGTCGACATGGCGTTTGTAGCGCAAAAGATCCGAAACCCAGGCACTAGGTGAGACCATGTGTGGGCGTCGGCATCTTTCGCGAAACAATTAAAACAAAATCACGCGGAATGGAGTGGCGATATTTAAATCCGGTATAAACAAAAAAAGAAAAATAATATTTAATTAAAACACCAATGTTCAAACAAAACCGAACCCCAACTATTTATATACCGGACGATCACCATCCACTACGCCATGGGGTACAAAATAAAAGTAACATTTTTAACTCATATGCAATAAATACAAATAAGTAGGTAGTTACAAACAAATATATCGGGCGAAGCGATGACCTTTGGTATTTACTTCGCCGGTACATCTAAAAAATAACTTCACTCCGATTCAACAATAAGTTTCCCAGCTATTGGTATGAATTAATAATACGGGAAGTATAATTTTTTTTTGATTACAACATTTTACAATTGGTTTTAAATACCTAATGAATTAAGTTATGATTCTAGATAACTTTTCTAATTACATTACTATAATTAAATAATTCTGAATACAATATTACGGTGGTTATTTTTATATAAAAAATTTCCTTTAACAAAAATTTATTATTTAAGAATATTAAGTTTTTAATAAGTTACACTCAAACCACCGGTGTAGACAACACACGCGTGAAATACAAAGTGGGAATCAATAGTATTTAAACGAAGAAAATACCGAAGTAAAACTTGTCTGAATGGTTAAATAGGTAAAGGTTAAAAAGGTTAAATTTTACTAAGGTTACGAAACTCGTGTCACATTTCATTACGTAGTTAAGCCACTATTAAGAGATATATAAAACTATAGCAATCTTTACACTATTTCACACTAACATACGGTGGAAGAAATTACTTTTTGAATCGAATTAAACCAGACACGAAACTAGCTAACCGCAAACAAGCTTATAGGATTAATAATGTTGACTTACCTAGGGGATTAAACAAATATGCACCGATTTTAACACACTTTTTTTTTATGATGACGGTAAATATTGCGCGCGGACTGTCTCGCCTCTGCTGTCGCGGCAGATGAGCTGCCGTTTTTAACTACGCTATTAACCGGAAGTTATTCATGCTACTCGATTAGAAGGTTTCGCTTTATCGGTAATTTCTAGAATCTTCCATATCGAGGTATGGCGGGGTGGTTTAATCAAGGGGAGTCACGCCTCAAGCCTTTGCTTGACCAATAGGATACCTTAACCAAACTGTGTTTATTCTATTCCCCAGCAGATGACGATGATTCTATTAGATTTCTTTCGAAATTTCTAGAAAATTATTGTTGTGGGCGTTGACTTAGAATATTTATTCGCTTCCGGTTGCGAACTAATACGTTATTCGTGGAATACTGTCACTAGTTGATGCGCTCGGTTTCGTTCTATAATAATAAATTAATTATCTTGTTTGTTTGTTTGTAATTATTATCTGTATTTATATTTTATGTTATAATCTTGTTACAACGTAACAATACCCCCTCTCCCAGAGAAAGGATCGCAGTAAAATCCACTGCGGTAAGCGCCTAAGTATTGCTAGAACCGCTCAGTAACTGTCTCACATTCATACTTCCACTAACAAATACCTACCATGCGACCTAGCATACGACCTTTCATAGTTGTCTGGTGAAATTTAAGATCAACAGACTTCCATACAATAAGAGTACAACTCTATTAAAGGATTGGACTCGAGAACAGTACTGCATGACAAAGAGCGTCTAAGAGGAAGAATACTGCAACGTGAAACATTCGGACGAATCGGTACTGTGAAATACATTGGTCTTTGATGAATTTGTTACAGTCACGACCCGCTGTAACGAAAAAACAGCAGACGAGTAGACCTATACCAAGAAACTGTCATACTCCGCTAAAATTTTGCAAAACGCAAAAACAAAACATGTGTAGACCTATAAAGAAGTCAATACACAAAAAAATCGTGTAGGCTTGTTTTAATTCATCAAAGACAATGTGGATAGAGACCGAAACGCAACAATTTTTAATTTATAATAATTGTAGACGAGAAAGAAATAAAATTAGTCCATATTCCGAAACACTACGTATCAAGGAAACCAAGAATCGAACTGTTAACGGTGATGACTATGATGAATAAACGAAAACAAAATGAAATAAACTAAACGGCATTGCGAGTATGTCTATTCTTTAGCGAATTTGTAACAGTCACGACCCGCTGTAACGAAGAAAAAAAAACAGCAGACGAGTAGACCTATACCAAGAAACTGTCATACTCCGCTAAAATTTTTGCAAAATGCAAAAAACGTGTGTAGACCTATAAAGAAGTCAATACACACAAAAATTCGTGTAGGCTTGTTTTAACTCGCTAAAGAACGGATAAACAAACGAATGCTAATATTTTATAATATTAACAATCCTAAAAATTTCCCCATTATTCAGGATGAAAATTTTAAGGTAATCCATCGTGAATTACTCACGTGAATATAAAAATATGATAAGTAACTATAAAAGTGTGACAACACACCCAAAAAAAATCTTTACGAAGGAGAGGAGTGCAGCTTGAAATCCTTGATGTGCCAGTTTCCCAAATTATTAGCAGACATGTCCTCGACGGTGTAAACTAATGGGGAGCGCTTGGTTACTATTTTGCACTTCAAGAATTTCGGAGCTAGTTTTTTCGCGAAGTGAGCATCTTTGTCGCTTTGGAAATAGCACCGTTTCCATACTATGTCTCCTACGTTAAAGTCTACGGGTTTTCTGCGTAGGTTATAATGTCGCGAGCTTTTGACATGGCTGTTATACAAAGATAATTGAACCTTGTCGAATATTTTTGCCAAACAGCCGAGGTTTTCCGCGTATTCATCGCGTGGCGAGAGCACCAGATCACTTGGGTCTACATCTGTAGTATAATGCGACCCGCATGGTACAAGTTCTCTACCGTACACTAGAAACGCCGGGGTGAATTTGGTAACCTCGTTAACGGCACTGTTCATAGCAAACTGTATCTTTGGTAGGTTTATATCCCAAGTTCTGTGATCATCTTCTACAAAAGTTGATATGGAGGTGATCAAAGTTCTATTATAACGTTCCACAGTGTTTATCTGGGGCGTATATTTAGGCGTAAATTGCACTTTTGGAATTTTATAATACTCATACAGTTTAGCTAATTCACGACTAATGAATTGCACTCCATTGTCTTGCAAAACCACCTGTGGGATGCCATGCACAAGGAAAACCCCTTCTTCTAAATATTTGGCTACATTTGCTGCCGTAGCTCTCCTTAGAGGGAATAGTAAACAATAATTTGGAAAAACAACAACAAACTACTAATATGTAAGCATTACGGGAAACTGGTAGAGGGCCTACGAGATCTATGGAGATCATTTGAAACGGCCTGCTACACTCCTTAGGTCTACCTAATGGACCAAGGATATGATGGGTAGGAGATTTATATGCAGTACATGTATCACAAGCTGTCACAAATTTAGCAGTATCGCTATACACACCGGGCCAATAATAGCGTAGCTTAAGCCTCTGGTAAGTTTTGAAAATGCCCATATGTCCCGCAGTGGGGTCAGAATGGTTATTTTTAAGTATCGTATCACGATGTTCTTTAGGAACAACTTCTTTCCATTCGAACTCGGATGTAAGTGGGCTGTTACCTTTCGAGAAACGATACAATTTCCCATTCGTCACCACGTAGTTTGGGAAACTAGTAGGCGAACTTACGCAACCGTTAAAAATGTTAAGATACCAGTCGTCCTTGGTAATCTAACTGCTATTACTTGTGGCACTAATTTCTGCTACTGGTACTGCTCTAGATAATGCGTCTGGTATAACATTATCTTTACCTTTACGATGTTTAATAATAAAGTTAAAGGCAGAAAGCCTCAAACCCCACCGGGCGAGACGACCCGTAAGGTTGGACAAGGTTAAAAACCATTTTAACGCAGAATGATCAGTGTAAACTGTAAAACACTTGCCATTTTCTAAATAACAGCGTCAGTGTTCGAGAGCGTCTAGTACAGCCAGAGTTTCCCTCTCTGTAACGCTATAGTTGCGTTCAGGACCCGTTAAAGAGCAGCTCCTAAATGCTATAGGGCGGTCAACGCCATCTATACTTTGGGTGAGCATAGCGCCTAACCCGAAATTACTGGCGTCTGTGTGAACTTCGAAAGGAAGGTCATAATTAGGGCAGCATAAAACCGGTGCTGTGACCAAACATGTTTTAAGTGTCGTGAAGGCCGTTTCCGCTTCCTCCGACCAACTGAAGGGGGGAGCGCTCTTCTTTGTAGATGTTAGAGAGTTCAGAGGGCCCGCGATGGTGCTGAAATTTGGTATGAAACGTCTATACCAAGATGCGGTTCCTAGGAATCTCTTTACATCTTTTTTCTTAGTTGGTGTTGGAAAGTTGTGAATGGCCTCCACCTTTAGCGGGTCTGTGCGGAGACCCTCGACGTCAACCACATAGCCCAAATACTTTAAGCTATCCCTAAAAAGTTGTCATTTTTCAAAGTTAACTGATAAGTTAGCTTTTTTAAGTTTTACCAATACGCGCAGTAGCAGAGACACGTGATCCTGGAATGATTCGCTAATTACTATTACGTCATCTAAATAACAGAAGACTTTGTGCTCGAATTCTGGACCAAATAGGGTATCCACTAATCTTTGTTGTGTGGCTGGCGCATTGGTCAACCCAAAAGGCATTACATTAAAAACGAAAGTTCCACGACCCGGAACGTAAAAACTAGTCTTCTCTCTGTCATTTTCATCTAATGGAATCTGCCAAAAAGATTTTGACAGGTCAATCGATGACAGGAAACGAGCATCCCTAAGATTGTCTAAGATCTCCGATATGTACGGTAATCTATAGGCGTCTTTTTTGGTGACCGAGTTAAGCTTCCTACTGTCTAGGCATACCCGAGGTTTACCCTCTTTTTTCTCTACTACTATGACAGGGGAAGACCACGGACTCTCGCCTGGTGAAATTACGCCAAGTTTTAGCATTTCGTCTACCTGCTCTGATACGATTTTTTGTTTTTCCGGCGACAACCTATACGAGCGCTGCCTAATAGGAAGTGCGTCTCCTGTATCAATCCTATGGGTAATTAGGGATGTTCTACCTAACCCTATATGTTCAAAAGAGATATTTTTAAATTGTTCTATTATGCTATTTGCAATAATTTTTTCCGATATTCCTAATGTGTCATAGGAATGAAGACCTAGTGAGGAAGAAGAAGACATTTTGATATTATTAAGTTTAGGGTCTGTGTTACTGAAAAACTCTAAGTTAGGTAAATATTTAGGACAAATATTAAATTGTTTCCAAAAATCAATGCCAAGAATTAGATACGAATCTATTTCTGGTATTACGTGAACGTTTAAAACTTTAACTATATTTTCAAAAACTACAGGTAACAAAATATTACCTATGGAATGATAAGGCTGACCTGCAGTCGTAACGGTTAATATATCGGCAGTGTTCAATATGAACCCTGCTTTTAAAAGCTGTAAATGGGAGTTATTCCCTAAAATGGTAATAGCTGAACCCGAATCTAAGAGACCCAAATATTTTAAATTAGGATAATTATTGATTGTAACCGTAACATAAGGACGAGGATCGTTAAGAGGTAATTTATTAAAATAGTAGCAACTTTAAATGTGAGAAAGAAATTTTTTATAGTTGTCAGCCAGTTGGCCCAGTCTTTCTGGTCAAAGTTCAACTGACTGCAACTTTGCTTAGCTAGTTTTTTGAATTATTTTTATCACTTGTCTGAAGGACTTTAGAAGGCGGGCTATATTTGACCTTGCATTTGGGGCAATCCGTAACTTTATAACCGCGTTCGCCGCATCTATAACATTGAAAAGGGCTCACGAACGGTTTTTTCTTGGAATTGCACCTAGGGCAAGTAAAAGTAGTGTGGTCCCGAAGGCCACATTTAAAACAATATTTATTCTTTGAATTTAATGAAGCTAGCTTATTTGAATTATATTTATTTTTGTTTGTCTTAATAGATAGATAATTAAATTCTGGTGCTAATGAGCAACCCGGGTTACAAGAGGGTTCTTTAAAGTTAGAATATCGAGCGTTAATACTTTCATAATTCCTACAGATGTCTCGTAATTCAGAAATGCTAGTAATTTTTGAGTTTGTAGCTAATACTCCCGCGTAACACGGCCTAATATTGTGGAGAATTATTTCTAATTTATCCGCCTCTGGCACCGGTCCGGAAAGTCGCGAAAACATACCGTGCATAATTGCTAGGTAAATAGTTATGCTTTCCTCTTCACCTTGGCTACGCGAACGGATCTCGTGCATCATTTTGTAATCGAAATCAAAAGTGTCGAAGTCCGTTCTTAGCGATAACAGTTCGTGCCACGAACCTATGCCATCCCTTACGCTTCTGAGCCAATGCAACGCCTCCCCGGTCATGATTTCTGGTGCCAAACGCATCATGCGCTCGTCTGAAATATTTCGTGCTAACTTGAGCTCTTCTATGCGAGCGATAAAAGCGCGTACGCAGGATTTGCCGTCATATTTTGTTTTTAGAATTTCCGAAAGTGAAGACCTATCGCAAACTACTTCCGTATTAGTGTATTTTGTTTCGCTCCTTTCGTACGGACTACTTGGTACATTCAAACTATCCTGAACAGAAGGTTTTGCTACTAATGGCTTGTTCTTACTTATGAATTTATTAAATCTAATCTGGAGGTCATTGAACTGTTCAGTGATATCATCTAAAGGCATTAATACATTTTCATCTGTAGGTTTTTCTATTATATTTAAGCGAAAGTAAATGTGATTGATTAAGGAGCGAGTACGATCCAAAACTGGTTTGTTATCCGGATTATTGTCTAACAAATCTAAATTTGTAATTATTTTGCTAAAGGTTGCGTTAACTTCTTTCATGTCTGATTCTATGTCATAGCATGAGTCAAAAATCGCGTCCGCCGGATATTCCGAAACAATTTTATTTATTCGTACCCTAAGGTCGTCAACCCTATCCTTAGGTTCCAAGCCGCGTATGGCTACTTCATACGTGAGCTCCGGTTTAGTTAGATGTAGATATTTAATAGTACGGTCCATTTTTAAATATATAAAAAAAAAAATACTTGAAACGAACGAACCGAAAAGAACCGAACCCACGAACCGAAAAGAACCGAAAAGAACGAACCGAAAAGAACGAACCGAAACGAACCGAAAAGTAACGAAAAGAACCGAAAAGAACCGAAATGAACCGAAAAGAAACGAAATGAACCGAAAAGAAACGAAAAGAACCGAAAGGTTCAAGCTAATTTTCTATTGGTCAGCCAAGTCGAAGTTAAAAAAAAATTGAGTCGAAGTTAAAAAAAAAATTTAAACAATACGCGACGAAGTGTGACACGAATGTGGCAATGTTAAAAAAATATTAAGCACGATGTAAAATAATATACGTAACTGTTATTATCTTTTCAGAGTATAAAAAAATAATAATAATAATTGCAAAACAAAAATAATTGCAAAACTAAAAAAAAAATGAATGCAATAAATGCACCAAAAAAAAAACTCTGAAAGGAAATTTCAATTACGCACAAACATAAATGCAAAATACAATTGCTTAATAAGAAATGTGTAAATGCACAAAAATCAGAATGCAATGTTATGAGAAAAAAAAAATAAGGTGTGCCCAATATGCAGTTCACGCGTATGTGTGGGTAATCATAGATGTTATTTGATTACCCTGCGGAACCTGAAGACAAAAATCGGCTACCCGTTCCTCTATAAGGAGAAAACGGGTCGGTGGTACCTCCCCGTTCAGCCTCGTCCGCATAGGCTTACCACCTGGAGTTCTGAAAGATACCGACACCACAAAAGTACCAACAAAAAAACTTCTCTGTGCTTTGCCTTTTAAAAATTGGACGCCATTTTGTTACGGCCGCCTGACGGCGGGGAACAAAGAAAACACAATTAGGAAGAAAGAAAAAGAGAAAAAAAAATTAAAACATTTATTTTCACAAAAGAAAAATAAAACTACTCAGGCACGGATTCTAAGGCACAGAGAGGTTTCTTGTTTAGGTCAACAGGCAACGTGCGCTGGGAACTTAGCTTAGGCGCGTAAACGTCCGTTGGCTTGATGGAGAACCCGGGGTGTCGCGTGGCTCTCGGCGCAACTACGCGTCGGGCGCAGAGGTCAGCAGAGGTCGACGGCCGTGGCTCTGCCGCTGTGTACGCTGTCCGGCTTGAACACGCAACTGGAAGGTTCCTAGACCATACGGTAGCCGTGCACCTTGTCTGCTATCCGTACGGTGGTCCCCCAGATTCCTGGAACGCGTCGACATGGCGTTTGTAGCGCAAAAGATCCGAAACCCAGGCACTAGGTGAGACCATGTGTGGGCGTCGGCATCTTTCGCGAAACAATTAAAACAAAATCACGCGGAATGGAGTGGCGATATTTAAATCCGGTATAAACAAAAAAAGAAAAATAATATTTAATTAAAACACCAATGTTCAAACAAAACCGAACCCCAACTATTTATATACCAGACGATCACCATCCACTACGCCATGAGGTACAAAATAACATAACATTTTTAACTCATATGCAATAAATACAAATAAGTAGGTAGTTACAAACAAATATATCGGGCGAAGCGATGACCTTTGGTATTTACTTCGCCGGTACATCTAAAAAATAACTTCACTCCGATTCAACAATAAGTTTCCCAGCTATTGGTATGAATTAATAATACGGGAAGTATAATTTTTTTTTGATTACAACATTTTACAATTGGTTTTAAATACCTAATGAATTAAGTTATGATTCTAGATAACTTTTCTAATTACATTACTATAATTAAATAATTCTGAATACAATATTACGGTGGTTATTTTTATATAAAAAATTTCCTTTAACAAAAATTTATTATTTAAGAATATTAAGTTTTTAATAAGTTACACTCAAACCACCGGTGTAGACAACACACGCGTGAAATACAAAGTGGGAATCAATAGTATTTAAACGAAGAAAATACCGAAGTAAAACTTGTCTGAATGGTTAAATAGGTAAAGGTTAAAAAGGTTAAATTTTACTAAGGTTACGAAACTCGTGTCACATTTCATTACGTAGTTAAGCCACTATTAAGAGATATATAAAACTATAGCAATCTTTACACTATTTCACACTAACATACGGTGGAAGAAATTACTTTTTGAATCGAATTAAACCAGACACGAAACTAGCTAACCGCAAACAAGCTTATAGGATTAATAATGTTGACTTACCTAGGGGATTAAACAAATATACACCGATTTTAACACACTTTTTTTTTTTATGATGACGGTAAATATTGCGCGCGGACTGTCTCGCCTCTGCTGTCGCGGCAGATGAGCTGCCGTTTTTAACTACGCTATTAACCGGAAGTTATTCATGCTACTCGATTAGAAGGTTTCGCTTTATCGGTAATTTCTAGAATCTTCCATATCGAGGTGTGGCGGGGTGGTTTAATCAAGGGGAGTCACGCCTCAAGCCTTTGCTTGACCAATAGGATACCTTTTTTTTTTTTTTTTTTTTTTTTTTTTTTGGTTTCGCGGGGAAAAGCGATTTATCACTACCGCCCCGCCGGGGGGATGGCGGGACGGTTATGTTGGGCTCGCCGGCCTTACGACCCAGCGTTAAGCCGTCCGGGAGAGATGTTGACATCCGGACGACCGCTGGGCCGAGTCCCTAACAAATACCCTACACCGGCAATACCAACTAAAAACCCCGCGGTGGCCCTCTTCGGCGCATAAGAGACGGTCCCGGGCTCACGGAGCGAGAAGCGCCCCATTTACGACCGGAACCGCCCCTGCGCGGTGCCGCCTTGCGGCCCGTCTCCAAGTGGGGGGGGCTCAGAAGCCCCCGCGCACCGAAGGACGCCCTCGGCGTCCACGGCAGCGACGAGGCCAACCACCCGCGCTGCCGTCATCCCGGGGTCGCCCGGTGTGCCGACGAAGCATATACAAATAAAACTATGTACAAACAAAATTTCGACACACCGGAAAGGGCGCTACGACAGCCCCCCGCTGCGCGCCCGCGACCCCCGATGCCCCTATTAGTCGCCTCTTACGACAGGCAGGGGATACCGTGGTGGGATTCTCCAAACGCCCCCAAACCACAGGGCGGGAGACGCCGGTCAGTCGTCAACCCGGCGCCTCCTCCGTCTCGACTGGCGGCGGGAGGGATCGGCTTGTTGTTCACGATCCCTCTCGGCACTCTCCTTCTGTGAGATGACGGCCTCACAGAAGAGGGCCACCGCACGCCAGGACCTCCGGCTGTCGACCATGGCTGACACCAAAGCCGGCAGCGAGAGGTCTACTCCGACGACTGCTGCGAGAGCGCTGCGCTCTTCGTCCCAGGCTGGGCACTCCTCAATAGTGTGTTGGGCCGTGTCACGCGGACAGTTGTCACAGTGGTGACACACGGCCGACCCTTCTGCGCCGGCTATGCGACACAGGTACTCGCCAAAACAACCATGGCCTGTGAGCACCTGTGTCAGCCGGAACGTCGCCGCGCCGTGGCGCCTGTCCAACCATTGGCTGAAGACAGGACGCACTGCCGCTACGACCCGCTGACCCGAGATCGGGTTCTCCAGCCTGAGACGCCACTCCTCCACGGCGGCTCTGCGGAGGGAGCCACGGATGGCCTCCACCTCTCTCAGGGCCGGTCTCTCCCCGCGCCTGAACGCCTCCTCCCGCCAATGAAATGCGGCGGAGAGGGCCCGAGCGTCCAGGTCCCACGGTATGAAACCGGCCAAAACACAAGCCGCCTCGAATGAGACCGTGCGGTAGCCCCTGATCGCACGCTGCGCCACTGAACGCTGTGGCTTATGCAGCAGAGCGACGCACCGGTCGCTCAGGGACTCGGCCCAGACGGGACTGCCGTACAGGGCCATGGACCGCACGACTCCGGCGTACAGCCTTCGGCAAGGGATGCCAGGACCTTCCAGATTGGGCAGCAGGGTTCCAAGGGCACCTGCTACCCGACACAATTTGCTGGCCATTTTTTCAAAGTGGGCGCGAAATTCCCATCGGCTATCTAACACTAACCCCAGATACTTCATCGTTTTGCCGATGGGAATCCGCACCCCATTCACCACGATGTGGGCACCGGCCGGTGGCCCCTTCCGAGGCCCGTGGAAACAAAGGGCCTCGGTTTTCTCAAGGGCCACCTTCAATCCCAGTCGTTGAATACGACTTACAACGTGGCCGGTACCCACTGCCGCCTTGATTGCGGCATCTTGAAAGGTCCTAGCAGACGCAGTAACGAGCGTGTCGTCGGCGTAACAAGTGACGCCGACGCCCCAGAGGTTGGCACCACGGAGCACCCAATCATATCCGATGTTCCACAGGAGAGGACCCAGAACTGAGCCCTGTGGAACACCGCACACCATCGCTCTCCGGTGCCACCCATTGGCGCCCGGATACACCACGTACCTCTCTGACAAGTACGCGTGCACCAGACGCCGAAGATAAGGTGGCACCGCGTGGTACCGCAGTGCCTCATGAATGCAGGCCCAGGGCAGCGAATTAAAGGCATTCGCGATGTCTAAAGACACCGCAATAACTACCTTGCCCCGGGCCACTGCTTCCTCCGCCTGTTCCTTCACCCGCAGAATCGCGTGAATGGTGGATCGGCCCTTCCGGAACCCGAACTGGCAATCTGCCAAGTCCGGACCGACCCTCTCAAGGTGCTCGACGAGGCGAGCGTGAATGATTCGCTCGAAGAGCTTACACACCTCGTCGAGCAACACGATGGGCCGGTAGGCCGACGGCGACTCTGCGGGCCTTCCATCTTTCTTCAGCAGGACGAGCTTCCCGGTTTTCCAGCGTGACGGGAAGACGCCCTGCTCCAAACAGGCGGAGAAAAGGTTGCGGAGCCTCGGCCCCAAGTGTTCGATGGCTAACACCCAGATCTTGGCGGGGATGCCATCGAGACCCGGGGCGGTGTTCTTGCCCCGCAACCGCGACACTGCCGCCCGCAACTCAGCGGGCGAAACCTCTGGGATATCCCTTGCCGAACTCGACGATGGCGCCGACTCGCGGGGCGCCATCGGTGGAGGAGTGGACTCCACGGTGGCCGGAAACAAGGCCGCGACGACTTCGGCCAGAAGTTCTGGCCGGAGACTCTGCGACAGCGGGGGCGCCGCTGGGCGAAGCTTGTTCATCACCAAGCGATAAGGGCGCCCCCACGGGTCGCTGTCGAGAGTCGAAATAAAATCCTTCCTCGCCGCGACCTTGGCTCTCTTAATGGCCACCTGCAGCGCTCTCTTCGCCTCCTTGTAGAGGCCGTAGAGCTGCCGCTCCTGGTTTGCGTGCTCTTCGTCCCGGATACGCCGGCGACGATGCCTGGCGTACTGGCGGCGCGCCGAAACACAGGCAATGCGCAACGACGCCAGCTCCTGCGACCACCAGTACACCTGGCGTCGGGGCGAGGGACGTCGGACTCGGGGCATGGCGGCGTCACAAATGTCCGTCACCGATACCCCGAACCATTCCGCCTCCAACTCGACCTGCACCGGCCCATCCGGTACAGGGAGCCACGACATAACCAGAGCGGCAAGTTCTAGGGCCTCAATATCGAGGCGCTTTAACGCCCACCGCGGGCCGTCCTGATGCGGGGCACTCGGTCTACTACCGGGCTGGGAAGCGACGGACGCAGAGACGTCGAACCTAATGTAACGATGGTCCGACAACGTCTCCACGCCCACCAAAACCTTCCAGCCCCGGACACGGCGTGCGATGGCGGGACTCGCGAAGGACAAGTCAACAATAGATCCGCCGTTGTGCCGCACACACGTGTCCACCGACCCCCTATTCAAGACGGCCAGACCGGCCGAGATCACCCAATCCTCCAGGACCTCACCGCGAGCATCGGTCGCCGGCGAACCCCACGCCAGGGACTTGGCGTTGAAGTCGCCGACGACAATTGCCGGGTGAGGTTGGCCTTGCGCCACCAGGGCCCCCAACTGAACAAGAAAAGTTTCGAAATCAGCGAGGAGTCTGTTGGGAGAGAAATAAACTCCGACTACCCAAATATCTCCCAACAGAGCCGCGACGCATCCCCGGCCCTTCGCTACTTTTTCGAAGGGCGGGGAGCCAGCGGCACCCTGGGTGATGATGGCCACCGAGCTGTCGACGTCCCCCGCCCAGTTATCACGCGGGGGGATGAAATATGGCTCGGCGACCACGGCCACTTGCACCGACCACTGCGCCATGCTCTGGGTTAAAAGATCCTGAGCACGGGCACAGTGGTTGATGTTCGCCTGGAGGAACTTAATTGCCATTATTGGGCGATCTCCATCTCTACAACCTCGGCCTGCGGTGGGCTCTCCAACTGCGGCTGGGCCGTAGCCCCAGCGGCAGTTGGTTTAAATCCTCGGCCCGGACGACGTCGGTTCTTCCGGGAGGAGGCGGGACACGCCTTCCCCCCGGCCAGATGTCCGGCGGGCTTATCTGCCGCTGCACAAATCACGCAGCTCGGCGGTGCCTCACATAGCCGGGCTTTGTGACCCGGCTGACCGCAGCGGTAGCAAAGGCCGCTACGATCCACAGCGCCCTGGCAACACTCCCGTACATGCCCCGACTCGAGGCACCGGAAACATCGCAGTGGTCGCGGCTCGAGCACAGAAACCCGAGCCGCAACCCAACCAACAAGAATCCGCCCTGCACCTTTGACCTTTTGGGCCGCCTTGACTGGCATTTTGGCCCACACAGATCCAAGGCCCGAGCGGTCAGGACGAATTTCGCCGACCTTGATGGTGTCGGTCGCGCACTCACCGGCCTTTGAGAGAGCCACTGTGACCGCTTCCGGGGTGGCTGTGCAGTCTAACCCCGAAAGACGTAGTTCCGCGGTCTTTGTGGGCCGGGATACCCTGACGTACTCCGACCCACTGAAACATTCCCTAAGCCTCGCGGCCAGGGAGTCAGCCCTCTCATCACTGTTGGCCCCGGGCACCTCATACATGGGGGCGCCCGTGGCCGCAAACTTTGGCCTCAGCCTCTGAATGTTGAGGCCGGTGAGGTCCACTTTACCCTGGGCCTCCGTCAGAACTTGGGCGTATGTTAAGCCCTCCGCCACTGCCGCCGGAGTTAACGATATAATAACCGCCGCGGAACGTGGCGCCCGAAGCCTTGGTTCTGCCTTGCGCGGCTGTTGTTGTTGGCTCGCAGCAGGAACCGCGCTAGGCGAAGCCTTCTTTTTCGCCTTCTTGCCCGCTACAACACTCCACGGCTCGTCCATTGATGTAGGAGCCGGCGGCAGTGGGCGAGGCTCCGGAGGCGTAAGCTGAGGAGCTCCTTTCTTCCCTTTCTTGGTGTTGGGCTTCCCGGGTCCCGAAGAGGAGGGCAAAGCCGCCTTGGGGACAGTGACAGTCCCCTTCGCTTTGCCCTTTTGCTGCGGTGGGTTAGATGGCCCAGCCACAGCAATGGGTGCACTAGATGGCCCGGCGACAGCAGGCGTAGATACGCTAGGGACCACGGGAGCGGCAACGGGCAGGGCCGTCTTCTTCCCCTTTCCCTTGCCCTTTCCCTTAACCACTGGAGGAGGAGGAGGCGGCGGAAGCAAAGGAAACTCCTCACGACCGGTTCCGCCTTCATGCGCCAAAGGTGGCCTCAAGAGCGGCGGTGGCGGCAGGTGCATTATAGCACCATCAACTCTCGCCATCACGCGGGCCTCAAACATCCGAAGTGATTCCTCCGACGGCCCATTCTTCATCTGCGCCTCCAATTGGTCGAGGCGCCGGCGGAGGGAGGAGTTCTCTTCCGCCTGCTTGGCCAGTTCTTTTTCGAGGCGGCCGCTCACCTCTTGCCACTTCTTGGCTTCCGCCTCCAATTTGGACACAGCCTGGAATTCCGGCTGGTCCATGAACTTCACGAAGGTGTCGTGAACCGTGTTGAGTGTCTTTTGGAAGACACCCTTTAGGTTCCCCGATTTAGCCGACACCATCTTCAGTAGCCTTCCCGCCTCCCTGATGTCTTCAGGCAAGATTATCCGCTCCCCGATTCCGTCCAACAGAGCAGACTTCGGAGGGGCGGTAGACTTCAAGAAGGAGCTCACTCTCTCCTCCATCTCCTCCTCCGCCTTTCGTCGTTTGGCTTCACGGCGCTGGGCCTCCAGCTCCCTCTGCGCCTTCCTTAAGCCGACATATTTGCCGACCGTTGATGGCAGACCAAGTGCATCCACTCCACTCTCAGAGCCACTCGAGTGCCCAGAGCGAGAACGGATAGAGTCCGTCTCGCTCCCCTCCCAAAAGCGCCCTCTTTTCGCCCTCGAAGAGGCACGACTACTCCTGGCCTCAATTATGCGAGCCGGAGTTACAAACACTCCTTCCGGAGCCACAATCTCCGTGGGCGTCTCACCCACGACCTCCATCACACAACTTCCGTCTTCGGGCTTGCGCCCTCCGACCTCCGCCTCTCCGGACCCAGAATCGGGCACCGGAGTAGGCAACCTCGTCAAAATGATTTTTGGGTTCATAAATTTATCCATTAAAGTCCCACGAGTATGGGGGAAATAAACCGTCCACCCAGCCAGAGCCCCCTGTAGCTGGGTAAGCCTTTACATACACGGACGAGGCACAGGCATGTACCCCTCCGGCGTGGTTCGCACTAGCGACCGAACTACCCATCGGCCATGCATCCCCTCACGGTGCGCCGCCGCTTGAGATTCGGGGTAACTTTTTATAGAGGTTTTCTCCCTCGCGGTCCAGGCGGTGAAGCCAAGACCCTCGGTCCGATCGGAGCGCGAGACATGACCACAGACCTCCATATGACCGGATTACGATATACGACGGTGACAGCAAGAGAGAACTTCCCCCCTACTGCCCGCTCGGCGGCGGGGTGAGCGCACACCGAGCCCGCCGACACCCCCAGGACAGAACCTGAGGGGAACCAAAGGTGCCAACTCCGAAAAATTGACGACAGCCGCCACAACAGGCGACGACTGCCAACCACCTTCTGTCAGGACATTAGCCGTCGGTCAACGTGACCGCCGTTGCCCGGGGTGCACCACGAGGAGGTTTCCTGACTCCGCACCCCACCAATAGGATACCTTAACCAAACTGTGTTTATTCTATTCCCCAGCAGATGACGATGATTCTATTAGATTTCTTTCGAAATTTCTAGAAAATTATTGTTGTGGGCGTTGACTTAGAATATTTATTCGCTTCCGGTTGCGAACTAATACGTTATTCGTGGAATACTGTCACTAGTTGATGCGCTCGGTTTCGTTCTATAATAATAAATTAATTATCTTGTTTGTTTGTTTGTAATTATTATCTGTATTTATATTTTATGTTATAATCTTGTTACAACGTAACACACTTATTTTTAAAAATCCCGGGCCTTGCCACCACAGGTTAAAGTTCATTAGTTTGCTTGGTAATAAACCCCTAGAAGCGCAGTCAGCTGGATTTTGATCAGACTTGACGTAATGCCACCGAGATGCAGGGATGATGTTTTTGATTTTTGTTACTCTGTTGGCTACATATACCTCCCATCTTGATGTTTCACCTTGAATCCACGCTAACACCACTTGTGAGTCACACCAAGCCTGTACTGTTACTTCGTACTCAGATAAAGCCTTTTTAGTTTTATCTATCAAGTTAGCTAATAATTGAGCGCCACAAAGCTCGAGTCGGGGTAATGTCGTCTTTTTGTTGATGGGAGCTACTCTTGTCCTCGATATAAGTAATGTTATAACAGGTAGCCCGTTTTCATCCATCACCCGACTGTATATAACGCATGCATATGCCTTCTCACTTGCATCGCAGAAACCAAGTAGTTCCAGACATTTTTGTGTGCGGCCGATCCATCTATTTAACATCATGTTTTTAATATTCAATAATTCGGTTTGTAGTTTCAACCAATCAGTTTCGATGTCGCTAGGGACGTTATCATCCCAGTCAAGCTTGCTCGTCCAGAGTCTTTGAAATATTAGCTTAGCCATAATTGTCACTGGAGAGAGCCAGCCCAATGGGTCGTAGAATTTAGAAATTTCTGAGAGAAGAGATCTTTTTGTCGGCCGTTTTGAGTTTTCATTTACTGGCCAGTTAAAGTAAAATGTATCGTTGCTGGTATTCCAACTGAGCCCCAATGTTTTTGAAGATTGCTCAGCTTTAAAATTATATATTTGGTTAGACGATATATGATCTACAGGCAAGTCTTCCAGTAATGCTAGATGGCTGCTGGCCCACTTGCGTAGGTTCATACCTCCACTCTTCAATAAATTAATAAGTGAACTTTGTAGTTTCTTGGCGTCCTTTAGTGTGTTATGTCCGCTTATTAAGTCATCCACGAAAAATTCGCTTTTTAAAATATTTGCGGCTTCGGGGTACTTATGACCTTCGTCGATAGCGAGTTGTTGTAGAGTTCGCAAGGCTAGCCAGGGTGCGCATTTTGTGCCGTATGTTACGGTACAAAGCTGGAATTCTTGTAATGTCTGCTTAGGCGAATCTCTCCAAATTATTTTTTGTAGGTGTTGTTGATCTTCAGAGAGCCATATACAGCGATACATCTTCTCAATGTCGGCAGTGAATGCATATTTATACATTCGCCACTTCAAGATTAGGGCCTGGATATCCTTTTGCAGATTCGGTCCTTTTTCTAGGAGACTGTTCAAGCTGTAGCCACTGGAATTTTTCTGTGAGGCATTAAATACCACTCTTAGTTTAGTTGTTGTGGAATTCTCTCTCAATACCCCGTGATGTGGTAAATAACAATCCGTGGCAGTTACAATACTTGCAGATTTCATGTGGCCCAGATCGGCATATTCTTTAATGAATTATTTATACATAGTGGAAAGTTTTAGATTTTTGTTGAGACGTTTTTCCAGTTGTAAAAACTGTGAAACTGCAATAGATTTTGATTTTCCTAGTTTTTCTTCGTAACCAGGGTATGTTGGCATTTTCACGATGTATTTTCCGTCAGACGTTCGTTGTACTGTATTCTTGTAAAACTCTTCGCATTGGTCGTCCTTTGGAATATCGTTAGAATTCTGGATGTCTTCATTTTCCCAAAATTTTGTTAGTTCTTCCAAGTTGATTAATGTCGTGTGGCATTTCAAAGTATTCATTTTGCCGCATAAAATCCATCCTAAATGAGTTTGTTGGGCAACGGGAGATTCATTATCTCCTTTCAGTACTCCATCCAAAATTATCTCTGAATATGTGTCCGCTCCGAGTAGTAAGTCGATTGGACCAGAGATATTGAAATCAGGATCTGCGAGCCTTAAGTTTTGTAGATGCGGCCAGTTTTTCTTGTCAAACGATGAATTAGGTAGTTTGTTTGTTATTTTTAACATGACAAGAGCTTGAGTTGTGAAGCTGTAATCGGAGTGGATCGATTTACATGTTAAGTTAACTTGTCCTTTGCAATCTCCAGAAATTGAGCCAACCCCAGATATTGTTGCATTAAGTTTTTTCCGTAAAAGTCGTAATAGCTGTGCAGCGTTTTCCGTTATTAAGTTCACTTGCGAGCCTTGGTCAAGAAGAGCTCGAAGTGTGACATAAGTTCCGTCACAAGATTTGATTTTTATTTGTACTGTAGTAAGCAGTATCTCCATGTTGTAGTTAAATAAATGATTTGAAGCATGTGGCTGGGCCGTAGTTGAAGTTGAAGTTGATGCCCGATGCCCCATGTATTTTTTGTTATTTGCTGAAACTATGTTATTCTTGCTAAAGTTGTGCAATAGTGTGTGGTGTTTTAAGTTACACTCCTTGCATAACTTCGTTGATTTGCATTCTTCGTTATTGTGGCAAAATAAACAGTTTTTACATAGTTTCAACTTCGCAACAGAGTTATTGCGTTGAACGGTGTCCATTTCGAGGAATTTGTCACAATGCATTAAAACGTGATTTCCGTCGCAATGTGGGCACTTTCCATATACCGTGAGATAGTTATATGTTTTTTTGAAATCAAAATTTTGTTTTTTCATTGGTTGCTTGTATGTCATTTTCGTGTATGATTTCTCTGTAGCCGTACTCCCCTTATTTGTATTTTTCACGGTGTCGTAGCCCATAAAGGTACTCTCCAGGAAAAATAAAAATTCTGTTCAATTTTGTAACTGCCTGTGGTTTTGAATTTCTCTCATATAATCCTTTAACGTCGCAGAGTCAAGTTTTTGCGACATTAAATGCACGACGACTGGATCCCACGTTGAAGTATCAATTCCAATATTAGATATTCCATACATGCTTTCTGTTATGGTATCATGCATATTTCTGATGTTGTGAAAATTTGGATGTTGTATAACAGGAAGTTCGGTCATGTTGTTAAAAAATGACGTAAACTGCAACCGCTGATTGTCGTAACGTTGGCATAGTATATCCCAACAAGAGTTATAACTTTTGGCGCTGACAGGTAAATGCTGCACCAATCGTGCTGCTTCCCCTCGGAGCTTGGTTTTAAGATGCTGCATTTTTTGAGAGGTATTTATCGTTGGATTGTTGTGAATAGACTCGATAAACAGGTTTTTAAATGAAATCCATTTTCCATAATTTCCCGAAAATTCAGGGAGTTCTATTTTCGGTGAAGATTTTTCATAGTGATTAGTAGACCAAATTTTTGATTTTATTTTCTTCTTTAATTCGTCATATTTTTCTTCGATTTCCAGAAATGTATGGTAATAGTTGTCATTGGATCCCTGCAATTGAAAATCTATATCCCAGTGTAGTTTATCGATTAGCTCCCATTTCGATTTTAAAGTTTCGAGGCTATCTTCCATTTCCCATTTCTCAGAGATTATTGAGAAATCAATTTTGGACATGGCCCTGTTGATAGCGTTAAAGTTGCATTCTTGTTTATTAAGTAAATGTTGAACGTTAGTCGGCGAGCCGTCCTCTGGTGCTGGATTAAAATCATCCGCCGAGGCCCCGGCTAAGTCGAACTTCACACTTTGTTGTCGTTTTTCTAAAGTGCGTAGTTTGTCAGTGATGTCCGACAGCGTTTTAAAGTATATTTCCTTTGTCTTACCGTAAATATCATCAACAAAATAGTTTATGCTCTTATCTTCAAACTCGAGCACCAACAAAGCATGTCGCTCTTCGAAGTCTTTCCAATGATCTTCTAGCGTAGACAAACGTTTTTTCAAGTAGTTAGTAGTTTTTCGAGACGAACAATCCTTGCGATAGTTGACACACAGGGTCTTGATGTTCTCGAAACAAGTTGCTTGGAGTTCAAGTTTATTCATCTTGATTATAGTTGTTTCAGTTAATAAGTTGAATGTTGTTTAGCTTACGAGTACTGGCACGTAGTTGACGGTGACAGCCGTAGAGCGTAGCCGTAGTTCACGACCCGAAGACCAGCTTGTAGGTAATCTTCTTAGTTTCAAGTTTTGAAATGGTCGCTTTATTGTACTTAGCACCCTTGCACTCTATACACAGTATATGCGCCTTCTCAATCTAACTGGGGAGACCCGCTTCTGGGAGGCCAGCCAAACCGATTCGCTACCGTGGTAAGAGACACAAAGACACTAACACAATTATCCGGCTCGAAGGACCATAAAATGTACAGTTTGCACACTTGAATGTAGTTGAGTGCGTAGAACAAGGAATTGTTTGTAGTTAAATGTTTATTTCTCTAGTTAATATAAGTTCAATAGTATGTTAGCGTATCCCTTTCTCTATAGTTGTGCGGTGAAGTCCGCGGTTGTAATTGCACTGAAGATACTCGCGCGCGCTACTAATATGAGCCGCGCGGCGTCAGCATAAAATGTACAGTGGAAACTGTACAACCTTACTGAACAGGTATTCTGGTATACGGGTATTAAATAATCCAAACAACAAGCTGGCTAGATGTAAGTTTCGCCGTGCAGCCATTTTTAATATATTGTTTTGGTTTAAAAATGGCGTGACATGACTCCTCCGGGGTATCCTAAAACAATATCGTGCACACGCATTCTGCACGCGTTGAATCAAGCGTTCTGTCCGGGTTAGGAGGCATGGTCCGTATACAGCGTCACAATAATTCAATTTTGATAGCACTAGGCAGTCTATCAATCTCTTTCGCATTGCAATACTAAGAAATTCTCGTATTCTGTATAGAACCTTCAACCTGCAGAAACAATTTTTTACCATATTATTTACTAGCTGTTGCTCGCGGCTCCGCCCGCGTGGAGGTCTTGTTTGGGAGAAAAAGTATACAATACAAAATACCAATATTTATGCGTTGAACTTAAAAATGACGGATTTTCATACGAACTTTCATTCCCTATTTTACCCCCTTAGGGGCGGAATTTCCAAAAATCCTGAAACATATAATTTTTATTTTTAACTAAAATGCCAAATACTAATTTTCATGAATTTAACTTCAAAAATGACGGATTTTCATACAAACTTTCATCCCCTATTTTACCCTCTTAGGGGTGGTATTTCCAAAAACCCTTCCTTAGTGGATGCCTACGTGATAAAAGGTACCTACTGTCAAAATTTCAAGTCTCTAACCCCAGCCGTTTAGGCTGTGCGTTGATCGATCAGTCAGTCAGTCAGTCAGTTTCTTCTTTTATATATACAGATGTGACTCTCAAACCGCAACTCCGGGTCGATCACCAGACCCAAATTACGTGCAGTTTCTACCCTTTGCACGCTCTGTCTCATAATTGTAACGTCGGGAAGTAAGAATTAGTAGAATTGTAAGTAATGTGTCTTTTTATTTTAAAAAGGTAGGTGCGCGGACCATTGAAAAATATATTGATAATTTACATTGTAAGAAAGCACCGGGTTTAGATTGTATTAGGATACAGGATATTAAACGCGTAAAAAAAGAAATAAGTCCAGTGATTGCTAAATTTATAAATATGTGTGTAAGTGAAGGAGTTTACTCAGACACGTTAAAAAAATCTATTATACGACCAATTTTCAAACAAGGGAGTTATTTAGACTATAGTAACTATAGGCCAATAGCAATATTATCAGTCATAAATAAATTAGTATAAAAAGTGATAGTTAACCAAGTAAGTACATTCTTAGAAAAAAATAGTATTATATCGGACGCTCAACATGGATTCCGGAAAGGGCGCAGAACCACCACTGCGCTCGCGGAGTTTACCGATCACATTAACTGCAGTTTGAGCGAAGGTAAGTTTGTTGTTGCTATCTTCATCGATTATAAAAAGGCGTTTGATACACTGGATCATGGTATATTACTGCGTGCAATGGACGAGTGTGGGATCAGAGGCCCAGTTCATCGATGGTTCAAATGTTACTTAAATAATAGAACTCTTCGCACACTAATACAAGGAACATTAGGAGACGAGGTAAGTGTAGATCTTGGTGCACCGACCGGGTCAGTTTTCGGTCCTATTGGCTACATAATGCATGTAAACTCGGTTATTAATGTGATCAAACATTGCAAAACTATTATGTACGCAGATGACATGTGCTTATTATACTCATCTAAAAATACAAGTTATGCGCAAACTCTTCTACAAGAAGACTTTGACAGCATAATCAAATGGGCACATGATAATGGGATTATCATAAATCATTGCAAGACGAAAGTTATGTACATAAGTTCCCCGTATAGTGAATACACCAAACAGAATAGACTAAATATAGAAATAACTGGACACACATATGGATGTTTACATAACAGTAAAAATGGGTGTCAGTGTTCAAAGATAGACGTAGTTAATAAATACAAATATTTAGGTGTATTAGTGGATAGTAATATAAATTGGAAATTGAACGTAAACGAAGTTTGTTGCAAGTTACGATCTGTTCTGGGTAAATTCTTTCATATAAACAAAATTGTAAACAAAAAAATCATGTACGTATTATACTATGCACTGGCTGATTCATTGATTAATTAAGGGATAAGTAGCTATGGCCTTACATTTAAAACACAACTTGACCGTATAAGACAATTACAAATAAGATTAATTAAATATCTCGTATGTAAAAAAGTAAAATTTAAGTGTAAACCGAATTATGATCAATTGTTCAATATATGTAAAATACTCCCAGTACAAACTAAAGTAGAATACAATGTAGCTATAGAACAGTGCTATATAAACAAATACAAAGAACCTATAACTCATAAATATTGTACCAGACAGGTTAAGCAGGGAAAATATGTGATACCGTCTGTTAGAAAATATTACGGTAATAGAACACGAAACTATTTAACTCCAGTAATATTTAACAAAATAGATTTTCTGAGAAATGTGACTCAACACCTTAACATCACACTTCTGAAGAAAAGACTAAAGAATTACTTTTTATCGACAGATTACTATTGTAGAATCTGACTTTTTAATACGGGTGTGATAGCTTTGTTTTTGTTTCTGGACTCAGTAATTAATTTAAAATGCCAGTTAAGCTAATTTATTGTATGTATATATATATTTATCATAATATATGATAAATGTATGGATGGTTGCAATAATTATATATATTTATATTTATAATTGTTGTAACTATATATATATATATATATATAGAGATATATATATATATTTTTTCTTTGTTGGAAGTTGCTTGCTAGTTATAAGGGCGCCTATTTTCGCCAACAAACTGTGTGTGCAGTTTGGCGATATAGCATGTAAGTTTTTAATTTTTGTTTGAAAATAAATAATAAAAAAAAAGTGTTCAGCAAAATTTTTGTTACTAAGTAGTTGCTAGTCCTGTGCACCTTCATAGATATTTTGCCGCCCAGCAACAAAATCAACCGCTTTCATAACCGGAAAAAATTTCCTTTTTCCTTAATGACCTTGATAACGGGTTAAGTGTTCAGCAGAATTTTTGTTGCTAAGTAGTTGCTAGTCCTGTGGACCTTTACAGAAATTGTGCCGCCCAGCAACAAAATCAACCGCTGTCATAACCGGAAGAATGTCCTTTTTCCTTAATGACCTTGATAACGGGTTAAGTGTTTAGCAGATTTTTTGTTGCTAATTAGTTTCTTGTCTGGTGGATCTTTATAGATATTGTGCCGTCTAGCAACAAAATAGACCGCTGTCATAATCGGAAAAAATGTCCTTTTTCCTTAATGCCCTTTATAACGGGTTAAGTGTTCAGCAGATTTTTTGTTGCTAAGTAGGTGCTTGTCCGGTGGACCTTTATAGATATTGTGCCGTCCAGCAACAAAATAGACCGCTGTCATAACCGGAAAAAAATTAATTTTTCCTTAATGACCTTGATAACGGGTTAAGTGTTCAGCAGATTTTTTTTGTCAAATTACCACCTTGCACCTTCACAGATATTTTGCCGCCCAGCAACAACAACCTACCCTGCTCATCTCTGAACCACCTTAAGGTTGACTGGGAGAGAATGCTTTTGGCATTAAGTCCGCCTATATACAATGTATATAAAGTGTATAAATAAACAAAATAAATAAACAAAAAAAACTAACACAATAATATGTACATACATAAATAAATCCAAATACATAACATATGTAAGTATACATATATAGACATAAATATAAAATATATTTCAACTACATATATACTTATGTATATAAATATATATAATATATAATATACATTAATTGTGAGATGATTCTGCCACTCCATTCAGCAATAATTGGCGAACTCTCAGCTTTAAAGTCGACCGGCTGGTGCACGATCTGATATCGAGAGGGAGCGAATTCCAGAGAAGTATTGATTGGATAGTGTACGAAGTCAGAGCTGCGAGGGGGACACTTAAGGAAAAGATTGCTAGATGAGCGAAGATTTCTACTGTGACTGTCACAAAGGTATTGAAAGCGTGAAGATAAATAAGAGGGGGGAGTAGCAGACGTAAGTAACGAGAAAAGAGTAGTTAGTGCTCGCATAGATCGGCG
Source organism: Laothoe populi (assembly GCA_905220505.1). Taxonomy (NCBI): domain Eukaryota; kingdom Metazoa; phylum Arthropoda; class Insecta; order Lepidoptera; family Sphingidae; genus Laothoe; species Laothoe populi. The sequence goes on along the minus strand of HG992162.1, from coordinate 1,141,169 downwards.
CTGGCGAATCGGTAGCCATTTTAATTGCGAGCGATAGACAGAAACGTGGTCATATTTACGAAGATTAAAAATGAATCGAATGCAGTTGTTAAGAAGACGGTCAAGTTTGTTGAGTAGGTCTGCATTCAGATCATAATAGCACACATCACCATAGTCGATTATCGGAAGGATTAAGGCTTGCACGAGCATTGTCTTAGTTTTAACAGGGAGAAAATTCTTCAGGCGATAAAGAGAACGAAGGATACCGGTGACTCTCTGACTTCACCTGGGACCGCCAGCTCAAAGTGGAGTCGATGTGCAGCCCAAGGTCTTTAACACTCGGGCACCAAGGAATGACTGAGCCATCGAATACAACAGCCGGAATTGTCATAGAACCCAATCTGCTTGTAATCCTTGAACTAATAACGGTAGGCAGCGGCTTTGCTGTGCCCTGGTATTGCAGAAGTCTATGGGCGGCGGTGACTACTTACCATCAGGTGGCCCGTCTGCTCGTCTGCCTATCGAGGCACTAAAAAAAAAAAAAAAAACTACCTAAAATTATGGCCTGACATTTCGTGGGGTTCATAGCTAAACCGAAACTGTCAGACCAGCTTTTTATGTGTGCTAGGTCCGAGTTTACCCTTTCCACAGCTTCGGCCACGCATTCGACTCTGGATTGAAAATATATTTGCAAGTCATCAGCGTACAAATGGTACGCACACTGAAGGTTTTGAGTTATAAGGTTAATAAAGATTGAAAATAGCAATGGGGAAAGTATGCCGCCTTGAGGGACTCCAGAGTCAATATCGCACCAGTTTGATGAAGAATCACCAAGGCGCACCGACTGCTGGCGCCCCTGAAGATAAGAGGAAAACCATTCCAGTGCTGCCGGAGAGATCAAATAATGGGAGAGGATTGATAAAAGGATGTCATGACTGACGGTATTGAAGGCATTAGAGAAATCAACCAAAGCCAACACGGTGACTTTGATATCTTCCATGCCCGCTCTAATATCGCCAGTCACTTTGAGGAGGGCGGAAACGGTGCTGTGGCCAGGCCTAAAGCCAGACTGCAGAGGACACAACAGGTTATTTAAGTGCACGAACCCAGTCAACTGCATGTGTGCACAGGCCTCCAGCACCTTGGAAAGGAAAGGGAGAATGGATATAGGGCGAAAGTGCATCGCCAAAGAGGGGTTACAGATTTTGGGAAGAGGTATAACAAAGGCTTTCCGCCATAAGGACGGAAAAACACCAGTGCAGAGGGAGACATTAATGATATGGGAAATAGTAGAGAGAAGATGGTCCAGTATGGGAATAATCATGCGACGGCTAATGTTGTCGTAGTAAGTCGCATTGGACTTGATGGAAAGGATTACTTTTTTGATTTCATCTGGCGGCACTGGAGAAAACTGGAAAGGGTCGATATCAGGCCTGGGGAGACAATCTATGAGATCCATGGTACGACGTTTGGTTTGGAGATCAACTAAGACAGCAGTAGAGAAATGAACATTAATATCATCCAAACCAATAGTCGCCCCACGAAAGTCCAAGCTTTTCTCCCTGCCAATTCCTAATGTCCTGAGGAACTTCCATATACTAGCAGGGGAAGAAGAAGTGATATTACTAAGAATATGACGGCGTTTAGCATCCCGTACCACCGATTCTGATCTGATTAGATCTGATTACACCGATTCCTTGCAGCCTTAAAGAGGCACAAATTTTCATCCGAACGGTCCTTCTTATATCTACGAAAAACTCGGTCCCTTCGCCTCATCGCCATCCGAACACCACGTGTCATCCATGGTGCAGGAGGACGCTTCAATTTAACTTTTTTGAAAGGGGCGTGGACGTCAAAAAGTGCGAGGACGTTGGTGTTGAAAATTTTCACTTTATCGTCAACTGAAGTGGCCGCTAAAAGAGAATTCCAGTTTAACTCAGCAGCATCCCTACCGAGGCTGTCCACGTCCATATGGCTAAAACAACGCATGCGCAATACCTTGGGATGGGGTTTAGCAGGTTTTAGGGCGTAGCATAAGTAGATGAGGTCATGGTGAGAGAAGCCAGGAGCAGGAAATTGGCCATGACAGGAAACGAGAGAAGGATCTGAGGTGATGAGGAGGTCAAGCCAAGTGTCATGCCCATCAGCATTGTGGTGAATGGCATGCAATGGTAGGACATGGAGGCTAACGGAATTAAGCATTTCAAGAAGCTTAAGGGACCGCGTGGATTGGTGGGTAAGGAGGTCGGTATTGAAATCACCCATGATGATGTGATGTGCATAATCAGATCCTAAAGATTCCAGAACTGATTCCAGACTGGAGAAATAATTAAGAGACGGGGGACAATAGACAACACCAAGTAAGGATTTCACTCCATGGACCCAAACCTCAAGGAAGAGATATTCGGCAGAGGGAGAACAAGAAGGTGAGGACGAGGCAACTATTTTATATTTAAAATCGCTACGTAGAAAAACAGCAACCCCACCTCCTCTCCTGTCAACTCGATCATTCCTGATTAAAATGAAGCCAGGAAGAGGGTATAGGGCTGAAAGAAGATGAGGTTTGAGCCAACTCTCAGATATCAGAACAGCATGGACGTTGACATCACTGAAAGCCTCCAATAAATCGCTGTAGTGACTTGGTACACTTTGCGCATTAATATGGCACACAACGAAATCTTTAACAGTTGGTTGATTAAATGTTTGGCGTATCAAGTCACCGAGGCCATCATTGGCTGAGCAAAAACTTTCATCACCGGACAAAGTTGCAGACTCATTTGCTGAATAAAATGACTCATTTCCAGAAAACATGATATATATATGTCGGGTGCAGGCATGACCGCAGGCCGGTCAGGTCATCAGACAGAGGTTGTGAGAGGGCTTATACATCCCTCTCTGATCTCCAGATATTGTCAGGATGCATAGCGTGTAATAGTTCGGTAATAAAACACAAGATTAACACTTCAGAGTCTATTTGAAGATTTGAAGCTACCACCAGTTCGGAATGCAGTCATCCATGGGGAAGAGCTGGCAAGAAACCCTCATGGTTGCTCTTTTAAACACATCACAGTTTACATTACAATATGCAGTACACAATAACACTTTCACATTACGTTAACTTACTACTTTTACAATATTTCGGCATTACGACCTCTAAGTTACTAACTATTTCAAGATTGAATATGGAACTCTTCTACAAATGACAAAGTGCACGCTTTTATTATAATATTTTCTATTGTGCCCCACTCTGTGAGCGGGATCACGCGATAAAACTAATCGAATCCACCCGCAACACAGCAAAACAAGTCGCGGTACAGATATTCTACAATAAAACGAGTTATTTAAAAGTTCAATTGAGTAACCGTTTTCATGTTGCTCCGTCATATATATAAATCTATATGAGTGTATGTGTATATATAAAATATATATAATAAGAAAATATAAACAATAGTTATAGATAAAAACGAAAATTAATCTGTATATATAAAAGAAGAAACTGACTGACTGACTGACTGACTGACTGACTGACTGACTGATCGATCAACGCACAGCCTAAGCGGCTGGGGTTAGAGACTTGAAATTTTGACAGTAGGTACCTTTTATCACGTAGGCATCCACTAAGGAAGGGTTTTTGGAAATACCGCCCCTAAGGGGGTAAAATAGGGGATGAAAGTTTGTATGAAAATCCGTAATTTTTTAAGTTAAATTCATGAAAATTGGTATTTGGCATTTTAGTTAAAAATAAAAAATATATGTTTCAGGATTTTTGGAAATACCACCCCTAAGAGGGTAAAATAGGGGAAGAAAGTTTGAATGAAAATCCGTAATTTTTGAAGTTAAACGCACGAAAATTGGTATTTAGCCTTTCAGTTAAAAATTAAAAATATATATTTCAGGATTTTGGAAATTCTACCCCTAAGGGGGTAAAATAGGGGATGATAGTTTGTATGAAAATCCGTCATTTCTGAAGTTAAATTCATGAAAATAAGTATTTGGCCTTTTAGTTAAAAATAAAAAATACATATTTCAGGATTTTTGGAAATTCCACCCCTAAAAGGGTAAAATAGGGGAAGAAAGTTTGTATGAAAATCCTTAATTTTTGAAGTTAAACGCATGAATATTGGTATTTGGCCTTTCAGTAAAAAAAAATTAAAATATGTGTTTCAGGATTTTTGGAAATTCCACCCCTAAGGAGGTAAAATTGGGGAAGAAAGTTTGTATGAAAAATTCGTCATTTTTGAAGTTAAATTCATGATGATATTATGTACCTATATGTATATGTGTATGCATTTATATATCTTATTGTCAAAATTATTATATTTATTAAGTATATATCCAAGTATTTATGTATGTACATGCTTATTTGCTAAATGTTTTATTTTTATTATTATCTTTATGCACCTACACTGCTTAGCTCTGCACCACCTTAAGGTTGACTGGGAGAGAATGCCTTTGGCATTAAGTCCGCCTTTATACCCTGTATATAAATAAATAGTGTGAATATATAGAATATATAGATATATATATGGAAATAGTGTAAATAAATAAATAAAATTAGTGTTTGGCCTTTTAGTTAAAAATAAAAAATATATATTTCAGGATTTTTGGAAATTCCACCCCTAAGGGTGTAAAATAGGGGTAGAAAGTTTTTATGAAAATCCGTAATTTTTGAAGTTAAACGCATGAATATTGGTATTTTGCCTCTCAGTTAAAAATATAAAATATATATATTACAAGATTTTTAGAAATTCCACCCCTAAGGAGGTAAAATAGGCGATGAAAGTTTATATCAACTCTTTTATCGGGGGTTTATCAATAATCCTACTAATATTAGAAATGCGAATATTTGGATGGATGGATATTTCTTACTCAATGAGGCTATAACGACTCGACGGATCTGGTTGAAATTTGGCACAGAGATAGATTATAGTCTGTAATAGCACATAGGCTACGTTAATCCCGGAAAAATGTACTGTTCCCGTGGGAAAGTTTTGGTTTTGTTTTAGACAGAGCAAGGGATCCACATATTTTTTTGCATAGTGTTTGTTAAAGGGCTACTTTTTATACCAGAAAATGCACGGTTCCTACGGGATAGCATTATAGAGGAAGATGTGATAACTTAGGAGGTCTCCATGGATTTTATACCTTTTCTTTCAAAAATAACCACCACGCGGGCGTAGCCGCGGGCAAAAGCTAGTAACTATATATGTACTCTATTACACTAACTTAATATAAAATGAGTCACGCAGAAACAACCACAGGAAATAGCAAGGACGAGACAGGATAGCAAAAAGTTCTACTTACGGTCCGCTTGATCCCATGCCTTCCCGTACAGCTGCACCGTTAATAAAACTCCAACACCCGATTTATTAGTAGTATTAGTATTTGGCCTTTTAGTTAAAAATAAAAAATATGAATTTCAGGATTTTTGGAAATTCCACCCCTAAAGGGGTAAAATAGGGTAAGAAAGTTTGTATGAAAATCCTTCATTTTTGAAGTTAAATGCATGAAAACTGGTATTTTGTAGTGTATACTTTTTGTCTCAAACATGACCTCCACGCGGGCGGAGCCGCGAGCAACAGCTAGTTAAATATAAAAGGGCTAACCATTGAGGCGCAAAACTATAATCTCTGCACCACCCGCCAGCTGACCCACACTAAAAATAAACAAAGATATATAGTTATGACAAAAAAAAAGACATAATATATAAAAAATCTACAAGTGAAAGAAAAATAAACAATATGAATCTGGTTTCGGACCGAAACCTTAATGTCATTGAGCACTTTAATTAAACGTAAGACTAGGCAGTATGGTCGATTGACTATAGCCTGTCCTTTGGATCAATAAAAAGAAATGGGCACTTTATGTTAATGTCATATTGACATTTGACAAACAAAAATAAGTTATTGTAGGTACTTTTAACAAGAGTCACAACAAGTGATAACAAGTAAGAACACAGTGAAAAGTTACCTACTAACTCTAATAATATTTATAACGTGAAGGCAGGCACCGAGGATTCATAAACAAACAATCAATGGATACAATAAAGTTTCGCAATAATCACTTCCTACGCGACTTGACATTCAAACCTGGAGTTGTCGCAGAGATGCAATCACTTCTGGACGTCAACGGTGAAGTGTCCGCCGCTTTGGGATATTTAACCATTAAAGAACTCAACTCATCGAGGGAGGTGATCTTAAAGCGAGTTCCATTTGAGACTTTCACTACTACGACTCCGTCTTGAGTCCACACTGCACGCATCCCAAAATGTTGCCGGGCTTTGGAAAAAACTAGCTGCCGAGGTTTAGTCAAGAACTCTTTTATTGAAATCGACGTACCCTTAAGCTTCAACTTGGCCCTCCACACAGCTGAGCGATGTTCAACCACAGAGAACCAGGCTAGAATTGGCCGGTGATGATCCTGGTTGGGTGTACCAATTCTGTGACATGCCGAGATGTTAGATGCCAGTATATCCTTCAACCCCATGCTGTTATTAATTGCCTCCAGGATGACAGATGTACAATTTTCATTGGTAGACTCAGAAACTCCAAGGAAGACAAGAGCTTTACTCCTGTGTCGTGTCTCCTTAATATCTACCATTTGGACACAGTCTGCAATTTGCTTTCTCAACAACCCCAGCATCTCAAACGTCAGTTCCCTAAATGTCCGGAACTCTTCTGCAACCCGCGCTACTGTGTCCTTGCTTGGACCGCCAGACTGCAACTTTGCTTCGAGTTCTGCCATTCTTTGGGTGAAGCATTCCTCCAGCTTGTACTGAATGTCTTGTATGTTGGATAGTTATGCCATAGTGATAGGTGAAATATAATTATATTATATAGAAAGAAAGAAAGAAAAGGTTTTTTATTGTCGGATGTTAAAAACACATAACAAAAATAGAAAAAAAGCACAATAATAATTGATCCGACAATGGGAGTCCCTATTCAGCTACATGCTGCAGTACAGGCTAACCCATACTGCAGCGCTGGTTTTCGATAGGGAACACAAGCAGTGACGTACACATGTTATACAAAAAACATAACAAAAAAAAACAAAATAAAAACTCATAAAAACTAGCCAGTATTAATATTATTAAACCTAGTAACAAAAAATAACCTGACTTAATAGTAATATCGCGGTACACGCACGAACTTCAGGTCCATGAGCAACACAGTTGCGGCGGGATCAAGTCATGCCACAACTGCACACACCAGACACGCAGCAGCAATCCGACCAAAAAAAAAACTATTGTTTCTGAAGCTGTAATAAATATTTATGTAATGATATTTAAAACTCCATTTATTAGTTTTAGTTCGGAACGGCGGCGGAATGTTGTTCCAACAGTGAGTGGCGGCATACTTGAAAGATCCCCTGAATGCAGTAGTCCTGTGTTGCGGAATTGCAAGGGGATTCGTAGTGGTGCGTGTGCCATATGTGAGATGATCCTGTCTCCATGAAAATTTAGTGTTAAGGTATTTGGGCCATGTTATTTTAAAAATACCAAAAAGTAAAGAGGCTAAATGTAATTTCCACCGGGCTGCCATTTTTAACATATTTGCGTCATTCAAATACGGTGTGACATGGTTGCGACGCGGAATGTCGAAGCAATACCTAGCACAAGCATTCTGTATACGCTGAATAAGACGATCGGTGCGCGATAATAGACAAGGGCCGTAAACAGTATCGCAATAATTTAGCCTAGACTAAACTAAACACTCCACCAGTCTCTTTCTTAGAGGAACGCTGAAATATTTCCTAAATCTATATAAAAGTTTTAGTCTATAAAAGCAATTTCTCACGATATTACCTATGAGTGCTTCAAAGTGAAGTTCAGGGTCAAATAGTACGCCTAAATTTCGTGCTGAATCGACCCTTTCAATGTCGGTTCCCTTAATTTTTATTTCCGGCCTAGCAGTGAGAATTGAGCGAACTTGCATTCTACTACCTAGAACAATAAATTTTGATTTAGTGGGGTTAATGACTAAACAGTTATTTTCCGACCAGGTAATTACCCTAGACAAATCATTATTGATTTTTTCGAGAGCTATCGACGTATCCCGAGCTTTAAAAGATAAATAAAGCTGGGTGTCATCCGCGTAGATGTGGTAGCTGCAGTCTTGAAAACAATTAATGATGTCCGCACTATATATAATATATAGTAACAGGCCCAGTATTGATCCCTGTGAAACTCCACAGGTCACTGGTCGGGGGGAGGAAGATAACAAGGACCCGTCCTGTCTGCGAATTTCAACAAGTTGGTAGCGGTCAGTTATCAATTTAAAATAATAAAAACTGTGTAGGTGCTTAGCTGGCAGGTGGTGTTTTAGGCTAGTTATCTTACATACGGTCCTGAATATGTAAGTGCTATGTTACTACTGTCCTGTGACCAGGTGGAGCGACGACATACGCAAAGCGGTGGGCAGTGACTGGAAAATAAGAGCTGAAGATCGGGCTCAGTGGCGCATCTTGGGAGAGGCCTACGTCCAACAGTGGACTGACACCGGCTGATGATGATGATGATGTTACTACACTGTATAACAAGCAACTCAAACCAATATAAAAATGCAAATTTTGACAACTTATGTATGTCCATAATGACGTTAGCGTAAAACGCGGGAATGTCAAACTTGGAGGTAGTAACATGGTAAACAGTCCATAAAAATAGTTATAATGTGTTGAACTTTGTTCTCTAAACGGCATAAGAAAACTGAAGGGTATTCTTAACTACATTGTATTGTGATGCCTGCAAAACCAACTCGGCATTACGCCTTTTAGGAAATTGCGATAATTGTGAAATGCGAAATTGTGTGTTGAGCGACTTGTTGTTGGAATAATATAAAATTGTAACCATATTTTTTTTTAATAGTCTACTCGATTTCATATAGAAGAGACACGCTAACGACATTAAGCAGGTTAACCTTAATGTCATGGTCAAATTATCTTGAAATTGAACGACGTTGTATGCTATGCATATACTATAACTATATTGTATATGCATGGTAACATTGTGGTATTTTTTTTTTGCTTCTTTTGTACTTTTAGGTAGCATGTCCTCTTTATTTGTATGAAGTGTTCACTTTTTTATGTTGTGCACTTAGTTTAGTTATGTAGTAAATGTATTTTGTATTGCAAATTAGTGTAACAACTGTTTGTGAACCCATTAAAATAAATAAATAAACTACTTAACAACAAAAATTCTGCTGAACACTTAACCCGTTATCAAGGTCATTAAGGAAAAAGGACATTTTTTCCGGTTATGACAGCGGTTGATTTTGTTGCTGGGCGGCACAATTTCTGTAAAGGTCCACAGGACTAGCAACTACTTAGCAACAAAAATTCTGCTAAACACTTAACCCGTTTTCAAGGTCATTAAGGAAAAAGGTCATTTTTTCCGGTTATGACAGCGGTTGATTTTGTTGCTGGGCGGCACAATTTCTGTAAAGGTCCACAGGACTAGCAACTACTTAGCAACAAAAATTCTGCTGAACACTCCACCCGTTATCAAGGTCATTAAGAAAAAAAAATTTTTTTCCGGTTGTGACAGCATTTGATTTTGTTGCTGGGCGGCAAAATATCTGTGAAGGTGAACCGGACCAGCAACTAATTTGACAAAAAAAATCTGTTGAACATTTAACCCGTTATCAAGGTCATTAAGGAAAAAGGAAATTTTTTCCGGTTATGACAGCGGTTGATTTTGTTGCTGCGCGGCACAATATCTATAAAGGTGCACCGGAAAAGCAACTAATTAGCAACAAAAATTCTGCTGAACATTTAACCCGTTATCAAGGTCACTAAGGAAAAATATAATCTTTTCCGGTTTAGACAGCGGTTGATTTGTTGCTGGGAAGCACCATATCTATGAAGGTTCACTGGACAAGAAACTAATGAGCAACAAAAATTCTGCTGAATACCTACCCCATTATCAAGGTCATTAAGGAAAAATGTTATTTTTTCCGGTTATGACAGCGGTTGATTTTGTTGGTGGGCGGCACCATTTCTGTAAAGGTCCACCGGACCCGCAACTAATAAGCAACAAATTTCTGCTGAATACCTAACCCGTTATCGAGGTCACTAAGGAAAAATTATTTTTTTTTTCGGTTATGGCAGCGGTTGATTTTGTTGCTGGGCGGCACAATATCTATAAAGGTGCACCGGAAAAGCAACTAATTAGCAACATAAATTATGCTGAATACCTAACCCGTAATCAAGGTCATTAAGGATAAATGTAATTTTTTCCGGCCATGATAGATGTTGATTTTGTTGCTGGGCGGCACAATTTCTATGAAGGAACACCGGACCAGCAACTAATTAGCCACAAAAATTATGCGGAATACTAAACCCGTTATCAAGGTCACTAAGTAAAAATGTAATTTTTTCTGGTTTTGACAGCGGTTGATTTTGTAGCTGGGCAGCACCATATTTATGAAGGTTCACTGTACAAGAAACTAATTTGCAACAAAAATTCTGCTAAACACTTAACCCGTTTTCAAGGTCATTAAGGAAAAAGGTCATTTTTTCCGGTTATGACAGCGGTTGATTTTATTGCTGGGCGGCACAATTTCTGTAAAGGTCCACAGGACTAGCAACTACTTAGCAACAAAAATTCTGCTGAACACTCCACCCGTTATCAAGGTCATTAAGAAAAAATTTTTTTTTTCCGGTTGTGACAGCATTTGATTTTGTTGCTGGGCGGCAAAATATCTGTGAAGGTGAACCGGACCAGCAACTAATTTGACAAAAAAAATCTGTTGAACATTTAACCCGTTATCAAGGTCATTAAGGAAAAAGGAAATTTTTTCCGGTTATGACAGCGGTTGATTTTGTTGCTGCGCGGCACAATATCTATAAAGGTGCACCGGAAAAGCAACTAATTAGCAACAAAAATTCTGCTGAACATTTAACCCGTTATCAAGGTCACTAAGGAAAAATGTAATCTTTTCCGGTTTAGACAGCGGTTGATTTGTTGCTGGGAAGCACCATATCTATGAAGGTTCACTGGACAAGAAACTAATGAGCAACAAAAATTCTGCTGAATACCTACCCCATTATCAAGGTCATTAAGGAAAAATGTTATTTTTTCCGGTTATGACAGCGGTTGATTTTGTTGGTGGGCGGCACCATTTCTGCAAAGGTCCACCGGACCAGCAACTAATAAGCAACAAATTTCTGCTGAATACCTAACCCGTTATCGAGGTCACTAAGGAAAAATTATTTTTTTTTCGGTTATGGCAGCGGTTGATTTTGTTGCTGGGCGGCACAATATCTATAAAGATGCACCGGAAAAGCTACTAATTAGCAACATAAATTATGCTGAATACCTAACCCGTAATCAAGGTCATTAAGGATAAATGTAATTTTTTCCGGCCATGATAGATGTTGATTTTGTTGCTCAGCGGCACAATTTCTATGAAGGAACACCGGACCAGCAACTAATTAGCCACAAAAATTATGCGGAATACTAAACCCGTTATCAAGGTCACTAAGTAAAAATGTAATTTTTTCTGGTTTTGACAGCGGTTGATTTTGTAGCTGGGCAGCACCATATTTATGAAGGTTCACTGTACAAGAAACTAATTTGCAACGAAAATTCTGCTGAACACTTAACCCGTTATCAAGGTCATTAATTAAAAAGGTCATTTTTTCCGGTTATGACAGCGGTCTATTTTGTTGCTGGACGGCACAATATCTATAAAGGTCCACCGGACAAGCAACTTATTAGCAACAAAAATTCTGCTGAACACTTAACCCGTTATCAAGGTCATTAAGGAAAAAGGTTAGTTTTTCCGGTTATGACAGCGGTTGATTTTGTTGCTAGGCGGCACCATTTCTATAAAGGTCCACCGGACCAGCAACTACTTAGCAACAAAAATTCTGCTGAACACTTAACCAATTATCAAAGTCATTAAGAAAAAATGTAATTTTTTCCGGTTATGACAGCATTTTATTTTGTTCCTGGGCGGCAAAATATCTATGAAGGTGCACCGGACCAGCAACTATTTGGACAAAAAAAATCTGCTGAACATTTAACCCAATAAATAACAAGGTCATTAAGGAAAAATGTTATTTTTTCCGGTTATGACAGCGGTTAATTTTGTTGCTGGGCGGCACCATTTCTGTAAAGGTCCACCGGACCAGCAACTAATAAGCAACAAATTTCTGCTGAATACCTAACCCGTTATCGAGGTCACTAAGGAAAAATTTTTTTTTTCGGTTATGGCAGCGGTTGATTTTGTTGCTGGGCGGCACAATATCTATAAAGGTGCACCGGAAAAGCAACTAATTAGCAACAAAAATTATGCTGAATACTAAACCCGTTATCAAGGTCACTAAGGAAAAATGTAATTTTTTCCGGATTTGACGGCGGTTGATGTTGTTGCTGGGCGGCACCATTTCTATTAAGGTCCACCGGACCAGCATCTACTTAGCAATAAAAATTCTGCTGAACACTTAACAAATTATCGAAGTCATTAAGAAAAAATGACATATTTTCCGGTTATGACAGCATTTGATTTTGTTGCTGGGCGGCAAAATATCTATGAAGGTGCACCGGACCAGCAACTATTTGGACAAAAAAAAATCTGCTGAACATTTAACCCAATAACAAGTCCATTAAGGAAAAATGTTATTTTTTCCGGTTATGACAGCGGTTGATTTTGTTGGTGGGCGTCACCATTTCTGTAAAGGTCCACCGGACCAGCAACTACTTAGCAACAAAATTTCTGCTGAATACTTAACCCGTAATCAAGGTCATTAAGGATAAATGACATTTTTTCCGGCCATGACAGAGGTTGATTTTGTTGCTGGGTGGCACAATGTCTATGAAGAAACACCGGACCAGCAAGTAATTAGCGACAAAAATTATGCGGAATACTAAACCCGTTATCAATGTCATTAAGGAAAAAGGTTTTTTTCCGGTTATGACAGCGGTTGATTTTGTTAGTGGGCGGCACAATTTCTGTAAAGGTCCACAGGACTAGCAACTACTTAGCAACTAAAATTCTGCTTAAAACTTAACCCGTAATCAAGGTCATTAAGGATAAATGACATTTTTTCCGGCCATGACAGAGGTTGATTTTGTTGCTGGGTGGCACAATGTCTATGAAGAAACACCGGACCAGCAAGTAATTAGCGACAATAATTATGCGGAATACTAAACCCGATATCAATGTCATTAAGGAAAAAGGATTTTTTTTCCGGTTATGACAGCGGTTGATTTTGTTGCTGGGCGGCAAAATATCTGTGAAGGTGCAACGGATCAGCAACTATTTGGACAAAAAAAACTGCTGAACATTTAACCCAATAACAAGGTCATTAAGGAAAAAGGTTATTTTTCCGGTTATGACAGCGGTTGATTTTGTTGCTGGGCGGCACCATTTCTGTAAAGGTCCACAGGACTAGCAACTACTTAGCAACTAAAATTCTGCTTAAAACTTAACCCGTCATCAAGGTCATTAAAAAAAATGAATTTTTTGCCGGTTATGACAGCATTTGATTTTGTTGCTGGGTGGCAAAATATCTGTCAAGGTGCAACGGATCAGCAACTTATGTGACAAAAAAAAATCTGCTGAACATTTAACCCGTTTTCAAAGTCATTAATTAAAAAGGTAATTTTTTCCGGTTATGACAGCGGTCTATTTTGTTGCTGGACGGCACAATATCTATAAAGGTCCACCGGACAAGCAACTTATTAGCAACAAAAATTCTGCTGAACACTTAACCCGTTATCAAGGTCATTAAGGAAAAAGGATATTTTTTCCGGTTATGACAGCGGTTGATTTTGTTGCTAGGCGGCACCAGTTTTATAAAGGTCCACCGGACCAGCAAGTACTTAGCAACAAAAATTCTGCTGAACACAACCAATTTTTTTTTTTTTATGCGGGTAGACACCACCGCGATAACATTTTGCTCTGTATAAATTATTGATTAAAAATAGTCAATCTATCTAATTAAGCTAGATTTCAGCATCAAAGTAAAGTGTAGCGAGAGACACTGTGGCAAGTGTTATTAAAATCGTAATTCACTACAAAATGTAACGTCAAAGTTTTTTTTTTCAAATATAATACAAATATATAAACGTATTGTATCTAAATATTATACAAGTGCTAAAAGTACACAAAGTGTAGGAACAAAAATATCCTACAGTGAGTGCTAAAATTGTGATGAGAACATATAAACTTAGTGTACATCAACATTACAATAAAACGGACTTTGGACCTATGGATTATTCAAATGCTTAAGAACAGTGTAACGGACTTTTTTTCTCGATATTGACATTTAACATGTTCCATAATTTCGACAGGTTCCATAAGCAAGCAAATGGCATACAATTAATTCTACTATTAACTTGCTATACACCCCGCGGGTCGTGAGTTCAAGACCCAAGAATCCATCTGTATGTTTTTGTAATTGTATGTAGAATAAATTTGTAATTTGCACATTTTTAACTGATTTAAATAATATCTTACAATCTTACAATGAACGAAGGAAATAAGATTACATTTCGACGCCTTCATCGTTCTCGCGCAAAATCAAACTCGCAAAACAATGTCAGTCAATTCGACAATGAATTTCTAGTACAAACAATGGATGACACAGCTGCTAGTCTCCCAGACATGAGTAATGATGAGCATTATGACCAAGAAGAACTAATAGCTAGGTTAAAATATCAAATCGAGAATTTGACTGTAAAATTATGTAGTGCAGAGGAAGAAATTGAGTTACTTAGTTTAGAAAACAATACACTCAAAAAGTCGAATGAAGAGTTATTAAAGAAAAACGATATTTTTAAAAAACTCACCAGTAGACAAAACCTACACAAAAAACAAATCCAAAAGTATCTTCTCCGCGGAATCCTCCAAAAATAAAGAAAATGGTGCAAGTCAAACAAACACAAACAAAGCAGACAAACACAAATAATATCCCTAAAAAGATACATAATAAGAGTACGCAGACTGAAGTATCTATTAAAACACCAGTAAAGACAAATTCCGCAGAAAGAACTCCAATAATTAATTTAAAAAATAAAAAAGAAAAATTTTATAAGAAATAGTCGAAAAATATGTATTTTAAGCGAAAATAAATATAACAAAATATATACAATTGCAGATAAAAAGTTGCAAGATTCTAAATTATGCCATTGCATAACACCTAACTATGGAATAAATAATATGTTACGAAACTTGGCACCTAAGATTAAAAATTATACGTTGGATGACTTTTGCATTATTTTAATTGGTGAAACAGACTTCAAAATAACTAAAGACTATTCCAGTATAATTTTAAATATAAAACAAACACTCGAAAAAATTCAGCACACAAATGTTATACTTTGCATGCCCACGTATAAACATGGTGTAAGTAATGTAACAATGTATAACAGGAGAGTAGAACATTTTAACAATTTACTTTACCAGGATATATTAGCCTGCGAACATGCCTACTTTATTGACTCTAACAAAAACCTTACATGGGACATTTAAAATTAGAATTAAATCAGCCAACAAGAATTATAAGCGGTACATGCATTGATAACTTTGCACACAATCTAGGAAAGAAATGTGAATCTGAGGTGATTGATTTTGGCTTATCAGATCATACGGCACAAATATTAAAATTACCAGTAGATAAAACTTTCTTAGTTAACCATTGGCAAATAAATAGACGTGACTATAGTATAGAAAATATGAACAAAGGACAATGGCGAAATCGTAGTTACAAAAAAAAATTGCGTTTAGGAATTTCATACTTTGTAATCTAAATATTATTATTTTACATGATTTTTCAGCATACTAACAATAGCTGTGTAAGTATAGATAAGTTGTATAATTTATTAAAAATCTCAATTGATTTTTTTGTAACGTGTTATGGCCGTAAATTTTTTTAATGAATGGCTTAAGGTCTTTTAGGCCAAAGAAAAATCTTTTTCATAAGAATTCTATAAGCCGTTAAAAAAACCTATATGTCCGAGAGGTTATGTGTTGCGTCAGATGGCTGAAGTCATGACGTCATCATAGGTCATGACTATGAGGGTTATTCATCCCTCTTTGCTCTACAGATAATCAGGATTCACTTCGTACGATAGTTCAGTAGAAATAACACACGTTAATCACTTTATAGTTTAATAAGCTACTGCCAGTTCAGAATACAATAATCCATGGCAAAAAGAACTGGCAAGAAAAACCATGGTTTACAATTACATTACTTTAATTGTAGGCAACGATCAGTTAAACAGCACTTGGGCATTACGACCTCTAAATTACTAAACCATTCGAGATATTGACTCGTCTAATAATTATTCCTGAATGCTTCGCCAAATGCCGAGGCACTCTTTTATATTGTGATTTTCGTTGTGCCCCACTACGAGTGAGATCATTTAATAAACAACTCGAAACTACCTTCAAAATAGTAAAACAACTGACGGTATCCACAACAGATTTACAAAAGATTAAATTATTTGTAAGGTCAATTCAGTCTCCGTATTCATTATTCTCCGACACGGCCATTCTGAAATGCGATGCGTGCTCTGCATCGCTTGCTAAATCCTCTAAAACTCCGCTGAAACTTAGAATATCATCAGTATACACAGGCTAGGGTACTCCACAGTACATCTGCCAACATTGTGAAAATTATCATAGTTATGGTCCTTAAGACGTAATAAAGATGTGAGTTCGTAACCACTGTAATCAAAGTTGATTTGTAGATTTCAATAAGATGCAACCAAGTCCTCTTACAAACTTGTAAAATTTGTTAGAAAATATGTTACTGCTCCACTCAATGTGACAACAGTTCAATGAGTGGGCTCACTATAAGTGACAAAAGTTCAAAGTTGAATGTTCGGTGTTACTCACTATAATTGACAAAAGTTCAAAGTTGAATGTTCGGTGTTACTCACTATAAGTGACACAAGTTCAAAGTTAAATGTTCGGTGTCACTCACTATAAGTGACAAGTTCAAAGTTGAATGTTCGGTGTTAAAGGAGGATAGGAATGACACGTTGGACGGGGCTACACGCCATCAGTCAGTTTTTTTTTTTTTTGTTTACTTGCAGTTTTTTAGCTTACAGCCTTTTTTTTTTTAGCTTTTAGCGTTGTGTGTGTGTGTATGTGTGTGGGTCTGTGTGTGGTACAAAAATGAGATACCAATATGAAAGTTGCTCACCAAAAGTTACTGCCACGTTGAATCAGCGTGTTGGTTGGGCATCGTCCTTGCCACCAATGTCAGCAAGATGTCAAAATATTTCATGGCGTTCCGACTCCATTCTATAGTGCGTTAGACACTTTGAATAGTTTGCTAGATGCTATCTGAAACTTACAGACTAACTCTGCGTGACAACAGCATAATTTGTGAGAAAAAATGTTACTGTTCACTCTGCGTGACAACAGCATAATTTATGAGAAAATATGTTACTGAAACTGCGTGACACAGCATAATTTGTGAGAAAATATGTTACTGTTCACTCTGCGTGACAACAGCATAATTTGTGAGAAAATATGTTACTGTTCACACTATGTGACAACAGCATATTCATTAAGGTAGTGTGTTAAAATGTAGGAGTAATTTACAATAGCAAAACATTTTTTTTTTCTTTTAAAATAATTGATAGACTTAAATCTTGTAAATAAATTGTGTAAAGAAGGTGCTATGGCGACACGGCCATTCTGAATTGCGATGCGTGCCCTGCATCGCTTGGTTAGTCAGCCTTTTCTGAAACAGATACTCAAACAGATAGTTAATGTTAAGCCTGGGTACTTCCACAGTACCTAAGCATAATTATTAGAAAGAATAATTTATTTTTTATTTTTATTAATCTGCTCACTCTACGTGACCACAGATAGATATTTAAAAGCTCACTCCTTACGACAAGGGTGGCAGATGAAATGTTGTGGTAAAAGACACTGCTCACTACACGCGAGTATAGGTCAAATAAAATACGCGGGTAAAAATATAGAAAACTATACTCAATTAGAGTGTCATAATTAATTGTGGAATATAGCGTAAGACACTGTTCACTCCACGTGACCAGCATTTTTTTTTTAAATATATGGACTGTTCACTCCACGTGATTACAATCTCTTTAGGTTTTGTGTACAGTCTTAAATGTAAGAGTAATTTGACAGCTCTTATGACAAGAGTGCCATACATAATGAATTTGTTGAATAGCGTAAGACACTGTTCACTCCACGTGACTACAGGTCAAATATGTGTATTGAAATATATGCAATACTGTTCACTCCACGTGACTACAGCATTTTTTTTTTTTTTAATAATATATGGACTGTTCACTCCACGTGACTACAGTATAATTTGTTGAAATATAAGGACTGTTCACTCCACGTGATAACAGTCACAATTTTTTTTTCATTTGGCTCTTGAACGGCTCCACACGCCAAGAGCATCTTTTCATATATTTTTTTTGCTACATTTTTTTTTCATTTTTTTGTTTTTTTTTTGGCTTTTGAACGGCTCCACACGTCAAAAGCATCTTTTCATAGTTTTTTTTTTCCTACATTTTTTTTTTCATATTTTTTTTTTCATGTTTGGTTATGTGTGTTTGTGTGTATGTATAGTGTGAGTTTTGTGCAAAACATAAAGAAAGGGGCTCACACGTCCATGTGTGAGGTACCTGAAAAGAAGAACGGCACACACAGTAAAACCGTTCACCCGTTCGGCCGATCCGACCAATGAATGATAAGTAGACGCAAATGTCAGTGTCCAATTAGCATAGAAAAAACCCATATTACTGATAAAAAAATCAGTAATACTTAATAAGCTTCAATAAATTTGAACTTCTACTAACATTGTAGTCACTAATTATTAAGAAACCGAAATTTAGTTCATTAATTGTACACACATCACAATAATAAAACAATAAAAAAAAAATTACTTGAATGAACCAATGAACTTAAGATTGTTTTTCAAGATCGATTCTATCTAGCGCTAGATAGTTCTCAGGAGAAATATGTTTCACTCGGTCACGACAAATGGTGACTTTTTAGCGGTTAACGCGCAGACTTGTGTCTTTTTGGGGTTGAATTGGACTAAGTTTAGTCGACCCCAGTCCGAGACTTTGGTTAACAAGGACTCGACTTCAGACACAAGTTTGTTCCGGCTCTCGTCGACGTATTCCCGAGAAATATTAGCACGGCCAGTGTACAGTACATCTACAGTGCTATCGTCTGCATAGCAATGAATGTTGCTGATTTGCAGCATGTCATTTATATGCAGAAGAAACAGAGTAGGAGACAGTACACAGCCTTGTGGAACACCAGCATTGACAAATTTAGGATCAGAGCATGCACCGTCGACGACGACCTTGATGCTCCGATCTGCCAAAAAACTGGTGATCCAGTTGCATAATTTCTCGGGAAGCCCATAGGAAGGTAGCTTCGAAAGAAGCGCCTTGTGCCATACCCGATCAAAGGCCTTCGCTATGTCCAGGCTGGCTGCAAGCGCCTCCCCCTTGGTCTCAACTGCTTTTGCCCATCTATGAGTTAGGTAGACTAGAAGATCACCGGCTGAGCGACCCCGACGAAAGCCGTACTGGCGGTCGCTAATCAGCCGGTGCTCCTCCAGGTACCGCAGGAGCTGGCAGTTGATAACGGACTCCATTATCTTGGAGAACAAGGAGGTGATGGCTATAGGCCTGTAATTGGACGGGTCCGAGCGGTTGCCTTTTTTAGGGATCGGGTGCACTAAAGCGGCCTTCCAGGATTTCGGGACTACGCCTAATGTATAGGAGTGCCGGAAAAGACGCGTTAAAACCGGTGCCAACTCCGGAGCACATGTCTGCAACACGATCGGAGGGATGCCATCGGGCCCACTCGACTTATGAATGTCCAAGGACAGGAGTGCTTTGCGAACTGCACTTTGCCGGAACTTAACCTCCGGCATCGTTGCATCGCACCGCGGGATTGTCGGAGGTGAATTTCCTCGGTCATCCAAAGTCGAGTTGGACGCGAAGAGAGAGCCCAGAAGATCGGCTTTCACCTTCGCGGCATGGGCCAGCGAGTCATCCTCCGTGTGCAGGGGTGGAAAAGATGGCTGACAGAAATTTCCTAAGACAGCCTTGGCGAGAGACCAAAACGCACGTGTTCCCGACGGGAGACGTGCCAGTCTCTCGCCAATTCTGCCAATGTGCTCCGACTTCGCCTTAGCAATGGCGCTTTTGAAGGACCTAGAGGCAAAGTTAAACTCCTTTTTAAATGCGCCGGTATTTACATCATTAGACGCTGACGCGTCATCCCAGGCTTGGTAGCATTCCCGCTTTCGGCGTAATGCCGTCTTGCAGGAGCTACCAAACCAAGGCTGGGATTTGCCTCCGATGGGCACTGCAGAGAACGGAATAAAGAGTTCCATACCCTGAAGTACCACATCAGTGATAGAGTCAGCAACGACGTCAGGATCATCCGGCGAGAAGCAAATCTGCCCCCATGGGTAGGACGCAAAGAATGACCGCATTCCGTCCCAATCCGCTGACCTATAGTGCCACACGCGGCGGCAGCCCGCAAAGCGAGGCCGTGTTGAGTGCGTGACTGGCACTGTACTCCGGACAAGACAGTGGTCCGACGAACCAAGAGGAGGATCGACGGATACCAGGTAGCCTTCCGGATGAGAGGTCAGCAGAAGGTCCAACAGGGAAGGTGTATGATCCTCCACATCTGGGATTAGCGTTGGCGAGGTGACCAGTTGTGTCAAATCATATGCTAATGCGAAATCGTGAACAGATCTCCCCGCATGATCGGTGGTGCGTGATCTAAGCCATTCGGCGTGGTGGGCGTTAAAGTCACCGAGAATCACGATCTCTGCGGATGGGATCTGCTGCAGCACGGAGTCTGTAGCCATTTGCATGTGCTCAACAAGTCGGTCAGTTTCGGCATTACCGCTATGGGACCTATACAGGCATGCGTAGATTCGCGGATGGTCGTCGCAGTCTATGCGTAGCCAGAGGTTGGATAGGTCCCGCCCTTCAAGGCTGCCGAGGCGACGAGAGCAGATATCCTCTCTAATGTACACGCACACCCCAGCCCGCGGTACAAAGGAATGTTCCAGTTTGTACCCCGGGTAGGAGAGGAAAGAGGTGTCAGTGGTGTGAACACTCTTCCCTTTGACCTGTATTTTAAAGGTCTTATCGCCTCTTTCAAGGACTTTGTAGGGGCCGGTGTATGGTGGTTGTAAAGCGCCACGTAATGCATCGTCCCTTAAAAATACATAACCACAGGATGATAATTCTTTATAAACAAAAATGTTGTTTTTATTGTGGCGTGCTGCTGGTGCAGGTTGGAGCTTTGATGCAAATTTTTGCAGACGAGTGGTGAAGTCCGATATGTCGGTAGAGTGAGGAACAGAGGTCTGAAAAAATTCTCCGGGTAAGCGCAATGGCTCACCATAAACCAACTCGGCAGAAGATGATTGGAGTTCATCTTTAACTGCACTCCTAATACCTAACAGCACCAGGGGTAATGTGTCTACCCAGTTTAAATCAGCGTGGCACATTATGGCTGCTTTCAACTGGCGGTGGAATCGTTCCACTAGCCCGTTACAAGATGGGTGATACGCGGTTGTCTTGCGATGTTTGAATCCGATCATTTTTCCTAGATATTGGAAGAGTGACGATTCAAACTGTCGACCGCGATCGGTGACAATATCGGTTGGACATCCAAATCTGGATATCCACCATAATAATGCCTTCCCAACTGTTTCGGCAGTCATATCCACCATAGGTGTGACTTCTGGCCAGCGAGTGAAACGATCCACCGCTGTGAGACAGTAGCGAAAGCCTTGTGAAATAGGCAAGGGACCTATAATGTCCACGTGAATGAAAGAAAATCGAGCGCGAGGAAGATCGAATGTGCCTAATGGAGGTGACACATGACGATGAACCTTGGCGCGTTGACATGCCAAACATTGACGAGACCACTCTCGACAGTCTTTGCGCACTCCAGGCCAAACAAATCTTTCGGCAACCAATTTGGCCGTTGCATTAGCGCCTGTGTGGCTGAGACTATGGAAACTATCAAAAAGTTGTTTTCTCAATGGTTTGGTGACAAATGGTCTAGCTAGAGAGGTACTGACGTCACAATAAAGCTCATGGCGAGAGTTAGGGATTCTCAATTTTTCTAGGCGGAGTGAAGATTCTGCTGCTAGAAGTTGAGTTAACTCCATATCCGACGCTTGAGCTGAAGCCAGCACATCTAAATCGACTGGTATCTGCAGTTCCTCGACACGTGACAATGGATCAGCAACGACGTTGTCTTTTCCAGAGATGTGTCTAATGTCGGTAGTGAACTGCGAGATATAATCGAGGTGACGGAATTGCCTAGGCGAACAGTTAGCTTTCCTTTCGTTGAAAGCGTAACTGAGCGGCTTGTGGTCAGTAAATACCACGAAATGTCTCGCTTCCAGCATATGACGAAAGTATTTGATGCTTTCGTAAATAGCTAAAAGCTCGCGGTCGTATGGCGAGTATTTTTTTTGAGAAGGGCTCAACTTCCGCGAGAAGAATGCCAGAGGTTCCCAGGCATTATCCTTAAACTGCTGCAAAACTGCACCCATTGCCAAGTCAGACGCATCTGTTACCAGAGCAAGTTCGGCCTGGCAATTTGGGTGTGCCAGTAATGCAGCATTGGCAAGACTCTCCTTACATCTGTTGAAAGCCAGTAAGGTTTCACCAGAAATATCGACGGGATGAGATGCTTTGACGCTGCCAGCAAGTAAAACATTTAAAGGTGCTTGAATGGAAGCAGAATGCGGGAGAAATCTTCTGTAAAAATTTACCATTCCCAAAAATCGTCTCAGCTGTCTGACTGTTGTTGGTACCGGAAAGTCGTTTATGGCTTGAACCTTAGATTCTAAAGGTTTGGTGCCAGATGCAGAGATTCGGTAACCTAAAAACGTTACCTCTGATGCACCAAAGACGCACATTGAGGTGTTGACGAGGACGCCATAGTCCTTCATGCGACTGAAGATCTGATGGAGGTGAGCTTCGTGTTCAGTTTCGTCCTTGGAGAATATGAGGAAGTCATCCAGGAAACAGTAACAAAACTCAAGTCCTCTTGTCATCTCGTCAACAAACCTTTGAAATGTTTGGCCTGCATTCCTTAAGCCGAAGGTCATAAAAGGGAATTCATACAGGCCAAAGGGAGTAGTTATGGCAGTTTTAGGGATGTCGTCTTGGAAGACAGGGATTTGGTTGTAAGCCTTCATCAAATCTATTGTAGAAAAGACTGTACAACCTGAAATGGAATGGGCGAAGTCATGGATGTGCCTAATAGGATAACGGTCTGGGATAGTCCGTGAATTAAGCATCCTGTAATCGCCACAGGGCCGCCAGCCGTTATCCTTCTTAGGCGCAAGGTGCAAAGGAGATGCCCAAGGACTTTCAGAAGGACGCGCTGTGCCGTTATTGAGCATAAGCTCAAATTCCTGTCTCGCAATTTTTAACTTATCCGGTGCCAATCTGCGGGGAGTACACGAGATAGGAGGTCCTGGTGTGGTCCTAATATGGTGTACCGTTTGGTGCTTTGAAACACCGGCGTGCCTGAAGGGCGTGTAATTTCCGGAAATGTATTTAATATGCCGTGATAACGCGTGTCACCTGTTGTAACCTTAACAGAAAATATATCTGACTTAGCAATACAAGCATTTGCTGACAAGGTTGTGGTATTATCTATTAAGCGCTGATTACGGCAATCTACAATTAAATTATAAAAACTAAGAAAATCTACGCCTATAATTGGCTTAGTGACGTTAGCCACGATGAAACGCCAAGCAAAATTGCGCCTTAGACCTAAATTTAAGCTAAGCTGGATAAAGCCAAAGGTTTCGATGTTCGACCCATTGGCTGCGGTGAGGTCGAAGTTTGTCTTCGGTCGACGCTCCCGAAGCGCAGATCGAGGGTAGACATATAAGTCGCTACCGGTGTCCATCAGGAACTGGATTTTCGAACTGCGGTCGGTAACGAAAAGGCGACCTGTATGGCTTGGGCAGTCGTTTGTCGCCACTACCGGCTGCCCGCAGAGTTTCCCGGACTGGTGTAGTCGCACGGCTGGGTACGCACAGAGGGTACTTTCTGTAGCTGGAGTTAGACCTGTTGCTCTGTCGGGATGATGAACGTCGTCGCTCTCTTGGTCTTGACCGGTCCATGGTGCAGCAGGCTCCACGAGTATGCTCTTCTAACTTAACGGTAAGGTGTTGAACCATCTTCTTCAGCTCAGCGATCTCGTTGGCCTGCTGTGACTCGTATGCTTTCCTGAAAGACGCTATGGAGACGTTGGGTGGTGACGTCAGCTCTTGAATGCGGTCGGCTAGGTCGGCAAGCTGTTGGAGTGATTGAGTGGGCTGGGAGGCCAGCACTTTCTGGATGTCTTGCGGTAAGCGATTGCTCCAAATAGACCTGAGAAAGTCGTCGGGTGCAGAAGCTCCGGCCAAATCTTGGAGATGGCGTAAAAATTGAGACGGCTTCCTATCTCCAAGTTCCTCGTGAATAAGTAACTGTCGAACTTTTTTATCATGAGAGGCTGATAGACGCTTGATCAATTCGGATTTAAATTTCTCATAGCGGTTCTTTGCTGGAGGATTGATCACAATGTCCTTCACAGCCTTTGCATATTGCAAATCTAGGTTATTTGTGACATTGGTGAATTTTGTATCATCGTCGGTAATATTATAATTGTCGAACTGACCTTCAAGCAATGCGAACCACAGCTCAGCATCCTCTGGTGAAAATGGAGGAACTTTAATTTTTATTCGCCGTGTGTCGTAAAGTTCGCGGTCAGTGGAAACACGCACTCGGCGCGCCCGCCTCGTGGTCACATTGGCATCTGTTCGCGAACCGACGGTTTTTACAGATTCGTCAGTGCTGCCCATATTATTGTTACCTGGATATCTTGATCCTTGTGTCCTTTTCGGGGTCACCAGTTATGGGGTGGTGGTTGAGGTTGTAGTGTGTAGGTGTGAAGAGATAGTCCAATAAAGATGAAGTAGAAGTTCAAGATAAAGTTTATTCACAAAGTACACAGATAAAACAGTTCACTCAACACAGAAGATACCATACAAATAGAAGGAGTAGTAAAGATAGTACAGTGATGTATATAAGATATAGGTAACAGCGGAAGCTATGAACAATATTGCTATAGCGTAAGCGTAAGCGCAAGCACTAGATCGCAGGTGACACGGGCTTCGCGGGCGATAGTGTGTACCGACTGGTCGGGACTCGGGCCGTGGCTCACGAGTGGAACGGACCCCCGCGCCTCGTCGCTGCATACGAAACCGGTTAGCTTAGCGGCGCGGTGGCGCTTTTCCATTGCACAAGTTGCAAGTATCGAATTAATATTTAAATGCATATTTGATAAGATAGTTTTAATTAGATATTTAAGTGTGTAAATATTAATGTGTTGTAAATAATAAATAATGTTGTGTAAATATAAATGTTAATTAATTTTATAGTAAATAGCATATGTGTTTAAATATGTAAACTATAAATATATAAAATGTAATTATATATAAAATATATTGAGTACACCACAAGTATTATGTTTAATTACTAATTGAAAATAATATACCTGGTCCGACCAGGCTGGTCGAGCAGGCATTATAGAATACTATTGTAGTTGCTTGGTTGTGCGTCGTACAGTGGGCTGCTGCGCTCATACCATGATAGTAATCTGGTATTTGGGACGGGCCAGACATCAAGACATATCTGCCCCTACAGCATTTTTAGATATATAAATAAAATAGGATAATTATGAAGAAAAAAAATAAACATTAAAAAAACAAGTGTTTTATTTTTATTTAGAACCCGTTTTATTTTCTAATTTAATTTCTAAGTCCAGATTTAGGGTCTGAAGATATTTTCTGCACAACTATTGACAAACTCTGTGTCTTCCATTCCAACTAAGCTTGTATTGAAATAAATTATATGTGGCTTATGTTACTTTTGGTATAAATCTAATGGTGAATTATTAAAAACGGTTCAGCAGTTTATAAGTTTAAAGGATTTATCAAAAAATAAACAAATTATTCCTATAATTAAGTATAATGTGTTCATATCCGAACATGTAAACGTTAACACTAATGTAAACACTTGTGTGTAAGTACCTACGGTGTGGCGGATCACCTTCCCCACAATAGTTATAAGTCAAGTTCAGTAGGTACATGTTTAATTCACGACCCTGCCTCAGGTGAAATTATAATGCACTTTGGAAAATAGGCAAATAACATTTTTATCAGCTTTATAGATAAAAATATTTTATTCAGAAATGTCAAATAGATCATAACCTCAAAATTTTTAAATTGAAATATCTTTAGTATTAGACTTTTTCATCAGAAATCCCTAATACATTATTGTTTAGGAATTGCTGCTGAATTTTTTGATATTTTTTTCACTTCTAAACGCTACATACTTATGTCAACTAATTTCATGTATGGGAACCTGCCATTGTCCTTTAAACAATATATACAAAATCTTTCCTTTTCAGAAATCTATAATATTGATAATTCAGACATAGCCTATAACACATTCATAGATATTTTCGAATTAATTTATAATTTGTGCTTTCCTTTTAGAAAAATTAGAAAGAAAGAAAGAAATATTTTATTTGTTACAAGCATTTACATAGGTACAAACTAAAAGAAATTATAATAAAACGATAATTATACTAAACATGTAAAAACACAGGGGAAAAAATAAATAAATACCTTGTGTTTATACAAAATAAGTTTAAAATTATATAAATTTTGTGCTCATAACAAATACGGCCACAGTCTCAGCGTGTACTGGTTTAAATACCAGTGCTGGTCTTCCGATGGGCCGTTCGGTGACATCACGCGATTCAAAAATTTTTGGTCTGGCAGCACTGACAATGTGACGTGGCATTCATAATTCATATTAATCTAACCTAAATTGACATACAAATATTGAAATGTCATCATCGCGCTAACGTGGCATTAAAAAAACGTGGCAAGGAAAGTAAAAATTATAAACAACAAAATTAAAATAAGACACAATACAAGCTCTTACCAGTAATACGTGCTAGCTCACAAACGCGTATGAAAACATCTACCCATGAACATTGTGCCGATATGCTGATCGTAAATTACTATTAGAACTAAGGTTAAACCTCAATGGATATCACGTGGAATAAAAAAATGTAGTAAAAAAAAGAGAGAGCTAATGTGGAACTACAGGTTAAATAGAAATGATATAAATAAAATACAGTTTAAAAAATATTCTAAAACATATAAAAATATAATTGAATTAACTCAACGAGCGCAAAATAATCATAAAATTAATACAGCCAGTAACAAATCTAAAGCTACTTGGGCCATTATTAATAGAGCGAAAGTTAACGTACGAACTGATAATATGATCAACACCATAAACATCGGCTACAAAACCATT
This sequence comes from Laothoe populi, assembly GCA_905220505.1. NCBI lineage: Eukaryota > Metazoa > Arthropoda > Insecta > Lepidoptera > Sphingidae > Laothoe > Laothoe populi. The sequence goes on along the minus strand of HG992162.1, from coordinate 1,113,796 downwards.
TCTAGGTCACAGGAGATTGCTAATGCCTTTAACAACTTCTTTATCGAAAAAATACAACCTATTTCAGGTTCTGGTAAACAAGTAAACAAGTATATTTCCAAATCAAGCCGGTCGATGTTTATGGCACCAAGCACACCATACGATATCTTAAAAATCATTAGATCACTTAAAAATACTTCAAGTGTTGGACATGATGGGATCAGCACTAAAATTGTTAAATATGTCGCTTACCACATATGTGATCATCTAAGCCATATCATTAATATATGTATAAGCAGTGGATCATACCCACAAAGTTTAAAAATTTCAATTGTAATACCATTATTTAAAAAAGACAATAAGCAAAATATGAATTGTTATAGACCCATAACCCTTATTTCTATATTTTCAAATTTTTTTGAAAAATATATATATTCACAATTCTATAACTATTTAGAAAAATTTAACATTCTTACAGAGTATCAAAAAGGTTTCCGTAAAAACAAATCCATAAATATGGCTATTTATGATTTTCTAAATAAAGTAATAAATAATGTTGACAGAAAGATGTGCAATTTATTGTGACATGAGTCAGGCTTTTGATTGTGTGGATCATTGCATTCTGCTTAGTAAATTGGAAGCTTATGGCATTAGAGGAAATGTACTGAAACTGATGGAATCCTATCTAAGGAATAGAGAACAATATACAGAAGTTCTAAAATTAATTTCAGCACTAAAAAAGAAGAAACAAGTGTATCAAACAAACGAATGGTTAGATATGGTGTGCCTCAAGGGAGTGTGTTAGGTCCACTCCTGTTCATTATTTATATTAACGATTTACCAACAATTACAAATTATCCAATATCTCTTTTCGCTGATGACAGTACGGTCACTATACATTCCAACAATAAAGACACATATGAAAGTGAAATAAATAGCACAATTGAATCAATAATTAACTGGTTAAATAACAATAATTTAAATATTAATCTTGAAAAGACAAAAATTATGTTTTTTAGTCAACGTTTAGCAGCGCCTACATTAACGTCAATTACCACGGAACAGCAATTGAGAAAGTAGTCACAACCAAATTTCTCGGTGTCACAATTGACAAAAGTCTAAATTGGAAAGCGCATACGGAAGAATTAAATAAAAGAATCAGTTTTGCTGCTTACGCGCTCTATAAAGTTGCTCCTATAATAAGTACCAATGCGCTTCTCACAGCATATCACGCTATTGTTGGCTCCATCCTCAGGTTTGGCATTATATTTTGGGGAAATTCTATAAATAAAGAATTAATTTTTAACTCACAAAAAAGGTGTATTAGAGCTATGTTTGGCCTGAAAACAACAGACAGCTGCAAAACATATTTTATTGAGCATAAAATATTAAGTTTTCCCTCCCTATTTATATATGAGGTAGCTTGTTTCGTTCAAAGTAATTCTAAGTTATTCAGCAAATTATCAGACGTAACAATACGCAATCGACGGGATAATAATAGGTTATGCATTGTAGGATCGAACACGGCTTTGAAGCATATTAGCATATTTTGTTTGGCACCAGTTATTTGTAATAAAATCCCGAAACATATAAAACAATTACCATATATACAATTTAAGTTAACTCTAAAAAAATATCTTTTACATAAATGTTATTATAATATATCAGAATTTCTAAATGACTGCAATTAAAATATTATTAGATATAAGATGCAATACGACATTTCTCTTAATATTAAATATGATTTTCGATATATTTTTGTTTATTATTGTAATTATTTTTTTATAAATGACATTTTATATTAATTTAGTTTTTTCAAATTTAGGCAACGATTCGCTAAAATATAATTTTTGTACGCTGTAAATGGCAAAACATGTAGCACTTTATTTAAACTGAACACCATGTATACACTCATGTTTTACAAAATAAAAATATTATTATCAAAGTCATTAAGAAAAAATGATTTTTTTTCCGGTTATGACAGCATTTGATTTTGTTGCTGGTCGGCAAAATATCTATGAAGGTGCACCGGACCAGCAACTATTTGGACAAAAAAAAATCTGCTGAACATTTAACCCAATAACAAGGTCATTAAGGATAAATGTCATTTTTTCCGGCCATGACAGAGGTTGATTTTGTTGCTGGGCGGCACAATGTCTATGAAGAAACACCGGACCAGCAAGTAATTAGCGACAAAAATTATGCGGAATACTAAACCCGTTACCAATGTCATTAAGGAAAAAAGTTTTTTTTTCCGGTTATGACAGCGGTTGATTTTGTTAGGGGGCGGCACAATTTCTGTAAAGGTCCACAGGACTAGCAACTACTTAGCAACTAAAATTCTGCTTAAAACTTAACCCGTTATCAAGGTCATTAAAAAAAATGATTTTTTTTCCGGTTATGACAGCATTTGATTTTGTTGCTCGGCGGCAAAATATCTGTGAAGGTGCAACGGATCAGCAACTATTTGGACAAAAAAAAACTGCTGAACATTTAACCCAATAACAAGGTCATTAAGGAAAAAGGTTATTTTTTCCGGTTATGACAGCGGTTGATTTTGTTGCTGGGCGGCACCATTTCTGTAAAGATCCACCAGACCAGCAACTAATAAGCAACAAATTTCTGCTGAATACCTAACCCGTTGTCGAGGTCACTAAGGTTTTTTTTTTCGGTTATGACAGCGGTTGATTTTGTTGCTGGGCGGCACAATATCTATAAAGGTGCACCGGAAAAACAACTAATTAGCAACAAAAATTATGCAGAATACTTAACCCGTTATCAAGGTCACTAAGGAAAAATTTAATTTTTTCCGGTTTTGACAGCGGTTGATTTTGTTGCTGGGCAGCATCATATCTGTGAAGGTCCACCAGACGAGAAACTAATGAGCAACGAAAATTCTGCTAAATACCTACCCCATTATCAAGGTCATTAAGGAAAATAGACATTATTTCCGACTATGACAGAGGTTGATTTTGTTACTAGACGGTACAATACCTATAAAGGTCCACCGGACCAGCTACGAATAAGCTACAAAATTTCTGCTGAATACTTAACCCGTAATCAAGGTCATTATGGAAAAATGACATTTTTTCCGGCCATGACAGAGGTTGATTTTGTTGCTGGGCTGCACAAAGTCTAGGAAGGTTCACTGGACAAGAAACTAATTTGTAACAAAAATTATGCTGAAAACTAAACCCGTAATCGAGGTCACTAAGGAAAAATGAAATTTTTTCCGGTTTTGACAGCGGTTGATTTGTTGCTGGGCAGCACCATATGTATGAAAGTTCATTGGACAAGAAACTAATGAGCAACAAAAATTCTGCTGAATACCTACCCCATTATCAAGGTCATTAAGGAAAAATGACATTATTTCCGACTATGACAGAGATTGATTTTTGTTGCTGGGCGGCACATTGTCTACGAAAGTACACCGGACCAGCAACTGATTAGCAAAAAAAATTCTGCTGAACACTTGTAGCGTTGCGCGAATCAAAACTTAGTAATAGTCAATTATCAATAATCTATGATGGATGCAAACTCGATTATTGCTATGAATCACAGCCATGTGCAATGCGAATCTAGTATAAATACGCACGCATCGCACACTCGGTCTCTTTTGCATTAAAATCGCTCGGGTGAGTTGAACAGTAACTAACCGCTCAGTGTATTTCGTGCCGCGAACTTGTGAGCTGTCACAAGGGTCTCTGGCACGGAATGCAAGCCTAACTTGCATTCCGATCTGGTGGTAACTGTTTCCAGGTTCATACGGTGCGGTAGGTGGTCGCTGGACACGCCTGCCACATCACGACGCGGAAGCGATGGTGTCGCTGAACACACCGCCACGTCCCCCGGTCCAGCGAGCTGTCGCCGAGCCAGAGTCCTGAACCTCAAGCTGCCACGAGGCACGCCAGTGAGCTACCGCTGGGCTCTGCCGCGTGGATTATCTACTCCGCGGCGCTAACACGCCGTCAACGCACGTGGACCCCTGAGCGTGCCAACCACGTGTGCAGTCTAAACGGGAGCTGACCCCAGGACCTCGCGCACTAACGCAATCCGCGTGGCTACTCCGCTGCGCCGCGCACAAGCAACCGCCGTGCAACCACGTGTGCCATCCTCGTGCCGTCCACCTGGAACGGGCCACCAGGCCAGTACCACAAGTGTAGCATCACCATCCGCTACCGTGTTGTATGTGAAGAGGTGGTGTATTTTATCAATAAAGCTCGTACCTACGTATTCAAACCCTCATTTTAATTGTCTCATCCAACTATCTATCTATCTAACTGCGACGTCTCTACAATTCGCCGCAGTAGCGCCTAATAGCCTAAATTAATAGCCTAAAATTTTTAATACGTGGGTTTGAATACATCTCCAAATCACATACAGCACGGCACACAGTTCGATTGCACGGTCTACTACTGGGCAAATCCTAGGGCATTTAACAAATTGTGAACAGGTGAGTCAATTTTCTATACCTATCAGTGAAGTGTTTTAAAAGTGTTAAATTCTCGCATCTAAAATAGTGCACTGTTCACATTTTTTTTCTGACCACCGTCTAATAATTTTTATTTTTGCTCCATCATATTTATGAACCTAAAGTAGCTTCACTCAATATCATATTTATTAAATTCACTACTAACTCATTTATTTTCACTTTCATAATGGGAACTCACCCAATTACATTTTTTTTGTTGAATAAGAACGAACTAAGTCACGAAGTTCTAATTCGCGGCGAAGACCCTAGTAACACAGTTTTACAGCTACGTAAACAGATTCACAAGTTGTCAGTTATGTATCCGTCGGATGATATTGACGAATCTGGTTTAGATATCGATGTAGATTTAGACGGTCTTAATTTGTCTCTAAATTAATTAAAATAAAAAATTCAAACTTTGGAAACTAAATTTGAACAAAATATTTTCAAGCGTACTTTAGCTTTGTCGAACTACATTCATCACAGAATACGTAGACTAAAACCTTTAACGTCTGACGAAAAAAAATAGTAAATTCCATTATTAACGACTATAATATTTTAGAGAAAAAACTTAACAAGTTTAACCCTAATATTGTCAATTCAAATCTACCTACATCCGTTGACAATTCTAACGCTTCAACATATTTGTGTGAGCGAGTTCGAACATCGGAATTTAGACTATTGAAATTCGATGGTTCCACTTGCGTAAGATTATTTTTGCAAAAAGTCGAAGATTTTAAAAATTCTCGAAGTATTTCATCTGTAGACATATTAAAATTCGCTACCGACATTTTTTATGGCAATGCATTACATTGGTTCCGTAGTAATAAAAATAAAATCAACAATTGGGATCAATTGTCTGAACTTTTAATTGAGGATTTTGGTCAGTTTGATTATGATTATCGCTTAGTTTCTGAAATTCGTAGTCGTACACAGGATGAAAGTGAAAATATTACTATTTATTTGTCAATTATGTCTGAACTTTTTACCCGTCTTTCTAAAGATTTACCTGAGTCTGAAAATTTAGAAATTTTGTTGCACAATATTCGGCCTTGCTATTCGAATGTCATTGCATGCTCGTCAAAAATTCTAACTGTTGAGGATCTTCGTTCGATTTGTAAGAATTTTGAAAATATACAGTGTATGTCTGCTCAGTACCATAAACCACCTCCCATTACAAGTAATACTTTAGCTCCAGACTTAGCCTTCACTAACAAACATATTAACTCACAATTTAAAAAATCTACACAAAGTAACAATTCTACGTATAAAAAGTATAGTTCATCTACACAAACTAACTATAAATGCACACTGCATCGAGTGCCGTTAGTAAATTACCGCTCGAGAACAATAAAAACAGGTTTGCTTTGTATTGTCCTCGATGTCGCACACAAGGTCACTCGCTCGCAACTTGTAAGCAAGAAAGATTTCCGATTTGTTTTAAATGTGGTACTAAAGGTGTTATTTTTTCTAATTGTTCTAAGTGTCATTCTAATTCGAGTCCAAAAAACTTCTAGCGTCAGATTGTTCTAATATTATTACTACTAAAAATAATAATTTTGATAAAGAAGATTGGCAAAATTGGCTTTCAACTATAAAAATATTTTTTTCTTCTTATCATGTTATATCAATCTGGGAACGCAAACCTGAAAATGATTCAGGTCCGTACGTTACCGTAAAAGTTGGTGAAATTTCTTTTTGTGCTCTTTTGGATTCTGGTTCTTCAGTAACTATACTGGGGAATAATTCACATGAATTATTGGTGTCAGCCGATTTTAAGTTGTGCGTAGAGAAAACCGATAATTATTTTGTTGCTGCAGGAGGTCAATTATTAAATTCCATAGGCTATATGAATATACCTATTTCTTTTGAAAATAATTTTCACATTCTTAAAGCTTATGTGATACCTACAGTGTCATCATATTTAATTTTGGGTGTTGATTTTTGGTCTAAATTTGAGATTTGTCCCAAGTATTTAAAATCAATAACTATGGGTAATTCTGAAACTAATTGTATTTCTTTAGTAAATGATAATAAAACTAAATTGTTATCGTATGATGATTTAAATAAATCGCAGCGTCTAAACGCTGATAATACCATAGAATTGTTTAGTTCCATTTCCGCTGAAAAACGAGGTTTAGGCAGAACACATTTAATTACACATCACATCAACACAGGCAATTCACCGCCAATACGACAGCGTTATTATAGACTTTCTCCCGAAAAGCAACGCGTGTTATGTAATGAGCTAGATGAAACGTTAGCACTAGGTGTTGTTGAACCTTGTGAAAGTCCTTGGTGTTCACCTGTCTTACTAACGCCTAAAAAAGATGGTAAGTTGAGATTTTGTTTAGACAGTCGTAAATTAAATTCCGTTACTAAAAAGGATGCTTATAAACTACCATATAGTATGTCAGAAATTTTGGACAATTTAAGTAATGCTTGTTATTTAAGTTCTATTGATATTTCAAAAGCTTTTTGGCAAATACCTATTGAAGAGTGTGATCGTGATAAAACAGCATTTTATATTCCATCACGCGGTTCTTTCAGGTTCGTAACTACTCCCTTTGGTCTTACCAACGCGCCTGCTACTCAGCAAAGGCTAGTTGAAATTTTATTTTATGGACCTGAATTTGAAAATTGTGTTTTTGTTTTTTTGGATGATATTATTGTTGTTTCACCTAATTTTGATCATCACATGGCTATGCTTTTACGAGTTTATAATAAGTTAAAATCTGCAAATTTAACTATAAATTTTTCTAAGTCACAATTTTTTCGTACTGAACTTAAATATTTAGGTTATATTGTTAATTCTAATGGTCTTCAAGTCGATCCTGGAAAGGTCGATGCCATCCTTAATTTTCCCGTACCAACCAACCCTAAGGAGGTCAAACGTTTCCTTGGCACTGCTTCTTGGTATCGTAGATTTTTCCCTAATTTTAGTTCAATTGCTGGTCCCCTCAATAAACTTACTTCTACAGGTAAGAAGGCTAAACCCTTCATGTGGTCTCAAGAGGCGGATATATCTTTTAACAAACTTAAGGATTGTCTAGTACAGGCTCCCATATTATCGTGTCCTAATTACGATTTGCTTTTTGACGTTCACACAGATGCTAGCGACTATGGTGTCGGTGCTTTGCTCACACAAACTATAGATGGCGTTGAACATCCTATTGCCTATATGAGTAAATCATTGTCTCCCCAGGAGCGTAACTACAGCATCACTGAACGCGAAGCCTTAGCAGTCGTAGTTGCTTTAGAACATTGGCGATGTTATCTTGAGTCTAGTAAAACATTTACTATCTACACAGATCACTCAGCTCTAAAATGGTTTCTAAACCTAACACCTAACCCTACAGGTCGGTTAGCTCGCTGGGGTGTCCATCTTTCTGCATTTGCATTTGTTATTAAACATCGTAAGGGTGCTGATAATGTAATACCTGGTGCATTGTCTCGTTCTTGTCCTTTGCAACTTAGTACTATAGATACTGAAGGGTTATACACCAAAAAATAGACAATGTAGCGAGATTAAACCGAATATATTTATTTGAAAAAGGGCAATCACTTAGACACGTTACGTACATACGGCGATGACAGATCAAAAAGGGCAGAGACAGTTCTGACAGTTAAAACATAGAAATGTCATTGACGTTTTGTTTACTACTATAAACTATAACACTGGCCCTTAAACTAAACACAATGTCTCATCAGATAACTGACCCTATAATTATATAAAGGCACAATATAAATTAAGGTATTTATACCACAAGTACATAGCTCACTTGCCAACATTAGTTACAGAATTACAGTAATTTAATACTTTTCTCCAAATAAAAAGTTGACATATATCATTAACAAAACATTTTTATAAACAAACCTAAACCTTTCAAAAAGAATGGTTTAGTTTTGTTTTGCAGTCTTTCATGCTAAATCTCTCCAAGACTTAAGTTATGTAACCTGACTGATCAAGTGTTATTTTATTTCCTTGTCTACCGAGCCTCATCCCCAGTATGCTGGTCCTAGATCTCGCATGTCAAACTCTTTCATCAAGTCATTTTTGATTTTTGACTTTAAAGATGAATTGCGCGATGAGAATAAGAGGATATCGTCAACATACAGTGCAATTATTATAACTTCACCTTGTGACCTCTTGAAATAGACACATGGTTCCGATGATGTTTTACTAAAACTAAGCGAATTAATTAAAACATCATTAATTTTATCGTACCACATTTTTGACGCTTGTTTTAGGCCATAAATAGCTTTGTTTAATTTATAAACAAATCTTTCTTTGCCATTTATTTTAAAACCATCTGGTTGCTCCATATAAACAGTTTCCTTCAAATCGCCATTTAAAAAAGTGATCTATAGCCAAATCATATTCAGCAGCAACAGCAAGCAGTGTTCTAATTGTAGAATACCTCACAACTGGAGAAAATGTTTCCTGATAATCAATTCCATGTTGCTGCGTGTAGCCCTTTGCCACCAAACGAGCTTTGTACTTTAATAATTCACCATTGACTCCGTTTTTCCTTTTAAAAACCCACTTGCATTTAATTGGTTTTTGATTGTTTGGCTTTTCAATAAGGGTCCAACAATTATTACTGTTAAAGGAATTATACTCATCTGACACTGCTTCTCTCCACTGAGCTGCATCTGGTCCACTTAGTGCCTCTTGTACTGTCTCAGGTTCTTCATCATCATTACATGATCTATGTACTAGCCATGCAGATGCATTGGACATCAAAGTATCTTCATATTCTGATGACAGTGATGCATCTTCCAGAGATTAAGTTGTTACATACAAATAAGCAACCTGAAGTAAAATATAACTTTAAAGATAAACCCAAACTAGCACGTATTGAGCTACCAGAGTTTAATGGTGACGTAAAATCATGGCCCTTATTCTATACCACATTTAAGTCCATGGTCCACAACAATCCCGCGCTGGACGACTCTGATAAGTTGCACTACTTAACCTGTAAACTTAAGGGTAAAGCCCAGGCAGTATTTACTGGCATTAGTCCATGCGCCGAAAATTATAATATCATTTTAAACGCGTTAGTAAATAAGTATGAAGATAAGCGTATCCTTGCTAGTTCATACTTAGATCAAATTTTCGAGCTTAAACCTTTTCATTCCGCAACTGTAAGTAACCTTGAACAGTTTCTTGATAAATTCGCAACTTCAGTATCCGCATTAAAGAATTTAAAATTTGATAAACTTTCTGATCTTATATTTTTGTACATGGCTTTAAAGAAAATAGACAAAGACACCGCGCACACTTTCGAATTAGAAAACCGAAGCTCTAATATTCCATCCTTCGATGCATTAGTGACATTTGTTCGCGATCAAATGAAGATATTGCAAAATACGTCACATAAACAAGAAGTTATAAAGAAGATACCCGATCGTCGGACAGATGCGCCATCGAAGTCTCTCAAATCCACGCATACTTATGTTAATACCGCGTCAGTAATTCCGCAACATAAATGTTCTTTATGTGATACAAACCACGAACATTGTTACGTTGAGCATAAGAAATAAAACTTCGATAGTACTACAACATAAGTTACAATTTATGTATATATATTAAGAATAATTTTGAAACAACAACTAAGTGCAGAATTGTATAATAAGCCTTAGGATAGAGTAAATTCTTTAGGTCGGGGTACTTTTTCTGAGCGGTTGTTAATTTATATTGGCAATTGGCATCCACTGTAAACCTCCATTAGCCAGCTTACTCCCCTCGGTAGGCTTGCCGTCGTATCGACGATGCGCACTAATTCCTCAGCGTATAGTAGTCGGGCAGGAAGGCAGCGGTAGGGCGATATGAGGTAGTCCGGTGTATCCGTAGACCGAAGTAGCACGAAGAATAGAAGTATTATTCCGGTACGGAAAACCCCATTTATGGGGTTCACTACACTATATAACTATTTAAATGATAGGAAGATATATATTACTGCACACAGGCGCTTGCGTTGATCGTCGAGTCTTAGTCGTCGCGCGATCTGCAATGCCGCCGGCCGTTATGTCGTGGACCTCATTCAAATCGTTCAATTGCTTAGCTAACCGGTTTGGCCGCTGGACGGCGTGAACGTTCAAACCGTAATATAAGTACAGTGTTGTACGAGCAATTAATTGTATTATATTTAAGAAAAGTATACTATTGTTAAAATTAATAATATAAAATGTATATATGTCAATTTAAATTAATCATTCACGTTAACGTGACAGTACCCCCTCCCCTGGACATTTTTTTCCAAGAAAAAAAATCCGTAACTGCATAATGGCGAGGCCAAATAAGCTACAGAAGTCTACTATACTTTAAACAAAACTTACGAAGGAGAAATCTTAAATTTTAAATCTTTAATATGCCAGGCTCCAATATTGCGACCTGTCATATCTTCTAAAATATAAACAAGGGGGGACCGTTTAGCTATGACCCGGCATTTCTCGTATTTAGGTGCCAGCTTTTTTGCGAAGTAAGCACCCTTGTCGCTTTGCAAAAAGCATTTTTTCCAAACGATGTCATGTACATTAAATTCCGCATCTTTTCTACGAAGATTGTAACGTTGAGTTGCTTTTTTGTGGCTGTGATAAAGAGCCGTCTGGACTTTATTGAAAATATCGGCAAGGTGTCCTAAGTTTTCAGCATAAACGTCCCGTGGCAAGAAAAGCATGTCAGTAGTAGGCTCGTTATCAATGTAGTGTGAGCCACACGTTACCAGTTCGCGACCGTGTACTAAGAAGGAAGGCGTGTGACGAGTTACTTCATTCACAGAATTATTCATTGCGAACTGTATTTTTGGCAGGTGTACGTCCCATGACCTATGATCATTATTTATTAATGTTGAAATTGCCGCTATAATAGTTTTATTATAACGCTCCACAGTATTGACTTGTGGAGTGTATTTGGGTAGAAAATTGATATTAGGGATTTTATATTTGCCTAATAAGGCATCTAAATTACGGCTGATAAATTGGGACCCGTTATCCATTAAGACGGTTTGGGGAACTCCGTGTACTAAAAATACATTATCTTCAAGTATTTTGCAGATAGTAGGAGAGGTAGCTTGTCGTAATGGAAATATCATGCAATACTTGGAGAAACAGCAGGTCACAACAAATATGTAACTATTCTGTTTTCTGCTAGTGGGCAAGGGTCCAATGAGATCTATCGAAAGAGTCTGAAGTGGTCGAGAACAATCTTTAGGACGTCCCATCTTCCCCAAGGTACCGTGTGTAGGCAATTTATATGTAAGGCAAGTCTGACAGTCCGAAACATACTTGACTACGTCACTATACATTCCCGGCCAGTAGTATTTCAAAAATATCCGACGATAGGTTTTAAAAATACCGAAATGTGCGGCTGTAGGCGTGGCATGATTAGAATAAAGAACATCTCTACGGCACTCTTTAGGTATAACTTCTTGAAATAAAACTAATTTTTACGGATTCTATCGCGGTTTATTAACTTTTTATCCCGACGTTTCGAAAGCTTTACAGCCTCCATGGTCACAGGGCGGACCGAGTTGTATGTCGTCACGCAAGTATAGTGCCATGTTTCTACCCTCCATATAGTTATTTTTATTTTTTATTTATTGTAGTCCGATCTACGCAGAAGGAGCTCACAGTGTCCTGAGGTCTGGCAGCTGGTCTTTTGGGTTCCGATTTCATTAAATGTATAATTGGATCCCAAGCTGGTGCTAGCTTCCAACCATCTTCTCTATTGAAATTTGGATGTTTTTTTAATCTCAATAGCCTCGCGTATCATCCTAGGTAGGAATCGGTGTTCTTTGGCAAGGATATGTGGTTTGTCAAACCGAAGATAATGATTGGAACCTTCTTCAGAATGTTCAGCAACTGCAGACTTTGTGGAGCGTCGGTGTTTGACGTCAGCTATGTGTTCTTTTACGCGGGTCCCTATGTTTCTTTTTGTTTGACCGATGTATGAGAGCCCACAGTCACAATCTATTTTATATACGCCCGGTTCTTGCAGAGGTATATGACACTTGACAGATGGTAAGAATTGACTAATCTTCTTGGGCGGCTTAAAATAAGTTTTGATCGAAGCACGCTTCAGTACATAGCCAATCTTGTCTGTGACACCTCTGATATATGGTAATGTAACTGGGACACGTTCGACTGTGGCTGGTTTCACTCGGTTTCTGTGATGGCGGCGGGGAACTTGGAGCTTGTTGTCTTGCAGTACCTGCTTGACGTGTTGCAGCTCAGCGCCCAGATGTTTCTCATCACAGATTCCTTGTGCTCTCTGAAACAAAGATTTACCCACGGTAGCTAACTGTTTAGGATGGTGGTGAGATTCACCATTCAAGTATTTATCTGTATGGGTCTTTTTTCTATACACAGTATGGCTTAAAGTCTGGTCAGGATTACGGATAACTAAAACATCTAAAAAGGCAAGAGAATTATTGTGTTCTAACTCCATAGTAAATTTAATTTTATTGTTAATGGAGTTAAGATGTTCTAAAAATGCAATCACTTTGTCTGATGGTAAAATTGTGAAAGTGTCATCTACGTACCGTTTGTAAAATTGTGGTGGAAAGGGGGCAGTGCTTAGGGCTGTCTCCTCGAAGTCCTCCATGAAGATGTCAGCAACTACTGGAGACACGGGTGAGCCCATAGCTACTCCATCCACTTGTACATAGAATTGATTATTCCACAACATGTAGCCAGATGTGAGGCAATGTTCAAGTAATTCTGCATATGCTAAGGGCATGTTTTTCTCTTGTAACTTCTTAGAGACAATCTTGATGCAGTCCTGTACTGGTAAGCTTGTAAAAAGTGAGGAGATATCAAAACTGACCATGGTTTCATTGTCAGCTAATTGTATATGTTTAATGTCACTGACAAATTGGTATGAATCCTTCACAGATGCTCTAGTGTTTCCTCTAAGTGGTGAAAGCACTTTTGCTACGTGCTGAGCCAATCTGTAGGTTGGTGTGTCGATTTGACTCACTATGGGACGTAGCGGAGCATTTTCTTTGTGTATTTTTGGTAGTCCATACAGTTTAGGGGGTTTTGCACACGAAGGAACGAGTAAGGTTACGTCGAGGTGTAATGTCTCCGAGTACTTACTTATTAAGGAGCTGGTCGCCTTTAAAACGCGATAGAATCCGTAAAAATTAGTTTTATTTCAATGTATAACATTCGCGTAAACATAAGAAACCATTATGTGAACCAGTACGGACTGGAAATTGCAAACAAAATACGCCAGTTGGAGAATCTAAAAACCAAGCGTGCAAGATATGTAACATCGTTAAATTTCTTGAAGAGATGTCGTGATCATAATCTCATTCCTACGTGTGTCAAGATATCACCCAAGAGAGACATACGAGGGAGCGCTAAGATTCTTAACCAGGCAAGTACAAAATTATAGTGTGTATTAGTGTTAGGCAAAGAGGGAGGTGTAGGAGGGTTATTGATTTGTGTATTAGGAGACGGAATACTAGAATCAATCACATATGTAGGGGCATCTGAATTTTCGGATATAAGGCATCGAGACAGTGCATCGGGGATTATGTTGTCCTTACCACGACGATGTTTAATTTCAAAATTGAAAGATGATAAACGGACACCCCATCTAGCAAGCCGACCCGAAGGGTTAGAAAGAGAAATAAACCATTTTAGGGCAGAATGATCGGTATATACATTAAATGTTTTGCCATTCTCGAGATAGCAGCGCCAGTGCTCAAGGGCGGTTAACACAGCGAGTGTCTCTCTTTCTGTAACGCTGTAGTTACGTTCAGGACCAGAAAGAGACCTACTCATGTAAGCGATAGGGTGTTCAATATCGTTAATGGTTTGTGATAGCATGGCGCCTACACCAAAGTCACTGGCGTCTGTATGCACATCGAAAGGCAAATCATAGTTCGGACACACTAGAATTGGAGCCATCACTAGCATAGATTTGAGCTTTACAAATGCTTTATCGGTTTCAGAAGTCCAAGCGAAAGGTGCGGAGGTCTTTTTAGTAGAAGTAAGTCTGTTTAAGGGTCCAGCTATAGTGCTGAAATTTGGGATAAAGCGTCTGTACCAAGACGCCGTTCCTAGAAATCGCTTGACTTCCTTTTTTGTTGTAGGGGTAGGGAAATTTAGGATGGCATTTACCTTTTCTGGGTCGGTACGAAGTCCTTTTTCATCAACTATGTATCCCAGATAACGTAGTTTGTTTCGAAAAAACTGACATTTATTAAGGTTTATAGTTAAATTTGCGGTACAAAGTTTTTTAAGCACACGTTGCAATAGGTTTACGTGTTCTTCAAAGGTTTTGCTTATGATGATAATGTCATCTAAGTAGCAGAATACTTTTAGCTCAAATTCAGGACCGAAAAGAAGATCTACTAACCGTTGTTGCGTCGCTGGAGCGTTAGACAGTCCGAAAGCTGTTACTTTAAACATTAAGGAACCACGCCCCGGTACGTAAAATGCTGTTTTTTCGCGATCAGGTTCATTGATAGGGATTTGCCAAAACGCTTTGGAAAGATCCAGACTTGAGAGAAAACGGCACTCTTTTAAGTTATCCAGAATTTCAGACACGTAGGGTAGATTGTAAGCGTCTTTTTTAGTTATAGAATTTAATTTCCTACTATCAAGACAGAAACGAGGATTTCCATCTTTTTTTTTACCAATAATACGGGAGAAGACCAGGGGCTCTCGCAAGGCTCGATGACATCAAGAGCTAACATTTCGTCTACTTGCTCAGTAAGAATGCGCTGTTTCTCTGGAGACATTCGGTAATACCTTTGCTTTATTGGTGCAGTATTGCCCGTATCAATTTTATGAGTTATTAAGTGCGTTCTGCCAAGACCTCTGTGTTCAAATGAGATATCTGTAAATTGTTCTACTACTTTATCTGCTAATTGTTTTTGATTCGTACTAAGATTGTCGTAGGATTGAATATGTGAAGAAGCTGATATTTCCATAATCTTGGGGATGTTCCATTCAATTAGTCAAAAACGTGAATTCAGATAGATTATTAGGGAAAACGTTAAAAGTTCTTAAGAAGTCGACTCCCAAAATTAAAGCAATATCAATCTGTGGAATTATGTGTGCCTTTATAACGGCACATGTATTATTAAATACAATCGGAAGTTGCATGGTGCCTACAGATTTTATTCTCTGTCCACCAGCAGCCGTGACAGAAATTATTTCGTCATCATTAATCATGAATCCATACTTAAGTAATGTTAGATGAGAGTTGTTACCTAAAATAGTCACTACTGAACCAGAATCTAGTAGGCCAAATAATGATAAGGAATCACAGCTACTGATAACAGTTTTAATGTAGGGACGTGGATCGTTAATTGGTTTAGATTGCAGGACCGTAGCTACATTATAAGTTTGTGAAAACGTTCTAACAAAATTAAGCCAATCGTCCCACTCTGACTGGTTAAAATATGATTGGCGACTACGATCCATCCTATTTAGTTTTTTGGAAATCTATGATTGGGGTAATTAGGTGGTTTGACGCAATCAGGACATGTAGGATAAGTAACTTCTTTCTTTCCACATTTAAAGCATATTAAGAACTTTGACTCTTTGCAAAATTTTAAGGAATGATCATTTGTGCGACAACGCGGGCAATACCTACGTCTAATATCATGACTAACAGCGTTGACAGCAGTGTCTGGGGTTTCGTTGATAGGGTAAGTAAAATTACTTGTTTTGGGTGGATTGTAGTTTTGTCTTTCCGGTATAGATTTGCAGTTGTTGTAAGTATTAGGTTTGTACTGTGTAAAAGCATTATATGGTTTGCTGTGCGAGGTGTTTGGTCTATAATTATAGGCAAACTCTGGAGCAAGAGTGTCAGCTGTGATTTTTGGTGGTTCGCGAAACTGCGCAAGTCTAGATTGGAAATTTTCGAAATTCCTGCACTTATTTCTTAGGACCTCAATAGTTTTAATTTCTGAGCAACTGGCCAAGGTACTAGCATAGCAAGGTCTTATATTATGTAATAATATCTCAAGCTTATCATCTTCAGATACTGTACGAGATAGACGAGAAAACATTCCATGCATAATTGATAGGTATATTGTGATATTTTCACTTTCACCTTGAGAACGTGCGCGAATTTCAGACATTAGACGGTAGTCGTAGTCGAATTGACCAAAATCTTGTTTTAATAATACTACTAAGTCATTCCAAGAATCTACAGTATCCTGAACACTACCAGTGGAGAGCATTATCCGTAAATATCTCTGCAGCAAATGACAACACTTTATCGGTAGAAATGTTGCGTGCCTGAATAAACTCGTCTACTTTTTGGATAAAAGCTCGAACACATGTGTTAGATGTTTCCGAACGTAGCACATACAAGCGCCACCTACCGAGCTAATATAGAAGATTTGTGACACATTAGTTTGGTCTTGTTCCCTTGTCGATCAGCCATTTTGATACGCAATTTATGTACCTATTACAAGTTTATAATAAAGCAATTACATCATTACAATGGTTATTATTGCATTACAAAGCTGCATACACAACAGATTTGGCGACGAGTAACGTGGAAAAAGTGAATCAACGCAACAAGAATAATTACAAGAAACACGTGGCTGACTACAACGTGACCCAAGAAAACTCCCACAAGTGTCCCAACCTTTTATTTTCCTGTTATCCAGGGGTTCCAATTCCTGTGATGATAACCCGCTTCACAAAATTCCTCATCCTACCACTACGAAGAAAAAACCCTTACAATGGAATCGCAGTTGGCACAGGTATTGAACAAAATGATGGAAACTATGCGTGGTATGCAGGAACAACAAATAGCTATACAAAATTCAATCATAAATCAAACTACTAAGACCGTCAGTGGCATTACCTTACACCCGTATGACGAGTTAAATGAGTCATTTGCCAGTTATTTACAGAGATTACAAAATTACATTACATTAAAAGGCGTGACTATAGCTGATACCAAACTACAAATATTTTTGAACTGTATTGGGCCTAAATATTATCAGGTTTTGAAGAATATTACAGCACCATCTACACCAGAATCGAAATCTTATGATGAGCTTGTAAAAATATTGGGAAGCCATATTGCACCTGAACCTGGCGAAGTTGCACAACAACACAAGTTCTGCCTCAGATCTCAACATGAACATGAAAGTATTGCAAAATATGTAGCCAATCTCAAGGAAATAGGAGGTAAATGTAATTTCACATGTAATAATTGCAAAAAAACCACATTCGAAACACATCTACGAGTTCAGTTTATCAGAGGACTGCGTAATGCTGAGATTAAAGAAAGATTACTACTGGAATCACCAGATACAAAATTTGAGGATATTTTAAAAATTGCACTAGCCATTGAGACATCTAAATCTGAAACACAAGAAATGGTACAGGAAGGCCAACCAAAAATAAATAAATTATCAGTAAAAAAATACAATAAAAATACATACAGAGAAAATAAAAATAAATCTATTACATACAATACAAATACTTCAGATAAATCTTATACAAAGGAAAAGAAAATTAATTGTTTTCGCTGCGGCAATGATAATCATAAAGCAAGTCAGTGTCGATTAAAAAGCAAATTATATTGTAAGAAATGCAATATAAAAGGACACCTATCAAAAGTTTGTTTCAAAGATCAAAAACAATTACAAATTGAAAAGGATTTATCAATGTGTGAAAATGAGGAAGAAATATATGAAATACATAAAATACCTATAGAAAACAATAACACACAAAATGATAAGTTCAACATTACATTACAATTAAATGGAAAATTACATACCTTAGAATTGGATACCGGTGCAGCGGTTACAACATGTTCTACAGAATACTTCAAAAACAACTTTCAAAACCTAACAATGAAGAATACCCTAGTAAAACTAAGGACCTACACAGGTGAAATAATACAACCAATTGGTACCTGTAATTTAAAAATTAAATATAAAACAAAAGAAATAGAAGGAAGAATATTTGTAATTGATAGAAAAGTCGACCCAGTTGTCGGAAGAGAATGGTTAAGAAAACTGAATTTACAATTTGAAATAAAGGCAATAAATAAAGAAGAAAATGATATTACTGAAGAAGAATTTAAAAATAATTTACAGAATCTAATTGAAGAATATGGAGAATTATTTTCTGAAGAAATAGGAAACATAAAAAACTATGAAGCTGCATTTAAGTTGAAAGAAGGAGCATCTCCCATATTTCTCAAACCACGTCCAGTCCCATTTGCAGTCAAAGACCAAGTGGAAGCAGAGATTGACAGATTGGAGAATGCGGGAATTCTGGAAAAAGTTACATATTCACAATGGGGAACACCAGTAGTCCCAGTAATAAAACAAAACGGGAAATTACGTTTATGTGCAGATTATAGAGCAACTCTAAATAAAAATCTAGAAAACGATAATTACCCAATTCCAAGAGTCGAAGAAATATTTTCAAAATTAAGTGGTGGAAAATATTTTTGCACACTAGATATAAATCAAGCATACTTACACATGAAGACGAATGAGGAGACAGCAGAGATGCAAGCCATAAGTACAAGTAAAGGCACCTATAAAGTTAAAAGATTGATGTTTGGTGTTAAAATTGCGCCAAATATATGGCAAAGATATATGGACCAAACCCTACAGGGAATGGAAGGTACAGCCTGTTTTTTTGATGACATTGCCTTACAAGGACATACATACATCAAACTGTTACAAAGAATTCGAGCAGTTTTCCATAAATTACAAAAATGTGGACTGCATCTAAATAAGAAGAAATGCCAATTCTTTCAAAAGTCTGTTACCTACTTAGGGCATATAATTAATGAAAAAGGATTACATCCAACTCAAGATAAAATAAACGACATAAAGAATAGCCCACGGCCTACAGATGTATCATCACTACGTACATTTTTAGGAATGATTAATTATTATCAACAGTTCATTCCAAACTTGGCATCTAAGTTGAATCCACTATATGAGCTATTACAAAAAAATACAGAATTTGTATGGTCAAAGCAGTGTGACAAAGCATTTCAAGAATTAAAATACGAAATCTGTGGAGACAAAGTACTTACACCATTCCATGGATACTTACCTGTTACACTAGCTACAGATGCATCACCAACCGGATTTGGAGCTGTGCTATCTCATATCATAGAGGATAAGACAGAAAGACCTATAGCATTTGCATCAAGATCCCTAACAAAAGCTGAAAAAGGTTACATACAGCCAGCTAGATAAAGAAGCAGCAGCATTAATATTTTTTTCTTTTTTTTTGTGCCTTCATTTTATTTATTTTTTCTGTAGTAGGGCAGAGGAGATGTGAGGGGGCGGTGAAATTTAGACGGCACTCGCAACATAATGTCGCAGACCCAGGTGCAGGATGGTAACGCAGGTAATGTGAGGAGCTGGCGCGAGGCACGGAAGGGCCCCCGATGCCCCCCCGCATACAGTCGCCGGGATCCACTCCAGTCTCCCACGCTGGCACGACGACCGTACTACGGGATTTTCGCCAGTTGGCGGGACAGCTTCCCGGGGAGGGAATTTTAAGAAGTGTATCCCCGGGTTCAGGTCCCCTACTGACTGGCAGGCGGCCGGCGGTGGCCGTTCCCATCGGGTCTCCCTGTACCCCACGCCAGCCCCCCACAGATGAGACCCACGCGACGACCAACACCAAAGTTCCGCATATTACGAGTACCGTGCAAACTCCACCGCCAGGGAAAGGAGAGGACAGAGGGAACGGCTATCTAGCCCTTCCGCCGGAACGCATTTCTACTTCGCGGTAGAAATAGGCTGGACGGTGGTACCAATCCGTTCGGGCCCAACTCTAAGTGAATAAAATTCACTTAAAGTTGAGTCCTACCACCAGTGACGGGACGGGAAGGGATGGAGGAGGACATCAGAGCCACGTGTGGAGTGATGGAACGCGGCACTGACGGCTCAAGTGGCCGGGGTTGCACTCCCGAACCGTTCTAAATGACAACCGGACAGACTGACATAAGAACGGCCTCTGGCACAAAATATAATATGGGGACTTAAGAAGTTTTTCCAATACTGCTATGGAACAAAAATAATATTAATTATAGACAATCAACCGTTAGCAAGAATATTACACCCACAAAAACCTACACCTACAACTACAGCGATTAGATTAGTACACTATGCGAATTTCTTAGCCGGTTTTGACTATGAAATAAAACTTAGGAAGACAACAGAACATGCAAATGCAGACTACTTTTCAAGAATACAAAATTCTGCAGATACAGCAGGCAATACTATTACAGATGATGATGCTTTCTACCTTAATCAAATCGCAGAATTGCCAATAACATTTCAAGAAATAAAAGAAGCTACTATGAAGGATCCAGGCTTACAAAAACTTTATTTAGATATTCAATCAGGCAAAAATGACCCAAAGAGCTTATATGAATTTTCCTTACAGAATAACTGCATTTTTTACGGCATAAGAATTGTTGTACCAAAAATATTACAACATAAGATATTAGAAGAATTACACATGGCTCATACTGGCATTGTTAAGATGAAAGCATTAGCCAGAAGCTATGTATCGTGGAAGAATATTGATTCTGACATTGAAAATATGGTAAGACAATGCAAAATGTGTTGCTTGATACAGAAAAATCCTACTAAAGTACCAACACATAGCTGGGAATATCCAAAGGAACCTTGGAGCCGAATTCATATAGATTATGCGGGACCATTTCTAAACCAATATTTCCTCATTGTTGTAGACGCTTATACAAAATGGTTAGAAGTCATACCAACTACATCTACTACAACAACAGTAACTGTAAATATTCTGAAAAAGTTATATACCACATTTGGTCTACCAATCAAGTCTCTGACAATGGCAGACAGTTCAGATCAGAGGAAATGCAGAGTTTTTAAGAGAAAATGGAATCCAAGCAAAATTCACAGCACCTTTTCACCCTTCAACCAATGGTCAAGCGGAGAGATATGTGCAAACATTTAAAAATAAACTAAGAGCAATGGCAAATGAAGAAGGACCGCTTCAGGACAAACTTCAAAAATTCCTGATGATGTACAGAAAGACACCTAATAGCACAACAGGTTTAAGCCCGGCAGAGATGATGTTTAAAAGATTATACAGAACAAGAATTGACTTAGTAAAAAGAGGAACAGATATAGAAATTTATAATAAAAATGAAAATAAGATAGTAAAGAAAGAATTCAAAAGAGGAGATAGAGTACAGATTAGAATGTTTAATAGCACTAAATGGCAATTTGGAAACATTTTAGACAGGACAGGTAAACTACATTATAATATAGAGGTAGATGGGAAAATACATCACAGGCATGTTGACCAAATAAGGAAAACTTCATGTATGAGTGACAACTTTGAGAAACCTTACAGTTACATGGACAGACTAAGACATCTGCAACATGAATCAATACCTAAACAAACTCATCCTGAAATGGAATCAACACCACAACCTAGCCCTGCAACGGTAAATGCTACATCTAGCCCTGTAAAGAAAAATGGTACATCAGCTGCAACAAGCCCAGTAAAGGAGAAGACTATCAGACCAGAAATCATCACCATGCCAGTGGAGCATAGGCAGGAAGAACAACTGAATGAACCTATAGTACCTAGAACAGTTGAAAACCCAATAACAAATATTGTACCGCGTCGCAGCACAAGAACCAGAAAAGCGCCGAGCCGACTGGACCTCTAAGGAAAGAAGAAATTATATACAACAAGGGAGAGAGTGTTAGATGTTTCCGAACGTAGCACATACAAGCGCCACCTACCGAGCTAATATAGAAGATTTGTGACACATTAGTTTGGTCTTGTTCCCTTGTCGATCAGCCATTTTGATACGCAATTTATGTACCTATTACAAGTTTATAATAAAGCAATTACATCATTACAATGGTTATTATTGCATTACAAAGCTGCATACACAACACATGATTTTCCGTCAAATTTCAATTTATGCAGGTCAGAACTAATACCACGATCACAAGTTACTTTAATTGTAGAGGTATTTGCGTCTCCACTATTATCGTCAGCTACAATCGTGTGAGCTGGGCTAGAAATGTTTTTTGGAGTCAAATTAGTGAGCTCTTTAGATTGACATTGAAATTCACTATTTAATT
The DNA here is from genome assembly GCA_905220505.1 of Laothoe populi. Classification (NCBI taxonomy): domain Eukaryota; kingdom Metazoa; phylum Arthropoda; class Insecta; order Lepidoptera; family Sphingidae; genus Laothoe; species Laothoe populi. Next base: position 1,091,230 of record HG992162.1, on the reverse strand, counting down.
CTTCGAATATTTTTTTATCACCTGTAGTAACGGGGGAAATTCTAGATAACCGATGATATATGTGATTAAGAATATTCTCAGTACGCAGTAATAAATTTTTATCAAAATTAGATCGTAAGTTAATAAGGAAATTTTTATTTTTAGTAAGACTGTCTTTAGCTCCCTTTAAATCTTCCGAAATCTCTAGATGTGACTCTAGTACATCCTCTGAGGCAAAACCCCGGCAAAGCTTGGTAATCTGTTTCCGCAATTCTACAACGCTATCACGAGGTGTATCACCCCGAAGTCCTACCTCGTACTCGAGTTCCGATTTTTGTAAAGAGAGGAATTTAATGTTACGAGACATTTCGCAAATATTGTGTAATAAAGGGTGTCTATACTATTAGAGTGGGTAAGTTGTGCATTTACATAAGATGAGACAAAAGCAATACAATCTATAGACATATAAAATATATATTTCAGAGTAATCCGAATAATAGTCCTTTCTGTTACAAAAATTAACTACTTTACTATAGCGGTTCAGTTATATTAAAAAAATTATGAGAATATTACCAGGTTCCAAAATAATTTATCGACAAATATAGTCCAATAAGCGTTATTTACTGTTCATCTATTGAGCACTGTACTCATAAGTTGAATAGATGGAAATAATAAAAACATGAATCGCTGTACACACAACAAACAAAAACCATGAGCATACCACCACCAAGAAAAGCTAAATAATAAATACCAATTACCAATATAAATGACCTTCAGAACCACAATGTTGGGCGCCACTGTTACGTTGAGCATAAGAAATAAAACTTCGATAGTACTAAAACATAAGTTACAATTTATGTATATATATTAAGAATAATTTTGAAACAACAACTAAGTGCAGAATTGTATAATAAGCCTTAGGATAGAGTAAATTCTTTAGGTCGGGGTACTTTTTCTGAGCGGTTGTTAATTTATATTGGCAATTGGCATCCACTGTAAACCTCCATTAGCCAGCTTACTCCCCTCGGTAGGCTTGCCGTCGTATCGACGATGCGCACTAATTCCTCAGCGTATAGTAGTCGGGCAGGAAGGCAGCGGTAGGGCGATATGAGGTAGTCCGGTGTATCCGTAGACCGAAGTAGCACGAAGAATAGAAGTATTATTCCGGTACGGAAAACCCCATTTATGGGGTTCACTACACTATATAACTATTTAAATGATAGGAATGACGGGTCGGGCGGTCATCGGCCGAGGCTGTGAGAGGGCTTACACGTCCCTCTCTGATCTCCAGATATGGTCAGGATGCATAGCGTATGATAGTTCGGTAATAAAACACGAGATTAACACTTCAGAGTCTATTTAAGCTACCACCAGTTCGGAATGCAGTCATCCATGGGGAAGAGCTGGCAAGAAACCCTCATGGTTGCTCTTTTAAACACATCACAGTTTACATTACAATATTCGGTACACAGTAACACTTTCACATTACGTTAACTTACTACATTAATAATATTTCGGCATTACGACCGACAAGTTACTAACTGTTTCAATGATTATACACGAATGCCGCACCAAAGACGAGGTGCTCTTTTATATTGTGATTCTCGTTGTGACCCACTCCTCTGCGAGTGAGATCACTCGATAAACAAGTCGAAACCACCTTCAAAATAGCAAAACAAATGGCGGTATCCACAAATTACAATGAATAAAGTTATTAGCGAGTTCAATTCAGTGTCCATATTCATCACGCTCCAACACGGCCGTCCTGACAGCTCACACGTCCCAGTGTGATGTACCTGAAAAGAAAATACCACACAGTATCATTCACGCTCGGCCATATCTGACCTAATCTAATTACCCACACAGATTGGACCCACATAGGCTTTTGCCACATAGAACCCCGGTACATAGAACCCCTCACACAGACCCCTTTGCCACATAGGCTCCTCACATAGACCTCTTTGCCACATAGGCTCCTCACACAGACCTTTGCCACATAGGCTCCTCACACAGACCTTTGCCACATAGGCTCCTCACACAGACCTTTGCCACATAGGCTCCTCACACAGACCCTCACACAGACCCTCCCTCATATACCTTAAGCGCGGACCGCGGACCCGAGGTCACTCAAAATACATTGAGTAGACAATAACCAGGCTACGGACGCAAGGTATAGACTAAACCCTCATATTAACATCTCAATTAATTGCTCGCTTTAACAGGGGTATAAAAACAAAACCAGAAGCGACTCACCAAATTTCACATAAATCCACGCGCACACAACATGTGTAAACACGCAATGTACACGCCATTGCACTTCGTACACCTCCACCACACCGATACAGTTGCGCCACAGATCCGCCACAGCTCAGCCACCGCATATGGAATTTAAACACAAAATCATTAACACAGTAATCATCAACGCTTCATATTTTCCTGATTTTTCATAAGGATCGTTTAATCACGACTATCATTAGAGACTTATTACAATTCGTCAACATAGAACATTAAATTGATTCGAAGACTCCTAACTTTTAAATGTACAGTAGACCACAGTGCATTGCGCACTCTTTACTAAGTAAAACACGATAGAATACACTGTAGTATTCTTGGGGCAACCTATACCATCACTATTTTGATAATAGAATTTTAATCGAGTCTCTTTGGATAACCCCATAAAGTTTGCGCATAGAGCCAACAACCAATGTTGTCTAATCTACCAAAAAAACAAAAATAACACTTTGGTACTGTGTGTACTATTACATCACCTGATTCACGATAGTGGGTGTTGATCCTTTATCTCACTTCTGATGACGGGTCGTGGCGGTCATCGGCCGAGGCTGTGAGAGGGCTTACACGTCCCTCTCTGATCTCCAGATATGGTCAGGATGCATAGCGTATGATAGTTCGGTAATAAAACACGAGATTAACACTTCAGAGTCTATTTAAGCTACCACCAGTTCGGAATGCAGTCATCCATGGGGAAGAGCTGGCAAGAAACCCTCATGGTTGCTCTTTTAAACACATCACAGTTTACATTACAATATTCGGTACACAGTAACACTTTCACATTACGTTAACTTACTACATTAATAATATTTCGGCATTACGACCGACAAGTTACTAACTGTTTCAATGATTATACACGAATGCCGCACCAAAGACGAGGTGCTCTTTTATATTGTGATTCTCGTTGTGACCCACTCCTCTGCGAGTGAGATCACTCGATAAACAAGTCGAAACCACCTTCAAAATAGCAAAACAAATGGCGGTATCCACAAATTACAATGAATAAAGTTATTAGCGAGTTCAATTCAGTGTCCATATTCATCACGCTCCGACAGGAAGATATATATTACTGCACACAGGCGCTTGCGTTGATCGTCGAGTCTTAGTCGTCGCGCGATCTGCAATGCCGCCGGCCGTTATGTCGTGGACCTCATTCAAATCGTTCAATTGCTTAGCTAACCGGTTTGGCCGCTTGACAGCGTGAACGTTCAAACCGTAATATAAGTACAGTGTTGTACGAGTAATTAATTGTATTATATTTAAGAAAAGTATACTATTGTTAAAATTAATAATAAAAAATGTATATATGTAATTTTAAATTAATCATTCACGTTAACGTGACAACATTTATATAAATGTTCGGGATTTCAGAAACTTAGTCCAAGCGACCGCTTTAAGTTCGTGAAATCGAACTCTTATTGTGTTAACTGTTTAAGTACACGACACCGCTTATTTAATTGTAATTCTCAAATACATTGTCGTAAATGTCAAATGAAACATCACACTATGTTGCATTTTGATAACGCTAATACCGCATCCAGAGTGAGCACAGTCAGTTTACCGTTCACGGGCTCCGTGCGCGAATACAATAGCGAGCGGCCGGGAGCTCCCGGTCCCTTAGCGGAGGCCGAGGCGGCGACGCGGGCGCTCCCCGCTTCGTCCGCACATCACACCGCTGACGATGTGGCGTTGTGTACACTCTTGCACACTACTGTAATTCCGCAAGCGTTTAGCACCGTTTTACTTGCTACCGCGCGTGTTATTGTTATTGACGCTTATGGTAACGAACATTATGTTCGTGCTTTATTAGACAGCGCTTCTCAAAGTAATTTTATTACTAGCGTGTGTTGCGACCGTTTAGGTTTAAATTGTCGTAATGATCAAAAGTGTGCTGTTAAAGGTATAGGGGGTACCGCTAAATTTACACAGGGTTCCGTAAATATTAAATTCTTTTCCCGCTTTAATAAAAATATTAACTTCGATATGCAGTCATTGGTAGTAAATAAAGTGACCGAACTTTTGCCGACCGTTTCGGTTGATACTTCGTTGCTAACTAATTTTAACGATTTACCTTTGGCTGATGATACATACGTTAGCCCTGGAGAAGTTGACCTGTCGGTTGGTGCTTCTTTCTTTCCTCACCTATTGCTGTCGCACAAGGTTCAAGGACAACCCGCGCGCGTCGCACCACACGCACTAGAGACCGTATTAGGATACGTGATCGTAGGTTCCGCGCCCGCTGTTAACCGTACTTACGCGACAGTTTCGTACTGCTGCGCAGTTGAGCCGTTAGAATCGGTAGTCCGCAAGTTCTGGGAATTAGAAGAAGTGGTAGTTCCGCCTATTCTAAGTCCTGGTGATAAGGAGTGTGAGGATATTTATACTCACACTACCACCCGCGAAGATGATGGTCGTTATACCGTCGCGTTACCTTTTAAAGAGGACGTATTTAGTCTCGGCAATTCCCGACGATTGGCCGAGAAGTGCTTTCTTTGCTTAGAAAGAAAGATGCAAGCTTTGCCTACTTTGAAGCAGGCTTATGATAATGTAATTAATGAATATTTAGACAAAGGATATCTTTCGATCGCTCCTCCGGAAACGGAGGAAGGTATTACCACTCCGTCGTATATTATACCGCACCACGGAGTTATTAAGGAGGATAAATTGACGTCCAAACTACGCGTCGTTCTTAACGGTAGCGCAAGGACGAGCACGTCAGTCTCTCTCAACGATATACTCCATAGTGGACCTAACCGCAAGGTAACTTATTTAATATCATTATTAATTTTCGTTTATTTGCTGTAGCTCTTTCGGCGGATATAAGGCAGATGTTTCTTTGTATAAATATGCGCGAATGTGATCGTAGATTTCAACGAATTTTATATCGCTTTACGCCTGAGGAACCTCTACAGGTTTATCAGTTTAACCGCGTTTGTTTCGGCCTTACGTCTAGTCCATATCACGCGTTACGGACAATAAGGCAACTTGCCTCTGATGAAGGCAACTCTTTCCCTAAAGCTAAGGAAACTATTGAAACCGGTTTGTATATGGATTTTTTTTTTTTTTGTCGCGGGGAAAGCGTTTTATTACTGCCGCCCGCTCCGGAGGGAAGCGGATTAAAAATAAAACGGGTATGCTGGACTAGCCGGTCTTACGACCCAGCATCCCCCTTGCACGGATGATGGCTATCCGTGCTGCCGCTGGGCCGAGTCCCTAACCCCTATATACACCCCACCCGACACTACCAGCTAAAACCCCGCGGTGGCCTTCTTCGGCGCTTGCGGAGCGATCCCGGGGTATTCTAAGGAGTGCTAGAATTGCAGCCGGAATCGCCCCTGCGCGGTGCTGCGTAGCAGCCCATCTCCATGGAGGGCTAAGGAGCCCCCGCGCATCAAACAACGACAGCGAACGAGGCCTTACCACCCGCGCTGCCGTCCATCTCGGGGTCGCACGATGCCCCGAATTTGGGAGTGCATCGATACGGGCTGACAGCCCTCCGCTGCGAGCCCGCGACCCCCGATGGCCCCAATTAGTCGCCTCGTACGACAGGCAGGGGTTACCGTGGTGGAATTCAAACGCCCCCATTCCACAGGGCGGGAGACGCCGGTCAGTCGTCCACCCGACGCCTCCTACGTCTTCTCTGGCGGCGGGAGGGATCATATCGTTCCCGATCCCTCTCAGCACTCTCCTTCTGCGAGATGACGTTCTCGCAGAAGTGGGCCACCGCACGCCAGGACCTCCGGCTGGTGACCATGGACGACACCACGGCCGGTAGCGAGAGTGTTACGTCCGCCTGACGGCGGGGAACAAAGAAAACGCAATAAAAAAATTAAAACATTTATTTCTACGAATAAAAAAAAAATAAAACTACTCAGGTACGGGTTCTGAAGCACAGAGATGTTTCTCGTTTGGGTCAACAGGCAACGTGCGCTGGGAACTTAACTTAAGCGCTTAAACGACCGTTGGCTTGATGGAGAACTCGGGGGTTGCGTGGCTCTCGGCGCGACCACGTGTCGGCCGCAGAGGTCAGCAGAGGTCGACGGGCTTGGCTCTGCCGCTGTGTACGCTGTCCGGCTTTAACGCGCAGCTGGAAAGTCCTTGGACCATACGGTAGCCGTGCACCCTGTCGCGATCCGTACGGTGGTCCCCCAGTTTCCTGGAACGCGTCGTCATGGCGTTTGTAGCGCAAAAGATCCGAAACCCAGGCACTAGGTGAGACCATGTGTGGGCGTCGGCATCTTTCGCGATACAATTAAAACAAAATCACGCGGAATGGAGTGGCGATATTTAAATCCGGTATAACAAAAAAAGATAAACAATATTTAATTAAAACACCAATGTTCAAACAAAACTGAACCCCAACTATTTATATACCGGACGATCACCATCCACTACGCCATGAGGTACAAAATAAAAATAACATTTTTAACTCATATGCAATAAATGCAAATAAGTAGGTAGTTACAAACAAATATATCGGGCGAAGCGATGACCTTTGGTATTTACTTCGCCGGTACATCTAAAAAATAACTTCACTCCGATTCAACAATAAGTTTCTCAGCTATTGGTATGAATTAGTAATACGGGAAGTATAACTTTTGGATTACAAAATTTTACAAATGGTTTTAAATACCTAATGAATTAAGTTATGATTCTAGATAACTTTTCTAATTACATTACTAGAATGAAATAATTTTGAATACAATATTACGGTGGTTATTTTTATATAAAGAATTTCTTTTAACAAGAATTTATTATTTTAAAATATTAAGTTTTAAATAAGTTACACTCAAACCACCGGTGTAGGCAACACACGCGTGAAATACAAAGTGGGAATCAATAGTATTTCAACGAAGAAGATACCGAAGTAGAACTTGTCTGAATGGTTAAATAAGTAAAGGTTAAAAAGGTTAAATTTTACTAAAGTACCGAAACTCGTGTCACATTTCATTACGTAGTTAAGCCACTATTAAGAGATATATGAAACTATAGCAATCTTTACACTATTTCACACTAACATACGGTGGAAGAAATTACTTTTTGAATCGAATTAAACCAGACACGAAACTAGCTAACTGCAACCAAGCTTATAGAATTAATAATTTTGGCTTACCTAGGGGATTAAACAAATATGCACTGATTTTAACACACTTTTTATGGTTTTGATTTTTTCGATGACGGTAATTATTGCTCGCTGACTGTCTCGCCTCACTGACGCCGCGGCAGATGAGCTGCCGTTTTTAACTACGCTCTTAGCCGGAAGTTATTCATGCTACTCGATTAGAAGGTTTCGCTTTGTCGGTAATTTCTAGAATCTTCCGTATCGAGGTGTGGTGGGGTGGTTTAATCAAGGGGCGTCACGTCTCAATCCTTTGCTTGACCAATAGGATACCTTAGCCAAACCGTGTTAGTGCTATTCCCCAGCAGATGCCGCTGTATTCTATTAGATTTCTTTCGAAATTTCTAGAAAATTATTGTTGTGGGCGTTGACTTAGAATATTATTTCGCTTCCGGTTGCGAACTAATACGTTATTGGTGGAATACTGTCACTAGTTGATGCCCTCGGTTTCGTTCTATAATAATAAATTAATTATCTTGTTTGTTTGTTTGTAATTATTATTTGTATTTATATTTTATGTTATAATCTTGTTACAACGTAACAATACCCCCTCTCCCAGAGAAAGGATTTTACGCAGTAAAATCCGCTGCGGTAAGCGCCTAAGTATTGCTAGAACCGCTCAGTAACTGTCTCACATTCATACTTCCACTAACAAATACCTATCATGCGACCTAGCATACGACCTTTCATAGTTGTCTGGTGAAATTTAATATCAACAGACTTCCATACAATAAGAGTACAACTCTATTAAAGGATTGGACTCGAGAACAGTACTGCATGACCAGGAGCGTCTAAGAGGAAGAATACTGCAACGTGAAACATTCGGACGAATCGGTACTGTGAAATACATTGGTCTTTGATGAATTTGTTACAGTCACGACCCGCTGTAACGAAAAAACAGCAGACGAGTAGACCTATACTAAGAAACTGTCATACCCCGCTAAAATTTTGCAAAACGCAAAAACAAACATGTGTAGACCTATAAAGAAGTCAATACACAAAAAAATCGTGTAGGCTTATTTTAATTCATCAAAGACAATGTGGACAGAGACCGAAACGCTACAATTTTTAATTTATAATAATTGTAGGCGAGAAAAGAAATAAAATTAGTCCGTATTCCGAAACACTACGTATCGAGGAAACCAAGAATCGAACTGTTAACGGTATGACTATGATGAATAAACGAAAACAAAATGAAATAAACTAAAAGGCATTGCGAGTATGTCTATTCTTTAGCGAATTTGTTACAGTCACGACCCGCTGTAACGAAGAAAAAAAAACAGCAGACGAGTAGAACAAGAAACTGTCATACTCCGCTAAAATTTTTGCAAAACGCAAAAAAACGTGTGTAGACCTATAATGAAGTCAATACACATAAAATTCGTGTAGGCTTGTTTTAACTCGCTAAAGAACGGATAAACAAACGAATGCTAATATTTTATAATATTAACAACCCTAAAAATTTTCCCATCAAACAGGATGAAAATTTTAAGGTAATCCATCGTGTATAACTCACGTGAATATAAAAATATGATAAGCAACTATAAAAGTGTGACAACACACCAAAAAAAAAATCTTTACGAAGGAGAGGATCCGAGAAATTCCGATAAAAATCCGTGTATTCATCGCGTGGTGAGAGCACCAGATCAATTGGGTCCACATCTATAATATGATGCGACCCGCATGGTACAAGTTTTCCCACCGTACGCTAGAAATACCGGTGTGAATATTAATTTGTACTTCAAGCTCGTCAACCCTAATCTCAGGTTCCAAGCCGCATATGGGTACTTCATACCTAAGCTCCGGTTTAGTTAGCTGTAGATATTTAATAGTACGGTCCATTTTAAAATATAAAAAAAAATTTACTTGATACGAACCGAACCGAAAAGAAACGAACCCACGAACCGAAAAGAACCGAAAAGAACGAACCGAAATGAACCGAAACGAACCGAAAAGTAACGAAAAGAACCGAAAGGTTCAAGCTAATTTTTATTGGTCAGCTAAGTCAAGTAAAAAAATTAAGTCGAGGTTAAAAAAAATTTTTAAACAATACGCGACGAAGTGTGACACGAATGTGGCAATGTTAAAAAAAAAATATTAAGCACGATGTAAAATAATGTACGTAACTGTTATTATCTTTTCAGAGTATAAAAAATAAAGTTTGCAAAACAAAAATGATTGCAAAACTAAAAAAAAAAAAAAAATGAATGCAATACATGCACCAAAAAAAAACTCTGAAAGGAAATTTCAATTACGAACAAACATAAATGCAAAAAAAAACAATTGCTAAATAAAAAAAAATGTGTAAATGCACAAAAATCAAAATGAAATGTTATGAGGAAAAAAATATAAGGTGTTATTGCCCACTATGCAGTTCACGCGTATGTGTGGGTAATCATGGATGGTATTTGATTACCCTGCGGAACCTGAAGACAAAAATCGGCTACCCGTTCCTCTTTAAGGAGAAAACGGGTCGGTGGTACCTCCCCGTTCAGCCTCGTCCGCATAGGCTTACCACCTGGAATTCTGAAAGATACCGACACCACAAAAGTACCAACAAAAAAACCTCTCTGTGCTTTGCCTTTTTAAAAATTGGGCGCCATTTTGTTACGTCCGCCTGACGGCGGGGAACAAAGAAAACGCAATAAAAAAATTAAAACATTTATTTCTACGAATAAAAAAAAAATAAAACTACTCAGGTACGGGTTCTGAAGCACAGAGATGTTTCTCGTTTGGGTCAACAGGCAACGTGCGCTGGGAACTTAACTTAAGCGCTTAAACGACCGTTGGCTTGATGGAGAACTCGGGGGTTGCGTGGCTCTCGGCGCGACCACGTGTCGGCCGCAGAGGTCAGCAGAGGTCGACGGGCTTGGCTCTGCCGCTGTGTACGCTGTCCGGCTTTAACGCGCAGCTGGAAAGTCCTTGGACCATACGGTAGCCGTGCACCCTGTCGCGATCCGTACGGTGGTCCCCCAGTTTCCTGGAACGCGTCGTCATGGCGTTTGTAGCGCAAAAGATCCGAAACCCAGGCACTAGGTGAGACCATGTGTGGGCGTCGGCATCTTTCGCGATACAATTAAAACAAAATCACGCGGAATGGAGTGGCGATATTTAAATCCGGTATAACAAAAAAAGATAAACAATATTTAATTAAAACACCAATGTTCAAACAAAACTGAACCCCAACTATTTATATACCGGACGATCACCATCCACTACGCCATGAGGTACAAAATAAAAATAACATTTTTAACTCATATGCAATAAATGCAAATAAGTAGGTAGTTACAAACAAATATATCGGGCGAAGCGATGACCTTTGGTATTTACTTCGCCGGTACATCTAAAAAATAACTTCACTCCGATTCAACAATAAGTTTCTCAGCTATTGGTATGAATTAGTAATACGGGAAGTATAACTTTTGGATTACAAAATTTTACAAATGGTTTTAAATACCTAATGAATTAAGTTATGATTCTAGATAACTTTTCTAATTACATTACTAGAATGAAATAATTTTGAATACAATATTACGGTGGTTATTTTTATATAAAGAATTTCTTTTAACAAGAATTTATTATTTTAAAATATTAAGTTTTAAATAAGTTACACTCAAACCACCGGTGTAGGCAACACACGCGTGAAATACAAAGTGGGAATCAATAGTATTTCAACGAAGAAGATACCGAAGTAGAACTTGTCTGAATGGTTAAATAAGTAAAGGTTAAAAAGGTTAAATTTTACTAAAGTACCGAAACTCGTGTCACATTTCATTACGTAGTTAAGCCACTATTAAGAGATATATGAAACTATAGCAATCTTTACACTATTTCACACTAACATACGGTGGAAGAAATTACTTTTTGAATCGAATTAAACCAGACACGAAACTAGCTAACTGCAACCAAGCTTATAGAATTAATAATTTTGGCTTACCTAGGGGATTAAACAAATATGCACTGATTTTAACACACTTTTTATGGTTTTGATTTTTTCGATGACGGTAATTATTGCTCGCTGACTGTCTCGCCTCACTGACGCCGCGGCAGATGAGCTGCCGTTTTTAACTACGCTCTTAGCCGGAAGTTATTCATGCTACTCGATTAGAAGGTTTCGCTTTGTCGGTAATTTCTAGAATCTTCCGTATCGAGGTGTGGTGGGGTGGTTTAATCAAGGGGCGTCACGTCTCAATCCTTTGCTTGACCAATAGGATACCTTAGCCAAACCGTGTTAGTGCTATTCCCCAGCAGATGCCGCTGTATTCTATTAGATTTCTTTCGAAATTTCTAGAAAATTATTGTTGTGGGCGTTGACTTAGAATATTATTTCGCTTCCGGTTGCGAACTAATACGTTATTGGTGGAATACTGTCACTAGTTGATGCCCTCGGTTTCGTTCTATAATAATAAATTAATTATCTTGTTTGTTTGTTTGTAATTATTATTTGTATTTATATTTTATGTTATAATCTTGTTACAACGTAACAAGAGGTCTCCTCCAACGACTGCTCTGAGAGCGCTGCGCTCTTCGTCCCAGGCTGGGCACTCCTCCAACGTATGTTGGGCCGTGTCCTCGCGACAGTTGCCACAATGGTGGCACACGGCGGACACCTCCTTTCCGATCCGACACAGGAACGAACCGAAACACCCATGGTCCGTTAATACCTGTGTCAGTCGGAATGTAGGCGCCCCGTGGCGCCTGTCTAGCCATCTCTGTATATGGATGACTTTGTTTACTGCTTCGACCGCGAGGATGAAGCTATTTCAATAGCTGCTCAAGTTATTTCACTTATGAAGGCTGGACAGTTTGTTTGTTGAGAACTTCCCACTCTTGAACAACTTAAGATACCGCACCATGTGGACATTACATCGGCTAGCGTCGTGAATATCATTGCCTTCGCCGATGCCAGCGAGAAGGCTTATGGTGGCGTTGTATATTTTCACGTAGAAAATAATAATGTCATGGAATTTACGCGTACGCGTGGCGACAACAGCTGTTTAGTTTCGCTCCAGTACTTTTGTTATTTTATCCAGTTTAAAGTTAACGTTTACAGTTCAAAATAGTACAAAACTTGAACGACAGGTTGATAAATCAAGTGCACTAATATTCGAAACTAATATCCAGTGAATTAGTAGTAATAAAAGTGTTTTTGTGAATGTACATACGAGGATACACACAGTGATTCACGTCAACCAGTGTTTTCTGAGCCAAACGCGTAAGCGACGCCGATTTCACGGCGCTTACGATCTTTTTTCCGCAAGAAAGTCACCTGCTGCAGTGAGTTAACAATTTTAACTACCGGCATATTTGGCGACTTTTATGTTAATACATTGGTTTCTACAATAAACAGTATATACATATTACTTTATAATGGCCAACAATAAGGAACGTAAAAGTGGTAATCACTCAACTGCTCCAGACCTTCGCGTACTCTCGCCGGAACTCGGTTTTGTCACACAACGTACAAGAACCCATAATACAACTAACTGTACGTGCTTATCAGCTGCCAGTATTCGGGACATAATTCGCGATGAACTCTCCAATGCATTTAAATTACAATTTAACCCTCAACTGGTTGAAGTTCGCAACGCTATAACAACGCTTGAAACTTCGTTATCATACTTCAACGATGATCTGGAGAAAATCAAGAATGAACATGCTGCACGCACTATATTAGTCGACAAAATCGAAAAGGAAAATCAATCCTTACATGCTGAAGTCCAATCGCTTTCCTCTAAGCTTGCTCTGATGGACCAACTGTCACGTTCCTCCAATGTCGAGATACAATGCGTCCCGGAACACAGGCAAGAGAATATAGTGAGTATAGTACAGCAGCTAGGAAAAACTATTAATTGCCATGTCGACCAGAGTAACATCTCCTATTGTTCAAGAGTGGCTAAGTTAAATCATGCTAATCCACGGCCACGATCCATTTTGGTAAAATTCAGCAGTCCGCGGCTACGAGATGAGTTTCTAGCAGCAACTAGCAAATTTAATAAAAATAACCATGATGATAAATTAAATGCTAGTCACTTGGGTATCGCCGGTTCTAACAGGAAATATCCTATTTACGTCGTGGAACATCTTACCTATGAAAACAAGGCGCTTCATGCCGCTGCCCGCAGTAAGGGTCGAGAACTTAAATATAAATACATCTGGGTGCGCGATGGGAGGGTCTTCATGCGCAAAAATGACCAATCAAACTATGTGCACATAAAAAGTTTAGATTTGTTGAATAGTTTGTCATAAAAACGCTAAATTTGTATAACCAATACTTTAAGGGCATGCTTACTGATAATATTAGTGTCTATTACCAGAATGTAAGAGGGCTTCGAACCAAGACTGTCGAATTATTTAATAATATTGTGTGTTGCAATTACGATGTTGTAGTCTTCACTGAGACTTGGTTGAACGACAGTATCTCCGATAATGAAGTTTTTGATAATCGATATCTATTGTATAGGCGCGATCGTCATAGTGCAGGGTTTCATAGTAAAAAAGATGGTGGTGGCGTACTGATTGCAATCTCCAAACGCTTTAAATCATATCGTTTATTTTCCCATCAATCTGATTGTGAAGATCTCTGGGTAAAGCTGGAAGTGCGCGATGTAAATAATAAGGTTAATTACTTATTTATATGTAGTGTATATATACCTCCTCCAGTTCAGATTCACATCTTTGATCACTTTACTAGTAATACAAACAGCATACTAGAAAATCACAGTGGCGAATCCCTTATACTTGGAGATTTTAACATTGGCAATTTGATCTGGAATAAAACGCATAACTCTGAACTTAAAGCTCAATCCTCTAATAGCTTGTTGCATAGCATGTTGATTGATTTCATTTCCTTTAATAATATGGCGCAATATAATTCCAAATTAAATAACAACAATAGAATACTCGATCTGATACTGAGTACCACTACTATCTCTCAGCTTGAAGTTTGTGAGGACCCCCTGATCGGTATTGATCTATTACATCCTCCGTTACAATTCCATGTTCCTCTTAAGTGCTCGGCGAACCTGTCATCTGAAACTAAATCTAGATTTAATTTTTACAAAGCGGATTATAAAAAAATATTAGAAGAGTTACATCAAGTACTGTGGTCTGATGTGTTATCGGAGTGTTATTCTGTCGACGAAATGGTAAATGTTTTCTATAATATTCTTAGATCAGTCATAAAAAAAATTGTTCCAAAATGTAGGCCACGCACTAAAGACAAATATCCGATATGGTTCTCTAAAGCTCTGATTAGATCTTTAAAAGAGAAATATAATAGTAGAATAAAATATCGCATATATGGCAACCCTCGGGACGAAATAACGTTTGAATTGTTAAGGGATCGATGTACTAAACTACAAAAGCTAGATTATCGTTCGTATCTGGAACGTCTGGAGTCATCAATATCGTCTAATCCTAAACTCATTTGGACGTTCCTAAAACACAAGCGCGGTGGCAGCGGTACTTACCCGGCCAAAATGTCTTGTGATAATTGTGTTGCTTCGAACGGACCAGATATCTGTGATCTTTTTGCTAAATGGTTCTCTTCTGTCTATAACATGGATAGTATAACTATCCCTGTTAATTCACAAATACCTAATATAGTTAACATTCTTTCAAGTATATCGGTCACTAAAGATCAAGTTTACAGAGTCTTAAAAAGACTTGATGCAAACAAGGGAGCAGGCTCCGATGGGATTCCGTCTATTTTTGCTGTAAATTGTGCTCGTGTGCTGGCGGCACCCTTGTCATTGATTATAAATAAATCACTAAGCAGTGGTATATATCCTGCCATCTGGAAAGAGGCACTTGTCATACCATTATTTAAAAATGGAGATTCCGGCAATGTCAAGAACTACAGACCTATTTCCTTAATACCGATATTCGCTAAGGTTTTTGAATTGTTGCTGTACCCAATCCTGTCATGGCATTTTAAACATATTATTGCACTGGAACAACATGGGTTTGTCAAGGGAAGATCTACAGCTACTAACTTAACATGCTTTGTCGGGGACCTTGTTGAAGGAATTGAACATGGACACTCACTCGACGCAATCTATACTGACTTCAGTAAGGCTTTCGATAAAGTAAATCACGAAATGCTTCTGGCTAAACTCGAAGTGTCTGGATTGGGCGGTATGTTCCTTAAATGGTGCAAGTCGTACCTAGAAAATAGAAGATCGGTGGTGGTAATTGGGGGTCACTCATCTAAGCCTTTTACAGTATTTTCCGGTGTCCCACAGGGCTCTCACTTGGGTCCTTTGTTTTTTAACGTTTTTATTAATGATATAAGCAAATGTTTCCAAAATTCTAAGTTTTATATGTTTGCTGATGACTTAAATTTTTTTAGACAGGTTAACTCAAATGGAGATGGTTCCTTATTGCAAAGGGATTTGAATAACCTAGTGTCGTGGTGTGAATTGAATGGCATGGCTCTAAATACTGAGAAATGTCACCTTATTTGTTTCACCAGAAAAAAGCACTCCACAACCAAAACGTATGTCATAAAAGGACAGCCAGTAAGCGAAGTTGATCACATTCGCGACCTAGGAGTTATTCTAGACAAAAAATTGAGGTTCAATTATCACGTTGATTACATTGCTAAAAAAGGCTTCAAGACGTTGGGATTTGCATTGCGCAATTCCAAGGATTTCAAAAAACCCAGCACCAAAATTACAATCTATAACGCGCTTGTTCGCAGCAATCTGGAATACTGCAGCGTTGTATGGAATCCTCACTATGATGTCTATAACAAACGATTAGAGAGTATTCAAAAAAGGTTCCTTCTGCATTTATCCTATAGCTGTAACCTGGCTAAGAGAATACCAAGCTATAATGATCGTCTTAGATATTTTCATTTACAGTCTCTCCAAAATCGCAGGATACTACTAGACATCACATTTCTATATAAACTGGTAAATAGTTATATCGATTGCCCATATCTTCTCTCGCAATTGAACATCTCTACTCCGCACAATCTGCCTAGATTTGGCAAATACAAACCATTTGTCGGAGATGCTGCTCGTTCTAACTTACGTCAATATTCCTCACTAAATAGAATGACACGAAGCTACAATAACATTCATAATGTTAACATGACTCGGGATCTCGACGATGGTGGCGGTGCTTTGAGAGAGCAACAAGCAATTGATGTTTTCTCGAACAGCTTCCAAAAATTCAAACAACATCTCAAGTCAATACATAGTTAATACTCGGAACCTATGGCAGTTGCAGGTTCTTGTATGTCTGCTCACAAGTTCTCATACATTCTTTCTCAAACAATATATTTAGACAAGATATTTCTTACTTACTATTTAATTTTTAATCTTTAATTTGTTAAACTCAACGCATATATTATGATAATAATTAATAATTTTTATTCAAATGATGTTGTTATGTCCAAATTATAGTTAGTTATAAGGCTGTTTAAATTGCATTGATGTTTGTAACTATAATTGTTGTAACACTTGGCATGAGTTTGACATTTCTAGTATACATATGAATAAGTTGGTGTTTACAATGTTGTTACGACAAAATAAATAAATAAACACGGTACATCTTATTTGCGCAAAGTCTAAGGTTGCGCCCCGCAAAGTTGTTTCTCTCGCTGGGCTAGAACTTTGTGCCACATTAGTTCTCGCTCAATTATTAAATAGTATTATTGACGCTTGTAATAAACGCCACAAAATAAATAAGGTATACGCATTCTCAGATTCCACAGTCGCTTTATGTTGGATCCACTCGTCGCCACACAGGTGGGACACGTTCGTAGCTAATAGAGTTTCCAAAATTCAATCTTTGTTATCTCCGCAAAACTTTTATCATGTGCCCGGTATTGACAATCCCGCAGATTGTCTATCTCGAGGACTAACTCCCGCGCAAATTATAATCACCCGCTTTGGTTCCATGGTCCGTCCTGGACATCGTCTAGTCCATCGGATTGGCCCATTGCCGCCTTTGAACCTTCTATGGTTTCAGAGCCGCCAGAAGAAAGGAGAAACGTTTTAGTGGCGTCGATTCCGCGACTAGAATCGCCAATTATTGAGTTGGCTAGTCGTTTTTCTTCTTGGTCCAAACTATTACGTTGTATTGTATACGTATGTCGCTTTATGAAATTATTACCCTGTCGAGGGAATATTTCCGCTGTTGATTTAGAAAGAAAGAAAGAAAGAAAGAAAATAAGTTTTATTTGGTCACACAACAACACTTTGGATAACACACATATTTAAAAAACACAAGGAGTAATACAACAAAAATAAAAAATAAAAAAAACAATTATAGACCCTAAGTACCCTCGCTACTCCTCAATTTGGAACACCTGTGTCCAAAGTATGACCAAAAAGGCCATAGGCTCAGCATTTGCCAGGTAGTAAAGTACTGCCTGGCGCTGGTATTCTGCCTAGGCCTTACGAATGTACGTCGGATGCCAACAAAACAGCAACGTACCTACTTATTATACATACATACACACACACTCACACACGCATATATAGCATATACATACATACAAACATATGCATATCCATATTTATTTAAATCTATAACGTGCCCCATCGACGGACAATGGCCGTAGTGCAGGTAAGGGGAAGGGGGTAGGCGGCGCGGATGTTGGCTGGGCTCATAAATCGCAAACCATTACAATTCACAAGTCACAACGCTCCCCGGAGCCTTGCGCATCTTACGTGTGACTCAATCAGACTTCGCGCCGCAACGACACTCCGGTTTACGTCGCGGTCGTGTATCCAGTATTCCTGTTAGCAACAGTGTTGAAGCTTACTATGATTATTCAACCAACTTGGACTTAGCTTGGTAAACCTAAGTAAGTATATTTATGCCCTTAGTACATACTTAAAACAATATTGATATTGATGTATGAGTGACTATAAATAAATTGTGTTCTCTTTTCAGGCAGAAAATAAACATTACGAACGAACGCCGATGACTAATGGAATAAATACCACACTACAAACGTTTTGAGCGGTTTGACGAACATCATATTTCACGTCGATATACGTTCACATAGCAGTATGCCGTCCTCCGGATCGTAAGCAGTCATTACTGCTTTGATAAACATGTGGTCGAATCCCTTAACGTAAGATATTATACTATAAATAAATACATTCCCAAGATACATATGAAACCGAGCATTAAACGTTATATATTGGTTCCAGTCACAAGCTATCTAACATGCGTACATATAGTGTAAAATATATAGGTAAAACTAGTGTAAAAATTAAATAAGTAAATTAATTAATTACATTCAGATTACAAATACAAAATTACATATAATTAATATAGTATTTGGTGACATTGCATTTGTAAAATAACATTATTAGGTTTAATAAATCATTAATTAATTCTATTTCAGACCCCTCGATGTCAAAGCGATATGGCATTTCATCAATCACCAGCAGTCGAACAAAACAAGAGAGTCTAAGTAACTACTTATAAAAAGGATGCATTAACTTGGGTATTGCCTAGTGTCTTTTGTGAGCAGATAAGGAAGTTTTTTAGCTTTTGCCGAAAGGTATTTACAGTTTTACTCTCTTTAATTGGAGGGGGTATATTGTTCCAGCATTTGGTTGCAAAATACCTAAAACTACCCCTAAAAGCTGTGGTTTTATGGGAAGGAATACTTAATTGTGGTACGCATTTTCTGGGCGAACGCTCCATCCTAGAGGCAACCCAACTCAATTTATTATATAAGTACGGTGGCGTTCTGAGGTTAATAATACCAAAAAGGATACATGCCAAGTGTAACTTGCGTCGGGACTTCATTTTAAGGATGGAACGTTCGTTCAGATGCGGAGTGACGTGGCCTCTTTTAGGCATTGTGAAACAAAATCTAGCACAAGCATTTTGTACTCTTTGGAGAATGCGATCTGTCCGCGCAAACAAACGAGGACCGTATACCGCATCTGCATAATTTAGCCTAGATAATACGAGTGATTCAGCCAGCTGTATTCTGAGCTCCTCCGATAGGTACGGACGCATTTTGTACAATATTTTTAGGCGGTAAAAACAGTTCCTAACGGATTCCGTCACATGAGACTCAAACCTTAAATCGGCATCCATGTAAAGTCCGAGATTTCTAGCTTCGTTCACCTGCTCCACAGGGGTGTCCATCAGCCTTATATTCAGCGACACTGGCAGTGTCTTCAACTGATGTTTTGACCTAAACCGAATGTATTTAGTTTTTGAGGGATTTAAGCCAAACAATTTACATCCGACCAAGCTGACACCCTATCTAAATCTTCATTCAGGTTTTTTATCGCCAATTCGTATTCATCTGGCTTGAATGAGGCATAAATTTGCACGTCGTCCGCATAAATATGATAGTTGCTATACTTAACACAGTTGACCATGTCTGCGCAGTATAACATAAATAGGATTGGTCCTAGGATTGAGCCTTGTGGCACTCCTCTAAGCACCGGCACCAGATGTGAAGAGGCAATGTCCCCAGTATTTCGGTCAGCAACCTCTACCACCTGTGTCCTATTATTAAGATAACTGTAAAACCACTGTCTGGTACGAAAATAAAATCCGTAGTACGCGAGCTTTGATATAAGTAGGGGGACGTTTATACAATCGAACGCCCCAGAAAAATCCAATAGAACCATTACAGTGCACATACCCCTGTCTTGTGCTGCGAGTATATTGTCCGTCACGTCCAGTAAGGCCGTTGTGGTACTGCGGTGCCTTCTAAAGCCCGATTGCAGCTCAGGCAACAAGTTGTTTTTCTCAAGAAAATCAACCATTTGCCGACATACAGCTTTCTCCAAAATTTTTGAGAGGCAAGGCAATATACTTATTGGCCGTAGATCCTTCATGCTGCAAGGATTTGATTTTTTTGGCAGTGGCTTCACTATTGCGGTTTTCCATAGGCAAGGGACAACAGACCGCAATATGGAGCTATTTATGATGTCGGTTATGGTCTGCAAAGTATAAGGGAGTGTCATAGTGAGCATAGATAAAGTGATTCCGTCATAACCCTTAGCATTTGATTTTAGTTCCTTAATAATGCTAGTAATATCGTCCCTTCCGATTGTCCTAATTAAGAAGACTGAATCACCGCATCTATGGAACTCAAAGTATGTGTGATGGGAGATGGTAGTATTCGAACAGCCAGGAACATCCAGGAAGTGGCTGTTCAGTCGTTCCGGGTTACTTAGATGCGGAGGGAGTTCATGATGTGGTTTCAATGGCATTAAAGTCGACTTAATATTATTCCAAAGCACTTTAGGGTTACGAAGATTGTTGTTTATGTTAAACTTGAAATATGCAACCTTTTCGTTAAATAAAGTAGATATTACCAGATTCTTCAACTGTTTGTAATACTCTTTTTAACTTCTGAATTTGTTTTTCGATATGAACTCAGTGCTTTGTCACGTAAACTCATCATAATTTTAACAGTATCTGTGATCCAAGGATATGAGGGTTCTCTCACTTTATAATCTTTTACTGGAGCATGCAGGTCGAACAAGAAAATTATGCTCTCTGTTAAGGCGTTTACTTGATCGGTCACGCTATCGAGTCTACTGATATTATCCCAAGAGACATTAGCTAAGTCAGTATTCCATTGCTTCATATTTATGTCTTTTAAGGGACGGTATTTTAAGGTCTGCGGGATATATTTATCCCGACTAATCATAAATTTACATGTAATAAACGAGTGACCATAAATTGATCCGAATGGTTCAACCGATATATAGCTGGCAGTTAAATCCGTATAGACTAAATCTATTAAAGTCTGACTAGTTTCGGTAAAGTGAGTTAGCAGAGTTACTAACTGTTTTAGTGCCATACTGTTTAGGAATGTTTCAATTTTTTTTGTTTTTGCGTCATTGACATTAAGCATGTTCACATTAAAGTCACCCAATAAGAGGAGCTCATGACATCAGTAACACCGTCCAAAAAATGTCCAAATCTTGCCATGGCGGTCGATAAGCGGTTCCCAATGAGAGTGTTTTGCCGTTGAGTTTAAGAGTGAGCCACATTTGTTCCACTGATTCAAATGCCGTATTTAGCTGGTTAGTGCATGAGCGGACGCTCAAGCCATTCTTAACATAGAAACCGACCCCTCCGCCCCTGCCCCCGCGTATATTTGCAGGCCTAGGAATATGCCGTAAGCGATAATTGGGTATTTTTGGCGCTCGACCATCCTCCCCCGGTCGCAACCAAGTTTCATTTATAGCTATGATATCCAAGTCCTGTTTTATCATCGCTATGAGATCATTATGTTTAGTGCCTAAGGAGCCGGCGTTTAAAAGACCAACATTAAATAAATTATTTATCATTATTAAAGTGTATAATCATTAATAAATTGTAATAACGTGTATATAATACATAAATACTAACGTGATAGGTTATATAAGCAAAATATGTAGTAATTATAATAGCTAGACCGCACAGATAAGTATATACTATATAATTTGATAAAGTAGTCATAAATGAATAAAGAGTCTTCCACATATAATATTTTAGGTCGATAGATATACATGGGCACATGCTTGTTTCAGCACTATGGTCGTGCTTATGCTGTCGAGAGAATTTTCTCGAGTATAATACAAGACACAGGTGTCCAGAGCAAGTAGTATTGTACTTAAGGTTCATGCACGTATTATTATTATAAAAGAAAACTGAGAATGCTGTGTGCGCATACACAAAAGATAAACAAAAATACAAGTATTTAAATTTAAATGAGCAAATAAACGAAAAATTAACAAAAAGCCAAATCAAATTAGAAATTAACCAAAATTTTTTTTTATATCGTCGTCGCAACGCACTCTCACCACCTGTTTACCATCTTCCTTCCGAGCAAAAATCCTGACTCCCTTAGTCCAAACGTATCTCCATGATAACTGCTTTCCCGCCTCGCGGACACGATGAAACAATTGCTTGTTAGTCCGCGTAAGGCGTTCATTTGCGTAGATGCGGCTAGAAGGGCCCGGCATGTCGAGATCATCTGTGGTTGAAATACGGCGCACGCGGGCCGCTTGCAGTATTTGATCACGGATTGTACGGCGGCTCACGCGAACTACAATAGGTCGCGGGCGATGAGCTATTTGGACATCCGCAGCGGAGTTCTCCACCCGATTACGTAGCGTAGACCCAATCCTCTCAACATGCACCAAATCCCGGTCTTGGATCTCAATCCCAAGTTTACTAGAGAATATCTTGACTATATGAGCCACACTCTCTCCGCCACGCTCAGGCACTCCGGTTATTTCTAAGTCGTTGCAAAGGAATTCTTGATCTCTCTCGTTGAGTTGGTTCCTAAGTTCGACTATGGTTTGCTCAAGATGGCTTGCATTGGACGCTGTTGGAGGCACTTCCTCGATCCTCTTTTCCATGGTGTCAAGTCTAGCCTCGATAGACGTGACCTTGGAATTGCAGGATCCAACGGTAGTTTTGAGCTCGGAGATTTCGTAGCGGCATTCTTGAACCTCGGCTGTCAATTCGCTTAATTTATCGTAGAGCTGCCTCAGCCGAGTCAGTTCAGTACGTATAGCACGCAGTTCTATTAACTCAATTTCTACTTTACCATCAGTAGCCACAGTCTTGCTTGTGTCGAAAGATATGTCAGAGGGCTTGCCAGTGACGGACGGGCCTTCAATGCTAAAAACCTCAGTTGCCGCCTTGATTGGTGTTGAGGAGTTGTCCTGTTTGGGCATACTAGCTTTACACCCTGGACATAACCAGGGTCCTTTCAGGATCGCCTTTTCAGGAATAGCCACGCAAGGGCGATGATACGAACTTACACATTTGCTGCAGCGGATACAGTCTCGGGGAGACAGAAATTTTCCACATCCACCGCAGTTCGCCATGTTTATTTACAGACAAGTAGTTAGCAAAAAAAAAAAAAAAACCCAGTGAAGTAAATGCTCATTAGAAGATGCAAGTAAAGTGCAATATTCAAGCCAGAGTTAATAGTGTCGCCATCTATTAGGCCGCTTCGAGGCAATTGTTACCAGTTGATATTACAATGAACGGAATGTAAGCGCAGTACGGTCGACTTAGGTGTCCGTAGATCACACTAGGTGGCGCTGAAAACCTTTTCATAAATTGATGGTGTAATGTTGAAGTATGGGTAAAGTAATGGTTTTTGCACCGCGAAGAGGAGCTCCGTTAATCGCAGGGCAATCCACACTATTTGGTCACGTCACTTCACCGCACAATATTATGTGGATCGTAAAAACTGCGTTCACAAGTTACTATGTAGGGTAGTATTGTGTATTGCCACAGCTGTTAAATGTTAATTGATTAATTTCTGGGTAAACCGTTTACCAAAAAACTGTGTAACGTTTTATGAGAATTATTACTGTTGATCAACACTTTTAACAATAAACAATTTTGAATTGGAACACCTGTTATTTTTATTTCGACAAAAGACACTCACTCGTTACGGTTAATGTTGACAGCCGTGACCGTGATTTAGACTATGCAGAGAACATAGCTCTTCGAGAATTACAGAAATTATATTTCTGTGATGAAATCGCTAAGCTACAAACCGGAAGGAATTGTAATCGCACGTTCCAACGACTTAAACCATTTTTGCAAGATGGTTTAATATGAGTCGGGTGACGTTTAATCCGGTCAGATTTAAATTTTGATCAAAAACACCCTATTGTTTTACCGCGTAAACATCATATTTTGAATTTATTAGTCGATTATCACCATAAAGTAAATTGTCACGCTGGTCCCGATTTACTTATGTCACTCTTGCGTCAGAAGTATTGGATACTCTCTGCACGTAACTTAATTAGAAACAGAGTACATAACTGTCTCCCTTGTTTTCGCCTTCGTCCGAAATCAATATTTCCGGAGATGGCGGAACATAGATCTTGTCGAGTAATAGAATCTGCAAAGCCATTTGTACATACGGGTACTGACTACGCAGGTCCGTTTAAAGTCACGTTAACCCGTGGTCGTGGTATCCGCGCCACCAAGGCATACGTTTGTCTTTTTGTATGTTTAACAACTCGCGCTGTACACATTGAGCTGGCCCGCGATTTGAGTACCGCCAGTTTTTTGGCTGCTTTCAAACGTTTTCTATCGCGTCGCGGTCCCATTAGTCGAATGTATTCAGATAATGGTACAAATTTTATCGGTGCCAAGCGTACAATATCAGAGTATGAGAAGTTTGTAAGATCCAAACATTTTAATAATGAATTTGGTCATATGCTCAGCGAAAATCGCATTGATTGGTTGTTAAACGTGCCTGCTGCGAGTCATTTTGGGGGTAATTGGGAAGCAAACATCAAAAGCCTTAAAACTCATTTATATCGCGTAATAGGGGAGCAAATTCTCTCATTTGAGGAGTTGAGTACTGTACTAACTCAAATAGAAGCCGTAATGAACACCAGGCCATTGTACAGAACTTTGTCCAGTGATCCCTCAGAGCCTCTTGCATTAACTCCAGCTCATTTTTTAAATATTACACCGCTTAAGTATTTACCCGCTAAAGAAGTAGCAGACAGTAGACTGCATATATTATCTCGCCACGATTTGTTAGATAAACTAGTGCAATCATTTTGGAAGCGATGGAGAGCAGAATATCTGCACACGTTGCAATCACGTAATAAATGGAACACGCCGTCTAATCCTATACAAGTAGGCACCGTCGTCGTTTTAAAAACTGATAACGCGCCACCTCTTCACTGGCCACTCGGGCTGGTAGAAGAGGTTTTCCCGGCGACGAATGGTTTTACTCGCGTCGTCCGTGTTAGAACCGCCACGGGGTCGTATTTACGCCCTGCTGTACGCTTATGTCCTTTACCTAATCAATAATTTTTAAATCCGCATCTCGAATATTTAGGTTTAGGTTTTGTTCTAATTATTTTATTTTGAAGCCGTCCCTTAAAGCCCGGGGGAATGGTTGCGCCATAATTCATAAATATGTGAGTCATTTGACTTCCACTATTTACATTAATTTCAGTCAATTACAATCCTTATTTTTTGTACCATGACACGGCCCGCGTTTCCTATCCGCATCCTTTTCCAGCACAGCCCTTGCCGCATGGTGAGAGCGAGACAACTGCAAAGGGAGTTGTTGAATATTTCCGCCCGGACGCGACACTTCCTCGCGCGACTCTCGAGAGTGTTTGACACGAAAAATAATTGTTCCGCTAAATTAATGCATATTTGCGCTCATAAACTTTATTTGGACTTATAAGTGCATTTTAGTGTTGTGTACAAGGAAGAGAACGTGAATTATCGCCGCCAAAGCTACGGTAGCCGTCATCCGCCACGACACTGCGTGCCACGAACAGACGCCCAAGGTACTGTGATTCCAATCCTTTGAGCTGCCTTTTATTTCTATTTCTCCCGCAGGTAGCTCCCATCCTGACCGCAGAGCGTGCCATGTCAAGTCAATCAATAAAATACCACGAAATACAGTCCACTAGATTTTATAAATCACGCGCCTCCAGAAGTTAACAAATTCACCACCATTATCACTACGGAGAATCTTTATTTTTTGGTTGGTTTCGTTTTTAACCATAGCTTTAAATGCTTTGGAACACTTCATCTTTTGATCTAAGGAAATACACAAATGTTTTCCTGCTGTAGTCATCAATGAAGCAAAGAAAATACTTGGCACCACTGAAAGATGTAGTAGGCATAGGACCACAGAGATCTGTGTGTACCAAACCTAATCTTTCAGATGCTCTTGTGTATGATTTCTTGGGAAACGGTAATCTACTTTGTTTTGTAATAAAACGAAATTTACGGATTCTATCGCGGTTTATTTTACTTTTTTAAACTACTTTGTTTTCCTTCTATACACTCAATACATGGCTCAAAAACAGTGGAGTCATAATTAATACCTTTGACCATACCTTGTTTTAAAAGCGCCATACTTCTAGAGTTCAAATGTCCCAGCCGGTTGATGCCAGGTTTTCCGTGATGCTACAGATACCTTTTCCTTCACCATTGGCCACTGTTACACTCATTGGTCTATCATGCACAAAATTACATATGATACTTCTATAGTTACACATATGAGCCGTTGCTCCGCTATCAATATACCACTCACTTGGCTTAATGCTGACAGAAAGCGCTGTCAACAAGACTTTTGTAGTTTCCTTGGTGATTTTCTTATTTGGTTTAGGGCAGTCTTTGATAAAATGGCCGGTCTTCTTACATCTGAAGCATTTTGGAGGTTTCTTAAATTTTTCCACAGGCTTCCGTGATACTGTTAGAGCCGTTGCACTCTCATCTGGCTTTTCACGGCGTTGAGATTCTTGTAACAACTTCACCTTCACTATATCACTGGACAACTTGATATTAGAGTTTTCCAAGGCCATTATTAAGGGATCATAGTCAGTTGTGAGTCCACTTAACATTATTACTGCCACAAAATCATCATCAAGAGGTGAGTTAATATCCTGTAATTGTTGTGATACTTCCTGTATCTTATTGAGGTAACAATCCATGCCTTCATCGCTAAGTTTTGCATTAAACAGCATGCGTAGTAATGATAATCTTCTACACAAACCTTTGTCCTGGAAAGCCTTTTCGAGGTTAGACCATGCTTCATGTGCATTTTTAGCATAGCGTATATGAGGAAATACATACGAATTTACGGATAGACATATCCTAGCCAGTGCCTTCTGTGATTTCTTATCATCATCTAATTGTTTCTTTTCGACGCATTCCCACAGGTCTTCATGAACTAGAACCATTTTCATAAGAAATTTCCATGTTCCGTAATTCTCGATTCCTCGTAATTTGTCTTGTACTTGGAGTAACGCAGATGTACCAGTGGAAGACGCCATCGTGCAATGATGCATACATAATTAAATATAACGATATGAAAGCCACACCGGAACACGCCATCCGACTATTCTTGATGCGCAGTTTCGCAGTTTTAGAAAAATATGTCTTTATTCTACACCTAACGCAAACTGGGCCCATAACCTGAAGGGTTATACACCAAAAAATAGACAATGTAGCGAGATTAACCAGTCATGACGGATAGACACGCCGGCGGCGCGTAACACTAGCAACACTCGCCGTTCGTCCATGCAATTTTTAACTTTAATGCTATGGAAATAAAAGCTTGTTGCTTTACTCCCCACTTCTTTTTTAATATCCTTCCTGACTGGAGGGTTTAAACCGAATATATTTATTTGAAAAAAGTTTTTTTATTCATAAAAAGTACACCGACTTCAATAAAAAACAAATTATGCGTCACAATAAAATTTGAGGGTTTCCCTTAATTTTTCTGTGATCCCATCATCAGATCCTGACTTGGTGCCAATGGGACCACATGGGAAGTATACCCTTTTAAACAAAAAAAGAATTTCTCGAATCGGTCCAGTCGTCTTCGAGTAATCAGGTAACATACATTAAAAAAAAAGATTCCGACGAATTGTTAACCTTCTCCTTTTTTGAAGTCGGTTAAAAAGGACAATCACTTAGACACGTTACGTACATACGGCGATGACAGATCAAAAGGGCAGAGACAGTTCTGACAGCTAAACATAGAAATGACATTGACGTTTTGTTTACTACTATAAACTATAACAGATACCTCTATGGTGTGGTGTGTGAGGTTGTAGTGTGTAGGTGTGAAGAGATAGTCCAATAAAGATGAAGTAGAAGTTTAAGATAAAGTTTATTCACAAATTACACAGATAAAACAGTTCACTCAACACGGAAGGTACCATATAAATAGAAGGAGTAGTAAAGATAGTACAGTGATGTATATAAGATATAGGTAACAGCGGAAGCTATGAACATACAATATTGCTATAGCGTAAGCGTAAGCGCAAGCACTAGATCGCAGGTGACACGGGCTTCGCGGGCGATAGTGTGTACCGACTGGACGGGACTCGGGCCGTGGCTCACGAGTGGAACGGACCCCCGCGCCTCGCCGCTGCATACGAAACCGGTTAGCTCAGCGGCGCGGTGGCGCTTTTCCATTGCACAAGTTGCAAGTATCGAATTAATATTTAAATGCATATTTGATAAGATAGTTTTAATTAGATATTTAAGTGTGTAAATATTAATGTGTTGTAAATAATAAATAATGTTGTGTAAATATAAATGTTAATTAATTTTATAGTAAATAGCATATGTGTTTAAATAAACTATAAATATATAAAATGTAATTATATATAAAATATATTGAGTACACCACATCACTCCCCCCCAGAGACCGTCACTACGGGCGATAATAATCAGGAAAACGTACGGTACGGCCCGAACGCGTTCTTCTGACGTCATCCTGAGCTGGGATATTCTGTTCCGTAGGAATAGGATCAGTTATGGGATCAGGATGAGGGTTAAAAGTGGGAGTGGAAATAGGGATGGGATCTGGATTAGGGTCGATCAGTGTATAGGCTGGTTTGAGGCGGTCTATGGATACTGTAACACTCTTCCCTTTGACCTGTATTTTAAAGGTCTTATCGCCTCTTTCGAGGACTTTGTAGGGGCCGGTGTATGGTGGTTGTAAAGCGCCACGTAATACATCGTCCCTTAAAAATACATAATGACAAATCTTTATAAACAAAAATGTTGTTTTTATTGTGGCGTGCTGCTGGTGCAGGTTGGAGCTTTGATGCAAATTTTTGCAGACGAGTGGTGAAGTCCGATATGTCGGTGGAGTGAGGAACAGAGGTCTGAAAAAATTCTCCGGGTAAGCGTAATGGCTCACCATAAACCAACTCGGCAGAAGATGATTGGAGTTCATCTTTAAATGCACTCCTAATGCCTAACAGCACCAGGGGTAATGTGTCTACCCAGTTTAAATCAGCGTGGCACATAATGGCTGCTTTCAACTGGCGGTGGAATCGTTCCACTAGCCCGTTACAAGATGGGTGATACGCGGTTGTCTTGCGATGTTTGAATCCGATCATTTTTCCTAGATATTGGAAGAGTGACGATTCAAACTGTCGACCGCGATCGGTTACAATATCGGTTGGACATCCAAATCTGGATATCCACCATAATAATGCCTTCCCAACTGTTTCGGCAGTCATATCCACCATAGGTGTGACTTCTGGCCAGCGAGTGAAACGATCCACCGCTGTGAGACAGTAGCGAAATCCTTGTGAAATAGGCAAGGGACCTATAATGTCCACGTGAATAAAAGAAAATCGAGCGCGAGGAAGATCGAATGTGCCTAATGGAGATGACACATGACGATGAACCTTGGCGCGTTGACATGCCAAACATTGACGAGACCACTCTCGACAGTCTTTGCGCACTCCAGGCCAGACAAATCTTTCGGCAACCAATTTGGCCGTTGCATTAGCGCCTGGGTGGCTGAGACTATGGAGACTGTCGAAGAGTTGTTTTCTCAATGGTTTGGTGACAAATGGTCTAGCTAAAGAGGTACTGACGTCACAATAAAGCTCATGGCGAGAGTTAGGGATTCTCAATTTTTCTAGGCGGAGTGAAGATTCTGCTGCTAGAAGTTGAGTTAACTCCATATCCGATGCTTGAGATGAAGCCAGCACATCTAAATCGACTGGTATCTGTAGTTCCTCGACACGTGACAATGGATCAGCAACGACGTTGTCTTTTCCAGAGATGTGTCTTATGTCGGTAGTGAACTGTGAGATATAATCGAGGTGACGGAATTGCCTAGGCGAACAGTTAGCTTTCCTTTCGTTGAAAGCGTAACTGAGCGGCTTGTGGTCAGTAAATACCACGAAATGTCTCGCTTCCAGCATATGACGAAAGTATTTTATGCTTTCGTAAATGGCTAAAAGCTCGCGGTCGTATGGCGAGTATTTTTGTTGAGAAGGACTCAACTTCCGCGAGAAGAATGCCAGAGGTTCCCAGGCATTATCCTTAAACTGCTGCAAAACTGCACCCATTGCCAAGTCAGACGCATCTGTTACCAGAGCAAGTTCGGCCTGGCAATCTGGGTGTGCCAGTAATGCAGCATTGGCAAGACTCTCCTTACATCTGTTGAAAGCCACTAAGGTTTCACCAGAAATATCGACAGGATGAGATGCTTTGACGCTGCCAGCAAGTAAAGCGTTTAAAGGTGCTTGAATGGAAGCAGAATGTGGGAGAAATCGTCTATAAAAATTGATCATTCCCAAAAATCGTCTCAGCTGTCTGACTGTTGTTGGTACCGGAAAGTCGTTTATGGCTTGAACCTTAGATTCTAAAGGTTTGGTGCCAGATACGGAGATTCGGTAACCTAAAAACGTTACCTCTGATGCACCAAAAACGCACTTAGAGGTGTTGACAAGGACGCCATATTCCTTCATGCGACTGAAGATCTGATGGAGGTGAGCTTCGTGTTCAGTTTCGTCCTTTGAGAAGATGAGGAAGTCATCCAGGACACAGTAACAAAACTCAAGTCCTCTCGTCATCTCGTCAACAAACCTTTGAAATGTTTGGCCTGCGTTCCTTAGGCCGAAGGTCATAAAAGGGAATTCATACAGGCCAAAGGGAGTAGTTATGGCAGTTTTAGGGATGTCGTCTTGGAAGACAGGGATTTGGTTGTAAGCCTTCATCAAATCTATTGTAGACGGTTTATCGGCGTCGGGACGTGACGACCCCATCGCCCGCTGGTGGGATAATCTTGTGACAGAGATTATTCCACCAGTGCAATCAGTCAACCCAACTAGTGGTAGTGCCATGCTGCGCACTTTCGGGTAGCAGCCGAATGGGCCGGCACGCCCGGGGAAGAACCACTCTCTCACAGAAAACCGGCGTCAAGTGGCAGCTATGCTGTCGCGTTTCGTTTGGTCTGTGAGAGTCCCGGAGGCCCACTCCCCATCCCTCCCCCACACCACTAAATAACATGGCAGTGCGAGATTTGGTTGATCTACCCCAGGAGGGTACCACCAGCGTACATCGCGGTGGAGAATCCCTCTCTGGGCGTCCACGCCCAGATCGTACACCACCTGTGTGTGGATGCCCAGGCTGCCCTCCGTATTCTGGGGGGGGCAATTTTGCACGTGTACGAGGCAAACGGAGCAGGCAACATAAGGCCACCCCTTCCACGCTTGCTGTGGATTTTTGCAACATAAGGGGGCTGAATTCCAACTTGAACGCCGTCCACTTCCATCTTGAGACGGCGAAGCCGGCCTTGCTATTCCTTACCGAGACGCAGATATCTTCTCCGGCTGACACCTCTTTCCTCTCCTACCCGGGGTACAAACTGGAACATTCCTTTGTACCGCGGGCTGGGGTGTGCGTGTACATTAGAGAGGATATCTGCTCTCGTCGCCTCGGCAGCCTTGAAGGGCGGGACCTATCCAACCTCTGGCTACGCATAGACTGCGACGACCATCCGCGAATCTACGCATGCCTGTATAGGTCCCATAGCGGTAATGCCGAAACTGACCGACTTGTTGAGCACATGCAAATGGCTACAGACTCCGTGCTGCAGCAGATCCCATCCGCAGAGATCGTGATTCTCGGTGACTTTAACGCCCACCACGCCGAATGGCTTAGATCACGCACCACCGATCATGCGGGGAGATCTGTTCACGATTTCGCATTAGCATATGATTTGACACAACTGGTCACCTCGCCAACGCGAATCCCAGATGTGGAGGATCATACACCTTCCCTGTTGGACCTTCTGCTGACCTCTCATCCGGAAGGCTACCTGGTATCCGTCGATCCTCCTCTTGGTTCGTCGGACCACTGTCTTGTCCGGAGTACAGTGCCAGTCACGCACTCAACACGGCCTCGCTTTGCGGGCTGCCGCCGCGTGTGGCACTATAGGTCAGCGGATTGGGACGGAATGCGGTCATTCTTTGCGTCCTACCCATGGGGGCAGATTTGCTTCTCGCCGGATGATCCTGACGTCGTTGCTGACTCTATCACTGATGTGGTACTTCAGGGTATGGAACTCTTTATTCCGTTCTCTGCAGTGCCCATCGGAGGCAAATCCCAGCCTTGGTTTGGTCGCTCCTGCAAGACGGCATTACGCCGAAAGCGGGAATGCTACCAAGCCTGGGCTGACGCGTCGGCGTCTAGCGATGTAAATACCGGCGCATTTAAAAAGGAGTTTAACTTTGCCTCTAGGTCCTTCAAAAGCGCCATTGCTAAGGCGAAGTCGGAGCACATTGGCAGAATTGGCGAGAGACTGGCACGTCTCCCGTCGGGAACACGTGCGTTTTGGTCTCTCGCCAAGGCTGTCTTAGGAAATTTCTGTCAGCCATCTTTTCCACCCCTGCACACGGAGGATGACTCGCTGGCCCATGCCGCGAAGGAGAAAGCCGATCTTCTGGGCTCTCTCTTCGCGTCCAACTCGACTTTGGATGACCGAGGAAATTCACCGCCGACAATCCCGCGGTGCGATGCAACGATGCCGGAGGTTAAGTTCCGGCAAAGTGCAGTTCGCAAAGCACTCCTGTCCTTGGACATTCATAAGTCGAGTGGGCCCGATGGCATCCCTCCGATCGTGTTGCAGACATGTGCTCCGGAGTTGGCACCGGTTTTAACGCGTCTTTTCCGGCACTCCTATACATTAGGCGTAGTCCCGAAATCCTGGAAGGCCGCTTTAGTGCACCCGATCCCTAAAAAAGGCAACCGCTCGGACCCGTCCAATTACAGGCCTATAGCCATCACCTCCTTGTTCTCCAAGATAATGGAGTCCGTTATTAACTGCCAGCTCCTGCGGTACCTGGAGGAGCACCGGCTGATTAGCGACCGCCAGTACGGCTTTCGTCGGGGTCGCTCAGCCGGTGATCTTCTAGTCTACCTAACTCATAGATGGGCAAAAGCAGTTGAGACCAAGGGGGAGGCGCTTGCAGCCAGCCTGGACATAGCGAAGGCCTTTGATCGGGTATGGCACAAGGCGCTTCTTTCGAAGCTACCTTCCTATGGGCTTCCCGAGAAATTATGCAACTGGATCACCAGTTTTTTGGCAGATCGGAGCATCAAGGTCGTCGTCGACGGTGCATGCTCTGATCCTAAATTTGTCAATGCTGGTGTTCCACAAGGCTGTGTACTGTCTCCTACTCTGTTTCTTCTGCATATAAATGACATGCTGCAAATCAGCAACATTCATTGCTATGCAGACGATAGCACTGTAGATGTACTGTACACTGGCCGTGCTAATATTTCTCGGGAATACGTCGACGAGAGCCGGAACAAACTTGTGTCTGAAGTCGAGTTTTTGCTAGCCAAAATCTCGGACTGGGGTCGACTAAACTTAGTCCAATTCAACCCCAAAAAGACACAAGTCTGCGCGTTAACCGCTAAAAAGTCACCATTTGTCGTGACTCCTCATTTAGAGAACACTCCCCTGTCTGCCAAACCCAGTATCGGAATACTTGGCGTCGACATTTCGAGCAACGTCCAGTTCCGCGGTCAATTGGAAGGAAAGGCCAAA
This sequence comes from Laothoe populi, assembly GCA_905220505.1. Taxonomy (NCBI): domain Eukaryota; kingdom Metazoa; phylum Arthropoda; class Insecta; order Lepidoptera; family Sphingidae; genus Laothoe; species Laothoe populi. Next base: position 1,057,523 of record HG992162.1, on the reverse strand, counting down.
TTGGCCTCAAAGAAGCTTGGTGTGCTCAATAAGGCGAGACAGTACTTCACGTCGGGTCAACGCCTAAATCTCTATAAGGCGCAAATTCGGCCCCACATGGAGTACTGTTCTCATCTCTGGGCGGGAGCCCCCCAGTACCAGCTACTTCCATTTGACCGCATTCAACGTAGGGCAGCTCGGGTTATCGACGATCAAGCTCTTTCCGATCGGCTTGATCCATTGGCTCTGCGTAGAGATGTTGGATCACTCTGCATCTTCTACCGCATTTATCATGGGGAATGTTCCGAGGAATTGTTTGGATTGATCCCGGCCGCTGAATTTCACCATCGGACATCGCGCCAAAACATAAAATTCCATCCGCACCATCTCGATGTCCAGCGTTCCACAACAGCGCGATTTTTACGGCATTTTCTGCCACGCACAACCACTCTGTGGAACCAGCTGTCGTCGGCGGTCTTTCCGAACCGTTACGACCTGGGAACCTTCAAGAAGAGAGCATATTCTTTCCTGAAAGGCCGGCAACGCATTTGCAAGCCCTTTGGTGTTGCAGATGTTCATGGGCGGCGGTGATCACTTTCCATCAGGTGAGCCTCTTGCCCGTTTGCCCCCTTTTTCCATAAAAAAAAAAAAAAAAAAGAAAAGACTGTACAACCTGAAATGGAATGGGCGAAGTCGTGGATGTGCCTAATAGGATAACGGTCTGGGATAGTCCGTGAATTAAGCATCCTATAATCGCCACAGGGCCGCCAGCCGTTATCCTTCTTAGGCGCAAGGTGCAAAGGGGATGCCCAAGGACTTTCAGAAGGACGCGCTGTGCCGTTATTGAGCATGAGCTCGAATTCCTGCCTCGCAATTTTTAACTTATCCGGTGCCAATCTGCGGGGAGTACACGAGATAGGAGGGCCTGGTGTGGTCCTAATATGGTGTACCGTTTGGTGCTTTTGAAACACCGGCGTGCCTGAAGGGCGTGTAATTTCCGGAAATGTATTTAATATGCCGTGATAACGCGTGTCACCTGTTGTAATCTTAACAGAAAATATACTGGAATTAGCGATAGAAGCATTTGCGGATAAAGTTGTGGTATTATCTATTAAACGCTGATTACGGCAATCTACAATTAAATTATAGAAACTCAGAAAGTCAACGCCTATTATTGGCTTAGTGACGTTAGCCACGATGAAACGCCAAGCAAAATTTCGCCTTAGACCTAAATTTAAGCTAAGCTGGATAAAGCCAAAGGTTTCAATGTTTGACCCATTGGCTGCAGTGAGGTCGAAGTTTGTCTTCGGTCGACGCTCCCGAAGCGCAGATCGAGGGTAGACACATAAGTCGCTACCGGTGTCCACCAGGAACTGGGTTTTCGAACTGCGGTCGGTAACGAAGAGGCGACCTGTATGGCTTGGGCAGTCGTTTGTCGCCACTACCGGCTGCCCGCAGAGTTTTCCGGCTTGGTGTGGTCGCACGGCTGGATGCACTTGCGAGCTTGTGCACCGAACTTGGCGTGGTACCAGCACAGAGGGTATTTTCTGTAGCTGGAGTTAGACCTGTTGCTCTGACGGGATGATGAACGTCGTCGCTCTCTTGGTCTTGACCGGTCCATGGTGCAGCAGGCTCCACGAATATGCTCTTCTAACTTAACGGTAAGGTGTTGAACCATCTTCTTCAGCTCAGCGATCTCGTTGGCCTGCTGTGACTCGTATGCTCTCCTGAAAGAAGCTACGGAGACGTTGGGTGGTGACGTCAGCTCTTGAATGCGGTCGGCTAGGTCGGCAAGCTGTTGCAGTGATTGAGTGGGCTGGGAGGCCAGCACTTTCTGGATGTCTTGCGGTAAGCGATTGCTCCAAATAGACCTGAGAAAGTCGTCGGGTGCAGAAGCTCCGGCCAAATCTTGGAGATGGCGTAAAAATTGAGACGGCTTCCTATCTCCAAGTTCCTCATGAATGAGTAACTGTCGGACTTTTTTATCATGAGAGGCTGATAGACGCTTGATCAATTCTGACTTAATTTTGTCATAGCGGAACTTTGCTGGAGGTTTGATGACGATGTCCTTCACGGCCTTTGCATATTGCAAATCCAGGTTATTTGTGACATTGGTGAATTTTGTATCGTCGTCGGTAATATTATAATTGTCAAACTGACCTTCAAGCAATGCAAACCACAGCTCAGCATCCTCTGGTGAAAATGGAGGAACTTTAATTTTAATTTGCCGTGTGTCGATAATTTCGCGGTCAGTGGAAACACGCACTCGGCGCGCCCGCCGCGTGGTCACGTTGGCATCTGTTCGCTCACCGACGGTTTTCGTAGATTCGTCACTGCTGCTCATAATGTTACCTGGATATCTGATCCTTGTGTCCTTTTCGGGGTCACCAGTTATGGTGTGGTGTGTGAGGTTGTAGTGTGTAGGTGTGAAGAGATAGTCCAATAAAGATGAAGTAGAAGTTTAAGATAAAGTTTATTCACAAATTACACAGATAAAACAGTTCACTCAACACGGAAGGTACCATATAAATAGAAGGAGTAGTAAAGATAGTACAGTGAAGTATATAAGATACAGGTAACAGCAGAAGCTATGAACATACAATATTGCTATAACGTAAGCGTAAGCGCAAGCACTAGATCGCAGGTGACACGGGCTTCGCGGGCGATAGTGTGTACCGACTGGACGGGACTCGGGCCGTGGCTCACGAGTGGAACGGACCCCCGCGCCTCGCCGCTGCATACGAAACCGGTTAGCTCAGCGGCGCGGTGGCGCTTTTCCATTGCACAAGTTGCAAGTATCGAATTAATATTTAAATGCATATTTGATAAGATAGTTTTAATTAGATATTTAAGTGTGTAAATATTAATGTGTTGTAAATAATAAATAATGTTGTGTAAATATAAATGTTAATTAATTTTATAGTAAATAGCATATGTGTTTAAATAAACTATAAATATATAAAATGTAATTATATATAAAATATATTGAGTACACCACACCTCCTTAAATATTACTAATACAACTGCTAAATAACTTTCACGGTTGTCAAAATTCCCCAATTTCATTTCCTAATTATATAATAAAAAATAATCGTCTATATCGTTTTATGAAATCTAAATGTGTACTTAATACTGAATTTGAATGGAAGGAAGTTGTACCTCAGGAACTTCGGTCTTCCGTTATTTCTGAAAACCATAGTAACCCTTTAGCTGCACATTTTGGTATTTTCAAAACGTATAGAAGACTGGCACAAAAATATTACTGGCCAGGAATGCATGCTAGTGTAGTCGAATTTGTCTCTTCTTGCGATATTTGTATTTCTCACAAACATCAAAACCATGCCACTTTGGGAGAAATGGGCAGACCTAAGTCATGTTCCAGACCATTTCAAATGTTAAGCATAGATCTTATTGGACCTCTTCCTTGTACTAGAAAACAAAATTGTTATATTTTTGTTGTTTTTCTAAATATTGTTTACTTTTTCCATTAAAACGCGCTACCGCGGATAATATAACTAAACTTTTAGAGGAAAATGTTTTTCTTATTCACGGCATTCCATCAACCATTCTTATGGATAATGGAAGGCAATTTATTAGCTCAACTTTGAAGCATATGTTGGAAAAGTACAAAGTTCCAAACATACACTTTACACCTAAATACACTCCACATGTAAACACTGTCGAACGCTAGAACAAGACTATCATGACCGCTATTTCCACCTTCATTGAAAATTATCAGCGTGTATGGAATCTCTTGATTCCAAAAATACAATTCGCAGTTAACAACTCTGTTAACGAGGTGACTGGCTACACTCCCTCTTTCTTAGTATATGGTCGTGAATTAGTAACTTGTGGTTCTCACTACGTCGATACTAACATAGATCAGGATATTGTTTTCATTCCTCGAGATCATTATGCTGAAAACTTAGGCGTACTATCAAATATATTCAACAAAGTACAGTCTTTACTTTTGCAGGCTCATAAGAGAAATTGTACTAATTACAATCTGAGGAAAAGACCTGCAGAATTTAATGTTGGCGATGTAGTATGGAGAAAAACTTTTGATCAAAGTGACAAAGATAAGCATTTTAATAAAAAACTTGCTCCTAAATACATAAAATGTAAAATTATCTCTAAAAAATCACCTTTAGTATATGATTTAGCTGATATGAACGGCAATTCACTAGGTACCTGGCACATCAAAGACTAAAGCTTACTAATTATAAATATTAAACTACACAATTTACATTTTATTTTTAAAAAAATATATTCTAAACTAATGAACTAAACTAAATATTATATTTACAACTTATACAAACATTTAACTTATTTTTTTAACTTCTTTACACTAACTGGGTAACATACAATATCTCATGCCATTCGTATAACTTCTTCTACTTAGTATTTTGAATTTTGTAGTATGTACAATTATTCTTCTTGTTGTTTTAGGAGAGTCTTTAGTATTATAAAGTACTTTCTGGTTTATAAGGTCTAAGGTCATTTATATATATTGATGCTAGACAGTTTGTTAGGAAGATGTATGTCAGGGGATGGAATGAAAGAATGAAATAACAAGAATACTGGGTGGATAGACGGATTTTACTTCTAATTAGTTATAAGTAAAATCCTGGTCTCTCCGGCGGGGTATTGTAGCGTTGCGCGAATCAAAACTTAGTAATAGTCGATTACCAATAATCTATGATGGATGCAAACTCGATTATTGCTATGAATCACAGCCCTGTGCAATGCGAATCTAGTATAAATACGCACGCATCGCACACTCGGTCTCTTTTGCATTAAAATCCCGCTCGGGTGAGTTGAACAGTAACTAACAACAACAACACTGGGCGCGGTGGTGTAAACATTGTTTGTGTTAACGTGTTACGAGTAGCCACTAGTGAAAGACCTTAAAGTTCCCACGGATCTGCACCATCAGCAGAATCCTGAATTATGAATCACCTTGATGACCACCCGCAACGTGGGACCGCCACTGCTTGGCAGCAACGCTTTCACTCTTCGATCGTCGTCGAGGGAAGACGCGACAATCAGATTTATAAGTGCCGATTCATTGTACCTAGTTAAGTTATACTAAATATACATTTGTCAAATTTAATTGCGTTTTTAAAAACCTCCTTCCGAAGGCGACTAACGTAATTGGCGCAGTCGGTAGGATAGTCGAGTCAGTGCGTGTATACACACATCGTTACCGCGCTGATAGTCGTATCGTCGACGCGTCGACTATCTGAACAAACGAGAAGCCATTCAGAGGAGCAGGACAATCGAAGATCCAGACGCAGATTAAGGACTCTTCGGGTGAGACATCCAGACATCGACGTCTATCACTACGAGAACAATGTATGTTGCAGAATTTATACTGTGAGTTGCACAATTTTATAGATTTGGTTGTCATTCCTAGATATATTTCCTTAGCATACCAGAATTGATCCTAATTCTTAGAATTTATGTGATTTACCCACAATCAAGTAGGGCGAATTTAGATATATTTCCTTAGCATACCAGAATTGATCCTAATTCTTAGAATTTATGTGATTTACCCACAATCAAGTAGGGTGAATTTAGATATATTTCCTTAGTTATATCAGAATTGATCCTAATTCTTAGAATTTATGTAATTCATCCACGATCAAGTAGGACGAATTTAGTAATATTTTTTTTATTATATAATTTATAGAGGAATTTATCCTAATTCCTACAACTTTTATGTTCCACCGACGATCAAGTAGGGAGAACTTAGTTAACAGGAGAAACGCTCTTCGCATCGAGCAGAGAGACGCACATCGTAATTTAAGTAGTATAATAGAACATTCTAGCGAAATGGAGAATACACACCAGACAGCCGAGCAGGTCCACCAAAAACCAGGTAACATTACCGATCAAATTTATAGGGCCTTACGCCTAGTGCCAGAATTTAACGGTGATAGCAATGTACTCATTAGATTTCTTAATATATGTGACCAACTAGTTACAGCTTACATCGACCCTTCACCCGGCCATGAACTTCAAAATTATTCAATGCTCAATGGTATACTCAATAAAATCGTAGGATCAGCTGCTCGATCACTAGCCACCAATGGTACCCCTAGTGATTGGAACGGTATCAGAAGCACGTTAATAAATAATTTCTCAGATCATAGAGATGAGTCATCGTTATATACCGATCTTTCTATGTTAAAGCAAGATAATGATACCCCAAGTGTTTTTTATGAACGTGTCCAAAACCTTCTTAGTATTATTATAACATATGTCCAGCTGCACGAGACTATAGATACAACTACAGAGGCCAAAAGGCAACTCTACAAAAAACTAGCGTTACAAACTTACTTAAAAGGATTACGAGAGCCCCTAGGCTCACGTATTCGCTGCATGCGACCCGAAACCATAGAGCTTGCTCTCGAATACGCTCAAGAGGAACTCAATGTTTTGTACATGCAAAATAAAGAAGTAGGTTCATATGGCAATAACAGAAATAGAAAATCATATATACCTCTCAACCCCTTTTCAGTACCAGAGAACTCACTACCCTTAAACTTACTACCCTTACACGGTAATCCTAGACCAACACAGGATCAACCCCCTCTTCAAGGACACACTATTCAACACAACACACGACAGTTAGGACCATCTAGAACTCAACAAATGTTCAGATCTTTGCCACGGTCCAATATGACCACAGGATTTAGAATCCCACCCAGATCCCAACCCCATACCAATAATTACCCTCAGCCAATGAGTGGCATCAGTCATCGTGGAGCACGTCCTTTGCCTCCGACAGGACATGATTGGAGAGTACATGGTAACCAACCGCCTAACAACTATTCAAGAACAAGAGAAATTAATATTAATATCTTTAATGATCCCCTCGGACCCTGTACCAGCGAACTCTATGACTATAACAACCAGGAATATGAATTCAATGAACAGTACCCACCTCTAGAGTACGGACTTTATGAGGATAATTTTCCCACCCAACCCGACCCACAAGAATACATCCCTGAAACTTCAAATTTTCATTTGGATTCGAAGCCAAATGCCCCAGAATAGAACTGAATAAACACAACCAAAGACATTTACCATACATACAGATTCAAAACCCACCCCTAAAACTTCTGATTGACACGGGAGCTAATCAGTCCTTTATAAGCCCTGAAGCCATACAGAATTATTTTTCATATATACCCCTAAGTCTTGACCCATTCGAAGTTACGAATGTGCACGCAACGACTAGGAATAACTATTCCATTACCATGCCATGTTTCCCTGAATTTAGATCCACAGAATACATCAAATTATATGTATATAGATTCCATAATTATTTTGACGGACTTATTGGACAAGACTTACTTAAGAAATGGGAAGCTGAAATCGACCTTAAAAACTTTGTGCTAAAGACTAAATTCGCGAATAACCAGATCAGACAATACACATCTCAAAATGCCACCCATTTTGAGGAGACTATACCCGCGCGAAAAACAAAATTATTATACGTTCCTTTGCATGCACCTGATGGAGACATCCTAGTAAAGGAACAAGTGATTCACAACTGTGTCATTCCTGAATGTATAACCTCAGTAATTAACTGTCAATGTATAATAGAAATAGGAAACCCCACCTGTAACGATATCTTATTTTCTATAGACGGACAAACAATTAAGATAGACAGTAGTGGACTCGACGCATCAATTTCTAAGAATCAGACACACATTTACAATGACCAATTTGCACCTGTGACTAATTCCTCGAATGAGCGCACGTGACAAGTCTTATCAAAGTTGCGCACAGATCATTTAAATGCAGAGGAGACAGCAAATTTATTGAATTTGTGCAAAGAATATTCAGATGTATTTTACGTAGAGGATGAACCCCTTTCTTTCACTAATAAGATAAAACACCAAATCAGAACAACTGACGAACACCCCGTATTTAGTAAAAGTTACAAGTACCCATACATACATAAACAAGAAGTCCAGAACCAGATAGCAAAAATGCTAGAACAGGAAATCATTCGACCGTCAACACCCGCTTGGAGTGCTCCCATCTGGATTGTGCCAAAAAAAGCGGATGCATCAGGGAAAATTAAGTGGAGACTAGTAGTCGACTTTCGTAAACTTAACGTCAAAACCATAGACGACAAATATCCCATACCTAATATAACAGACATTCTAGATAAATTAGGCAAGTGCCAATACTTCACAACCCTAGATTTGGCTAGTGGATTTCATCAGGTGGAAATGGAACCGTCAGACGTCCATAAGACAGCATTTGATGTTGACCATGGCCATTACGAATTTCTTCGTATGCCTATGGGTTTAAAAAACTCCCCATCTACCCTCCAAAGGGTAATGGATAACGTGCTGAGAGATCTTCAGAATGTAATTTGTGTAGTCTATTTGGACGACATTTTAGTGTTCTCGATATCATTACAGGAACACACAATAAACTTAAAAAAGATATTCCATAGACTACGCGAATCAAATTTTAAAATTCAGATGCATAAATCTGAATTTTTAAAGCATGAAACCCCATACCTGGGACACGTTACAACCCCGCAAGGCGTGAAACCCAATCCAGATAAAATAAATGCAATTCTGAAATATCCCATTCCAAGGACCTCTAAACAAATCAAAGGTTTCTTAGGACTATTAGCGGAGATTTATACCAGATTTTGCTCGATTAACTAAACCCCTGACTAAATGCTTAAAAAAAGGCGCTAAGATCAACTTGACCTCCGAATACGTGAAATGCTTTGAAGACTGTAAAGTATTACTGACCAATGACCCCATATTACAGTATCCCGACTTCACAAAGGACTTTATACTAACCACAGACGCTTCTAACGTTGCCATTGGAGCTATTTTGTCACAAGGACCCATAGGTTCCGACCGACCCATTGCATACGCATCAAGAACTCTTAACGACAGTGAATTAAACTATTCCACTATAGAAAAGGAGCTCCTGGCCATAGTTTGGGCCACTAAATACTTTAGACATTATCTTTTACGAAAATTTAAAGTAGTAACAGACCATAAGCCTTTACTTTGGCTAATGAATTTAAGAGAATCGAACTCAAGGCTCACTAGATGGAAACTAAAGCTATCCGAATTTAATTTCACAGTTACATATAAGAAAGGCAAACATAATTGTAACGCAGATGCCCTTTCACGCATAGAAATTCATAATGAAGAAGCAGAATCTATTAAAGTCAACCTGTCTGACTCTCACAGCTCTTCTACTGTCACAGCACCTGACGACAGACCACTGATAAGCGCATCATCTACTGACACTGCACCTAGCTTAAGACCACAGTAGAGTACAGTAGTCCACTGCCTCATGATCCAACACAAGACAATCCGCTATACACAACCTCTACAATACATATATATACTTCCAAGAAACGAGGCCGCATTGCAAAACATAGAATTAAAAGACCTTTTAAAACTAATAACCCTAACGTATTACAGGATCCAAATAGGCCTGACATCCCTGGGCCAAGCACAAGACATCCGACTTGACAGTCTTCGTGACGGACCTGGAATATTACCCTTCGAATTAGGACCCACGAAGATCACTTCCCACTTCCATACATTCTTACAAGAAATTAACATAAATAATATACGCAATCATATCAATTCATTATACTCACAACTCGATAACTCCTCGAGCAAACTATCGAACCGAAATTTAACCCTGTTCAAATATTTGGGATATTTCCTCGCTTAGTGTGTTCTACCGTCTGTATCATGGCGAATGCTCTGAAGAATTGTTTGATCTTATCCCATCCTCTCCTTTCCATAACAGAACCACTGGGGGTTATTGTCACTCGCGTCCGTGGGCTTTACTCTAGTTCCCCTACACGTGACCCCTGGGTAGTGCTAAATGAGTGACACATCTTACTGGTGGTAGGCTTCGGCCGTGGCTAGTGACCACCCACCGGACAAAGCCGTGCCGCCAAACGGCTTGCCGTGTTCCGGCGCGATGTTCGGTGATGCCATTTAGGGAGACGGTCGGAATAGTTGCTGAATGCAACCGACCATGCTGGGAGAGAAATGCGGAAGCTAGCGCTGACGCAAAATCTCACCCAGTTGGTCCAGGTGGCAACAAGGGTCCCGGATGTTGACACGCACACAGCCAATTGCTTGGACCTTCTGTTGACAACTGATCCAGACCGCTACTCAGTGTCGGTTTCATCACCCTTGGGTAGCTCCGACCATTGTCTGGTGAAATCTGTATCTGCCTACTCACCGCCCGATCCCAGCCCTAGAGGCACCCGGCGGGTGTGGCGATACAAGTCAGCAGATTGGGATGAGATGCGAGCTTTCTTTGCATCTTATCCTTGGCGGCCCATTTGCTTCTCTTCTGAAGACCCTTCAGCTTGCGCGGATGCTGTGACGGATGTGCTGCGTCAAGGTATGGAATACTACATTCCATTCTCCGACGTAGCAATGTCAGGCGGAACTCGCCCATGGTTCGGGGCTGAGTGCGGACGCGCTGAAGCGCGGAAGCATGCGGCATACCTGGCATGGGTTGATGCTCGAAACCGCAAAGCAAAGGACTTGCGCCTAAAGAAGAGAGCATTTAACAAGGCTGCCAAATCATGCAAGAAGGCTCTACGGCAAGCTAGATTTGACCACATAAGCCAAATCGGGAAGAAACTAGCTTCGTACCCAGCGGGTAGTAAAGCGTTTTGGTCCCTGGCAAAATCAGTTGAATCGAACTTCCGTCGCCCCTCACTTCCTCCACTGCTGAGACCCGACGGGTCTTTGGCTCACTCTGCTGAAGAGAAAGCAAACTTGTTTGCTTCTCTTTTTGCCGAATCTTCGCGTTTAAATACTGCTGGCGAAGTACCTCCTAGTCTACCAGTTTGCGAGACACATATGTCAGAAATTCGCATTCGTCAGACTGAGGTAAGAAGAACGCTGCGTAATCTGGACGTGAATAAAGCCAACGGCCCAGATGGGATTCCAGCAATTGTACTGAAAACTTGTGCGCCTGAGCTCTCTCCTATTTTGACTCGCCTGTTTCGTCTCTCTCTGGTCACTGGACAAGTGCCTCAAGCCTGGAAGCAAGCTAACGTGCAACCTGTGCCCAAAAAAGGTAGTCGTGCTGAGCCTGCCAACTATAGGCCCATCTCGGTTACGTCCATACTTTGCAAAAGTATGGAACGTGTACTGAATGGCAGACTCATGGCATACCTAGAAGCGAATGACCTCCTAAGTGACCGACAATACGGATTTCGCCGAAACCGGTCAACTGGAGACCTTCTAGCGTATGCCACTCACATCTGGAGCGAGGCCGTCGAGAAGCATGGGGAAGCGCTTGCCGTTTCACTTGATATCTCGAAGGCCTTCGACAGAGTGTGGCATGATAGCCTCTTAAGCAAGCTTCCATCATATGGCTTGCCCACTGGGTTATGTGCTTGGATATCGGACTTCTTGAGGGAACGAATGATTCGAGTGGTCATTGATGGCTGCTCCTCCGATCTATTGGCTATCAATGCCGGGGTACCTCAGGGGTCCGTACTTTCTGCGACTCTATTCCTGCTGCACATCAATGATCTGCTTAAGCCCGGTACTTTTGGGTACGCTGATGACAGCACAGTGGTAGAAAGTTACATATCTAATGCACGAACCAGTGGAGTGCAAGTCCAGGCCCTCAGGGAGGCCTTGGTAGAACGCTTGAACTTGTCCTTAAAGGCAGTCTCCGATTGGGGCGATGCCAACCTGGTCAAGTTTAATGCCACTAAGACCCAGGCTTGTCTATTCTCTGCTAAACGGAGTCCCTTCGAACTGACTCCTACTTTCAGAGATGTGTCCGTACCGATAACTGACCACCTAGAGATTCTTGGTGTAACTTTGTCTCCAACTCTCAGTTTTGGCTCCTACATTGAGCATAAAGCTCAATTGGCTGCCAAAAAGCTGGCTATCCTTGCGAAGGTGAGACGGTACTTCACGCCGGGACAGCTCCTTGATCTGTATCAAGCGCAAGTCCGGTCGTGCATGGAGTACTGCTCTCATCTTTGGGATGGATCAGCCAAGTACCAGCTTGAGGCATTGGAGGCAATCGAGAGACGCGCCAAGAGACTCGTAGGCAACGATTCCATAGTCGAGGCAAGGCTGCAAAGACTTGAACACAGACGTAAAGTTGCTAGTTTATCGGTATTTTACCGGATACATTTCGGCGAGTGTGCCTTGGAATTACATAATTTAATTCCCCCAACCCCTTTCCATCATCGGACGACAAGAGACTCGGCGAAGCGTCATCGATACATGGTTGATATGGCGCTCGAAGCGTTTTGCTAGTACATTTATCATGCGCACCGCTAGAGAGTGGAACTCTTTGCCGGAGTCTATATTTCCCGAAAATTATAACTTGGGTATCTTCAAGTCAAGAGTGAATAGGTATCTTCTAGGCAAGCGTGCTCCACCGTAGACCACATCATCACTTTCCATCAGGCGAGATAGTGGTCAAACGCAAGCCTATTTCGATTAAAAAAAAAAAAAAAAAAAAACCACGCGTACTGGCTTGCGGAGCCACAGCTTCGTGGTGTCTACTACCCCGGCCCGAACCAAGAGGTTCGCAAATTCGTATTTTTGCCGCACCATCAAGCTGTGGAACAGTTTGCCAGCTACCGTGTTCCCTCCCTCCTATGATCCTGGGTCCTTTAGGCGTAATGTGAAGAAGCTAAACAGCAGGCCAGCATGATTGTGTTGAGTAGCGGGGGATAGACTCTCTCTCGCTACTTGATACTCTATCTGGACGGCACTGCGCTTACCATCAGGTGCAGTGTGGTCACTTTGCCGCGCCAGAATAAAAAAAAAAAAAAATAATAAAAAAAAAATACCAAACCACACATTTATTTAAACTTAATAAGCTATCTCGCCAACTTGACTCTTTGGAACCAGCACGAATTAAGAGGGGACTAATAAATCCTCTCGGAACCTTTATAAAAAGCATAACGGGTAACCTTGATCACGATGACGCATTAACATTTGAACACTCTCTTAAAATTTTACAGAATAAAGACCTTAAACTATCAAAATCCTACAATACACATATAAGCTTATTTAAGGAAATGACCATAAAGCAATCCCAAGTTCTTAGTAATTTAACTATGAATCAACAGAAAATAATCAAGGCATTGAATTATGTTATAAATTTTACAAGTACGGGCAACGATCGAATCCCATTTTACGCTCAACTATCTCAGCTGTTTCTTATTATAAGCGAAAATGTCGAAGATCTGTCTGATGAAATTATTAGATTAGAAAACATATTAGCCTTTAGCATTAGTAGCACCATGCACCATTCTATTTTAGATGTAAGTGAAATAAAAAGTATGATACGCACATTACAGAATATCTATGCACAAATCAAATTTTAGACTTAGACATAAGGTATTATTATAATATGATTAGAATGGGCACTTACTTTATAGATTCAAAAATCGTAGTAGTCTTAAAATTTCCCATCACTTCTCCGTCTACATATAATTTATACAGACTTTGTCCCGTTCCCAATAAAAATCACAACGTTATTCTATCCCCATTCCCATATATGGCAACCAATCTTAATGAATATGTGTATATAGAGGCGGAATGCCCGAAGATAGATACATGGTATCTATGCGAAGAGAAAGTAAATCATGAAATGAGGACTCAAAGAGATTGCGTCCACCGCCTAATCATTTTTTTTTTTTATTCTGGCGCGGCAAAGTGACCACACTGCACCTGATGGTAAGCGCAGTGCCGTCCAGATAGAGAATCAAGTAGCGAGAGACAGTCTATCCCCCGCTACTCAACACAATCATGCCGGCCTGCTGTTTAGCTTCTTCACATTACGCCTAAAGGACCCAGGATCATAGGAAGGAGGGAACACGGTAGCTGGCAAACTGTTCCACAGCTTGATGGTGCGGCAAAATACGAGTTTGCCAACTCTTGGTTCGGGCCGGGGTAGTAGACACCACGAAGACGTGGCTCCGCAAGCCAGTACGCGTGGTTCTGGTATGGAAGGGAGAGGATGGGATAAGATCAAAATATTCTTCAGAGCATTCACCATGATACAGACGGTAGAACACGCTAAGCGAGGAAATATCCCTACGCAGCTGTAGCGGCTCCAGGCTGTTACTCACGTCTGCATCATTCACAATGCGGATGGCCCGCCGCTGCAACCCATCCAAGGCATCGAGAAGGTACCTTGCGGAACCGTCCCAGAGGTGCGAGCAGTATTCCATTCCCGGCCGCACCTGCGCTTTATATAAGCGGTAGAGCTGACCAGGCGTGAAAAACCGCCGCACCCTGTTCAGGATTCCGACCCTTTTTTTTTTTTTTTTTTTGTCGCGGGGAAAGCGTTTTATTACTACCGCCCGCTCCGGGGGGAAGCGGAATAAGAATAAAACGGTTATGCTGGACTAGCCGGTCTTACGACCCAGCATCCCCCTCGCCCGGATGATGGCTATCCGGGCAGCCGCTGGGCCGAGTCCCTACCCCCTATGTACACCCCACCCGACACTACCAGCTAAAATCCCGCGGTGGTCTTCTTCGGCGCTTACGCAGCGATCCCGGGGTATTCTAAGGAGTGCTAGAATTGCTGCCGGAACCGCCCCTGCGCGGTGCTGCGTAGCAGCCCATCTCCATGGGAGGGCTTAGGAGCCCCCGCGCACCGAACAACGACAGCGAACGAGGCCTTACCACACGCGCTGCCGTCCATCTCGGGGTCGCACGATGCTCCGAAACTGGGAGTGCATCGATTCGGGCTGACAGCCCCCCGCTGCGAGCCCGCAACCCCCGATGGCCCCAATTAGTCGCCTCGTACGACAGGCAGGGGTTACCGTGGTGGAATTCAAACGCCCCCGTTCCACAGGGCGGGAGACGCCGGTCAGTCGTCCACCCGGCGCCTCCTACGTCTTCTCTGGCGGCGGGAGGGATCACTTCGTTCCCGATCCCTCTCGGCACTCTCCTTCTGCGAGATGACGCTCTCGCAGAAGTGGGCCACCGCACGCCAGGACCTCCGGCTGGCGACCATGGACGACACCACGGCCGGCAGCGAGAGGTCTCCTCCGACGACTGCTCTGAGAGCGCTGCGCTCTTCGTCCCAGGCTGGGCACTCCTCTACAGTGTGTTGGGCCGTATCACGCGGACAGTTGTCACAATGGTGACACACGGCCGACCCTTCTGCGCCGGCTATGCGACACAGGTACTCGCCAAAACAACCATGGCCCGTGAGCACCTGTGTCAGCCGGAACGTCGCCGCGCCGTGGCGCCTGTCCAACCATTGGCTAAAGACAGGACGCACTGCCGCTACGACCCGCTGACCCGAGATCGGGTTCTCCAGCCTGAGACGCCACTCCTCCACGGCGGCTCTGCGGAGGGAGCCACGGATGGCCTCCACCTCTCTCAGGGCCGGTCTCTCCCCGCGCCTGAACGCCTCCTCCCGCCAGTGAAATGCGGCGGAGAGAGCCCGAGCGTCCAGGTCCCACGGTATGAAACCGGCCAAAACGCAAGCCGCCTCGAATGATACCGTGCGGTAGCCCCTGATCGCACGCTGCGCCACTGAACGCTGTGGCTTACGCAGCAGAGCAACGCACCGGTCGCTCAGGGACTCGGCCCAGACGGGACTACCGTACAGGGCCATGGACCGCACGACTCCGGCGTACAGCCTTCGGCAAGGGATGCCAGGACCTTCCAGATTGGGCAGCAGGGTTCCAAGGGCACCTGCTACCCGACACAATTTACTACCTAGCTTTTCAAAGTGGGCGCGGAATTCCCACCGGCTATCGAGAACTAAACCCAAATATTTCATCGTTTTGCCGACGGGAATCCGCACCCCATTCACCACGATGTGGGCACCGGCCGGTGGCCCCTTCCGAGGCCCGTGGAAACAAAGGGCCTCGGTCTTCTCAAGGGCCACCTTCAGACCGAGTCGCTGAATACGGCCAACGACGTGGCCGGTACCCACCGCCGCCTTAATTGCGGCATCCTGGAAGGTCCTAGCCGACGCAGTAACTAGCGTGTCATCGGCGTAACATGTGACGCCGACGCCCCAGAGGTTGGCACCACGGAGCACCCAATCATATCCGATGTTCCACAGGAGTGGGCCCAAGACTGAGCCCTGTGGAACACCGCACACCATCGCTCTCCGGTGCCACCCATTGACGCCCGGATACACCACGTACCTCTCTGACAAGTACGCGTGCACCAGACGCCGAAGATAAGGTGGCACCACGTGGTACCGCAGTGCCTCGTGAATACAGGCCCAGGGCAGCGAATTAAAGGCATTAGCAATGTCTAACGACACTGCTATAACAACTTTGCCCCGGGCCCCTGCTTCTTCCGCCTGTTCCTTCACCCGCAGAATCGCGTGGACGGTGGATCGGCCTCTTCGAAATCCGAACTGACAGTCGGCCAGGTCCGGACCGACCCTCTCGAGATGCTCGACGAGGCGAGCATGGATAATTCGCTCGAAGAGTTTGGCGACCTCGTCGAGCAGCACAATGGGCCGGTAGGCCGACGGCGACTCTGCGGGCCTTCCATCCTTCTTGAGCAGGACGAGCTTCCCGGTTTTCCAGCGCGTCGGGAAGACGCCCTGCTCCAAACAGGCGGAGAAAAGGTTGCGGAGCCTCGGCCCCAAGTGCTCGACGGCTAGCACCCAGATCTTGGCGGGGATGCCATCGAGACCCGGGGCGGTGTTTTTGCCCCGCAACCGCGACACTGCCGCCCGCAACTCAGCGGGCGAAACCTCTAGGATATCCCTTGCCGAACTCGACGATGGCGCCGACTCGCGGGGCGCCATCGGTGGAGGAGTGGACTCCACGGTGGCCGGAAACAAGGCCGCGACGACTTCGGCCAGAAGTTCTGGCCGGAGACTCTGCGACAGCGGGGGCGCCGCTGGGCGAAGCTTGTTCATCACCAAGCGATAGGGGCGCCCCCACGGGTTACTGTCGAGAGTCGAAATGAACTCCTTCCTCGCCGCGACCTTGGCTCTCTTAATGGCCACCTGCAGCGCTCTCTTCGCCTCCTTATAGAGGCCGTAGAGATGCCGCTCCTGGTTAGCGTGCTCCTCGCCCCGGAGACGCCGGCGACGGTGCCTGGCGTACTGGCGGCGCGCCGAAACACAGGCAATGCGCAACGACGCCAGCTCCTGCGACCACCAGTACACCTGGCGTCGGGGCGGGAGACGTCGGACTCGGGGCATGGCGGCGTCACAAATGTCCGTCACCGATACCCCGAACCATTCCGTCTCCAACTCGACCTGCACCGGCCCATCCGGTGCAGGGAGCCACGATATAACCAGAGCGGCAAGCTCTAGGGCCTCAATATCGAGGCGCTTTAATGCCCACCGCGGGCCGTCCTGATGCGGGGCGCTCGGTCTACCACCGGACTGGAAACCGGCTGACGCGGAGACGTCGAACCTAATATAACGATGGTCCGACAACGTCTCCACGCCCACCAAAACCTTCCAGCCCCGGACACGGCGTGCGACGGCTGGACTCGCAAAAGAAAGATCGACTATTGAGCCGCCGTTGTGCCGCACACACGTGTCCACCGACCCCCTATTCAAGACGGCCAGACCAGCCGAGATCGCCCAATCCTCCAGGACCTCACCACGGACATCGGTCGCCGACGAACCCCACGCCAGGGACTTGGCGTTGAAGTCGCCGGCGACAACTGCCGGGTGAGGTTGGCCTTGCGCCACCAGGGCCCCCAACTGAATGAGAAAAGTTTCGAACTCAGCGAGGGGTCTGTTGGGAGAGAAATAAACTCCGACTACCCAAATATCTCCCAACAGAGCCGCGACGCATCCCCGGCCCTTCGCTACTTTTTCGAAGGGCGGGGAGCCAGCGGCACCCTGGGTGATGATGGCCACCGAGCTGTTGACGTCCCCCGCCCAGTTATCACGCGGGGGGATGAAATATGGCTCGGCGACCACGGCCACTTGCACCGACCATTGCGCCATGCTCTGGGTTAAAAGATCCTGAGCACGGGCACAGTGGTTGATGTTCGCCTGGAGGAACTTAAACGCCATTATTAGGCGATCTCCATTTCCACAACCTCAGCCTGCGGTGGGCTCTCCAGCTGCGGCTGGGCCGTGGCCCCAGTGGCAGCTGGATTTACTCTTCGGGACGGCCGACGCCGATTCTTCCGGGAGGAGGCGGGACACGCCTTCCCCCCAGCCTGGTGACCGGCGGGCTTCCCTGCTGCTGCGCAAATCGCGCAACTCGGCGCAGCCTCACATTGCCGGGCTTTGTGACCCGGCTGGCAACAACGGTAGCAGAGGCCGCTACGGTCCACCGCACAGTCACACTGCTCCCTCACGTGCCCCGACTCAAGGCAGCGGAAGCACCGAAGCGGACGCGGCTCGAGCACAGAAACTCGAGCCGCAACCCAACCTATTAAAATGCGTCCGGCGCCTCTGACTTTTTGGGCTGCCTTTACAGGTAACTTTGCCCATACCGTGCCCAGGCCTGAACGGTCGGGGCGGATTTCTCCGACCTTAACTGAATCGGCCCCACACTCACCGGCCTTAGAGAGGGCCGCTAAAACTGCTGCACGGGGTGGCCGTGTAGTCCAATCCCGAAATGCGAATTTCTGCACACTTTGTGGGCCGAGTCACA
This sequence comes from Laothoe populi, assembly GCA_905220505.1. Lineage (NCBI taxonomy): Eukaryota > Metazoa > Arthropoda > Insecta > Lepidoptera > Sphingidae > Laothoe > Laothoe populi. The sequence goes on along the minus strand of HG992162.1, from coordinate 1,038,916 downwards.
CGGATGTACTCGGACCCTGCGAAGCACTCCCTTAACCTAGCGGCCAGGGAGTCAGCCCTCTCCTCGCTGTTGGCCCCGGGCACCTCATACATCGGGGCACCCGTGGCCGCAAACTTTGGCCTCAACCTTTGTATGTTCAGGCCGGTGAGTTCCACCTTCTGCTGAGCCTCGGTAAGCGCTTGGGCGTATGTTACACCCTTTTCCACTGCCGCCGGCGTCAACGAGATAATGACTGCCGCGGAACGCGGCGGCCAGAGCTTCGGCTCGGTCCTGCGCGGCTGCTGCTGTTGGATTACAGCCGGCGCCGCGCCGGACGATGCCTTCTTTGTTTTCTTGGCCGCCACCACATTCCACGGCGTGTCAAGGGACACCGGGGCAGGCGGCAGCGGACGGGGCTCAACAACTGGGGGGGCCTGAGGTACCCCTTTCTTGTTTCCCCCCTTCTTATTTCCTCCCTTCTTTTTGGCAGGCACTTTTTCCAGACTTGATGGCCCAGCGACAACCGGTGCCTGCAAACCGGATGGCCCAGCTATTGGCATCAAAATGGTCGAGGGACTAGTAATTGGGGCGACAGTTGAGGGAACCGGAGGCAGAACTCCTTTCCCTTTCCCCTTTCCCTTCCCCTTTCCTTTCCCTTTACCTTCAGCTGCCTTGGACAGGCTTGGTGCTGACGGTTCAGACTCCATTGGCTCAGCGTTGGCCCTCAACTCGTGAGCCAACGATGGCCTCTTAGCCGGTCCTTGTATGTTCGACTCGATCCTCGCTATTAATCGAGCCTCGAGCCGCTCCATTGCCTCCTTCGTGGGCTGCGCGCTCCTATCTGCCTCCAAAAGGTCAAGGCGGCGGCGAAGAGAAGCATTTTCCTCTGCTTGAATCTTCTTGTGCGCCTCGTGTTGTTGGCACAGATCCCGCCACTTTTTGGCCTCTTCTTGGAGGCGCACAATCGCAGAGGACTCGGGCTGAGCCACGAATCTCTGGATAATATCCATTGCCACCTTTAGGGACCTTTGGTATGTCCCTTTCAGGTGGCCAGATTTGGTGGACACCATATTGATTATACGGCCGCACTCCTTCAAGTCTTCCAGGAGCACGACCCTATCCTCCTCAAGTCTCTCCACACGCTGGATCTTTGGCGGCGGAGGGGGTGGAGTCTTCATGAAAGAATTCAGTCTTTCCTCCATTTCTTCTTCGTCCTTCCGCCGGGCGGCCTCACGCCTTTGGGCTTCCAACTCACGTTGGGCCTTTCGCATGCCCACGTATCTGCCCGTTGAAGGCGGACGAACTTGTCCCATGGCAGTAGAGTGGGCTTGGGCTTCCATCCCACTGTCCGACTCGCTTGACAGTGCAGAGCGGGAGCGGACAGAGTCCGTCTCACTCCCCTGCCACATGCGACCTCTCTTTGCGCTCGACGAGGCGCGACTACTCCTCCTAGTCTCCAATTCGCGAGCCGGAGTTGCTACAAACTTCTCAACAGCTACGCTCTCCATAGGCGTCTCACCTACGGTCTCCATCAAATTTTCGTTTTCAGGCTTGCGCCCGTCAACCACCGCCTCTCCGGACCCGGAATCGGGCAACTGAGAAGGCAACTTCGTCAAAAGGATAATTGGTTTTTTAAAAAGTTCCATGATTAGTCCCACGAGTATGGGGGAAATAAACCGTCCACCCAGCCAGAGCCCCCTGTAGCTGGGTAAGCCTTTAAGTACACGGACGAGGCACAGGCATGTACCCCTCCGGCGTGGTTCGCACTAGCGACCGAACTACCCATCGGCCATGCATCCCCTCACGGTGCGCCGCCGCTTGGGATTCGGGGTAACTTTTTATAGAGGTTTTCTCCCTCGCAGTCCAGGCGGTGAAGCCAAGACCCTCGGTCCGATCGGAGCGCGAGACGTGACCACAGACCTCCATATGACCGGATTACGATATACGACGGTGACAGCAAGAGAGAACTTCCCCCCTACTGCCCGCTCGGCGGCGGAGTGAGCGCACACCGAGCCCGCCGACACCCCCAGGACAGAACCCGAGGGTAACCAAAAGGTGCCACTCTCCAAACACAATGACAGCCGCCACAACAGGTGACGACTGTCAAACACCTTCCGTCAGGATATTAGCCGTCGGTCAACGTGACCGCCGTTGCCCAGGGTGCACCACGAGGAGGTTTCCTGACTCCGCACCCCACGGCCAAACATCCTACCCCAACTCTAGCCCCCCGACGATAACCGGACATACACTGGCTGATCCCGGAACGCGACACACTTGCGTGTGCCACTATGGCGGGTTTTTCGCCCTGTGTACGGTGGTCGCTATCCGGGCGGATACGAATATCCTACCACCAGCAAATTTCACAGGAGATAGATGAAACGTGTCACCCCACGCCTATCTCTCTGTACAAGGAGGCTCTAATCGAGCTAGATAACCAACATTATATTATATCATTCCCAAGACCTACTAAAGTTCAAACATTATGTAGTCAAGAACAACATCAATTCATGGAAGGCAGTTTCCTAGCCACTATTCCACAAAACTGCAAGATTAGAACTTCTGAGTTCACCTTGGCTAATATTAATAACCAGCTGCGTGGGAAACCAATGAAAATAATGTCGCTTCCAGATGTACCGATTTCCCAGAATAATGGACCCCGATATAATCTTACAACAATCGATTTGAACAAATTACATGACATACAGAATCAAATTTCCATGGAAGTTCCAGTGATGCCAGATGCTATTGACTCATCAAGCATTCATCACATTACAATTCCAATATACACTTTTGTAATACTAAGCATCATATTAGGTTACATTTTACATTCGCAGAAGATATATGAAACCAGAAACCGCACCACATACTAACGACGAAAATGTTCCCACAACCACCACCGAGATACCACTCCAAGATAGAAGAACCGCAACATTTGCATTAAACATTGGCAAATAGTTGTCAGTCTAGGAGGGGAGGTGTTACGAGTAGCCACTGGTGAAAGACCTTAAAGTTCCCACGGATCTGCACCATCAGCAGAATCCTGAATTATGAATCACCTTGATGACCACCCGCAACGTGGGACCGCCACTGCTTGACAGCAACGCTTTCACTCTTCGATCGTCGTCGAGGGAAGACGCGACAATCAGATTTATAAGTGCCGATTCATTGTACCTAGTTAAGTTATACTAAATATACATTTGTCAAATTTAATTGCGTTTTTAAAAACCTCCTTCCGAAGGCGACTAACGTAATTAACGCTCGTCGACTTTAAAGTTTTAAAAGTGTAAATACGTCAAAAATTAGGACAAACTTATGTGGAAACAGTGTAGAACAGTGGAAACCCTAATTACGAGTGTTATCAACCTAAAATAACTGCATAAACTAAGTGAAATCTAACAAAATAAAGTGAGGGAAGTGATGAATGACAATGACATTTTCGAAAAAACATTAGCCGGTTGTGTTCTGAAAACCATGTGAACATTGATTTTAACTATAGTATTAACAAAGAAATAGACTTTCCGTTTGAAAACACACAGAAAAATCTGAAAAAGTGCAAACATAACCTACAAAACCAAACTATAGTCACTCATAGCAAAATCGATGATTATCTTAGCGGGTGGTGACATCTAGCGAACTAATTAAACAGTAGCAAAAAGAGCGACATCTATCACAGCTCAGAGAAACTACCAACGAAGCATACTTACAGAACGAGACGCACTAGTGCACATAGTACAACACCCATCCAATAGAGGGCACCACAGATCTTTGGCATACAGTACGGCGTTAATTTAACAGAGGGCACCACTATGTCGGAAATAGAAAAACTTTTAAAAGAATTAAGATTAGATATCAAACGAGACACCGAAAAATCCCTGCTGAATTTAGAGACAAGTATCACGAGCAAAATAAATGATAAAATAGACCAAAACTTTAACCTATTACAAGGGGAACTTGAACAAATCAAGGAAACTAACTCCAATCAAGACAAAAGAATTAGCGCCATAGAAAAACATATTAGGCAAAGAAATATCATATTCTTTGGTGTAGAAGAAGGCGAAAAATCATATCAGGAGTTGGAAGAAACCGTGCTACAAACTATTCAAGATGAGTTAAAACTAAATTGTGACTTAAAAGAATTAGAGATGGTCCGCAGAATGGGAAAATATCTAAAAGGTAAAGTGAGACCTATCGTCATAACTTTTACAACATATGGCAGAAAGATCTCAATTTTGAAAAACAAGAATAATATACAAACGAAAACTATTTACATGAAAGAGGATTTCCCACCGCAAATCCTAGAAATGCGGAAACAGACAAGAACAGCTGAAAAAAGAAGAGGAAGCCGGAAAAATTGCTTACCTGCGATACGACAAACTTATAGTTCGAGAACCACACAATGAAGAAACCAGTGAAACAGAAAAAGGAAAGACAAACAAAACCGGAACAGAAAAAACTAGGAAAAAGAGAGAGCTAGAAATAACCCCTCCCCACCAGATACCAAGCTCAAACAGAAATTCCGCACAACAACAATCAAGAAAAAAGAACAAAACTCAAATAAATAAAATGGGAAAAAATCAGAGCTCTATGGAAAATTTCTTCACTAAACCAAACGTCAGTACAACTAAAAAAACAGGAGATGGGGAAATTCTCTATTCTTCACACGACTCAGATGAATAGCAATTAAGACCGTCACTCCAGAAAAACGGAAACACTGCACCCTCTAAAATAAAAAACAAACCAAATATTTTAAAGAATAACACGAAACCTACACATCCTCCCCCAGAACGGCTTGTCACCGCAGGGGTAGTAGATGACCACCCTCCAAACCTAAAAAAATACTACATATCTACATTCAATCTCAAATCATTAGCAAATGAAGCAAGACTAGTCGAATTGGAATACGCGATACCGCAAATTAATTGGGACATTATAGGTATAGCTGAAGTGAGAAGACAAGGTTATAAAATTGAAGACAGAGGGAGATATCTCCTATACTATTATGGGGAAACAAAAGGAGCAAAAGGAGTTGGATTCCTAGTAAAAAAACAATACAATACTGAAGTACAAGATTTCATCCCGATATCCGAGAGAGCTGCTGTACTACAAGTATGTATAAATGGAAAGAAATTCTCTATAATCCAAGCTTATGCTCCTACTAAAAGAGCCACTGAAGAAGAAATAAAAAACTTCTACGCCGACCTTGACAGAGCTATGAATAAATGCACAAGAAATATAATGGTTTCTTATATTTACGCGAATTTTACGGATTATATCGCGGTTTATTTTACTTTTTTAACCCGACGTTTCGAAGGCTTTACAGCCTTCGTGGTCACGGGGCAGACTAAGTTGTATGTCGTCACGAAAGTACAGTGCAATGTTTCTACCCTCCATATAGTTGATATTTAATTTTTATTTGTTGTAGTCCGATCTACGCAGAAGGAGCTCACAATGTCTTGAGGTCTGGCAGTTGGTCTTTTGGGTTCCGATTTAATTAAATGTATAATTGGATCCCAGGCTGGTGCTAGCTTCCAACCATCTTCTCTATTGAAATTTGGATGTTTTTTAATTTCAATAGCCTCGCGGATCATCCTGGGCAGGAATCGGTGTTCTTTGGCAAGGATTTGTGGCTTGTCAAATCGAAGATAATGCTTGGAGCCTTCCTCTGAATGTTCAGCAACTGCAGACTTCGTAGAGCGTCGGTGTTTTACGTCAGCTATGTGTTCTTTTACGCGGGTCCCTATATTTCTTTTTGTTTGACCAATATAAGAGAGTCCACAGTCACAATCTATTTTATAGATGCCCGGTTCTTGTAGAGGTATATGACACTTAACAGGTGGTAAGAATTGACTTATCTTCTTGTGCGGCTTATAATAGGTTTTAATAGAAGCACGCTTCAGTACATAGCCAATCTTGTCAGTGACGCCTCTGATGTAAGGTAAAGTGACCGGGACACGCTCGACTGTGGCTGGTTTCACTCGGTTTCTGTGATGACGGCGAGGAATTTGGAGCTTGTTGTCATGCAGTACTCGCTTGACATGTTGCAGCTCAGCGGCCAGATGTTTCTCATCACAGATTCCTTGTGCTCTCTGAAACAAAGATTTACCCACGGTAGCTAACTGTTTTGGATGGTGGTGAGATTCACCATTAAGGTATTTATCAGTATGGGTCTTTTTTCTATATACAGTGTGGCTTAAAGACTGATCAGGATTACGGATAACTAAGACATCTAAAAATGCAAGAGAATTATTTTGTTCTAACTCCATAGTAAATTGAATTTTATTATTAATGGAGTTAAGGTGGTCTAAAAATGCAGTTACTTTTTTTAGATGTCTTAGTTATCCGTAATCCTGATCAGTCTTTAAGCCACACTGTATATAGAAAAAAGACCCATACTGATAAATACCTTAATGGTGAATCTCACCACCATCCAAAACAGTTAGCTACCGTGGGTAAATCTTTGTTTCAGAGAGCACAAGGAATCTGTGATGAGAAACATCTGGCCGCTGAGCTGCAACATGTCAAGCGAGTACTGCATGACAACAAGCTCCAAATTCCTCGCCGTCATCACAGAAACCGAGTGAAACCAGCCACAGTCGAGCGTGTCCCGGTCACTTTACCTTACATCAGAGGCGTCACTGACAAGATTGGCTATGTACTGAAGCGTGCTTCTATTAAAACCTATTATAAGCCGCACAAGAAGATAAGTCAATTCTTACCACCTGTTAAGTGTCATATACCTCTACAAGAACCGGGCATCTATAAAATAGATTGTGACTGTGGACTCTCTTATATTGGTCAAACAAAAAGAAATATAGGGACCCGCGTAAAAGAACACATAGCTGACGTAAAACACCGATGCTCTACGAAGTCTGCAGTTGCTGAACATTCAGAGGAAGGCTCCAAGCATTATCTTCGATTTGACAAGCCACAAATCCTTGCCAAAGAACACCGATTCCTGCCCAGGATGATCCGCGAGGCTATTGAAATTAAAAAACATCCAAATTTCAATAGAGAAGATGGTTGGAAGCTAGCACCAGCCTGGGATCCAATTATACATTTAATTAAATCGGAACCCAAAAGACCAACTGCCAGACCTCAAGACATTGTGAGCTCCTTCTGCGTAGATCGGACTACAACAAATAAAAATTAAATATCAACTATATGGAGGGTAGAAACATTGCACTATACTTTCGTGACGACATACAACTTAGTCTGCCCCGTGACCACGAAGGCTGTAAAGCCTTCGAAACGTCGGGTTAAAAAAGTAAAATAAACCGCGATATAATCCGTAAAATTCGTTTTATTTCAATGTATAATATTCGCGTAAATATAAGAAACCATTATGTAAACCAGTACGGACTGGAAATTGCAAATAAAATACGCCGGTTAGAGAATCTGAAAACCAAGCGTGCAAGATACGTTACATCATTAAATTTCTTGAAGAGATGCCGTGATCATAATCTCATCCCTAACTGTGTCAAGATATCACCCAAGAAAGACATCCGAGGGAGCGCTAAGATTCTAAACCAGGCGAGTATAAAATTGTTGCGTGCTACACTTCAACAAACAAGATCGGACCTCAGTCACTTAGATAAATGTGTTGAGACTTTGTCCAGTGAGTTAAAGACAGAAATAACAGCATTTGATTTTAAAAATTGCATTACAACTCTAAATAAACGGGAAACATCTAAATATGATGAATGCAAAAATAAGCTTAAACAAAAATATGAAAAATTAAACTGTCATGACGTATAGACACGCCGGCGGCGCGTACACTAGCAACACTCGCCGTTCTTGCATGCAATTTTTAACTTTAATGCTATGGAAATAAAAGCTTGTTGCTTTACTCCCGACTTTTTTTTTAATATCCTTCCTGACTGGAGGGGTTAAATATCAAAGTCCAATGCCAAACAGCTTTGTAATACCGTAAGCAGAAACGGAACGCAAAATAACACAGACAACTGTCACTCGTGCGCTGACCAATCACGCGCAGTTGTCAATCTGTCAAATAAACCACTGGACGAAAACATTAAGAGAGTTTTATCAAAGGGTTTAAATTTTGCCATAACACCACGAAGGATACTGTATGAGGACATTATTTGTAACGTTGAGAACAGTCTCTTCAAAAATGGTTTAAAGAAGGAAGACTCGGAGGCAATACGTCAAGACGTTTCGTCTATATTACGTCAAAAGAAAATGCCGAAACTAAATCTTCCAAAACTTGAATATATCGCTTTAAAGAACTTGCGGTCAATGAAGGACTTAAATATTCTCCGTGCAGATAAAGGAAATGCGACGGTAGTAATGGATGCGTCAGATTATAACTGCAAAATCGAACAACTTTTGTCGGACGAGAGTACTTACAAAAAGGTGAAAACAGACCCCACTAATAAAGTTTTAAAGGCTACCAGCTCTTTAATAAGTAAGTACTCTAACACATTAAATCTGGATGTATCCTTACTCATTCCATCGAGTGCAAAACCACCTAAACTGTATGGGTTACCAAAAATACACAAGGCTAATGCTCCGCTACGTCCCATAGTGAGTCAGATCGACACACCAACCTATAGATTGGCTCAGCACGTAGCCAAAGTGCTTTCACCACTTAGAAGAAACACCAGAGCATCTGTGAAGGATTCATACCAATTTTTCAGTGACATTAAACACCTACAATTAGCTGACAATGAAACCTTGGTAAGTTTTGAAGTCCAGTCACTGTTCACAAGTTTACCCGTACAAGACTGCATCAAAATTGTCTCTAAGAAGTTGGCCGAGAATAGCTTGCCCCTAGCATATGCAGAACTACTCAACCATTGCCTTACATCTGGCTACATGTTGTGGAATAGTCAATTCTACATGCAAGTGGATGGGGTAGCTATGGGCTCACCCGTGTCTCCAGTAGTCGCCGATATCTTCATGGAGGACTTTGAGGAGATAGCCCTAAGCACAGCCCCTGTTCCAGTAAGATTTTACAAGCGGTATGTAGATGACACATTCACAATTTTACCATCTGACAAAGTAACTGCATTTTTAGACCACCTTAACTCCATTAATAATAAAATTCAATTTACTATGGAGTTAGAACAAAATAATTCTCTTGCATTTTTAGATGTCTTAGTTATCCGTAATCCTGATCAGTCTTTAAGCCACACTGTATATAGAAAAAAGACCCATACTGATAAATACCTTAATGGTGAATCTCACCACCATCCAAAACAGTTAGCTACCGTGGGTAAATCTTTGTTTCAGAGAGCACAAGGAATCTGTGATGAGAAACATCTGGCCGCTGAGCTGCAACATGTCAAGCGAGTACTGCATGACAACAAGCTCCAAATTCCTCGCCGTCATCACAGAAACCGAGTGAAACCAGCCACAGTCGAGCGTGTCCCGGTCACTTTACCTTACATCAGAGGCGTCACTGACAAGATTGGCTATGTACTGAAGCGTGCTTCTATTAAAACCTATTATAAGCCGCACAAGAAGATAAGTCAATTCTTACCACCTGTTAAGTGTCATATACCTCTACAAGAACCGGGCATCTATAAAATAGATTGTGACTGTGGACTCTCTTATATTGGTCAAACAAAAAGAAATATAGGGACCCGCGTAAAAGAACACATAGCTGACGTAAAACACCGACGCTCTACGAAGTCTGCAGTTGCTGAACATTCAGAGGAAGGCTCCAAGCATTATCTTCGATTTGACAAGCCACAAATCCTTGCCAAAGAACACCGATTCCTGCCCAGGATGATCCGCGAGGCTATTGAAATTAAAAAACATCCAAATTTCAATAGAGAAGATGGTTGGAAGCTAGCACCAGCCTGGGATCCAATTATACATTTAATTAAATCGGAACCCAAAAGACCAACTGCCAGACCTCAAGACATTGTGAGCTCCTTCTGCGTAGATCGGACTACAACAAATAAAAATTAAATATCAACTATATGGAGGGTAGAAACATTGCACTGTACTTTCGTGACGACATACAACTTAGTCTGCCCCGTGACCACGAAGGCTGTAAAGCCTTCGAAACGTCGGGTTAAAAAAGTAAAATAAACCGCGATATAATCCGTAAAATTCGTTTTATTTCAAAGAAATATAATCTTCCTTGGAGACATGAACGCAAAAATAGGATACCCAAAAGAAAATGAAGAATTAGTATTGGGAAGGTATGGCTACGGGAAAAGGAACAACAGAGGAGAATTGTTCATAAAATTCTGCCTTCAATACAATCTAAAAATTTCTAATACAATTTTCAACAAATCTGTTAAGCTTCGTTGGACCTGGAGAACACCTGACGAAAAATCTAAGAACGAAATCGACTTTATAGCTACCAATGTCACAAAAATGATACAAAACGTAAATGTGATGAGCAATCTGCAACACTTTAGCGACCATAGAATGCTTAGAATTACCCTGAAAATCGAAGAAAACAAAAAATCTCGAGCCCAATACCGAGGAAAAACATATACTGAAAAGAAAATTGAAAATGAAGACCTATTATCCTTGTCCGACTGCGAAAACGACAGCGTACACCAATTCAACAAGAAAATAGAGACATATGTACTACAAGGCTACAAAAAAAGAATTGAAGACATCACTGAAAAAAGAAATAAAGAAATTATAACAGAAGAAATAGAAACTTTGAAAAACGAAAAACACATATTAAAAAACAAGAGAAACAAAACAAGGCATGAAAAGAAAAGACTGAGTAAACTATACAGGACAATACATAAAAAAATAAAACAAAACATTAAAAAGAGAAGACTCGATATAATAAGCAAATTTATAGAAGAAACAGGCGGAATAAAAAAGGCGTATAAAAAGTTAGAAACTACCAAACATGTCATGACACAACTCCAAAATGCCTCAGGAAACACCGTGACACACAGGAAAGACCTAATGGCGATAGCCACACAGTTTTACAAAAACCTCTACACATGTGCAAATAAAAGTCATGAGAAACCACTATCTAAAAATTACGAACCAGTCTAGGAAATAGTACCATCTTTTTTAGAAAGCGAGATAGAGCTATCCATACTAAAACTTAAAACAGGAAAGAGCTGCCTGTATAAATTATTTGCATCGACCCTACTAAGACGTGTAACAACGAAAATTGACGAGAACCAGCCTATAGAGCAAGCGGGATTCATGAAAAATTTCTCTACCAATGACCATATACACTCACTGAAAATTATAATCGAACGGTACATGGAATAAGGGGTGGGGGTGTAAGGGGGGCAAATTACATCTCATGCTCCCAACTGCCAACCCTACCTGCTCGTGGTACACCCTGCTAGCTAACGAATGAGGTTCTGGCGGCCGACTTGTGGCGGCATAACCACACAAAATGCTGGAATGCCAAATACCCATGCCTTTGACGGGCAGCAGCGTCGGCGGTAAAACATACCAGCAACTGCGGTCACCAACCCGCCTGCCAAGCGTGGTGACTATGGCAAAACCCCCCAACATGAAAGGCATCCCAAATTCACGGCCACCAGTTCCCGGTAGCCCCGCTATTCCTGACCACGGTACCGGTCAAGGTAACGGTGGGGTGGGGGGTGCTAAGAATCCCCGGGCTACGGTAGGGTACCACAAACAGCTATTTTTGGCGACGTACAACGGACGCTCTCTGCGGTTGGACGAACACATCGCTGAGTTGGAAGTAGAGCTAAGTCACATTAACTGGCATATCGTAGGACTATCTGAGATCCGAAGACAGGGGGAGGAGAAGATAGCCCTAGATTCTGGTCACTTACTCTACTTCCGAGAAGGACACCAACCATCCCAAGGTGGCGTCGGATTTATTATCCACAAGTCACTAAAAAGCAACGTTGTGGAAGTTGGCAGCGTATCAGCGCGAGTGGCGTACCTTGTCTTAAAAATAACTGAGAGATATACTCTGAAGGTTATACAAGTGTACGCCCCAACGTCAGCTCATCCTGATGACGAAGTAGAGGCGATGTACGAAGACATAGGGAAAGCTATGTCTCGTACCAAGGCTTCCTACAGCGTTGTAATGGGTGACTTCAATGCCAAAGTGGGAGTACAAGGACACGGCGAATCGAGGGTAGGATCATTCGGCTATGGGTGCAGGAATCACAGGGGGCAAATGCTAGTCAACTTTCTCGAGACCCGGGGGCTCTTTTTGATGAATTCATTTTTCCAGAAGAAGCCCCAAAGGAAGTGGACTTGGCGAAGCCCCAATAATGTCACCAGGAATGAGATCGACTTCATTATGACTGATAAGCGCCAAATATTCAGAGATGTCTCTGTGATCAGTAGGTTTAACACCGGTAGTGATCACCGACTTGTAAGAGGCACTCTGAATATAAAAGTTAAAATTGACCGAGCGCGCTTAATGAAGTCGACTCTCCGACCAACTTTGCCCCAAGTCGAGATCGGCTGTGAAGCTTTCCAGCTAGAGCTACAGAACCGATTTGCCGTATTGGAAACTACGGCGGATATTGATGACGCCACTGACAGCCTGGTGCGGACTTTGCGTGAGGTGGGTAATAAATACTTTCGACCTCAGAACAATAGACGTAAGTCGAAGCTCTCAAGCGAGACTCTGGAACTTTTAAGGAAACGACGAGAACTCGTAAAGGTCACACCATCTGAGCGTCAGGTACTTAACAAAGAGGTAAAGAAGCTAATACTGCGCGATATAAGACGCTCGAATACTCTGGACATTGAAAATGCTATTACGCAGAACAAGGGTACCAGAGTTTTCGCCAAGCCACTTACCTCTAGTTGTCACCTGACAAAGCTCAGAACATCACAGACCAACACCGTCACTTCCATGCCAGAGATACTCGCAGAGGTCGAAAGGTATTATGGGGACTTGTATACTCAAAAAACAAGTCCACCTGAGGCCCCGAGCGCAGATGATCCGCGTGCCAGACTAACCCGCCACCACACAGACGAGTTTCCCGACATCGACTTAGGCGAGATTAGAAGAGCCCTTGAACAGCTTCACAATAACAAAGCTGCGGGTGATGACGGAGTAACTACAGAGCTACTCAAGGCAGGCGGTATGCCAGTATTGATTGAGCTTGTAAAGCTCTTCAACTCCGTCATCTACACAGGTACAACACCGGCGGCATGGAGCAGGAGTGTGGTGGTTTTGTTCTTCAAGAAGGGAGATAACACTCTATTGAAGAACTACCGCCCTATATCACTCTTGAGCCATGTTTATAAGCTGTTTTCGAGGGTTATTTCGAATCGTCTTGCCCAAAGGTTCGATGACTTCCAACCCCCGGAGCAGGCTGGGTTTCGGAGGGGCTTTAGTACCGTAGACCACATACACACACTAAGGCAAATAATTCAGAAGACCGAGGAGTACAATGAGCCTCTTTGCCTAGCGTTTGTGGACTACGAGAAAGCCTTCGACACCATCGAGACCTGGGCTGTTCTGGAGGCTATGCAGAGATGCCTCATTGACGACCGATATGTCCAAGTGATGAGATGCCTGTATGAAGCCGCATCGATGACCGTCCAAGTACAAAAACAAAGCACAAAGCCAATCCAACTGCGACGTGGGGTAAGACAGGGAGACGTAATCTCTCCGAAACTGTTTACCAACGCGTTGGAAGACGCATTTAAGACGCTTGATTGGAAAGGACGGGGCATCAATATCAACGGCCAGTACATCTCTCACTTGCGATTTGCGGATGATATAGTCATCATGGCTGAAACTCTGCAGGATTTGGAAGACATGCTGAACAGCCTTAACTGTTCTTCAAAACGGATAGGTCTCGGGATGAACCTTGACAAGACGAAAGTCATGTTTAACGGTCACGTCCTCTCGAGACCCGTCGCCGTGAGTGATGCCATTCTCGAGGTTGTGCAAGAGTACGTATACTTGGGCCAGATAATCCGACTAGGCAAGCACAACTTCGAGAAAGAGGCAGATAGAAGAATTCGTTTGGGCTGGGCGGCATTCGGTAAACTACGTAACCTGTTTGAGTCGTCGATCCCTCAATGCTTAAAAACAAGAGTTTTTAACCAGTGCGTCCTACCCGTAATGACCTACGGGGCTGAAACGTGGACACTCACAAATGGACTGGTCCATAAATTTAAAGTCGCTCAGCGTGCTATGGAGCGGGCAATGCTTGGGGTTTCTCTGGTGGATAGAGTTCGAAATGAAGTCATCCGCCAGAGAACCAAAGTCATAGATATTGCTCGCAAAATTAGCACGCTAAAGTGGAAGTGGGCTGGTCACGTCTGCAGACGGACAGATGGCCGATGGGGCAGACATGTGTTGGAGTGGAGACCGCGTTTAGGCAAACGTAGTGTGGGACGCCCTGCTGCACGATGGACCGACGACTTGAAGAAGGTGGCGGGTAGCGGGTGGATGCGGGCTACCCAAGACCGGGATGGTTGGCGTTCACTTGGGGAGGCCTACGTCCAACAGTGGACGGCAATAGGCTGAGTATATACATGGAATATGACCTCCCTTATACGTAGCTTTTATAGACTACTCGACAGCTTTTGACTCAATTTTACATGACTCCATATGGCGGGCTTTAGACCAACAAGGGCTAGAACACGACTACATAGTACTTATCAAAGCGATTTACTCGAGAAGCACAACAAGAGTACGTCTAGACTTAAGAGGGCCAACATTTCAAGTCGAGAGGGGGGTAAATCAAGGTGATCCGCTTTCCCCAAAGCTTTTCAACGCAGTCTTAGAATCAATATTCCGCAATCTTGATTGGAGTGATATGGGACTAAACATCAATGGCAAATACCTCTCACACCTCAGGTTTGCAGATGACATAGTACTGTTGTCGGAAAGCCCGCACACACTGAACCATATGATAGACTCCCTTAGCCGTCACAGCGAGACCGTCGGGCTACAAATTAACTGGGATAAAACGAAAATTATGACCAATCGTGAAAAAATACCTATAATCATACAGTGTAAAGCCGTAGAATACGTCACAGATTACATTTACCTTGGACACCTAATCGCAATAAAATCCTGTACAGAAAAGGAAATCGATCGTAGAGTGAAGAATACGTGGAACAAATACTGGGCTATGAAGGAAATTTTCAAAGGCTCGATACCCACAAGACTGAAAACGAAAGCGATGAACATCTGCCTAACGCCGGTTTTTACCAAATCAAATCATTTATTTTGTAAATTAGGCCACTATGGGCACTTTTTACATGTCATAATAATGTTAAGGTCTACTGGTGCTTCGGAAATGCCCACTGGTCTGAGAAGAAGCACCAAGAAACTCAGCCGTAGGTCTTTTGTAATTTGTCATTACAATTTACATTATAAAATAATTTACATATAAAATACATACATCCTTAAACAAGTCACATTCACATGAAACAAAAAAAAAAACATTACAGTACATGTTAATACAAGGCAGAGTCGTAAATGAGGCTATACAACCTATTATTTATTTTCTCTAACTAACAATCAATGAGCAATCCAGGTAGACCAATCCACACAAGCAGCACCCGTTCACGAGTATGACGCATGTGCCAGCCATCGGCCTCCTCAACCATGACACAGGGAAGTGACCGACCCGGCACATAACGCCGCCGCAAGCACAGACCCTTAAGCGAGCCTGACATACCTTAATCGCGTCAAAGAATGATAGAGATACAAATTCACAAGACAATAGCTTTAAAAAAACAAGAAGCCAAGACTATTACGACTCCGGCGTCCTGTGAAAACAATATACATCAAACCGAAATACATTATAATATACAATATAAAATGAGTAATAATTATGTATATTATAAAATACGTAATACGTAATTACCTACGCATGCCAGACGTGGCCTATCAAAAAATCACTCTTAAATAAAATAAGAAACTGTCAAAGAGGAATAGAACGGAGCTATATGAACATCAAACTGAAAGATAGAGTCAGAAGTTCACTTATAAGAGAAAGAACAAAGGCGAGGGATGCGGTCAAACAGGTCCTGACACTGAAATGGAAATGGACAGGTCATATTCAGAGAGTTACGGATGAAAGATGGTCTCAAATGCTTTCAAATTGGTATCCAGACCTTGTAAAAGATGAAGTGATGACATCGTACAAACAGCCGGAAACATATGGCCCAGGAAGGCAAAGGATAGAGCCATCTGGAATAGTTTGGAGGAGGCTTTTACCGCATCAGGCGGCCCTTACACCTAACAATACTAACTTAATTTAATTATTGAAATAAAACGAAATTTACGGATTATATCGCGGTTTATTTTACTTTTTTAACCCGACGTTTCGAAGACTTTGCAGCCTTCATGGTCACGGGGGAGACTGAGTTGTATGTCATCTCGATAGTGTAGTGCAGTGATTCTACCCTCAATGTAGTTGATATTACATTTTTATTTTGATGTAGTCCGATCTACGCAGAAAGAGCTCACAGTGTCATGAGGTCTGGCAGTTGGTCTTTTGGGTTCCGATTTAATTAAATGTATAATTGGATCCCAGGCTGGTGCTAGCTTCCAACCATCTTCTCTATTGAAATTAGGATGTTTTCTAATTTCAATAGCCTCGCGGATCATCCTAGGTAGGAATCGGTGTTCTTTGGCAAGGATTTGTGCTTTATCAAATCGAAGATAATGTTTGGAGCCTTTTTCTGAATGTTCAGCAACTGCAGACTTCGTAGAGCGTCGGTGTTTTACGTCAGCTATGTGTTCTTTTACGCGGGTCCCTATATTTCTTTTTGTTTGACCAATATAAGAGAGTCCACAGTCACAATCTATTTTATAGATGCCCGGTTCTTGTAGAGGTATATGACACTTAACAGGTGGTAAGAATTGACTTATCTTCTTGGGCGGCTTATAATAGGTTTTAATAGAAGCACGCTTCAGTACATAGCCAATCTTGTCAGTGACGCCTCTGATGTAAGGTAAAGTGACCGGGACACGCTCGACTGTGGCTGGTTTCACTCGGTTTCTGTGATAACGGCGAGGAATTTGGAGCTTGTTGTCATGCAGTACTCGCTTGACATGTTGCAGCTCAGCGGCCAGATGTTTCTCATCACAGATTCCTTGTGCTCTCTGAAACAAAGATTTACCCACGGTAGCTAACTGTTTTGGATGGTGGTGAGATTCACCATTGAGGTATTTATCTGTATGGGTCTTTTTCCTAAACACAGTATGGCTTAAAGACTGGTCAGGGTTTCGGATAACTAAAACATCTAAGAAGGCAAGAGAATTATTATGTTCTAACTCCATTGTAAATTGAATTTTGTTATTAACTCAGTCTCCCCCGTGACCATGAAGGCTGCAAAGTCTTCGAAACGTCGGGTTAAAAAAGTAAAATAAACCGCGATATAATCCGTAAATTTCGTTTTATTTTAATTTAATTACAAAACTAACACTTATAATCAAATAAATAAATAAGTACACAACACAAAACTACATGTAAGGGATAAAATAAAGCTAATAAATAAATAAATAAAAGGTCTAAGGTCATTTATATATATTGATGCTAGACAGTTTGTTAGGAAGATGTATGTCAGGGGATGGAATGAAAGAATGAAATAACAAGAATACTGGGTGGATAGACGGATTTTACTTCTAATTAGTTATAAGTAAAATCCTAGTCTTTTCGGCGGGGTATTGTAGCATTATAAAATCTAAACTTAATAATAGTCGATTATCAATTACCTATGATGGATGCAAACTCGATTATTACTAAGAATTGTAGGGGTGTGTGATGATCGTGTGTCCGTTATGTATAGCCGGGTCGTTGTAAATAAAAATCAGTCCAGAGTACGAACACAACAAATTGTTTATTCACACAGCACAAAATAAATAAAGAAGGAGTGAAAGCGATAGCAGAGAATAGAACAGTCAACAGCAATAGAAAATGTAACACGTATAACATAAGCGAGCTCGGTATAGCGGTTAGCGGTTCGGCTAGCGTCATGCGTTCCGCGTCGAATGCAGTTGGGAGCAGACTACTGGGCGATTTCCGAATGCCGCTGCAAGCGCCGGCCGCCGGCCGCTCGTGTACAACCGTGCATCTTCGGCCGTGAGCCGAGTCGCAAACCGGTCGATCCATCACTAATATACATTTGACGTTATTTTGTTATGCTGTTCATTGAATATTTATTTTATTATGATATATGTTAAAAAGGTATTTTAATTACATTTGAATTTTAATTTGAATATTGTAGTTGTAAGATTAGGGTTATTCTCTGTATATAATTTTAGATTTTATTTTCTATATATAAATTTAGCTGTAAGTTTTAATATTAAATTTAGGTACAAATAATTTTGAGTTTATACATATTACAAAAGTATGTTACGTGAATGAAAATAAATAAGTGTAGCTCCGCTACACCACCCCCCTCCTGAGACCGTCCTACGGGCGATAATAGTCAGGAAACCTTACTCTTCGTCCCGACTTGGTAGTTTTGACAATGTTGTCTTCGGCGTCAGGTGTACCTTGATGTGGGGTGAATGTAGGAGTGTAACTGTGTGTATGTGTTGTATGAGTGTTTGTTTTTGTTTGTGAGGTGTGAGTGTTAGTTTGTGTATATGGTGTATGATTGTAAGTCTGTGTATCGTGCATAGAGTAAGCAGGTTTTAGCCTATCTATGGACACTGTGACAGTCTTACCGTTTAACACAATTTTAAACACTTTATCCCCTCTATGAAGGACTTCATGAGGTCCCGTGTATGCAGGTTTAAGTGAACCAGCTACAGTGTCATCGCGTAGGAAGACGTGGGAAGTTGTAGCCAGATCTTTAAACACAAACGGGGAGCGATGGTTGCCATGTCGTGATGCTGGAGGAGGTTTCAACCTATTGACTATTGAACGCAGGCGAGCTGCGTAGTCCGTCAAGTCATATGGCTCGTTCTCAGGCGGAAGAAAAAAATCTCCTGGGAGCCGCAATGTCTCTCCGTACACCAACTCGGCAGAAGATGATTTGAGGTCATCTTTAAAAGCTGTCCTAATTCCTAACAATACTATAGGAAGTGACTCGACCCAACAGCTATTGGCGTGACAGGTTATGGCAGCCTTAAGCTGCCGATGGAACCTTTCCACCATGCCGTTTGAAGCAGGGTGGTACGCTGTGGTATGTTTGTGGGTGAAACCTATGGTTTTGGAAAGTGCCTTAAATAATGACGACTCGAACTGTCGTCCTCTGTCAGTCACAATCTTCACGGGGCACCCAAAACGAGAAATCCAGCCACTTAACAGTGACTTTGCCACAGTTTCAGCGGTTATATCTGCGATAGGTATTGCCTCAGGCCAACGAGTAAAACGGTCGATTGCAGTGAGACAATACCGATAACCTAATGAGACTGGTAATGGACCAACGATGTCGATGTGGATCACCTGGAATCTACCCTGCGGTACTGTTACGTTGTAACAAGATAATACATAAAAATAAAAAATGTTAAAATAATTACAAACATAAAGACAAAATAATTAAGTTGTTACTACGGAGCGAAACCACGCGAAATGATCTAGCAATAGCGGATAGAACCAATCAGGGTAATCCTTCTGTCTGAAACACGAATCCCCACTAAAAAATATCAATTATCACGCACACAAGGAAAAAACCCTTCCTTTAAATACAAGGCGCGGGACACAAAACGACAGTGGATTCCAATACGCACAGGAAACAGGTCGGCTCACAAGTAAATACCACCAGTTAAAATAAAGTAGTAAAATCAGTGCTAATCATCATCCCCCTTGGAATCTGGGGGACCACCGTACGGGTTGCAGCTGGGAGGTACCAACTCCCGTACCGTCCAACACTGCCTCGACTACGGCTCCGAGCCGGGAAGGAGTGCGACCGCGGCAGAACATAGTCGCCGACCTCTGCTGACCTCTGCGCCCGGCACGCCGCTGCATCGCGAGCCACGCGGCGACCCCGGTCCCTACCGCGACGGCAGACATTGGAGCGTAGTTAAGTCCCCAGCGCACATTGCCTGTCGACCATCACCAAACGGAACTTTCTCTGTGCCGAGAGCTCACGCCCTGAGCGGTTCTCCTTATCCTCAGTACTTGTTTTTTTTTGTAAAAGAAAAAAATAAAAGTATTTTTTTTTATTCTTCGTATCTTGTTTTTTTTTGTGCCCCGCCGTCAGGCGGACCGTAACAAAATGGCGCTCAACTATTGAAAGCAAGCACAGAGAAGTTTTCGTTTGGTACTTTTGTGGTGTCGGTATTTTTTTTTTCTTTCAAACCAGGTGGTAAGCCTATGCGGACGAGGCTGAACGGGGAGGCACCACCGACCCGTTTTCTCTTTATAGAGGAACGGGTAGCCGAAATTTTGTCTTCTGGTTCCGCAGGGTAATCAAATACCATCTATGGTTACCCACACACATACGCGTGAACTGCAAGTGGCATAACATCATAATTTTATTTTTTCTTATAACATTGCATTCTGATTTTTGTGCATTGACATGTTTCTTGTTTAGCAATCGTTTTTGCATTTATGTATGTGCGTAGTTAAACATTTCCTTTCAGAGATTTTTTTTGTTTGGTGCATTTCTGCATTCATATTTTTTTGTTGCAATCATTATTGTTTTGCAAATTTTATTTTATACTCTGAAAAGATAATGATAGTAAC
Source organism: Laothoe populi (assembly GCA_905220505.1). Classification (NCBI taxonomy): domain Eukaryota; kingdom Metazoa; phylum Arthropoda; class Insecta; order Lepidoptera; family Sphingidae; genus Laothoe; species Laothoe populi. Next base: position 1,018,373 of record HG992162.1, on the reverse strand, counting down.
GTACATTATTTTACATCGTACTTAATATTTTATTAACATTGCCACTTTCGTGTCACATTTCGTCGCGTATTGTTAAATTTTTTTAACTTCGAATATTTTTTTTCGATTAATTTTTTTTTCGGACTTAAAATTTTTTTTTAACTTCGAATAAATTATTTTTTTCTCGGAATTTTTTTTTTAACATCGATTAAAATTTCTTTTTATCTTCGACTTAGCTGACCAATAAAATTAGATTGATCATTTCGGTTCTTTCCGGTTCGTTACGGTTCGTTCTTTTCGGTTCGTGGGTTCGATTCTTTCAGTTCGGTTCGTTTCTTTTCGGTTCATTTCGTTTCATTTCTTTTCGGTTCTTTTCGGTTCCTTTCGGTTCTTTTCGGTTCCTTTTGGTTCTTTCCAGTTCGTGGGTTCGATTCTTTCGGTTCGGTTCATATGAAGTAATTGTTTTTATATATTTTAAAATGGACCGTACTATTGAACATCTACATCTAACTAAACCGGAGCTTAGGTATGAAATAGCCATACGTAGTTTAGAACCTATGAATAGGGTTGACAATTTTAGGATCCCAATAGATAGTCACACCGGCATTTCTAGCGTACGGTGGGAAAACTTATACCATGCGGGTCGCATCATATTATAGATGTAGACCCAAGTGATCCGAGTGCTCTCACCGCGCGATGAATGTACGGATTTTATCGGAATTTTACCGGGATTTTATCGGAATTTTCCCGGAATTTCTCGGATTCTCTCCTTCGTAAAGATTTTTTTTTTGGTGTGTTGTCACACTTTTATAGTTATCACGTGAATTATACACGATAGATAACCTCATCAATTTTGTCCTGTTTCATAGGAATTTTTTTTTTAGGATTGTTAAACAATTCTATAATATGTTAACATTCGTTTATTATCCGTTCTTTAGCGAGTTAAATAAGCCTACACGAATTTTTTTGTGTGTATTGACTTCTTTATAGGTCTACACACGTTTTATTGTTTTGCGTTTTGCAAAATTTTAGCGGAGTATGACAGTTTCTCGGTATAGGTCTACTCGTCTGCTGTTTTCTTCTCTCCGTTACAGCGGGTCGTGACTGTAACAAATTCGCTAAAGAATAGACATACTCGCAATGTCGTTTAGCTATTTTATTTAGCTTGATCAAATGATCATTTATTCATCGAAGTTATTACCGTTAACAGTTCAATTCAGGTTTCCTTGATTCATAGTGTTCAGAAAATGGAATATTTTTTTTTCTTTTCTCGTCTACAATTATTACAAATTAAAAATTGTTACGTTTTGGTCTCTGTCCACATTGTCTTTGATGAATTAAAATAAGCCTACACGATTTTTTTGTGTGTATTGACCACCGTATAGGTCTACACACGTTTTGTTTTTGCGTTTTGCAAAATTTTAGCGGAGCATGACAGTTTCTTGGTATAGGTCTGCTCGTCTGCTGTTTTTCGTTACAGCGGGTCGTGACTGTAACAAATTCATCAAAGACCAATGTATTTCACAGTGCCGATTCGTCAGAATGTTCACGTTGCAGTATTCTTCTTCTTAGACGCTCTTTGTCATGCAGTACTGTTCTCGAGTCCAATTCGTTAATAGAATTGTACTCTAGTTATACAGAAGTCTGTTGATTTTAAATTTCACCAGACAACTATGAAAGGTCGGATGCTAGGTCGCATGGTGGGTATTTGTTAGTGGAAGTATGAATGTGAGACAGTACTGGGCGGTTCTAGCGATACTTAGGCGCTTACCGCAGCGGATTTTACTACGTAAAATCCTTTCTCTGGGAGAGGGGGTATTGTTACGTTGTAACAAGATAATACATAAAAATAAAAAATGTTAAAATAATTACAAACATAAAGACAAAATAATTAAGTTGTTACTACGGAGCGAAACCACGCGAAATGATCTAGCAATAGCGGATAGAACCAATCAGGGTAATCCTTCTGTCTGAAACACGAATCCCCACTAAAAAATATCAATTATCACGCACACAAGGAAAAAACCCTTCCTTTAAATACAAGGCGCGGGACACAAAACGACAGTGGATTCCAATACGCACAGGAAACAGGTCGGCTCACAAGTAAATACCACCAGTTAAAATAAAGTAGTAAAATCAGTGCTAATCATCATCCCCCTTGGAATCTGGGGGACCACCGTACGGGTTGCAGCTGGGAGGTACCAACTCCCGTACCGTCCAACACTGCCTCGACTACGGCTCCGAGCCGGGAAGGAGTGCGACCGCGGCAGAACATAGTCGCCGACCTCTGCTGACCTCTGCGCCCGGCACGCCGCTGCATCGCGAGCCACGCGGCGACCCCGGTCCCTACCGCGACGGCAGACATTGGAGCGTAGTTAAGTCCCCAGCGCACATTGCCTGTCGACCATCACCAAACGGAACTTTCTCTGTGCCGAGAGCTCACGCCCTGAGCGGTTCTCCTTATCCTCAGTACTTGTTTTTTTTTGTAAAAGAAAAAAATAAAAGTATTTTTTTTTATTCTTCGTATCTTGTTTTTTTTTGTGCCCCGCCGTCAGGCGGACCGTAACAGTACGCTATAAGTACCTAATGGGGCAGAGACATGCCTAGTGACCTTGGAACGTTGGCATGCCAAACAGGTACGAACCCACTCGCGGCAATCCTTGCGGATGCCCGGCCACACGTAACGGTCACTCACCAATCTTATGGATGCACTGGCTCCAGGGTGACTTAAGCAATGCAGTGACTCGAAGATCTGTCGCCTGTAGATCTTGACGACGTAGGGTCGAGGGGAAGTGCCGCTTACGTCGCAAAACAAAACTGTGTTCGTGCCAGGCAGTTTTACTTTGGTCAGTTGCAGAGACGTATGACCATTGAGGAGCTGCTTCAACTCCGGGTCACTGCTTTGAGCAGCTGCCAACGTTTCGGGATCAATTGGCTGTACAATCTCTTCTATCCTGGACAAGGGATCAGCAACCACATTATCCTTACCCGAAATGTGTCTGACGTCGGTTGAAAACTGCGATATGAAGTCTAAGTGACGAAACTGCCTGGGTGAACAATTTTCCTTCCTGGAAGTGAAAGCGAACGTAAGTGGTTTGTGATCCGTGTAAATCACAAAGTCACGAGCCTCGACCATATGCCTGAAGTGCTTAATTGCCTCATATATGGCCAAAAGTTCTCGGTCATACGGTGAGTACTTGGTCTGCGTGGGGCTGAGCTTTCTGGAAAAGAATGCGAGAGGCTGCCACGCACCATTTTTCAGCTGCTGCAATGCTGCACCCATTGCAGTGTCGGAGGCATCCGTTATGAGGGCCAGTTCAGCGTTGGTGTCAGGGTGTGCCAACATAGCAGCTTGGCATAGACCCTGTTTGGACGCTTCAAAGGCCTCTAGTTCCTTCTTATCGAAGGTGACCGGATGTGATCCTTTTTCGGAACCTGTCAGGAGTGCGTTCAGTGGAGCTTGATGTTGGGCTGCGTCTGGAATAAACCTGCGGTAAAAATTTATCATGCCCAAGAACCTGCGCAACTCCTTGACAGTTTTGGGTTGAGGGAAATTTTTGATTGCTTCCACCTTTGTTGGCAAGGGTTTGGTGCCGTCCGCTGAAATTTCATAACCCAGAAAATCTACCTTAGAGGCGCCAAACACACATTTGCTGGGATTTAGGATTACGCCATAGTCTCGCAACCTGCCGAAAACCTCACGTAGGTGTTTTTCGTGAGTTTCCGGGTCCGCTGAAAATATTAAAATATCGTCGACATAACAGTATATGAAGTCTAGCCCTCGCAACACCTCGTCGATGAATCGTTGAAACGTCTGACCAGCGTTGCGAAGGCCAAACGTCATATACGGAAATACGTACAGACCGAAAGGTGTTGTGATGGCAGTTTTAGCTATGTCCGTTGGATTTACGGGCACCTGGTTGTAGGCTCTGGTCAGGTCTAAAGTGCTGAAAATTGTGCTATTGGCTAGACTGTGAGAAAAATCTTGGATGTTACGAATCGGATATTTGTCTGGGATGGTCCGTGCATTTAACCTGCGGTAATCCCCACAGGGTCGCCAGCCATTCTTCTTCGGCGCAAGATGTAGTGGAGATGCCCACGGAGACTCCGAAGGTCTGCAGGTACCCATCTGTAACATAGCCTCAAATTCGGCCCTAGCAATTTTCAGCCTATCGGGTGCTAGCCTTCGTGGTGTACAGGACTCTGGTGGTCCAGGTGTAGTGCGAATGTAGTGTAGTGTGTTGTGTTGTGTTTTGAGGTATTATTATTAATTGTGCCGGAAGGTCGGGTGATCTCGGGGTATTGTGCTAGTATAGTGTGATACACCGAATCACCAGATACAACCTTTACCGAAGAAACATCATCAAAACATTTCGCGAGTGAAGCCGTGGTCGCGAGCGTTGTATGTCCGTCGACAAGTCGTTGGTTTCTTACGTCTACAATTAAGTTGTAGTGAGATAAGAAATCCACACCTATTATTGCCCGCGTGACGTCAGCTACAATAAATCGCCAAGGAAAGTCGCGGCGCAAGCCTATATTTAATAAAATATTTGTGTAGCCGTAGGTATTAATAACAGTACCGTTGGCGGCACGCAAATCGAAGCTTGTCTTTTCGCGACGTTCCTTTACAATTGACCGGGGGAAAACACACACATCACTACCCGTGTCGACTAAAAAATTTATTCGCGTACGTTTGTCCGTCACGAATAAGCGACCACTAGATGGGCAGGCGTCGGTCGCCATAACAGACTGCCCTAAGCTTTTCCCGAATAGTCACACGGTTTTAAACACTTACGCGCTTCATCACCGAACTTATAATGGTACCAACACAGCGGGTGTTTACGGTAATTAGAGTTTGACCGTGACCTGGACCGCTGGGGGGAACTGGAACGGTAACGCGATGAAGGGTGTTGCCGAGATCTGGACCTGTCTGCATAGCGATGTGATTCTCGGCTGCTGTTGTCGATCTTCAGAGCCAGTTGCTCCACCATTTTCCTTAGCTCTGCGATCTCCCTTGATGGGCCACTGTAAGGATCGTAGCGCGACGTTGATGCAACATTGCACGGCGTGACAATGTCCATGATGTTGTCAGCGAGATCAGCGAGTTGCTCAGGAAACAGCGTCTTCTGCGAGGCTAACACAGTCTGAACGTGGCTAGGCAGGCGCTGGCACCAGACCGTCTTTATAAAATCAACCGGTACCGAGGGCCCAGCCAGGTCCTGCAGGTGGCGAAGAAACTGTGACGGCTTCTGGTCGCCTAGCTCCTCGTGTGTCAGCAGCTGCCTCACTTTCTTTTCGTGCGACGCAGACAGTCGGCGAATTAACTCCGACTTAATTTTTAAATACCGTTTTTGCGCTGGGGGGTTCAAGATGATGTCCTTCACCGCCTTGGCGTGCACCAAGTCCATCCATCAGTGCCGTCGTCGGTGATCCGGTAGTTTTCAAACTGGCTTTCTAGCAGTGCGAACCATATTTCCGGGTCTTCCGGGGAGAATGGTTGCACCTTTAAGTTGAACCTTCGCCTGGGTACCGATGTTAGTTCGTCTTCGACTTCTTCACTGCGCACAGATGTTTGTAACGGTCGCATTTTCTTGACGCGCCGCGTGGTTACATGGCCGCCATTTTGTGAACCGGCGGTGCCTGCCGCTCATGATGCTCTTCTCGGGGTCACCAATGTAGGGGTGTGTGATGATCGTGTGTCCGTTATGTATAGCCGGGTCGTTGTAAATAAAAATCAGTCCAGAGTACGAACACAACAAATTGTTTATTCACACAGCACAAAATAAATAAAGAAGGAGTGAAAGCGATAGCAGAGAATAGAACAGTCAACAGCAATAGAAAATGTAACACGTATAACATAAGCGAGCTCGGTATAGCGGTTAGCGGTTCGGCTAGCGTCATGCGTTCCGCGTCGAATGCAGACTACTGGGCGATTTCCGAATGCCGCTGCAAGCGCCGGCCGCCGGCCGCTCGTGTACAACCGTGCATCTTCGGCCGTGAGCCGAGTCGCAAACCGGTCGATCCATCACTAATATACATTTGACGTTATTTTGTTATGCTGTTCATTGAATATTTATTTTATTATGATATATGTTAAAAAGGTATTTTAATTACATTTGAATTTTAATTTGAATATTGTAGTTGTAAGATTAGGGTTATTCTCTGTATATAATTTTAGATTTTATTTTCTAGATATAAATTTAGCTGTAAGTTTTTTTTTTTTTTTTAGTGCCTCAATAGACAGACGAGCAGACGGGCCACCTGATGGTAAGTAGTCACCGCCGCCCATAGACCTCTGCAATACCAGGGCACAGCAAAGCCGCTGCCTACCGTTGAAGGACTACTCTCTTTAAGCCTCGTTTAAAGAAGGACATGTCATAGCGCTCAGGGAACACCGCCGCAGGGAGTTCATTCCAGAGCTTGCACGTACGTGGTAAAAACGAACGCCGGAAACGAACCGTGCTAGACGGAATCGTTTCCAGGTGGTATGGGTGAACTCTGTTGCGGTGTCGGGTGGTGCGATGATAAAATGGTGATGTAGGCACCATTTTAAACAGTTCCTCGGAGCACTCCCCGTGGAACAACCGATAGAACAAGCAGAGAGACCCGAAGTCTCTCCGCAGCCCCAACGGTTCCAGGCTATCCGTAATATCAGGATCCCCGACAATCCGAACGGCCCGCCTTTGTAAGGAGTCAAGTGGGTCCAGCAAGTATTTCGGGGCTCCTGCCCAGAGATGAGAACAGTACTCCACGTGGGGCCGGACTTGCGCTTTATAAAGCGCCAATCTATGGCCCGACGTGAAATACCGCCTCGCTCTGTTCAGGATCCCCAATTTTTTGCTCGCCAATTTGGCTTTGTCCTCCACTTGACTCCTAAACTGGACCGTGTTAGATATATTGACGCCGAGGATCCCAATACCCTCGGAAACCCGGAGAGTGACTCCTTGAAACCGTGGCGCCATGACAAATGGGTCCTTCTTAGCGGTGAACGCGCAAACTTGTGTCTTCGTGGGGTTGAAGTGAACTAGGTTTCTTTCACCCCACTCAGAGGCCCGCCCTAGAGAGCTCTCGATTTCCGACACAAGTTCTAACCGTCTTTCTTCCAAAGTGCTCCGAGGGATACCCTGCTGGCCGGTGTATCGTACGTCGATAGTACTATCATCTGCATAGCAATGCATGCTATCAATAGACAGCATGTCATTGATATGCAGTATGAATAGTGTCGGCGACAACACCGAGCCTTGTGGAACGCCAGCATTAATGGATAAAGCGTCGGAGCAGTAGCCGTCTACGACGACTTTAATGCTCCGACCATCCAAGAAGCTAGCGATCCAGTTGCAGAGTCCCTCGGGGATTCCATATGATGGAAGCTTCGACAGAAGGCCCCCATGCCATACCCGATCAAACGCCTTCGCGATGTCTAGACCGACGGCCATAGCCTCACCCTTGCTCTCTATAGTCTCCGCCCAGCGATGTGTGAGGTAAACAAGAAGATCACCAGCTGAGCGACCGTGACGGAAACCGTACTGACGATCGCTAATCAGCTGGTGCTCCTCCAGATACCGCATAAGCTGGGCGTTAATTACTCTTTCCATGACTTTAGAGAGCAAGGATGTGATGGCTATCGGTCTATAACACGAAGGGTCCGACCGGTCACCTTTTTTAGGGATTGGATGGACATGAGCAACCTTCCACGAAGCGGGAACCCCTTTGGAATTGTATGAAAGACGATAAAGGCGCGTGAGAATGGGGGTCAACTCGGGGGCGCACGTCTTAAGAACCACTGCGGGGATACAGTCCGGCCCACTCGACTTTCGGGTGTTCAGGAGCCTAAGCTCCCGCCTGACCGCACGCTGATTGATGCGGATTTCAGGCAGGGAGTACTCGCACCGGGGAAGTTTTGGTGGAGTGGCTCCCCCGTCATCCAAAGTCGAGTTCGAGGCAAAGGATTGGGCCAAGATGTCGGCCTTTTCCTTTGCACTATGGGCCAAACTGTCATCAGTCTTACGCAGTGGCGGGAGACTGGACAGGCAGAAGTTACCTTGGACAGCCTTGGCGAGCGACCAAAAAGCCCGACTGCCAGACGGATAACTCTTTAGCCGCTCACCAATTCTGCCAATATGTTCTGCCTTGGCCTTGGCTATAGCCCTTTTGTTGGACCAAGAAGCGGCATTAAATTTCCGCCTCTCCTCCTTAGCGTTTGGATCCCGATGCTTTTGAGCTTCGTTCCACGCCCCGTATGCGGACCGCTTAAGGCGTGCAGCTTCGGCACATGTACTATTATACCAAGGCCGGCTGCGACGCCCGACAGGTACCTTGGAATTGGGGATGAACAGATTCATCCCCATAACCACCAGGTCCCTGACGCGGTCCGCACAAGCATCAGGATCTTCGGAAGAGAAGCAGTACCGCTTCCATGGGAAGGACGCAAAGAATTCACGCATCCCTTCCCAATCCGCTGACCCATACCGCCAAGCCCTGCGGAATCCAGTCGCTGGAGAGCGATCAGGATATACCGCAGGGGCCGAGGTACGAATAAGGCAGTGGTCTGATGACCCCAAAGGGGGGTCGACCACTACCTTATATCCCTCAGGATTTGTGGTCAGCAGAAGGTCCAACAGGGAGGGCTCATGGGTCTCAACATCTGGAACTCGGGTGGGCTGAGTTACCAGTTGTGTGAGACCGTAAGCCAAAGCCATCTCATAAGCAGACCGACCCGCAGCGTCGGTGGTCCGAGAACCCAACCACTCAGCATGGTGAGCGTTGAAGTCCCCAAGAACCACCACCTCCGCGGAAGGGTACTGCTCTAGAGATTGGCCAGTCCCCACTTGGACGTTCTCAAATAAATGAGAAGACCCCGCTTCACCGGCATGGGACCTGTAAAGGCAAGCGTAGACTCGGGTACGACCCCCGTACTCTACGCATAGCCACAAGATTGACAGGTCCCGATGCTCGAGGCCCCGAAGGCGGCGACAACATATATCATCCCTGACGAAAACGCACACCCCGGCTTTACGCAGGAACGAATGTTCCAGTACGTAACCGGGGTAGTTAAGGTACGAGATATCGTCAGGGGTAGATATCTGAGTCTCAGTTAAAAAGAGCAGGGCAGGCCGCGCCGACTCTAGGTGGTAATGTACGGCGTCTAGGTTACTGTGTAGACCCCTGACATTGCAGAAGTCTACTGTTAAAGTGGATGTAGGATCCGCCGAAGTACGCATACTCTTTCTTTTTTTTTGTGCCTTCATTTTATTTATTTTTTCTGTAGTAGGGGAGAGGAGATGTGAGGGGGCGGTGAAATTTAGACGGCACTCGCAACATAATGTCGCAGACCCAGGTGCAGGATGGTAACGCAGGTAATGTGAGGAGCTGGCGCGAGGCACGGAAGGGCCCCCGATGCCCCCCCGCATACAGTCGCCGGGATCCACTCCAGTCTCCCATGCTGGCACGACGACCGTACTACGGGATTTTCGCCAGTTGGCGGGACAGCTTCCCGGGGAGGGAATTTTAAGAAGTGTATCCCCGGGTTCAGGTCCCCTACTGACTGGCAGGCGGCCGGCGGTGGCCGTTCCCATCGGGTCTCCCTGTACCCCACGCCAGCCCCCCACAGATGAGACCCACGCGACGACCAACACCAAAGTTCCGCATATTACGAGTACCGTCCAAACTCCACCGCCAGGGAAAGGAGAGGACAGAGGGAACGGCTATCTAGCCCTTCCGCCGGAACGCATTTCTACTTCGCGGTAGAAATAGGCTGGACGGTGGTACCAATCCGTTCGGGCCCAACTCTAAGTGAATAAAATTCACTTAAAGTTTTAATATTAAATTTAGGTACAAATAATTTTGAGTTTATACATATTACAAAAGTATGTTACGTGAATGAAAATAAATAAGTGTAGCTCCGCTACAGAATCACAGCCATGTGCAATGCGAAACTAGTATAAATACGCACGCATCGCACACTCGGTCTCTTTTGCATTAAAATCCCGCTTGGGTGAGTTGAACAGTAACTAACCGCTCAGTGTATTTCGTGCCGCGAACTTGTGAGCTGTCACAAGGGTCTCTGGCACGCAATGCAAGCCTAACTTGCATTCCGATCTGGTGGTAACTGTTTCCAGGTTCATACGGTGCGGTAGGGTGTCGCTGGACACACCGCCACGTCCCCCGGTCCGGTGAGCTGTCGCCGAGCCAGAGCCCTAAACCTCAAGCTGCCACGAGGCACGCCAGTGAGCTACCGCTGGGCTTTGCCGCGTGGAGTATCTACTCCGTGGCGCTAACACGCCGTCAACGCACGTGGACCCCTGAGCGTGCCAACCACGTGTGCAGTCTAAACGGGATCTGACCCCAGGACCTCGCGCGCTAACGCAAACCGCGTGGCTACTCCGCTGGGCCACGCACAAGCAACCGCCGTGCAACCACGTGTTACATCCTCGTGCCGTCCACCTAGAACGGGCCACCAAGCCAGTACCCCAAGTGTAGCATCACCATCCGCTACCGTGTTGTATGTGAAGAGGTGGTGTATTTTATCAATAAAGCTCGTACCTACGTATTCAAACCCTGATTTTAATTGTCTCATCCAACTATCTATCTATCTGCGTGCACGTAACCTCTAATACGCCGCACACTTCACCCGTTATCAAGGTCATTAATGAAAAATTAAATTTTTTCAGGACATGACAGAGGCTGATTTTGTTGCTGGGCGGCACAATATCTATAAAGATCCACCGGACTAGCAACTACTTAGCTACGATTAGCAACAAAAATTCTGCTGAACACTAAACCCGTTATCAAGGTCATTAAGGAAAAATTATTTTTTTTCCAGTTATGACAGCGGTTGATTTTGTTGCTGGGCGTCACAATATCTATAAAGCTCCATCGGACAAGCAACTAATTTGCAACAAAAATTATGCTGAATACTAAACCCGTAATCGAGGTCATTAAGGAAAAATGACATTTTTTCCGGCCATGACAGAGGTTGATTTTGTTCGCTGGGCGGCACAATTTCTATGAAGGAACACCGGACCAGCAACTAAATAATCATATACATACATTGAATCAGCAAATGCACTTTGTAGTGAGTCACTACAGTGACAAATTTATATTTTTTGACATTAATATTTTTATAGAGAAATGTAGATTTAAGTTGACTAGGGATACCCTATATCTGTCCAAAAGGATTAAATATAATGTTGCTACACTGTTAGCTTATAATATTAAGTCAGTCATAAGTAGTATGACGAAGTCTTTGACTACTACATGTTTTAGTAGTACTACTAATATTACTGTAGTAATTGAGAATAATAATTTAAACAATTAAGTTTGACAACAGAGAATGATAACAATTTCTTAACATTAAGTCATCAAAATATTAATCGTTTCTCTGGCAAAATTCTTGACGTGGGCCTATTATATACCACTCGATGTGACTCCTTGGATTAAGATCGCAGCGGATATCCATACCTAGGACACTAAGGTCATTCCGCATTGCGAGTGGAACACCCTGAAGAACGGGGATGGGAGAAAACGGGGATTTCTTGCACGAAAACGCGCACACCTGGGTTTTCTTGGCATTAAACTCAACCCGATTTCTGGTACCCCATGATGATATGAGATCCAAGGCCTGGTTGAGCTCAATGACAAGATCCTCGCGTCTCCTCTCAGTATCCGCCCGGCAACCAGGAGGCTTGCTGCAATAACGCCCATGAACCGTGCTGTCGTCTGCATAGCAATGAATGTTGCCAAGCGACAACATATCATTAATATGCAGAAGAAACAAGGTGGGCGAAATCACAGAACCTTGTGGTACTCCGGCATTTACTGACATGAGCTGCGAAGCGTGTCCATCAACGAGGACACGCATTCTACGCTCATGCAGAAAGCCGGAAATCCACTTGCACAGGTTGTCGGGCAGACCGCATGCCGGGAGCTTGGAGAGAAGGCCACGGTGCCAGACCCTATCAAACGCCTTGGCTATGTCGAGACTCACAGCCAGAGCCTTGGTATGCCTGTCAATCGCCTCGCCCCAGTGATGCAATACAAACGCTAGAAGATCACCTGTTGATCGGTTATGGCGGAAACCATATTGTCTGTCACTGATCAACGAGTGATCCTCCAGGTAACGAACTAATTGGCTGTTAATTAGTCGCTCCATGACTTTACAGATCACTGAGGTGATGGCGATTGGGCGGTAATTGTTAGGGTCTGACCGATCACCGTCTTTGGGAATCGGCTGCACATTGGCCTCCCTCCACGATTCAGGCACAACACCTGAGAGGTAGGACGATCGGTATAGGCGCGTCAGTGCAGGAGACAACTGCACACTTTTTGAGAACAAGCGCTGGGATACCATCCGGACCACTGGCCTTCCGGACGTCGAGAGACTGCAGCTCACGCCGCACATCACAATGCCTGATACGGATATCAGGCATTGTGTGACCGCAACCGGGCAGCGTAGGTGGTAAATGAGCATTGCAGTCCTCGAGTCTCGAATTAGCCGCGAAGAGGTTTGCCAGTAAATCGGCCTTCTCTTGCGAGCTATGGGCCAGTGTTCCATTACGATATCTCAGCGGTGGCAGCGAAGGGCGACAGAAATTAGATTGGATCGCCTTAGCCAAGCTCCAATAAGCACGACTGCTTGTCGGGTGATCGGCCAAAGCACATCCAATCTTGGAGACGCGCTGGGCATCCGCTCTAATATACTCCCTCTTGCAATCCTTGGCATCACGGTTGTAGGCTACTTTGAGGGACTTGAGATTGGGATCCCTCTTAGCGCGACCCCTGATCCAAGCGCGATACGCCGTCTGTTTTTTACCAACAGCATCGGCGCATGCACGATTGAACCAGGAGCGTCCTCGGCCGTTGCCTGCGATCTCAGAGGAAGGAATGTAATATTCCATTCCTAGTCTGATCTCGCAGGCAACGGCGTCGGCACTCGCAGAAGGATCCTTTCCCTCAAAGCAGCGCTGCTGCCAAGGGATGGATGCGAAATAATCCCGCATACCATCCCAATCTGCCGACGAGTAGTGCAGACCCTGCGCTTGACCTTCACGGGACGTGGAGGCAAAGCGCGAGGTACTTTTTTTTTTTTTTTTTTTGTCGCGGGGAAAGCGTTTTATTACTGCCGCCCGCTCCGGAGGGAAGCGGATTAAGAATAAAACGGGTATGCTGGACTAGCCGGTCTTACGACCCAGCATCCCCCTCGCACGGATGATGGCTATCCGTGCTGCCGCTGGGCCGAGTCCCTAACCCCTATATACAACCCACCCGACACTACCAGCTAAAACCCCGCGGTGGCCTTCTTCGGCGCTTACGGAGCGATCCCGGGGTATTCTAAGGAGTGCTAGAATTGCAGCCGGAATCGCCCCTGCGCGGTGCTGCGTAGCAGCCCATCTCCATGGAGGGCTAAGGAGCCCCCGCGCACCGAACAACGACAGCGAACGAGGCCTGACCCGCGCTGCCGTCCATCTCGGGGTCGCACGATGCTCCGAATTTGGGAGTGCATCGATACGGGCTGACAGCCCTCCGCTGCGCGCCCGCGACCCCCGATGGCCCCTATTAGTCGCCTCGTACGACAGGCAGGGGTTACCGTGGTGGAATTCAAACGCCCCCATTCCACAGGGCGGGAGACGCCGGTCAGTCGTCCACCTGGGGCCTCCTACGTCTTCTCTGGCGGCGGGAGGGATCATATCGTTCCCGATCTCTCTCAGCACTCTCCTTCTTCGAGATGACGTTCTCGCAGAAGTGGGCCACCGCACGCCAGGACCTCCGGCTGGCGACCATGGACGACACCACGGCCGGCAGCGAGAGGTCTCCTCCGACGACTGCTCTGAGAGCGCTGCGCTCTTCGTCCCAGGCTGGGCACTCCTCCAACGTATGTTGGGCCGTGTCTTCGCGGCAGTTGCCACAGTGGTGGCACACGGCGGACACCTCCTTTCCGATCCGACACAGGAACGAACCGAAACACCCATGGTCCGGCTGCTGGACGTCTCCTGACGGCGGCTGGACGCCTCCTCCCGCCAGAGAAACGCTGACGAGAGGAGTTTGGCGTCCAACTCCCAAGGGAGTGTGCCGCCCAATACGCAGGCCGCCTCGTGGGAGACCGTGCGGTAGCCCCTTACTATTCGCTGCGCCACCAAACGCTGCGGTTTGCGCAGCAGGGCGACGCAGCGGGCGTTCAGGGACTCGGCCCATACGGGACATCCGTACAGGGCCATTGACCGCACGACTCCAGCGTATAAACTTCGGCAAGGGCTATTAGGTCCCTCCAGGTTCGGCAGCAGGCGTCCGAGCGCGCCCGCCACCCGCACCAATTTCGGCGACAACTCCTTGAAATGGGCACAGAAATCCCACCGGCTGTCCAGAATCAATCCCAAGTACTTCATTTTACAGCCGATGGGAATCCGCACCCCCTCCACACTTATGTGTGGCTCAAAAGGTGGCCGAATCCGAGGCCTGTGAAAACAAAGGGCCTCGGTTTTGTTGAGGGCCACCTTAAGGCCCAGTCGCCGAATCCTGCCCACCATCTGTTCGGTTGCGAACGAGGCGAGCAGGGTGGCCTCCTGGAAAGACCTGGCCGACGCTGTCACTAGTGTGTCGTCCGCGTAACAGACGACAGCGACACCTCGGGGGTAGGTACCACGGAGCACCCAATCGTAGCCGATGTTCCACAACAGAGGGCCCAAGACTGAGCCCTGCGGAACACCGCAGGCCATCGCTCTTCGGTGCCAACCGTTGACGCCCGGATACACTATGTATCTATCTGAAAGATACGAGTGCACCAGGCGCCGAAGATACGGTGGCACGACGTGGTACCGCAGTGCTTCCATTATGCAGGCCCAGGGTAAAGTGTTAAACGCGTTGGCGATGTCTAGAGACACCGCCACCACCACTTCACCACGAGCCACTGCATCCTCCGCTTGTGCCTTGACCCGCAAAATCGCGTGTATTGTCGATCGGCCCTGCCGGAACCCGTACTGGCATTGTGCCAGGTCCGGCCCGACCCCTTCGAGATGCTCGACGAGGCGAGCGTGAACAATAGCTTGCAAAAAGCTTGCAGACCTCGTTGAGCAACACAATGGGCCGGTAGGCCGATGGCGACTCTGCGGGCCGCCCCTCCTTCTTGAGCAGGACCAATTTCCCAGTTTTCCACTGAGATGGAAAACGGCCCTGCTCCAGACACGCGGAGAACAGGCCACGGAGCCTAGTACCCAGATGCTCGACGGCTAACACCCATGCACGCCCGGGGATACCGTCGAGACCCGGGGCCGTCTTCTTGCCCCGTAGCCGAAGCACCACCGCCCGAAATTCTTCGGGCGATACCTCCGAAACAACCCTTGCCGAACTTAACGACGATGGCGTCGATAAATGTGACACCATCGCTGGGGGAGTGACATTCACAGTGGCAGGGAACAAAGCTGCGACGACCTCTTCAACTAGATCGCCCCGGAGACTCTGAGTCAGTGGGGGCGCCCATGGGCGATACCGTCTCATCGCCACGCGATATGGACGCCCCCAAGGGTCGTTATCAAGAGTTCCCCGAAACTCCTTCTGAGCTGCAGACTTTGCACTTGCTATTGCCACGCGCAGCGCTCTCTTAGCCTCCCTGTGGAGGCCGTGATGTAGCCGTTGCTGGTCCTCGTCACCGGGAAGACGGACCCGACGACGACGGTGTCTGGCGAGACGACGAAGGGCGGCAACGCAGGAGACACGTAACCGCATAAGTTCCGCCGACCACCAGAACACCTGGCGCTTCTCGGGAAGACGTCGGACTCGGGGCATGGCCGCGTCACAGACGCGCGACATCGCTGCCCCGAACCACGCCGCCTCCTGCTCGACCTGCATCGGTGCCTCCGGTGCAGGGAGCCACGCCTGGGCCAGTGCGGCCTCCTTCAGGGCCTCAACATCGAGGCGTTTTACCGACCAACGCGGGCCGTCCGACCGCGGGCCAGTCGGTCCTCCACTGGACTGGGGGTTAGGGGATAAGCAGACGTCGAACCGAATGTATCGGTGATCCGACAACGTCTCCTCGTCCACCAGAACTCTCCAGTCACGGACACGGCGGGCAATAGCTGGGGTGGCGAAGTGAGGTCCACCACCGATCCGCCATTATGCCGCACGCACGTGTTAACCGACCCGCGATTCACGACGGCCAGGTTGGCCGAGATCGCCCATTCCTCCAGGGCCTCGCCTCGCCTGCTGGTGACCGACGAACCCCAAGCCAGAGACTTGGCGTTGAAGTCGCCGGCAACGAGAACGGGGCGAGGCTGACTGCCTTGCACCACCAGGGCCCCTAGCCTAATGGTTCGAAAGTGCTCAAACTCGGCCAGGGATCTATTGGGGGAGAAATACACACCCACAATCCAGACCCCCCCCCAACAGAACCGCCACACATCCCGATCCCTTCGCTACTTTTTCGAAGGGTGGGGAGCCGGCGGCGCCCCGAGTGATGACGGCCACCAAACCGTTAAGGTCCCCTGCCCAGTCTTCCCTGGGGGGAACAAAATAAGGCTCGGCGACCACAGCCACTTGTATCGACCACTGCGCCATGCTCTGGACTAGAAGGTCCTGGGCCCTGGCGCAGTGATTAATGTTCGCCTGGAGGAAACGTTGTGCCATATTAATGGGCGATCTCCATCTGCTCTCCACTGGTGCCCGCTGTCGGCTGGGTCACAACCTCCGACCCCCGACCACGATTAACGCGGCGAGGGCGGGAGGAGGCGACGCATGCCTTGGCGCCCACCTGGTGCCCCGCGGGTTTACCGACACCTGCGCAAACTACGCAGTGCGGCTCCGCGGAGCACCCCTTGGCCTTGTGACCCACAATGCCGCAGCGATAGCAAATTTCGCTGCGGTCACACTCATCGGTGCACCGCATCCGCACATGTCCTCTGTGCAGACAACGGTAGCACCGCATAGGCCTCGCCTCCAGGAGCTGGACACGCGCCGACACCCAGCCGATCAAGACTCGGCCCGACTTTAATATTTTGTCGGCGACCTTGGCGGGGCACCGCACCCACGCCGCACCAAGGCCCGACCGGTCGGGGCGGATCTCCCCGACCTTAAAAGTTTCATTGGGGCTATCCCCAGCCTTTGCGAGGGCCGCTGCTACTATTTCCGGGTCGGCTGACGCGTCCAACCCGGATATTCGCAATTCCGCGGCCTTGAACGGACGGGAAACGCGTACGTCGTCCGCCAGTTCCGTTCCGCGGAATACCTCCCTGACTTTATCGGCCAGGGAGTCGGCCCTCTTTTCGGATTCTGGGCCGGGTACCTCGTACAGGTACTCGCCCGTCGCCATTAGGCGCGCTCGAGTCTCAGCAATGCCGAGGCCGGCCAGGTCCACGGATTGCTGGACCTGCCGCAATACGTAGGCGTATGTGACGCCCCGCGCTAACCCCTCCGGCGTAACCGTTATTGTAACGGCTGCCTTGCGGGGTAGATTTATTCGCGGCTTCGGCCGGTGCTGCTGCGGCGGTGCGGCCACCGCAGCTATCGGCACGGGCTGGGGATTTTTCTGGCCCTTCTTGGCAACAACATTCCACCCCTCCTCCATCGATGCAGGAGCGGGAGGTAGTGGCCGCGGTTCTCGGGGTTTCGCAACGGGAGTGCTGCTTCTGTTTTTAATTTTATTTCCCCTCTTTCCCCCCCTTCGGGATTTAGGTTGAGGGGGATTTGGCGACGCCATAGACGTTGACGGTTCCGCCGGCCCAGCGACTACGACAGGCGTAAGTCGGGGTCGGGGAGCGTCAACAGGGGTGGGCTGGGCGTTACTCTTTCCCTTGCCCAGCCCTTTTCCTTTCGTAGTGACCGGTGGACCGGCAGCGACTGATGCGGCCTTTGACGGCCCAGAGACGGCAGGCGTTACCGGAGCTTTAGCCCTATCGGCGGCCAATGGAGGCCGCATGATGGGCTCTGGAGGTAGCCTCGAGTATATATCGCTCAAGCGCGCGTCAATGATATTTAAAAGACGGCGCTCGAACCGTTCGAGGCGGTCCTCCTCTCCAGAAGCGGCTCCAGTTTGGGCCGCCGGCTGTGACTGTCCTTGTATCGCTTGGACAGTCGCCACCATCTGATCCAGGGTCCGCTGTTGGGACGCAAGGGAGGCCTTGAGGACGGCGATTTCCCGAGCCATCGCCGCCTTCTCAGCCTCCAGCCTGCCCACCTCTGCGGAGGCTGTCTCCTCAGCCCTCACCAACAGCTCTTTCGCCGCGAGATTCAGCCTCTGCTGCTCCGTCCCTTGAATATTTTGTGCCTTGCTGGCCACGTCCTGGATGATGGCTGACATCTGCAAGCGCCAGTCACGGTCACCAGCTACTTCCATCGGCGTGGTATCTTCGTCAGACACCACAGCCGATAGAGCAAGCACTTTTGGCGCCGGTTCATCGTCACTGTCGCTTGCAGATGCGTCCAGTTGCCGAGCTCTTGCCGCCCTCTTCGAGCGCGTCATTACGCCGCTCGTTCCGGTATCCTCCTCAGGAGCTGAGACAGTTGAGGCAGCCTTAGCAGTTGCCTTCTTAGCCTTTCGCCCAGCATCAACCGTCTTCCCAGGGTCACTTTCGTCCCCTGGGATAGACATTTTTTCCACAGCATCGTCTTTGTTTTTTTTTTGTTTTAGATAAGATTTCATTGTTAATCCCACGAGTATGAGGGAAATATTCGGTCCACCCAGCCAGAGCCCCCTGTAGCTGGGTAAGCAAATTCTGCACGAGGTTCAGCACGTTCCCCGCCGGGGTTCGCACTAGAGACCGAACTACCCATCGGCCATGCATCCCCTCACGGTGCGCCGCCGCTTGGGATTCGGGGTGACTTTTTATAGAGGTATTCTCCCTCGCGGCCCGGGCGATTAAGCCAAGACCCTCGGTCCAGTGGGAGCGCGAGACATGACCACAGACCTCCTTTTAACTGGATTACGATATACGACGGCGGCAGCAAGAGAGAACTTCCCCCCTACTACCCGCTCGGCGGCGAGGTGAGCGCACACCGAGCCCGCCGACAGTCCCGAGACAGAACTCGAGAGTAGCCCGAGGAAACGAGTCTCTCTGCCAATCGACAGTCGCCACAAAAGGCGACGTCTGTCTACTACCTTTTGTCAGGATATCAGCCGTCGGTCAAAGTGACCGCCGTTGCCCAGGGTGCACCACGTGGAGGTTTCCTGACTTCGCACCCCAAAGCGCGAGGTACTGACGTCCCAACCAGACAGTGATCGGAGGTCCCCAGAGGAGCACCAACCGACACCGTATACCCGGTCGGGTGACTCGTCAACAGAAGGTCCAGCAGAGAGGGCGCATGACTCGCCACATCTAAAATAACACATAACACACACACACATCTAAAATAACGTCAAAAATAACATTGTGTCGTCTAATGCTGATCTGTTCGCTATCACTGAATCCGGATGCAACGAATCCATACAGGATGCAGAGATTGTGCCGCAGGGATATAAAATATTACGCTGCGATCGAACCGACGGCCGGAAGCAAGGCGGCGCACTTCTCGTGGCCACACACCGGTGGGAACTCCTACAAGTGTACCTCTCGGGCGCATCCATAGACACCTGCGTGTTCGAAATGATTTGCGCGACGGTGCATTTGAACAATAGATTTGTATTATTATGTTGTGTTATTTATATTCCGCCAGGTAGTTGTGAGAATGATTATATGACTTTATTTAGATTAATAGAACAATTGTGTGATAAATATAGTGAGGTTATTGTAATTGGAGATTTTAACTTATATTCTTGTCATGTAAATATTAGTAATTATTATGAATGTTTTGTGTCGTATTGCGGGCTCACTCAAAATAACACAGTACCCAACTGTTTAGGCCGGCGATTGGATTTAGTTCTGAGCAAGGGATTGAGGGGCGAGGTGTGCGTGCGCGCGGCGGACGAGGCGCTGGTGCCGGTGGACGCGCACCACCCGCCGCTCGCGGTGAGCGCGCGCGTCGCCGCACAGCCGTCCCGCACCCCGCCGCGCCGCGCACCCAGCGCACACGCCGCCGGTGACTCAGGGGTCGGCGCGCAACGCATGGGACACAAGTGGAATTTTTATAAAGCAAATTTTCAGCTTTTATATTCCATGTTGCTTTCCACTGATTGGAGTACAATGTTTGAAACGCAAGATTTGACCGAGATATTGAGCATTTTTTATGATAAGCTAAACCATACGATAGATAAATGTGTACCTAGGAAAAGGGTTGTTTGTAATGATTCGCGGTACATTTATCCTATATGGTACACTGCAAATATAATTAAGGTTATACAGACTAAAGCTCGTCTTCATAAAATTTATAAAATTTCAAAAACACGCAGTGATTACGATGAATTTGCTAAATATAGAACCCAGATAAAAAAATTAATAGAAGTAGCTCACAAAGAACATATAGATAATATTCAGAGTCAGTTTGCCAAAGACCCAAAATCATTTTGGCATTACGTTAAATCAAACAGAAATAGTTTAAATAGGCAGCGTATCATAAAAGATGGTCAATATTTATCGGATGATGAGTGTGCTAGCGAATTTGCGCATTTCTTTGAGTCCGTGTACTCTAAGGTGCCGCCAAGGCTGGATGTCAGCGAGACGATGGCTGGCGAGGCTGATACATCCAGCGCACACGTCCATCTGGGGGCTCTGAGCCTCCACGACGTTAAGAAAGCGCTTGAAAAATAAGCCGGCCCTGATGGCATACCGGCATTTTTATTTAGGGACTGTGCAAGGGTTCTGCTAGAACCACTCCACTACATCTTTAACACCTGCTTAAGGCAAGCGAAATTCCCTGCCGAGTGGAAGATCACTCGTGTCATTCCGGTTCCCAAGGGTTTGTCGGGAGTAGAGGCTATAGACCTGCTGTCAGTGGCTATAGACCAGTGGCTGTGCTGTCTACACCGGCTAAGGTGTTCGAATCTGCCATTCAGCGCTGCGTGCAGGAGCAGGTGCGCGCGCAGCTGTCTGACGCGCAGCACGGGTTCCGGCCGGGGCGCAGCACCGCCACCAATCTACTCAATTTTATGGCGCAAGTTGTACCAGCAGTCGATGCTGGATTACAGGTAGACGCTGCGTATTTTGACTTTAAAAAAGCTTTTGATACCGTCGACAGTGATGTATTATTAAAAAAACTGGCAAAAATAGGATGTACACCACACCTACTAAACTTTTTTGCTAGTTACATGAAAGACAGGCAACAATATGTCGATTATAATGGGTACGAGTCCGAACCATACTACACCAGGTCTGGCGTGAGCCAAGGCAGCAATCTGGGACCTCTGGAATTCATTATAATGATTAATGATTTACCGGGAGTCGTCAGGCATGGCTCATGTTTGTTTTTCGCAGATGATCTCAAATTGCTGCTTGAAGTCAAGGAAAAAGCCGACAGTGCTCTCCTACAAGCGGACATAAATAGAGTGGTGGAGTGGAGCTATGAGAACCACCTACACTTCAATGCTGCCAAGTGCTCGGTATTAACCTTTACTCGTAGCCGAACACCGGTGTGCTACGAGTACAAGGTAGATTCGACTCCGATGCAACGGGTATCACAGGTGCGTGATTTGGGGGTGGTTCTCACTCCAGACTTGTCATTCCGTGGTCATATTACCAATATATGCAAGAAAGCATATCGGAATCTCGGTTTTGTGTTACGACAATCCAAACACTTCACCAATATCACTACCGTCAGGGTGCTATATGACGCTCTGGTCCGGAGCCAACTAGAGCATAGCGGAGTCATATGGTCCCCTCACGAGGCAAAGTATGCGATCATGTTAGAACGGGTCCAGAACAAGTTCACGAGGCACCTGTACTTGAAACTTTATGGGGTATATCCACTATATCCGCTGATGTACCCCACATTGTTCGTACTGGGCATGGTCGGGTACAACGAGCTGAGGGTGCGGCGCGAGATCGCCCTCGCGTCGTACCTGGTGAAGCTGTTGCGTTGTGTCGAGCATAACCCGGGGGTTCTGAGCCGCCTGTGCCTGAGCGTGCCGAACCGGTACGTGTGGAGGCGGCGCCGCCCGCCGCTGCTGGCGGTGCCGAAGGCCAGGACTAACCTCTTGGCCAAGACGCCTCTCACCCGAGCTATTCAAGCTATAAATGTGGTGCATGTCAAAACGGATGTTTTGTCATGTAACTGGAGTGAGCTCGCAAAAATGTTGTTATATGTTATACTTAGTTTAGTTTATGTTGTGCGTAATAGTTGTAGGTTTTGTTGTTTCTTTTTTTTTTTCTAGATTTGTTTTATAGTCCCGCCAGTTGAATTGGGTTTATCCTGTAATAACTGTGTGTGTTGAATTAAGAATAAATAAATAAATAAATCTGGGATCCTGGTAGGCTGGTTCACCAGCTGTGTCAAGTCATGAGTCAAGGCGAATGCATGAGCAGTTCTGCCAGCATGGTCAGTTCTGGAGGAGCCCAACCACAACTCATGGTGTGCGTTGAAGTCCCCCAGAACAACCAATTCCGCTGTTGGGAACTGCTCCTGCGCGTCGTCTGTCGCCTGGCTAATGTAATCAAATCAAATAGCCGATTTACGTTGCCGGCCGAATACATCTTTCAGAATATAATGTATGTCCGCAAAAATTTTGCTTACTTTAAAAAAAACAGTGACATACACAGTCTAAATACAAGAAATAAGAACAAACTCGCAGTTACAAAGTTAAGACTTTTATTTTTTATTTATTTATTTTTATTTATTATATTTAAACTTACATCTATCATTACAGGTAATCCTAATGCGATAGAGAAGTAAACTATACTAAAAATAACTAAAACTAAAACTCCTTAAACATTTTACAACACTATTTAAATAAATGAATTATGGCCCCAGTGAACTCGTCCAGTGAGCAACTAAATATGTCAATACTATCAGCAACTGCATTGAGCGAACGGAGCGCACATGTCAGTGGCGCTTCGTGCAGTAACTTGGTCTTGGCACGCGGCACCGCCAGCAGCTGCGCCCGCTTTCGACCACTTGTACGAATCGGTATGCATAATCTCAGCTCCTCAAGAATGCTTGGGTTATGTAGCACTCCGCGCAACACCTTAAATAAATAAGTAGCAAGAGTAACTCTCCTTCGTGTTTCCAGTTGATTGTATCCCACCATGCCTAGTACAAACAAAGTAGGATACAGCAACGGATACCCTGGATACACACCATATAGTTTCAAATACAAAAACCTGGCGAATTTATTTTGAATTCGTTCCAACATTATTTTGTATTTGTCTTCATTTGGAGCCCAAATTACAGCATTGCACTCCAAACGACTTTTCACCAATGCTTCATACAAAGCACGTAATGCCTTTATATTAGTGAAACCGTTTGACTGCCGCAAAACAAATCCCAGATTTTTATATGCCTTTTTGCATACCTCAACAATGTGATTTCGAAAGTACAAATCAGCTGTAAAACGGACTCCTAGATCTTTAACTTCGGTCACGCGCTGCAAAGGTACTCCCTCAATAAGGTACTGATGATGAATCGGGACGCGCGCACGGCTAAATGATACCACCGAGCACTTGTCCACGTTAAAAAATAGTTTATTCGTCTTACTCCACCTAACAACACTGTTTATATCCTGCTGTAATCTGATATGATCCTGTATATTCCTCACTTCATGAACTAATTTGAGGTCGTCAGCAAATAATAGGCACGTAGAATCATTTACCACCTCCGGTAAATCATTTATCATAATGATAAACTGTAGTGGCCCTAAGTTACTGCCTTGGCTAACTCCTGATCTGATGAAATACTGCTTCGAATAACATCCGTTATAGTCTACATACTGACGCCTGTCTCGCAAGTAGCTAGCAAAGAAGGCCAGCGTGTGTGGCGTACAACCGACCCCAGCTAACTTTGTAAGGAGGATATCATTATCCACAGTGTCGAACGCTTTCATAAAATCAAAATATGAGACATCCACCTGAATTCCGGAATCTACAGCAGGTACTAGTCGAGACATTAAATGTAATAAATTTCCCGTTGTACCACGCTGAGGGCGAAAGCCATGCTGCGCCTCACTTAGTAAGACAAATAATACATTTATGGGTAATTGTGTAAAATTTTATAATAAACTACCTTCCGAAGTAACCGATTTGCAGGAACATACATTTAAATCACATGTTAAACAAGTATTGATGTCTAGAGGCTACTATAAAGTAGCAGATTGTATAGCAGATAGGGATGTTTGGAATCGGTCCTGCACACTGCACCAAGATACTGTGGCATATATTTGAATGTATAACATTACTACAATAATTATAATCAGTGAATCTTAAAGGTCCTTAACTATATATACATATTTGTATATATAATTTTTCTGTTTTGACATTTTTTCTTTCAGTGACGATAATTAATTAAAATAGACGACCGATCGATCGTTCAGTTTATAAAGTGTATGCCTTTAAATTATCTTTTATATGTAAATTGTCTTATCGTAGGTATATGCCAATGAATGGTCATTGTAAATGTGGATTTAATGCAATGATACACCCCTTAATTTGATTTTTTATATACTATCATCAAGGTTTGTGTTTTAGCGGTGCTATGTATGCATTAATCCATATATTGATACAATATGTTTAAAAAATTTATTAAAATGAGAGAAAAATAAGTTATAACAATTGATGACGAAAAAAATAAGCCCGGAGTTTCTTTCTGCCTTTCTTCTTCGGGTCGTCATCGCTTAGATAGTTAGTGAAAGGCTGGTAGGTTAGCTAGAATAGGGATTACTTTCCTTCCAAATCCGTCCAGTCTCCTTTCAACTTCTCCTCTCCCGTTCCTGTCCCTTCTCCTGATCATCATCTCCCGTCACTTCCATTACCGAATATTAGGATTCCTTTAATTTTCCGATCATCCTCTTTTTTCCTTTTCCAATCCAATCCTCGTCGTTGTATCCCTGCCTATCAGCCCTTGACGGTGGATTCCAAGGTCCTACGCCATTAACCATGATTACTCATTCCGTATGGAGAATTCCCATTTGTATTTTGACCTGTCATAAGTGCTTTTTATATATGACTAGCTGTTGCCCGCGGCTCCGCCCCCGTGGAGGTTATTTTCTGGAGCAGAAGTATCAATGCAAGGAGTTGTCTTCTGCACTGAGACACCTATAGCGATGTCCTGAATCTCAGGTGTTGTGACTGTCTAGATAGGCACAACTCCTAACTTAAACTTCTAGCACTCCTTATAATACCCCGAGATCACTCCGTAAGTGTCGAAGAAGGCCACCGCGGGTTTTTATCTGGTAGTGTCCGGTTGGGTGTACATAAGTAGTAGGGACTCGGCCCAGCGGCAGCCCGGATAGCCATCATCCGGGCGAGGGGGTGCTGGGTCGTAAGACCGGCTAGTCCAGCATAACCGTTTTATTCTCATTTCGCTTCCCCCGAAGCGGACGGCAGTAATAAAATGCTTTCCCCGCGACAAAAAAAAAGTGTTGTGCCTGAAGCTTGAGATTACATTTAAAGAATACCTCATAAGTTAACTCCTCACTTCGCCCTTTAAGGGATGATTTGCTAAAAACATTGAAACACGTATTTCTTTATTTTTTACCAAAAGCCTAAATATGAATTTTGAGATCCCTAAGTTGAAATATTACGGATTGCCCATACAAACTTTTAACCTCTATTTCACCCCTTTCAAGATAATTTTTTAGGAGATACCCTATGTCCTTCCCTAGGATATATTCTATCCCTCTACTGAATTTCATTAGGATTCGTTCACCCGTTTAGTCATGAAAAGGTAAGAAACAGACATACAAACAACAATATTAATTTTGCTGCGGAGATATTTTAAAACTGTTATATCTCCTAATATATTCATTGAAATCAAATGACGTAAAGGGCAACTTTGTTCAAAATTAAATACTTGTGATGAATAAAGTATTTATTTGGATAAGGATTAATACCATGTTTATACAAACCCTTTTCCAAATAATGCATTGTTTCGGAACAAATTCGATAACCATTAAAAAGGTTATAGTGAGCCAACCGAAATAGATAGGCATATGCTATCGCGGACTTTTTTTTAGAACTTTTTAAGAGGAACAATTTCGTCGTACATGATTGTTATGTAACTTTAACCGTTAACGCAGCGTACGCAACGGAAGCTCTCAAAAGGAATCAATTTTCCCCGTTTTTGCAACATTTTTCATTGCTGCTCCGCTCCTATTGGACATAGCGTGATCTTATATAGCCTAAAGCGCTCCTCGATAAATGGGCTATCCAACACTAAAAGGTTTTTTCAATTCGAACCAGTAGTTCCTGAGATTAGCCCGTTCAAATAAACAAACAAACAAACAAACAAACAAACTCTTCAGCTTTATATAATAGTATAGAAGTATAGATGAATAAAGATTTTTATTTTATTTTATTTTATTTATTTTACTTACGGGTTAAATGTTCAGCAGAATTATTTTTGCTAATCAGTTGCTGGTCCGGTGCATCTTCTTAGATATTTTGCCGTCCAGCAACAAAATCAACCGCTTTTATAACCGGAAAAAATGATTTTTTTCCTTAATGACCTTGATAAGAAAGAAAGAAATATTTATTCATTATAAGCAAGTAATGGGTAAATTAAATTAAATTAAAACTAAACAACAAACTAGTAAAAAAACAACATGCTTACAACAAATACGGCCTCAACTCAGCGTGTACTGGTATAAATTACCAGTGCTGGTCTTCCGTTGGGCCGTATGGTGAAATCACGGGCACAAAACCGCTTCCTGCATACAACAGTGTGCGCCATGATTCAAATTTAAAACATACATAAAGAACAAACTTACTTACAACAACTATAACTATAAATTATTAATATTATTACACATAGATATATATTTTTTATATTTATTTTTATATATATTTTTTTTGTTTTTTTGAGCTGGCAGCACTTATGACACTTGTCACCTGGCATCGAAATTTAAAATTTTATAGAATGCAAAAATCAATTTATAAATCCGCCTTATCAGAAAGTCACCACAAACGGTAGTGGAATAGTTATGAGCATTGTGCATTGTGCAGACAAGTGGGTCGGAAAAAAGGAAGAATGAGAAAACAACATTTTCCAAGTCATATCATACATAAACTGTTAATACACCAGCTTATGTGTTAATGTAGTGAAGTAAAACTGGGGGTGAGTTGTTGAAAAATAGCATATATACAATATAATAATAAATAGTGCATAATTGAGGGGTGTAATTTCAAAACCCACTAAAGTATCTTTAGGAGATTTTGTGCAAAACGTTTTTATCGAATCTACTGTATTTAACTTAATGTCAAAGGTTCTAATTCATGATGAATTGGTTGCTGAGGCATTGTAATCCTTATAAATGTGAAAAGCCTTTTCATATTGACGAGCATTTTCAAGAAAATTTTAAATTAAATTCTATTATAGAGGAACTTGCAGGCAACCTGTCATTATAGTGGATTTTGAAAATTAACTGTCATCCTATAGGGGGTAGGTGCACCTAACCTATAATGATCGATGGATGGCGTTATGCTGTGGAGCTTAGAGAACAATAAAATTTCACTAAACTGTATGTAGCTATGTACGTAAATGAACAAATAAAAAACAAAGAGTGGGAACAATTAGTTTATTAAAAAAAATATTAAATGTGTGCAGTCACATCTTCGAAACCATGCTCACATAAGTCATTGTTGTCATTGTCGATGTCATGCGATGGTATGCGAGCTTTATTTTCTATATCAACATAATATTTTAGTTGAGGCAAATCCCTCCATTCTGCACCAAAATGTTTTTGAAGTAAATCACAAACATCTTTCACTTTGACTTCTTTCGGTACTATAGTATTTGGTAATATTGTTACTGGTAAAATCATTGTTATTTTTTTGTTCTTCTTTAATAATTTTTTTTGATTAATTTCATTGCGGTAAGTTTCTTCACCTTGCACCAACATATTTTCTGTTTTAGTACGAGTAAGGAAAAATCGTTTGCACCTCATGAATGGAAAGTGCCAGGATGATGTAGGTTTTATCACGGGATCATAAGCAGCCTTCCAATCGTAAACTGGTATCGTAGTCAGATTGATGCACGTTCCATTTTCTTTCAATACTTCGGCGTACTCCGAAGGAGAAACAACCACTTCTTTGGTTTTTATTGTCCTCTCAATTTTAGCGAAAACACGATCGGGAGTAATGAAGGAGTGTCCTACCACTGGAAAAATAATCTCAATATTGACGTATTTTCAATTTTCCTAAAAAAGCTTTGTTTCACTTTTAGCTCTTCATCTCTTGCTTCATTGTACATCCGCCACATCTTTCGAATGTTTAATCCAGATGGCAAATAAATCCTATTTGTTTGTGATCTGCAGTAATGACTTTCGATCTCTTTGAATTTTTCCAAAAACGATTCTACTGACAACCTCTTCGCTTCATATTTTTTGCTTTTCCGATCTCCTCCTCTATTTTCTCTTAATGGAGAACCCAAAGAAACCAAAGCGCAGTAAGGGGAAAACAGAATAATTTTAGAAACTATACAGTTTTTGTTTATGTCTTATTTAAAGAATCTGTTACGTAAAAATTTATATTAGTCAGGGGATGGATAACGTTTTCTCTAGCGGGAAGCAACAATTTGGGTTTTTTTTTTTTTATTTTAAAATTTGTAACAAACCCTCCTAGTAATCCAGCACGATTGTATAGTGTAATTGACGTAAGATTCTATTATACGTCAATAGATGGCGCTGACCGACTGCTGACTAATTTATACATGGCGATGTCAAGATTCACAAAGAAAACATGAGCTCAAAACGGTTATCGTTTAGTGTTGAGAGAAAAGGAGTGATATCATATCAATACATACGCACGGTACTTTACCATACGCTTACAATTTATCTTCCGCTCTGTGGAACTTTACTGGAACGTTTTCGGTGAATGCTGTGAGTGGATTATTGTTATCTACCTCCCTTCTAACATACGACGGCTAACTATTGTATATTGTACTATTTACAATAAATATCGTATACTGCAACCCTGCTTCGCTTATTTCGTACGACCACTGGCGAACCCCGTCTCGTCGTCAACGAGTAATCTTTCTACGGCTGCCCAACAGTGGGGCCAACAAGAAAACCTTCTTACACTGGTGCCCAACAGTGGGGCCAACAAGATATTCCTTACACTGGCGACCAACTCGGGCAAAGCGGACTCACGACCAAAGTTCTACGTCACGAGATCGGGAAGAGTGTCATCATTTCGACTAGAAACTTCAAGAAGGAAGACAAATATGGCATTAACAGCGGACCAATTTCAACAGATGTTGGAACAAAATCACCAACAGCAAAAGGCCCTTATCGCGGCTTTAACAAAAGACATGAGAGGAAATATGACGAAATGCAAATGTTTATTCAACGGCGAAAAGGAAACGGAAAGAGTAGAATCGTTCCTGTCAGCTCTGCGCCTTTTCAAAACCCTGGAAAGAATCTCGGACGATGAATTCATCCAGGGCTTGCCATTGGTGTTGCAGAAGGACGCTGAAACCTGGTGGCAGGGAGTTAAGGACGAAATCAAACTGCAGCGGATTTTGAAATACGCCTACGCGAGAAGTTTGCACCGCTAAAACTACCTCACCTTCTGTACCAGGAATTGACTTCTTTCAAGTTGTGAAGGCGTGTTTAGAACAAACGACGAACCATAATTAAAATAGATGTAAGCAGAGAGGTCTTAGGAGCTGTTCTCATCCAAGGGGAGTGTGAAGATGAGCATTCAGTCCAATATGCAAATCGGTTATCGTTTAGTGTGGAGAACAAGAGGAGAGTTATAGTATATCAATACATACGCACAGTACATAATCATACGCTTACAGTTTAGCTTCCGCTCTGTGGAACTTTACTGGAACGTTATCGGTGAATGCTGAGTGGATTGTTGAATGACCAGAACCATACAGTTTCCTCGTCGGGACGCCTTCGAAAACTGAGGGGGAGACTGTAACAAACCCTCCTAGTAATCCAGCACGATTGTATAGTGTAATTGACGTAAGATTCTATTATACGTCTGAAAACCCTCTTACACTGGTGCCCAACAGTGGGGCCAACAAAACCTTCTTTACAAATTGTTTTTTAACAGCGGGTATACCAAAATTTTATTAATAAATAAAATTATCCATATCTCGGGAACGGCTGGAGTTAGAGGTTTTTGGAACTCTAAACTTTTGGTTTCCATACATTTCAGTTTTTGATTAGAAAATTGGGGAAAATCTTCCAAAAATAATTTACTCAGCTGATACTACTGATACTAATACTCCACGTGATAGAGGAAACCAATACGAAGCGA
The DNA here is from genome assembly GCA_905220505.1 of Laothoe populi. NCBI lineage: Eukaryota > Metazoa > Arthropoda > Insecta > Lepidoptera > Sphingidae > Laothoe > Laothoe populi. Next base: position 988,125 of record HG992162.1, on the reverse strand, counting down.
ATGAGGACAAACTCGAGTTAAATCGGTTGAATGGTTCCAAAGTTATATCAAAAACAAAACATTAGCCACAATTTTGGAAAACTTATAATTCGAAAACCATTTAAAGCAATTATAAAGGCATTTTAAAAGATAAATTACCCGTGTTTGGACTCATTCTCATCGGGAGGCCAAAACCTGTTTCTATAAAAAAAAAATATATATATACATATACACACACATTTTCGCTCAGCCAAGACACCATGTCTGGGAAGTCGAGTAGTGCAACACCATCGGGGCTTCCTCGTAGACCTGCTCGGGGAGCGAGAGTGCGGCGTACGTAGTTTACGAGCACGCAGATAGATAGATGGATGAGACAATTAAAATCAGGGTTTGAATACGTAGGTACGAGCTTTATTGATAAAATACACCACCTCTTCACATACAACACGGTAGCGGATGGTGATGCTACACTTGGGGTACTGGCCTGGCGGCCCGTTCCAGGTGGACGGCACGAAGTTGGCACACGTGGTTGCACGGCGGTTGCTTGTGCGCGGCGCAGCGGAGTAGCCACGCGGTTGGCGTTAGCGCGCGAGGTCCTGGGGTCAGCTCCCGTTAGATGCACACGTGGTTGGCACACTCAGGGGTCTACGTGCGTAGACGGCGTGTTAGCGCCGCGGAGTAGAAACTCCACGCGGCACAGCCCAGCGGCAGCTCACTGGCGTGCCTCGTGGCAGCTCGAGGTTAGGGCTTAGTTCGGCGACAGCTCGCCGGACCGGGAGTCGTGGCGGTGTGTCCAGCGACACCCTCGCTTCCGCGTCGTGATGTGGCAGGCGTGTCCAGCGACCACCTACCGCACCGTAAGAACTTGGTGGCAGGCGTGTCCGGCGACCACCTACCGCACCGTATGGACCTGGAAACAGTTACCACCAGATCGGAATGCAAGTTAGGCTTGCATTCCGTGCCAGAGACCCTTGTGACAGCTCACAAGTTCGCGGCACGAAATACACTGAGCGGTTAGTTACTGTTCAACTCACCCGAGCGGGATTTCAATGCAAAAGAGACCGAGTGTGCGATGCGTGCGTATTTATACTAGATTTGCATCGCACAGGGCTGTGATTCTTAGTAATAATCGAGTTTGCATCCATCATAGGTAATTGATAATCGACTATTATTAAGTTTAGATTTTATAATGCTACAATACCCCGCCGAAAAGACTAGGATTTTACTTATAACTAATTAGAAGTAAAATCCGTCTATCCACCCAGTATTCTTGTTATTTCATTCTTTCATTCCATCCCCTGACATACATCTTCCTAACAAACTGTCTAGCATCATAATCATAATTATATAGCATATATAATGACCGAGACCTTATAAACCAGAAAGTACTTTATAATACTAAAGACTCTCCTAAAACAACAAGAAGAATAATTGTACATACTACAACATTCGAATACTAAGTAGAAGAAGTTATACATATGGCATGAGATATTGTATGTTACTCAGTTAGTGTAATGAAGTTAAAAAATAAGTTAAACGTTTGTATAAGTTGTAAATATAATATTTAGTTTAGTTCATTAGTACAGAATATAATTTTTAAAAATAAAATGTAAATTGTGTAGTTTAATATTTGTATTAGTAAGCTTTAAGTCTTTGATATGCCAGGTACCTAGTGAATTACCGTTCATATCAGCTAAATTTATTTATTTATACACTTCATATACATCGTATATAGGCGGACTTAATGCCAAAGGCATTCTCTACCAGTCAACCTTAAGGTGGTGCAGAGATAAGTAGGGTAGGTGCATAAAGCTAACGAATAAAAAAACATTAAAATCAAATAAGGATGGACATACTTAAATAGACTACATACATACATAATAAATATAATAATATTGATAAATAAATATATATACATCCATAAATAAACATATATAGATACATAAATATATACATAATATAAAGTAAGTATAAAATAAATATAATATACTATGAATTAACGAGGTGATTCTGCAACTCCGTCCAGAAGTAATTGCCGAACTCTCTATTTGAAAGCCGACTTGGTGGTGCACGACCTGATTTCGAGGGGGAGTGAATTCCAGAGAAGTATAGATTGAATGGCGAAAGAAGAGTGAGTGAAGTCAGAGCGGTAAGAAGGGCACTTAAGAAGAAGGTTGCTGGATGAACGGAGGTTTCTATCGAGTGTATCAGTAAGATAGATAAAGTGAGAAGATAAATAAGAAGGAGGTGTAGGAGAAGTTAGTAAAGCATAGAGAGTAGTAAGAGCTCGCATTGATCGTCGCTGGCGAATGGGTAGCCATTTTAATTGGGAACGATAAGAAGAAATATGGTCATATTTACGGAGATTAAAAATGAATCGAATGCAGTTATTGAGAAGTCGGTCAAGTTTGTTGAGTTGATCTGCATTCAGATCACAATAGCAGACATCACCATAGTCTATTACCGGAAGGATTAAGGCTTGCACAAGCATAGTCTTGGTTTTAGCTGGGAGGAAATTCTTCAGGCGATAAAGAGAACGAAGAGTACCGGTAACTCTCTGACTAATAGAGTTTACTTGGAACCGCCAGCTCAGGGTGGAATCGATGTGTAGCCCAAGGTCCCTGACACTAGGGCACCAAGGAATGACCGTGCCATCAAATGTAATATGCGGAATGACCGCAGTGTCCAATCTACTAATCATCCTACCTAAATCATATACCAAAGGTGATTTTTTAGAGATAATTTTACATTTTATGTATTTAGAAGCAAGTTTTTTATTAAAATTCTTATCTTTGTCACTTTGATAAAAGTTTTTCTCCATACTACATCGCCAACATTAAATTCTGCAGGTCTTTTCCTCAGATTGTAATTAGTACAATTTCTCTTATGAGCCTTTTTTTTTTTTTTTTGTTGTCGCGGGGAAAGCGTTTTATTACTACCGCCCGCTCCGGGGGGAAGCGGAATAAGAATAAAACGGTTATGCTGGACTAGCCGGTCTTACGACCCAGCATCCCCCTCGCCCGGATGATGGCTCCGGGCAGCCGCTGGGCCGAGTCCCTACCCCCTATGTACACCCCACCCGACACTACCAGCTAAAACCCCGCGGTGGCCTTCTTCGGCGCTTACAGAGCGATCCCGGGGTATTCTAAGGAGTGCTAGAATTGCTGCCGGAACCGCCCCTGCGCGGTGCTGCGTAGCAGCCCATCTCCATGGGAGGGCTTAGGAGCCCCCGCGCACCGAACAACGACAGCGAACGAGGCCTTACCACACGCGCTGCCGTCCATCTCGGGGTCGCACGATGCTCCGAAACTGGGAGTGCATCGATTCGGGCTGACAGCCCCCCGCTGCGAGCCCGCGACCCCCGATGGCCCCAATTAGTCGCCTCGTACGACAGGCAGGGGTTACCGTGGTGGAATTCAAACGCCCCCGTTCCACAGGGCGGGAGACGCCGGTCAGTCGTCCACCCGGCGCCTCCTACGTCTTCTCTGGCGGCGGGAGGGATCATTTCGTTCCCGATCCCTCTCGGCACTCTCCTTCTGCCAGATGACGCTCTCGCAGAAGTGGGCCACCGCACGCCAGGACCTCCGGCTGGCGACCATGGACGACACCACGGCCGGCAGCGAGAGATCTCCTCCGACGACTGCTCTGAGAGCGCTGCGCTCTTCGTCCCAGGCTGGGCACTCCTCCAACGTGTGTTGGGCCGTGTCCCCACGGCAGTTGCCACAGTGGTGGCACACGGCAGACACCTCCTTCCCGATCCGACACAGGAACGAACCGAAACATCCGTGGTCCGTCAGTACCTGCGTCAGCCGGAAAGTTGGCGCACCGTGGCGCCTGTCTAGCCATCTCTTTAGGACAGGACGCACTGCCGCGACGGTCCTTAAGCCCGCACTTGGGCTTTCCAGCCTGGTATGCCACTCCTCCACAGCGGTTCTGCGAAATCGGGCCGCAATCTCCCTCGGGGCCAGTCTCACCTGACGGCGACTGGACGCCTCCTCCCGCCAGAAGAACGCGGACGAGAGGAGTTTTGCGTCCAACTCCCAAGGGAGGGTGCCGGCCAATACGCAGGCCGCCTCGTGGGAGACCGTGCGGTAGCCCCTTACTATTCGCTGCGCCAACAAACGCTGCGGTTTGCGCAGCAAGGCGACTGTATGGTGCGTACCACACAATATTATAATGTTGTTGTAGTTGAGATGAAGATAAAGACAATCACTTGAAGATCACGTTATTTATTTGAGTTCACAAAGATAAATTATTAAAAATAGTTAAATGTAAGTAATGTTGATTGCACGATGGCGTTAGGTGAACTGATGCGATTACATTGTTATAATGAAAATGACATAGTAACGTAAAATGCTGACTCGCCCGTGCAACTATACGTACACAGGCAGGTGCAATGTGCGGTTTGTATATCACAAACCGTACATATTCCCTAGGGCGAGATGAGATGAGGTAAATGAGGTGACAAAGCAGTGTTTACAAAATTAAAAACTTAATGTCTCTAGAATCTCACACAATTAAACACTTAGTGATCACTTTCACTGAATTGTTTTGTTATGACTGGTGACGTTGCCTTGTTGACACTGGTATACATATGGGTTGATCGTGAAGCCATGACGTCTCCTGTAGTTGTCTCGCGGCGTAGTTGTGTGAGTGGTATATTGGGCTCAGCAGGTCCGGCTAATTCCACAGATCCCACAGGCCCACGGTTGTCGGAGGATGAGATGGGGAACGTTGCAGAGCAGTGTGCCCGCCAGCGGCACCATATATAAGTAGAGACTGCGATGAGTGCACTACCAGCTAACAGATACAGCACCACATACTGATGCACGTCATGAGAAGAGATATAGTAGCTGGATAGGTCTCTACTGACTTCTGCTCCTTTTTGCTGCTCGATCTGTTCGTCGATGGCATTTTGCAAGTTTTCGTACGACTGGAGTCCAGAGTCTTCAGCTGTCTTAATGCTCTGTTTTGGTATAGACAGATTAAATATTTTGTTGATAGGCGGTATGATGACCTTGTCAACATCTGCTTGTAAGGTCAGATAGTTGTTTTGCCGCATATGCGAATAAATGGTAAATTCGTCGTTTTTGATGATGCAGCCATCTGCGAGAGTGATAATACCGGCCTTGCTGACTTGTTCGGCTGTAACTTGAGACCCGCAGATGATTTTAATTGTTCGTTGCCCACAACAAAAGTATAGGTAAGTATTTATTTTATTAAGCTGCGTCCACATGTCCGCGCATATAGATATTTTTGTTTCACACCGATTTGTTTCCTTGTTCTTGACGCATACGTTATCATCTGCCTTCAGGTAATAAATCGGTTGTTGTAATGGACACATAAGGGCATTCGTGTTGTAGGGTAAACACATGCGTAGCTCGTTTTCAGACAGAGGTATGTAGGAATCCTTCTGCAGGTTTATAGCTACGTGGCTAGCGATCGGTAGTATGCTGACCATTAAGCGCTGAGTTTGTAGAGGAACGGTGATGAGGTTGTAAATCTCGTAGTTGTCTCGGGTCACTAATGGAATCTTGATTTCAAATATGAAATATTTAACCGTCATTCTTGCCCTCACTCTTAATAAACGGTAGAGTTTACGTAGATCCGTGTGTATGTTATCTATAGGAAGGCTTGAATCCTTGGATAGTTGTCCCGATATAAGACTCAGTTCTTCTTTGAGCTGTTCAGGGCTTAAAAGATGAATATTGAACTTTCCATAGTGTACTTCCGTTACAGTGTCCAATAATGTTTCTTGCAGATTCTTCATGTTCACAAGAATGTTGTTAGCAATTATCGACATGAAAGTAATATGGTTGACTATCATAATGTTTTTGACTTCGGTTGCAATCACATTAGCAGTCTTATCGAGTTCGGCGATTTGATTAGTATACATTTTGTGTTGTTTCTCGATGATTTCCTTTACTCTTTTCAATAGGTTGTTTTCCGCTTCCACTATCGATGTCTGGTTTCTCAGTAACGCTATCAGATGGTTTTCGTTCTTCTTTATTAAGTTTATATCTTTTTCATATTTTGCAGCAAACTGTTCATCAAGTATGCCAAACAAGCTATTAGCTAAGTAGCCAACTCCATTGACAAGTCCTCTGCGTTGTCTGTGACGGGTTTGCTGACTAAGTAACATATCACTGTAATAAGCCAATTCAGTGTAACCGTGACGTAGTTGTAGTAAGATGACGTCACATTGGCTGATTTTTTCTGAGTTTGAGCATGTTTTGCCAAGGCTGGTAACGTATTTTTTAAGTATTTCCATGCCTCTCCAATAGGGATTCATATCATAATACACGATCAATTTCCATTGGTCGCGAACAATATGCATGTCATTAACCTTGTCGAAGTAAATGCTTTGGTTGCTAATAAGATAGTTTAGGCTGTAGTTACACCGGGCGGGACACACGATGGATAAAATTGATATGATGGCCCATATCAAATTGCATGATCTCTTGGTTCTTCTTTCTTTAGGCTCTTTCGGTCGTGCAGCTTGTTTTGTCTTGGTTTCATTTTGTTCTCTTACAGGTAACTTCGACAATTTGGTAATTGGGCGCTTAAGAATTCCGCTTTTCGTCTTGACTGTGACTACGCGTATATATCCATCCTTGCCCGGGTGTAGTTCCATAACTCTTCCTAGACTCCACTTTCCAGCAGGATTTGCGTCATGGATGACAACAATATCGTCAATGTTCATATTTTCATGTGCTCGTTGCCACTTACTTCTGGGTAATAAGTGGGATAAATATTCAGACTGCCAGCTTTTCCACGTATCCTTGAAGATTTTTTGTACAAGTTGCCAGCGCGTTCGTTCATCTGTCTCAGTTTCGACGATAGTTAAGTTAGGACCACTTGAAAGGAAATGTGATGGCGTTAAGAAATTTATATCGTCAGAGTCTTCCGTAAGCGCTAAGAGAGGCCTCGAATTAAGGCAAGCCTCGAGCTGCGTTAGAAGCGTTGAAAGCTCTTCGTAGGTAAGTTTCTGCTCTCCAATGACTCTGCGTAGGTGATATTTCAGGCTCTTCACCGCGGCTTCCCATAGGCCTCCTGCGCTTGGCCATAATGGTGCGATAAAGTGCCATTCGATCTCCATTTCTGTGATAGCTGAGAAGAATTCAGGGTCAAGTGTGCTCTTCAGGTTGATTATTTCTTTTTGCAGCATTTTGTTGGCTCCGACGAAAGTAGTTCCATTGTCACTATACATGTGACGTGGAGCTCCTCGACGGGCAGCCAATCTTCTCAAGGATGAGAGAAAGGCTGATGACGTCAGGTCTGAGACTAGTTCCAGATGGACTGCTTTCGTGGCCATACACACGAAGACAGCAACGTAACCCTTTGTTGTTTTTATGCCTCGACCTTTATTTGTTTTAATATCGATGTACCCGGTGTAGTCAACACCTGTATTATAAAATGGTCGTGTCAAGTTGCATCGCGGCGCCGGTAAGTCTCCCATCAATTGAGTTTGTTGAATAGGGTTATGTCTACGGCATTTTATACAGTTGAAAATTCGCTTCTTGACAGCCCTGTTTCCACCAATTATCCAATATTGTTTTCGCAGATTGGCCGACGTTAGGCGTACTCCACCATGGAATGTCAATTTATGAGCATGATCAATCAATAAATTTGTAAAGTGTCCGTCATGGGGAATAATAATAGGATTTTTCTGATCTTCATCGATGTTTGCATTTTTCAACCTTCCCCCCACTCTAAGAAGTCCCATTTGGTCAATAAAGGGATTCAAGGGTAAAAGTTTGCTTTTTCGGTGCACTTCTTTCCTTTGTTCCAGGTTTGAGATGTCGTCTTCAAACGAGGTGAGTTGCACGTATTTTATTACAAGATTTCTCGCATGTTTAATTTCAGGTAATGTTAAGTAGTTCGGCAGCTGATGTTTGTTACGCGACACCGCGCGTAATATCCATGCAATAATGCGAGTAACTCGAGTAAGGCAGCTATGTCTGGTAAGTATGTCACCGATAACGTCATATGTGTGACGTTGTGTGGTGACGTTGGTTTGTAGTTTTCTTAACTCGTCGTTAGTTTCATATAACTGAATTTTTTCTTTTTCAGGTTGATAAGTGAGCAGCCATTCCGGACCGTGCCACCATAAAATGTGTTCCTTGAGCTGCTTCGGTGATATTCCGCGACTCGCACAATCCGCGGGATTTTCTGACGATTTTACATAGTGCCAGCACGTTAGTGGCATTATATCTACGATTTTCTTGACTCTGTTGGACACAAACGGCTTCCAACGATTGTAATCGCCTTGGATCCAACCTAGGACGGCTGTTGAGTCCGACCAACCGACTAGGGTAATTTTGTGGTTTGAATCAACACATTCTATGACTTTTTTCATCAATGTGGATAGTAATAAAGCGGCACATAGTTCGAGTCTGGGTAATGTAATTGTTCTCTTTGCAGGTATGAGTCTTGACTTCGCCGCGACCATAACAGTTTTCTCAGGATTTTTTTTGACCTTGCAATAGATGACACATGCATAGGCATTTTCAGATGAGTCACAAAAGCCGTGTAACTCGATAGCATCCTTTTGTGTTATTTGTAGCCATCTTGGTATTTGCAGTTGATTGATTTCAATTAGTTCCGACTTGATTTTTAACCACTCTTTGTTAATGAATTTAGGTACTTCGTCGTCCCATCGCAATTGTTCTTGCCACACCATTTGAAATATTAGTTTAAGTTTGGTTGTTACAGGGCTTAGCCACCCTAATGGATCGAAAATCTTCGAAATTTCGGAAAGAAGAATGCGTTTTGTAACAGGTTTTGTCGATTTGTAATCGATTGTCAATTGAAAGGTAAAGTTGTCTTCGTTAGGAATCCACCGTAAGCCCAATGTTTTTCTTGAGTCTTGGTGACGAAAATAATATGTTTCTTGTGATGTGGTGTTTGAAGTGTCGTTAAATTCTTGTAGATCGGGAAAGTTGGATGACCACTTCCTCAAGTTGAATCCGCCTGACTTCAGCAAATTGATGAGGTCAGTTTTTAAGCGTTTTGATTTTTCAAGGTCATCACAGCTGCAGAGCAAGTCGTCCATGTAGAATGAAGACTCTAAAATAGCAGCAGCTTCAGGATAATTGTGTCTCTCGTCGTTGGCAAGTTGTTTAAGCGTCATCATAGCCAGGAAAGGAGCCGCCTTTGTTCCGTATGTCACAGTTGTTAAAGCGTACTCTTGGATTAATTGGTTGGGAGAGTCTCTCCATAAGATTTTTTGATATTGTTGGTCGTCTTTGTGACACAAAATTTGCCGAAACATTTTTTCTATGTCAGCTGTAAAGGCTATCTTGTATTGTCGCCATTTTAAAATTATTTGCATTAAATCTGTTTGCAAATTCGGCCCACTGTACATCAAATCGTTTAAACTTAGTCCCGAGGTCGATTTCGATGACGCATTAAATACGACGCGCAGCCCTGTAGTAGTGGAATCCGCGCGTTGCACACAATGATGTGGTAAATAATAGCTTGGTTTCTTGTTACTTTTACATAATTGCATGTGATTTAATTGTAAGTATTCTGACATAAATTGTTTATAATCCTTGGCTATGTTTTGGGATGTGTTAAATTTCTTTTCTAATTGTAAAAATTGTGCAGCAGCTTTAGGTCTGGATTCTCCCAGCTTCTCTTTGATATCGGAATGTAGGGGTAATCGCACGACGTAACGCCCGTTCTCTTGACGTTTTGTTTCAGTTTTGTATTGATTAAGGCATAGGAGGTCTTGCGACGACATAGTCGAGCCTTCATTGACATCCTCTATAGCCCAAAATCTACGAATGTCGTCTAAATTATTAAGAACGACATTGCATTGGTATGGCTTCATGTTGCCGCACAGTATCCAGCCCAGATGAGTTTGCTGAGCTATAGGCTGAGTTCCCTCTCCTTTGATAATACCGCTGAGTATGATGTTGGAGTAGACATCCGCTCCGAGAAGTAAATCGATTTGCCGGCTTATGTTAAAGTCAGGATCGGCTAATCGAATGCCTTTCAGATATTCCCAGGTTAATGGTTTCGGGAACGATCTATTAGGTAGATTGTTATTGAGATTAGTCATAATGTACACTTCTGTGACAAAAGTGTAATTGCTATGCACAGCGGAGCATGTTATAGTCAAAGCCCCCTTGCAGTTATTCTGTTGCGCTCCGACGCCGAAAATCACTCCTTTACATCTTTGTCGAGGTAATCCGAGTGACTGAGCAGCGTTTTCGGTGATAAGGGATATTTGAGATCCCTGATCTATAAGAGCACGTAAAATGAGCTCCGAACCATCGCCGGCCTTGACCTTTACCAGGGCGGTGGCCAAAAGTGTCTCAGATAAATCTTCCATCGACACATGGCTGCTTGATGATGGAATTTTCTCGATGTTAATTTTTTCTTTGTTACTAGGCGTAACATTCTCGAATGAACTATGAAGCAATGTATGATGGTGTGCGTTACATTGGCGGCATCGTTTTTCAGACTTGCATTCCTTGCCGTTGTGGTTGAATAAACAATTTTTGCATAAATTGTATTTTTGAACTAGTTTATGCCGTTCGTCAGTATGTAACTTGATAAACTCGTTGCAATGGAATAATCCGTGATCATTTTTGCACATAGGGCATTTTACGCTGCTTGGCACATTCTTTGGCTTGTTTAATGTAGTGTTATTATTTTTGAATGATTTATTTTTTGAATACACACTTTGGTTCGTGTTGAATGCCTTATATGCGTATGGCTGATTAGATGAAGTACCACGACTTTTTTGATTATTGTGAGCGGGCTGCTCTAGTTTCCGACGTCCGCCTTCCAAGGATATAAATTTGCTCTCTAAGAAACGCATAAATTCCGATAAGTTGGGTAATTCTCGGGGTTCCTTCAATGAATCTATGTAGGTATTGTAGGTATCAGTATCCAATTTTTGCGAGATAACACGTACTAACATTGGATCCCATGTCGAAATGTCCACGTCAAGGGTTTTTATGGCGTTGAGGCTCTCATTAACTGTATCGTGTATATTTTTTATCGCTCTGTAAGTCTGGTACTGTAATGTTGGTAAATTCAGAATCGTATCCAGGTGAGAATTGAATATCGTTTTTTTGTTGTTGTACCGGTTGTTAAGAATGTCCCAACATATTTGATAGTTATCAGAACTGATCAGTAAGTGTTGTACGAGTCTTTCAGCTTCGCCCTTGATTTTAGATTTCAGGTGCTGCATTTTCTGTGCACTGGACAAGGATGGGTTCGAGTGGATTGTTTCAATAAACAAGTCTTTGAATGATGTCCAATGTTGAAAATTACCACTGAAGGTTGGTAATTCCATCTGTGGTGTTGATGTTTCTTTGTGGGCACTAGACGACATTTTTGTATTTATAATTTTCTTCATTGCGTTGTACTGTCGTTCGTAGTTTTCAACCATTTCTTCATAATTATCTTCTTTTCCGATAATATTTTCAGCATCGATTTCCCAATAGAGTGTGTCAATTGCCTTCCATCTTGATTCTAGGTTTTTCAAAGTGTCTTGAAATTCCCACTTTTCATTAATGTTATCTACGTTGATACTTGCCAGAGTCTTAGCAAATGCCTTAAAGTTGTTTTTTTGTTTTCGCAACATTTCTTCGGTCTTGCTAGCGTTACCTTGTGAAATAGTTTTGACAGTTTCCTGGTAAGCTGAAGATTCGCCTGACTGTAGGCGTATAGATGGATTTACGGGGGATTTTTGTCTTTTATGTGGATTATCCCCGCAAATAATAATTGTTCGAGCTTCGTTATACAATAATTCCGTTGTTCTATAATGATTTTCGGAGAAATATGAGAAATTACGTTCTTCAAAATCACATAATGCTGCATGATTGATTTGGAATTCTGCCCAATAGGCATCTAAAGTCTCCACGCGTTTCTTGATGTAAGATGGAGTTTCCCGTTCAGCTGAGTCCTTTTTGTAGTTGCGGAGACAATGTTCTATCGCTTCCGCCAATTGTTCTTGATTTGTTAAGAGTTGCTGTATGCTACTCATGTTGAGAGTTTCTGCGCTTGATGCAGGATAGTTCTGGTAGTGAGATTTGTATCCCTCTCACGGAATAGACGCCTTCTCAATTCGACTGGGGAGGTCCGCTTGTGGAAGGCCAGCCGAACCGATTCGCTACCGCAATTGGAAGTACAATGCACACTACCTTAATTGTTGTTAAAATTGTGTAGAAGGTGATCCAAGGTCGCTGGTTTGCTCGAAGGACCAAAAATATGTATGGTGCGTACCACACAATATTATAATGTTGTTGTAGTTGAGATGAAGATAAAGACAATCACTTGAAGATCACGTTATTTATTTGAGTTCACAAAGATAAATTGTTAAAAATAGTTAAATGTAAGTAATGTTGATTGCACGATGGCGTTAGGTGAACTGATGCGATTACATTGTTATAATGAAAATGACATAGTAACGTAAAATGCTGACTCGCCCGTGCAACTATACGTACACAGGCAGGTGCAATGTGCGGTTTGTATATCACAAACCGTACAGCGACGCAGCGGGGTTTCAGGGACTGGGCCCATACGGGACATCCGTATAGGGCCATTGACCGCACGACTCCAGCGTATAAACTTTGGCAAGGGCTATTAGGTCCCTCCAGGTTCGGCAGCAGGCGTCCGAGCGCGCCCGCCGCCCGCACCAATTTTGGCGACAACTCCTTGAAATGGGCACGGAAATCCCACCGGCTGTCCAGAATCAATCCCAAGTACTTCATTGTACAGCCGATGGGAATCCGCACCCCCTCCACATTGATGTGGCGCATTAAAGGTGGCCGAATCCGAGGACCGTGAAAGTAGAGGGCCTCGGATTTGTTCAGGGCCACCTTAAGGCCCAGTCGCCGAATCCTGCCCACCACCTGTTCGGTTGCGAACGAGGCGAGCAGGGTGGCCTCCTGGAAAGACCTGGCTGTTGCTGTTACTAGCGTGTCGTCTGCATAACAGACGACAGCGACGCCTCGGGGATTAGTACCACGGAGCACCCAATCGTAGCCGATGTTCCACAGGAGAGGGCCCAGGACTGAGCCCTGTGGAACACCGCAGGCCATCGCTCTTCGGTGCCACCTGTCGGCGCCTGTAACACTATGTACCTGTCTGAGAGATACGAGCGCACCAGACGCCGGAGATACGGTGGCACCACGTGGTACCGCAGTGCTTCCAGTATGCAGGCCCAGGGCAGGGTGTTAAACGCGTTGGCGATGTCTAGCGACACCGCCACCACCACTTCACCCCGAGCCACTGCATCCTCCGCTTGTGCCTTGACCCGCAAAATCGCGTGTACTGTCGATCGGCCTTGCCGGAACCCGTACTGGCACTGTGCCAGGTCCGGCCCGACCCCTTCAAGATGCTCGACGAGGCGAGCGTGAATGATACGCTCGAAGAGCTTACAGACCTCGTCGAGCAACACGATGGGCCGGTAGGCCGATGGCGACTCTGCGGGCCGCCCCTCCTTCTTGAGCAGGACCAACTTCCCAGTTTTCCACTGAGACGGAAAACGGCCCTGCTCCAGGCACGCGGAGAACAGGCCACGAAGCCTAGTCCCCAGATGCTCGACGGCTAACACCCACGCACGTCCGGGGATACCGTCGAGACCCGGGGCTGTTTTCTTGCCCCGCAGCCGAAGCACCACCGCCCGAAATTCCTCGGGCGAAACCTCCGAAATAATCCTTGCCGAACTCAACGACGATGGCGTCGATGGATGTGACGCCATCGGTGGGGGAGTGACATCTTCAGTGGCAGGGAACAAAGCTGCGACGACCTCTTCGACTAGGTCGCCCCGGAGACTCTGCGTCAGTGGGGGCGCCCACGGGCGATATCTCCTCATCGCCACGCGATATGGACGCCCCCAAGGGTCGTTATCGAGAGTTCCCCGGAACTCCTCCTGAGCTGCAGACTTTGCCCTTGTTATTGCCACGCGCAGCGCTCTCTTAGCCTCCCTGTGGAGGCCGTGAAGCAGCCGCTCCTGGTCCTCGTCGCCGGGAAGACGGATCCGACGACGACGGTGTCTGGCGAGACGACGAAGGGCGGCAACGCAGGAGACACGTAACCACATAAGTTCCGCCGACCACCAGAACACCTGACGCTTTTCGGGAAGACGTCGGACTCGGGGCATGGCCGCGTCACAGACGCGCGACATTGCTGCCCCAAACCATGACGCCTCCTGCTCGACCTGCATCGGTGCCTCGCTGGTAGCGTCCAGCTGTCGATCTCTTAAAGCCCTCTTTGAGCGCGTCATTACGCCGCTCGTACTGTCCCGTACCCTGGAAGCCGAGACAGTTAAAACGGCCTCGACATTCGTCTTTTTGGGCTTATGCCCAGCACCATCCATCCCAGTGTCGCAACATTGTTGTTTGTTTGTGTGTTCATAGTTATTCCCACGAGTATGGGGGAAATATTCGGTCCACCCAGCCAGAGCCCCCTGTAGCTGGGTAAGCAAATAACTGCACGGGGTCCAGCACGTTCCCCGCCGGGGTTCGCACTAGCGACCGAACTACCCATCGGCCATGCATCCCCTCGCGGTGCGCCGCCGCTTGGGATTCGGGGTAACTTTTTATAGAGGTTTTCTCCCTCGCGGCCCAGACGGTTAAGCCAAGACCCTCGGTCCGGCCGGAGCGCGAGACATGACCACAGACCTCCTTTGACTGGATTACGATATACGACGGTGGCAGCAAGAGAGAACTTCCCCCCTACTACCCGCTCGGCGGCGGGGTGAGCGCACACCGAGCCCGCCGACACTCCTGAGACAGAACTCGAGAGTAGCCCGAGGTAATGAGCCCTAATTCCAGCTGACAGTCGCCACAGAAGGCGACGATTGTCAACTACCTTTTGTCAGGATATCAGCCGTCGGTCAACGTGACCGCCGTTGCCCAGGATGCACCACGTGGAGGTTTCCTGACTTCGCACTCCTCTCTTATGAGCCTGCAAAAGTAAAGACTGTACTTTGTTGAATATATTTGATAGTACGCCTAAGTTTTCAGCATAATGATCTCGAGGAATGAAAACAATATCCAGATCTATGTTAGTATCGACGTAGTGAGAACCACAAGTTACTAATTCACGGCCATATACTAAGAAAGAGGGAGTGTAGCCAGTCACCTCGTTAACAGAGTTGTTAACTGCGAATTGTATTTTTGGAATCAAGAGATCCCATACACGCTGATCATTTTCAATGAAGGTGGAAATAGCGGTCATGATAGTCTTGTTCTAGCGTTCGACAGTGTTTACATGTGGAGTATATTTAGGTGTAAAGTGTATGTTTGGAACTTTGTACTTTTCCAACATGTGCTTCAAAGTTGAGCTAATAAATTGCCTTCCATTATCCATAAGAATGGTTGATGGAATGCCGTGAATAAGAAAAACATTTTCCTCTAAAAGTTTAGTTATAATATCCGCGGTAGCGCGTTTTAATGGAAAAAGTAAACAATATTTAGAAAAACAACAAAAATATAACAATTTTGTTTTCTAGTACAAGGAAGAGGTCCAATAAGATCTATGCTTAACATTTGAAATGGTCTGGAACATGACTTAGGTCTGCCCATTTCTCCCAAAGTGGCATGGTTTTGATGTTTGTGAGAAATACAAATATCTCAAGAAGAGACAAATTCGACTACACTAGCATGCATTCCTGGCCAGTAATATTTTTGTGCCAGTCTTCTATACGTTTTGAAAATACCAAAATGTGCAGCTAAAGGGTTACTATGGTTTTTAGAAATAACGGAAGACCGAAGTTCCTGAGGTACAACTTCCTTCCATTCAAATTCAGTATTAAGTACACATTTAGATTTCATAAAACGATATAGACGATTATTTTTTATTATATAATTAGGAAATGAAATTGGGGAAAAATTTTTGACAACCGTGAAAGTTATTTAGGTACCATTCATCAGTTGTATTAGTAATATTTAAGGAGGTATCTATAGTACTAAGTTGCAAGGGACAAGAACGAGACAATGCATCAGGTATTACATTATCAGCACCCTTACGATGTTTAATAACAAATGCAAATGCAGAAAGACGGACACCCCAGCGAGCTAACCAGCCTGTAGGGTTGTTAAGGTTTAGAAACCATTTTAGAGCTGAGTGATCTTTGTAGACAGTAAATGTTTTACCGGACTCAAGATAACATGGCCAAGAATAAGAGAACGTTTCCACAGTGGCAGCACTCCCTCTCACTAAAAGTGCACCTTACCAACATCCGAGGATTGCACTCAAATCTCGTCGCGGTCCATCACCACCTGGAGACTGAAAGACCCGCTCTCTTATTCCTCTCAGAGACGCAGATAAGATGTCCGTCTGACGTGGCGTACCTTTCTTACCCAGGGTTCACTCTGGAGCACAATTTTAAGCCACATGCGGGTGTGTGCTTGTATGCCCGTAATGACATCTGTTGTCGGCGTCTCCGTTATCTTGAAGATCCCAGATTATCTGTTATTTGGGTACTGGTGGATACAGGAATTGAGAAAATTCTTTATTCCTGTGTATACCGGTCGCACAGCGGAGATCAGGAGACTACTAGGCTCACAGAATACCTTAGTGAGGCGGCGGATGTGGCACAAAGGCGGTACCCTTGTGCCCAATTAGTACTACTGGGAGATTTTAATGCCCACCACCAAGAGTGGCTTTTCCCATACCAGTGTACCGACCATGCTGGGAGAGAAACGCGGAAGCTAGCGCTGACGCTAAATCTCACTCAGTTGATCCAGGTGGCAACAAGGGTCCCGGATGTTGACACGCACACAGCCAATTGCTTAGACCTTCTGTTGACAACTGATCCAGACCGCTACTCAGTGTCGGTTTCATCACCCTTGGGTAGCTCCGACCATTGTGTGGTGAAATCTGTATCTGCCTACTTACCGCCCGATCCCAGCCGTAGAGGCACCCGGCGGGTGTGGCGATACAAGTCAGCAGATTGGGATGAGATGCGAGCTTTCTTTCCATCTTATCCTTGGCGCCCCAAGACCCTTCTCTTCTCTTCTGAAGACCCTTCTGCTTGCGCGGATGCTGTGACGGATGTGCTGCGTCAAAGTATGGAGTACTACATTCCATTCTCCGACGTAGCAATGTCAGGCGGAACTCGCCCATGGTTCGGGGCTTAGTGCGGACGCGCTGAAGCGCGGAAGCATGCGGCATACCTGGCATGGGTTGATGCTCGAAACCGCAAAGCAAAGGACATGCGCTTAAAGAAGAGAGCATTTAACAAGGCTGCCAAATCCAGCAAGAAAGTTCTACGGCAAGCTAGATTTGACCACATAAGCCAAATCGGGAAGAAACTAGCTTCATACCCAGCGGGTAGTAAAGCGTTTTGGTCCCTGGCAAAATCAGTTGAATCGAACTTCCGTCGCCCCTCACTTCCTCCACTGCTGAGACCCGACGGGTCTTTGGCTCACTCTGCTGAAGAGAAAGCAAACTTGTTTGCTTCTCTCTTTGCTGAATCTTCACGTTTAGATACTGCTGGCAAAGTCCCTCCTAGTCTACCATTTTGCGAGACACATATGTCAGAAATTCGCATTCGTCAGACTGAGGTAAGAAGAACGCTGCGTAATCTGGACGTGAATAAAGCCAATGGCCCACATGGGATTCCAGCAATTGTACTGAAAACTTGTGCACCTGAGTTTTCTCCTATTTTGACTCGCCTGTTTCGTCTCTCTCTGGTCACTGGGCAAGTGCCTAAAGCCTGGAAGCAAGCTTACGTGCAACCCGTGCCCAAAAAAGGTAGTCGTGCTGAGCCTGCCAACTATAGGCCCATCTCGGTTACGTCCATACTTTGCAAAAGTATGGAACGTGTACTGAATGGCAGGCTCATGGCATACCTAGAAGCGAATGACCTCCTAAGTGACCGACAATACGGATTTCGCCGAAACCGGTCAACTGGAGACCTTCTAGCGTATGCCACTCACATCTGGAGCGAGGCTGTCGAGAGGCATGGGGAAGCGCTTGCCGTTTCACTCGACATCTCGAAGGCCTTCGACAGAGTGTGGCACAATAGCCTCTTAAGCAAGCTTCCTTCATATGGCTTGCCCACTGGGTTATGTGCATGGATATCGGACTTCTTGAGGGAACGATTGATTCGAGTGGTCATTGATGGCTGATCCTCCGATCTATTGGCTATCAATGCCGGGGTACCTCAGGCGTCGGTACTTTCTGCGACTCTATTCCTGCTGCATATCAATGATCTGCTTAAGCCCGGTACTTTTGGGTACGCAGACGACAGCACAGTGGTAGAAAGTTATATATCTAATGCACGAACCAGTGGAGTCCAAGTCCAGTCCCTCAGGGAACATCTGCAAACAGGCTATCCTTAAGGATCCGGAGTTGTTCCTATCACTGGCAAACAAATGCCTCGAATTGGGCCACTTCCCGACCATCTGGAAGGAGGCCACGGTTGTAGTCCTCCGGAAACCCGGGAAGGAGGACTACACAGACGTCAAATCGTATAGACCGATAGGCTTGTTGCCGGTGATGGGGAAGATTCTGGAGAAGATAGTGGTGGGAAGAGTGAAGTGGTATCTGCTACCTAGGATGAGTACTCGACAGTTTGGCTTTATGCCCCAAAGAGGCACGGAAGACTCCCTCTATACCCTGGTCAATTTCATCCGTGACCGGATAAGTGAGAAAAAGATAGTGACCATAGTCTCACTGGATATAGAGGGAGCCTTCGACAGTGCTTGGTGGCCAGCAATTAGGGTCAGACTGTCTGAGGAAGGATGTCCGAAAAATCTAAGACGGATAGTGGATAGCTACTTCGAGAGCCGAAAAGTAAGGGTTCGCTACTCCGGGGTAGAACACGAGAGAGGGACCACCAAGGGATGCGTTCAAGGATCCATTGGTGGGCCCATCATGTGGAACCTGCTCCTCGACCCATTACTAAAGGAGCTTGCAAAACGGGGTGACTATTGTCAGGCCTTTGCCGACGACGTCGGCATAAACGTGGCATCAATATTTAAAATTGTATATAATTCAAATATCAATTAATAAATCCGCCTTATCAAAAAGTCACCACAAACGGTAGTAGAATAGTTATGAGCATTGAGCATTGTGCAGACAAGTGGGTCGGAAATAAAGAAAGAATGAGAAACATCATTTTCCAATTCATATCGTACATAAACTGTTAGTACACCAGCTTATGTGTTCACGTAGTGGAGTAAAACTGGGGGTGAGTTATTGAATTAAAAATAGCATACTTACATACAATATACTAATAAATAGTGCATAGATTCTGCTGAATTGCTAATAAAAATACTACTGATAAACTTATAACTACTGTAAAATAAACTTATAATGGAGTCAGTTTCATTTTATATGGCACTAGTATCGTGTAGTAAAAACTCTTCAGTTTTCTGATGTTCATAGATAATTTTTTTTAATCTGACCCTAAAGTTGTGTAAATTTTGCAGACTCCTGACTGGGGGAGGGATATTATTCCAGCACCTGGTTGCAGAATAGCGGAAGCTACCTCTAAAAGCAGCAGAACTATGACATCGAGTAGAGAGCTGTTCAGCACACCGCCTGGGTCCATAGGACCTGTGACTTGATGTCCATGACAATTTTCTAAACAGATAGCTAGGTGCTTTGTGCTTCAGGACACCAAAGAGAAGACAAGCTAGGTGTAGTTTTCGCCTATGTTTCATTTTTAGAATTGTGTTAGCATTTAGATAGGGTGTGACATGGGCTCTTAATGGAATGTCAAAGCAAAAACGGGCACAGGCATTTTGCACTCTCTGTATCAGTTTCTGCGTTTTGACCAGTAAACGTGGGCCAAAAACTGTGTCCATATAATTTAATTTAGACAGGACAAGAGACTCCACCAATTGCAAACGTAGTTTTTCCTGTATATATGGCCTTAATCTATACAATACCTTTAGTTTATAAAAGCAACTTTTGATGGAGTTTGCAACATGCTTTTCAAAACGCAGATTACTGTCCATATGCAAACCCAAATTGCGAGCTTCATGTACACGCTCAATTGGCCTTCCCAGAAGCATGACACTAGCAGTGATGGGCTTGAATTTGCTAGTTGATGATGGCTACCGAACATCAAATACTTCGTCTTGCCAGGATTTAGCAGTAGACAGTTGTCAGTTGACCAGGTTGCAATATTTGAAAGGTCCTCATTCAGCTTTGCTATTGCTCTATCAATCTCCAATGGTTTGCAAGAGATATATACCTGCAGATCATCTGCGTATATATGGAATTTGCAATATTTGATGTGCATAGTAATATCAGCTGAGTATAAAATAAACAGAATTGGCCCTAAGATAGAACCCTGTGGTACTCCCCTGGTAACAGACATTTTATCAGAAGTCAATGAGGATCCATCACTACAACTGAGCTTTACAAACTGATAACGATTACTTAAATAACTTTTAAACCAATTTAAGGCTATGGGGTCAAAACCATAAAAGGACAATTTAGAAAGTAAAAGACTAATGTTTATAGAATCAAATGCCCTTGAAAAATCCAACAAAACCAGCAGTGTGCACATACCCTCATCTTGAGAACACAGTATATTGTCCGTTACATCAAGCATAGCTGTCACTGTACTGCGTCCTTTCCTAAAACCTGATTGTGTCTCTGGCAAGATATTATTATATTCAAGGTAATCAACTAGTTGCTTACAAATTGCTTTCTCCATGACTTTAGACAGACATGGTAAAATACTTATTGGCCGCAAGTCTTTATATTCTGAAGGGTGTGGGTGCTTAGGTAAAGGGTGCACAATCGCAAGTTTCCAGACATCAGGATATACTGAAGTAATGATGGACTTATTAATTAGTTCTTTAATAATGTCAATAGTGTGAGGAAATGTCATAATGAGCATATCCAAAGTTATGAAATCACAACCTTCAGCATTAGATTTCAAACTTTTTATTATTTTAATTATACATTCCAAACTAACTTCCTTCAAGTGAAAAGTAGCATCACTGAATTTGTGACATTCAAAGAAAGTCAGTTGGAAAATGCTGACATCAGAGTTACCTGAAATATTTAAAAGTGATTATTTATTCTATTGGGTCATTAAAAGATGAAGGCAGTTCTATGTTATTACTTGGAAGTAATGTTGTCTTTAGATTTTTCCACAACAGCTGGGGCTTATTTAAGTTATTATTTATGTGGTATTTATAATAAGCAACCTTTTCATGGAAGAGGGCCTTGTTGACCGCTGATTTTAAGGTTTTATAATATTCTTTTTTACTGTCACACCTATTCTTATGGTAGTGTGATAAAGCCTCGTCACGCAATCGCATCATTAGTTTGACGGTATCCGTAATCCATGGATAAGACCGATCTTTGACAACAATGGATCTTAAGGGCGCATGGAGATCGAATAGTGCAACAACACTTGAGTTAAAAATGTTTACCATATCATTGACATTATCCGCTGTTGATATCAGATCCCATCTAATAGCTTGTAGATC
Organism: Laothoe populi; assembly: GCA_905220505.1. NCBI lineage: Eukaryota > Metazoa > Arthropoda > Insecta > Lepidoptera > Sphingidae > Laothoe > Laothoe populi. The sequence goes on along the minus strand of HG992162.1, from coordinate 966,718 downwards.
TTTATTGAGCATATTTTTGTCATGTGATGCTACGCGCAATAGATTTCTCCCGTTTAATTTGAAATTCACAGACAATAAGGCAATGACCATAAAGAGAACCAACATGCTGAACCGTCACTTTTTTTGCACCTAAGTCAGAGCAGACAACATCTATAAGTGTCTGACTGGTCTCAGTATAATGAGTAGCCTCTGTGACTAGCTGAGATAAACTAAGGCATGATAGAAATGTTATAAATTTCATTGTTTTTACATCACTGCTACAAAATACATTAATGTTAAAATCACCTAACAAAATTATATTATCATAATTGGAGAATGAGCTGACAGAATCAGATATAGCGTCAAGGAATAGGTCAGTATCAAACCAAGGTGGACGATATGCCGTGCCAATCACTAGCTTCTTTCCATTATGGGTAAAAGTAAGCCACATTTGCTCCACAGAAACATGCGATGGCGATACTGGGTGTGGCAGGGTACGTAGATTGATGTCTCGCTTGACGTAGAAGCCGACGCCTCCTCCACGCGAGCGTAACTCGCGCGGTCTAGGAATGTGCCGCAGGCGGTACCCTGGCAGTGCAGGAGCACGCCCCTCCTCACCCACTCGAAGCCAGGTCTCGTTTATAGCTAATATGTCAATATCGTTTCGGGCAACCGCGACTATAAAGTTATCATGGTTTGTTCCAAGGGAACCCGCATTAAGCAAACCAATTTTTAAATACTTATGAGTCATCATCCCTGACAGGCCTTGAGAGGCAAAGATAGTAGCAACAGACCGACATGAGTCATAAAATCTAAGTAAATAATGTGTATGATTATATTGAAAGAAATGTTTTTAAATTTGTAAAAATTGTTTGGAATTAGTAGTACTAAATAATAATTAATTAATTGAGAATGTATATAATTGAAATTCATAATTTTATAATATAGTGTAAATGTGTATAAAATATAATAGTTAATTATAATATAATATAATAGTAAATAATATATAATATAATAGTAATATATTATAATAGTTTGTGGTTGTAAATAAATGATATTGTTAGTAGTATAATATATTTTATATGTGTGTAAAGTTTTGTGAAATATTAATATTATATAGATAGGTGTGTAAATATGATTGGTCCGCTTTAAAATACAAGTAATATTAACAGCATGTTCCAGATGTCTACACAATGCCACAAGATCAATTAGTCGTACACAACGGAATACAATATGTATCACAGAGATGGACAAATAGAGCACTAATTTTATTTCATAGCGCTTCTGAAAACAATAACATAATAATATATAGAACAACGCCAATAACAGACGGATTGTAATCAAAAGAAACACATATAAACAAGAGCAGTGAGTTTCTAAAAGATAAGTTATACATTTAAAAACTAAGCGATCATATGAACTATACCCTAGACATATTATGTATGTGACCAACTTTGAACTATCCAAAAACTCTACCAATATCATCCTCACACGTGATACGCACTACTTTTTGGCCATCCACTTTGCGAGCGAAAATCTTACCGCCTTTGGTCCATACGTATTTCCAGCTACGAAGGCTGCCTGCCTTTCGTGCTTCGTAAAATATGTGGCGGTTTGCACGGGTCAATCGCTCATTTATGTGGACCCGGTGCGCTGCGGCCGGTTTAGATGAACCGCCGAAACCAAGATCGCACGCATTAAGACCACGGCGCACTCGAGCCTCTTTAAGCAATGCATCCCGTGTCGCGCGGCGCGCAAAGCGAATAACTATGTTACGCGGTCGCTGCGCAGGGGGGTTAGCAGAGTCTTCAGCAGGTTCCACCCGGTTACGTCGCGTTGACCCCACACGCTCGGCATGCACGATGTCCTTTTCATCTATTATGACACTGAGCTTGCTAGAGACCACCTTGACAATGTGCATGACGCTCTCTTCTTTGGCTTCTGGAATTCCAGTCACCTCGACGTCATTTAGTAGAAGCTCCTGATCCCGGTCATTTAATTGCGACCGTAGCTCTACTATGACACCTTCGATCGAGGCCCTGTCTGATGTCCTTTGCTCCATCTTATGCTCTAAAGCGTTAACCCTCGCGTCTAGGCTATGCATATGTTCTGCACAAGCCCTGAGCGAGTCCTTAAGGTCGGTCATTTCCGTACGCAATTTAGAAACTTCATGCCGCATTAAGCGGAACTCGGCACATAGTTCGTCCTTAAGCAGCCGTAGCTCAGCTGTCACGTCAGTAGGCGGGAGTGCCAGAACATTTGTTTCATCAAGATCCGGGCTGACTGGGTCAGCAGAACAGGGTCCCATATCAACCCTTCCTCGTACAGGAGTCTCTGCGTTGTTGTCCCTCCGGTCGCTCTTGGTGCATTCGGGGCAGCGCCACGACGGCGCTGCCGTGCCCCTTGGCAAACCTACACACGTCCGATGGTACGCAGTATTACACACACTGCATTTAACGCCATCTGCCGGTGCTAAATATTTGGCGCAGCCGTCACACTTAACTGACGGCATAGTTAACTGTCGAGTTTTCCTTGATGGCACTAGATGGCGCTGCGCAAATCGACTTTCGTGGAAAAGTATATTGATATTGATCTCACTAGATCTCTCTAAGCAAGTTCACTAGATGGCGCTATTGAACCAAACTTACGTGGGCGCACTACAATGGTGTTATGAGTAAGTAAACACCATAAGATGCACAGTACAGCGATCGGGACTTAGGGCGCGCACACACGACACAACTCACTAAGCAGTTATGGATATTTATTATATTTTTTTTTTTTGAACTAAGGTAGATTTAAGACCACTGTTCTCGTTTTAAGTTTAATTACAAATTAAATCGTGTTCACTGCACCAAAACTCCGGATAACGTTTTATTATGCCAATAAGACTAAGAATAACCTTTCAAGCAATAAACTTATCAACTTGGAGACACTGTTTTATTTTGGTAAACAATAAACGCGCGACTGACTTAAGCTGGTTTGGCGTCCGTGACGTCACTCGAAGAAGGACATGTCATAGCGCTCAGGGAACACCGCAGCAGGGAGTTCATTCCAGAGCTTGCACGTACGTGGTAAAAATTAACGCTGGAAACGAACCGTGCTAGACGGAATCGTTTCCAGGTGGTATGGATGAACTCTGTTGCGGTGTTGGATGGTGCGATGATAAAATGGAGATGTAGGCACAATTTTAAACAGTTCCTCGGAGCACTCCCCGTGGAACAAACGATAGAACAAGCAGAGAGTCTCTCCGCAGCCCCAACGGTTCCAGGCTATCCGTGATATCAGGATCCCCGACAATTCGAACGGCCGCCTCTGTAAGGAGTCAAGTGGGTCTAGCAAGTATTTCGGGGCTCCTGCCCAGAGATGAGAACAGTATTTCACGTGGGGCCGGACTTGCGCTTTATAAAGCGCCAATCTATGGCCCGACGTGAAATACCGCCTCGCTCTGTTCAGGATCCCCAATTTTTTTGCTAGCCAATTTGGCTTTGTCCTCCACTTGACTCCTAAACTGGACCAAGCTCGATATATTGACGCAGAGGATACCAATACCCTCGGAAATCCGGAGAGTGACTCCTTGGAACTGTGGCGCCATGACAAAAGGGTCCTTCTTTGCGGTGAACGCGCAAACTTGTGTCTTCGTGGGGTTGAAGTGAACTAGGTTCCTTTCACCCATTCAGAGGCCCGCCCTAGAGAGCTCTCGATTTCCGATACAAGTTCTAACCGTCTTTCTTCCAAAGTGCTCCGAGGGATACCCTGCTGGCCGGTGTATCGCACGTCGATAGTACTATCATCTGCATAACAATGCATGCTATCGATAGACAGCATGTCATTGATATGCAGAATGAATAGTGTCGGCGACAACACCGAGCCTTGTGGAACGCCAGCATTAATGGACAAAGCGTCGGAGCAGTAGCCATCTACGACGACTTTAATGCTCCGACCATCAAATAAGCTAGCGATCCAGTTGCAGAGTCCCTCGGGGATTCCATATGATGGTAGCTTCGATAGAAGGCCCTCATGCCATACCCGATCGAACGCCTTCGCGATGTCTAGACCGACGGCTATAGCCTCACCCTTGCTCTCTATAGCCTCCGCCCAGCGATGTGTGAGGTAAACAAGAAGATCACCAGCTGAGCAACCGTGACGGAAACCGTACTGACGATCGCTAATCAGCTGGTGCTCCTCCAGATACCCCATAAGCGGGGCGTTAATTATTCTTTCCATGATTTTAGAGAGCAAGGATGTGATGGCTATCGGTCTATAACACGAAGGGTCCGACCGGTCACCTTTTTTAGGGATCGGATGGACATGGGCAACCTTCCACGAAGCAGGAACCCTTTTGGAGTTGTACGAAAGACGATAAAGGCGCGTGAGAATGGGGGTCAACTCAGGGGCGCACGTCTTAAGAACCACTGCGGGGATGCAGTCCGGCCCACTCGACTTTCGGATGTTAAGGAGCCTAAGCTCCCGCCTGACCGCACGCTGATTGATGCGGATTTCAGGCAGGGAGTACTCGCACCGGGGAAGTTTTGGTGGAGTAGCTCCCCCGTCATCCAAAGTCGAGTTCGAGGCAAAGGATTGGGCCAAGATATCGGCCTTTTCCTTTGCACTATGGGCCAAACTGTCATCGGTCTTACGCAGTGGTGGGAGACTGGACAGGCAGAAGTTACCCTGGACAGCCTTGGCAAGCGACCAGAAAGCCCGACTGCCAGACGGATAACTCTCTAGCCGCTCGCCAATTCTGCCAATATGTCCTGCCTTGGCCTTGGCTATAGCCCTTTTGTTGGACCTAGAAGCGGCATTAAATTTCCGCCTCTCCTCCTTTGCGTTTGGACCCTGATGCTTTTGGGCTTCGTTCCACGCCCCGTATGCGGACCGCTTAAGGCGTGCAGCTTCGGCCCATTGTACCAGGGCCGGCTGCGCCGCCTGATAGATACCCTGGAATTGGGGATGAACAGATCCATCCCCAAGACCACCAGGTCCTTGACGCGGTCCGCACAAGCATCAGGATCTTCGGAGGAGAAGCAGAACCGCTTCCATGGGAAGGACGCGAAGAATTCACGCATCCCTTCCCAATCAGCTGACCCATACCGCCAAACCCTGCGGAACCCAGTCGCTGAAGAGCGATCGGGATAAACCGCAGGGGCTGAGGTTCGAATAAGGCAGTGGTCTGATGACCCCAAAGGGGGGTCGACCACTACCCTATATCCCTCAGGATTGGTGGTCAGCAGAAGATCCAACAGAGAGGGCTCATGGGTCTCAACATCTGGAACTCGGGTGGGCTGAGTTACCAGTTGTGTGAGACCATAAGCCAAAGCCATCTCATAAGCAGACCAACCCGCAGCGTTAGTGGTCCGAGAACCCAACCACTCAGCATGGTGAGCGTTGAAGTCTCCAAGGACCACCACCTCCGCGGATGGGTACTGCTCTAGAGATCGGTCAGTCCCCACTTGGACGTTCTCGAACAAATGAGAAGACCCCGCTTCACCGGCATGGGACCTGTAAAGGCAAGCGTAGACTCGGGTACGACCCCCGTACTGTACGCATAGCCACAAGATTGACAGGTCCCGATGCTCAAGGCCCCGAAGGCGGTGACAACATATATCATCCCTGACGAAAACGCACACCCCGGCTTTACGCAGGAACAAATGTTCCAGCACGTAACCGGGGTAGTTGAGGTACGAGATATCGTCAGGGGTAGATATCTGCGTCTCAGTTAAAAAGAGCAGGGCAGGCCGCGCCGACTCTAGGTGGTAATGTACGGCGTCTAGGTTACTGTGCAGACCCCTGACATTGCAGAAGTCTACTGTTAAAGTGGATATGGTATCCGCCGAAGTACGTTTGCTCTTTTTAATTGCCTTCATATTTAAAATTTTAGATTTGGTAGTGGGGGAAAGGAGATGTGAGGGGGCAGTGAAATTTAGACGGCACTCGCAACATATAGTCGCAGAGCCAGGTGCAGGGTGGTCACGTGGGTAATGCGGGGAGCTGGTGCCAGGCACGGAAGGGCCCCCGATGCCCCCCGTGTACAGTCGCCGGGATCCACTCCAGTCTCCCACACTGGCACGACGACCGGACTACGGGATTTTCGCCGATTGGTGGGACAGCTTCCCGGGGAGGGAATTTTTAAAAAGTATATCCCCGGGTTCAGGTACCCTACTGACCGACAGGCGGCCGGCGGTGGCCGTTCCCATCGGGTCTCCCTGTACCCACGCCAGCCCCCCACAGATGAGATCCACGCGACGACCAACACCACAGCTCCACATATCACGGGTACCGTCCAAACTGTACCACCAGGGAAAGGAGAGGACAGAGGGAACGGCTTTCTAGCCCTTCCACCGGAACGCATTACTACTTCGCGGCAGAAACAGGCTAGACGGTGGTACCAATCCGTTCGGGCCAAACCATAAGTAAATGAAATTCACTTACAGTTGAGCCCTACCACCAGTAACGGGACGGGAAAGGGTGGAGGAGGACATCAGAGCCACGGGGGGAGTGATGGAACGCAGCGCTGACGGCTCGAGTGGCCGGGGTCGCAATCCCGAACCATTCTACTTGACAGACGGACAGACTGACACAAGAATGGCCACTGACACTATGGCCACTGACACTTCACTTCACTGACAGTCTGGTGGACCTTTATAGATATTGTGCCACCCAGCAACAAAATCAACCGCTGTCATAACCGGAAAAAATGTCATTTTTCCTTAGTGGCCTTGATAACGGGTTCAATGTTCAGCAGAATGTTTTTTGCTAATCAGTTGCTGGTCCGGTGCACCTTCATAGATATTTTGCCGTCCAGCAATAAAATCAACCGCTTTTATAACCGGAAAAAATGATATTTTTGCTTAATGACCTTGATAACGGGTTAAGTTTTCAGTATAATTTTTGTTGCTAATTAGTTGCTTGTCCAGTGGACCTTAATAGATATTGTGCCGCCCAGCAACAAAATCAACAGCTGTCATAACCGGAAAAAATGTAATTTTTCCTTAGTGGCCTTGATAACGGGTTAAGTGTTCAGCAGAATTTTTGTTACTAATTTGTTGCTAGTCTGGTGGACCTTTACAGAAATTGTGCCGCCCAGCAACAAAATCAACCGCTGTCATAACCGAAAAAAAATCCTTTTTCCTTAATGACCTTGATAACGGGTTAAATGTTCAGCAGAATTTTTTTTGCTAATCAGCCTATACATATGAAACTACCAGAAAGTATTATCTACATGATGGTGAAAACCGTTTCCAAATCCATTGCATGGTTTAGAAGGAGTTAGCGGATATACAGACAGACGCGGAGGGCAACTTCATTTTATACTATGTATAGATAGATGTACGCAAAAATTTTGCATTAATTCCTATTGCAATTTTTCATAGTTTTTAGTTTTCACTTATGTCGGCAATCCCCATGACTGCCAATTTTTTTTTATTTGGGTATCCGTTTTCGCTTAAACTCCAACAAGTAACGCATTATATCCATCAATATAGTATCATAAGAGTGTGCCGTGTGTGTGACACTAAAAAGTCTAAAATAAACTAAAATTTTTTTTTCTTTCGGCGGTAGGTGGAATTAAAGTAATAACGTTGTTGAGATTTTAAAATTTAATTTAATTGTTATAATTACATTAGTAATTAAAATTTTACAATTTTGTGAGCAAAACATTCCAAAGCATCTCTTGTTATGTTTGCAACAGTCTATGTAATATAAATTTAAATATACACCACCTGCCAGCCGCTTCTATAGCACTTATACACACACATTTTGATTAACGTTCATCGTTCACTGAAGTTCACCATGGCTCAGCTCGCAGATATCCAAAGCGTTCAAGCTAAACTTGAGGAGAGCTTCACAAAAAGGATGGCTGAGCTTGAAGCACAACTGCAGGCGGGAGGCTCGGCCAAAGACACGGTTGCGCGTGTCGCTGAAGAGTTTCGGACGTTTCGCGAGTTAATGCTTAGCATGCTTCGACTACTACGTCAGCAAATATCTGAATGTACTCGCATGATTGATGTTATGGGGACCAGGCAAAGGCGAAAGGCCCTCCTTTTTCTTGGCGTTGCTGAAGCTGAGAAAGAAAATTGCTGCACAATTGTTCTTGGCGTTATCAACAACACGATGGGTTTGAAAAATATCTCAGCCTCGACCATCAGAACTTGCCACCGTATTGGGGTTCAAAACAAGGAGCATCAGCGGCCAATTCTGGTTAGGTTCTCTGACGTTCACAGTAGGTCGGAGGTCTGGAACGCGAAGTCAAAACTTAAGGGTACACCAACATCTTTGAAGGAGTTCCTGAGTCGGGATCTTGACAGACTGTTTTCGCCAGAGCTAGACATCATTTTGGCTTGCGTACGTGCTGGACACAGGACGGTATCATCCAAGTCAAGGTCGCAGATGGAAGTCGTCTGAAGATCACATCGATGGATGAACTGAACGCGTTGACCGCAAAGTATCCGACGGCTTCTGATAAATTTTCGCCTGCTACAAGAAGCGGAGTTTCTGGTACGGCAGCCTCGGCTTCCAATCCAATCAACTTAAAGGCGCGCAAGAACTAATATTTCCGATAATTATTTGCGAGTTTCTATTATTTTACTGTGAGTACGGTTGATTTCTTGTTATGATCGAGTAATACGTAATGATCGTGTTTGTTGTGACTTGTGACCCGTCTTATAATCGTGTATACTACCCTCATTTTATTTTTATTTTATCTTGTCACTTTTTTTTATTCGTCCATAGGACGGGCTATAGTCAATCGACCATACTGCCTTGTCTTACGTTATCTTGTCACTTTCACTCTATGCACTCACTATTCGATAAGTGACAAGTTATCAACTGACGTATGAACACATAATTTTCCGTTCAGAAACAGCAATCTATAGTTTTCTTTTTATTTTATATTTGGTTTTATTTTTTATGTTAAGCTGGCGGGTGGTGCAGGGACTTGAGTCTTGCACCCAATTGTTAATTCTTAGTTTAGATTTTCATATATTTTATTTTATTTATATATATTTTTTGTATTATTGTTTATTTATTTTATATATAGTATTATGTTCTGTGATGATGATTCTTTTCATTCTGCTAATGAAACTGCTTCGCTATCTGGGGACGATAGTTTTTGTTCTGCAACTGACGGATTTGGTGATTTGGTACGACACACTTTTGACTTGCAAACTTCTCATAATTTCAACGTGTGCCACATTAATGCTCAAAGTGTTCCAAGTCATTATAGCGACCTGCTAGACACTTTTGCTGATGCTAATGTCCATGCCGTCCTAATTTCCGAGAGCTGGTTCAAACCTCATCTCACTTTATCAATCTATCCTCTCCCTGGCTTCATTCTGATCCGAAATGATCGCATTGGTAAGGGAGGGGGAAGAGTCGCTATTTACCTTCGTAGCGACTTTTCTTCTAAAACTGTAGCCTCTTCCCCTTCTACTTACTCAGCATCCGCTGAGTATATTTTTCTTGAGGTTTGGATTAAGGGTGTCAAAACCTTACTTGGTGTCGTCTATTGTCCTCCTGCTATTGACTACTTCTCCAGTCTTTAATCGATTCTGGAATCTTTAGGGTCAGAATATGCACATCATATCATCATGGGAGATTTTAATACCGACCTCCTTGCCCCTAACTCCCCTCGCTCCCTTAAACTCCTTGAAATCATTGAGTCTGCTGGCTTGTATACTTTGCCACTTCAAGCCACTCATCACAACGCAGATGGCAAGGACACCTGGCTTGACCTCATTCTTACCTCGTCTACTTCCCTGGTATCCTCACATGGTCAATTTCCCGCTCCTTTTTTTTTTTTTTTGTTTTCGCGGGGAAAAGCGATTTATCACTACCGCCCCGCCGGGGGGATGGCGGAACGGTTATGTTGGGCTCACCGGCCTTACGACCCAGCGTTAAGCCGTCCGGGAGAGATGTTGACATCCGGACGACCGCTGGGCCGAGTCCCTAACAAATACCCTACACCGGCAATACCAACTAAAAACCCCGCGGTGGCCCTCTTCGGCGCATAAGAGACGGTCCCGGGCTTACGGAGCGAGAAGCGCCTCATTTTCGACCGGAACCGCCCCTGCGCGGTGCCGCCTTGCGGCCCGTCTCCAAGTGGGGGGGGCTCAGAAGCCCCCGCGCACCGAAGGACGCCCTCGGCGTCCACGGCAGCGACGAGGCCAACCACCCGCGCTGCCGTCATCCCGGGGTCGCCCGGTGTGCCGACGAAGTATATACAAAATAAAACTATGTACAAAACAAATTTCGACACACCGGAAAGGGCGCTACGACAGCCCCCCGCTGCGCGCCCGCGACCCCCGATGCCACTATTAGTCGCCTCTTACGACAGGCAGGGGATACCGTGGTGGGATTCTCCAAACGCCCCCAAACCACAGGGCGGGAGACGCCGGTCAGTCGTCAACCCGGCGCCTCCTCCGTCTCGACTGACGGCGGGAGGGATCGCCTTGTTGTTCACGATCCCTCTCGGCACTCTCCTTCTGTGAGATAACCGCCTCACAGAAGAGGGCCACCGCATGCCAGGACCTCCGACTGTCGACCATGGCTGACACCAAAGCCGGCAGCGAGAGGTCTACTCCGACGACTGCTGCGAGAGCGCTGCGCTCTTCGTCCCAGGCTGGGCACTCCTCTACAGTGTGTTGGGTCGTGTCACGCGGACAGTTGTCACAATGGTGACACACGGCCGACCCTTCTGCACCGGCTATGCGACACAGGTACTCGCCAAAACATCCATGGCCTGTGAGCACCTGTGTCAGCCGGAATGTCGCCGCGCCGTGGCGCCTGTCCAACCACTGACGGAAGACAGGACGCACTGCCGCTACGACCCGATGACCCGATGACGGGTTCTCCAGCCTGAGACTCCACTCCTCCACGGCGGCTCTGCGGAGGGAGCCACGGATGGCCTCCACCTCTCTCAGGGCCGGTCTCTCCCCGCGCCTGAACGCCTCCTCCCGCCAATGAAATGAGGCGGAGAGGGCCCTTGCGTCCAGGTCCCACGGTATGAAACCGGCCAAAACACAAGCCGCCTCGAAAGAGACCGTGCGGTAGCCCTTGATCGCGCGCTGCGCCACTGCACGCTGTGGCTTGCGCAGCAGAGCGACGCACCGGTCGCTCAGGGACTCGGCCCAGACGGGACTGCCGTACAGGGCCATGGACCGCACGACTCCGGCGTACAGCCTTCGGCAAGGGATGCCAGGACCTTCCAGATTGGGCAGCAGGGTTCCTAGTACACCTGCTGCCCGAGTCAATTTGACTCCCAACTTCTCAAAGTGGGCGCGAAATTCCCACCGGCTATCAAGAACCAAACCCAAATACTTCATTGTTTTGCCGATGGGAATCCGCACCACATTCACCACGATGTGGGCACCGGCCGGTGGCCCCTTCCGAGGCCCGTGGAAACAAAGGGCCTCGGTCTTTTCAAGGGCCACCTTCAGACCCAGTCGTTGAATCCGACTTACGACGTGGCCGGTACCCACCGCCGCTTTAATTGCGGCATCCTGGAAGGTCCTAGCAGACGCAGTAACCAGCGTGTCGTCGGCGTAACATGTGACGCCGACGCCCCAGAGGTTGGCACCACGGAGCACCCAATCATATCCGATGTTCCACAGGAGAGGACCCAGAACTGAGCCCTGTGGAACACCGCATACCATCGCTCTCCGGTGCCACCCATTGGCGCCCGGATACACCACGTACCTCTCGGATAAGTACGCGTGTACCAGACGCCGAAGATAAGGTGGCACCGCGTGGTACCGCAGTGCCTCGTGAATACAGGCCCAGGGCAGCGAATTGAATGCATTCGCAATGTCTAGCGAGACAGCAATAACAACTTTGCGCCGGGCCACCGCTTCTTCCGCCCGTTCCTTTACCCGCAGAATCGCGTGGATGGTGGATCGGCCCTTGCGGAACCCGAACTGGCAATCCGCCAAGTCCGGACCGACCCGCTCGAGGTGCTCGACGAGGCGAGCATGAATAATTCGCTCGAAGAGTTTGGCGACCTCGTCGAGCAGTACGATGGGCCGGTAGGCCGACGGCGACTCTGCGGGCCTTCCATCCTTCTTCAGCAGGACGAGCTTCCCGGTTTTCCAGCGCGTCGGGAAGACGCCCTGCTCCAAACAGGCGGAGAAAAGGTTGCGGAGCCTTGGCCCCAAGTGCTCGATAGCTAACACCCAGATCTTGGCGGGGATGCCATCGAGACCCGGGGCAGTGTTCTTGCCCCGCAACCGCGAAACTGCCGCCCGCAACTCAGCGGGCGAAACCTCTGGGATATCCCTTGCCGAACTCGACGATGGCGCCGACTCGCGGGGCGCCATCGGTGGAGGAGTGGACTCCACGGTGGCCGGAAGGCCGCGACGACTTCGGCCAGAAGTTCTGGCCGGAGACTCTGCGACAGCGGGGGCGCCGCTGGGCGAAGCTTGTTCATCACCAAGCGATAAGGGCGCCCCCACGGGTCGCTGTCGAGAGTCGAAATCTTCCTTCCTAAAAATCCTTCCTCGCCGCGACCTTGGCTCTCTTAATGGCCACCTGCAGCGCTCTCTTCGCCTCCTTGTAGAGGCCGTAGAGCTGCCGCTCCTGGTTTGCGTGCTCTCCGTCCCGAATACGCCGGCGACGATGCCTGGCGTACCGGCGGCGCGCCGAAACACACGCAATGCGCAACGATGCTAAATCCTGCGACCACCAGTACACCTGGCGTCGGGGCGGGAGACGTCGGACTCGGGGCATGGCGGCGTCACAAATGTCCGTCACCGATACCCCGAACCATTCCGCCTCCAACTCGACCTGCACCGGCCCATCCGGTACAGGGAGCCACGACATAACCAGAGCGGCAAGTTCCAGGGCCTCATTATCGAGGCGCTTCAGTGCCCACCGCGGGCCGTCCTGATGCGGGGAAATCGGTCTACCACCGGGCTGAGAAACGGCGGACGCGGAGACGTCGAACCTAATGTAACGATGGTCCGACAACGTCTCCACGCCCACCAAAACTTTCCAGCCCCGGACACGGCGTGCGACGGCCGGACTCGCAAATGTAAGATCAACAATTGAGCCGCCGTTGTGCCGCACGCACGTGTCCACCGACCCCCTATTCAAGACGGCCAGACCGGCCGAGATCGCCCAATCCTCCAGGACCTCACCACGAACATCGGTCGCCGACGAGCCCCATACCAGGGACTTGGCGTTGAAGTCGCCGGCGACAATTGCTGGGTGAGGTTGGCCTTGCGCCACCAGGGCCCCCAACTGAACGAGAAAAGATTCAAAATCAGCGAGGGGTCTGTTGGGAGAGAAATAAACTCCAACTACCCAAATATCTCCCAACAGAGCCGCGACGCATCCCCGACCCTTCGCTACTTTTTCGAAGGGCGGGGAGCCAGCGGCACCCTGGGTGATGATGGCCACCGAGCTGTTGACGTCCCCCGCCCAGTTATCACGCGGGGGGATGAAATATGGCTCGGCGACCACGGCCACTTGCACCGACCACTGCGCCATGCTCTGGGTTAAAAGATCCTGAGCACGGGCACATTGGTTGATGTTCGCCTGGAGGAACTTTAGCGCCATTATTGGGCGATCTCCATTTCTACAACCTCAGCCTGCGGTGGGCTCTCTGGCTGCGACTGGGCCGTAGCCACAGCGGCAGCTGGTCTTCCTCTTCGGGGCGGACGACGGGTCTTACGGGAGGAGGCGGGACACGCCTTCCCCCCGATCTGGTGCCCGGCGGGCTTTCCGGCCGCGCTGCACAATGCGCAATTCGGCGCGGCCTCACACTGCCGGGCTTTATGGCCCGGTTGACCGCAGCGATAACACAGCCCGCTACGGTCCACTGTACCCGCACAACACTCCCTTACATGTCCTGTTTCCAGGCATCGGAAGCACCGGAGCGGACGCGGCTCGAGCACAGAAACTCGAGCCGCAACCCAACCAACTAAAAGACGACCCACTCCTCTTACTTTCTGGGCCGCCTTTACGGGCAACTTTGCCCACACCGTCCCCAATCCGGAGCGGTCAGGACGAATTTCGCCAACCTTAATGGCGTCTGCCCCGCACTCACCGGCCTTTGAGAGGGCCGCTGCGACCGCTTCCGGGGTGGCTGTATAATCCAGCCCCGAAAGACGGAGTTCCGCGCACTTTGTGGGCCGGGATACTCGAACGAGCTCCGACCCCTGGAAGCACTCCCTTAGCCTCGCGGCCAGGGAGTCAGCCCTCTCCTCGCTGTTAGCCCCGGGCACCTCATACATCGGGGCACCCGTGGCTGCAAACTTCGGCCTCAGCCTCTCAATATTTAGGCCGGTGAGGTCCACCTTGTGTTGGGCTTCTGTCAACACCTTCGCGTAGGATAACCCCTTTTCAACTGCGGCCGGCGTCAGCGATATGATGACAGCCGCTGAACGCGGTGGCCGGAGCTTCGGCTCAGTCCTGCGCGGCTGCTGCTGTTTTGTCGCAACTGGTGCCTCGCCGGCTGGGGTTTTCTTACTTTTTTTGGCTGCCACCACATTCCATGGCGTGTCAAGGGACACCGGGGCAGGTGGCAGCGGACGGGGCTCAACTGGAGGGGGGGCCTGAGGTACCCCCTTCTTCTTCTTCTGTTTTTTCCCTCCTTTCTTTGCAGCGGTGGCAGGAACTTGAACCACCGTAGGGGCTGCTGGTTTTACAACTTGACCAGCAACTTCCTTGCTTTTCGGTGCCTTCTGAATGCCAGAAGGCCCGGCAACTGCCAGCGCCTGGACCTTTAATGGTCCAGCGGCTGGCGTGAAAATGGTCGAGGGACCAGTAGATGGGGAGATAGTTGTGGGAACAGGAGGCAGAACTCCTTTCCCCTTACCTTTTCCTTTCCCTTTTCCTTTGCCACAAGCAGGTTTTGATGGTGGACCCGATGCTGATGGTTCATCATTGGCTTGGTAGTCCATTCTAACTTCATGTGCCAATGGTGGCCTTTGTGAGGGTCCCATCATAGCAGACTCGATTCTCGCGGTGATGCGAGTCTCGAGTCGCTCCAGTGCCTCCTCCGTAGGCTGTGCGCCCCTGTCCGCCTCCAAAAGGTCAAGGCGGCGGCGAAGGGAAGCGTTCTCGTCTGCCTGCAACTTTTTATCCGCCTCGTGGCGCGCACACATCTCCCTTAACTTTTTGGTCTCCTCCCGGAGACGGGAAACTGCAGTGGACTCTGGCTGTGCCACAAATCTCTTAATTATGTCCACCGCCACCTTTAGGGACTTTTGGTATGTCCCTTTTAGGTGGCCAGATTTGGTGGACACCGTTTGGATTATCCGACCGCACTCTTCAAGATCGTCGAGGAGGATAACTCTGTCGCCCTCGAGGCCCTCCAAACGCTGGACCTTTGAGAAGGTGGAGTAGGCGTCTTCAGAAACGAGTGGAGTCTCTCCTCCAACTCTTCCTCCTCCTTCAGGCGGGCAGCTTCCCTCCTTTGGGCGGCCAGTTCCCTTTGTGCCTTTCTCATCCCTACATATTTACCCGATGAAGGCGAACGGGCGGGTACTATCGCAGAGGAGTGGGCTTGAGCATCCATGCCGCTCTCTGACTCACTTGAGAGAGCAGACCGGGAGCGGACAGAGTCCGTTTCACTTTCCTGCCACAAGCGCCCTCTTTTCAACCTCGCGGAGGCACGACTACTCATGGCCTCAATTATGCGAGCCGGAGTTACGAACACTCCTTCCGGAGCCACAATCTCCGTGGGCGTCTCACCCACGACCTCCATAACACAACTACCGTCTTCGGGCTTGCACTCTCCGATCTCCGCCTCTCCGGACCCGGAATCGGGCACCGGAGTAGGCAAACGCGTCAATACAATTTTTAACAAAATAACGTCCTATGCATATTAGTGACTAGCTTTTGCCCGCGGCTACGCCCGCGTGGTGGTTATTTTTGAAAGAAAAGGTATAAAATCCATGGAGACCTCCTAAGTTATCACATCTTCCTCTATAATGCTATCCCGTAGGAACCGTGCATTTTCTGGTATAAAAAGTAGCCCTTTAACAAACACTATGCAAAAAAATATGTGGATCCCTTGCTCTGTCTAAAACAAAACCAAAACTTTCCCACGGGAACAGTACATTTTTCCGGGATTAACGTAGCCTATGTGCTATTACAGACTATAATCTATCTCTGTGCCAAATTTCAACCAGATCCGTCGAGTCGTTATAGCCTCATTGAGTAAGAAATATCCATCCATCCAAATATTCGCATTTCTAATATTAGTAGGATTATTGATAAACCCCCGATAAAAGAGTTGATATAAACTTTCATCGCCTATTTTACCTCCTTAGGGGTGGAATTTCTAAAAATCTTGTAATATATATATTTTATATTTTTAACTGAGAGGCAAAATACCAATATTCATGCGTTTAACTTCAAAAATTACGGATTTTCATAAAAACTTTCTACCCCTATTTTACACCCTTAGGGGTGGAATTTCCAAAAATCCTGAAATATATATTTTTTATTTTTAACTAAAAGGCCAAACACTAATTTTATTTATTTATTTACACTTTATATACAGGGTATAAAGGCGGACTTAATGCCAAAGGCATTCTCTCCCAGTCAACCTTAAGGTGGTGCAGAGCTAAGCAGTGTAGGTGCATAAAGATAATAATAAAAATAAAACATTTAGCAAATAAGCATGTACATACATAAATACTTGGATATATACTTAATAAATATAATAATTTTGACAATAAGATATATAAATGCATACACATATACATATAGGTACATAATATCATCATGAATTTAACTTCAAAAATGACGAATTTTTCATACAAACTTTCTTCCCCAATTTTACCTCCTTAGGGGTGGAATTTCCAAAAATCCTGAAACACATATTTTAAATTTTTTTTACTGAAAGGCCAAATACCAATATTAATGCGTTTAACTTCAAAAATTAAGGATTTTCATACAAACTTTCTTCCCCTATTTTACCCTTTTAGGGGTGGAATTTCCAAAAATCCTGAAATATGTATTTTTTATTTTTAACTAAAAGGCCAAATACTTATTTTCATGAATTTAACTTCAGAAATGACGGATTTTCATACAAACTATCATCCCCTATTTTACCCCCTTAGGGGTAGAATTTCCAAAATCCTGAAATATATATTTTTAATTTTTAACTGAAAGGCTAAATACCAATTTTCGTGCGTTTAACTTCAAAAATTACGGATTTTCATTCAAACTTTCTTCCCCTATTTTACCCTCTTAGGGGTGGTATTTCCAAAAATCCTGAAACATATATTTTTTATTTTTAACTAAAATGCCAAATACCAATTTTCATGAATTTAACTTAAAAAATTACGGATTTTCATACAAACTTTCATCCCCTATTTTACCCCCTTAGGGGCGGTATTTCCAAAAACCCTTCCTTAGTGGATGCCTACGTGATAAAAGGTACCTACTGTCAAAATTTCAAGTCTCTAACCCCAGCCGTTTAGGCTGTGCGTTGATCGATCAGTCAGTCAGTCAGTCAGTCAGTCAGTCAGTCAGTTTCTTCTTTTATATATACAGATGGATCGACCGGTTTGCGACTCGGCTCACGGCCGAAGATGCACGGTTGTACACGAGCGGCCGGCGGCCGGCGCTTGCAGCGGCATTCGGAAATCGCCCAGTAGTCTGCTCCCAACTGCATTCGACGCGGAACGCATGACGTTTACCGAACCGCCACTGGCTATCGCGAGCTTGCTTATATATTATCTGTTATATATTCTATCGCTATTCACTGTTGTACTCTGTGCTATCGCTTTCACTCCTTCTTAATTTATTTTGTGCTGTGTGAATAAACAACTTCTTTGTGTTCCTACTCTGGACTGATTTTTATTTACAACGACCCGGCTATACATAACGGACACACGATCTCACACCCCCCTACATTGATGACCCCGAGAAGAGCACATCATCATGAGCGGCAGCAGTACTGACACGCCAGGCACCGCCGGCTCACAAAATGGCGGCCATGTAACCACGCGGCGCGCCAAGAAAATGCGCCCGTTGAAAACATCCGTGCGCAGTGAAGGAAGTCGAAGACGAGGTAACAGTGGTACCCAGGCGAAGGTTCAACCTTAAGGTGCCACCATTTTCCCCGGAAGACCCGGAAATATGGTTCGCATTACTGGAAAGCCAGTTTGAAAACTACCGGATCACCGACGACGCCACCATGTTCACGCAAGTCACGAGAAACCTGGACTTGGGGCACGCTAAGGCGGTCAAGGAAATCATCGTGAACCCCCCAGCTCGGAACCGGTATGTAAAAATTAAGTCGGAGCTAATTCGCCGACTGTCTGCGTCGCATGATAAGAAAGTAAGGCAGCTGCTGACACACGAGGAGCTAGGCGACCAGAAGCCGTCACAGTTTCTTCGCCACCTGCAGGACCTGGCTGGGCCCTCGGTACCGGTCGATTTTATAAAGACGGTCTGGTGCCAGCGCCTGCCTAGCCACGTTCAGACTGTGTTAGCCTCGCAGAAGACTCTGCTTCCTGAGCAACTCGCTGATCTCGCTGACAACATCATGGACATTGTCACGCCGTGCAATGTTGCATCAACGTCGCGCTACGACAGTAGCGCAGTAGTTACAGTGGCCCGTCGAGGGAGATCGCAGAGCTGAAGAAAATGGTGGAGCAGCTCGCTCTGAAAATCGATGACAACAGCCGATTACCACATCACTATGCCGACAGGTCCAGACCTCGGCAACACTCTTCATCGCGTTACCGATCCAGTTCCCACCAGCGGTCAAGGTCACGGTCAAACTCCAACTACCGTAAACACCCGCTGTGTTGGTACCACTCTAAGTTCGGTGATGAAGCGCGTAAGTGTTTAAAACCGTGTGACTATTCGGGAAAAGCTTAGGGCAGTCTGTTATGGCGACCGACACCTTTTTTTTTTTGTTTTCGCGGGGAAAAGCGATTTATCACTACCGCCCCGCCGGGGGGATGGCGGGACGGTTATGTTGGGCTCACCGGCCTTACGACCCAGCGTTAAGCCGTCCGGGAGAGATGTTGACATCCGGACGACCGCTGGGCCGAGTCCCTAACACATTCCCTACACCGGCAATACCAACTAAAAACCCCGCGGTGGCCCTCTTCGGCGCATAAGAGACGGTCCCGGGCTCACGGGGCGAGAAGCGCCCCATTTTCGACCGAAACCGCCCCTGCGCGGTGACGCCTTGCGGCCCGTCTCCAAGTGGGGGGGGGGCTCAGAAGCCCCCGCGCACCGAAGGACGCCCTCGGCGTCCACGGCAGCAACGAGGCCAACCACCCGTGCTGCCGTCATCCCGGGGTCGCCCGGTGTGCCGACGAAGTATATACAAAATAAAACTATGTACAAACAAAATTTCGACACACCGTAAAGGGCGCTACGTCAGCCCCCCCGCTGCGCGCCCGCGACCCCCGATGCCCCTATTAGTCGCCTCTTACGACAGGCAGGGGATACCGTGGTAGAATTCTCCAAACGCCCCCAAACCACAGGGCGGGAGACGCCGGTCAGTCGTCAACCCGGCGCCTCCTCCGTCTCGACTGGCGGCGGGAGGGATCGCCTTGTTGTTCACGATCCCTCTCGGCACTCTCCTTCTGTGAGATAACCGCCTCACAGAAGAATGGCGACCGACACCTGTCCATCGAGTGGTCGCTTATTCGTGACGGACAAACGTACGCGAATAAATTTTTTAGTCGA
This sequence comes from Laothoe populi, assembly GCA_905220505.1. Lineage (NCBI taxonomy): Eukaryota > Metazoa > Arthropoda > Insecta > Lepidoptera > Sphingidae > Laothoe > Laothoe populi. Next base: position 947,083 of record HG992162.1, on the reverse strand, counting down.
CACGGGTAGTGATGTGTGTGTTTTCCCCCGGTCAATTGTAAAGGAACGTTGCGAAAAGACAAGCTTCGATTTGCGTGCCGCCAACGGTTCTGTTATTAATACCTACGGCTACACAAATCTTTTATTAAATATAGGCTTGCGCCGCGACTTTCCTTGGCGATTTATTGTAGCTGACGTCACGCGGGCAATAATAGGTGTGGATTTCTTATCTCACTACAACTTAATTGTAGACTTAAGAAACCAACGACTTGTCGACGGACATACAACGCTCGCGACCACGGCTTCACTCGCGAAATGTTTTGATGATGTTTCTTCGGTAAAGGTTGTATCTGGTGATTCGGTGTATCACACTATACTAGCACAATACCCCGAGATCACCCGACCTTCCGGCACAATTAATAATAATACCTCAAAACACAACACACTACACTACATTCGCACTACACCTGGACCACCAGAGTCCTGTACACCACGAAGGCTAGCACCTGATAGGCTGAAAATTGCTAGGGCCGAATTTGAGGCTATGTTACAGATGGGTACCTGCAGACCTTCGGAGTCTCCGTGGGCATCTCCACTACATCTCGCCCCGAAGAGGAATGGATGGCGACCCTGTGGGGACTACCGTAGGTTAAATGCACGGACCATCCCGGACAAATACCCGATCCGCAACATCCAAGACTTTTCTCACAGTTTAGCCAATAGCACAATTTTCAGCACTTTAGACCTGACCAGAGCCTACAACCAGGTGCCCGTAAATCCGACGGACATCGCTAAAACTGCCATCACAACACCTTTCGGTCTGTACGAATTTCCGTATATGACGTTTGGCCTTCGCAACGCTGGTCAGACGTTTCAACGGTTCATCGACGAGGTGTTGCGAGGGCTAGACTTCATATACTGTTATGTCGACGATATTTTGATATTTTCAGCGGACCCGAAAACTCATGAAAAACATCTACGTGAGGTATTCGGCAGGTTGCGAGACTATGGCGTAGTATTAAACCCCAGCAAATGTGTGTTTGGCGCCTCGAATGTAGATTTTCTGGGTTACGAAATTTCAGCGGACGGCACCAAACCCTTGCCACAAAAGGTGGAAGCAATAAAAAAATTCCCTCAGCCCAAAACCGTCAAGGAGTTGCGTAGGTTCTTGGGCATGATCAATTTTTACCGCAGGTTTATTCCAGACGCAGCCCGACATCAAGCTCCACTGAACGCACTCCTAACAGGCTCAGAAAAAGGATCACATCCGGTCACCTTCTGCAAGAAGGAACTGGAGGCCTTTGAAGCGACTAAACAGGGTCTATGCCAAGCTACTATGTTGGCACACCCTGACACCAACGCTGAACTGGCCCTCGTAACGGATGCCTCCGACACTGCAATGGGTGCGGCATTGCAGCAGCTGAAACATGGTGCGTGGGAACCTCTGGCATTCTTTTCCAGAAAGCTCAGCCCCACGCAGACCAAGTACTCACCATATGACCGAGAACTTTTGGCCATATATGAGGCAATTAAGCATTTCAGACATATGGTGGAGGCTCGAGACTTTGTTATTTACACTGATCACAAGCCGCTTACGTATGCCTTCACTTCCAGGAAAGAAAATTGTTCACCCAGGCAGTTTCGTCACTTAGACTTCATATCGCAGTTTTCAACCGACGTCAGACACATTTCGGGTAAGGACAATGTTGTTGCTGATCCCTTGTCCAGAGTAGAAGCGATCGTACACCCAAATTGATCCCGAAACGTTGGCAGCTGCTCAAAGCAGTGACCCGGAGTTGAAGCAGCTCCTCAATGGTCATACGTCTTTGCAACTATCTGAAGTTAAACTGCCTGGCACAAAAACGCTTTTGTTTTGCGACGTAAGTGGCACTTCCCCTAGACCCTACGTCGTCAAAATCTACAGACGACAGATCTTCGAGTCACTGCACTGCCTAAGTCACCCCGGAGCCAGTGCATCCATCAGATTGGTGAGTGACCGTTACGTGTGGCCGGGCATCCGCAAGGATTGCCGCGAGTGGGTGCGTACCTGTTTGGCATGCCAACGTTCCAAGGTCACGAGGCATGTCTCTGCCCCATTAGGTACTTATAGCGTACCGCAGGGTAGATTCCAGGTGATCCACATCGACATCGTTGGTCCATTACCAGTCTCATTAGGTTATCGGTATTGTCTCACTGCAATCGACCGTTTTACTCGTTGGCCTGAGGCAATACCTATCGCAGATATAACAGCTGAAACTGTGGCAAAGGCACTGTTAAGTGGATGGATTTCACGTTTTGGGTGCCCCGTAAAGATTGTGACTGACAGAGGACGACAGTTTGAGTCGTCATTATTTAAGGCCCTATCCAAAATCATAGGTTTCACCCACAAACACACAACAGCGTACCACCCTGCTTCAAACGGCATGGTGGAAAGGTTCCATCGGCAGCTTAAGGCTGCCATAACCTGTCACGCCAATAGCTGTTGGGTCGAGTCACTTCCTATAGTATTATTAGGAATTAGGACAGCTTTTAAAGATGACCTCAAATCATCTTCTGCTGAGTTGGTGTACGGAGAGACATTGCGGCTCCCAGGAGATTTCTTTCTTCCGCCTGAGAATGAGCCATACGACCTGACAGACTACGCAGCTCGCCTGCGTTCAATAGTCAATAGGTTAAAACCTCCTCCAGCATCCCGGCATGGCAACAATCGGTCCCCGTTTGTGTTTAAAGATCTGGCTACAACTTCCCACGTCTTCCTACGCGATGACACTGTAGCTGGTTCACTTAAACCCGCATACACAGGACCTCACGAAGTCCTTCATAGAGGGGATAAAGTGTTTAAAATTGTGTTCAACGGTAAGACTGTCACAGTGTCCATAGATAGGCCAAAACCTGCTTACTCCATGCACGATACACAGACTTACAATCATACACCATATACACAAACTGACACACACACCTCACAAACAAAAATAAACACTCATACATCACATACACACAGTTACACTCCTACACACACCCTACATCAAGGTACACCTGATGCCGAAGACAACATTGTCAAAACTACCAAGTCGGGACGAAGAGTAAGGTTTCCTGACTATTATCGCCCGTAGGACGGTCTCAGGAGGGGGGTGGTGTAGCGGAGCTACATCTATTTATGTTCATTCACGTAACATACTTTTTAATATGTATAAACTCAAAATTATTTGTACCTAAATTTAATATTAAAACTTACAGCTAAATTTATATATAGAAAATAAAATCTAAAATTATATACAGAGAATAACCCTAATCTTACAACTACAATATTCAAGTTAAAATTCAAACGTAATTAAACTATCCTTTTATTATATAAATAAATATTCAATGAACAGCTTAACAAAATAACGTCGTATGCATATTAGTGATGGATCGACCGGTTTGCGACTCGGCTCACGGCCGAAGATGCACGGTTGTACACGAGCGGCCGGCGGCCGGCGCTTGCAGCGGCATTCGGAAATCGCCCAGTAGTCTGCTCCCAACTGCATTCGACGCGGAACGCATGACGTTTACCGAACCGCCACTGGCTATCGCGAGCTTGCTTATATATTATCTGTTATATATTCTATCGCTATTCACTGTTGTACTCTGTGCTATCGCTTTCACTCCTTCTTAATTTATTTTGTGCTGTGTGAATAAACAACTTCTTTGTGTTCCTACTCTGGACTGATTTTTATTTACAACGACCCGGCTATACATAACGGACACACGATCTCACACACCCCTACAGTTTCGACAAAAATGCTATTAATTTAACGAATGTAAATATCAGTGAAAGCTGGAATAAGTGGAGCAAAGGATTCAAAATATATTACAATGCATGCGAATTGCATAAAAAAACGGCTTCAATACAAGTGAACATTTTACTTCATATTATCGGAGAACAATGCAGAGTCTTAATCGAACAGTTAAAAGTGAAACACGAGACAGTCGACGAAACATTGGATGTATTTAAACGATATTTCGATCGCAAGATAAATGTGACGGTGGAACGACACAAGTTTTTTACGCGCAGCCAGGAGGAAAACGAAAGTATTGAACAATACGTGTACGAACTTAAGAAACTATCGAATACTTGTGAGTTTGGGACATTATGTGATTCTCTTATTAAAGATATACTAATATGTGGCATTAACAGCACCGTAATAAGAGAGCGGTTACTGCGCGAACCGGATCTTACCCTCGACAAAGCAGTGGAAATTTGCCAAACGGTAATGGTTTCGAAAATATATTCGGAAAAAATTATGACACATCGAAGTTCAGCGGTTGATAATTTAAATCAGGCAACAAACGAAAATGTGAACAATAATATTTTGCTGTTAAGAAAACGAGGTCGAGAACAACAAGCATTTGGCAACCGTATGGTCACTGGCAGAAAACAGGGTCCGAGGCGGGACGGAGCCCGAGGTGGCGGAGCGATAGGTGCGAGTGGCTACTGGGAATCGAGCGGACCGCGCAGGCGCAGCGGCGCGGGCGTTTCCGGCGCATGACATGCGTCGACGCCGGCAGCATCGGCTACGGGGAGCGGCTCGGCTCTAGCGAGCCGACCACAGCGCGAGTGTAATCAGTGTGGCATGATACATGATAGGATGAAGTGTCCGGCGTATGGGAAGCGATGTTTGCGTTGTGCTCGAATGAACCATTTTTCTCGCATGTGCGGCGTATATCAGGTCGAGGAATCTGAGGAACAGGTAATATGCTGTCTTGCTTCTGATAATAACGAATGGTCAGTTAAGTTGCAAATTAATAAAATATGTATAGATTTTAAAATAGATACGGGGGCTGATGTCAATGTCTTGCCGGCAATTTATTTACCTCGATTAGGATTGAATAGAAACGAATTATTATTTACAAATACTAAGCTTCACGGTTATTCAGGATCGCAAATAGAAGTTTTAGGTAAATGTTTTTTAAAGGTATTTTATAAAGACAAGTTTTATTTCTTAGAATTTAAAATAGCGAATGTTTTTTCTCCACCAATCATTGGCAAGTATGCAAGTAAAGAGATGAATTTAATAAAACGAGTAGATACTATTAAATGCGAATCAGACGTGGGTCCCTCAGTTGTTAAGGATTTCATGGACGTGTTTCAAGGTTTAGGTTGCCTGCCGGGGCATTACGAAATTCAACTCAAAGAAAATATCAGGCCAGTTGTACACGCACCCAGAAAAATACCGATGCCTATACGAGATAAAGTTAGGGATAAGTTAATAGAAATGGAACAGCAAGGAATTATAGCAAAGGTGGAAGGTCCTACAGACTGGGTCAATAGCATGACTGCTGTCAGAAAAACTAACGGTGATCTTAGAATCTGTTTAGACCCGAAAGAACTAAATTTGGCTATTAAACGTGGACATTTCAGACTACCTACATTATATGAGATTCTCGCAAATTTTTCAGGGGCAAAAATTTTCAGTACCCTAGACGCTACTAACGGCTTTTGGCAGGTAAAATTAAAAGATACGGATTTATGTACATTTAATACACCATTTGGGCGTTACAGGTTTTTGAGGATGCCGTACGGTATTAGCTCTGCCTGTGAAATATTTCATAAAAAAAAATACAAAAAATTTGATGATATACAGGGCGTTTGTATGTATGTCGATGATATATTGGTTTACGGCGCTAATAAAAAGGAACACGACGCAAGATTAAAATTAGTTTTAGAAAGATGTCGTAAAATTAATCTAAAATTAAATTTGAAAAAATGCAAATTTGGCTTAGAGGAAATTAAGTATTTAGGACACAAGATTACAAAAAACGGAGTTTATCCTGATGATTGCCGTATATCGGCCATAATAAATATGTCTCGCCCGCGAAATGTTAAAGACCTTGAAAGATTTTTGGGACTTATTACATATGTTAGTAATTTTATATCACAACTGTCCGAATAAACACAGTATCTTCGAGAATTATTAAAGAAAGATATTGAATGGCAGTTGGCACTGGACCGAACATCATGAAAAATCATTTATTGAGTTAAAAATTGTTTGTCGAAAAAACCGGTTTTGAAATTTTATAGTATGAAAAAACCAATCACTATATCTGTAGACGCTAGTAAATACGGTTTGGGAGCAGTGCTATTGCAGGATAATTTACCCGTATGTTATGCTTCAAAAGCTTTGACTAAGACGGAACAACTGTATGCTCAAATAGAAAAAGAGTTGTATGCAATTGTGTTTGCTTGTGAAAGATTTTACAGTTATATTTATGGTCGTACAGATATTATAATTGAAACTGATCACAAACCGCTCATTACTATAATACACAAGTCTATGGCAGATACTCCATCTCGTTTGCAGCGCATGTTGCTCAGATTGCAACCGTACGTACACCTTTAAGTTAGTGTATAAACCCGGTAAATACTTATATATTGCGGATACGTTGTCACGAGCAGTTGAAAGTAATAATCGCGATACGGACACGTATGAGGATCTGCGGGAAGAGATCAAGGAGACAGTACGGAGTGTATGCTCCTGTAACGAATTAACTGATACTCATTTCATGACATTACAAAAACAAACCGAAACAAAGATTTCCAGGAATTAAAAAAGTATATACAACGCGGTTGGCCAGATGATAAAAACAAAATATCGGATCACGTAAAACCTTATTGGCAATACAGAGACGAGCTCACGAAAGCGTGTGGTTTGTTGTGGAAGGGAGATAGAATAATTATTCCTAAGAAATTACGGAAAGAAATGTTAAGTAAGATACATTTGTCACATTTAGGTCTCGAAAAGAGTAAATTAAGAGCGCGTGAATTATTTTTTTGGCCAGAGTTAAATAATCAGTTACGAACTGTCATAGAAAATTGTCAATCATGTCTAACTTATAAAAAAGCTAATACAAAAGAGGAACTCGTATCGCACGAAATTCCGGATCGACCGTGGTCAAAAATCGGCGTGGATTTGTTTTATTTCCAAGGAATTTATTAAGATTTATTTATTTATTTATTAATTAGTACGGTAAAACCAATTACACTAATTAACATATCATTATTAGCCGTAGATTATTACAGTAAATTTATAGAAGTCGCTCAGCTTGATAGTACACTATCCTCATCAATCATTGGTCATTTAAAATCAATGTTTAGCTCATTGGGAATTCCGGAAACTATTGTGTCAGATTGTGGCCCACAGTTCTCATGTGGTGAGTTTCGGCGATTCACCACTGACTGGGGCATTAATCACATAACCTCTTCGCCATATTATCCACAGTCAAACGGGCAGGCTGAGCGCTCGGTACAGACTGTTAAAACTATGTTAAAGAAATGTAGTCATGGAAATTCGGATTTTCGGTTGGCTTTGATAGAATATCTAAACACTCCAATAAATGAACAGTTGCCTTCTCCCGCCGAATTATTACAAAACAGAAAATTACGAAGTGTTGTACCTGTGCGTGAATCACTGTTGAATCCTTTTATAAATAAAAACGTTTTGCCAATGTTGCAGTCGCGTCAACGGTCATATAAGAAATATTATGATGTACACTCTCGTGAATTAGATGCATTAGTTATTGGTCAGAGGATAAAAACCTATAATGTATATACAAAAACTTGGAAAAGTGGTATCATAAAAAAAAAGTTAAGACAGAGAAGTTATGAAATTCAATTAGATTCAGGTAAAACAGTAGTAAGAAACAGGCGACACATAATTGTTGATTTATCTAAGAGTACGCCGCCCGTTTCTAAGTATAATCTGGATTACGATGACGTCATATACCCGGCACGTTCAGGTCCTACGACATTGACATCGTCCCCGGTCCCTTGTTCTATTACTAGTACTAATACTCATGTTACTCGTTCTGGCAGGACAGTGAGGCCTCCTTAGAAAGCACTAATAATTATTATGATGTCAATATTAAATCTGCATGCTTATATAATAGAATAAAATATGTTAATTATGTATAATATAAAAGATAATAAAATAGTTGAATGAAATTGTATAAAAAAAAGAAAAGAAAGTATAGTAATGGATGTATATTGTAAAATTAAGATGTGAATTATATAATTCTTATAACACTAAATCTGTATATATAAAAGAAGAAACTGACTGACTGACTGACTGACTGACTGACTGATCGATCAACGCACAGCCTAAACGGCTCGCGTTAGAGACTTGAAATTTTGACAGTAGGTACCTTTTATCACGTAGGCATCCACTAAGGAAGGGTTTTTGGAAATACCACCCCTAAGGGGGTAAAATAGGGGATGAAAGTTTGTATGAAAATCCGTCATTTTTGAAGTTAAATTCATGAAAATTAGTATTTGGCATTTTAGTTAAAAATAAAAAATATATGTCCGGGTAACTATGTGTTGTGTCAGATGGCTGAGGTCATGACGTCATCATAAGTCATGACTATGAGGGTTATTCATCCCTCTCTGCTCTACAGATAGTCAGGATGCACTTCGTACGATAGTTCAGTAAAAATTACACACGTTAATCACTTTATAGTTTAATAAGCTACTGCCAGTTCGGAATACAATAATCCATGGCAAAAAGAACTGGCAAGAAAAACCATGGTTTACAATTACACTTTGCACTGAGACGCACATCACGTTAAATCATTACTTTAATTGTAGGCAACGATCAGTTAAACAGCACTTGGGCATTACGACCTCTAAATTACTAAACCATTCGAGATATTGACTCGTCTAATAATTATTCCTGAATGCTTCGCCAAATGCCGAGGCACTCTTTTATATTGTGATTTTCGTTGTGCCCCACTACGAGTGAGATCATTTAATAAACAACTCGAAACTACCTTCAAAATAGTAAAACAACTGACGGTACCCACAACAGATTTACAAAAGATTAAATTATTTGTAAGGTCAATTCAGTCTCCGTATTCATTATTCTCCGACACGGCCATTCTGAAATGCGATGCGTGCTCTGCATCGCTTGCTAAATCCTCTAAAACTCCGCTGAAACTCAGAATATCATCAGTATACACAGGCTAGGTTACTCCACAGTACACCTGCCAAAATTGTGAAAAATTATCATAGTTATGGTCCTTAAGAAGTAATGAAGATGTGAGTTCGTAACCACTGTAATCAAAGTTGATTTGTAGATTTCAATAAGACGCAACCAAGTCCTTGTACAAACTGTAAAATTTGTTAGAAAATATGTTACTGCTCCACTCCATGTGACAACAGTTCAATGAGTGGGCTCACTATAAGTGACATAAGTTCAAAGTTCAATGTTCGGTGTTACTCACTATAAGTGACAAAAGTTCAAAGTGGGATGTTCGGTGTTACTCACTATAAGTGACACAAGTTCAAAGTTGAATGTTCAGTGTTACTCACTATAAGTGACACAAGTTCAAAGTTAAATGTTCGGTGTCACTCACTATAAGTGACAAGTTCAAAGTTGAATGTTCGGTGTTAAAGGAGGATAGGAATGACACGTTGAACGGGGCTACACGCCATCAGTCACTTTTTAGCCTACAGCCTTTTTTTTTTTTAGCTTTTAGCGTTGTGTGTGTATGTATGTGGGTCTGTGTGTGGTACACAAATGAGATACCAATATGAAAGTTGCTCACCAAAAGTTACTGCCATGTTGAATCAGCGTGTTGGTTGGGCATCGTCCTTACCACCAATGCACCCGCAAGATGTCAAAATATTTCATGGCGTTCCGACTCCATTCTATAGTGCGTTAGGCACTTTGAATAGTTTGCTAGATCCTATCTGAAACTTACAGACTAACTCTGCGTGACAACAGCATAATTTGTGAGAAAATAAGTTACTGAAACTGCGTGACACAGCATAATTTGTGAGAAAATATGTTACTGTTCACTCTGCGTGACAACAGCATAATTTGTGAGAAAATATGTTACTGTTCACACTATGTGACAACAGCATATTCATTAAGGTAGTGTGTTAACATGTAGGAGTAATTTACAATAGCAAAACATTTTTTTTTTCTTTTAAAATAATTGATAGATTTAAATCTTGTAAATAAATTGTGTAAAGAAGATGCTATGGCGACACGGCCATTCTGAATTGCGATGCGTGCCCTGCATCGCTTGGTTAGTCAGCTTTTTCTGAAACAGATACTCAAACAGATAGTTAATGTTAAGCCTGGGTACTTCCACAGTACCTAAGCATAATTATTAGAAAGTTTTTTTTTTTTTTATTAATCTGCTCACTCTACGTGACCACAGATAGATATTTAAAAGCTCACTCCTTACGACAAGGGTGGCAGATGAAATGTTGTGGTAAAAGACACTGCTCACTACACGCGAGTATAGGTCAAATAAAATACGCGGGTAAAAATATAGAAAACTATACTCAATTAGAGTGCCATAATTAATTGTGGAATATAGCGTAAGACACTGTTCACTTCACGTGACTACAATCTCTTTAGGTTTTTGTGTATAGTGTTAAATGTAAGAGTAATTTGACAGCTCTTATGACAAGAGTGCCATACATAATGAATTTGTTGAATAGCGTAAGACACTGTTCACTCCACGTGACTACAGGTCAAATATGTGTATTGAAATATATGCAGTACTGTTCACTCCACGTGACTACAGCATTTTTTTTTTATTTTTTTTTTATAATATATGGACTGTTCACTCCACGTGACTACAGTATAATTTGTTGAAATATAAGGACTGTTCACTCCACGTGATAACAGTCACAATTTTGTTTTTTTTCATTTGGCTCTTGAACGGCTCCACACGCCAAGAGCATCTTTTCATATATGTCCGAGAGACTATGTGTTGTGTCAGATGGCTGAGGTCATGACGTCATCATAGGTCATGACTATGAGGGTTATTCATCCCTCTTTGCTCTACAGATAATCAGGATTCACTTCGTACGATAGTTCAGTAGAAATAACACACGTTAATCACTTTATAGTTTAATAAGCTACTGCCAGTTCGGAATACAATAATCCATGGCAAAAAGAACTGGCAAGAAAAACCATGGTTTACAATTACATTACTTTAATTGTAGGCAACGATCAGTTAAACAGCACTTGGGCATTACGACCTCTAAATTACTAAACCATTCGAGATATTGACTCGTCTAATAATTATTCCTGAATGCTTCGCCAAATGCCGAGGCACTCTTTTATATTGTGATTTTCGTTGTGCCCCACTACGAGTGAGATCATTTAATAAACAACTCGAAACTACCTTCAAAACGTAAGTAAAACAACTGACGGTACCCACAACAGATTTACAAAAGATTAAATTATTTGTAAGGTCAATTCAGTCTCCGTATTCATTATTCTCCGACATATATATTTTTTTTAATTTTTTTTTTTTTATTATTTTTTTGGCTTTTGAACGGCTCCACACGTCAAAAGCATCTTTTCAATTATTTTTTTTCATAAATTTTTTTTTTTCATTTTTTTTTTTCATGTTTGGTTATGTGTGTTTGTGTGTATGTATAGTGTGAGTTTTGTGCAAAACATAAAGAGAGGTGCTCACACGTCCATGTGTGAGATACCTAAAAAGAGGAACGGCACACACAGTAAAACCGTTCACCCGTTCGGCCGATCCGACCAATGAATGATAAGTAGACGCAAATGTCAGTGTCCAATTAGCATAGAAAAAGCCCATATTACTGATAAAAAAATCAGTAATACTTAATAAGCTTCAATAAATTTGAACTTCTACTAACATTGTAGCCACTAATTATTAAGAAACCGAAATTTAGTTCATTAATTGTACACACATCACAATAATAAAACAATAAAAAAAAAATTACTTGAATGAACCAATGAACTTAAGATTGTTTTTCAAGATCGATTCTATCTAGCGCTAGATAGTTCACAGGAGAAATATGTTTCACTCGGTCACTCCTGACCCTATAATTTACCGACAACCGCTCGCGAATTTTCTGTGTGTGCACATCAGTCGCTAAATCGCTACACATCAACGACAATGGTCTTGGAATTTTTCCGATCAAAAGTTTCAGAGACGTAGCTTTTGTTATTTTAAGCATTGCTAGGTGGACCTCTCTTATAGAGTCCTACCACGATCTGTGATCGCTAGTCCATCGCAGTTAATTATCGATTTAAGGACACTCGTGAAACGCTCTACATGAACGTTCACTCGAAAACCCGACATTGAATACTTATTAGCCCGAATGAAAATGCGGCATACTCGTACAAACCCTTAGGTGTAACAAACGCTGTACACCGATAGGTCGGAGTTAAATGAAACTCAATCTAATCGGTCGAATAACATTAGCAAGCAATTAGTAGTATACACTTTCGCTAAGATGATAAGAATGCGTTTAAACCGTCAACCTGTTTTCACACTAGTTGTGGTTTTCTAGATAAAAACAAAGCTGGAGTAGCTATTTAATACAAGTAATTTTTGGTGTATGTCCTAGGGACACACACCAGTATTAACAAGCGCAATGTCATTCACAGAGGGCTACAACATTTTGGATATCGACTAAGGGTAGTTGCAAAATATAATAATACTAGCCCTGTATTAAACATTGTCCCACCGCTGGGCACGGGCCTCCTCTACCAATGAGAGGGGTTAGGCCTTAGTTCACCACGCTGGCCTATTGCGGGTTGGTAGACTTCACAGACCTTCGAAATTCCTTTTGAGAATTCTCAGGTATGCAGGTTTCCTCACGGTGTTTTCCTTCACCGTTAAAGCAAACGATAATTAACAAAGAAAAGTGGCAAAATAACATTAATTATATTGAGAACTCGAGGAATTTTTAAACTGTATCACAGTCGCGGTAACACTGGATCTCTGCAATAACATTTCGCGCTCTATAATATCATAGCGTAAATATAGGTTAAACAAAACATAGTCTCGGTTAAATCACCATAAAATTTAACAACCAGAAAACTAAGTGTTAAACACTTGACTGATGTCTAACTGTAGTGAGATGTAGAAGAAACCGAAATTAAATATATCAAAATTAATAAAGTACCAATATGTATTACATAAAAGCAATAAGTAAAAATAAACGCCTCTAGTGGGAGTGGTGAACCTGGGGCTTTTATAATAAATATTCAATATTTGGCTTCAAATTTGTGGACCCCGTCTACACTCCATAGATCCCTATTTCTATTTTTTTTTTTCGCTCACTTTGACCCCTTCGTAGTCATCGGCCCCAGGGTGTCGATATAGACCACTTTGGGTATCAATGCTTTAAGTAACTATGTCATGTTCAAGTTTTCCACAAAACTTGGATGTAAAACTTTCTTTATTATCACTACCAGAAGAAAATGAATTTAATTATGGATAATTAACTCACCACGATCACTAGAATCAAACCAAATTAAATTATTTTCACCTCAACTAATTGCACAGTTTAGCGTAACTATTAATATAAAAATAATGTATTACCGGGCAGAACGAATTAAAACCAGAACTAACAGTTACCACCAATACCAATATAAAAATTCCGCTTTTTAGCGGGAAACACAAGCATGATACGTGTACGTCCCTTTTTTTTATTGAATTGTAGTCAATGTTACAAAAAATAAATGGTTATACTTGACTAACTTGATTATCAACTATTAATTCTGAAACTTAAAACTGAAAAACTAGACCCGTAAAACAATATTGCAGTAACTATTAAATTACTGAATTATTCATTCAATGCAGTTTTTTCATAACACGTTAAAACATATTATAGTTTTTTTTTTGTAACACCAGTTAAAGAGTAAATGTTTTTTTTTTTCAACACACACATGATGGAATAGAACCACATAAAATTCAAGGTTCATTAAGTCATCAAACATCACACGCGTCAACTGTTATGTATCTTCACATACATACACACTCACAAGTGTAATTCCCGAAGGTGTAGGCAGAGGTGTAACTAGTACACATAATTCGCGCAGCTATTATCACCCCATGTGTGATAGGGGTGAGCCTATCACCATACCGGGCATAATTCCAGGCTCACGGCGGATAAACCCAATATCTCTTTACTAGACCCGGGGATCGAACCCCAGACCCCGCACGGCAGTCGTACAGCCTACGGAATTACAACTACGCCACCGAGGACCGTAGACGTCCAAATATAATATCACTGCGTCATTAGCAGTTAAGCAAAATCTCGATGAATTTTCCATCGGTTGTAACAGTACAAATTTAAATAAAGAAATAATCAATTAAGTTGGAAACAAACCACACTATTTTGCATTTAACTGTTTAGATTAGCAGAAAGATAAAACTTAATAGTCGTTCATTACCATCAGTTTTAAATACAAAAACAAAAAATCAATGAGGTAGGAAACACATCCTCATATTTCCAACTAAATTAATAGTTTATTTTAGCAGAACGATCAAAATTAAAAATCGTTCTGTACATTTAAAAAAACTGAGAGCGACTCACCAAATTTCAAATAAATCCACGGGTAGGATCACATATGTAGGTAGGCACGCGAACAACTCGCTGTAGCACTACTTGCGCTGCCAGAGAACCGCCTCAACAACTCAACAGCGCCACAGGAAACCATCCACAGCATATGGAATTTGAACACCAAAATCATTAACACAGTAAACATCGACACTTCATACCTATCGTTTAAACGATTTCGTTTGGAACATAAAATAATTCAAAATTTATTTACCAACATAAGGGACTTGCTATAATTTACAAACATAGCACAATCCAAATGATTCTCAAAATTCGCAATCTTCAAATGTACTGTAGACTAGCAAATTTACAGTACCGCCGAGCACTTTTTACCACTTATAAAGCGGTAGAATATTACACTTTACGATCACAATTTTCGGATGATAGAATTTCAATGATTTTTAACTTTTTGCACAACCCAACAAAGCGCATAAACTAATTACTAATGTTTTCCAAACTCTCGAAACAGAAATATTATAAAATTAAACTGTAGGTATCACATCACCTGATCTACGATAGTGGATGTCCAGTTCGATCCAACTTCTGATGTCCGGGTAACTATGTGTTGTGTCAGATGGCTGAGGTCATGACGTCATCATAAGTCATGACTATGAGGGTTATTCATCCCTCTCTGCTCTACAGATAGTCAGGATGCACTTCGTACGATAGTTCAGTAAAAATTACACACGTTAATCACTTTATAGTTTAATAAGCTACTGCCAGTTCGGAATACAATAATCCATGGCAAAAAGAACTGGCAAGAAAAACCATGGTTTACAATTACACTTTGCACTGAGACGCACATCACGTTAAATCATTACTTTAATTGTAGGCAACGATCAGTTAAACAGCACTTGGGCATTACGACCTCTAAATTACTAAACCATTCGAGATATTGACTCGTCTAATAATTATTCCTGAATGCTTCGCCAAATGCCGAAGCACTCTTTTATATTGTGATTTTCGTTGTGCCCCACTACGAGTGAGATCATTTAATAAACAACTCGAAACTACCTTCAAAATAGTAAAACAACTGACGGTACCCACAACAGATTTACAAAAGATTAAATTATTTGTAAGGTCAATTCAGTCTCCGTATTCATTATTCTCCGACATATATGTTTCAGGATTTTTGGAAATTCTGCCCCGAAGGGGGTAAAATAGGGGAAGAAAGTTTGTATGAAAATCTGTCATTATTGCAGTTAAACGCATGAAATTTGGTATTTGGCCTTACAGTTAAAAATTAAAAACACATATTTCAGGGTTTTTGGAAATTCCACCCCTAAGGGGGTTAAATAGGGTAAGAAAGTTTGTATGAAAATCCTTCATTTTTGAAGTTAAATGCATGAAAATTGGTATTTTGTAGTGTATACTTTTTGTCTCAAACATGACATCCACGCGGGCGGAGCCGCGAGCAACACCTAGTCTGTATATATAAAAGAAGAAACTGACTGACTGACTGACTGACTGATCGATCAACGCACAGCCTAAACGGCTGGGGTTAGAGACTTGAAATTTTGACAGTAGGTACCTTTTATTACGTAGGCATCCACTAAGGAAGGGTTTTTGGAAATACCGCCCCTAAGGGGGTAAAATAGGGGATGAAAGTTTGTATGAAAATCCGTAATTTTTTAAGTTAAATTCATGAAAATTAGTATTTGGCATTTTAGTTAAAAATAAAAAATATATATTTCAGGATTTTTGGAAATACCACCCCTAAGAGGGTAAAATAGGGGATGATAGTTTGTATGAAAATCCGTCATTTTTGAAGTTAAATTCATGAAAATTAGTATTTGGCCTTTTAGTTAAAAATAAAAAATATGAGTTTCAGGATTTTTGGAAATTCCACCCCTAAAGGGGTAAAATAGGGGAAGAAAGTTTGTATGAAAATCCGTCATTTTTGAAGTTAAATTCATGAAAATTAGTATTTGGCATTTTAGTTAAAAATAAAAAATATATGTTTCAGGATTTTTGGAAATTCTGCCCCGAAGGGGGTAAAATAGGGGAAGAAAGTTTGTATGAAAATCTGTCATTATTGCAGTTAAACGCATGAAATTTGGTATTTGGCCTTACAGTTAAAAATTAAAAACACATATTTCAGGGTTTTTGGAAATTCCACCCCTAAGGGGGTTAAATAGGGTAAGAAAGTTTGTATGAAAATCCTTCATTTTTGAAGTTAAATGCATGAAAATTGGTATTTTGTAGTGTATACTTTTTGTCTCAAACATGACATCCACGCGGGCGGGGCCGCGAGCAACACCTAGTCTGTATATATAAAAGAAGAAACTGACTGACTGACTGACTGACTGATCGATCAACGCACAGCCTAAACGGCTGGGGTTAGAGACTTGAAATTTTGACAGTAGGTACCTTTTATTACGTAGGCATCCACTAAGGAAGGGTTTTTGGAAATACCGCCCCTAAGGGGGTAAAATAGGGGATGAAAGTTTGTATGAAAATCCGTAATTTTTTAAGTTAAATTCATGAAAATTAGTATTTGGCATTTTAGTTAAAAATAAAAAATATATGTCGGAGCGTGATGAATATGGAAACTGAATTGAACTCGCTAATAACTTTATTCATTGTAATTTGTGGATACCGCCATTTGTTTTGCTATTTTGAAGGTGGTTTCGACTTGTTTATCGAGTGATCTCACTCGCAGAGGAGTGGGTCACAACGAGAATCACAATATAAAAGAGCACCTCTTCTTTGGTGCGGCATTCGTGTGTAATCATTGAAACAGTTAGTAACTTGTCGGTCGTAATGCCGAAATATTATTAATGTAGTAAGTTAACGTAATGTGAAAGTGTTATTGTGTACCGAATATTGTAATGTAAACTGTGATGTGTTTAAAAGAGCAACCATGAGGGTTTCTTGCCAGCTCTTCCCCATGGATGACTGCATTCCGAACTGGTGGTAGCTTAAATAGACTCTGAAGTGTTAATCTCGTGTTTTATTACCGAACTATCATACGCTATGCATCCTGACCATATCTGGAGATCTGAGAGGGACGTGTAAGCCCTCTCACTGCCTCGGCCGATGACCGCCCGACCCGTCATCAGAAGTGAGATAAAGGATCAACACCCACAATCGTGAATCAGGTGATGTAATAGTACACACAGTACCAAAGTGTTATTTTTGTTTTTTTTGACAGATTTGAACAACATTGGTTGTTGGCTCTATGCGTAAACTTTATGGGGTTATCCAAAGAGACTCTATTAGAATTCTATTATCAAAAAAGTGATGGTATAGGTTCCCCCAAGAGCACTGTAGTAATCTATCGTGTTTTACTTAGTAAAGAGTGGTCTACTGTACAATTAAAAGTTAGGAGTTTTCAAATCAATAAGTCTCTAATGATAGTAATGATTAAACGATCGTTATGAAAAATCAGGAAAATGTGAAGCGTTGATGATTACTGTGTTAATGATTTTGTGTTTAAATTCCATATGCGGTGGCTGAGCCGTGGCGGATCTGTGGCGCAACTGTGTTGGTGCGGTGGAGGTGTACGAAGTGCAATGGCGTGTGTACACATGTTGTGTGCGCGTGGATTTATGTGAAATTTGGTGAGTCGCTTCTGGTTTTGTTTATTATACCCCCTGTTAAAGCGAGCAATTAATTGAGATATTAATATCGGGGTTTAGTCTATACCTTGCGTCCGTAGCCTGGTTATTGTCTACTCAATGTATTTTGAGTGACCTCGGGTCCGCGGTCCGCGCTTAAGGTATATGAGGGAGGGTCTGTGTGAGGGTCTGTGTGAGGAGCCTATGTGGCAAAGGTCTGTGTGAGGAGCCTATGTGGCAAAGGTCTGTGTGAGGAGCCTATGTGGCAAAGGTCTGTGAGAGGAGCCTATGTGGCAAAGAGGTCTGTGTGAGGAGCCTATGTGGCAAAGGAGTCTGTGTGAGGAGCCTATGTGGCAAAGGGGTCTATGTGAGGGGTTCTATGTGGCAAAAGCCTATGTGGGTCCAATCTGTGTGGGTAATTAGATTAGGTCAGATATGGCCGAGCGTGAATGATACTGTGTGGTATTTTCTTTTCAGGTACATCACACTGGGACGTGTGAGCTCTCAGGACGGCCGTGTCGGAGCGTGATGAATATGGAAACTGAATTGAACTCGCTAATAACTTTATTCATTGTAATTTGTGGATACCGCCATTTGTTTTGCTATTTTGAAGGTGGTTTCGACTTGTTTATCGAGTGATCTCACTCGCAGAGGAGTGGGTCACAACGAGAATCACAATATAAAAGAGCACCTCTTCTTTGGTGCGGCATTCGTGTGTAATCATTGAAACAGTTAGTAACTTGTCGGTCGTAATGCCGAAATATTATTAATGTAGTAAGTTAACGTAATGTGAAAGTGTTATTGTGTACCGAATATTGTAATGTAAACTGTGATGTGTTTAAAAGAGCAACCATGAGGGTTTCTTGCCAGCTCTTCCCCATGGATGACTGCATTCCGAACTGGTGGTAGCTTAAATAGACTCTGAAGTGTTAATCTCGTGTTTTATTACCGAACTATCATACGCTATGCATCCTGACCATATCTGGAGATCTGAGAGGGACGTGTAAGCCCTCTCACTGCCTCGGCCGATGACCGCCCGACCCGTCATATATATTTCAGGATTTTTGGAAATACCACCCCTAAGAGGGTAAAATAGGGGATGATAGTTTGTATGAAAATCCGTCATTTTTGAAGTTAAATTCATGAAAATTAGTATTTGGCCTTTTAGTTAAAAATAAAAAATATGAATTTCAGGATTTTTGGAAATTCCACCCCTAAAGGGGTAAAATAGGGGAAGAAAGTTTGAATGAAAATCCGTAATTTTTGAAGTTAAACGCACGAAAATTGGTATTTAGCCTTTCTATTAAAAATTAAAAATATATATTTCAGGATTTTGGAAATTCCACCCCTAAGGGGGTAAAATAGGGGTAGAAAGTTTTTATGAAAATCCGTAATTTTTGAAGTTAAACGCATGAATATTGGTATTTTGCCTCTCAGTTAAAAATATAAAATATATATATTACAAGATTTTTAGAAATTCCACCCCTAAGGAGGTAAAATAGGCGATGAAAGTTTATATCAACTCTTTTATCGGGGGTTTATCAATAATCCTACTAATATTAGAAATGCGAATATTTGGATGGATGGATATTTCTTACTCAATGAGGCTATAACGACTCGACGGATCTGGTTGAAATTTGGCACAGAGATAGATTATAGTCTGTAATAGCACATAGGCTACGTTAATCCCGGAAAAATGTACTGTTCCCGTGGGAAAGTTTTGGTTTTGTTTTAGACAGAGCAAGGGATCCACATATTTTTTTGCATAGTGTTTGTTAAAGGGCTACTTTTTATACCAGAAAATGCACGGTTCCCACGGGATAGCATAATAGAGGAAGATGTGATAACTTAGGAGGTCTCCATGGATTTTATACCTTTTCTTTCAAAAATAACCACCACGCGGGCGTAGCCGCGGGCAAAAGCTAGTAACTATATATGTACTCTATAACACTAACTTAATATAAAATGAGTCACGCAGAAACAACCACAGGAAATAGCAAGGACGAGACAGGATAGCAAAAAGTTCTACTTACGGTCCGCTTGATCCCATGCCTTCCCGTACAGCTGCACCGTTAATAACACTCCAACACCCGATTTATTTGGTTCGAGAATATCCGCAACCGCGTATAAGACCGATTTCAGAGTCCTTGAACACAGTGTGATATCGCGAATATCCTACCGGCTGCGCCAGTTAAGTTTCGGGGGCATTGCCGGGGTTTTAAATAAAAGAACGTATTGTCTTTCCAACAGTTTACTACGGACTAAAAATACAATAGTTAAAAGCTTAAGTTGCTACGAATACAAGTCTTAAACCTACCACGTCTTATCTCTCGACGGATGCCCGTCACCGTGCTCTAGACTAAACAATGCATAGTCAGCAGGGCTCACCCACATGAGATGGTTAGACAGGCGCCACGGGGCGCCTACGTTCCGACTGACACAGGTATTAACGGACCATGGGTGTTTCGGGTCGTTCCTGTGTCGGATCGGAAAGGAGGTGTCCGCCGTGTGCCACCACTGTGGCAACTGCCGCGAGGACACGGCCCAACATACGTTGGAGGAGTGCCCAGCCTGGGACGAACAGCGCAGCGCTCTCAGAGCAGTCGTCGGAGGAGACCTCTCGCTGCCGGCCGTGGTGTCGTCCATGGTCACCAGCCGGAGGTCCTGGCGTGCTTTTGCCCACTTCTGCGAGAGCGTCATCTCGCAGAAGGAGAGTGCCGAGAGGGATCGGGAACGAAATGATCCCTCCCGCCGCCAGAGAAGACGTAATCCGCTTCCCTGCGGAGCAGTAATAAAACGCTTTCCCCGCGACAACAAAAAAAAAAAAAAGGGCTCACCCACATCGGATGGCACTCAATGTAGGATCACCATGCATAACTAGGTGGTACACAATAGATTTTCTTAGGCTTTTTTTTTTTTTTTTTTCTTTTATTTAAAGGACTTTTATACATAGGTATATGTCAGTCCTATAATACCAAAATGATACAAGCAATCTTAAAATAACTTAAGTTAATAAACATGAAAATAAAGTTAGTGCTGCGTCAGAATTAGGTTGTGACAGTATATCATATAATACACCAACATGCAGCCTATTCAAACTTAGATCTTCCACCATCTTTTTCCTGGCCGATTGATACCGGACACATTCCATCAACCTGTGGTGTACGTCGTCAATGATTCCACAACTATTGCAATTTGGGGATGATGATTTATTCATCAAAAAATTAAATTTGTTACCCGGAATGTGGCCAGATCTCAGCCTATGCGCTAGCATAACAATTTTTTTACTTAAATTTGTATATGCACACCAAGGTATACGAGATAGATGGCACTGAATTGTCCTATACCATATGCCTTTCTCTAATGATCTTAGATCAAAGTGCTCTTTCCATAATTCACGACATCTCTCTGCGTATTTTGGCAGTAATTCCGAATAACAGGGTAAAGTTTTTATTACTTTACCATTTTTGGCAGCCCATTTAGACAATTCGTCAGCTTTCTCGTTACCACGGAGACCTATGTGCGCTGGAAGCCTAAGAATTAAATTCTTAGGCTTTTAATATACAAGAAGTAATAAGTGTGAGTCGATGCCATCCACACTAGGTCGAGCAAATGGTAACGATGACTCGAGTTATCGCTATAATGTTTCAAAACAAGAAGTTAATGGACATCACAATGATATCCAACCACCTTTGCCGCCAAATCCGCCCCCATCAGACAGTCCGCCAAATGTCATCTTATAAAAAGATTTTGAAAAAAATGAGTACAACGAGTTGAGCAATAGTCCTTCCGAGATGTCTTCAGATACCAATAAATCTGAAGAGCTAGTAAAATATAAAACTCAGCGGACTGAAGATGGGAAAGGAAACGGAGAGGAAATAATGTGCCGTAATTTTATTTGCTGCAATTGCAACAGGGGCACTGCGTGTATTTTTGCACATAAAGCAATTTTATCGCAATTGGAGAAAGTGTACAAATTTTGCAACGACTTTGAAAATACTGGATGTAAACGTCGGAATTGTAACTTCGTTCGCGCTACCGTGTTTGAAAGGAGTCGTTCCTGCGGCGTATCTCCCCCCGCACACACTCAGTCAACTCAACAAAACTAACACCATCCAGCCGCCCGCGATTCCGCCTCTGTCCGAAGCATCACCTGCGAAATTAGTCTCAGCGACAGTCGACAATCAACCGCCTCCCATACTAGGCAGTGTGGCGCCGCTACCGGCAACGAGTTGCACGCCGGCCGTGGATGTTAAATCCAGAGTCATACTGGGCGACGTGTTCCGTACCACGGCTGCAGCAGAGACCACATCGTTGCAGAGAGATTGGGCAAAAATCTAAAATCTTCTGCAGTCGAACGATGAAAATTGCTCTGATTAACAATAAGGGTCAGAGACTTTTATCGGTGTTGGCAACAATGATCATGTCTGTGTTACACAAATCCAAGGCTCCCGGCAGCAGCAGTGGTTTCCTAAACATTACGGAGGAGAATGAGCAGGTGCTAAGTGAATAAGTGGCTCTGCTCTCTTCTGTGTCTGAATACCAAGAACGTAAATTCTGGGAATCCAGGCCTCCAGAGCTTTCTTGCCAAGCTGCTAATAAGGCCGATGGAACCGTTGTTGTCGCCGGACGGGTCTTGAGGTATAATGCCCGATGTATCTTTAAGACTACATCCGGAATCGCCTAGCACTAATAAAGAAGTCAGTTTTACAACAGCAACATCAACACTCGCATTAGCTCCAATCCAACTCCCCACCGCGACGTCAAGTACGTGAGGTTTAAGTGTCACTGAACAATTGTGTTTAAGAATAAACACGTACAAAGAGTTACGTTTAGCCAGAATTAAATTTGAAAGACATTACACATTTTATTATATTGGTTTAATTTAATTACTTACGGCAGTAAACAATGCTTCCCGTGTGGAGTTGCTGGTCTCCCATCGTGCGCGTCTCCCTGGGTGGCGGATAGGGGACCTCCCTCGATTTCGGGGGGTGATTACCGGCGGCGTGGACCAAAACCAGCACAGGGGTTTCCTCTGCGTGTCCCTCTGATTAGCAGAGGGCACAGTGGAGGAACACGGACGGGTTTCGTGTGCACTAACAGTGCCGCGGAGCAGACTAGGGTAGAGCTCGTTCTCCTTAGTCACCGCCGATCTCGTAATCTCAAGTAGGTGCTGTGGTCATGTCTCGCGGCACCTATTGAAACCGAGGGTCTTGGCTTAACCGCCCGGGCTACGAGGGAGAAAACCTCTATAAAAAGTCACCCCGAATCCCAAGCGGCGGCGCACCGCGAGGGGATGCATGGCCGATGGGTAGTTCGGTCTCTAGTGCGAACCACTCAGGCTCAAAGGCTTACCCAGGTACAGGGGGCTCTGCCTGGGCGGACTGTTTATTTCCCCCATACTCGTGGGAATATCATGAAAAAAAATATTAAAAATAATAATAACGAAGCTTGTGGGGAGTTGTCTGCTTCGGGCCTCGTGTCCAAGCAGACGAATGATAGTGGTGGGCACATGCCCGAGAAGAGTGCCGATGGAATTCCTGCTCCCGCTCTAGATCTCGACTCCGAGACCGAGCTGAGCAGCGCATCATCGCGACCAAGGAGGAGTAGCCGTTTGAAGCGGGGATCGAAGCCAGCTGGTTTTCCGACTGCAAGATAATTGGTTCGCTCGAGGGAGTCCCTCTCAAGCGACGACGTTGGCTTCTTGGAGCCGACGGTAAAAATGCTTGCCACCTCCAGTAGGTCAAAAAATAAAGCTGTGGCGGCCTCAAGTGCTGAAGAGGACGCCTCTGCAGCTAAAATTAAAAAAAAGGCGTACAAGGCGGCTTTGCAGACGGAACGCCTTGTTCAAGTCGAAAGGGAGGAGGTGGCGGAAGACGATCGCATGGCTAAAAGGGCGGCGCCACGCACTAGGCCAAAGCCTATAGAGCCTAGAGAGTCGGCGTCCTCTGAATTGGCTCGCGCGGAAAAGGAAAAACTCGCCATGCAACAACGCATTACGGCTTTGGAAAAGCAAATTGCAGAGCTGCTGGCGATAATCCAACCGCAAAAAATAGTTGCATCGGGGGCTGTAATGGAGGAGGATCGCTTCGTGCAGGTGGAGCGTCGCATAATAAGTATTCTGGACGCACGGTTTGAGAATATCTGCATGAGGCTGCCTCCGGAACCGACTCTGCGACCTCCACTAGCTGCCGACAAAAGAAAAGCCGAGGCGCAACAGCAGCCGCTGCCTGCCGTTGCTGGACCTTCGGGTGTGCCGCCTGCCGTTGCTGGTCCGTCAACCTCTGCAAAGGGGAAAGGCAAGGGCAAGGGCAAAGGAACTACTCAGTCCACTCCAGCACATATTGCTCAGCCTGCCGCCGCCACTGTACAACCTGCATCAGCTGTTGCTGGTAATTCTCCGGCTTTTACTTCTCCACAACAGAAGAAAAAAAGGGGAAGAAGTTGGGGAAAAAGCAACAGATACCTGTTGCCGAGCCTACTAGTGCATCCCGTCCACTACCCCCAGTTCCCGCGTCCATGGACACTCCATGGAACGTGGTAACCAAACGGGGGAAGAAACACAGTTCGACGCAGAGTACTGTGGCCGATGTTCAACCGCAACAGCGACCGCGTAAACCCGAGCCTCGGCTCCATCTACCCCGCAAGGCAGCCGTCTCATTGACGGTGACGCCAGCGGCGTTGGAGCGGGGCGTCAAATATGCCCAGGTCCTGCTAGAGGTCCAGCGGCGTGTGGACTTGGTCGGCCTCGGCATAGCAGGGACTCGGGCGAGGTTGATGGCCACTGGCGGGTATCTGTATGAGATACCCGGCCCAGATTCAGAAGGGAGGGCTAACTCCCTCGCAGAAAAAGTGAGGGAAGTTTTCCGCGGTACTGATCTGTCGGAAGACGTCCGCGTCTCCCGACCGGTTAAAACTGCGGAGCTGCGTATTTCTGGATTGGATGCGTCAGCCAATCCAGAAATGATCGCAGTGGCTTTCGCAAGGGCTGCAGAGTGCACGGCAGTCGACGTCAAAGTCGGGGAGATCCGCCCCGACCATTCTGGCCTTGGCGCGGTATGTGTTCGCTGCCCAGCCAAAGCTGCAGAAAAAGTAATCAGGGCAGGACGCGTCCTGATTGGCTGGGTCGCAGCGCGGGTAAAGCTCCTTGAGCAGAGGCCCATGCGGTGTTTTCGGTGCCTCTTCAGAGGCCATGTGCGGATGCGCTGCACAGCCGAATGTGACCGTAGCGGTATCTGCTATCGCTGCAGCCAAGAGGGCCATAAGGCCAAGGATTGTTCCGCGGTGCCGCACTGTGCAATTTGTGCAGACGCGAGCAAACCCGCGGCACACCAGGTGGGCGCCAAGGATTGTGTTGCCTCCTCTCGTTCTCACCGCTTTAGTCGCGGTGGGCGCGGTGAGGTTGTGACCCAACTGGACCCGTTCCGCCAAGAGGAAACCATGGAGATCGCCCATTAATATGGCGCAAAGATTCCTCCAGGTGAATATCAACCACTGTGCTAGAGCGCAGGACTTACTGGTTCAGAGCCTGGCACAGTGGTCGATACAAGTGGCTGTGGTCGCTGAACCGTACTTTGTCCCTCCCAGAGAAGACTGGGCAGGAGACCTTGACGGTTTAGTAGCCATTATCACTCGGGGTGCTGCCGGCTCCCTGTCCTTCGAAAAAGTAGCGAAGGGCTCGGGATGCGTGGCGGTTCTGTTGGGAGGGATCTGGGTTGTCGGAGTGTATTTCTCCCCCAACAGATCTCTGGCTGAGTTTGAGAGCTTTCTCACTCGGCTAGGGGCCCTGGTGGTACAAGATAGCCAACCTCGCCCCGTCCTCGTCGCTGGCGACTTTAACGCCAAATCTCTGGCTTGGGGGTCGTCGGTGACGAGCACGCGTGGCGTGATCCTGGAGGAATGGGCGATCACGTCCGGGCTGGTCGTCTTAAATCGTGGATCAGAGGACACGTGCGTGCGGCATAATGGTGGTTCGGTGGTGGATATAACTTTCGCCACCCCATCCCTTGCCCGCCGTGTCCGGGACTGGCAAGTCCTGGTGGGCGAGGAGACGTTGTCGGATCACCGATACATTCGGTTCAACGTCTCCCCGTCTCCTGACTCGCGGTCTGGTGGCCCAAACACCTTACGATTGGACGGCCCGCGATGGGCGCTTAAACGCCTTAATGAGGAGGCCCTGAAGGAGGCTTGGCTCAGGCGTGGCTCCCCGTTCCGGATGGATCGGTACGAGTCGAGGAGGAGGTAGAATGGTTCGGGGTGGTTATGTTGCATATCTGCGACGCGGCCATGCCCCGGGTCCGACGCCTCCTCGAAAAGCGCCAGGTGTACTGGTGGTCAGCGGATCTAACACGGCTGCGCGCGTCCTGCGTGGCCGCACGCCGCTGCCTCGCCAGGCACCGTCGTCGCCGGACGCATCCGCCTGGCGACGAGGACCAGGAGCGGCTACTTCATGGCCTCTATAAAGAAGCTAAGAGAGCGCTGCAGGTGGCAATATCGAGTGCAAAGTCCGCGGCCCAAAGAGAGGCTCGGAACACTCTCGAGAGTGACCCGTGGGGGCGCCCGTATCGTGTAGCAATGAAGAAGTTTCGCTCATGGTCGCCCCCGCTGACACAGAGTATCCGGGCTGATCTAGTGGAAAATATCGTCGCGGCTGTGTTCCCAGCCACCGGGGATACCATTCCTCCAACGATGGCGTTCCGCTTGTCGACGTCATCGTCATTGTCAAGTTCGGCACGGGAAATCCCGAAGGTTTCGCCGGAAGAACTTAAGGCGGCAGTGCTTCGGTTGCGGAGTAAGAACTCAGCCCCAGGGCTTGACGGTATTCCTGGTCGAGTGTGGGAACTAGGCTCCGTGGCCTCTTCTCCGCTTGCTTGGAGCAGGGCCTTTTTCCATCTCGATGGAAAACCGGAAAGTTGGTCCTGCTCAAAAAAGAAGGACGACCCGCAGAGTCACCATCGGCCTACCGGCCTATCGTGTTGCTCGGCGAGGTATGCAAGCTCTTCGAGAGGATAGTGCATGCTCGCCTCGTCGAGCACCTTGAGAGGGTTGGCCCAGACCTGGCAGACTGCCAGTATGGGTTCCGTCATGGTCGATCAACCGTACACGCGATTCTGCGGATCAAGGCGCAGGCGGAGGACGCTGTAGCTCGGGGTAAGGTGGTGGTGGCGGTGTCTCTCGACATCGCCAACGCTTTCAACACCATTCCCTGGGCCTGTATCAAAGAAGCACTGCGATACCACGAGGTACCACTCTATCTTAGACGTCTGGTACACTCGTACCTGTCTAACAGGTGCGTAGTGTATCCGGGCGCCGACGGGTGGTATCGGAGAGAGATGTCTTCCGGTGTTCCACAGGGCTCGGTTCTTGGCCCACTCCTGTGGAACATAGGGTACGACTGGGTGCTCCGTGGTGTCAACCTCCGGAGAGTCGCTGTTGTCTGCTACGCAGATGACACGCTTGTAACAGCGACTGCAGGCACCTTTCGGGAGTCCGCTCTGCTCGCTTCGTTCGGTACTGAACTGATAGTGGGTAGGATTCGGCGACTGGGCCTTTCTGTAGCCCTAAATAAAACCGAGGCCCTCTGCTTCCATGGGCCGCGGATGGGGCCACCTAGGGAGGCCCACATAATGGTGGAGGGCGTGCGAATTCCCATCGGCTCCAAGATGAAGTACCTAGGTCTAACTCTCGACAGCCGGTGGGACTTCCACGCACATTTCCAGACTTTGTCGCCGAAATTGATGCGGACGGCAGGCGCGCTTGGAAGCCTGTTGCCAAACCTTGAAGGTCCTGGAAATCCTTGCCGAAGTTTGTACGCTGGAGTCGTGCGGTCCATGGCCCTATACGGTTGTCCCGTTTGGGCCGGGTCCCTAAACGCTCGCTGTGTCGCATTATTGCATAAGCCTCAGCGTTGAGTGGCGCAGCGTATCGTTAGGGGCTACCGCACGATCTCTCATGAGGCGGCCTGCGTATTGGCCGGCACTCTACCCTGGGATTTAGACGCCAACTTGCTCTCGTCAGTTTTCTTCTGGCGGGAGGAAGCGTCCCGTCGCGGAGTAAGGCTGGCCCCCAGGGAGGTCAAGGCCCGACTGGCCTCCCACCGCAGAGCCGTCTTGGACGAGTGGTTAGCCAAGCTGGAGAGTCCCAGGGCGGGCTTGAGGACTGTCGAGGCAGTGCGTCCTGTTTTTAGCCAATGGCTTGACAGGCGCCACGGTGCACCGACGTTCCGTCTGACACAGGTACTGTCGGGTCACGGATGTTTCGCTTCGTTTCTGTGTCGGATCGGAAGGGAGGAGTCTGTCGTGTGCCACCACTGTGGTAACTGCCGAAATGACACCGCCCAACATACGTTGGAGGAGTGCCCAGCCTGGGACGAAGAGCGCAGCGCTCTCAGAGCAGTCGTTGGAAGAGACCTCTCGCTGGCGGCCGTGGTGTCGTCCATGGTCGCCAGCCGAAGGTCCTGGCGCGCGGTGGCCCACTTCTGCGAGAACGTCATCTCGCAGAAGGAGAGTGCTGAGAGGGATCGGGAACGATATGATCCCTCCCGCCGCCAGAGAAGACGTAGGAGGCAACGGGTGGACGACTGACCGGCGTCTCCCGCCCTGTGGAATGGGGGCGTCTTGAGAATTTCACCACGGTAACCCCTGCCTGTCGTACGAGGCGACTAATTGGGGCCATCGGGGGTCGCGGGCGCGCAGCGGAGGGCTGTCAGCCCGTATCGATGCACTCCCAAATTCGGGGCATCGTGCGACCCCGAGATGGACGGCAGCGCGTGTGGTAAGGCCTCATTCGCTGTCATTGTTCGGTGCGCGGGGGCTCCTTAGCCCTCCATGGAGATGGGCTGCTACGCAGCACCGCGCAGGGGAGATTCCGGCTGCAATTCTAGCACTCCTTAGAATACCTCGGAATCGCTCCGCAAGCGCCGAAGAAGGCAACCGCGGGGTTTTAGCTGGTAGTGTCGGGTGGGGTGTACATAGGGGTTAGGGACTCGGCCCAGCGGCAGCGCGGATAGCCATCATCCGTGCGAGGGGGATGCTGGGTCGTAAGACCGGCTAGTCCAGCATACCCGTTTTATTCGTAATCCGCTTCCCTCCGGAGCGGGCGGCAGTAATAAAACGCCTTCCCCGCGACAAAAAAAAAAAAAAAAAAAGTACTCTTTACAGTGCCAGCGTAAGGAGGGGGGGCGGTCCGCCCCGGGTATCAAGCACCAAGGGGTGCCATCGTGGTGATACGGTGGTGCACACGGCAGCCGGCTATTTAAACGCTGCAGAAGGAGCTCAAGACACATTCGGCTGCGGTTCTCGAAGTGATCGTATCGTAGGCTTGTACCGCGTGGTGTTATTTGTCTTTATCTTTGATAACTTTTATTAATTATTGTAATTGTAATGTAATGGTAATTGTTATTAGACTGCCTCGGTGGCGCAGTTGTAATTGCGCATGCGTTACGACTGCTGCTGTGCTGAGGCCTCGGGTTCGATCCCCGGGTCGGGTAAAGTGATATTGGGTATTTCTATCTAGAAATTCTCAGTATTAGTCTGGAGTCTGGAATTTGTGCCCGGTATGGCGATAGGCTCGCCCCTACATTATGGGATCGAAATTCGGCGAAAAGTGGGTGTACTGGTTCCATCTCTGCCTACCCCTTCGGGTATTACAGGCGTGAGTGTATTTGTATGTATGTATGTAAAAATTTATAATAATTTGTAACGCCACGCCATATACCATGCCGAGCCACGCCAAGCCAAAGCCAAGCCAAAGCCAAGCCAAAGCCAAAGCCAAGCCAAAGCCAAGCCATGACAGTTATTTGCCTTAACCGTCAGCCGAGCCCGCCAATGTTTATTTGTGACGTCATATCCGATTGTGAAATAAGTGAGGGTATACATGGGTATAAATACTCGGAGCGCTCATTTTTAGAGATCATTCTGTTGTGTGTATTAGAATAAGACGAAACGCTGTTCGATTGCATAAAGTATTGTGATTAAATAAATAGCAGGTACTGATCCTTCGTAGAAAAGTGTTTAATTACTATTTTGTTACACTCAGAAGTGAGATATGAAACGTAATCGCCCTAGTAAAGTTGGCTGTGGAGTCCGTCCACATGGATGGAGCGAGCAAGAACAATATAATACCAGCGATGATGAAGAATATCCGCCACTGCCGGCTAGAAAACAACTTAAATGTTTGCTAGAAAATGAATTTAGCAAGGCGGTACACGAACTTGATCAAGAATCTTCGCAGCTAAGCCATTTCAAAGGTCATCGTGCTGCGTCACTCATTCCGGAGTTTGACCCCGATGGAGAAGATTGCACAGTATCTGCATGGTTGAAGAAAATTGACCAGTTGGGAGACATACACGACTGGGACAACAAAATAAAAGCCTTTCATCTGCAAGATAAACTTCGTGGTCAAGCCCGTAAGTGGTACAACCGACTCGACGAATATAATTATTCTTGGGACGAATGGAAACATTTGTTAATACGAGCTTTTCCCAAGCACCGTGATTATAGTTCATTATTGGACGAGATGATGAATAGAAAAAAGCTACCGAACGAGACAATGACGAAATATTATCAAGATAAAATCGCCATGTGCTTTCGTTGTAACCTATCTGACGCCGCTAGTGTATCATGCATAATCAGAGGCTTACCAATATCATTACAACCTAATGCGCGCGCTTTCCAAAGCCAGCGTGCCGATGAACTATATGAAGCCTTCCTCTGTGCTCTCGATGATTATCATTCACCGACATTCGAAGCAAGTGTGCCGAACAAGGAAACTCAACCGTTGTCAATCCCAGAAAAGGAGACTAACCCAGAAATAGACCCCTGTCCACGCTGCAAAAAGACCGGTCACATGTTACGAAATTGTACATTACCTGACCAACGGATTTGTTTTAAGTGTGGGCAACAGGGACATATAGCCACACGCTGTTCTAGCACTTCATCCTCGTATATCAAACCCTCTGCTGAATTAAATGGTGACGTCAAAGAAATTAAAGTAGTACAAAATTACAACGATATTTACAAAAAAACTGTGAAGATTAACGGGATATTTGTGAAGTCTTACATTGATACAGGAAGTCAAGTGAATGTTATAAATGCCCAGATTGTTAGTCTTTTGGCACTTAACGTTACACCTACAAGCATCATTCTAAAAGGCTTTTCTGGTGGTTTATTAACTAGTCGTGGTGAAGTTACATTTGACCTAGAAATTGACAACATTCAAGTAAAATGTGTCGCACACGTGACAGATATAGACATGCAGGACATTCATTTATTAATTGGTCAGCCAATTATCAACGGTGATCGTGTGTCCCTTGTGGTGACTAAAAGAACGGCTACATTAAGATTGGACACTTTGACCGAATTCGATGTAGTTGAGGATGCCCAGAAATTTAAAGTTGTGACATCAAGCAAAGAATCCTTACCACCTGGTATCTCGGTTATTAAAGTTCGAGTATTGGGAAATACGCAGGAAAACGTTTGCACAGCACCACGTCACTACGAATTGCAAGGTGTTTCATACTCGTTACCAGCTACTTCGCTCCACGGTGGCGAGGGCTACATGAAGGTTATCAACACTGGAACTAAGGACATTAATTGGGAGGCCGGTGATACTCTCGTACGGGCAGATAGCTGTGACGAATCGAATAATAAGGTAAGTCAAGTCGAGCCATTATATAAATAGACCAATATTATTCCAAATAAGCCATATTGTTTAGTGACCAGTATTTCGAACATACGTTGAATGCCTTTACATGCCCGCGTGCCGACGGTCTAGTTGAACGTACTAATCTTACTATATTAAACTCCTTACGTATCACTAATCTTAGTGAAGCATCTAATAATTGGACCATCTGCCTACCTGATGTTATTTGAAGCATAAATAACCATTTCGATGATACCGCCGGTTTTAAGTAGTAGTAGCAAGTACGATCTTATGTTTGCTCGTACTGGTAGGCCAGTGGGCATATCATAACTAAAGTCCGGCAAGGACAGATACAAAATCAGAAGCATAAAGGGTTTGAGGGGTTACAAAATCTTTACGGGGCTAGTTTCTCTGCGACCCTATAATAGTGTATATGTATATGTATGTCTAATCAAAATCGTGTGTCCCATTGCGGGAGCAATTGTTACAGGATGGCCGATTGTAACGCCACGCCATATACCATGCCGAGCCACGCCAAGCCAAAGCCAAGCCAAAGCCAAGCCAAAGCCAAGCCAAAGCCAAAGCCAAGCCAAAGCCAAGCCATGACAGTTATTTGCCTTAACCGTCAGCCGAGCCCGCCAATGTTTATTTGTGACGTCATATCCGATTGTGAAATAAGTGAGGGTATACATGGGTATAAATACTCGGAGCGCTCATTTTTAGAGATCATTCTGTTGTGTGCATTAGAATAAGACGAAACGCTGTTCGATTGCATAAAGTATTGTGATTAAATAAATAGCAGGTACTGATCCTTCGTAGAAAAGTGTTTAATTACTATTTTGTTACAAATTGGAAAATTCAAATGATTAAAATACCCATATTTGTAAAATTGATTTGTTGTGGATTTATTGGTATTCCAATCATATTAAGAAAAATAAATAAATATAAGACCGGTGGGTTGTTCACCGGTCTTACAAAAAATAATAAATAAATAGTTTCCTCTTTGACATGATGGCTGAGGTCATGACGTCATCATAGGTCATGACTGAGGGTTATTCATCCCTCTTTGCTCTTCAGATATAGTCAGGATGTACATACATCGTGGGATAGTTCGATACAAATAACGCACGTTCATCACTTTATAGTTTATTAAGCTACCACCAGTTCGGAATGCAGTTTTTAGTTTTTAGGCGTAGGGACGTGACGACCCCATCGCCCGCTAGTGGGATAATCTTGTGACAGAGATTATTCCACCAGTGCAATCAGTCAACCCAACTAGTGGTAGTGCCATGCTGCGCACCTTCGGGTAGCAGCCGAATGGGCCGGTACGCCCTGGGAAGAACCACTCTCTCACAGAAAACCGGCATCAAGTGGCAGCTATACTGTCGCGTTTCGTTTGGTCTGTGAGAGTCCCGGAGGCCCACTCCCCATCCCTCCCCCACACCACTAAATAACATGGCAGTGCGAGATTTGGTTGATCTACCCCAGGAGGGTACCACCAGCGTACATCGCGGTGGAGAATCCCTCTCGAAACCACCTGTGCATGGATGCCCAGGCTGCCCTCCGTATTCTGGGGGGGGCAATTTTGCACGTGTACGAGGCAAACGGAGCAGGCAACATAAGGCCACCCCTTCCACGCTTGCTGTGGATTTTTGCAACATAAGGGGGCTGAATTCCAACTTGAACGCCGTCCACTTCCATCTTGAGACGGCGAAGCCGGCCTTGCTATTCCTTACCGAGACGCAGATATCTTCTCCGGCTGACACCTCTTTCCTCTCCTACCCGGGGTACAAACTGGAACATTCCTTTGTATCGCGGGCCGGGGTGTGCGTGTACATTAGGGAGGATATCTGCTCTCGTCGCCTCGGCAGCCTTGAAGGGCGGGACCTATCCAACCTCTGGCTACGCATAGACTGCGACGACCATCCGATTATAGTCTGTAATAGCACATAGGCTACGTTAATCCCGGAAAAATGTACTGTTCCCGTGGGAAAGTTTTGGTTTTGTTTTAGACAGAGCAAGGGATCCACATATTTTTTTGCATAGTGTTTGTTAAAGGGCTACTTTTTATACCAGAAAATGCACGGTTCCTACGGGATAGCATTATAGAGGAAGATGTGATAACTTAGGAGGTCTCCATGGATTTTATACCTTTTCTTTCAAAAATAACCACCACGCGGGCGTAGCCGCGGGCAAAAGCTAGTAACTATATATGTACTCTATTACACTAACTTAATATAAAATGAGTCACGCAGAAACAACCACAGGAAATAGCAAGGACGAGACAGGATAGCAAAAAGTTCTACTTACGGTCCGCTTGATCCCATGCCTTCCCGTACAGCTGCACCGTTAATAAAACTCCAACACCCGATTTATTTGGTTCGAGAATATCCGCAATCGCGTATAAGACCGATTTCAGAGTCCTTGAACACAGTGTGACATCGCGAATATCCTACCGGCTGCGCCATTAACGGACCATGGGTGTTTCGGGTCGTTCCTGTGTCGGATCGGAAAGGAGGTGTCCGCCGTGTGCCACCACTGTGGCAACTGCCGCGAGGACACGGCCCAACATACGTTGGAGGAGTGCCCAGCCTGGGACGAACAGCGCAGCGCTCTCAGAGCAGTCGTCGGAGGAGACCTCTCGCTGCCGGCCGTGGTGTCGTCCATGGTCACCAGCCGGAGGACCTGGCGTGCGGTGGCCCACTTCTGCGAGAGCGTCATCTCTCAGAAGGAGAGTGCCGAGAGGGATCGGGAACGAAATGATCCCTCCCGCCGCCAGAGAAGACGTAGGAGGCGCCGGGTGGACGACTGACTGGCGTCTCCCGCCCTATGGAATGGGGGCGTTTTGAGAATTTCACCACGGTAACTCCTGCCTGTCGTACGAGGCGACTAATTGGGGCCATCGGGGGTCGCGGGCGCGCAGCGGAGGGCTGTCAGCCCGTATCGATGCACTCCCAAATGAAGGGCATCGTGCGACCCCGAGATGGACGGCAGCGCAGGTGGTAAGGCCTCGTTCGCTGTCGTTGTTCGGTGCGCGGGGGCTCCTTAGCCCTCCATGGAGATGGGCTGCTACGCAGCACCGCGCAGGGGAGATTCCGGCTGCAATTCTAGCACTCCTTAGAATACCTCGGAATCGCTCCGCAAGCGCCGAAGAAGGCCACCGCGGGGTTTTAGCTGGTAGTGTCGGGTGGGGTGTACATAGGGGTTAGGGACTCGGCCCAGCGGCAGCGCGGATAGCCATCATCCGTGCGAGGGGGATGCTGGGTCGTATGACCGGCTAGTCCAGCATACCCGTTTTATTCTTAATCCGCTTCCCTCCGGAGCAGTAATAAAACGCTTTCCCCGCGACAACAAAAAAAAAAAAGGGCTCACCCACATCGGATGGCACTCAATGTAGGATCACCATGCATAACTAGGTGGTACACAATAGATTTTCTTAGGCTTTTAATATACAAGAAGTAATAAGTGTGAGTCGATGCCATCCACACTAGGTCGAGCAAATGGTAACGATGACTCGAGTTATCGCTATAATGTTTCAAAACAAGAAGTTAATGGACATCACAATGATATCCAACCACCTTTGCCGCCAAATCCGCCCCCATCAGACAGTCCGCCAAATGTCATCTTATAAAAAGATTTTGAAGAAAATGAGTACAACGAGTTGAGCAATAGTCCTTCCGAGATGTCTTCAGATACCAATAAATCTGAAGAGCTAGTAAAATATAAAACTCAGGGGACTGAAGATGGGAAAGGAAACGGAGAGGAAATAATGTGCCGTAATTTTATTCGCTGCAATTGCAACAGGGGCACTGCGTGTATTTTTGCACATAAAGCAATTTTATCGCAATTGGAGAAAGTGTACAAATTTTGCAACGACTTTGAAAATACTGGATGTAAACGTCGGAATTGTAACTTCGTTCGCGCTACCGTGTTTGAAAGGAGTCGTTCCTGCGGCGTATCTCCCCCCGCACACACTCAGTCACCTCAACAAAGCTAACACCATCCAGCCGCCCGCGCTTCCGCCTCTGTCCGAAGCATCACCTGCGAAATTAGTCTCAGCGACAGTCGACAATCAACCGCCTCCCATACTAGGCAGTGTGGCGCCGCTACCGGCAACGAGTTGCACGCCGGCCGTGGATGTTAAATCCAGAGTCATACTGGGCGACGTGTTCCGTACCACGGCTGCAGCAGAGACCACATCGTTGAAGAGAGATTGGGCAAAAATCTAAAATCTTCAGCAGTCGAACGATGAAAATTGCTCTGATTAACAATAAGGGTCAGAGACTTTTAACGGTGTTGGCAACAATGATCAAGTCTGTGTTACACAAATCCAAGGCTCCCGGCAGCAGCAGTGGTTTCCTAAACATTACGAAGGAGAATGAGCAGGTGCTAAGTGAATAAGTGGCTCTGCTCTCTTCTGTGTCTGAATACCAAGAACGTAAATTCTGGGAATCCAGGTCTCCAGAGCTTTCTTGCCAAGCTGCTAATAAGGCCGATGGACCCGTTGTTGTCGCCGGACGGGTCTTGAGGTATAATGCCCGATGTATCTTTAAGACTACATCCGGAATCGCCCAGCACTAATAAAGAAGTCAGTTTTACAACAGCAACATCAACACTCGCATTAGCTCCAACCCCACTCCCCACCGCGACGTCAAGTACGTGAGGTTTAAGTGTCACTGAACAATTGTGTTTAAGAATAAACACGTACAAAGAGTTACGTTTAGCCAGAATTAAATTTGAAAGGCATTACACATTTTATTATATTGGTTTAATTTAATTACTTACGGCAGTAAACAAGGCTTGTAATTAAAATAAATCAATAAGAATATTGACAGCAATAATATATTTGTCGGGGCATCATGAATACGGACACTGAATTGAACTTGCAAATAGCTTTAATTATTGTAAAATGTGGGCACCGTCACTTGCATTGCTATTTTGAAGGTGGTTTCGAGTTGTTTATCGTATGATGTCACTCACGGAGTGGGGCACGACGCAAATCATAATATAAAAGAGCACCTCGCCATTTGACAAGCAATTGTAAAGTAGTCGTTGAACAGTTAGTAGCTTTAGAGTTCATAATGCCGGATTACGATTTGGAAGACGGTGTCTACTTTTTTTTTTTTTTTTTTTTTTTTTTTTTTGGTTTCGCGGGGAAAAGCGATTTATCACTACCGCCCCGCCGGGGGGATGGCGGGACGGTTATGTTGGGCTCGCCGGCCTTACGACCCAGCGTTAAGCCGTCCGGGAGAGATGTTGACATCCGGACGACCGCTGGGCCGAGTCCCTAACAAATTCCCTACACCGGCAATACCAACTAAAAACCCCGCGGTGGCCCTCTTCGGCGCATAAGAGACGGTCCCGGGCTCACGGAGCGAGAAGCGCTCCATTTTCGACCGGAACCGCCCCTGCGCGGTGCCGCCTTGCGGCCCGTCTCCATGTGGGGGGGGCTCAGAAGCCCCCGCGCACCGAAGGACGCCCTCGGCGTCCACGGCAGCGACAAGGCCAACCACCCGCGCTGCCGTCATCCCGGGGTCGCCCGGTGTGCCGACGAAGTATATACAAAATAAAACTATGTACAAACAAATTTCGACACACCGGAAAGGGCGCTACGACAGCCCCCCGCTGCGCGCCCGCGACCCCCGATGCCCCTATTAGTCGCCTCTTACGACAGGCAGGGGATACCGTGGTGGAATTCTCCAAACGCCCCCAAACCACAGGGCGGGAGACGCCGGTCAGTCGTCAACCCGGCGCCTCCTCCGTCTCGACTGGCGGCGGGAGGGATCGGTCTGTTCCCGATCCCTCTCGGCAATCTCCTTCTGTGAGATGACGGCCTCACAGAAGAGGGCCACCGCACGCCAGGACCTCCGGCTGTCGACCATGGCTGACACCAGAGCCGGCAGCGAGAGGTCTCCACCGACGACTGCTACGAGAGCGCTGCGCTCTTCGTCCCAGGCTGGGCACTCCTCTACAGTGTGTTGGGCCGTATCACGCGGACAGTTGTCACAATGGTGACACACGGCCGACCCTTCTGCGCCGGCTATGCGACACAGGTACTCGCCAAAACAACCATGGCCCGTGAGCACCTGTGTCAGCCGGAACGTCGCCGCGCCGTGGCGCCTGTCCAACCATTGGCTAAAGACAGGACGCACTGCCGCTACGACCCGCTGACCCGAGATCGGGTTCTCCAGCCTGAGACGCCACTCCTCCACGGCGGCTCTGCGGAGGGAGCCACGGATGGCCTCCACCTCTCTCAGGGCCGGTCTCTCCCCGCGCCTGAACGCCTCCTCCCGCCAGTGAAATGCGGCGGAGAGAGCCCGAGCGTCCAGGTCCCACGGTATGAAACCGGCCAAAACGCAAGCCGCCTCGAATGATACCGTGCGGTAGCCCCTGATCGCACGCTGCGCCACTGAACGCTGTGGCTTACGCAGCAGAGCAACGCACCGGTCGCTCAGGGACTCGGCCCAGCAAGACTGCCGTACAGGGCCATGGACCGCACGACTCCGGCGTACAGCCTTCGGCAAGGGATGCCAGGACCTTCCAGATTGGGCAGCAGGGTTCCAAGGGCACCTGCTACCCGACACAATTTACTACCTAGCTTTTCAAAGTGGGCGCGGAATTCCCACCGGCTAAAGACGGTGTCTACCTAGTTTAAAGTAACTCTTAGTGTTAAGAGAAGTTGCGTGGGCTGTATAGTGTGCTGAATCCTGGATAAGCTGGCAATGTGGTTTAGTGCGTAGAGAGATAGTCAAAAGGAAGTTCTTAACCGGGCTATTAATTGGCGTAGGCCAGGGAGTGAGTCGAAGGGATACAGTTGTCCGGGTTACGACCAGAGGGTACGCTCTGGGTTGTAGATTGAAGGGGCGCTGTGATCCGGGCTGCACTGCCTTGGTTGTGTCGAGTAGTTTCGAGTAGTTGTGGGTATTGCCAGGATTGGGAACATCATCAGTGGTTTGAGAAAGTGATCGATGTACCAACATTAATTGTAATTCAAAGTGCTGTGTTTAAAAGAGCAACCATGAGGGTTTCTTGCCAGCTCTTCCCCATGGATGACTGCATTCCGAACTGGTGGTAGCTTTATTAAACTCTGAAGTGTTAATCACGTGTTTTACTTCCAAACTCTCATACGGTAACATCCTGACAATATCTGGAGATCGGAGAGGGATGTGTAAGCCCGTCGACATTGCCGCTGACATATTCTTTATCTTACTGACGATGTGTTCGCTAAATCGTCGCTCGCGAATTTTGTTATCTTTTCACGACTAAACGGCTGACCGGATTGTGATGAAATTTGGCAAGGAGATAGATATATCCTGGAGAAGGACATAGGCTATCTTTTTTCTCAAAAAACAACCTTGAAAGGGGTCAAATAGGAGTTCAAAATTTGTATTGGAAATCCATCATTCCTCAAGTTAGGGATCTGAAAATTCATATTTAGACTTTTGGTAGGAAATAAAGAAATACGTGTTACAAAGTTTTTGAAAAATCATCCCTAAAAGGGGCAAAGTGAGGTGTCCATGGATTTTATACCTCTTCTTACAAAAATGACTACCACGCGGGCGAAGCCGCGGGCATAAGTTAGTTTACTCATAAGTTTTCCCTTTTTAAAATAATTCACAAATGTTTCTTTTCACTTAAGAGACACAAAGCATAAAGGGTGACTTCATTAGGTACTCTTTACAGTGGCGGCGTAAGGAGGGGGGGCGGTCCGCCCCGGGTATCAAGCACCAAGGGGTGCCATCGTGGTGATACGGTGGTGCACACGGCAGCCGGCTATTTAAACGCTGCAGAAGGAGCTCAAGACACATTCGGCTGCGGTTCTCGAAGTGATCGTATCGTAGGCTTGTACCGCGTGGTGTTATTTGTCTTTATCTTTGATAACTTTTATTAATTATTGTAATTGTAATGTAATGCTAATTGTTATTAGACTGCCTCGGTGGCGCAGTTGTAATTGCGCATGCGTTACGACTGCTGCTGTGTTGAGGCCTCGGGTTCGATCCCCGGGTCGGGTAAAGTGATATTGGGTATTTCTATCTAGAAATTCTCAGTATTAGTCTGGAGTCTGGAATTTGTGCCCGGTATGGCGATAGGCTCGCCCCTACATTATGGGACCGAAATTCGGCGAAAAGTGGGTGTACTGATTCCATCTCTGCCTACCCCTTCGGGTATTACAGGCGTGAGTGTATGTGTATGTATGTATGTAAAAATTTATAATAATTGGAAAATTCAAATGATTAAAATACCCATATTTGTAAAATTGATTTGTTGTGGATTTATTGGTATTCCAATCATATTAAGAAAAATAAATAAATATAAGACCGGTGGGTTGTTCACCGGTCTTACAAAAAATAATAAATAAATAGTTCCTCTTTGACATGATGGCTGAGGTCATGACGTCATCATAGGTCATGACTGAGGGTTATTCATCCCTCTTTGCTCTTCAGATATAGTCAGGATGTACATACATCGTGGGATAGTTCGATACAAATAACGCACGTTCATCACTTTATAGTTTATTAAGCTACCACCAGTTCGGAATGCAGTTATCCAATAGGAAAGATCCTGGGAAGAAAACCTATGGTTGTTCTTTTAAACAACACTTCTTACATCAGTTCACAATAACACTTTTCACAGATACGCGTTTTACACTAACTTATTACTTTAATTCGTTGGCACTGTTAATCTAACATTAATTCCGCATTACGACCACTACTTTATTAACTGTTCAATAATTATTTCTGAATTTATTTATTTATTTGGTCAACAAAACAGATTACAATTAAAACAATATATTACACTACAAGTACAAGGTCTTATACTAGATTGCAATCCTAAATATGCTAACACATCACAATAATTTCTCAAGAAGTAAACAACTTAATTTAACATAGACCATAAATAATTCAACTCACCTGCACTTATCCCGACATATGCTCCCATATACATATCGTTATCATTCGTGCGCCAGTGAGGCAGTTACCATTGTGTATAAATAAATATACTACAAATTTACAAATAGTAGAAAATTTAATACATAAAAAATATAATACTGATTCGTGTTTGACACTTCTGGTAGGAAATAGTCAAAGTTTAAATAAAAAAGAGATTACAGACTGTTTTAAAGCAATGTTGAATCTAAATTGTGGTAGGATCATATTGTGTGCCTTCCCATATCTGGACAATGTGTCTGATAGTGTTAATAATAATATTTATATGCTGAACAGGCATATGCAATTTTTAATAGGTCATAATAGTGACAAATTTTCTTTTTTTGACACCAATATATTTATTGGTAAAGGCAAGTTGACAAGAGGTACATTGTATCTTTCTAAAAAAGCTTTAAATTTAACTGCTACATCAGTAGCCTATTATACAAACACAGTCATAAGTAATATGACAAAGTTTTCAGGGACCACCGCTATTAGTAATGTTACTAAAATAAATGTGGTGAATAATAATTTAAACATTTAAGGGTGACAACAGAGAAGAATGACAATAATTTAGTTTTATGTCATCAGAATATAAACCGCTTCTCTGGCAAAATTTTAGAAATAGAACTTTTTATAGACACATATAAAATTGACATCTTATGTTTTACAGAAACCTGGCTGAAGGCGCACCATATGAGCTTCAATGTGAATGGCTTCAGGGTCGCCAGCTCGTTCAATAGAACGTCGGCAGAGGGTGGGGGAGCCCTAATATTAGTTAGAGATAATGTTAAATTTAAGGAAAGAACGGATATCTCTCACCTTTCTGTTGAGCGGGTTTGTGAGGTCGCATGTGCAGAAACCGAATTATACATAATTTTATGCGTATATAGGCCTCCGTCATCTAACTTATTGAGATTTATGACAATAATGGAGGATATCCTTAAAACATTTAATGACAATAAAAAGATATTAGTGTGTGGAGACTTTAATGTTAACATTCTGGTTGATTCCTTGGATAAAAGTAAATTTATATCGTTGTTTGGCTCATTTAATTTAAAATGTTTGTTTTTTGAGCCAACTAGGGTAACATATGCATCGGCAACATGCATTGATAATATTATAACCAATTTTAATATCTGTATATATAAAAGAAGAAACTGACTGACTGACTGACTGACTGACTGACTGACTGACTGACTGACTGACTGACTGACTGATCGATCAACGCACAGCCTAAACGGCTGGGGTTAGAGACTTGAAATTTTGACAGTAGGTACCTTTTATCACGTAGACATCCACTAAGGAAGGGTTTTTGGAAATACTACCCCTAAGGGGGTAAAATAGGGGATGATAGTTTGTATGAAAATCCGTCATTTCTGAAGTTAAAGGCATGAAAATTGGTATTTGGTCTTTCAGTTAAAAATAAAAAATATGTGTTTCAGGATTTTTGGAAATTCCACCCCTAACGGGGTTAAATAAGGTAAGAAAGTTTGTATGAAAATCCTTCATTTTTGAAGTTAAATGCATGAAAATTGGTATATTGTAGTGTATACTTTTTGTCTCAAACATAACTATCACGCGGGCGGAGCCGCGAGCAACAGCTAGTCACAAATAAATGCGTAACAACAGGTGTTCGGTCAGATCACAAATGTCAGTTGGTCAAAATAAAAAATAATTCATGCAGTAAAAACAAATCTATTACATGCAGGCAATTGTCAAAAAAGAATCTAGATAATTTGAGTAATAATTTGAAGTCTATATTATATTCTTATACCCCAAATTCTTCTAGGCCTAACGACTTGTACAATATATTGTTCAGTAACATTTGCAATGAATTTAACAAAACTTGTAAAATAAAATCGCTTAAACTAAACCCTAAAACTAATTTTAACGCTTGGGCTACTAAAGGCATACGACGTAGTAGAGATATTTTATATGACTTGTACGACAAAAGGTCCTATACACCTTGTTGGAATGTAAAACGAAACGCAACATTGAGTAGTCTATTATCCAGTAAACGTCAAAGTCAAAATATGACACTGCTTATGTCAATTTAATTTTTACTCTCTCTCGATGTCTGGTTGTGTCTATGCGGTATCATCTCTGTCGTACATAATAAATATCTACTGTTTTCTCTGCAATCTTCGTTTCTTTTGACCCTAACCCATCAGGTTATGGGCCCAGGGCGTCTGTCCCTGTCGCGAGTAGATAATTTTGTAATTTGCACAACAATTCGCGTTTTGGTAAATATTGTGCGTATGCACATAACCTCGCGATGGCTACCGGCAACGACAAGGCGAATTTTCCTATTGAGAAACTGCGTGGAGTTCAAGACTATCATAATTGGAAATTTGCAATGAAGATGATACTGGTGCATGAAGATTTATGGGAGTGCATCGAGTCAACTGACACAAAAGCTGATGCAAAACGTGACATGAAGGCGCTGGCAAAAATATGTTTGTCTGTTCATTCTTCGGCGTATCCCCATGTACGTAATGCAGCGGGAGCCAAGGCTGCGTGGAACAATCTGAAGAATGCGTATGAAGACAGAGGGCTGAGCAGACGTTTGAGTCTCCTTCGAAGTCTTTTTGCTACAAAACTTGAGGGTGACATGGACACATACTTATCCACCGTCACCGAGTTAGCTCAACAGCTCTGTGACATAGGCTCCCCGTTGGACGACGACTTTGTAGCTGTGATAATATTAAGTGGTCTCCCACAAGAGTATGATCCACTAATAATGGCTCTGGAGAACAATAACACAACTTTATCGAGTGAAATTGTTAAGGCAAAGCTGCTACAAGAGTACCAACGTCGCGATGACAAGGAGACTGTGAGCGCTTTGGTTGCTAAAAGAACAATGAAATGTTTCAAGTGCAAGAAACCAGGGCATGTCATGAAGAATTGTCCACAGAAGTTTAAGAAAAACAAGAATGAGACGTCAAATGAGAAGGATAGTCAGTGCAAGTCCAAAGTACTGATTTCAGCGCTATCCTCTAACTTAAGGAGTGATGTTTGGTATGTGGACTCGGGGGCAACAAACCATATGTGTAACAACAGGTCAGTTATGAGTGATTTTAATTCCAAGAGTGTGTTGAAAGTGAGTGTAGCTAATGGTGATGAACTGTCAACTGCAGGTCAAGGAAATGTAACAATTTCACTTAAAGACTGTAAGAGAACAATTACAAATGTTTATTATGTTCCTAAGTTGTCGCACAATCTATTATCTGTTAGTGAATTAGCTCGAAAAGGTTACAATGTAAAATTTGATAGCAAAATGTGTAAAATATATGACTGTAACGAGATTTTAGCCACCGCTACATATACTAATGGTGTCTATCAGCTAGATACAATAGGATTTGCACTAAGTTGTAGTTCACAGTCTGAAAATAATGCTACGTCAAATGTGAAACCTCAATGCTTGACAATGCCACGGGGCGATGATGAGGAATGTTCTAATGGTTCTAAACAGGTCACCAAGAAGCAACCTCCAGACACCCAAGAGCTGTGGCATCGACGTCTGGCACACTTGAATTCAAGAAGCATGCACTTAATGAAATCAGGTATGGTAATTGGAATTAATTATGATAATATTAATTATAAATCATGTGAAACTTGTGTTAAGGGGAAGCAGACTAGAGTACCTTTTCCTAAAAAGTCTGAAAATAGGTCCAAAGAAGTTTTAGGCCTTGTTCACACAGATTTATGTGGCCCGATGCCATGTGCATCTTATGGTGGGTGTAGGTATTTTTTATTATTCACAGACGATTTTACTAGAAAGTCATTTGTTTATTTTCTGAAATCCAAAGATGAAGTGTTTGAGTGTTTTATTAAATTCAAGGCTCTTGTAGAAACACAAACAGGGATGAAAATAAAAAATTTGCGAAGTGACAATGGTCTTGAATATGTGAATAAAAAATTACAGGCTTATCTAGAACAGCACGGGATAATTCATCAAAAGACTGTCCCATATTCACCGGCTCAGAATGGAATCAGTGAAAGAGCCAACCGAACGATTGTAGAGAAGGCACGCTGTATGCTGCAGGATGCTGGTCTGGA
This sequence comes from Laothoe populi, assembly GCA_905220505.1. Taxonomy (NCBI): domain Eukaryota; kingdom Metazoa; phylum Arthropoda; class Insecta; order Lepidoptera; family Sphingidae; genus Laothoe; species Laothoe populi. The sequence goes on along the minus strand of HG992162.1, from coordinate 902,525 downwards.
CAAGCGCTTCTGGGCTGAGGCAGTACAGACAGCAGTCTACATCAAAAACCGAACACCAACTAAAGCCGTAATGGGAGCCACTCCTGAAGAAAAATTTACAGGAAAGAAGGTAAATGTCAGTCATTTTAAAATATTTGGATGCCGCGCATATGCCTTAATTCAAAAGAGGAAGAAACTAGATCCCAAAAGTAAACTATACACTTTTATAGGATACTGCGAAGAGACTAAAGGCTATAGGCTTGTAGATCTTGATAATCCTAGGGCAGTAGTGATAGCCCGTGATGTTGTCTTCTTCGAGAATAAATTTAATAAAAACGATACCTCTGAAAATGATGCTATGACGTCACATGATGAAGGTCTTGACTTGTTCTCGCCTGTTGTATCAGAAGAAACTACTGATAATAGTGGAGAGCAACCATCTGGCCAACCTCAGTCTGAGCCAGGGTCATTTGATGACAACCAGTCCCAAACTGGTTCTGATAATATAAGTCTATCTGATGATGATCATAATTATAGGCCAAAACAGAGGAGACAAGAGATTATCGAATCAAGTGACACTGAATTAAGTAACTTGACTGTAGAGAGTACAGATGATGTGCTGGATAAAACTTACGTTCCAGGAAGTTCGTGCTATGACTCTGAAGAGACTTCGACCTTCTTCAGTCAGTCAGACTCCGATGAGTATGCTGGTATGGCAGCATTGGCAGCAACGGCAAATTTCGGGAACATGGATGATCCGGTCACCGTGGAGGAGGCTTTGAGCAGTGAAGATGCCAAGAAGTGGCATGATGCAATGACAGATGAGTATAACTCTTTTTATAAAAACAAATGTTGGACTTTAACAGAATTAAAGAAAGGCCAGAAACCTGTGAAATGTAAGTGGGTTTTTAAAATAAAACGAGGCTTGAACGGAACAGTACTAAAACATAAAGCTCGTTTAGTGGCAAAAGGCTACAGCCAGAAATATGGAATAGATTACCAAGAAACATTTGCTCCTGTAGTCAGGTACTCTACGATCAGAATGTTATTTACTGTTGCTGCCCAGCTGAACCTAAGTATTGATCATCTAGATGTGAAAACGGCATTTCTAAATGGTGACCTCACAGAAGAAGTAGTGATGGAACAACCAGAAGGATTTGTTATAAAGGGGAAGGAAAACCAAGTTTATAAATTAAACAAATCCATCTATGGTTTAAAGCAAGCTGCCAAATGCTGGTATGATAAAATAAATGAGGTACTGATAAGAAAAATGCATTTTCAGAAATCATCAGTTGAACCTTGCGTTTATTTTAGATATAAGCACAGACAGCTGACAATAATTGCTTTATATGTTGATGACATTTTACTATTTACATCTTCAAACAAGATAAAGAAGGAAGTCAAGGACCAGTTAATGAAAGAATATGAAATGAAAGACTTGGGAAGGGTTCATGAATTTCTTGGAATGAGAGTTTGTACAGAAAAAGAAAATGTCATTACTCTTGATCAAACTGACTACATAAAGTCTGTTTTGAAAAGGTTTCAGATGGAAGACTGTAAACCGGTGTCCACACCAATGGAAGTCGGACTGAAATTACAAAAAGAAGAAAAGAAGACTGAAAATGTAGAATATAGAAACTTAATTGGATGTCTCATGTACATTGCTGTGTGTTCTAGGCCCGACATAGCTCATGCTGTGAGCTACCTGTCTCAGTTCAACGACTGTTACTCTGATGCACATTGGAAGGCCGCGAAACGCGTCTTGAGGTATTTAAAAGGCACAATCAACTACCGCCTGCTGTATGAAAAATCCGACCTCAACGTGCGAGGCTACGTCGATGCGGACTGGGCTAGCTGTGAAATTGACAGGAAATCATACACAGGGTATGTATTTAAAATAGGTAATTCCATAGTGTCTTGGGAGAGTCGCAAACAGAAAACTGTTGCATTGTCAAGCACCGAGGCAGAATATATGGCTCTTGCTAATGCTTGTAAAGAATCATTATTCATTCGTACCTTTTTGAAGGAATGTTTAAATATAGACTGTGTAACTACCTTGTTTAATGATAACCAGTCAGCACTAAAATTAAGTGAGAATTGTATGTTTCATGCTCGTACAAAACATATAGATATTAGACACCACTTCATTAGAGATGTTGTTAAGAATAATTTGGTTAAGATTGAACATTTGTCTACTGAAAACATGACAGCTGATTTGTTGACAAAACCTTTGTCAAGTGCTAAGTTTAATAAGTTTGTATCTCAACTTAACTTAAGGATCTCTTAGAACTGTAACTAGAATAAAACTTCTTAGAATTGTAAAATGTTTAAAATTGTATTTATTTAAAAATGAAAAGTGTTTTGGAGATCTGTTTATGTTTTCATATATTATGTATGCTATCTAAAATGGCAAGTTAGTATATTGTATGCGATTTTTGTTCCAATTTTGATTTGATTTATTTGTATCTCAGTCATTGTTGGCGTTTATTTTATGGGCAGGTGTTGGAATGTAAAACGAAACGCAACATTGAGTAGTCTATTATCCAGTAAACGTCAAAGTCAAAATATGACACTGCTTATGTCAATTTAATTTTTACTCTCTCTCGATGTCTGGTTGTGTCTATGCGGTATCATCTCTGTCGTACATAATAAATATCTACTGTTTTCTCTGCAATCTTCGTTTCTTTTGACCCTAACCCATCACACCTGATGTCAATTTTTCCAAATACGTCAAAAATTATTCAAAAATATTTAAAAAAGTATGTCTCCAAGCTAAAGCCGCACATCTTAGTGAGAAATTAAGACAATCTACTATCTATCTTGGAACATTATTAATACTGAAACTGGTAAAATTAGAATAAATGACTCTATAGCTTTACTTTTAAATGACGAACTGGTTTCAGATAAACTTAATGTAGCCAATTATCTCGAGCAGTATTTTACTAATATACCTGTAGAGACCACTAAATCCCTGCAGTCATCGGCGACTTTAGCAGAATCATTGTTAAAACAAAATGTTAAGGGAAATATGCCCAATTTTTACTTTGAAAGGGTAACATATTATGAAATAGTTAAAGTTTTTAAGTCTCTAAAAACAAAAGGTACTGAAGATTTATGGGGGCTATCCATTAAAGCTATAGAAGCGGTCATTGTAAATATTGCTCCTATTTTAGCAGATATATTTAACCTTTGTATAATTAATGGTATTTTTCCTGATCTAATGAAAATTAGTAAAATTATACCCATTTTTAAGAAAGGTTGTGCACATGACGCGGTTAATTACAGACCTATATCTATATTACCAACTCTTAGTAAGGTCTTCGAAAAAATCATGCTCAACCAAATGCTAGTTCATTTTAATAGGAATATGATATTGCATCCTAACCAGTTTGGGTTTACAAAGGGTCGGTCTACTCAAGACGCTGGTTCAATTTTAATAAAAACTGTGTTGGAGGCCTGGGAGGGGTCTCAGGATGCTCTTGGAGTTTTCTGTGATCTTTCTAAGGCTTTTGACTGCGTCGACCACCGAACCCTCATTGTAAAACTCAAATATTATGGAATTTCTGGTTCATCTCTGGATCTTGTAATGTCCTATTTATCGGGTCGGGAACAAAAAGTTTCTATAGATGGCGTCACATCAATAGGATCTACAGTAAAAATAGGAGTTCCACAGGGTTCCATTCTGGGCCCATTTTTGTTTTTAGTATATATAAATGACCTTCTTTATATGGTAGGGAGGATTTCAAACATTGTCTTATTCGCTGACGACACATCTTTAATATTTAAAGTAAATCGTAAGGATAAAGACCTAGTTACGCCCAATAATGTTCTAAAATTAATATCAAGTTGGTTTTCTGCTAACAATCTCTTACTAAATGCAGGAAAAACTAAATGCATTCGGTTTGCATTACCTAATGTACCAAATATAAATTCGTGTATTAAATTAAACGGAGAATCACTAGATTCAGTCTCTTCAACTGTATTTTTAGGAATAACTCTAGATAGTAAATTGCAATGGCAAGGGGGTGACGTCACGGACGCCAAACCAGCTTAAGTCAGTCGTGCGTTTATTGTTTACCAAAATAAAACAGTGTCTCCAAGTTGATAAGTTTATAGCTAGAAAGGTTATTCTTAGTCTTATTGGCAATATAAAATGTTATCCGGAGTTTTGGTGCAGTGAACACGATTTAATTTGTAATTAAACTTAAAACGAGAACAGTGGACTTAAATCTACCTTAGTTTAAAGAAAAAAAAATTGATATATAATATAATAAATATCCATAACTGCTTAGTGAGTTGTGTCATGTGTGCGCGCCCTAAGTCCCGATCGCTGGACTGTGCATCTTATGGTGTTTAACCTGTCTTATCACCATTGTATGGCGCCCACGTAAGTTTGTTCATAGCGCCATCTAGTGAAGTTGCTTAGAGAGATCAATAACAATATACTTTTCCACGAAAGTCGATTTGCGCAGCGCCATCTAGTGCCATCAAGGAAAACTCGACAGTTAACTATGCCGTCAGTTAAGTGTGGCGGCTGCGCCAAGTATTTAGCACCGGCAGATGGCGTTAAATGCTGTATGTGTAATACTGCGTACCATCGGACGTGTGTAGGTTTGCCAAAGGGCACGTCAGCGCCGTCGTGGCGCTGCCCCGAATGCACCAAGAGCGACCGGAGGGACAACAACGCAGAGACTCCTGTACGAGGAAGGGCTGATATGGGACCCTGTTCTGCTGACCCAGTCAGCCAGGATCTTGACGTAACAAATGTTCGGGCACTCCCGTCTGACGTGTCAGCTGAGCTACGGCTGATTAAGGACGAACTGTGTGCAGAGTTCCGCCTAATGCGGCACGAAGTTTGTAAATTGCGTACGGAAATGACCGACCTTAAGGACTCGCTTAGGGCTTGTGCAGAACATATGCATAGCCTAGATGCGAGGGTTGACGCTTTAGAGCATAAGATGGAGCAAAGGACATCAGACAGGGCCTCGATCGAAGGTGTCATAGTAGAGCTACGGTCGCAATTAAATGACCGGGACCAGGAGCTTCTACTAAATGACGTCGAGGTGACCGGAATTCCTGAAGCCAAAGAAGAGAGCGTCATGCACATTGTCAAGGTGGTGGTGGTCAAGGTGGGGTCAACGCGACGTAACCGGGTGGAACCTGCTGAAGACGCTGCTAACCCCCTTGCGCAGCGACCGCGTAACATTGTTATTCGCTTTGCGCGCCGCGCAACACGGGATGCATTGCTTAAAGAGGCTCGAGTGCGCCGTGGTCTTAATGCGTGCGATCTTGGTTTCGGCGGTCCATCTAAACCGGCCGCAGCGCACCGGGTCCACATAAATGAGCGATTGACTCGTGCAAACCGCCTCATTTTTTACGAAGCACGAAAGGCAGGCAGCCTACGTAGCTGGAAATACGTATGGACCAAAGGCGGTAAGATTTTCGCTCGCAAAGTGGATGGCCAGAAAGTAGTGCGTATCACGTGTGAGGATGATATTAGTAGAGTTTTTGGATAGTTCAAAGTTGGTCACATACATAATATGTCTAGAGTATAGTTCATATGATCGCTTAGTTTTTAAATGTATAACGTATCTTTTAGAAACTCACTGCTCTTGTTTATATGTGTTTCTTTTGATTACAATCCGTCTGTTATTGGCGTTGTTCTATATATTATTATGTTATTGTTTTCAGAAGCGCTATGAAATAAAATTAGTGCTCTATTTGTCCATCTCTGCGATACATATTGTTTTTCGTTGTGTACGACTAATTGACCTTGTGGCATTGTGTAGACATCTGGAATATGCTGTTAATATTACTTTTTTTTGCATTTTAAAACGGATCAATCATATTTACACACCTATTAATGATATTTACATAATATTAATATTTTACAAAACTTTATACACATATAAAATATATTATACTACTAACAATACCAATTATTTACAACCACAATTAATTAACTATTATATTTTATACAGATTTACACTATATTATAAAACTATAAATTTCAATTATATACATTCACAATCAATTAATTATTATTTAGTACTACAAATTCCAAACAATTTTTACAAATTTAAAAACATCTCTTACAATATAATTATACATATTTACTTAGATTTTATAACTCATGCCGGTCTGTTGCTACTATTTTTGTCTCTCAAGGCCTGGCAGGGATGACTCATAAGTATTTAAAAATTGGTTTGCTTAATGCGGGTTCCCTTGGAACAAACCATGATAACTTTATAGTCGCGGTTGCCCAAAAAGACATTGACATTTTAGCTATAAACGAGACCTGGCTTCGAGTGGGTGAGGAGGGGCGTGCTCCTGCACTGCCAGGGTACCGCCTGCGGCACATTCCTAGACCGCGTGAGTTACGCTCGCGTGGAGGAGGCGTCGGCTTCTACGTTAAGCGAGACATAAATTTGCGTAGCCTACCACACCCAGTATCCCCATTGCATTTTTCTGTAGAGCAAATGTGGCTTACTTGTACCCACAATGGAAAGAAGCTAGTGATTGGCACGGCATATCGTCCACCTTGGTTAGATACTGACATATTCCTTGACGCTATATCTGATTCTGTCAGCTCATTCTCCAACTTTGATAACATAATTTTGTTAGGCGATTTTAATATTAATTTATTTTGTAGCAGTGATGTAAAAACAATAAAATTTATAACATTCCTATCATGCCTTAGTTTATCTCAGCTAGTCACAGAGGCTACTCATCATACTGAGACCAGTCAGACCCTTATCGATGTTGTCTGCTCTGACTTGGGTGCAAAAAAAGTGACTGTTGAGCATGTTGGTTCTCTTTATGGTCATTGCCTTATTGTCTGTGAATTCCAAATTAAACGGGAGAAATCTATTCCACGTAGAATCACATATAGACCCAAGAAAAATATAGACATAAATGCGTTCAACAACGATCTACAAGCTATTAGATGGGATCTGATATCAACTGTGGACAATGTTAATGATATGGTCAATTTTTTAAACTCAAGTGTTGTTGCGCTATTCGATCTCCATGCGCCCTTAAGATCCACTGTCATAAAAGATCGGTCTTATCCATGGATTACAGATACCATCAAATTAATGATGCGGTTGCGTGACGAAGCTTTATTGCGCTATCATAAGAATAGGAGCGACAGTAAAAAGGAATATTATAAAACCTTAAAATCGGTGGTTACTAAGGCACTCTTCCACGAAAAGGCTGCCTATTTTAAAAATCATATAAACAGTAACATAAATAAGCCCCAGCTGTTGTGGAAAAATCTGAAACAGACATTGCTTCCAAGTAGTGATGTGAATTTGCCTTCTTCCTTTATTGACCCAAACAGTATTAATAATCATTTTTTAAATTTTTCAATTAATAATGATGTCAGCATTTCCCAGCTAACATATTTTGAATATCACAGATTTAGTGATGCTACCTTTCATTTGAAGGAAGTTAGTTTGGAATGTATAGTTAAAATAATAAAAAGTTTGAAATCAAATGCTGAAGGCTGTGATTGTATATCTTTGGATATGCTAATTATGACTTTTCCTCACACTATTGACATCATCAAAGATCTAATAAATATGTCTATCACTACATCTGTATTTCCTGATGTCTGGAAACTAGCGATTGTGCGCCCCTTACCCAAGCACCCAAATCCTTCAGAATTCAAAGATTTGCGACCAATCAGTATTTTACCATGTTTATCTAAAGTTATGGAGAAAGCAATTTGTAAACAGCTTGTTGATTACCTAGAATTTAACAATATTTTGCCGGAGACACAATCAGGCTTTAGGAAAGGACGCAGTACAGTGACAGCTATGCTTGATGTAGCAGACAATATACTGTGTTCTCAAGATGAGGGTATGTGCACACTGCTGGTTTTGTTGGATTTCTCAAGGGCCTTTGCCTGCTCAATCCCGACAAAACAAAGTATTTACTGTTTGGTAGCCAGCATCAACTAGCTAATTCAAGCCCATCACAGAGTGTCATGCTCCTGGGAAAGCCCATAGAGCGTGTACATGAAGCACGCAATTTGGGTTTGCATATGGACATTAATCTGCGGTTCGAAAAGCATGTTGCAAACTCAGTAAGAAGTTGTTTTTATAAAATAAAGATATTGTATAGATTGAGGCCATATATACAAGAAAAACTACGTTTACAGTTGGTGGAGTCTCTTATCCTATCTAAATTGAATTATATGGACACAGTTTTTGGCCCACGTTTACTGGTCAAAACGCAGAAACTTATACAGAGAGTGCAAAATGCCTGTGCCCGTTTCTGCTTCGATATACCTTTAAGAGCCCATGTCACACCTTATCTAAATGCTAACACTATGTTAAAGATGAAACACAGGCGCAAACTACACCTAGCTTGTCTTCTCTTTGGTGTCCTGAAGCACAAAGCACCAAGCTATCTGTTTAGGAAATTGACATGGACATCAAGTCACAGGTCCTATGGGCCCAGGCGATGTGCTGAACAGCTTGCTACTCGATGTCATAGTTCTGCTGTTTTTAGAGGTAGCTTCCGCTATTCCGCAACCAGGTGCTGGAATAATATCCCTCCTCCAGTCAGAAGTCTGCAAAATTTACACAACTTTAGGGTCACATTAAAAAAAATCCTCTTTGAACATCAGAAAACCGAGGAGACCTTATTACATGATACTAGTGCCCTATAGAATAAAATCAAGTCCAATTTACGTTTATTTTACAGTATATGTTTATTAGAAGTATTTTTATCACCAATTCAACAGATTATGCATTATTTATTGTTGTTTAAATATGCTATTTTTCAATAACTCACCCGCAGTTTTACTCCACTACTTATACTTAATACTTACACTTAATTTGGTGTGTTAGCAGTTTATGTACAATATGACTTGGAAAATGGTGTTTCTCATTCTTTGTGTTTTCGGACCCACTTGTCTGCACAATGCTCATAAGTATTCCGGAACCGTTTGTGGTGCTTTTGATAAGGCGGATTTATTATTACATATTTGTTTTGATCTGTATTGTTTTTCAGTCTTAAATTTCCATGCCACGTTCATGCCACGTAACTTGTAATGATGGGTTATCTTATATGACTGTGACACGTGTCACCTCCACCTGTGTCACATTATAAGTGTTGCCAGATCACAAAAATGGAATAAATGAATAATAATAAAAATATAATATCTATGTATGAGTAATTTAAATGGTGTGTTTAGCTATTTAAGTTTAGTTGGTAGTTTGGTTTAGTTCGTTAGTAAAAGTGACTTTGCGCCCGTGACCTCACCCAACGGCTCGACGTAAGACCAGCACTGGTAATTTATACCAGTATATGCTGAGTCGAGGCCGTATTCTTTATAAGCATGTTTTATATTTCATAGTTCTTTTTGTTTAGTTTTAGTTGAATTTTATTTATAGTGCTTATATTGAATTAAATATTTCTTTCTTTCTTTCTTTCTTTCTTCAATGGGGTCCTCAAATAGAAAGGTTATCCGTTAAATTAAGTGCTGCAGCTTTTGCAGTCCGGAAAATAAAACGTCTAACAGATGTTTCAACGGCTAGGTTGGTATATTTCGCATACTTCCACAGTATTATGTCTATAGTAGTTTCGTCGTGGGTTAGTGCAGAAGTTGAAGAGTAAAAGTCCAAAGTTCTTATTATGAATTTAATTTCACTACCACGTATACTATACAAAAATAGAAGGAGTAAAGCACAGACAGTCACGGAAGAAGTAGAAAGCACAATACAGAAAGTTTGAACAGCAAATATATATTAACGTTAAGCACGTAAGCTAATATAGCGCATAAACTGGCACGGGTATCTTGTCGTACGGTATGGTCTCGACTGTTCGATGCGCCTGCGCATCTAGCGGTCAACGGAGGACGACCCCAAATTGACGTCACAAACTCAGGTAGCCGCTTGAACAATAGACTTGTAATTAAGCGGTAAAAAATAGATGTATAGTAAAAGATGTTTTAATGTTTGTGTTTGTCTTTCTGTGTGTTGAATTAATAATTTTATTTATTATATTTTGTTATATTTGTAAATGTATATAAGTGGTGAAATAAGTCACCCACATCACTCCCCCCCGGAGACCGTAGGTACTACGGGCGAAAGTAATTCGGGAAATGAACTTGACGTCCCGATCGCGTAGTTTTAGGAGAAGGAGTAGTGAGAGGATGATTTGTATTCGGTACTGGTTTAGAGGTGTCATTTCTGTTCGACAGTATGTAGGCTGGTTTTAAACGGTCTACTGATACTGTGACAGGTTTCCCTTTTAATCGAATTTTAAAAACCTTAGAATCTCTTTCGATAACTTCATGGGGACCCGTATATGCTGGTTGGAGTGCGCCCCGTAAAGCATCCTCACGTAAAAATACGTGTGAACTAGACGCAAGGTCCTTAGAAATAAATATATTACGCTTCGAATGATGCGTAGTTGGAACTGGCCGAAGATGGTTGGCAAATGTTCTGATACGTGAAGAAAAATCTAAAATATCAGTCGAGCATTTGTCAACATTACGGTCGAAAAATTCACCAGGGAGCCGTAGCGGTTCTCCATAAACCAATTCAGCTGAGGAACACTGAAGATCCTCTTTGAAAGAACTTCGTATGCCAAGTAAAATAAATGGCAATGATTCTGACCACCTACTGTCCGCGTGGCACATGATAGCTGCTTTTAATTGTCGGTGGAATTTCTCGATTAATCCGTTGCACTGAGGGTGGTAGGCAGTAGTCTTTCGGTGTTTAAAGCCGATGGTATTCGAAAACTGCTGAAATAATGCAGATTCGAATTGTCTACCACGATCGGTTACAATATCGGTAGGGCAACCGAATCGAGAAATCCAACCAGACAAAAAAGCTTTGGCTACAGTTTCTGCAGTAATATCAGTAATAGGTACTACCTCAGCCCATCGTGTAAAACGATCGACTGCAGTCAGACAATACCTATACTCACATGATGGAGGTAATGGTCCAATGAGGTCTAGGTGAACGTATTTGAACCGGGCGGTAGGCAAATCGAGAGTGCCCAATGGTGAGGACACATGTCGATTGACTTTAGCCCGTTGGCACGCTAAGCATGCTCTAGACCACTCGCGACAGTCTTTCCTCATCTGTGGCCACACGTAACGTTGTGCTACGAGTTTGGCGCTGGTATTAGCACCAGGGTGGCTAAGTGAGTGCAAACTGTCGAATACCTGCTTGCGTAAAGATTGGGGGATGAAAGGCCTGGGAGTCGTTGTGCTGACATCGCAGTACAGTTGTGTACGACTACCTGGGATTGTCATCCTCTTTATCTGCAAAGAAGAATTGCCAGAAATATATGTTTCAAGTTCTGAGTCAGACTCTTGAGCTTTGGCTAGCATATCTGGATCCATTGGTGTTTGCAATTCTTCGACTCGGGATAATGTATCGGCAACTACGTTGTCCTTCCCTGCAAAATGCCTAATGTCCGTCGAAAATTGTGAAATAAAGTCCAGATGTCTATACTGACGTGGAGAGCAGCTGTTTTTATGCTCGCTAAATGCGTGACACAATGGCTGGTGATCAGTATAGATCGTAAAGCTTGTAGCTTCTAGCCAGTGCCGAAAGTATTTGACACTCTCATATATGGCTAGGAGCTCCCTATCGTAAGGTGAGTATTTCCTTTGCGATGGACTCAACTTGCGCGAAAAAAATGCAAGAGGTTGCCAATCACCATTGGTGAGTTGCTGCAAAATTCCGCCGATAGCAATATCTGATGCGTCGGTTACCAGACTTAATTTGGAAGCCGAGTTAGGATGTGCCAGCATTGCTGCGTTACACAGGCTAACCTTGCACTCCTCAAAGGCTCTCAATGAGTCTCCACATATGTCTACCGGCTGTGAGGCTTTAATCGAACCGGTCAATAGAGCGTTTAAAGGCTCTTGGATTTGAGCGGCTCGTGGTATAAACCTCCTATAAAAATTTAACATACCCAGGAATTGACCAAAAGTCATGTACGGAAACTCAAAGAGACCAAATGAAGTGGTAATAGCAGTTTTCGGGATATCCTCCTCGAAAACGGGTAACTGATTATAAGCCTTTATCAGGTCAATCGTGGAGAAAATCCTGCATCCTGATAGGCTATGGGCGTAATCCTGTATATGTCTGACAGGATATTTATCAGGAATTGTCCTGGCATTCAGCATCCTGTAGTCACCGCAAGGACGCCAGCTGTTATCTTTTTTAGGAGTTAGGTGCAGCGGTGATGACCAGGGGCTCTCAGATGGTCGAGCCGTGCCGTTTGCCAACATGGACTCAAATTCTGCTTTGGCAATCTTGAGCTTATCTGGTGCGAGACGTCGAGGCGAACAGGAAACTGGAGGACCCGGTGTGGTGCGAATGTGATGTGTAGTATTGTGTTTGATAGTACGTGTTATGCCGGCTGGTTGTGTAATCTCCTGGAATTCAGAAAGTAAATTATTATATTTGGAATTACCAGTCATGACCTTAACGCTTGACACTAATCTATCAGATACAGCAAGTGTAGCTACAGCAAAAACATTAGTGCTACTATCTATTAAACGTTTTTGGCGGATATCTACAACAAGATTGTAATGCGATAAAAAATCTACGCCAATAATAGGTTTAGATACATCAGCTACTACAAAGCGCCACACAAAGTCTCTACGTAAGCCTTAATCTAATTTAAAATCTACGTAACCATACGTGTAAATTGCAGTTCCATTCACCGCACATAATTGGTAATCCGTCTTCGTACGACGTTGTTGAAGCGCCGTTCGAGGGTAGACACTTAAGTCGCTTCCAGTGTCAACCAAAAATTGCACTCTTGAACTGCAGTCTGTGACGAACAAGCGACCCGTGGTGGTGAGGCAGTCGTTGGCCGCCATTACCGACTGCCCGCTGCGTTTCCCGAACTAAAGTCACAGGGTAGGATGCACTTCTTCGCTTGGTCACCGAAGTTATGATGGTACCAGCATAATGGAAACTTGCGGTAATTAGATTGCGACCTTCTCGACGCCGAACGACTACGCTGACGTAAGGATGGTCGCCGTCTGGAGCGGGAGCGGAATCGATCCTGACTACCAGTAGTGAGTGCACTTACTTGATTAGCCAATTCGGCTATTTGTCGACTCATTATTGCCATCGTCGCTTCTAACCTTGAAGGCTTCGAAGTCTCTGCAACTTGAGGGGACGCAGGTGCAATATCATGCACTCTGTCGGCTAATTCAGCCAGGTCCTGAAGCATCATATCTGGTTGTGACGCAACGATCGTTTGCAGACCATTGGGAAGCCGACTGGCCCACACGTCCATAATAAAATCTTCAGGCATATTAGGCCCAGCCAATTGCTTTAAGTGCCTTAAAAATTGTGAAGGCTTACGATCGCCTAACTCCTCGGCGCGCAGAAGCTGTTTAACTTTTGTTTGCCTGGATAGGGAAAGACGTTTGACGAGCTCAGTTTTTAGTTTTTCATATTTACCAGTTTCAGGTGGGTTTTCTATAATATCCTCCACCGTGGCGGAATACTGAGTCTCTAAATGTCCGAGGATATAATAAAACGTGATACATGGAGTTACCTGAAAGACTAATCGCACTCTGATTATCACAATAAAGAATGATGGGTATACTTTTGCGATTAGGCCAAAACTCTTCTTCCAGCTGTTTCAGCCAGAGCGCTTCTTGCATTGCGGAGGATAGTGCCATATATTCCGCCTCAGTGCTGGATAATGCAATAGTCGGTTGTTTCTTTGAGTTCCAGCTTATTGCACCACCCTGAAACATAAAAATATATCCTGTGCAGGATTCTTCGATCTGTACTATCATTAGCTCAAATCCTACCAGCTACAGACCTATAAGTCTTCTTAGTAGTCTTGGCAAAATCTACGAACGGGTCCTCTTAAACCGTCTTAGCAGCCATGCTGAAGCCCAGAAACTTCTCCCCGATGAACAATTTGGCTTTCGAGCCGGTCATTCATGCGTTCATCAGGTTCACCGCATAACGGAGCACGTCTTATCAAACCTAAATAAACCAAAACCTATTCGTACCGGGGCTTTATTCTTTGACGTGGCAAAAGCATTTGACAAAGTCTGGCACGACGGCTTGATCTACAAGCTCTTCCAACTAGGAGTGCCAGACAGGCTCGTACTCATAATACGGGACTTTCTTACAAATCGAAGCTTCCAGTACCGCGTAGAAGGATCGCTTTCCACTTACCATTTCCTGAAAGCAGGTGTACCTCAAGGTTCCGCTCTATCGCCTCTTCTGTTTTCCCTCTATACTAGTGACATCCCCAAACACCCCAAAGTTAATCTTGCTCTTTTTGCTGACGATACAGCACTATACGTATCAGATGTAAACAGAAGACTTATTAGGATTTACCTCCAACAGGCCACAGATTCTCTAGGAAAATGGTTTCGCAAATGGCGAATCGACGTTAATCCTGAGAAAAGTGCCGCCATTTTCTTTTCTCGGGGCAGCCCCCGAGTTCCAAACGAAATCCGACTATTCAACCGCCCAATTCCTTGGGAAAAAACTGTTAGGTATCTAGGCGTTGTTCTCGATAGTCGTATGACATTCAAAGATCACATTACCCGCGTCCGAAACAAAGCGGCTTTTATTCTTGGCCGCCTTTATCCAATGATTAGAAGCAAAATGTCACTGCGTAACAAAGTGACTCTATATAAAACCTGTATTCTTCCAATTCTGACCTATGCCTGTGTTGTATTCGCGCACTCGTCTCCTTCAAACATACATAAAATGCAAACAATTCAGAACAGATTTATGCGTAAAGCCACCGGCGCTCCGTGGTATTTGCGGAACTTAGATCTCCACCAAGATCTCCGGTTACTCACCATAGCTAGATATATGAAAAATTGTGTCGAACAGTACTTTCATAAAGCAACCCGTCACAGAAATCCTCTTATTGTGGCAGCTGCCAACTATACCATAACTGGTGAAGAAATCTCCCTCCGTCGTCGCCCTAAACATGTTTTGGGAGATACAAATGATCTCATCACGGTCGCTGTCGAGACAGCACTGTCCCTGCCCAATGGCAATCACAATTCTATTCTAAACGCACGTCGACGTGGGACTCGCCGACGAGTCCAAGGATCCCGGCCCGGGCTCAGATACTCGATACACTAATGTATCGAGAGGCCCTGTAACTATTCCAAGCGGTTAATCAAAGGTCTTATAGAAGGCGTCTTTGAGCTAGCCGTTGACAAAAGTTGCTTCTTCGGGCTGGAGCGCCATAAGCGCCGGCCACAATGTTCGGTGAAGCTGTAAAAGCAAGTGTAAGCTAACAGCACAAATCCATACGAAAAAAAAAAAAAAAAAACTATCATTAGCCCAGTCTGCATTACAATAGCCAAACAAATATTCATCTTTGGTCTTCTTATAGGTAAGTTTCTTAAAATTTCATGTGCATGTTTTGGCTTTTTAAACTTCACATTTGGGTCACAAGGACTATACACTGGCTTGCAGTTCTGCATTTCAAAACGTGTGAGTATCATTTCTGTGTATAGTGATTGATCTATTGAAATCTCATTTTCCTTTTGTGTTATTCTAAATCCGATACAATGTTTGGCTGTACCCAAATCTACCATAGAAAATTTTTCTTTTAATTTTTTCTTAATCATTTCAGCGGTCTCTACATTATTGAAAAAATATATTAGGTCATCAACATAAACTGCAATGAAAAGTATGTCCAAATCAAATCAAATCAAATCAAATTCCAATTTCTACCAGTACAGTATTTAATTTGATATTCCATTGTCTGCTTGCCTGTTTTAATCCATATATTGACTTGTTTAATCTACATACTTTATTCTTATCTCCATATTCAGGTGGTGAAGTCATGTATATTTCTTCATTAATTTCACCCTGTAAAAAAGCTGTTATTGCGTCCATTTGGTGAATTTTAAGATTATACCGGGTGTCCAAGAAAATGGCGCACTTGCTTCCCTGGATGCAAGGGCATAATATTAATATGCTAATAAAAAAATATTTTTTGAAAAAACCATACCTGTTTCGGAGTTATAACAGTTTAAAGTTTCAATTATTATCTCAACTATTCCGCATAAAACCAGTTAGAATGGTTAAAGTGAGTCATTTTAAGGTAAACATATTTTTTAATTTCGTCATAGATTAAATCGTTAATGAAAAAATCCATGAAAACTTTTTTCACCAGCAACGAAATTTTAATAGACTTCCCTTTAAATTATGTCAGGTCATGAACTTTCAGCTGTATACTTTATCTTTCTCTAGCTTCACGAAAAAATATTTTTTGTTTCATATGAAATTCATACAATAGTTGAACAGGGACGTACTTAGATTTATAGCGGCAACAAACCAAGATAATATTTTTATTTTGCGTATTTTGTATCGTGTATTGATAGATTACTTTGTCATCATTTTGATCATTCAGTAAGTTACCGAAAAGTCACATCAAATCATGTAATTTTATTTAGTCAATAAGAACAGGCATTATTACCAATAAATAACAATTAAATTTACATTCATCGAAAAAAATCTGTCACTGTGGAAATCCTTGAGAGAGACCCATATTCAACAGTCGACTTCTTGTAGCTGAAGAAAGAGCAAAATAAGATCAAACCGTTTACGACAAAATACTTGTGAATAAAAAATATGATATTAGAAATAATTCCCTAGTCTGACCCTGTTACGGTGCCTTCGAGCGGCTCGTTTGATGCAAGCCGCTACCGACTTTGCCGCTTCCGAAAGGCTTTTAATCCCCTTGTCGGTCTATTTAGTCACGCCGCCAATAGTGACCATTAATTCTAAAGACGTGTTTACAGTTCACACTTATTGACATTAATTTGGTTAAGTACTTGGGTACTGCGAGTTACGTAAAAATGAAGATCATAATTCATAATGGACTGATAGGATGATCTTAGTAAGATCTCCAGAGAGATTAATTAATTGTATTGAAATGCAACGATTTTACAAGTAAACAGCGATTAAAGGACTTAAGTAATCCTCTCCAGTCAGAAGTTTGTCTTTTTTTATTTTATTTTAATTAACAGTAATTATAATGTTTCTTTAAATGATACAAATTGTACAAGCATTTAATGGCTAGAGAAAGTTTTGACAATCGTTGTAACCCAATAAATGATATTTACTTATGAATTGCATATGAAAATCTAGTGAGATAAAATCAGTAAACATGCGTACCAATAATGTAAATAAATTATTATAAACTAAAATAGGTATGAATATGTGTATCTAATATGAACAGACCTTTATCTATTTTTTCATCATGGCGAATTTCATAATATTTTCATTAGTTGGATTCGGATTGCAATCGCGTGTGCATGTGTATTTTTCGTATGCATATTATTGTGAACTCGTTTTCTGTTATTTTCATTGAGTTGTATTAATTTCAATGCCGTGTTCCCTAGTACACCGACATGGTTTTGGCGTATGGAGTGGTCCATAGTAATTACGGTGAAGCCTTACTTTTCTATTTGGACTATTCCGGGCATCGCAATGATGAGCACGTGCTTACAAGCGGTAAAACACTTATGCGAGTGGTGCAACTGTTGGGGGAATGTGGAAGTTTTATTTTATTATGCAATACAGATGCCGACGGCAATGTTAATTTCGATATTCGCAAGTGATGTGTGCTACCAAATTGTGACAGTGTTATCGTGCAGGAATTTGGTGGATCCTTTACTTTCCTCCTTACCCACTAAGAAAATAACGGCTTCAATTACAAGGTCAGTTAATTGTTTTTGTAGTAATTAGTAGCAAGTAAACAGTGCATTTGAATCCATGTAGATCTTCTTCCAAAGTTCTTTAAATGACATATCCTGCGGTTCTTAAAATGTTAAACACATATCACATAACTATGGTCACAGAGTGCACAGTAGGCAATAACGCGATTTACACACAACGCTACTTATGTGTTGCTAAGTATCTACCGTGAGTTAAGAGGAAGCATATTTCATGTTATTGTTGTTTTTCTCAGTATCTTTGTTATTATTAAAGTACGCTACAAAAATGAGTCTTAATCAAGATGCATTCCCGTTATACTATAATGTATATAAGCAGCTGCGCGATTTTCTTGGACACCCGGTATTTTGCTGCTAAGCTAAATAAATATCGTACTGAACAATAACGAACTACAGGTGCGTATACTTCATTGTAATCAATGCCTTTAACTTGTTTGTAGCCTTTTATAACAAGCCTGGCTTTATACCGTGTTATGGAACCATTTTCATCAGTTTTTGTTTTGTAAACCCATTTACAGGGAATTGCTACTTTGCCTTCTGGTAAAGATACATATGTCCATGTGTTATTTTTTAATAACGACTGATATTCCTCAAACATGGCATTTTTCCATTCATCAGCCTTATCACTGCTGAGAGCTTCTTCTGGACTTCGGGGATCTCTGTGCAGTAAAGTAACTGTGGATTCACCATTCATACATCTAAATGATATAGGAGATTGAAACTTTATTCGACGTGGTCTTAAAGTCATGTTGTGTACAGGTGGAGAGTCGACAGTAACATTTGGTGAGTATGTTTTATCATGGATATCTTCATTTTCTGTGGAGGTATTTGAATCTGACATAAAATCACTGGGATCATTGATAGTATCACTGTGATTACCAGTATTAATTTCAAACTCAGGCTGTTCTTCACAAAAAGGTAAGTCTATTTGGTTTTCTTTTATTTCTCCTACTTTTTCTTCATTTAAATATTTTTTTGTGCAACTTTTATTTTCTTGTTTACTAATTTTTCTTTCTTTTTCAGGTACATCATCCACTTTATTTCTTAGTACTGAAGCTTCTAAAAATACAACATCTCGACTTACAATAGCTTTTTTTGTTATAGGGTCTATGAAGCGGTAACCCTTAGTGGAATCACTGTAACCTACAAAAATTAATTTACGTGACTTCGCATCAAGCTTTGTTCTGTTTTCTTTAGGAATATGCACCATTGCGTCACACCCAAAAATTCTCATGTTACTTAAATTTGGTTTTACTCCAGTCCATATTTCATGTGGTGTAGCATCAGATAGAGATTGTGTGGGAGAGCGATTTATAATATATGCAGCTGTAGCTACTGCTTCAGCCCAATATGTGTGATTTAAATTAGAATTTAACATCATGCATTTTGCACGTTCTATTAAAGTTCTATTCATCCGTTCACTCAGACCGTTCTGTTCTGGAGTGTATGGACTAGATGTTTGGTGCAATATGCCATTCATTTTGAGATATGTATCAAATCTTTTATTTTTATATTCTGTACCATTATCTGTTCGAAAAGTTTTAATTTTCATACTTAGCTCATTTTCTACTCTGTTCTTAAATTCAATAAATTTTTCAAAAACTTCAGATTTGTGTTTAATAAAATATATGTCCGAGAGGTTATGTGTTGCGTCAGATGGCTGAAGTCATGACGTCATCATAGGTCATGACTATGAGGGTTATTCATCCCTCTTTGCTCTACAGATAATCAGGATTCACTTCGTACGATAGTTCAGTAGAAATAACACACGTTAATCACTTTATAGTTTAATAAGCTACTGCCAGTTCGGAATACAATAATCCATGGCAAAAAGAACTGGCAAGAAAAACCATGGTTTACAATTACATTACTTTAATTGTAGGCAACGATCAGTTAAACAGCACTTGGGCATTACGACCTCTAAATTACTAAACCATTCGAGATATTGACTCGTCTAATAATTATTCCTGAATGCTTCGCCAAATGCCGAGGCACTCTTTTATATTGTGATTTTCGTTGTGCCCCACTACGAGTGAGATCATTTAATAAACAACTCGAAACTACCTTCAAAATAGTAAAACAACTGACGGTACCCACAACACATTTACAAAAGATTAAATAATTTGTAAGGTCAATTCAGTCTCCGTATTCATTATTCTCCGACACGGCCATTCTGAAATGCGATGCGTGCTCTGCATCGCTTGCTAAATCCTCTAAAACTCCGCTGAAACTTAGAATATCATCAGTATACACAGGCTAGGGTACTCCACAGTACACCTGCCAACATTGTGAAAATTATCATAGTTATGGTCCTTAAGACGTAATAAAGATGTGAGTTCGTAACCACTGTAATCAAAGTTGATTTGTAGATTTCAATAAGATGCAACCAAGTCCTCTTACAAACTTGTAAAATTTGTTAGAAAATATGTTACTGCTCCACTCAATGTGACAACAGTTCAATGAGTGGGCTCACTATAAGTGACAAAAAGTTCAAAGTTGAATGTTCGGTGTTACTCACTATAATTGACAAAAGTTCAAAGTTGAATGTTCGGTGTTACTCACTATAAGTGTAGGTTCGGTGTTAAAGGAGGATAGGAATGACACGTTGGACGGGGCTACACGCCATCAGTCAGTTTTTTTTTGTTTACTTGCAGTTTTTTAGCTTACAGCCTTTTTTTTTAGCTTTTAGCGTTGTGTGTGTGGGTCTGTGTGTGGTACACAAATGAGATACCAATATGAAAGTTGCTCACCAAAAGTTACTGCCACGTTGAATCAGCGTGTTGGTTGGGCATCGTCCTTGCCACCAATGTCAGCAAGATGTCAAAATATTTCATGGCGTTCCGACTCCATTCTATAGTGCGTTAGACACTTTGAATAGTTTGCTAGATCCTATCTGAAACTTACAGACTAACTCTGCGTGACAACAGCATAATTTGTGAGAAAAAATGTTACTGTTCACTGCGTGACAACAGCATAATTTGTGAGAAAATATGTTACTGAAACTGCGTGACACAGCATAATTTGTGAGAAAATATGTTACTGTTAACTCTGCGTGACAACAGCATAATTTGTGAGAAAATATGTTACTGTTCACACTATGTGACAACAGCATATTCATTAAGGTAGTGTGTTAAAATGTAGGAGTAATTTACAATAGCAAAACATTTTTTTTTTCTTTTAAAATAATTGATAGACTTAAATCTTGTAAATAAATTGTGTAAAGAAGGTGCTATGGCGACACGGCCATTCTGAATTGCGATGCGTGCCCTGCATCGCTTGGTTAGTCAGCCTTTTCTGAAACAGATACTCAAACAGATAGTTAATGTTAAGCCTGGGTACTTCCACAGTACCTAAGCATAATTATTAGAAAGAATAATTTATTTTTTATTTTTATTAATCTGCTCACTCTACGTGACCACAGATAGATATTTAAAAGCTCACTCCTTACGACAAGGGTGGCAGATGAAATGTTGTGGTAAAAGACACTGCTCACTACACGCGAGTATAGGTCAAATAAAATACGCGGGTAAAAATATAGAAAACTATACTCAATTAGAGTGCCATAATTAATTGTGGAATATAGCGTAAGACACTGTTCACTCCACGTGACCAGCATTTTTTTTTTTTTAAATATATGGACTGTTCACTCCACGTGACTACAATCTCTTTAGGTTTTGTGTATAGTGTTAAATGTAAGAGTAATTTGACAGCTCTTATGACAAGAGTGCCATACATAATGAATTTGTTGAATAGCGTAAGACACTGTTCACTCCACGTGACTACAGGTCAAATATGCGTATTGTAATATATGCAATACTGTTCACTCCACGTGACTACAGCATTTTTTTTTTTTTTTTTTAATATATGGACTGTTCACTCCACGTGACTACAGTATAATTTGTTGAAATATAAGGACTGTTCACTCCACGTGATAACAGTCACAATTTTTTTTTTCATTTGGCTCTTGAACGGCTCCACACGCCAAGAGCATCTTTTCATATTTTTTTTTTTTTCTACATTTTTTTTTTCTTTTTTTTTTTGGCTTTTGAACGGCTCCACACGTCAAAAGCATCTTTTCATAGTTTTTTTTTTTCATATTTTTTTTTTGTCATGTTTGGTTATGTGTGTTTGTGTGTATGTATAGTGTGAGTTTTGTGCAAAACATAAAGAAAGGTGCTCACACGTCCATGTGTGAGGTACCTGAAAAGAAGAACGGCACACACAGTAAAACCGTTCACCCGTTCGGCCGATCCGACCAATGAATGATAAGTAGACGCAAATGTCAGTGTCCAATTAGCATAGAAAAAACCCATATTACTGATAAAAAAATCAGTAATACTTAATAAGCTTCAATAAATTTGAACTTCTACTAACATTGTAGTCACTAATTATTAAGAAACCGAAATTTAGTTCATTAATTGTACACACATCACAATAATAAAACAATAAAAAAAAAATTTACTTGAATGAACCAATGAACTTAAGATTGTTTTTCAAGATCGATTCTATCTAGCGCTAGATAGTTCTCAGGAGAAATATGTTTCACTCGGTCACTCCTGACCCTATAATTTACCGACAACCGCTCGCGAATTTTCTGTGTGTGTATATCAGTCGCTAAATCGCTACACATCAACGATAATGGTCTTGGAATTTTTCCGATCAAAAGTTTCAGAGACGTAGCTTTTGTTATTTTAAGCATTGCTACGTGGACCTCTCTTATAGAGTCCTACCACGATCTGTGATCGCTAGTCCATCGCAGTTAATTATCGATTTAAGGACACTCGTGAAACGCTCTGCATGAACGTTCACTCGAAAACCCGACATTGAATACTTATAAGCCCGAATGAAATTGCGGCATACTCGTACAAACCCTTAGGTGTAACAAACGCTGTACACCGATAGGTCGGAGTTAAATGAAACTCAATCTAATCGGTCGAATAACATTAGCAAGCAATTAGTAGTATACACTTTCGCTAAGATGATAAGAAGCGTTTAAACCGTCAACCTGTTTTCACACTAGTTGTGGTTTTCTAGATAAAAACAAAGCTGGAGTAGCTATTTAATACAAGTAATTTTTTTTGTGTATGTCCTAGGGACACACACCAGTATTAACAAGCGCAATGTCATTCACAGAGGGCTACAACATTTTGGATATCGACTAAGGGTAGTTGCAAAATATAATAATACTAGCCCTGTATTAAACATTGTCCCACCGCTGGGCACGGGCCTCCTCTACCAATGAGAGGGGTTAGGCCTTAGTCCACCACGCTGGCCTATTGCGGGTTGGTAGACTTCACAGACCTAGAATATTTCGCGCTTTATAATATCATAGCGTAAATAGAGGTTAAACAAAACATAGTCTCGGTTAAATTACCATAAAATTTAACAACCAGAAAACTAAGTGTTAAACACTTGACTGATGTCTAACTGTAGTGAGATGTAGAAGAAACCGAAATTAAATATATCAAAATTAATAAAGTACCAATATGTATTACATAAAAGCAATAAGTAAAAATAAACGTCTCTAGTGGGAGTGGTGAACCTGGGGCTTTTATAAGTATTCAATATTTGGCTTCAAATTTGTGGACCCCGTTTACACTCCATAGATCCCTATTTCTATTTTTTTTTTCGCTCACTTTGACCTCTTAGTAGTCATCGGCCCCAGGGTGTCGATATAGACCACTTTGGGTATCAATGCTTTAAGTAACTATGTCATGTTCAAGTTTTCCACAAAACTTGGATGTAAAACTTTCTTTAATATCACTACCAGAAGATAATGAATTTAATTATGGATAATTAACTCACCACGATCACTAACAATCAAACCAAAACAAATTATTTTCACCTCAACTAATTGCACAGTTTAGCGTAACTATTAATATAAAAATAATGTATTACCGGGCAGAACGAATTAAAACCAGAACTAACAGTTACCACCAATACCAATATAAAAATTCCGCTCTTTAGCGGGAAACACAAGCATGATACGTGTACGTCCTTTTTTTTATTGAATTGTAGTCAATGTTACAAAAAATAAATGGTTATACTTGACTAACTTGATTATCAACTATTAATTCTGAAACTTTAATAAAAACTAGACCCGCAAAACAATATTGCAGTAACTATTAAATTACTGAATTATTCATTCAATGCAGTTTTTTCATAACACGTTAAAACATATTATAGTTTTTTTTTTAACACCAGTTAAAGAGTAAATGTTTTTTTTTTTCAACCCACACACATGATGGAATTGAACCACATCAAATTCAAGGTTTATTAAATCATTAAACATCACACGCGTCAACTGTTATGTTCTTCACATACATACACACTCACAAGTGTAATTCCCGAAGGTGTAGGCAGAGGTGTAACTAGTACACATACTTCGCGCAGCTATTATCACCCCATGTGTGATAGGGGTGAGCCTATCACCATACCGGGTATAATTCCAGGCTCACGGCGGATAAACCCAATATCTCTTTACTAGACCCGGGGATCGAACCCGAGACCCCGCACGGCAGTCGTACAGCCTACGGAATTACAACTACGCCACCGAGGACCGTGGACGTCCAAATATAATATCACTGCGTCATTAGCAGTTAAGCAAAATCTCGATGAATTTTCCATCGGTTGTAACAGTACAAATTTAAATAAAGAAATAATCAATTAAGTTGGAAACAAACCACACTATTTTGCATTTAACTGTTTAGATTAGCAGAAAGATCAAACTTAATAGTCGTTCATTACCATCAGTTTGAAATACAAAAACAAAAAATCAATGAGGTAGGAAACACATCCTCATATTTCCAACTAAATTAATAGTTTATTTTAGCAGAACGATCAAAATTAAAAAAATCGTTCTGTACATTTAAAAACTGAGAGCGACTCACCAAATTTCAAATAAATCCACGGGTAGGATCACATATGTAGGTAGGTACGCAAACAACACGCTGTAGCACTACTTGCGCTGCCAGAGAACCGCCTCAACAACTCCACAGCGCCACAGGAAACCATCCACAGCATATGGAATTTGAACACCAAAATCATTAACACAGTAAACATCGACACTTCATACCTATCGTTTAAACGATTTCGTTTGGAACATAAAATAATTCAAAATTTATTTACCAACATAAGGGACTTGCTATAATTTACAAACATAGCACAATCCAAATGATTCGCAAAATTCGCAATCTTCAAATGTACTGTAGACTAGCAAATTTACAGTACCGCCGAGCACTTTTTACCACATATAAAGCGGTAGAATATTACACTTTACGATCACAATTTTATTTCGGATGATAGAATTTCAATGATTTATAACTTTTTGCACAACCCAACAGAGCGCATAAACTAATTACTAATGTTTTCCAAACTCTCGAAACAGAAATATTATAAAATGAAACTGTAAGTATCACATCACCTGATCTACGATAGTGGATGTCCAGTTCGAATCCCACTTCTGATGTCCGAGAGGTTATGTGTTGCGTCAGATGGCTGAAGTCATGACGTCATCATAGGTCATGACTATGAGGGTTATTCATCCCTCTTTGCTCTACAGATAATCAGGATTCACTTCGTACGATAGTTCAGTAGAAATAACACACGTTAATCACTTTATAGTTTAATAAGCTACTGCCAGTTCGGAATACAATAATCCATGGCAAAAAGAACTGGCAAGAAAAACCATGGTTTACAATTACATTACTTTAATTGTAGGCAACGATCAGTTAAACAGCACTTGGGCATTACGACCTCTAAATTACTAAACCATTCGAGATATTGACTCGTCTAATAATTATTCCTGAATGCTTCGCCAAATGCCGAGGCACTCTTTTATATTGTGATTTTCGTTGTGCCCCACTACGAGTGAGATCATTTAATAAACAACTCGAAACTACCTTCAAAATAGTAAAACAACTGACGGTACCCACAACACATTTACAAAAGATTAAATAATTTGTAAGGTCAATTCAGTCTCCGTATTCATTATTCTCCGACATATACATGTACTCTACGGGAAAAATCATCAATGAATGTCACTAAATGCCTGGCACCTCCTATAGAAACATGTTTCATCGGTCCACAAACATCACTGTGGATTAACTCTAGCAATTTTGTTGCACGGGAGCCATCTTTAGGAAATGGTTGCCTGGTTTGCTTGCCCTCAAGACAAGTTATACAAATACACTTTTTCATATTTGGTGACAACTTTATACCCACAGTACAGTTAGGTATTTTATTTATATCAGTGAAGTTCAGATGCCCCATTCTTTGATGCCATAAATATATATCGTCATCAGTTTTGGCAATCATGGCTTGCATTTCTTCATTATTCAAGACATTTAACTTATAGGTATTATTAATAAGATTTGCTTTTGCTACTAATTTATTGTTGTTATAAATTTGACAGCCATTTTCATTAAACATAACTTTGCAGCCACTTCTTATTATTTTTCCTACAGATAATAAATTAGATTTTAAATCAGGTACATATAGTACTTCTCTCACCTGTATTGTTTCTATAGTTCCATGCTGTGCAGGTAATCTAATTGAAACATTACCGCAACATTCGACTTTTAATAATTTGTTATCAGCTATTCTAATGCTTGGTACAGGTGGAGCTGTCACATTGCTAAGCCAATCCCGGTGCATTGTCATATGCATGGAGGCGCCGGAGTCTACATACCAATTTACTGAATCGTTCCCTGGGCTTGCTGAAAATGCTGCTACAAAACCAGAGTTTTTATCTGTTTTAATATTACCTTTCTTAATAAACCAACAGTTTTTACCGAGGTGTCCATACTTATTGCAATTAAAGCATCTTGGGCCTTTCTTTTTAGTGTTGTGGTTAATTTTAGGATGATTATTTTTTGTATGAAAGGCCGTAGTGTCTGATTCTATAGATTTTACTTCTTGTAATAATTTATTTTTGACTAAATCAGCACTAATCTTCATACCGGAGCTTTCCAAGCCCATAATCATCGGCTTGTACATATCTGGCAAGCCAGCCAGCATCAGAGTACCTAGCCACTCATCGTCTACATTAAATTTTATATTTCTCAACTTGTGCGCTGCAGTCATAATTTTGTTTACATAGTCCTCAACTGATGAACTATTTTCTAAGTTTGTATTAATAAGTTCCTTTAATAATCCAACTTTTCGGCACAATCCACTATCTTGAAATGCCCGAGCTAAATTTTCCCAAACTTGCATTGCATTTTCAGCATCTTGGATGTGTACATATAAAATAGGGTCAATTAACAAGATCAGCTTGGCCTTTGCTTTTGTATCTTGCTTTATTGCCTTTTCGTCGGTGAGTTTTGGCGCATTCAATATGCAGTCATATAGTTCCTCGTGTTGTAGGTAGGCTTTGACTGCAAAACTCCAACTTGCCCAATTTTCTCGACCCGTGAGTTTTGAGATTGACATCATTGAATTGTTATTAGCCATCTTACAATAGTAAACCTGTAAAACCCTGAAAAAGAAACACTTTCGTGACGGTATGAACCTAAGTGTAAAAGTGAGGTTATATACACGCGTGAACTTTTTTATATTTTTTAAATACTGTCCCTATCGCGACAACTACAATATATCATAGAGCACTCTGGGCCCATAACCTATTGAAATAATAAACAGCAAAGTAAACTTAAACTTGGAATTTATTTTATATTTATAATTAAACAGTGCAACGTATGAGCGCGGTGTAGACCAAGAAGAAAGTCTTATGCCTTCATAGATGCAATTAGTGATGCACACAATTGTTGCCTGTAGAAAACGTGCAGGCGTTTATATTCGCAACAAGTACCCTCCTTTAGAGTAGTAAGATCTAAAAAGTCTTTTATGGTAACTGTGTTAAATTTTATAACAAAATCCCCAATAACGTAATTGCCCTATAAAATGTTTAAGACTCATATTTAACGTGTTCTTATGGACAGGGGCTATTATAATGTTCAACAATATCTAGAGGATAGGGACGTCTGGCATTTGGTTCCTTCCTGCACACTGCGACCTGGCGCCCTGTAGCTTACACCATGTTAGTGTATACAAATAGTATAACAAAATAAAATAAAAACTAAATTTATAAAATATTAATAAATGACATGTTGTAATATATATTATATACACTTAAAAAATAATAAACTATGACGACCGATCGCGTATAAAATAAAATAATAAATTGGCAATGTAATTTGTGACAGGTCATCTACTAGAAATAATGAACCGGACTAAAAACAAGCCCGCTGAGATTGATTTGCTGGATTCTCTCAGGACTGGGTCGCGCCGCGTAGTATCCAGCGGTAATGTAAGCCCGCTGAGTTTGTTTCGCCGGGTCTTCTCAGGCGGGGTCGCGTTTGGATCCGGTGGTAGCTTTTAAAACTAGCGACGCCTCGGAAATACCCATGGTCCATATCAAACCCATTTAAATATATATGTCGGAGCAACATGAAAACGGTTACTCAATTGAACTTTTAAATAACTCGTTTTATTGTAGAATATCTGTACCGCGACTTGTTTTGCTATATTGCGGGTGGATTTGATTAGTTTTATCGCTTGATCCCGCTCACAGAGTGGGGCACAATAGAAAATATTATAATAAAAGCGTGCACTTTGTCATTTGTAGAAGAGTTCCATATTCAATCTTGAAATAGTTAGTAACTTAGAGGTCGTAATGCCGAAATATTGTAAAAGTAGTAAGTTAACGTAATGTGAAAGTGTTATTGTGTACTGTATATTGTAATATAAACTGTGATGTGTTTAAAAGAGCAACCATGAGGGTTTCTTGCCAGCTCTTCCCCATGGATGACTGCATTCCGAACTGGTGGTAGCTTCAAATCCTTAAATAGACTCTGAAGTGTTAATCTTGTGTTTTATTACCGAACTATTACACGCTATGCATCCTGACATTATCTGGAGATCAGAGAGGGATGTGTAAGCCCTCTCACAACCTCTGCCTGATGACCTGACCGGCCTGCGGTCATGCCTGCACCCGACATATATATATTTCACTGGTATTACCTGGAATAATATTAATCCATAATATAAAAATAAAAAATAATAAATAAATAATAATAATATTAAATACCATATGAATAATTAATTGCTAGTGTATTGATGATTCTATGTATGTTATCTGTATATATAAAAGAAGAAGCTGACTGACTGACTGATCGATCAACGCACAGCCAAAACGGCTGGGGTTAGAGACTTGAAATTTTGACAGTAGGTACCTTTTATGACGTAGGCATCCACTAAGGAAGGGTTTTTGGAAATAATAAACGATTTCATTTCATTTCATTTCACTACGGATGCATAGCAAGACGTACAGAGCTGCATTGAAATACTCATGGTGGTTAGTGCCTATAACACATTAACTTAAAATAATGGTGACATTTATTATTGGAACCAGTAAGCCAGACTGAAAACTATATAAAATAAGTATTGGGCCTTTAAGTTAAAAATTAAAAATATATATTTCAGGATTTTTGGATATTCCACCCCTAAGGGGGTAAAATAGGGGATGATAGTTTGTATGAAAATCCGTCATTTTTGAAGTTAAGTTTATGAAAATTAGTATTTGGCCTTTTAGTCAAAAATAAAAAATATTATTTCAGGATTTTTGGAAATTCCACCCCTAAGGGGGTAAAATAGGCGATGAAAGTTTATATCAACTCTTTTATCGGGGGTTTATCAATAATCCTACTAATATTAGAAATGCGAATATTTGGATGGATGGATATTTCTTACTCAATGAGGCTATAACGACTCGACGGATCTGGTTGAAATTTGGCACAGAGATAGATTATAGTCTGTAATAGCACATAGGCTACATTAATCACGGAAAAATGTACTGTTCCCGTGGGAAAGTTTTGGTTTTGTTTTAGACAGAGCAAGGGATCCACATATTTTTTTGCATAGTTTTTGTTAAAGGGCTACTTTTTATACCAGAAAATGCACGGTTCCTACGGGATAGCATTATAGAGGAAGATGTGATAACTTAGGAGGTCTCCATGGATTTTATACCTTTTCTTTCAAAAATAACCACCACGCGGGCGTAGCCGCGGGCAAAAGCTAGTAACTATATATGTACTCTATAACACTAACTTAATATAAAATGAGTCACGCAGAAACAACCACAGGAAATAGCAAGGACGAGACAGGATAGCAAAAAGTTCTACTTACGGTCCGCTTGGTCCCATGCCTTCCCGTACAGCTGCACCGTTAATAAAACTCCAACACCCGATTTATTTGGTTCGAGAATATCCGCAACCGCGTATAAGACCGATTTCAGAGTCCTTGAACACAATGTGATATCGCGAATATCCTACCGGCTGTGCCAGTTAAGTTTCGGGGGCATTGCCGGGGTTTTAAATAAAATAACGTATTGTCTTTTCAACAGTTTACTACGGACTAAAAATACAATAGTTAAAAGCTTAAGTTGCTACGAATACAAGTCTTAAACCTACCACGTCTTATCTCTCGACGGATGCCCGTCACCGTGCTCTAGACTAAACAATGCATAGTCAGCAGGGCTCACCCACATGAGATGGTTAGACAGGCGCCACGGGGCGCCTACGTTCCGACTGACACAGGTATTAACGGACCATGGGTGTTTCGGGTCGTTCCTGTGTCGGATCGGAAAGGAGGTGTCCGCCGTGTGCCACCACTGTGGCAACTGCCGCGAGGACACGGCCCAACATACGTTGGAGGAGTGCCCAGCCTGGGACGAACAGCGCAGCGCTCTCAGAGCAGTCGTCGGAGGAGACCTCTCGCTGCCGGCCGTCGTGTCGTCCATGGTCACCAGCCGGAGGTCCTGGCGTGCGGTGGCCCACTTCTGCGAGAGCGTCATCTCGCAGAAGGAGAGTGCCGAGAGGGATCGGGAACGAAATGATCCCTCCCGCCGCCAGAGAAGACGTAGGAGGTGCCGGGTGGACGACTGACTGGCGTCTCCCGCCCTGTGGAATGGGGGCGTTTTGAGAATTTCACCACGGTAACCCCTGCCTGTCGTACGAGGCGACTAATTGGGGCCATCGGGGGTCGCGGGCGCGCAGCGGAGGGCTGTCAGCCCGTATCGATGCACTCCCAAATGAGGGGCATCGTGCGACCCCGAGATGGACGGCAGCGCAGGTGGTAAGGCCTCGTTCGCTGTCGTTGTTCGGTGCGCGGGGGCTCCTTAGCCCTCCATGGAGATGGGCTGCTACGCAGCACCGCGCAGGGGAGATTCCGGCTGCAATTCTAGCACTCCTTAGAATACCCCGGAATCGCTCCGCAAGCGCCGAAGAAGGCCACCGCGGGGTTTTAGCTGGTAGTGTCGGGTGGGGTGTACATAGGGGTTAGGGACTCGGCCCAGCGGCAGCGCGGATAGCCATCATCCGTGCGAGGGGGATGCTGGGTCGTATGACCGGCTAGTCCAGCATACCCGTTTTATTCTTAATCCGCTTCCCTCCGGAGCAGTAATAAAACGCTTTCCCCGCGACAACAAAAAAAAAAAGGGCTCACCCACATCGGATGGCACTCAATGTAGGATCACCATGCATAACTAGGTGGTACACAATAGATTTTCTTAGGCTTTTAATATACAAGAAGTAATAAGTGTGAGTCGATGCCGTCCACAATAGGTGGAGCAAATGGTAACGATGACTCGAGTTATCGCTATAATGTTTCAAAACAAGAAGTTAATGTACATCACAATGATATCCAACCACCTTTGCCGCCAAATCCGCCCCCATCAGACAGTCCGCCAAATGTCATCTTATAAAAAGATTTTGAAGAAAATGAGTACAACGAGTTGAGCAATAGTCCTTCCGAGATGTCTTCAGATACCAATAAATCTGAAGAGCTAGTAAAATATAAAACTCAGCGGACTGAAGATGGGAAAGGAAACGGAGAGGAAATAATGTGCCGTAATTTTATTCGCTGCAATTGCAACAGGGGCACTGCGTGTATTTTTGCACATAAAGCAATTTTATCGCAATTGGAGAAAGTGTACAAATTTTGCAACGACTTTGAAAATACTGGATGTAAACGTCGGAATTGTAACTTCGTTCGCGCTATCGTGTTTGAAAGGAGTCGTTCCTGCGGCGTATCTCCCCCCGCACACACTCAGTCACCTCAACAAAACTAACACCATCCAGCCGCCCGCGATTCCGCCTCTGTCCGAAGCATCACCTGCGAAATTAGTCTCAGCGACAGTCGACAATCAACCGCCTCCCATACTAGGCAGTGTGGCGCCGCTACCGGCAACGAGTTGCACGCCGGCCGTGGATGTTAAATCCAGAGTCATACTGGGCGACGTGTTCCGTACCACGGCTGCAGCAGAGACCACATCGTTGAAGAGAGATTGGGCAAAAATCTAAAATCTTCAGCAGTCGAACGATGAAAATTGCTCTGATTAACAATAAGGGTCAGAGACTTTTAACGGTGTTGGCAACAATGATCAAGTCTGTGTTACACAAATCCAAGGCTCCCGGCAGCAGCAGTGGTTTCCTAAACATTACGGAGGAGAATGAGCAGGTGCTAAGTGAATAAGTGTGGCTCTGCTCTCTTCTGTGTCTGAATACCAAGAACGTAAATTCTGGGAATCCAGGCCTCCAGAGCTTTCTTGCCAAGCTGCTAATAAGGCCGATGGACCCGTTGTTGTCGCCGGACGGGTCTTGAGGTATAATGCCCGATGTATCTTTAAGACTACATCCGGAATCGCCCAGCACTAATAAAGAAGTCAGTTTTACAACAGCAACATCAACACTCGCATTAGCTCCAACCCCACTCCCCACCGCGACGTCAAGTACGTGAGGTTTAAGTGTCACTGAACAATTGTGTTTAAGAATAAACACGTACAAAGAGTTACGTTTAGCCAGAATTAAATTTGAAAGACATTACACATTTTATTATATTGGTTTAATTTAATTACTTACGGCAGTAAACAAGGCTTGTAATTAAAATAAATCAATAAGAACATTGACAGCAATAATATATTCTTTATCTTACTGACGATGTGTTCGCTAAATCGTCGCTCGCGAATTTTGTTATCTTTTCACGACTAAACGGCTGACCGGATTGTGATGAAATTTGGCAAGGAGATAGATATATCCTGGAGAAGGACATAGGCTATCTTTTTTCTCAAAAAACAACCTTGAAAGGGGTCAAATAGGAGTTCAAAATTTGTATGGGAAATCCATCATTCCTCAAGTTAGGGATCTGAAAATTCATATTTAGACTTTTGGTAGGAAATAAAGAAATACGTGTTACAAAGTTTTTGAAAAATCATCCCTAAAAGGGGCAAAGTGAGGTGTCCATGGATTTTATACCTCTTCTTACAAAAATGACTACCACGCGGGCGAAGCCGCGGGCATAAGTTAGTTTACAACATAAGTTTTCCCTTTTTAAAATAATTCACAAATGTTTCTTTTCACTTAAGAGACACAAAGCATAAAGGGTGACTTCATTAGGATATTCTTTACAGTGGCGGCGTAAGGAGGGGGGGCGGTCCGCCCCGGGTATCAAGCACCAAGGGGTGCCATCGTGGTGATACGGTGGTGCACACGGCAGCCGGCTATATAAACGCTGCAGAAGGAGCTCAAGACACATTCGGCTGCGGTTCTCGAAGTGATCGTATCGTAGGCTTGTACCGCGTGGTGTTATTTGTCTTTATCTTTGATAACTTTTATTAATTATTGTAATTGTAATCTAATGGTAATTGTTATCAGACTGCCTCGGTGGCGCAGTTGTAATTGCGCATGCGTTACGACTGCTGCTGTGCTGAGGCCTCGGGTTCGATCCCCGGGTCGGGTAAAGTGATATTGGGTATTTCTATCTAGAAATTCTCAGTATTAGTCTGAAGTCTGGAATTTGTGCCCGGTATGGCGATAGGCTCGCCCCTACATTATGGGACCGAAATTCGGCGAAAAGTGGGTGTACTGGTTCCATCTCTGCCTACCCCTTCGGGTATTACAGGCGTGAGTGTATGTGTATGTGTATGTAAAAATTTATAATAATTGGAAAATTCAAATGATTAAAGTATTTAAAAGTAAAGTAAAGTGTAAAGTATTATAGTTATAAAACAAGGCTCCACAAAATCGGCAACTTTTGCAAGGGGCTTTGTATACGCTTCTACAACAAGGTTCCCAATCATATTAAAGAACTTAATGAAAGATGCTTTAAAGCTACTATTAAGCGAAAACTAAGTAATAAAGCCTATTACAAAGTTTCTGGATATTTAGATGACCGAAAGGCTTGGGAATAAGTTATCCTATTACTTAGAAGTTAGTCATTAACTTATTATTGGGGACTTTATATGTTTATATAAGAGTTATATATATTAAGTTATGCCAATATTTTATTTGCTTAACATTGCGAACTTACATGACTTTACTTGATATTATTGTCTTAGTATTTAATTGTTGTATTTAGTCTGGGTATGTCATGCTCGCTAAAGTGTCTGTGCTTGCTGCGGCGCCATGTGCCAGGTCGGTCTGAATTTGACTGAATCTAAATAATGTATAACATTCCATGGATTCAATAAATATTTGATTTTGATTTTGATTTTGATTTTGATTTTGATTTTGATTTTGTTTTTGATTTTGATTTTGATTTTGATTTTGATTTTGATTTTGATTTTGATTTTGATTTTGATTTTGATTTTGATTTTGATTTTGATTTTGATTTTGATTTTGATTTTGATTTTGATTTTGATTTTGATTTTGATTTTGATTTTGATTTTGATTTTGATTTTGATTTTGATTTTGATTTTGATTTTGATTTTGATTTTGATTTTGATTTTGATTTTGATTTTGATTTTGATTTTGATTTTGATTTTGATTTTGATTTTGATTTTGATTTTGATTTTGATTTTGATTTTGATTTTGATTTTGATTTTGATTTTGATTTTGATTTTGATTTTGATTTTGATTTTGATTTTGATTTTGATTTTGATTTTGATTTTGATTTTGATTTTGATTTTGATTTTGATTTTGATTTTGATTTTGATTTTGATTTTGATTTTGATTTTGATTTTGATTTTGATTTTGATTTTGATTTTGATTTTGATTTTGATTTTGATTTTGATTTTGATTTTGATTTTGATTTTGATTTTGATTTTGATTTTGATTTTGATTTTGATTTTGATTTTGATTTTGATTTTGATTTTGATTTTGATTTTGATTTTGATTTTGATTTTGATTTTGATTTTGATTTTGATTTTGATTTTGATTTTGATTTTGATTTTGATTTTGATTTTGATTTTGATTTTGATTTTGATTTTGATTTTGATTTTGATTTTGATTTTGATTTTGATTTTGATTTTGATTTTGATTTTGATTTTGATTTTGATTTTGATTTTGATTTTGATTTTGATTTTGATTTTGATTTTGATTTTGATTTTGATTTTGATTTTGATTTTGATTTTGATTTTGATTTTGATTTTGATTTTGATTTTGATTTTGATTTTGATTTTGATTTTGATTTTGATTTTGATTTTGATTTTGATTTTGATTTTGATTTTGATTTTGATTTTGATTTTGATTTTGATTTTGATTTTGATTTTGATTTTGATTTTGATTTTGATTTTGATTTTGATTTTGATTTTGATTTTGATTTTGATTTTGATTTTGATTTTGATTTTGATTTTGATTTTGATTTTGATTTTGATTTTGATTTTGATTTTGATTTTGATTTTGATTTTGATTTTGATTTTGATTTTGATTTTGATTTTGATTTTGATTTTGATTTTGATTTTGATTTTGATTTTGATTTTGATTTTGATTTTGATTTTGATTTTGATTTTGATTTTGATTTTGATTTTGATTTTGATTTTGATTTTGATTTTGATTTTGATTTTGATTTTGATTTTGATTTTGATTTTGATTTTGATTTTGATTTTGATTTAAATACCCATATTTGTAAAATTGATTTGTTGTGGATTTATTGGTATTCCAATCATATTAAGAAAAATAAATAAATATAAGACCGGTGGGTTGTTCACCGGTCTTACAAAAAATAATAAATAAATAGTTCCTCTTTG
Organism: Laothoe populi; assembly: GCA_905220505.1. Lineage (NCBI taxonomy): Eukaryota > Metazoa > Arthropoda > Insecta > Lepidoptera > Sphingidae > Laothoe > Laothoe populi. The sequence goes on along the minus strand of HG992162.1, from coordinate 866,802 downwards.
ACATGATGGCTGAGGTCATGACGTCATCATAGGTCATGACTGAGGGTTATTCATCCCTCTTTGCTCTTCAGATATAGTCAGGATGTACATACATCGTGGGATAGTTCGATACAAATAACGCACGTTCATCACTTTATAGTTTATTAAGCTACCACCAGTTCGGAATGCAGTTATCCAATAGGAAAGATCCTGGGAAGGAAACCTATGGTTGTTCTTTTAAACAACACTTCTTACATCAGTTCACAATAACACTTTTCACAGATACGCGTTTTACACTAACTTATTACTTTAATTCGTTGGCACTGTTAATCTAACATTAATTCCGCATTACGACCACTACTTTATTAACTGTTCAATAATTATTTCTGAATTTATTTATTTATTTGGTCAACAAAACAGATTACAATTAAAACAATATATTACACTACAAGTACAAGGTCTTATACTAGATTGCAATCCTAAATATGCTAACACATCACAATAATTTCTCAAGAAGTAAACAACTTAATTTAACATAGACCATAAATAATTCAACTCACCTGCACTTATCCCGACATATGCTCCCATATACATATCGTTATCATTCGTGCGCCAGTGAGGCAGTTACCATTGTGTATAAATAAATATACTACAAATTTACAAATAGTAGAAAATTTAATACATAAAAAATATAATACTGATTCGTGTTTGACACTTCTGGTAGGAAATAGTCAAAGTTTAAATAAAAAAGAGATTACAGACTGTTTTAAAGCAATGTTGAATCTAAATTGTGGTAGGATCATATTGTGTGCCTTCCCATATCTGGACAATGTGTCTGATAGTGTTAATAATAATATTTATATGCTGAACAGGCATATGCAATTTTTAATAGGTCATAATAGTGACAAATTTTCTTTTTTTGACACCAATATATTTATTGGTAAAGGCAAGTTGACAAGAGGTACATTGTATCTTTCTAAAAAAGCTTTAAATTTAACTGCTACATCAGTAGCCTATTATACAAACACAGTCATAAGTAATATGACAAAGTTTTCAGGGACCACCGCTATTAGTAATGTTACTAAAATAAATGTGGTGAATAATAATTTAAACATTTAAGGGTGACAACAGAGAAGAATGACAATAATTTAGTTTTATGTCATCAGAATATAAACCGCTTCTCTGGCAAAATTTTAGAAATAGAACTTTTTATAGACACATATAAAATTGACATCTTATGTTTTACAGAAACCTGGCTGAAGGCGCACCATATGAGCTTCAATGTGAATGGCTTCAGGGTCGCCAGCTCGTTCAATAGAACGTCGGCAGAGGGTGGGGGAGCCCTAATATTAGTTAGAGATAATGTTAAATTTAAGGAAAGAACGGATATCTCTCACCTTTCTGTTGAGCGGGTTTGTGAGGTCGCATGTGCAGAAACCGAATTATACATAATTTTATGCGTATATAGGCCTCCGTCATCTAACTTATTGAGATTTATGACAATAATGGAGGATATCCTTAAAACATTTAATGACAATAAAAAGATATTAGTGTGTGGAGACTTTAATGTTAACATTCTGGTTGATTCCTTGGATAAAAGTAAATTTATATCGTTGTTTGGCTCATTTAATTTAAAATGTTTGTTTTTTGAGCCAACTAGGGTAACATATGCATCGGCAACATGCATTGATAATATTATAACCAATTTTAATATCTGTATATATAAAAGAAGAAACTGACTGACTGACTGACTGACTGACTGACTGACTGACTGATCGATCAACGCACAACCTAAACGGCTGGGGTTAGAGACTTGAAATTTTGACAGTAGGTACCTTTTATCACGTAGACATCCACTAAGGAAGGGTTTTTGGAAATACCACCCCTAAGGGGGTAAAATAGGGGATGATAGTTTGTATGAAAATCCGTCATTTCTGAAGTTAAAGGCATGAAAATTGGTATTTGGTCTTTCAGTTAAAAATAAAAAATATATGTTTCAGGATTTTTGGAAATTCCACCCCTAACGGGGTTAAATAAGGTAAGAAAGTTTGTATGAAAATCCTTCATTTTTGAAGTTAAATGCATGAAAATTGGTATATTGTAGTGTATACTTTTTGTCTCAAACATAACTATCACGCGGGCGGAGCCGCGAGCAACAGCTAGTCACAAATAAATGCGTAACAACAGGTGTTCGGTCAGATCACAAATGTCAGTTGGTCAAAATAAAAAATAATTCATGCAGTAAAAACAAATCTATTACATGCAGGCAATTGTCAAAAAAGAATCTAGATAATTTTAGTAATAATTTGAAGTCTATATTATATTCTTATACCCCAAATTCTTCTAGGCCTAACGACTTGTACAATATATTGTTCAGTAACATTTGCAATGAATTTAACAAAACTTGTAAAATAAAATCGCTTAAACTAAACCCTAAAACTAATTTTAACGCTTGGGCTACTAAAGGCATACGACGTAGTAGAGATATTTTATATGACTTGTACGACAAAAGGTCCTATACACCTGATGTCAATTTTTCCAAATACGTCAAAAATTATTCAAAAATATTTAAAAAAGTATGTCTCCAAGCTAAAGCCGCACATCTTAGTGAGAAATTAAGACAATCTACTATCTATCTTGGAACATTATTAATACTGAAACTGGTAAAATTAGAATAAATGACTCTATAGCTTTACTTTTAAATGACGAACTGGTTTCAGATAAACTTAATGTAGCCAATTATCTCGAGCAGTATTTTACTAATATACCTGTAGAGACCACTAAATCCCTGCAGTCATCGGCGACTTTAGCAGAATCATTGTTAAAACAAAATGTTAAGGGAAATATGCCCAATTTTTACTTTGAAAGGGTAACATATTATGAAATAGTTAAAGTTTTTAAGTCTCTAAAAACAAAAGGTACTGAAGATTTATGGGGGCTATCCATTAAAGCTATAGAAGCGGTCATTGTAAATATTGCTCCTATTTTAGCAGATATATTTAACCTTTGTATAATTAATGGTATTTTTCCTGATCTAATGAAAATTAGTAAAATTATACCCATTTTTAAGAAAGGTTGTGCACATGACGCGGTTAATTACAGACCTATATCTATATTACCAACTCTTAGTAAGGTCTTCGAAAAAATCATGCTCAACCAAATGCTAGTTCATTTTAATAGGAATATGATATTGCATCCTAACCAGTTTGGGTTTACAAAGGGTCGGTCTACTCAAGACGCTGGTTCAATTTTAATAAAAACTGTGTTGGAGGCCTGGGAGGGGTCTCAGGATGCTCTTGGAGTTTTCTGTGATCTTTCTAAGGCTTTTGACTGCGTCGACCACCGAACCCTCATTGTAAAACTCAAATATTATGGAATTTCTGGTTCATCTCTGGATCTTGTAATGTCCTATTTATCGGGTCGGGAACAAAAAGTTTCTATAGATGGCGTCACATCAATAGGATCTACAGTAAAAATAGGAGTTCCACAGGGTTCCATTCTGGGCCCATTTTTGTTTTTAGTATATATAAATGACCTTCTTTATATGGTAGGGAGGATTTCAAACATTGTCTTATTCGCTGACGACACATCTTTAATATTTAAAGTAAATCGTAAGGATAAAGACCTAGTTACGCCCAATAATGTTCTAAAATTAATATCAAGTTGGTTTTCTGCTAACAATCTCTTACTAAATGCAGGAAAAACTAAATGCATTCGGTTTGCATTACCTAATGTACCAAATATAAATTCGTGTATTAAATTAAACGGAGAATCACTAGATTCAGTCTCTTCAACTGTATTTTTAGGAATAACTCTAGATAGTAAATTGCAATGGGGTCCTCAAATAGAAAGGTTATCCGTTAAATTAAGTGCTGCAGCTTTTGCAGTCCGGAAAATAAAACGTCTAACAGATGTTTCAACGGCTAGGTTGGTATATTTCGCATACTTCCACAGTATTATGTCTATAGTAGTTTCGTGGGTTAGTGCAGAAGTTGAAGAGTAAAAGTCCAAAGTTCTTATTATGAATTTAATTTCACTACCACGTATACTATACAAAAATAGAAGGAGTAAAGCACAGACAGTCACGGAAGAAGTAGAAAGCACAATACAGAAAGTTTGAACAGCAAATATATATTAACGTTAAGCACGTAAGCTAATATAGCGCATAAACTGGCACGGGTATCTTGTCGTACGGTATGGTCTCGACTGTTCGATGCGCCTGCGCATCTAGCGGTCAACGGAGGACGACCCCAAATTGACGTCACAAACTCAGGTAGCCGCTTGAACAATAGACTTGTAATTAAGCGGTAAAAAATAGATGTATAGTAAAAGATGTTTTAATGTTTGTGTTTGTCTTTCTGTGTGTTGAATTAATAATTTTATTTATTATATTTTGTTATATTTGTAAATGTATATAAGTGGTGAAATAAGTCACCCACATCACTCCCCCCCGGAGACCGTAGGTACTACGGGCGAAAGTAATTCGGGAAATGAACTTGACGTCCCGATCGCGTAGTTTTAGGAGAAGGAGTAGTGAGAGGATGATTTGTATTCGGTACTGGTTTAGAGGTGTCATTTCTGTTCGACAGTATGTAGGCTGGTTTTAAACGGTCTACTGATACTGTGACAGGTTTCCCTTTTAATCGAATTTTAAAAACCTTAGAATCCCTTTCGATAACTTCATGGGGACCCGTATATGCTGGTTGGAGTGCGCCCCGTAAAGCATCCTCACGTAAAAATACGTGTGAACTAGACGCAAGGTCCTTAGAAATAAATATATTACGCTTCGAATGATGCGTAGTTGGAACTGGCCGAAGATGGTTGGCAAATGTTCTGATACGTGAAGAAAAATCTAAAATATCAGTCGAGCATTTGTCAACATTACGGTCGAAAAATTCACCAGGGAGCCGTAGCGGTTCTCCATAAACCAATTCAGCTGAGGAACACTGAAGATCCTCTTTGAAAGAACTTCGTATGCCAAGTAAAATAAATGGCAATGATTCTGACCACCTACTGTCCGCGTGGCACATGATAGCTGCTTTTAATTGTCGGTGGAATTTCTCGATTAATCCGTTGCACTGAGGGTGGTAGGCAGTAGTCTTTCGGTGTTTAAAGCCGATGGTATTCGAAAACTGCTGAAATAATGCAGATTCGAATTGTCTACCACGATCGGTTACAATATCGGTAGGGCAACCGATACCGTCACCGTGCTCTAGACTAAACAATGCATAGTCAGCAGGGCTCACCTACATACATGAAAGGTCCTAGTCCAGGAGCGAGGACGTTCCCCTGGACTAGAGGGGGAGTATATAGTAACCCGTACGGCGGTGTTGCCAAACCGTACCACTCGCGGCTATCTTCCCGTACGGTTCTTAGACTAACGCGTGCTGCCGTCTCGCTCTACGGTGAGTTGTTGCAAAACCACCATCCGCGCATCGCGCCATGCCGCACGCGCCGCCCCAAGCAGTGCCTATAGAGTCGTCGCCGGCATCACACACCTCTTGCCTCTTTAAGCAATGCATCCCGTGTTGCGCGGCGCGCAAAGCGAATAACAATGTTACGCGGTCGCTGCGCAAGGGGGTTAGCAGCGTCTTCAGCAGGTTCCACCCGGTTACGTCGCGTTGACCCCACACGCTCGGCATGCACGATGTCCTTTTCGTCTATTATGACACTGAGCTTGCTAGAGACCACCTTGACAATGTGCATGACGCTCTCTTCTTTGGCTTCAGGAATTCCGGTCACTTCGACGTCATTTAGTAGAAGCTCCTGGTCCCGGTCATTTAATTGCGACCGTAGCTCTACTATGACACCTTCGATCGAGGCCCTGTCTGATGTCCTTTGCTCCATCTTATGCTCTAAAGCGTCAACCCTCGCATCTAGGCTATGCATATGTTCTGCACAAGCCCTAAGCGAGTCCTTAAGGTCGGTCATTTCCGTACGCAATTTACAAACTTCGTGCCGCATTAGGCGGAACTCTGCACACAGTTCGTCCTTAATCAGCCGTAGCTCAGCTGTCACGTCAGACGGGAGTGCCCGAACATTTGTTACGTCAAGATCCTGGCTGACTGGGTCAGCAGAACAGGGTCCCATATCAGCCCTTCCTCGTACAGGAGTCTCTGCGTTGTTGGCCCTCCGGTCGCTCTTGGTGCATTCGGGGCAGCGCCACGACGGCGCTGACGTGCCCTTTGGCAAACCTACACACGTCCGATGGTACGCAGTATTACACATACAGCATTTAACGCCATCTGCCGGTGCTAAATACTTGGCGCAGCCGCCACACTTAACTGACGGCATAGTTAACTGTCGAGTTTTCCTTGATGGCACTAGATGGCGCTGCGCAAATCGACTTTCGTGGAAAAGTATTTTGTTATTGATCTCTCTAAGCAACTTCACTAGATGGCGCTATGAACAAACTTACGTGGGCGCCATACAATGGTGATAAGACAGGTTAAACACCATAAGATGCACAGTCCAGCGATCGGGACTTAGGGCGCGCACACACGACACAACTCACTAAGCAGTTATGGATATTTATTATATTATATATCAATTTTTTTTTCTTTAAACTAAGGTAGATTTAAGTCCACTGTTCTCGTTTTAAGTTTAATTACAAATTAAATCGTGTTCACTGCACCAAAACTCCGGATAACATTTTATATTGCCAATAAGACTAAGAATAACCTTTCTAGCTATAAACTTATCAACTTGGAGACACTGTTTTATTTTGGTAAACAATAAACGCACGACTGACTTAAGCTGGTTTGGCGTCCGTGACGTCACCCCCTTGCCATTGCAATTTACTATCTAGAGTTATTCCTAAAAATACAGTTGAAGAGACTGAATCTAGTGATTCTCCGTTTAATTTAATACACGAATTTATATTTGGTACATTAGGTAATGCAAACCGAATGCATTTAGTTTTTCCTGCATTTAGTAAGAGATTGTTAGCAGAAAACCAACTTGATATTAATTTTAGAACATTATTGGGCGTAACTAGGTCTTTATCCTTACGATTTACTTTAAATATTAAAGATGTGTCGTCAGCGAATAAGACAATGTTTGAAATCCTCCCTACCATATAAAGAAGGTCATTTATATATACTAAAAACAAAAATGGGCCCAGAATGGAACCCTGTGGAACTCCTATTTTTACTGTAGATCCTATTGATGTGACGCCATCTATAGAAACTTTTTGTTCCCGACCCGATAAATAGGACATTACAAGATCCAGAGATGAACCAGAAATTCCATAATATTTGAGTTTTACAATGAGGGTTCGGTGGTCGACGCAGTCAAAAGCCTTAGAAAGATCACAGAAAACTCCAAGAGCATCCTGAGACCCCTCCCAGGCCTCCAACACAGTTTTTATTAAAATTGAACCAGCGTCTTGAGTAGACCGACCCTTTGTAAACCCAAACTGGTTAGGATGCAATATCATATTCCTATTAAAATGAACTAGCATTTGGTTGAGCATGATTTTTTCGAAGACCTTACTAAGAGTTGGTAATATAGATATAGGTCTGTAATTAACCGCGTCATGTGCACAACCTTTCTTAAAAATGGGTATAATTTTACTAATTTTCATTAGATCAGGAAAAATACCATTAATTATACAAAGGTTAAATATATCTGCTAAAATAGGAGCAATATTTACAATGACCGCTTCTATAGCTTTAATGGATAGCCCCCATAAATCTTCAGTACCTTTTGTTTTTAGAGACTTAAAAACTTTAACTATTTCATAATATGTTACCCTTTCAAAGTAAAAATTGGGCATATTTCCCTTAACATTTTGTTTTAACAATGATTCTGCTAAAGTCGCCGATGACTGCAGGGATTTAGTGGTCTCTACAGGTATATTAGTAAAATACTGCTCGAGATAATTGGCTACATTAAGTTTATCTGAAACCAGTTCGTCATTTAAAAGTAAAGCTATAGAGTCATTTATTCTAATTTTACCAGTTTCAGTATTAATAATGTTCCAAGATAGATAGTAGATTGTCTTAATTTCTCACTAAGATGTGCGGCTTTAGCTTGGAGACATACTTTTTTAAATATTTTTGAATAATTTTTGACGTATTTGGAAAAATTGACATCAGGTGTATAGGACCTTTTGTCGTACAAGTCATATAAAATATCTCTACTACGTCGTATGCCTTTAGTAGCCCAAGCGTTAAAATTAGTTTTAGGGTTTAGTTTAAGCGATTTTATTTTACAAGTTTTGTTAAATTCATTGCAAATGTTACTGAACAATATATTGTACAAGTCGTTAGGCCTAGAAGAATTTGGGGTATAAGAATATAATATAGACTTCAAATTATTACTAAAATTATCTAGATTCTTTTTTGACAATTGCCTGCATGTAATAGATTTGTTTTTACTGCATGAATTATTTTTTATTTTGACCAACTGACATTTGTGATCTGACCGAACACCTGTTGTTACGCATTTATTTGTGACTAGCTGTTGCTCGCGGCTCCGCCCGCGTGATAGTTATGTTTGAGACAAAAAGTATACACTACAATATACCAATTTTCATGCATTTAACTTCAAAAATGAAGGATTTTCATACAAACTTTCTTACCTTATTTAACCCCGTTAGGGGTGGAATTTCCAAAAATCCTGAAACATATATTTTTTATTTTTAACTGAAAGACCAAATACCAATTTTCATGCCTTTAACTTCAGAAATGACGGATTTTCATACAAACTATCATCCCCTATTTTACCCCCTTAGGGGTGGTATTTCCAAAAACCCTTCCTTAGTGGATGTCTACGTGATAAAAGGTACCTACTGTCAAAATTTCAAGTCTCTAACCCCAGCCGTTTAGGCTGTGCGTTGATCGATCAGTCAGTCAGTCAGTCAGTCAGTTTCTTCTTTTATATATACAGATATTAAAATTGGTTATAATATTATCAATGCATGTTGCCGATGCATATGTTACCCTAGTTGGCTCAAAAAACAAACATTTTAAATTAAATGAGCCAAACAACGATATAAATTTACTTTTATCCAAGGAATCAACCAGAATGTTAACATTAAAGTCTCCACACACTAATATCTTTTTATTGTCATTAAATGTTTTAAGGATATCCTCCATTATTATATAGGCCTATATACGCATAAAATTATGTATAATTCGGTTTCTGCACATGCGACCTCACAAACCCGCTCAACAGAAAGGTGAGAGATATCCGTTCTTTCCTTAAATTTAACATTATCTCTAACTAATATTAGGGCTCCCCCACCCTCTGCCGACGTTCTATTGAACGAGCTGGCGACCCTGAAGCCATTCACATTGAAGCTCATATGGTGCGCCTTCAGCCAGGTTTCTGTAAAACATAAGATGTCAATTTTATATGTGTCTATAAAAAGTTCTATTTCTAAAATTTTGCCAGAGAAGCGGTTTATATTCTGATGACATAAAACTAAATTATTGTCATTCTTCTCTGTTGTCACCCTTAAATGTTTAAATTATTATTCACCACATTTATTTTAGTAACATTACTAATAGCGGTGGTCCCTGAAAACTTTGTCATATTACTTATGACTGTGTTTGTATAATAGGCTACTGATGTAGCAGTTAAATTTAAAGCTTTTTTAGAAAGATACAATGTACCTCTTGTCAACTTGCCTTTACCAATAAATATATTGGTGTCAAAAAAAGAAAATTTGTCACTATTATGACCTATTAAAAATTGCATATGCCTGTTCAGCATATAAATATTATTATTAACACTATCAGACACATTGTCCAGATATGGGAAGGCACACAATATGATCCTACCACAATTTAGATTCAACATTGCTTTAAAACAGTCTGTAATCTCTTTTTTATTTAAACTTTGACTATTTCCTACCAGAAGTGTCAAACACGAATCAGTATTATATTTTTTATGTATTAAATTTTCTACTATTTGTAAATTTGTAGTATATTTATTTATACACAATGGTAACTGCCTCACTGGCGCACGAATGATAACGATATGTATATGGGAGCATATGTCGGGATAAGTGCAGGTGAGTTGAATTATTTATGGTCTATGTTAAATTAAGTTGTTTACTTCTTGAGAAATTATTGTGATGTGTTAGCATATTTAGGATTGCAATCTAGTATAAGACCTTGTACTTGTAGTGTAATATATTGTTTTAATTGTAATCTGTTTTGTTGACCAAATAAATAAATAAATTCAGAAATAATTATTGAACAGTTAATAAAGTAGTGGTCGTAATGCGGAATTAATGTTAGATTAACAGTGCCAACGAATTAAAGTAATAAGTTAGTGTAAAACGCGTATCTGTGAAAAGTGTTATTGTGAACTGATGTAAGAAGTGTTGTTTAAAAGAACAACCATAGGTTTTCTTCCCAGGATCTTTCCTATTGGATAACTGCATTCCGAACTGGTGGTAGCTTAATAAACTATAAAGTGATGAACGTGCGTTATTTGTATCGAACTATCCCACGATGTATGTACATCCTGACTATATCTGAAGAGCAAAGAGGGATGAATAACCCTCAGTCATGACCTATGATGACGTCATGACCTCAGCCATCATGTCAAAGAGGAACTATTTATTTATTATTTTTTGTAAGACCGGTGAACAACCCACCGGTCTTATATTTATTTATTTTTCTTAATATGATTGGAATACCAATAAATCCACAACAAATCAATTTTACAAATATGGGTATTTTAATCATTTGAATTTTCCAATTATTATAAATTTTTACATACATACATACACATACACTCACGCCTGTAATACCCGAAGGGGTAGGCAGAGATGGAATCAGTACACCCACTTTTCGCCGAATTTCGGTCCCATAATGTAGGGGCGAGCCTATCGCCATACCGGGCACAAATTCCAGACTCCAGACTAATACTGAGAATTTCTAGATAGAAATACCCAATATCACTTTACCCGACCCGGGGATCGAACCCGAGGCCTCAGCACAGCAGCAGTCGTAACGCATGCGCAATTACAACTGCGCCACCGAGGCAGTCTAATAACAATTAGCATTACATTACAATTACAATAATTAATAAAAGTTATCAAAGATAAAGACAAATAACACCACGCGGTACAAGCCTACGATACGATCACTTCGAGAACCGCAGCCGAATGTGTCTTGAGCTCCTTCTGCAGCGTTTAAATAGCCGGCTGCCGTGTGCACCACCGTATCACCACGATGGCACCCCTTGGTGCTTGATACCCGGGGCGGACCGCCCCCCCTCCTTACGCCGCCACTGTAAAGAGTACCTAATGAAGTCACCCTTTATGCTTTGTGTCTCTTAAGTGAAAAGAAACATTTGTGAATTATTTTAAAAAGGGAAAACTTATGTTGTAAACTAACTTATGCCCGCGGCTTCGCCCGCGTGGTAGTCATTTTTGTAAGAAGAGGTATAAAATCCATGGACACCTCACTTTGCCCCTTTTAGGGATGATTTTTCAAAAACTTTGTAACACGTATTTCTTTATTTCCTACCAAAAGTCTAAATATGAATTTTCAGATCCCTAACTTGAGGAATGATGGATTTCCCATACAAATTTTGAACTCCTATTTGACCCCTTTCAAGGTTGTTTTTTGAGAAAAAAGATAGCCTATGTCCTTCTCCAGGATATATCTATCTCCTTGCCAAATTTCATCACAATCCGGTCAGCCGTTTAGTCGTGAAAAGATAACAAAATTCGCGAGCGACGATTTAGCGAACACATCGTCAGTAAGATAAAGAATATATTATTGCTGTCAATGTTCTTATTGATTTATTTTAATTACAAGCCTTGTTTACTGCCGTAAGTAATTAAATTAAACCAATATAATAAAATGTGTAATGTCTTTCAAATTTAATTCTGGCTAAACGTAACTCTTTGTACGTGTTTATTCTTAAACACAATTGTTCAGTGACACTTAAACCTCACGTACTTGACGTCGCGGTGGGGAGTTGGATTGGAGCTAATGCGAGTGTTGATGTTGCTGTTGTAAAACTGACTTCTTTATTAGTGCTAGGCGATTCCGGATGTAGTCTTAAAGATACATCGGGCATTATACCTCAAGACCCGTCCGGCGACAACAACGGGTCCATCGGCCTTATTAGCAGCTTGGCAAGAAAGCTCTGGAGGCCTGGATTCCCAGAATTTACGTTCTTGGTATTCAGACACAGAAGAGAGCAGAGCCACACTTATTCACTTAGCACCTGCTCATTCTCCTCCGTAATGTTTAGGAAACCACTGCTGCTGCCGGGAGCCTTGGATTTGTGTAACACAGACTTGATCATTGTTGCCAACACCGTTAAAAGTCTCTGACCCTTATTGTTAATCAGAGCAATTTTCATCGTTCGAATGCTGAAGATTTTAGATTTTTGTTTTGATAAACTGTAACAATCATCTATATCTGCCCAATCTCTCTTCAACGATGTGGTCTCTGCTGCAGCCGTGGTACGGAACACGTCGCCCAGTATGACTCTGGATTTAACATCCACGGCCGGCGTGCAACTCGTTGCCGGTAGCGGCGCCACACTGCCTAGTATGGGAGGCGGTTGATTGTCGACTGTCGCTGAGACTAATTTCGCAGGTGATGCTTCGGACAGAGGCGGAAGCGCGGGCGGCTGGATGGTGTTAGTTTTGTTGAGGTGACTGAGTGTGTGTGGGGGGAGATACGCCGCAGGAACGACTCCTTTCAAACACGGTAGCGCGAACGAAGTTACAATTCCGACGTTTACATCCAGTATTTTCAAAGTCGTTGCAAAATTTGTACACTTTCTCCAATTGCGATAAAATTGCTTTATGTGCAAAAATACACGCAGTGCCCCTGTTGCAATTGCAGCGAATAAAATTACGGCACATTATTTCCTCTCCGTTTCCTTTCCCATCTTCAGTCCGCTGAGTTTTATATTTTACTAGCTCTTCAGATTTATTGGTATCTGAAGACATCTCGGAAGGACTATTGCTCAACTCGTTGTACTCATTTTCTTCAAAATCTTTTTATAAGATGACATTTGGCGGACTGTCTGATGGGGGCGGATTTGGCTGCAAAGGTGGTTGGATATCATTGTGATGTCCATTAACTTCTTGTTTTGAAACATTATAGCGATAACTCGAGTCTTCGTTACCATTTGCTCGACCTAGTGTGGATGGCATCGACTCACACTTATTACTTCTTGTATATTAAAAGCCTAAGAAAATCTATTGTGTACCACCTAGTTATGCATGGTGATCCTACATTGAGTGCCATCCGATGTGGGTGAGCCCTTTTTTTTTTTGTTGTCGCGGGGAAAGCGTTTTATTACTGCTCCGGAGGGAAGCGGATTAAGAATAAAACGGGTATGCTGGACTAGCCGGTCATACGACCCAGCATCCCCCTCGCACGGATGATGGCTATCCGCGCTGCCGCTGGGCCGAGTCCCTAACCCCTATGTACACCCCACCCGACACTACCAGCTAAAACCCCGCGGTGGCCTTCTTCGGCGCTTGCGGAGCGATTCCGGGGTATTCTAAGGAGTGCTAGAATTGCAGCCGGAATCTCCCCTGCGCGGTGCTGCGTAGCAGCCCATCTCCATGGAGGGCTAAGGAGCCCCCGCGCACCGAACAACGACAGCGAACGAGGCCTTACCACCTGCGCTGCCGTCCATCTCGGGGTCGCACGATGCCCCTCATTTGGGAGTGCATCGGGCTGACAGCCCTCCGCTGCGCGCCCGCGATCCCCGATGGCCCCAATTAGTCGCCTCGTACGACAGGCAGGGGTTACCGTGGTGAAATTCTCAAAACGCCCCCATTCCACAGGGCGGGAGACGCCAGTCAGTCGTCCACCCGGCGCCTCCTACGTCTTCTCTGGCGGCGGGAGGGATCATTTCGTTCCTGATCCCTCTCGGCACTCTTCTTCTGCGAGATGATGCTCTCGCAGAAGTGGGCCACCGCACGCCAGGACCTCCGGCTGGCGACCATGGACGACACCACGGCCGGCAGCGAGAGGTCTCCTCCGACGACTGCTCTGAGAGCGCTGCGCTGTTCGTCCCAGTCTGGGCACTCCTCCAACGTATGTTGGGCCGTGTCCTCGCGGCAGTTGCCACAGTGGTGGCACACGGCGGACACCTCCTTTCCGATCCGACACAGGAACGACCCGAAACACCCATGGTCCGTTAATACCTGTGTCAGTCGGAACGTAGGCGCCCCGTGGCGCCTGTGTAACCATCTTATGTAGGTGAGCCCTGCTGACTATGCATTGTTTAGTCTAGAGCACGGTGACGGGCATCCGTCGAGAGATAAGACGTGGTAGGTTTAAGACTTGTATTCGTAGCAACTTAAACTTTTAACTATTGTATTTTTAGTCCGTAGTAAACTGTTGAAAAGACAATACGTTCTTCTATTTAAAACCCCGGCAATGCCCCCGAAACTTAACTGGCGCAGCCGGTAGGATATTCGCGATATCACACTGTGTTCAAGGACTCTGAAATCGGTCTTATACGCGGTTGCGGATATTCTCGAACCAAATAAATCGGGTGTTGGAGTTTTATTAACGGTGCAGCTGTACGGGAAGGCATGGGATCAAGCGGACCGTAAGTAGAACTTTTTGCTATCCTGTCTCGTCCTTGCTATTTCCTGTGGTTGTTTCTGCGTGACTCATTTTATATTAAGTTAGTGTAATAGAGTACATATATAGTTACTAGCTTTTGCCCGCGGCTACGCCCGCGTGGTGGTTATTTTTGAAAGAAAAGGTATAAAATCCATGGAGACCTCCTAAGTTATCACATCTTCCTCTATAATGCTATCCCGTAGGAACCGTGCATTTTCTGGTATAAAAAGTAGCCCTTTAACAAACACTATGCAAAAAAATATGTGGATCCCTTGCTCTGTCTAAAACAAAACCAAAACTTTCCCACGGGAACAGTACATTTTTCCGGGATTAACGTAGCCTATGTGCTATTACAGACTATAATCTATCTCTGTGCCAAATTTCAACCAGATCCGTCGAGTCGTTATAGCCTCATTGAGTAAGAAATATCCATCCATACAAATATTCGCATTTCTAATATTAGTAGGATTATTGATAAACCCCCGATAAAAGAGTTGATATAAACTTTCATCGCCTATTTTACCCCCTTAGGGGTGGAATTTCCAAAAATCCTGAAATGTATATTTTTTATTTTTAACTAAAAGGTCAAATACTAATTTTCATGAATTTAACTTAAAAAATGACGGATTTTCATACAAAATTTCTTCCCCTATTTTACCCCTTTAGGGGTGGAATATCCAAAAATCCTGAAATATATATTTTTAATTTTTAAATAAAAGGCCAAATACCAATTTTCATGCGTTTAACTTCAAAAATTACGGATTTCCATACAAACTTTCTACCCCAATTTTACCCCCTTAGGGGTGGAATTTCCAAAAATCCTGAAATATATATTTTTAATTTTTAACTTAAAGGCCAAATACTTATTTTATATAGTTTTCAGTCTGGCTTACTGGTTCCAATAATAAATGTCACCATTATTTTAAGTTAATGTGTTATAGGCACTAACCACCATGAGTATTTCAATGCAGCTCTGTACGTCTTGCTATGCATCCGTAGTGAAATGAAATGAAATGAAATCGTTTATTGATCAAGTAGGCAATTACATAGCTCTTATGACAAGTCAGAACATTAAAAAAAGTAAAGAAATTTTAAGAGAAGCATATCAGCTTATGTATACATAACATACATAGAATCATCAATACACTAGCAATTAATTATTCATATGGTATTTAACATTATTATTATTTATTTATTATTTTTTATTTTTATATTATGGATTAATATTATTCCAGGTAATACCAGTCAAATATATATATATATATTTAAATGGGTTTGATATGGACCATGGGTATTTCCGAGACGTCGCTAGTTTTAAAAGCTACCACCGGATCCAAACGCGACCCCGCCTGAGAAGACCCGGCGAAACAAACTCAGCGGGCTTACATTACCGCTGGATACTACGCGGCGCGACCCAGTCCTGAGAGAATCCAGCAAATCAATCTCAGCGGGCTTGTTTTTGGTCCGGTTCATTATTTCTAGTAGATGACCTGTCACAAATTACATTGTATAGTAACCCGTACGGCGGTGTTGCCAAACCGTACCACTCGCGGCTATCTTCCCGTACGGTTCTTAGACTAACGCGTGCTGCCGTCTCGCTCTACGGTGAGTTGTTGCAAAACCACCGTCCGCGCATCGCGCCATGCCGCACGCGCCGCCCCAAGCAGTGCCTATAGAGTCGTCGCCGGCATCACACGCGACTAGGTAGTGCGCGCTCCTGGTACACCTAACCCACGAAACTAAATTATGTTAAGCATTTGTGAACCAAGAATACAAGATTATTCCCCGAGAGTTTCTTATGTTTCATTTTATATGAGTTCACCCCTCATATATGGCGCCTCAACGTTAAATGGCTGCTAGCGTACCGCGTGTTACCGTGTCAGTATACCTACAACAGTGTTAATAACTTTGTAGTGTATTTGTGAAGTATATAGTGATTTTCCCGTGTAGACTGTAGAGTAATTGTGTACCTACAAAATGGAAACACGGAGTCGGAGTCGCCAGCGTCGGGACGAGTACGTTGCCAATTCGGACACGTTTGAACCTGCCGCCCCGCCCGCGCCTCTCTCATCACACGACGATTCAGATCATGGTGCTCCCACTGCCCCCGGCCCCGGTGATGATCCGACACCGCAGCGCCCACGCCGCGTGCCCGACATCGCCGGCGCAGCAGTTACGTCAACTCCTATGATACGAGAAGCCACGTTTACGCAAGACAGTGTAACGGCCATTATAACCGCACTGCAAAGATCGCAAACAGGAGCCTTCCGTGACATAATGGAATCCCAATCCATGATGCGAAGTTCAGCACCCACAGTTAACAACGACTCGACCCTAGCTCGCTGCAAATCTACTTTCAGCGGTTCGACGACAGAGTCCGTGATGAACTTCATAGACAGCGTCGAAAGCTACATCGATTGTTGTAAAGTGTCAGACGCGAATGTAGTCAAAGGTCTCTCTATGCTGCTCACAAAGGACGCCGCTACTTGGTGGCAAGGAATCAAGGGCCAGATTACCAACTGGACGGAGGCGAAGAAGAACTTGATTAGCGCCTTTGGAGACCGCCGACCGCCGCATAGGATCTATATCGATATTTTTAACAATCCACATCGTGACGAAAATACCGATTTATTTGTGTCAAAAATTAGAGTATTATTTGCGAAACTGCCGAAGGACGATCTATCAGAAAATGCCAAGTTAGATATGACATACGGCCTTCTAAATAAGAAAATAAAGAAAAGACTTCGAAGAGAAGAGTTTTCATCATTCGATCAGCTATTGTTGCCACGCGACCTCCGGCCACCGCGCCCCGCGCAAACGTCGCCGTGCCGCGGCACCGAGTCGCGCAACCGACAACGGTCTCCACAACGCCACCAGCTGCTACTTCGAGCTCCGGTGATGCCAGGAAGCATCGTCCTCAGTGTACATACTGTCGGTGATACAACCACACACGAGACCAATGTCGTAAGTTGGCAAATAAAGGTGAGTCCAGCTTATCTAACTTTCCCGCGCAAATGTGTGATAATGGTGAAACGAATAATGAACGCTTCTATAGTGTCGAGTTATCACGTTCGCATAAATATGCAAGTTCGCTAAAGTGTTTAAACTGTGGTGATTCGTCAAATAAATATTGTAATGCTAGTCGCACTAACAAAAGTACTGCGCATATTGCTAATATAAATAATAGTGACCATTCTATGTGTTCACGTTTGCCTGTTGTGAATGTTGCATGTAATAGTTTACAAAATTATTGCTTTGACCGCCGCAAAAACGTTTTTGAATACCCGCTTAAGGATGCACGTTTGCTAGAATTAAATTCTCAGTCGGCGAAGTGTCAATCAGACATAGTTTCCAACATTCAAAACAGTGCTTTATGTTATCGAAATTGGATTCCGCATAATGCTAAGTGTGCATGTACTCGTTCAGAGGAAAATAATTCCGATTTTGTATGTAATGTTAAGACGAAACATTTTTGTTCCCACAAAATCGATGATGCAATATGTAACGATGCCGATTATAGTCCAAGAGCTAGGCATGTTTTGCATTGTACAAATTATAGTAAGAGAGCTAGTACATCAGAAAAATCACTTCAATGTTTAAATGATGATACAAAATGTATAAATTATAAATACCCAAGAGAAAAAGTATGTAAGTCAAAATTTATAAATTTTCGGAATTTGTCAACGTGTGAAAATGATGTAAATAATTTTAATAGTAATGGAAATTGTAATGACTGTATATGTAGTGGAGATGTTGTAACGTCGGAAGACAGTCGTGAGAGGCCAATTTCATGTCGCGCAGTACGTCCTATTTTTAAAATAAAAATTTTAGGCGTTTACGGTACAGCTTTAATAGACACCGCCGCGAAACATTGCATTGCTGGTCACACACTATATGCTCTCCTTCTACGAAAAGGTCAACCCCTCGTCTCCTCAACACGTAAGCTTGCTGATGGTCACGAACGAGACATGGAAGTTCTTACTACTACTTTGGCGGTAAGTTTAGACCATAAAGTCATTAAAATACCATTTCTAATTTTCCCCGATTCCGACAATAATGAAACACTCCTAGGCATCGATTTCATTACAGCCGCCGGAGTAGTAATTGATTTCAAGAAAAAAAATTGTACTTTAGTAATAGTAATGATGATATAAAACATAAGCTGCTTTTTGAACCTACTTCCCGACATATAAACTGCTCCACTATGAATGTTCTCCGTGATGATGAAGGTTCTAAACTTAATCCAGCTGAGCGCAGTGCACTCGCTGACGTCCTCATCAGACACGCAAATATCTTTGAAGCAGGGGGAGATCCAACTCCGTATGCTGAGCATCGCATCGATACAGGTAATCATCCACCTATAGCAGTGCCGCCGTACCGGCTCACACCAGCAAAAAAGGAGTTGATGAAGCAGGAAATAAACAAAATGTTAAACGATGACATTATCGAAGAGTGTGAATCAGCTTGGTGTGCCCCGGCACTAATGGTGCCGAAGTCCGATGGTACAATTCGGTTTTGCGTAGATTACAGACGCCTTAACGCAGTCACCAAGACTGACAACTACCCGATGCCACGCATCGATGAGCTCTTACAGTCATCAAAGAGGAATTGTTATATGAGTAGTTTAGACCTTCGTTCCTCTTACTGGCAAGTAAAGATCAGTGAGTCTGATAAGGATAAAACTGCCTTCATATCTCCTCTCGGCACCTACCGTTTCAAGAAGATGCCATTCGGCCTTAAAAATGCTCCGGCAACCTTTCAACGCTTAATTGACCGACTCCGTTCTTGCGCAGCTCTGAAAGAGGTAACCATTTTAGCATATTTAGATGATATTTTGGTGATCTCCGAGGGTTTCCAGCAGCACCTGGAAGACCTGGAACTGGTGTTGAGACGTCTGAAAGAGTTTAGCCTTCATGTAAATCGGCAAAAGTGTGCTTTTGCGAGAGAGAGCGTAAGATACCTTGGGCACATAATTACCCAAGATGGTATTGCCACCGACCCTCAAAAGGTGAGTGCAATATTAGATATGAAGGAACCCGTCAATTTAAAACACTTGCGCACTTTCCTTCAAACGTGCTCATGGTTCAGAAAATTCATTCCAAATTTTTCTAAAGTCTCCGAGCCTTTAACACGTTTGACTAGAAAAAAGCAAATTTGGACCTGGGACTTGGAACAATCCCAGGCTTTCAGTGAGCTAAAACGGTTGCTTACATCCGCACCGATACTGGTTCAACCTGATTTTAACATCCCCTTCATTCTGCATACAGACGCAAGCAACTTCGCCTTAGGCGCAGTTTTACTACAGGGAGAAGGTAAACAAGAAAGACCTATCGAATATGCCAGTCGACTTCTAAACAACGCAGAGCGAAACTACTCGACTACAGAACGAGAAGCGCTCGCCGTCGTCTGGGCAGTCGAACGCTTTCGGTCATACCTCGACGGTCAACCAGTTATCATCGGAAGTGATCATCAACCACTCCGTTGGCTACTATCTTTAAAATCGCCAACAGGTAGGTTAGTCCGTTGGGCCTTAAAACTCCAGTCCTTCGATATCAAGTTCGAGTACACTCCGGGAAATAGCCAACGTTGTAGCAGATACACTCAGCAGACCAATCTGTTCGAGCGAAAATCGCAATGATTGTGGTATTTGCTCCACTGTTTGTGATTTACCAACGAAGTCGCCTAGTCAGATAAGACAAGAGCAACTTGCCGATCCCGAGCTGATGAAAATCGTTAGAGAACTTGAAGGTACTGATGAGGTCAGTTCACAGAGATGGTATGAACGTGGATACCTAATGAATCAAGGCGCTTTATATAGATATAACCCAGATTCAGAAAGTGAGTCCCCTCAACTCGTCATTCCAGCTGATCAGGTGGTAAATATTCTCAAAGAACTGCACGACTCTCCGTTAGCAGGCCACCCTGAAATTGATCGAACGTACCAAAAGGTAGCCCAATTATATTATTTTACAGGAATGCGGAGAATAATCACCGATTATGTTGGAGCCTGCATTCACTGCCAACGCCATAAGGCATCAAACGCCAAACCACCCGGCCTTTTGCAAACTCCGGTCATGAATCAACGGAATGAGGTGCTCGCTATAGACCTTTTCGGCCCTTTACCAGAAGGAGACCAGGGGGAGCGTTGGATTTTTCTTATAGAAGACACAGCCACACGATGGGTAGAATTGTTCGCTCTCCAAGATGCTACAGCTGAAGCGTGTGCCCGTGTCCTTATTGAAGAATATTTTTTACGTTTTGGTTTGCCTCGTCGAGTAATATCCGACAACGGAGTGCAATTCGTTTCTGCAGTCATGCGCCAATGCATGTCCGTCCTGGGAGTGAAGCAAAACTTCGTGCCTCTCTACCATCCCCAGTCAAACCCCGCAGAACGCAAAAACCGAGATCTAAAGTCAATGTTAGCATATCTAGTGGAGGAAGACCACACATCATGGCCAAAGAAGTTGCCCCTAATTCGTTTTGCCCTGAATAGTTCCCAATGCCGAACAACAGGAAAGTCTCCGGCATATTTGACCTTTGCCAGAGAAATGAGGTCCCCCACTGAGGTCACCCATGACCTTCGTGCCATCCTGGACAAAGAAAATTTTGTCCCACAAATAACTCCCTACCTTAGGAAGTTCGTCAACTCCTTTTCGGCTATCCGTGAGCGTGTTGAAATACAACAAGATAAGACGAAGGAGTATGCCGATCAATCTCGCCGACCTGCAGAAACCTTTCAGGTAGGTGATTTGGTACTGCTTAAATCCCATGTACTCAGCAGCGCTACGAAAAATGTAACTGCGAAATTTGCACCAAAGCGTGATGGGCCGTACCAAATTTTGGAAAAAGTAAGTTCTACAACTTATATGTTGTCTCAAGTGGACCAACCCGATACTATCGTTGGTAAGTATCACAACCAGGGTCTTTTTAGATACAGGAGTAAAGACGACAGCTTACCGCCTAATCCCGTCATCCCAAAAAGGAAACGAGGACGCCCCGTTAGTAAAAGAAAGGTCCTAGTCCAGGAGCGAGGACGTTCCCCTGGACTAGAGGGGGAGTATATAGTAACCCGTACGGCGGTGTTGCCAAACCGTACCACTCGCGGCTATCTTCCCGTACGGTTCTTAGACTAACGCGTGCTGCCGTCTCGCTCTACGGTGAGTTGTTGCAAAACCACCGTCCGCGCATCGCGCCATGCCGCACGCGCCGCCCCAAGCAGTGCCTATAGAGTCGTCGCCGGCATCACACGCGACTAGGTAGTGCGCGCTCCTGGCACACCTAACCCACGAAACTAAATTATGTTAAGCATTTGTGAACCAAGAATACAAGATTATTCCCCGAGAGTTTCTTATGTTTCATTTTATATGAGTTCACCCCTCATTAATTGCCAATTTATTATTTTATTTTATACGCGAACGGTCGTCATAGTTTATTATTTTTAAGTGTATATAATATATATTACAACATGTCATTTATTAATATTTTATAAATTTAGTTTTTATTTTATTTTGTTATACTATTTGTATACACTAATATGGTGTAAGCTACAGGGCGCCAGGTCGCAGTGTGCAGGAAGGAACCAAATGCCAGACGTACCTATCCTCTAGATATTGTTGAACATTATAATAGCCCCTGTCCATAAGAACACGTTAAATATGAGTCTTAAACATTTTATTGGGCAAATCAATTACGTTATTGGGGATTTTGTTATAAAATTTAACACAGTTACCCATAAAAGACTTTTTAGATCTTACTACTCTAAAGGAGGGTACTGTAAGTTTGTTTCTGTTTCTTGTATTAATGTTGTGAATATCACTATTTTTATAGAAATTGCTTATATTTTTACGAACGTACATGATATTTTGATAGATGTATTCAGACGGCACAGTTAATATATTACTATCCTTGAATACTGATCGTAAAGAATCCCGACTACGTAGGTCGTATATAGCTCGGACTGCTCTTTTTTGTAAAATAAATATAGTATTTATATCAGCAGCTGATCCCCACAATAGAATGCCGTAAGACATGTGAGTGACTTATTTCACCACTTATATACATTTACAAATATAACAAAATATAATAAATAAAATTATTAATTCAACACACAGAAAGACAAACACAAACATTAAAACATATTTTACTATACATCTATTTTTTACCGCTTAATTACAAGTCTATTGTTCAAGCGGCTACCTGAGTTTGTGACGTCAATTTGGGGTCGTCCTCCGTTGACCGCTAGATGCGCAGGCGCATCGAACAGTCGAGACCTTACCGTACGACAAGATACCCGTGCCAGTTTATGCGCTATATTAGCTTACGTGCTTAACGTTAATATATATTTGCTGTTCAAACTTTCTGTATTGTGCTTTCTACTTCTTCCGTGACTGTCTGTGCTTTACTCCTTCTATTTTTGTATAGTATACGTGGTAGTGAAATTAAATTCATAATAAGAACTTTGGACTTTTACTCTTCAACTTCTGCACTAACCCACGAAACTACTATAATTGGTGACCCCGGTCAAGAACACTAAGCATGACCAGTAGCGGCAGTGAAACAGCGAAATCCGGCAATTCGCCGCAAAGTGCACGTACCCGCCACCGCATAAAAAAATGCGAACGTGTATCAGCGGAACGAGACCCAGCGGCAGAGCTATTCCGTGTTGGAGTTCGGATCCCGCCTTTCTGGGTGGAGAAGCCAAAAATATGGTTTGCCCAAATTGAAGCTCAATTTCATCTTGCGAGGATTACTGAAGACAGTACGAAGTTTTATTAAATCCTCGGACATTTAGAGACTCAATATTCCGCCACGGTGGAGGATATTATAGAAAAATAGAAATTATGGGTAGAATTGTTCGCTCTCCAAGATGCTACAGCTGAAGCGCGTGCCCGTGTCCTTATTGAAGAATATTTTTTACGTTTTGGTTTGCCTCGTCGAGTAATATCCGACAACGGAGTGCAATTCGTTTCTGCAGTCATGCGCCAATGCATGTCCGTCCTGGGAGTGAAGCAAAACTTCGTGCCTCTCTACCATCCCCAGTCAAACCCCGCAGAACGCAAAAACCGAGATCTAAAGTCAATGTTAGCATATCTAGTGGAGGAAGACCACACATCATGGCCAAAGAAGTTGCCCCTAATTCGTTTTGCCCTGAATAGTTCCCAATGCCGAACAACAGGAAAGTCTCCGGCATATTTGACCTTTGCCAGAGAAATGAGGTCCCCCACTGAGGTCACCCATGACCTTCGTGCCATCCTGGACAAAGAAAATTTTGTCCCACAAATAACTCCCTACCTTAGGAAGTTCGTCAACTCCTTTTCGGCTATCCGTGAGCGTGTTGAAATACAACAAGATAAGACGAAGGAGTATGCCGATCAATCTCGCCGACCTGCAGAAACCTTTCAGGTAGGTGATTTGGTACTGCTTAAATCCCATGTACTCAGCAGCGCTACGAAAAATGTAACTGCGAAATTTGCACCAAAGCGTGATGGGCCGTACCAAATTTTGGAAAAAGTAAGTTCTACAACTTATATGTTGTCTCAAGTGGACCAACCCGATACTATCGTTGGTAAGTATCACAACCAGGATCTTTTTAGATACAGGAGTAAAGACGACAGCTTACCGCCTAATCCCGTCATCCCAAAAAGGAAACGAGGACGCCCCGTTAGTAAAAGAAAGGTCCTAGTCCAGGAGCGAGGACGTTCCCCTGGACTAGAGGGGGAGTATATAGTAACCCGTACGGCGGTGTTGCCAAACCGTACCACTCGCGGCTATCTTCCCGTACGGTTCTTAGACTAACGCGTGCTGCCGTCTCGCTCTACGGTGAGTTGTTGCAAAACCACCGTCCGCGCATCGCGCCATGCCGCACGCGCCGCCCCAAGCAGTGCCTATAGAGTCGTCGCCGGCATCACACGCGACTAGGTAGTGCGCGCTCCTGGCACACCTAACCCACGAAACTAAATTATGTTAAGCATTTGTGAACCAAGAATACAAGATTATTCCCCGAGAGTTTCTTATGTTTCATTTTATATGAGTTCACCCCTCATTAATTGCCAATTTATTATTTTATTTTATACGCGAACGGTCGTCATAGTTTATTATTTTTTAAGTGTATATAATATATATTACAACATGTCATTTATTAATATTTTATAAATTTAGTTTTTATTTTATTTTGTTATACTATTTGTATACACTAATATGGTGTAAGCTACAGGGCGCCAGGTCGCAGTGTGCAGGAAGGAACCAAATGCCAGACGTCCCTATCCTCTAGATATTGTTGAACATTATAATAGCCCCTGTCCATAAGAACACGTTAAATATGAGTCTTAAACATTTTATTGGGCAAATCAATTACGTTATTGGGGATTTTGTTATAAAATTTAACACAGTTACCCATAAAAGACTTTTTAGATCTTACTACTCTAAAGGAGGGTACTGTAAGTTTGTTTCTGTTTCTTGTATTAATGTTGTGAATATCACTATTTTTATAGAAATTGCTTATATTTTTACGAACGTACATGATATTTTGATAGATGTATTCAGACGGCACAGTTAATATATTACTATCCTTGAATACTGATCGTAAAGAATCCCGACTACGTAGGTCGTATATAGCTCGGACTGCTCTTTTTTGTAAAATAAATATAGTATTTATATCAGCAGCTGATCCCCACAATAGAATGCCGTAAGACATGTGGGTGACTTATTTCACCACTTATATACATTTACAAATATAACAAAATATAATAAATAAAATTATTAATTCAACACACAGAAAGACAAACACAAACATTAAAACATATTTTACTATACATCTATTTTTTACCGCTTAATTACAAGTCTATTGTTCAAGCGGCTACCTGAGTTTGTGACGTCAATTTGGGGTCGTCCTCCGTTGACCGCTAGATGCGCAGGCGCATCGAACAGTCGAGACCTTACCGTACGACAAGATACCCGTGCCAGTTTATGCGCTATATTAGCTTACGTGCTTAACGTTAATATATATTTGCTGTTCAAACTTTCTGTATTGTGCTTTCTACTTCTTCCGTGACTGTCTGTGCTTTACTCCTTCTATTTTTGTATAGTATACGTGGTAGTGAAATTAAATTCATAATAAGAACTTTGGACTTTTACTCTTCAACTTCTGCACTAACCCACGAAACTACTATAATTGGTGACCCCGGTCAAGAACACTAAGCATGACCAGTAGCGGCAGTGAAACAGCGAAATCCGGCAATTCGCCGCAAAGTGCACGTAGGGCAAGGGTGTAAGAGTGATATAGGGCGGTAGTTCTTCAATAGGGTGTTATCTCCCTTCTTGAAGAACAAAACAACCACACTCCTGCTCCATGCCGCCGGTGTTGTACCAGTGTAGATGACGGAGTTGAACAGCTTTACAAGCTCAGTTAATACTGGCATACCGCCTGCCTTGAGCAGCTCTGTAGTTACTCCGTCATCACCTGCAGCTTTGTTATTGTGAAGCTGTTCAAGGGCTCTTCTAATCTCGCCCAAGTCGATGTCGGGAAACTCGTCTGTATGGTGGCGAGTTAGTCTGGCACGCGGATCATCCGCGCTCGGGGCCTCAGATGGACTTGTTTTTGGAGTATACAAGTCCCCATAATACCTTTCGACCTCTGCGAGTATCTCTGGCATGGAAGTGACGGTGGTGGTCTGTGATGTTCTGAGCTTTGTCAGGTGACAACTAGAGGTAAGTGGCTTGGCGAAAACTCTGGTACCCTTGTTCTGCGTAATAGCATTTTCAATGTCCAGAGTATTCGAGCGTCTTATATCGCGCCGTATTAGCTTCTTTACCTCTTTGTTAAGTACCTGACGCTCAGATTGAGTGACCTTTACGAGCTGTCGTCGTTTCCTTAAAAGGTCCAGAGTCTCGCTTGAGAGCTTCGACTTACGTCTATTGTTCTGAGGTCGAAAGTATTTATTACCTACCTCACGCAGAGTCCGCACCAGGCTGTCAGTGGCGTCATCAATATCCGCCGTAGTTTCCAATACGGCAAATCGGTTCTGTAGCTCTAGCTGGAAAGCTTCACAGCCGACCTCGACTTGGGGCAAAGTTGGTCGGAGAGTCGACTTCATTAAGCGCGCTCGGTCAATTTTAACTTTTATATTCAGAGTGCCTCTTACAAGTCGGTGATCACTACCGGTGTTAAACCTACTGATCACAGAGACATCTCTGAATATTTGGCGCTTATCAGTCATAATGAAGACCTGGGCTGTTCTGGAGGCTATGCAGAGATGCCGCATTGACGACCGCTATGTCCAAGTGATGAGATGCCTGTATGAAGCCGCATCGATGACCGTCCAAGTACAAAAACAAAGCACAAAGCCAATCCAACTGCGACGTGGGGTAAGACAGGGAGACGTAATCTCTCCGAAACTGTTTACCAACGCGTTGGAAGACGCATTTAAGACGCTTGATTGGAAAGGACGGGGCATCAATATCAACGGCCAGTACATCTCTCACTTGCGATTTGCGGATGATATAGTCATCATGGCTGAAACTCTGCAGGATTTGGAAGACATGCTGAACAGCCTTAACTGTTCTTCAAAACGGATAGGTCTCGGGATGAACCTTGACAAGACGAAAGTCATGTTTAACGGTCACGTCCTCCCGAGACTCGTCGCCGTGGGTGATGCCATTCTCGAGGTTGTGCAAGAGTACGTATACTTTTTTTTTTTTTTTTTTTTTGGTTTCGCGGGGAAAAGCGATTTATCACTACCGCCCCGCCGGGGGGATGGCGGGACGGTTATGTTGGGCTCGCCGGCCTTACGACCCAGCGTTAAGCCGTCCGGGAGAGATGTTGACATCCGGACGACCGCTGGGCCGAGTCCCTAACAAATTCCCTACACCGGCAATACCAACTAAAAACCCCGCGGTGGCCCTCTTCGGCGCATAAGAGACGGTCCCGGGCTCACGGAGCGAGAAGCGCCCCATTTACGACCGGAACCGCCCCTGCGCGGTGCCGCCTTGCGGCCCGTCTCCAAGTGGGGGGGGCTCAGAAGCCCCCGCGCACCGAAGGACGCCCTCGGCGTCCACGGCAGCTACGAGGCCAACCACCCGCGCTGCCGTCATCCCGGGGTCGCCCGGTGTGCCGACGAAGTATATACAAAATAAAACTATGTACAAACAAAATATCGACACACCGGAAAGGGCGCTACGACAGCCCCCCGCTGCGCGCCCGCGACCCCCGATGCCCCTATTAGTCGCCTCTTACGACAGGCAGGGGATACCGTGGTGGGATTCTCCAAACGCCCCCAAACCACAGGGCGGGAGACGCCGGTCAGTCGTCAACCCGGCGCCTCCTCCGTCTCGACTGGCGGCGGGAGGGATCGGAGCGCTGTTCCCGATCCCTCTCGGCACTCTCCTTCTGTGAGATTACGGCCTCACAGAAGAGGGCCACCGCACGCCAGGACCTCCGACTGTCGACCATGGCTGACACCAAAGCCGGCAGCGAGAGGTCTCCACCGACGACTGCTACGAGAGCGCTGCGCTCTTCGTCCCAGGCTGGGCACTCCTCAACAGTGTGTTGGGCCGTGTCACGCGGACAGTTGTCACAATGGTGACACACGGCCGACCCTTCTGCGCCGGCTATGCGACACAGGTACTCGCCAAAACAACCATGGCCTGTGAGCACCTGTGTCAGCCGGAACGTCGCCGCGCCGTGGCGCCTGTCCAGCCATTGGCTAAAGACAGGACGCACTGCCGCTACGACCCGCTGACCCGATGACGGGTTCTCCAGCCTGAGACGCCACTCCTCCACGGCGGCTCTGCGGAGGGAGCCACGGACGGCCTCCACCTCTCTCAGGGCCGGTCTCTCCCCGCGCCTGAACGCCTCCTCCCGCCAGTGAAATGCGGCGGAGAGGGCCCGAGCGTCCAGGTCCCACGGTATGAAACCGGCCAAAACGCAAGCCGCCTCGAATGAGACCGTGCGGTAGCCCCTGATCGCACGCTGCGCCACTGAACGCTGTGGCTTATGCAGCAGAGCGACGCACCGGTCGCTCAGGGACTCGGCCCAGACGGGACTGCCGTACAGGGCCATGGACCGCACGACTCCGGCGTACAACCTTCGGCAAGGGATGCCAGGACCTTCCAGATTGGGCAGCAGGGTTCCAAGGGCACCTGCTACCCGACACAATTTACTTCCCAGCTTTTCAAAGTGGGTGCGAAACTCCCACCGGCTATCCAACACTAACCCCAAATACTTCATGGTTTTGCCGATGGGAATCCGCACCCCATTCACAACGATGTGGGCACCGGCCGGTGGCCCCTTCCGAGGCCCGTGGAAACAAAGGGCCTCGGTCTTCTCAAGGGCCACCTTCAAACCCAGCCGCTGAATGCGACTAACGACGTGGCCGGTACCCACCGCCGCTTTGATTGCGGCATCCTGGAAGGTCCTAGCAGACGCAGTAACGAGCGTGTCGTCGGCGTAACAAGTGACGCCGACGCCCCAGAGGTTGGCACCACGGAGCACCCAATCATATCCGATGTTCCACAGGAGAGGACCCAGAACTGAGCCCTGTGGAACACCGCACACCATCGCTCTCCGGTGCCACCCATTGGCGCCCGGATACACCACGTACCTCTCTGACAAGTACGCGTGCACCAGACGCCGAAGATAAGGTGGCACCGCGTGGTACCGCAGTGCCTCATGAATGCAGGCCCAGGGCAGCGAATTAAAGGCATTCGCGATGTCTAAAGACACCGCAATAACTACCTTGCCCCGGGCCACTGCTTCCTCCGCCTGTTCCTTCACCCGCAGAATCGCGTGAATGGTGGATCGGCCCTTCCGGAACCCGAACTGGCAATCTGCCAAGTCCGGACCGACCCTCTCAAGGTGCTCGACGAGGCGAGCGTGAATGATTCGCTCGAAGAGCTTACACACCTCGTCGAGCAACACGATGGGCCGGTAGGCCGACGGCGACTCTGCGGGCCTTCCATCTTTCTTCAGCAGGACGAGCTTCCCGGTTTTCCAGCGTGACGGGAAGACGCCCTGCTCCAAACAGGCGGAGAAAAGGTTGCGGAGCCTCGGCCCCAAGTGTTCGATGGCTAACACCCAGATCTTGGCGGGGATGCCATCGAGACCCGGGGCGGTGTTCTTGCCCCGCAACCGCGACACTGCCGCCCGCAACTCAGCGGGCGAAACCTCTGGGATATCCCTTGCCGAACTCGACGATGGCGCCGACTCGCGGGGCGCCATCGGTGGAGGAGTGGACTCCACGGTGGCCGGAAACAAGGCCGCGACGACTTCGGCCAGAAGTTCTGGCCGGAGACTCTGCGACAGCGGGGGCGCCGCTGGGCGAAGCTTGTTCATCACCAAGCGATAAGGGCGCCCCCACGGGTCGCTGTCGAGAGTCGAAATAAAATCCTTCCTCGCCGCGACCTTGGCTCTCTTAATGGCCACCTGCAGCGCTCTCTTCGCCTCCTTGTAGAGGCCGTAGAGCTGCCGCTCCTGGTTTGCGTGCTCTTCGTCCCGGATACGCCGGCGACGATGCCTGGCGTACTGGCGGCGCGCCGAAACACAGGCAATGCGCAACGACGCCAGCTCCTGCGACCACCAGTACACCTGGCGTCGGGGCGAGGGACGTCGGACTCGGGGCATGGCGGCGTCACAAATGTCCGTCACCGATACCCCGAACCATTCCGCCTCCAACTCGACCTGCACCGGCCCATCCGGTACAGGGAGCCACGACATAACCAGAGCGGCAAGTTCTAGGGCCTCAATATCGAGGCGCTTTAACGCCCACCGCGGGCCGTCCTGATGCGGGGCACTCGGTCTACTACCGGGCTGGGAAGCGACGGACGCAGAGACGTCGAACCTAATGTAACGATGGTCCGACAACGTCTCCACGCCCACCAAAACCTTCCAGCCCCGGACACGGCGTGCGATGGCGGGACTCGCGAAGGACAAGTCAACAATAGATCCGCCGTTGTGCCGCACACACGTGTCCACCGACCCCCTATTCAAGACGGCCAGACCGGCCGAGATCACCCAATCCTCCAGGACCTCACCGCGAGCATCGGTCGCCGGCGAACCCCACGCCAGGGACTTGGCGTTGAAGTCGCCGACGACAATTGCCGGGTGAGGTTGGCCTTGCGCCACCAGGGCCCCCAACTGAACAAGAAAAGTTTCGAAATCAGCGAGGAGTCTGTTGGGAGAGAAATAAACTCCGACTACCCAAATATCTCCCAACAGAGCCGCGACGCATCCCCGGCCCTTCGCTACTTTTTCGAAGGGCGGGGAGCCAGCGGCACCCTGGGTGATGATGGCCACCGAGCTGTCGACGTCCCCCGCCCAGTTATCACGCGGGGGGATGAAATATGGCTCGGCGACCACGGCCACTTGCACCGACCACTGCGCCATGCTCTGGGTTAAAAGATCCTGAGCACGGGCACAGTGGTTGATGTTCGCCTGGAGGAACTTAATTGCCATTATTGGGCGATCTCCATCTCTACAACCTCGGCCTGCGGTGGGCTCTCCAACTGCGGCTGGGCCGTAGCCCCAGCGGCAGTTGGTTTAAATCCTCGGCCCGGACGACGTCGGTTCTTCCGGGAGGAGGCGGGACACGCCTTCCCCCCGGCCAGATGTCCGGCGGGCTTATCTGCCTCTGCACAAATCACGCAGCTCGGCGGTGCCTCACATTGCCGGGCTTTGTGACCCGGCTGACCGCAGCGGTAGCAAAGGCCGCTACGATCCACAGCGCCCTGGCAACACTCCCGTACATGCCCCGACTCGAGGCACCGGAAACATCGCAGTGGTCGCGGCTCGAGCACAGAAACCCGAGCCGCAACCCAACCAACAAGAATCCGCCCTGCACCTTTGACCTTTTGGGCCGCCTTGACTGGCATTTTGGCCCACACAGATCCAAGGCCCGAGCGGTCAGGACGAATTTCGCCGACCTTGATGGTGTCGGTCGCGCACTCACCGGCCTTTGAGAGAGCCACTGTGACCGCTTCCGGGGTGGCTGTGCAGTCTAACCCCGAAAGACGTAGTTCCGCGGTCTTTGTGGGCCGGGATACCCTGACGTACTCCGACCCACTGAAACATTCCCTAAGCCTCGCGGCCAGGGAGTCAGCCCTCTCATCACTGTTGGCCCCGGGCACCTCATACATGGGGGCGCCCGTGGCCGCAAACTTTGGCCTCAGCCTCTGAATGTTGAGGCCGGTGAGGTCCACCTTACCCTGGGCCTCCGTCAAAACTTGGGCGTATGTTAAGCCCTCCGCCACTGCCGCCGGAGTTAACGATATAATAACCGCCGCGGAACGTGGCGCCCGAAGCCTTGGTTCTGCCTTGCGCGGCTGTTGTTGTTGGCTCGCAGCAGGAACCGCGCTAGGCGAAGCCTTCTTTTTCGCCTTCTTGCCCGCTACAACACTCCACGGCTCGTCCATTGATGTAGGAGCCGGCGGCAGTGGGCGAGGCTCCGGAGGCGTAAGCTGAGGAGCTCCTTTCTTCCCTTTCTTGGTGTTGGGCTTCCCGGGTCCCGAAGAGGAGGGCAAAGCCGCCTTGGGGACAGTGACAGTCCCCTTCGCTTTGCCCTTTTGCTGCGGTGGGTTAGATGGCCCAGCCACAGCAATGGGTGCACTAGATGGCCCGGCGACAGCAGGCGTAGATACGCTAGGGACCACGGGAGCGGCAACGGGCAGGGCCGTCTTCTTCCCCTTTCCCTTGCCCTTTCCCTTAACCACTGGAGGAGGAGGAGGCGGCGGAAGCAAAGGAAACTCCTCACGACCGGTTCCGCCTTCATGCGCCAAAGGTGGCCTCAAGAGCGGCGGTGGCGGCAGGTGCATTATAGCACCATCAACTCTCGCCATCACGCGGGCCTCAAACATCCGAAGTGATTCCTCCGACGGCCCATTCTTCATCTGCGCCTCCAATTGGTCGAGGCGCCGGCGGAGGGAGGAGTTCTCTTCCGCCTGCTTGACCAGTTCTTTTTCGAGGCGGCCGCTCACCTCTTGCCACTTCTTGGCTTCCGCCTCCAATTTGGACACAGCCTGGAATTCCGGCTGGTCCATGAACTTCACGAAGGTGTCGTGAACCGTGTTGAGTGTCTTTTGGAAGACACCCTTTAGGTTCCCCGATTTAGCCGACACCATCTTCAGTAGCCTTCCCGCCTCCCTGATGTCTTCAGGCAAGATTATCCGCTCCCCGATTCCGTCCAACAGAGCAGACTTCGGAGGGGCGGTAGACTTCAAGAAGGAGCTCACTCTCTCCTCCATCTCCTCCTCCGCCTTTCGTCGTTTGGCTTCACGGCGCTGGGCCTCCAGCTCCCTCTGCGCCTTCCTTAAGCCGACATATTTGCCGACCGTTGATGGCAGACCAAGTGCATCCACTCCACTCTCAGAGCCACTCGAGTGCCCAGAGCGAGAACGGATAGAGTCCGTCTCGCTCCCCTCCCAAAAGCGCCCTCTTTTCGCCCTCGAAGAGGCACGACTACTCCTGGCCTCAATTATGCGAGCCGGAGTTACAAACACTCCTTCCGGAGCCACAATCTCCGTGGGCGTCTCACCCACGACCTCCATCACACAACTTCCGTCTTCGGGCTTGCGCCCTCCGACCTCCGCCTCTCCGGACCCAGAATCGGGCACCGGAGTAGGCAACCTCGTCAAAATGATTTTTGGGTTCATAAATTTATCCATTAAAGTCCCACGAGTATGGGGGAAATAAACCGTCCACCCAGCCAGAGCCCCCTGTAGCTGGGTAAGCCTTTACATACACGGACGAGGCACAGGCATGTACCCCTCCGGCGTGGTTCGCACTAGCGACCGAACTACCCATCGGCCATGCATCCCCTCACGGTGCGCCGCCGCTTGAGATTCGGGGTAACTTTTTATAGAGGTTTTCTCCCTCGCGGTCCAGGCGGTGAAGCCAAGACCCTCGGTCCGATCGGAGCGCGAGACATGACCACAGACCTCCATATGACCGGATTACGATATACGACGGTGACAGCAAGAGAGAACTTCCCCCCTACTGCCCGCTCGGCGGCGGGGTGAGCGCACACCGAGCCCGCCGACACCCCCAGGACAGAACCTGAGGGGAACCAAAGGTGCCAACTCCGAAAAATTGACGACAGCCGCCACAACAGGCGACGACTGCCAACCACCTTCTGTCAGGACATTAGCCGTCGGTCAACGTGACCGCCGTTGCCCGGGGTGCACCACGAGGAGGTTTCCTGACTCCGCACCCCAAGAGTACGTATACTTGGGCCAAATAATCCAACTAGGCAAGCACAACTTCGAGAAAGAGGCAGATAGAAGAATTCGTTTGGGCTGGGCGGCATTCGGTAAACTACGTAACCTGTTTGAGTCGTCGATCCCTCAATGCTTAAAAACAAGAGTTTTTAACCAGTGCGTCCTACCCGTAATGACCTACGGGGCTGAAACGTGGACACTCACAAATGGACTGGTCCATAAATTTAAAGTCGCTCAGCGTGCTATGGAGCGGGCAATGCTTGGGGTTTCTCTGGTGGATAGAGTTCGAAATGAAGTCATCCGCCAGAGAACCAAAGTCATAGATATTGCTCGCAAAATTAGCACGCTAAAGTGGAAGTGGGCTGGTCACGTCTGCAGACGGACAGATGGCCGATGGGGCAGACATGTGTTGGAGTGGAGACCGCGTTTAGGCAAACGTAGTGTGGGACGCCCTGCTGCACGATGGACCGACGACTTGAAGAAGGTGGCGGGTAGCGGGTGGATGCGGGCTACCCAAGACCGGGATGGTTGGCGTTCACTTGGGGAGGCCTACGTCCAACAGTGGATGGCAACAGGCTGAGTATATCATATTTCTCAACATGGTAGTAACCCTGTGGAAAGCAAGGTAGAGGCTATAAAGCAATATCCGGTTCCTAAAACCGCGAGGCAGCTTAGGAGATTCCTGGGTATGTTAAATTTTTATAGGAGGTTTATACCACGAGCCGCTCAAATCCAAGAGCCTTTAAACGCTCTATTGACCGGTTCGATTAAAGCCTCACAGCCGGTAGACATATGTGGAGACTCATTGAGAGCCTTTGAGGAGTGCAAGGTTAGCCTGTGTAACGCAGCAATGCTGGCACATCCTAACTCGGCTTCCAAATTAAGTCTGGTAACCGACGCATCAGATATTGCTATCGGCGGAATTTTGCAGCAACTCACCAATGGTGATTGGCAACCTCTTGCATTTTTTTCGCGCAAGTTGAGTCCATCGCAAAGGAAATACTCACCTTACGATAGGGAGCTCCTAGCCATATATGAGAGTGTCAAATACTTTCGGCACTGGCTAGAAGCTACAAGCTTTACGATCTATACTGATCACCAGCCATTGTGTCACGCATTTAGCGAGCATAAAAACAGCTGCTCTCCACGTCAGTATAGACATCTGGACTTTATTTCACAATTTTCGACGGACATTAGGCATTTTGCAGGGAAGGACAACGTAGTTGCCGATACATTATCCCGAGTCGAAGAATTGCAAACACCAATGGATCCAGATATGCTAGCCAAAGCTCAAGAGTCTGACTCAGAACTTGAAACATATATTTCTGGCAATTCTTCTTTGCAGATAAAGAGGATGACAATCCCAGGTAGTCGTACACAACTGTACTGCGATGTCAGCACAACGACTCCCAGGCCTTTCATCCCCCAATCTTTACGCAAGCAGGTATTCGACAGTTTGCACTCACTTAGCCACCCTGGTGCTAATACCAGCGCCAAACTCGTAGCACAACGTTACGTGTGGCCACAGATGAGGAAAGACTGTCGCGAGTGGTCTAGAGCATGCTTAGCGTGCCAACGGGCTAAAGTCAATCGACATGTGTCCTCACCATTGGGCACTCTCGATTTGCCTACCGCCCGGTTCAAATACGTTCACCTAGACCTCATTGGACCATTACCTCCATCATGTGAGTATAGGTATTGTCTGACTGCAGTCGATCGTTTTACACGATGGGCTGAGGTAGTACCTATTACTGATATTACTGCAGAAACTGTAGCCAAAGCTTTTTTGTCTGGTTGGATTTCTCGATTCGGTTGCCCTACCGATATTGTAACCGATCGTGGTAGACAATTCGAATCTGCATTATTTCAGCAGTTTTCGAATACCATCGGCTTTAAACACCGAAAGACTACTGCCTACCACCCTCAGTGCAACGGATTAATCGAGAAATTCCACCGACAATTAAAAGCAGCTATCATGTGCCACGCGGACAGTAGGTGGTCAGAATCATTGCCATTTATTTTACTTGGCATACGAAGTTCTTTCAAAGAGGATCTTCAGTGTTCCTCAGCTGAATTGGTTTATGGAGAACCGCTACGGCTCCCTGGTGAATTTTTCGACCGTAATGTTGACAAATGCTCGACTGATATTTTAGATTTTTCTTCACGTATCAGAACATTTGCCAACCATCTTCGGCCAGTTCCAACTACGCATCATTCGAAGCGTAATATATTTATTTCTAAGGACCTTGCGTCTAGTTCACACGTATTTTTACGTGAGGATGCTTTACGGGGCGCACTCCAACCAGCATATACGGGTCCCCATGAAGTTATCGAAAGGGATTCTAAGGTTTTTAAAATTCGATTAAAAGGGAAACCTGTCACAGTATCAGTAGACCGTTTAAAACCAGCCTACATACTGTCGAACAGAAATGACACCTCTAAACCAGTACCGAATACAAATCATCCTCTCACTACTCCTTCTCCTAAAACTACGCGATCGGGACGTCAAGTTCATTTCCCGAATTACTTTCGCCCGTAGTACCTACGGTCTCCGGGGGGGAGTGATGTGGGTGACTTATTTCACCACTTATATACATTTACAAATATAACAAAATATAATAAATAAAATTATTAATTCAACACACAGAAAGACAAACACAAACATTAAAACATCTTTTACTATACATCTATTTTTTACCGCTTAATTA
The DNA here is from genome assembly GCA_905220505.1 of Laothoe populi. Classification (NCBI taxonomy): domain Eukaryota; kingdom Metazoa; phylum Arthropoda; class Insecta; order Lepidoptera; family Sphingidae; genus Laothoe; species Laothoe populi. Next base: position 830,339 of record HG992162.1, on the reverse strand, counting down.
CAAGTCTATTGTTCAAGCGGCTACCTGAGTTTGTGACGTCAATTTGGGGTCGTCCTCCGTTGACCGCTAGATGCGCAGGCGCATCGAACAGTCGAGACCATACCGTACGACAAGATACCCGTGCCAGTTTATGCGCTATATTAGCTTACGTGCTTAACGTTAATATATATTTGCTGTTCAAACTTTCTGTATTGTGCTTTCTACTTCTTCCGTGACTGTCTGTGCTTTACTCCTTCTATTTTTGTATAGTATACGTGGTAGTGAAATTAAATTCATAATAAGAACTTTGGACTTTTACTCTTCAACTTCTGCACTAACCCACGAAACTACTATAGACATAATACTGTGGAAGTATGCGAAATATACCAACCTAGCCGTTGAAACATCTGTTAGACGTTTTATTTTCCGGACTGCAAAAGCTGCAGCACTTAATTTAACGGATAACCTTTCTATTTGAGGACCCCATTGCAATTTACTATCTAGAGTTATTCCTAAAAATACAGTTGAAGAGACTGAATCTAGTGATTCTCCGTTTAATTTAATACACGAATTTATATTTGGTACATTAGGTAATGCAAACCGAATGCATTTAGTTTTTCCTGCATTTAGTAAGAGATTGTTAGCAGAAAACCAACTTGATATTAATTTTAGAACATTATTGGGCGTAACTAGGTCTTTATCCTTACGATTTACTTTAAATATTAAAGATGTGTCGTCAGCGAATAAGACAATGTTTGAAATCCTCTCTACCATATAAGGAAGGTCATTTATATATACTAAAAACAAAAATGGGCCCAGAATGGAACCCTGTGGAACTCCTATTTTTACTGTAGATCCTATTGATGTGACGCCATCTATAGAAACTTTTTGTTCCCGACCCGATAAATAGGACATTACAAGATCCAGAGATGAACCAGAAATTCCATAATATTTGAGTTTTACAATAAGGGTTCGGTGGTCGACGCAGTCAAAAGCCTTAGAAAGATCACAGAAAACTCCAAGAGCATCCTGAGACCCCTCCCAGGCCTCCAACACAGTTTTTATTAAAATTGAACCAGCGTCTTGAGTAGACCGACCCTTTGTAAACCCAAACTGGTTAGGATGCAATATCATATTCCTATTAAAATGAACTAGCATTTGGTTGAGCATGATTTTTTCGAAGACCTTACTAAGAGTTGGTAATATAGATATAGGTCTGTAATTAACCGCGTCATGTGCACAACCTTTCTTAAAAATGGGTATAATTTTACTAATTTTCATTAGATCAGGAAAAATACCATTAATTATACAAAGGTTAAATATATCTGCTAAAATAGGAGCAATATTTACAATGACCGCTTCTATAGCTTTAATGGATAGCCCCCATAAATCTTCAGTACCTTTTGTTTTTAGAGACTTAAAAACTTTAACTATTTCATAATATGTTACCCTTTCAAAGTAAAAATTGGGCATATTTCCCTTAACATTTTGTTTTAACAATGATTCTGCTAAAGTCGCCGATGATTGCAGGGATTTAGTGGTCTCTACAGGTATATTAGTAAAATACTGCTCGAGATAATTGGCTACATTAAGTTTATCTGAAACCAGTTCGTCATTTAAAAGTAAAGCTATAGAGTCATTTATTCTAATTTTACCAGTTTCAGTATTAATAATGTTCCAAGTCGTTTTTATTTTATTATTAGATTGTCTTAATTTCTCACTAAGATGTGCGGCTTTAGCTTGGAGACATACTTTTTTAAATATTTTTGAATAATTTTTGACGTATTTGGAAAAATTGACATCAGGTGTATAGGACCTTTTGTCGTACAAGTCATATAAAATATCTCTACTACGTCGTATGCCTTTAGTAGCCCAAGCGTTAAAATTAGTTTTAGGGTTTAGTTTAAGCGATTTTATTTTACAAGTTTTGTTAAATTCATTGCAAATGTTACTGAACAATATATTGTACAAGTCGTTAGGCCTAGAAGAATTTGGGGTATAAGAATATAATATAGACTTCAAATTATTACTAAAATTATCTAGATTCTTTTTTGACAATTGCCTGCATGTAATAGATTTGTTTTTACTGCATGAATTATTTTTTATTTTGACCAACTGACATTTGTGATCTGACCGAACACCTGTTGTTACGCATTTATTTGTGACTAGCTGTTGCTCGCGGCTCCGCCCGCGTGATAGTTATGTTTGAGACAAAAAGTATACACTACAATATACCAATTTTCATGCATTTAACTTCAAAAATGAAGGATTTTCATACAAACTTTCTTACCTTATTTAACCCCGTTAGGGGTGGAATTTCCAAAAATCCTGAAACATATATTTTTTATTTTTAACTGAAAGACCAAATACCAATTTTCATGCCTTTAACTTCAGAAATGACGGATTTTCATACAAACTATCATCCCCTATTTTACCCCCTTAGGGGTGGTATTTCCAAAAACCCTTCCTTAGTGGATGTCTACGTGATAAAAGGTACCTACTGTCAAAATTTCAAGTCTCTAACCCCAGCCGTTTAGGCTGTGCGTTGATCGATCAGTCAGTCAGTCAGTCAGTCAGTTTCTTCTTTTATATATACAGATATTAAAATTGGTTATAATATTATCAATGCATGTTGCCGATGCATATGTTACCCTAGTTGGCTCAAAAAACAAACATTTTAAATTAAATGAGCCAAACAACGATATAAATTTACTTTTATCCAAGGAATCAACCAGAATGTTAACATTAAAGTCTCCACACACTAATATCTTTTTATTGTCATTAAATGTTTTAAGGATATCCTCCATTATTATATAGGCCTATATACGCATAAAATTATGTATAATTCGGTTTCTGCACATGCGACCTCACAAACCCGCTCAACAGAAAGGTGAGAGATATCCGTTCTTTCCTTAAATTTAACATTATCTCTAACTAATATTAGGGCTCCCCCACCCTCTGCCGACGTTCTATTGAACGAGCTGGCGACCCTGAAGCCATTCACATTGAAGCTCATATGGTGCGCCTTCAGCCAGGTTTCTGTAAAACATAAGATGTCAATTTTATATGTGTCTATAAAAAGTTCTATTTCTAAAATTTTGCCAGAGAAGCGGTTTATATTCTGATGACATAAAACTAAATTATTGTCATTCTTCTCTGTTGTCACCCTTAAATGTTTAAATTATTATTCACCACATTTATTTTAGTAACATTACTAATAGCGGTGGTCCCTGAAAACTTTGTCATATTACTTATGACTGTGTTTGTATAATAGGCTACTGATGTAGCAGTTAAATTTAAAGCTTTTTTAGAAAGATACAATGTACCTCTTGTCAACTTGCCTTTACCAATAAATATATTGGTGTCAAAAAAAGAAAATTTGTCACTATTATGACCTATTAAAAATTGCATATGCCTGTTCAGCATATAAATATTATTATTAACACTATCAGACACATTGTCCAGATATGGGAAGGCACACAATATGATCCTACCACAATTTAGATTCAACATTGCTTTAAAACAGTCTGTAATCTCTTTTTTATTTAAACTTTGACTATTTCCTACCAGAAGTGTCAAACACGAATCAGTATTATATTTTTTATGTATTAAATTTTCTACTATTTGTAAATTTGTAGTATATTTATTTATACACAATGGTAACTGCCTCACTGGCGCACGAATGATAACGATATGTATATGGGAGCATATGTCGGGATAAGTGCAGGTGAGTTGAATTATTTATGGTCTATGTTAAATTAAGTTGTTTACTTCTTGAGAAATTATTGTGATGTGTTAGCATATTTAGGATTGCAATCTAGTATAAGACCTTGTACTTGTAGTGTAATATATTGTTTTAATTGTAATCTGTTTTGTTGACCAAATAAATAAATAAATTCAGAAATAATTATTGAACAGTTAATAAAGTAGTGGTCGTAATGCGGAATTAATGTTAGATTAACAGTGCCAACGAATTAAAGTAATAAGTTAGTGTAAAACGCGTATCTGTGAAAAGTGTTATTGTGAACTGATGTAAGAAGTGTTGTTTAAAAGAACAACCATAGGTTTTCTTCCCAGGATCTTTCCTATTGGATAACTGCATTCCGAACTGGTGGTAGCTTAATAAACTATAAAGTGATGAACGTGCGTTATTTGTATCGAACTATCCCACGATGTATGTACATCCTGACTATATCTGAAGAGCAAAGAGGGATGAATAACCCTCAGTCATGACCTATGATGACGTCATGACCTCAGCCATCATGTCAAAGAGGAACTATTTATTTATTATTTTTTGTAAGACCGGTGAACAACCCACCGGTCTTATATTTATTTATTTTTCTTAATATGATTGGAATACCAATAAATCCACAACAAATCAATTTTACAAATATGGGTATTTTAATCATTTGAATTTTCCAATTATTATAAATTTTTACATACATACATACACATACACTCACGCCTGTAATACCCGAAGGGGTAGGCAGAGATGGAATCAGTACACCCACTTTTCGCCGAATTTCGGTCCCATAATGTAGGGGCGAGCCTATCGCCATACCGGGCACAAATTCCAGACTCCAGACTAATACTGAGAATTTCTAGATAGAAATACCCAATATCACTTTACCCGACCCGGGGATCAAACCCGAGGCCTCAGCACAGCAGCAGTCGTAACGCATGCGCAATTACAACTGCGCCACCGAGGCAGTCTGATAACAATTAGCATTACATTACAATTACAATAATTAATAAAAGTTATCAAAGATAAAGACAAATAACACCACGCGGTACAAGCCTACGATACGATCACTTCGAGAACCGCAGCCGAATGTGTCTTGAGCTCCTTCTGCAGCGTTTAAATAGCCGGCTGCCGTGTGCACCACCGTATCACCACGATGGCACCCCTTGGTGCTTGATACCCGGGGCGGACCGCCCCCCCTCCTTACGCCGCCACTGTAAAGAGTACCTAATGAAGTCACCCTTTATGCTTTGTGTCTCTTAAGTGAAAAGAAACATTTGTGAATTATTTTAAAAAGGGAAAACTTATGTTGTAAACTAACTTATGCCCGCAGCTTCGCCCGCGTGGTAGTAATTTTTGTAAGAAGAGGTATAAAATCCATGGACACCTCACTTTGCCCCTTTTAGGGATGATTTTTCAAAAACTTTGTAACACGTATTTCTTTATTTCCTACCAAAAGTCTAAATATGAATTTTCAGATCCCTAACTTGAGGAATGATGGATTTCCCATACAAATTTTGAACTCCTATTTGACCCCTTTCAAGGTTGTTTTTTGAGAAAAAAGATAGCCTATGTCCTTCTCCAGGATATATCTATCTCCTTGCCAAATTTCATCACAATCCGGTCAGCCGTTTAGTCGTGAAAAGATAACAAAATTCGCGAGCGACGATTTAGCGAACACATCGTCAGTAAGATAAAGAATATATTATTGCTGTCAATGTTCTTATTGATTTATTTTAATTACAAGCCTTGTTTACTGCCGTAAGTAATTAAATTAAACCAATATAATAAAATGTGTAATGTCTTTCAAATTTAATTCTGGCTAAACGTAACTCTTTGTACGTGTTTATTCTTAAACACAATTGTTCAGTGACACTTAAACCTCACGTACTTGACGTCGCGGTGGGGAGTTGGATTGGAGCTAATGCGAGTGTTGATGTTGCTGTTGTAAAACTGACTTCTTTATTAGTGCTAGGCGATTCCGGATGTAGTCTTAAAGATACATCGGGCATTATACCTCAAGACCCGTCCGGCGACAACAACGGGTCCATCGGCCTTATTAGCAGCTTGGCAAGAAAGCTCTGGAGGCCTGGATTCCCAGAATTTACGTTCTTGGTATTCAGACACAGAAGAGAGCAGAGCCACACTTATTCACTTAGCACCTGCTCATTCTCCTCCGTAATGTTTAGGAAACCACTGCTGCTGCCGGGAGCCTTGGATTTGTGTAACACAGACTTGATCATTGTTGCCAACACCGTTAAAAGTCTCTGACCCTTATTGTTAATCAGAGCAATTTTCATCGTTCGAATGCTGAAGATTTTAGATTTTTGTTTTGATAAACTGTAACAATCATCTATATCTGCCCAATCTCTCTTCAACGATGTGGTCTCTGCTGCAGCCGTGGTACGGAACACGTCGCCCAGTATGACTCTGGATTTAACATCCACGGCCGGCGTGCAACTCGTTGCCGGTAGCGGCGCCACACTGCCTAGTATGGGAGGCGGTTGATTGTCGACTGTCGCTGAGACTAATTTCGCAGGTGATGCTTCGGACAGAGGCGGAAGCGCGGGCGGCTGGATGGTGTTAGTTTTGTTGAGGTGACTGAGTGTGTGTGGGGGGAGATACGCCGCAGGAACGACTCCTTTCAAACACGGTAGCGCGAACGAAGTTACAATTCCGACGTTTACATCCAGTATTTTCAAAGTCGTTGCAAAATTTGTACACTTTCTCCAATTGCGATAAAATTGCTTTATGTGCAAAAATACACGCAGTGCCCCTGTTGCAATTGCAGCGAATAAAATTACGGCACATTATTTCCTCTCCGTTTCCTTTCCCATCTTCAGTCCGCTGAGTTTTATATTTTACTAGCTCTTCAGATTTATTGGTATCTGAAGACATCTCGGAAGGACTATTGCTCAACTCGTTGTACTCATTTTCTTCAAAATCTTTTTATAAGATGACATTTGGCGGACTGTCTGATGGGGGCGGATTTGGCTGCAAAGGTGGTTGGATATCATTGTGATGTCCATTAACTTCTTGTTTTGAAACATTATAGCGATAACTCGAGTCATCGTTACCATTTGCTCGACCTAGTGTGGATGGCATCGACTCACACTTATTACTTCTTGTATATTAAAAGCCTAAGAAAATCTATTGTGTACCACCTAGTTATGCATGGTGATCCTACATTGAGTGCCATCCGATGTGGGTGAGCCCTTTTTTTTTTTTGTTGTCGCGGGGAAAGCGTTTTATTACTGCTCCGGAGGGAAGCGGATTAAGAATAAAACGGGTATGCTGGACTAGCCGGTCATACGACCCAGCATCCCCCTCGCACGGATGATGGCTATCCGCGCTGCCGCTGGGCCGAGTCCCTAACCCCTATGTACACCCCACCCGACACTACCAGCTAAAACCCCGCGGTGGCCTTCTTCGGCGCTTGCGGAGCGATTCCGGGGTATTCTAAGGAGTGCTAGAATTGCAGCCGGAATCTCCCCTGCGCGGTGCTGCGTAGCAGCCCATCTCCATGGAGGGCTAAGGAGCCCCCGCGCACCGAACAACGACAGCGAACGAGGCCTTACCACCTGCGCTGCCGTCCATCTCGGGGTCGCACGATGCCCCTCATTTGGGAGTGCATCGGGCTGACAGCCCTCCGCTGCGCGCCCGCAATCCCCGATGGCCCCAATTAGTCGCCTCGTACGACAGGCAGGGGTTACCGTGGTGAAATTCTCATAACGCCCCCATTCCACAGGGCGGGAGACGCCAGTCAGTCGTCCACCCGGCGCCTCCTACGTCTTCTCTGGCGGCGGGAGGGATCATTTCGTTCCTGATCCCTCTCGGCACTCTCCTTCTGCGAGATGATGCTCTCGCAGAAGTGGGCCACCGCACGCCAGGACCTCCGGCTGGCGACCATGGACGACACCACGGCCGGCAGCGAGAGGTCTCCTCCGACGACTGCTCTGAGAGCGCTGCGCTGTTCGTCCCAGTCTGGGCACTCCTCCAACGTATGTTGGGCCGTGTCCTCGCGGCAGTTGCCACAGTGGTGGCACACGGCGGACACCTCCTTTCCGATCCGACACAGGAACGACCCGAAACACCCATGGTCCGTTAATACCTGTGTCAGTCGGAACGTAGGCGCCCCGTGGCGCCTGTGTAACCATCTTATGTAGGTGAGCCCTGCTGACTATGCATTGTTTAGTCTAGAGCACGGTGACGGGCATCCGTCGAGAGATAAGACGTGGTAGGTTTAAGACTTGTATTCGTAGCAACTTAAACTTTTAACTATTGTATTTTTAGTCCGTAGTAAACTGTTGAAAAGACAATACGTTCTTCTATTTAAAACCCCGGCAATGCCCCCGAAACTTAACTGGCGCAGCCGGTAGGATATTCGCGATATCACACTGTGTTCAAGGACTCTGAAATCGGTCTTATACGCGGTTGCGGATATTCTCGAACCAAATAAATCGGGTGTTGGAGTTTTATTAACGGTGCAGCTGTACGGGAAGGCATGGGACCAAGCGGACCGTAAGTAGAACTTTTTGCTATCCTGTCTCGTCCTTGCTATTTCCTGTGGTTGTTTCTGCGTGACTCATTTTATATTAAGTTAGTGTTATAGAGTACATATATAGTTACTAGCTTTTGCCCGCGGCTACGCCCGCGTGGTGGTTATTTTTGAAAGAAAAGGTATAAAATCCATGGAGACCTCCTAAGTTATCACATCTTCCTCTATAATGCTATCCCGTAGGAACCGTGCATTTTCTGGTATAAAAAGTAGCCCTTTAACAAACACTATGCAAAAAAATATGTGGATCCCTTGCTCTGTCTAAAACAAAACCAAAACTTTCCCACGGGAACAGTACATTTTTCCGGGATTAACGTAGCCTATGTGCTATTACAGACTATAATCTATCTCTGTGCCAAATTTCAACCAGATCCGTCGAGTCGTTATAGCCTCATTGAGTAAGAAATATCCATCCATCCAAATATTCGCATTTCTAATATTAGTAGGATTATTGATAAACCCCCGATAAAAGAGTTGATATAAACTTTCATCGCCTATTTTACCCCCTTAGGGGTGGAATTTCCAAAAATCCTGAAATGTATATTTTTTATTTTTAACTAAAAGGTCAAATACTAATTTTCATGAATTTAACTTAAAAAATGACGGATTTTCATACAAAATTTCTTCCCCTATTTTACCCCTTTAGGGGTGGAATATCCAAAAATCCTGAAATATATATTTTTAATTTTTAAATAAAAGGCCAAATACCAATTTTCATGCGTTTAACTTCAAAAATTACGGATTTCCATACAAACTTTCTACCCCAATTTTACCCCCTTAGGGGTGGAATTTCCAAAAATCCTGAAATATATATTTTTAATTTTTAACTTAAAGGCCAAATACTTATTTTATATAGTTTTCAGTCTGGCTTACTGGTTCCAATAATAAATGTCACCATTATTTTAAGTTAATGTGTTATAGGCACTAACCACCATGAGTATTTCAATGCAGCTCTGTACGTCTTGCTATGCATCCGTAGTGAAATGAAATGAAATGAAATCGTTTATTGATCAAGTAGGCAATTACATAGCTCTTATGACAAGTCAGAACATTAAAAAAAGTAAAGAAATTTTAAGAGAAGCATATCAGCTTATGTATACATAACATACATAGAATCATCAATACATTAGCAATTAATTATTCATATGGTATTTAACATTATTATTATTTATTTATTATTTTTTATTTTTATATTATGGATTAATATTATTCCAGGTAATACCAGTCAAATATATATATATATATATATATATATATATATATATATATGACGGGTCGTGCGGCCGTCGGCCGAGGCAGTGAGAGGGCTTACACGATCCTCTCTGATCTCCAGATATGGTCAGGATGCATAGCGTATGATAGTTCGGTAATAAAACACGAGATTAACACTTCAGAGTCTATTTAAGCTACCACCAGTTCGGAATGCAGTCATCCATGGGGAAGAGCTGGCAAGAAACCCTCATGGTTGCTCTTTTAAACACATCACATTACATTACAATACGCGGTACACAATAACACTTTCACAACACGTTAACTTACTACTTTAACAATATTTCGGCATTACGACCGACAAGTTACTGTTTCAATGACTATACACGAATGGCGCACCAAAGAAGAGGTGCTCTTTTATATTGTGATTTTCGTTGTGACCCACTCCTCTGCGAGTGAGATCACTCGATAAACAAGTCGAAACCACCTTCAAAATAGCAAAACAAATGGCGGTATCCACAAATTACAATGAATAAAGTTATTAGCGAGTTCAATTCAGTTTCCATATTCATCACGCTCCGACACGGCCGTCCTGACACGCTCACACGTCCCAGTGTGATGTACCTGAAAAGAAAATACCACACAGTATCATTCACGCTCGGCCATATCTGACCTAATCTAATTACCCACACAGATTGGACCCACATAGGCTTTTGCCACATAGAACCCCTCACATAGACCCCTTTGCCACATAGGCTCCTCACACAGACTCCTTTGCCACATAGGCTCCTCACACAGACTCCTTTGCCACATAGGCTCCTCACACAGACCTTTGCCACATAGGCTCCTCACACAGACCTTTGCCACATAGGCTCCTCACACAGACCCTCACACAGACCCTCCCTCATATACCTTAAGCGCGGACCGCGGACCCGAGGTCACTCAAAATACATTGAGTAGACAATAACCAGGCTACGGACGCAAGGTATAGACTAAACCCTCATATTAACATCTCAATTAATTGCTCGCTTTAACAGGGGGGTATAAAAACAAAACCAGAAGCGACTCACCAAATTTCACATAAATCCACGCGCACACAACATGTGTAAACACGCAACGTACACGCCATTGTACTTCGTACACCTCCACCGCACCGACACAGTTGCGCCACAGATCCGCCACGGCTCAGCCACCGCATATGGAATTTAAACACAAAATCATTAACACAGTAATCATCAACGCTTCACATTTTCCAGATTTTTCATAAAGATCGTTTAATCAAGACTATCATTAGGGACTTATTACAATCCGTCAACATAGAACATCAAATTGATTCGAAGACTTAACTTTTAAATGTACAGTAGACCACAGTGCATTGCGCACTCTTTACCAAGTAAAACACGATAGAATACTACAGTGCTCTTGGGGGAACCTATACCATCACTATTTTGATAATAGAATTCTAATGGAGTCTCTTTGGATAACCCAATAAAGTTCGCGCATAGAGCCAACAACCAATGTTGTCTAATCTGTCAAAAAAACAAAAATAACACTTTGGTACTTTGTGTACTATTACATCACCTGATTCACGATAGTGGGTGTTGATCCTTTATCCCACTTCTGATGACGGGTCGTGCGGCCGTCGGCCGAGGCAGTGAGAGGGCTTACACGACCCTCTCTGATCTCCAGATATGGTCAGGATGCATAGCGTATGATAGTTCGGTAATAAAACACGAGATTAACACTTCAGAGTCTATTTAAGCTACCACCAGTTCGGAATGCAGTCATCCATGGGGAAGAGCTGGCAAGAAACCCTCATGGTTGCTCTTTTAAACACATCACATTACATTACAATACGCGGTACACAATAACACTTTCACAACACGTTAACTTACTACTTTAACAATATTTCGGCATTACGACCGACAAGTTACTAACTGTTTCAATGACTATACACGAATGGCGCACCAAAGAAGAGGTGCTCTTTTATATTGTGATTTTCGTTGTGACCCACTCCTCTGCGAGTGAGATCACTCGATAAACAAGTCGAAACCACCTTCAAAATAGCAAAACAAATGGCGGTATCCACAAATTACAATGAATAAAGTTATTAGCGAGTTCAATTCAGTTTCCATATTCATCACGCTCCGACATATATATATATATATATTTAAATGGGTTTGATATGGACCATGGGTATTTCCGAGACGTCGCTAGTTTTAATAGCTACCACCGGATCCAAACGCGACCCCGCCTGAGAAGACCCGGCGAAACAAACTCAGCGGGCTTACATTACCGCTGGATACTACGCGGCGCGACCCAGTCCTGAGAGAATCCAGCAAATCAATCTCAGCGGGCTTGTTTTTGGTCCGGTTCATTATTTCTAGTAGATGACCTGTCACAAATTACATTGTATAGTAACCCGTACGGCGGTGTTGCCAAACCGTACCACTCGCGGCTATCTTCCCGTACGGTTCTTAGACTAACGCGTGCTGCCGTCTCGCTCTACGGTGAGTTGTTGCAAAACCACCGTCCGCGCATCGTGCCATACCGCACGCGCCGCCCCAAGCAGTGCCTATAGAGTCGTCGCCGGCATCACACGCGACTAGGTAGTGCGCGCTCCTGGTACACCTAACCCACGAAACTAAATTATGTTAAGCATTTGTGAACCAAGAATACAAGATTATTCCCCGAGAGTTTCTTATGTTTCATTTTATATGAGTTCACCCCTCATATATGGCGCCTCAACGTTAAATGGCTGCTAGCGTACCGCGTGTTACCGTGTCAGTATACCTACAACAGTGTTAATAACTTTGTAGTGTATTTGTGAAGTATATAGTGATTTTCCCGTGTAGACTGTAGAGTAATTGTGTACCTACAAAATGGAAACACGGAGTCGGAGTCGCCAGCGTCGGGACGAGTACGTTGCCAATTCGGACACGTTTGAACCTGCCGCCCCGCCCGCGCCTCTCTCATCACACGACGATTCAGATCATGGTGCTCCCACTGCCCCCGGCCCCGGTGATGATCCGACACCGCAGCGCCCACGCCGCGTGCCCGACATCGCCGGCGCAGCAGTTACGTCAACTCCTATGATACGAGAAGCCACGTTTACGCAAGACAGTGTAACGGCCATTATAACCGCACTGCAAAGATCGCAAACAGGAGCCTTCCGTGACATAATGGAATCCCAATCCATGATGTGAAGTTCAGCACCCACAGTTAACAACGACTCGACCCTAGCTCGCTGCAAATCTACTTTCAGCGGTTCGACGACAGAGTCCGTGACGAACTTCATAGACAGCGTCGAAAGCTACATCGATTGTTGTAAAGTGTCAGACGCGAATGTAGTCAAAGGTCTCTCTATGCTGCTCACAAAGGACGCCGCTACTTGGTGGCAAGGAATCAAGGGCCAGATTACCAACTGGACGGAGGCGAAGAAGAACTTGATTAGCGCCTTTGGAGACCGCCGACCGCCGCATAGGATCTATATCGATATTTTTAACAATCCACATCGTGACGAAAATACCGATTTATTTGTGTCAAAAATTAGAGCATTATTTGCGAAACTGCCGAAGGACGATCTATCAGAAAATGCCAAGTTAGATATGACATATGGCCTTCTAAATAAGAAAATAAAGAAAAGACTTCGAAGAGAAGAGTTTTCATCATTCGATCAGCTATTGTTGCCACGCGACCTCCGGCCACCGCGCCCCGCGCAAACGTCGCCGTGCCGCCGCACCGAGTCGCGCAACCGACAACGGTCTCCACAACGCCACCAGCTGCTACTTCGAGCTCCGGTGATGCCAGGAAGCATCGTCCTCAGTGTACATACTGTCGGTGATACAACCACACACGAGACCAATGTCGTAAGTTGGCAAATAAAGGTGAGTCCAGCTTATCTAACTTTCCCGCGCAAATGTGTGATAATGGTGAAACGAATAATGAACGCTTCTATAGTGTCGAGTTATCACGTTCGCATAAATATGCAAGTTCGCTAAAGTGTTTAAACTGTGGTGATTCGTCAAATAAATATTGTAATGCTAGTCGCACTAACAAAAGTACTGCGCATATTGCTAATATAAATAATAGTGACCATTCTATGTGTTCACGTTTGCCTGTTGTGAATGTTGCATGTAATAATTTACAAAATTATTGCTTTGACCGCCGCAAAAACGTTTTTGAATACCCGCTTAAGGATGCACGTTTGCTAGAATTAAATTCTCAGTCGGCGAAGTGTCAATCAGACATAGTTTCCAACATTCAAAACAGTGCTTTATGTTATCGAAATTGGATTCCGCATAATGCTAAGTGTGCATGTACTCGTTCAGAGGAAAATAATTCCGATTTTGTATGTAATGTTAAGACGAAACATTTTTGTTCCCACAAAATCGATGATGCAATATGTAACGATGCCGATTATAGTCCAAGAGCTAGGCATGTTTTGCATTGTACAAATTATAGTAAGAGAGCTAGTACATCAGAAAAATCACTTCAATGTTTAAATGATGATACAAAATGTATAAATTATAAATACCCAAGAGAAAAAGTATGTAAGTCAAAATTTATAAATTTTCGGAATTTGTCAACGTGTGAAAATAATGTAAATAATTTTAATAGTAATGGAAATTGTAATGACTGTATATGTAGTGGAGATGTTGTAACGTCGGAAGACAGTCGTGAGAGGCCAATTTCATGTCGCGCAGTACGTCCTATTTTTAAAATAAAAATTTTAGGCGTTTACGGTACAGCTTTAATAGACACCGCCGCGAAACATTGCATTGCTGGTCACACACTATATGCTCTCCTTCTACGAAAAGGTCAACCCCTCGTCTCCTCAACACGTAAGCTTGCTGATGGTCACGAACGAGACATGGAAGTTCTTACTACTACTTTGGCGGTAAGTTTAGACCATAAAGTCATTAAAATACCATTTCTAATTTTCCCCGATTCCGACAATAATGAAACACTCCTAGGCATCGATTTCATTACAGCCGCCGGAGTAGTAATTGATTTCAAGAAAAAAAATTGTACTTTAGTAATAGTAATGATGATATTAAACATAAGCTGCTTTTTGAACCTACTTCCCGACATATAAACTGCTCCACTATGAATGTTCTCCGTGATGATGAAGGTTCTAAACTTAATCCAGCTGAGCGCAGTGCACTCGCTGACGTCCTCATCAGACACGCAAATATCTTTGAAGCAGGGGGAGATCCAACTCCGTATGCTGAGCATCGCATCGATACAGGTAATCATCCACCTATAGCAGTGCCGCCGTACCGGCTCACACCAGCAAAAAAGGAGTTGATGAAGCAGGAAATAAACAAAATGTTAAACGATGACATTATCGAAGAGTGTGAATCAGCTTGGTGTGCCCCGGCACTAATGGTGCCGAAGTCCGATGGTACAATTCGGTTTTGCGTAGATTACAGACGCCTTAACGCAGTCACCAAGACTGACAACTACCCGATGCCACGCATCGATGAGCTCTTACAGTCATCAAAGAGGAATTGTTATATGAGTAGTTTAGACCTTCGTTCCTCTTACTGGCAAGTAAAGATCAGTGAGTCTGATAAGGATAAAACTGCCTTCATATCTCCTCTCGGCACCTACCGTTTCAAGAAGATGCCATTCGGCCTTAAAAATGCTCCGGCAACCTTTCAACGCTTAATTGACCGACTCCGTTCTTGCGCAGCTCTGAAAGAGGTAACCATTTTAGCATATTTAGATGATATTTTGGTGATCTCCGAGGGTTTCTAGCAGCACCTGGAAGACCTGGAACTGGTGTTGAGACGTCTGAAAGAGTTTAGCCTTCATGTAAATCGGCAAAAGTGTGCTTTTGCGAGAGAGAGCGTAAGATACCTTGGGCACATAATTACCCAAGATGGTATTGCCACCGACCCTCAAAAGGTGAGTGCAATATTAGATATGAAGGAACCCGTCAATTTAAAACACTTGCGCACTTTCCTTCAAACGTGCTCATGGTTCAGAAAATTCATTCCAAATTTTTCTAAAGTCTCCGAGCCTTTAACACGTTTGACTAGAAAAAAGCAAATTTGGACCTGGGACTTGGAACAATCCCAGGCTTTCAGTGAGCTAAAACGGTTGCTTACATCCGCACCGATACTGGTTCAACCTGATTTTAACATCCCCTTCATTCTGCGTACAGACGCAAGCAACTTCGCCGTAGGCGCAGTTTTACTACAGGGAGAAGGTAAACAAGAAAGACCTATCGAATATGCCAGTCGACTTCTAAACAACGCAGAGCGAAACTACTCGACTACAGAACGAGAAGCGCTCGCCGTCGTCTGGGCAGTCGAACGCTTTCGGTCATACCTCGACGGTCAACCAGTTATCATCGGAAGTGATCATCAACCACTCCGTTGGCTACTATCTTTAAAATCGCCAACAGGTAGGTTAGTCCGTTGGGCCTTAAAACTCCAGTCCTTCGATATCAAGTTCGAGTACACTCCGGGAAATAGCCAACGTTGTAGCAGATACACTCAGCAGACCAATCTGTTCGAGCGAAAATCGCAATGATTGTGGTATTTGCTCCACTGTTTGTGATTTACCAACGAAGTCGCCTAGTCAGATAAGACAAGAGCAACTTGCCGATCCCGAGCTGATGAAAATCGTTAGAGAACTTGAAGGTACTGATGAGGTCAGTTCACAGAGATGGTATGAACGTGGATACCTAATGAATCAAGGCGCTTTATATAGATATAACCCAGATTCAGAAAGTGAGTCCCCTCAACTCGTCATTCCAGCTGATCAGGTGGTAAATATTCTCAAAGAACTGCACGACTCTCCGTTAGCAGGCCACCCTGAAATTGATCGAACGTACCAAAAGGTAGCCCAATTATATTATTTTACAGGAATGCGGAGAATAATCACCGATTATGTTGGAGCCTGCATTCACTGCCAACGCCATAAGGCATCAAACGCCAAACCACCCGGCCTTTTGCAAACTCCGGTCATGAATCAACGGTATGAGGTGCTCGCTATAGACCTTTTCGGCCCTTTACCAGAAGGAGACCAGGGGGAGCGTTGGATTTTTCTTATAGAAGACACAGCCACACGATGGGTAGAATTGTTCGCTCTCCAAGATGCTACAGCTGAAGCGTGTGCCCGTGTCCTTATTGAAGAATATTTTTTACGTTTTGGTTTGCCTCGTCGAGTAATATCCGACAACGGAGTGCAATTCGTTTCTGCAGTCATGCGCCAATGCATGTCCGTCCTGGGAGTGAAGCAAAACTTCGTGCCTCTCTACCATCCCCAGTCAAACCCCGCAGAACGCAAAAACCGAGATCTAAAGTCAATGTTAGCATATCTAGTGGAGGAAGACCACACATCATGGCCAAAGAAGTTGCCCCTAATTCGTTTTGCCCTGAATAGTTCCCAATGCCGAACAACAGGAAAGTCTCCGGCATATTTGACCTTTGCCAGAGAAATGAGGTCCCCCACTGAGGTCACCCATGACCTTCGTGCCATCCTGGACAAAGAAAATTTTGTCCCACAAATAACTCCCTACCTTAGGAAGTTCGTCAACTCCTTTTCGGCTATCCGTGAGCGTGTTGAAATACAACAAGATAAGACGAAGGAGTATGCCGATCAATCTCGCCGACCTGCAGAAACCTTTCAGGTAGGTGATTTGGTACTGCTTAAATCCCATGTACTCAGCAGCGCTACGAAAAATGTAACTGCGAAATTTGCACCAAAGCGTGATGGGCCGTACCAAATTTTGGAAAAAGTAAGTTCTACAACTTATATGTTGTCTCAAGTGGACCAACCCGATACTATCGTTGGTAAGTATCACAACCAGGATCTTTTTAGATACAGGAGTAAAGACGACAGCTTACCGCCTAATCCCGTCATCCCAAAAAGGAAACGAGGACGCCCCGTTAGTAAAAGAAAGGTCCTAGTCCAGGAGCGAGGACGTTCCCCTGGACTAGAGGGGGAGTATATAGTAACCCGTACAGCGGTGTTGCCAAACCGTACCACTCGCGGCTATCTTCCCGTACGGTTCTTAGACTAACGCGTGCTGCCGTCTCGCTCTACGGTGAGTTGTTGCAAAACCACCGTCCGCGCATCGCGCCATGCCGCACGCGCCGCCCCAAGCAGTGCCTATAGAGTCGTCGCCGGCATCACACACCATTGGGCACTCTCGATTTGCCTACCGCCCGGTTCAAATACGTTCACCTAGACCTCATTGGACCATTACCTCCATCATGTGAGTATAGGTATTGTCTGACTGCAGTCGATCGTTTTACACGATGGGCTGAGGTAGTACCTATTACTGATATTACTGCAGAAACTGTAGCCAAAGCTTTTTTGTCTGGTTGGATTTCTCGATTCGGTTGCCCTACCGATATTGTAACCGATCGTGGTAGACAATTCGAATCTGCATTATTTCAGCAGTTTTCGAATACCATCGGCTTTAAACACCGAAAGACTACTGCCTACCACCCTCAGTGCAACGGATTAATCGAGAAATTCCACCGACAATTAAAAGCAGCTATCATGTGCCACGCGGACAGTAGGTGGTCAGAATCATTGCCATTTATTTTACTTGGCATACGAAGTTCTTTCAAAGAGGATCTTCAGTGTTCCTCAGCTGAATTGGTTTATGGAGAACCGCTACGGCTCCCTGGTGAATTTTTCGACCGTAATGTTGACAAATGCTCGACTGATATTTTAGATTTTTCTTCACGTATCAGAACATTTGCCAACCATCTTCGGCCAGTTCCAACTACGCATCATTCGAAGCGTAATATATTTATTTCTAAGGACCTTGCGTCTAGTTCACACGTATTTTTACGTGAGGATGCTTTACGGGGCGCACTCCAACCAGCATATACGGGTCCCCATGAAGTTATCGAAAGGGATTCTAAGGTTTTTAAAATTCGATTAAAAGGGAAACCTGTCACAGTATCAGTAGACCGTTTAAAACCAGCCTACATACTGTCGAACAGAAATGACACCTCTAAACCAGTACCGAATACAAATCATCCTCTCACTACTCCTTCTCCTAAAACTACGCGATCGGGACGTCAAGTTCATTTCCCGAATTACTTTCGCCCGTAGTACCTACGGTCTCCGGGGGGGAGTGATGTGGGTGACTTATTTCACCACTTATATACATTTACAAATATAACAAAATATAATAAATAAAATTATTAATTCAACACACAGAAAGACAAACACAAACATTAAAACATCTTTTACTATACATCTATTTTTTACCGCTTAATTACAAGTCTATTGTTCAAGCGGCTACCTGAGTTTGTGACGTCAATTTGGGGTCGTCCTCCGTTGACCGCTAGATGCGCAGGCGCATTGGTATTTTTCCTGATCTAATGAAAATTAGTAAAATTATACCCATTTTTAAGAAAGGTTGTGCACATGACGCGGTTAATTACAGACCTATATCTATATTACCAACTCTTAGTAAGGTCTTCGAAAAAATCATGCTCAACCAAATGCTAGTTCATTTTAATAGGAATATGATATTGCATCCTAACCAGTTTGGGTTTACAAAGGGTCGGTCTACTCAAGACGCTGGTTCAATTTTAATAAAAACTGTGTTGGAGGCCTGGGAGGGGTCTCAGGATGCTCTTGGAGTTTTCTGTGATCTTTCTAAGGCTTTTGACTGCGTCGACCACCGAACCCTCATTGTAAAACTCAAATATTATGGAATTTCTGGTTCATCTCTGGATCTTGTAATGTCCTATTTATCGGGTCGGGAACAAAAAGTTTCTATAGATGGCGTCACATCAATAGGATCTACAGTAAAAATAGGAGTTCCACAGGGTTCCATTCTGGGCCCATTTTTGTTTTTAGTATATATAAATGACCTTCCTTATATGGTAGAGAGGATTTCAAACATTGTCTTATTCGCTGACGACACATCTTTAATATTTAAAGTAAATCGTAAGGATAAAGACCTAGTTACGCCCAATAATGTTCTAAAATTAATATCAAGTTGGTTTTCTGCTAACAATCTCTTACTAAATGCAGGAAAAACTAAATGCATTCGGTTTGCATTACCTAATGTACCAAATATAAATTCGTGTATTAAATTAAACGGAGAATCACTAGATTCAGTCTCTTCAACTGTATTTTTAGGAATAACTCTAGATAGTAAATTGCAATGGGGTCCTCAAATAGAAAGGTTATCCGTTAAATTAAGTGCTGCAGCTTTTGCAGTCCGGAAAATAAAACGTCTAACAGATGTTTCAACGGCTAGGTTGGTATATTTCGCATACTTCCACAGTATTATGTCTATAGTAGTTTCGTGGGTTAGTGCAGAAGTTGAAGAGTAAAAGTCCAAAGTTCTTATTATGAATTTAATTTCACTACCACGTATACTATACAAAAATAGAAGGAGTAAAGCACAGACAGTCACGGAAGAAGTAGAAAGCACAATCCAGAAAGTTTGAACAGCAAATATATATTAACGTTAAGCACGTAAGCTAATATAGCGCATAAACTGGCACGGGTATCTTGTCGTACGGTATGGTCTCGACTGTACGATGCGCCTGCGCATCTAGCGGTCAACGGAGGACGACCCCAAATTGACGTCACAAACTCAGGTAGCCGCTTGAACAATAGACTTGTAATTAAGCGGTAAAAAAATAGATGTATAGTAAAATATGTTTTAATGTTTGTGTTTGTCTTTCTGTGTGTTGAATTAATACTTTTATTTATTATATTTTGTTATATTTGTAAATGTATATAAGTGGTGAAATAAGTCACCCACATCACTCCCCCCCGGAGACCGTAGGTACTACGGGCGAAAGTAATTCGGGAAATGAACTTGACGTCCCGATCGCGTAGTTTTAGGAGAAGGAGTAGTGAGAGGATGATTTGTATTCGGTACTGGTTTAGAGGTGTCATTTCTGTTCGACAGTATGTAGGCTGGTTTTAAACGGTCTACTGATACTGTGACAGGTTTCCCTTTTAATCGAATTTTAAAAACCTTAGAATCCCTTTCGATAACTTCATGGGGACCCGTATATGCTGGTTGGAGTGCGCCCCGTAAAGCATCCTCACGTAAAAATACGTGTGAACTAGACGCAAGGTCCTTAGAAATAAATATATTACGCTTCGAATGATGCGTAGTTGGAACTGGCCGAAGATGGTTGGCAAATGTTCTGATACGTGAAGAAAAATCTAAAATATCAGTCGAGCATTTGTCAACATTACGGTCGAAAAATTCACCAGGGAGCCGTAGCGGTTCTCCATAAACCAATTCAGCTGAGGAACACTGAAGATCCTCTTTGAAAGAACTTCGTATGCCAAGTAAAATAAATGGCAATGATTCTGACCACCTACTGTCCGCGTGGCACATGATAGCTGCTTTTAATTGTCGGTGGAATTTCTCGATTAATCCGTTGCACTGAGGGTGGTAGGCAGTAGTCTTTCGGTGTTTAAAGCCGATGGTATTCGAAAACTGCTGAAATAATGCAGATTCGAATTGTCTACCACGATCGGTTACAATATCGGTAGGGCAACCGAATCGAGAAATCCAACCAGACAAAAAAGCTTTGGCTACAGTTTCTGCAGTAATATCAGTAATAGGTACTACCTCAGCCCATCGTGTAAAACGATCGACTGCAGTCAGACAATACCTATACTCACATGATGGAGGTAATGGTCCAATGAGGTCTAGGTGAACGTATTTGAACCGGGCGGTAGGTAAATCGAGAGTGCCCAATGGTGTGTGATGCCGGCGACGACTCTATAGGCACTGCTTGGGGCGGCGCGTGCGGCATGGCGCGATGCGCGGACGGTGGTTTTGCAACAACTCACCGTAGAGCGAGACGGCAGCACGCGTTAGTCTAAGAACCGTACGGGAAGATAGCCGCGAGTGGTACGGTTTGGCAACACCGCCGTACGGGTTACTATATACTCCCCCTCTAGTCCAGGGGAACGTCCTCGCTCCTGGACTAGGACCTTTCTTTTACTAACGGGGCGTCCTCGTTTCCTTTTTGGGATGACGGGATTAGGCGGTAAGCTGTCGTCTTTACTCCTGTATCTAAAAAGATCCTGGTTGTGATACTTACCAACGATAGTATCGGGTTGGTCCACTTGAGACAACATATAAGTTGTAGAACTTACTTTTTCCAAAATTTGGTACGGCCCATCACGCTTTGGTGCAAATTTCGCAGTTACATTTTTCGTAGCGCTGCTGAGTACATGGGATTTAAGCAGTACCAAATCACCTACCTGAAAGGTTTCTGCAGGTCGGCGAGATTGATCGGCATACTCCTTCGTCTTATCTTGTTGTATTTCAACACGCTCACGGATAGCCGAAAAGGAGTTGACGAACTTCCTAAGGTAGGGAGTTATTTGTGGGACAAAATTTTCTTTGTCCAGGATGGCACGAAGGTCATGGGTGACCTCAGTGGGGGACCTCATTTCTCTGGCAAAGGTCAAATATGCCGGAGACTTTCCTGTTGTTCGGCATTGGGAACTATTCAGGGCAAAACGAATTAGGGGCAACTTCTTTGGCCATGATGTGTGGTCTTCCTCCACTAGATATGCTAACATTGACTTTAGATCTCGGTTTTTGCGTTCTGCGGGGTTTGACTGGGGATGGTAGAGAGGCACGAAGTTTTGCTTCACTCCCAGGACGGACATGCATTGGCGCATGACTGCAGAAACGAATTGCACTCCGTTGTCGGATATTACTCGACGAGGCAAACCAAAACGTAAAAAATATTCTTCAATAAGGACACGGGCACACGCTTCAGCTGTAGCATCTTGGAGAGCGAACAATTCTACCCATCGTGTGGCTGTGTCTTCTATAAGAAAAATCCAACGCTCCCCCTGGTCTCCTTCTGGTAAAGGGCCGAAAAGGTCTATAGCGAGCACCTCATTCCGTTGATTCATGACCGGAGTTTGCAAAAGGCCGGGTGGTTTGGCGTTTGATGCCTTATGGCGTTGGCAGTGAATGCAGGCTCCAACATAATCGGTGATTATTCTCCGCATTCCTGTAAAATAATATAATTGGGCTACCTTTTGGTACGTTCGATCAATTTCAGGGTGGCCTGCTAACGGAGAGTCGTGCAGTTCTTTGAGAATATTTACCACCTGATCAGCTGGAATGACGAGTTGAGGGGACTCACTTTCTGAATCTGGGTTATATCTATATAAAGCGCCTTGATTCATTAGGTATCCACGTTCATACCATCTCTGTGAACTGACCTCATCAGTACCTTCAAGTTCTCTAACGATTTTCATCAGCTCGGGATCGGCAAGTTGCTCTTGTCTTATCTGACTAGGCGACTTCGTTGGTAAATCACAAACAGTGGAGCAAATACCACAATCATTGCGATTTTCGCTCGAACAGATTGGTCTGCTGAGTGTATCTGCTACAACGTTGGCTATTTCCCGGAGTGTACTCGAACTTGATATCGAAGGACTGGAGTTTTAAGGCCCAACGGACTAACCTACCTGTTGGCGATTTTAAAGATAGTAGCCAACGGAGTGGTTGATGATCACTTCCGATGATAACTGGTTGACCGTCGAGGTATGACCGAAAGCGTTCGACTGCCCAGACGACGGCGAGCGCTTCTCGTTCTGTAGTCGAGTAGTTTCGCTCTGCGTTGTTTAGAAGTCGACTGGCATATTCGATAGGTCTTTCTTGTTTACCTTCTCCCTGTAGTAAAACTGCGCCTACGGCGAAGTTGCTTGCGTCTGTACGCAGAATGAAGGGGATGTTAAAATCAGGTTGAACCAGTATCGGTGCGGATGTAAGCAACCGTTTTAGCTCACTGAAAGCCTGGGATTGTTCCAAGTCCCAGGTCCAAATTTGCTTTTTTCTAGTCAAACGTGTTAAAGGCTCGGAGACTTTAGAAAAATTTGGAATGAATTTTCTGAACCATGAGCACGTTTGAAGGAAAGTGCGCAAGTGTTTTAAATTGACGGGTTCCTTCATATCTAATATTGCACTCACCTTTTGAGGGTCGGTGGCAATACCATCTTGGGTAATTATGTGCCCAAGGTATCTTACGCTCTCTCTCGCAAAAGCACACTTTTGCCGATTTACATGAAGGCTAAACTCTTTCAGACGTCTCAACACCAGTTCCAGGTCTTCCAGGTGCTGCTAGAAACCCTCGGAGATCACCAAAATATCATCTAAATATGCTAAAATGGTTACCTCTTTCAGAGCTGCGCAAGAACGGAGTCGGTCAATTAAGCGTTGAAAGGTTGCCGGAGCATTTTTAAGGCCGAATGGCATCTTCTTGAAACGGTAGGTGCCGAGAGGAGATATGAAGGCAGTTTTATCCTTATCAGACTCACTGATCTTTACTTGCCAGTAAGAGGAACGAAGGTCTAAACTACTCATATAACAATTCCTCTTTGATGACTGTAAGAGCTCATCGATGCGTGGCATCGGGTAGTTGTCAGTCTTGGTGACTGCGTTAAGGCGTCTGTAATCTACGCAAAACCGAATTGTACCATCGGACTTCGGCACCATTAGTGCCGGGGCACACCAAGCTGATTCACACTCTTCGATAATGTCATCGTTTAACATTTTGTTTATTTCCTGCTTCATCAACTCCTTTTTTGCTGGTGTGAGCCGGTACGGCGGCACTGCTATAGGTGGATGATTACCTGTATCGATGCGATGCTCAGCATACGGAGTTGGATCTCCCCCTGCTTCAAAGATATTTGCGTGTCTGATGAGGACGTCAGCGAGTGCACTGCGCTCAGCTGGATTAAGTTTAGAACCTTCATCATCACGGAGAACATTCATAGTGGAGCAGTTTATATGTCGGGAAGTAGGTTCAAAAAGCAGCTTATGTTTAATATCATCATTACTATTACTAAAGTACAATTTTTTTTCTTGAAATCAATTACTACTCCGGCGGCTGTAATGAAATCGATGCCTAGGAGTGTTTCATTATTGTCGGAATCGGGGAAAATTAGAAATGGTATTTTAATGACTTTATGGTCTAAACTTACCGCCAAAGTAGTAGTAAGAACTTCCATGTCTCGTTCGTGACCATCAGCAAGCTTACGTGTTGAGGAGACGAGGGGTTGACCTTTTCGTAGAAGGAGAGCATATAGTGTGTGACCAGCAATGCAATGTTTCGCGGCGGTGTCTATTAAAGCTGTACCGTAAACGCCTAAAATTTTTATTTTAAAAATAGGACGTACTGCGCGACATGAAATTGGCCTCTCACGACTGTCTTCCGACGTTACAACATCTCCACTACATATACAGTCATTACAATTTCCATTACTATTAAAATTATTTACATTATTTTCACACGTTGACAAATTCCGAAAATTTATAAATTTTGACTTACATACTTTTTCTCTTGGGTATTTATAATTTATACATTTTGTATCATCATTTAAACATTGAAGTGATTTTTCTGATGTACTAGCTCTCTTACTATAATTTGTACAATGCAAAACATGCCTAGCTCTTGGACTATAATCGGCATCGTTACATATTGCATCATCGATTTTGTGGGAACAAAAATGTTTCGTCTTAACATTACATACAAAATCGGAATTATTTTCCTCTGAACGAGTACATGCACACTTAGCATTATGCGGAATCCAATTTCGATAACATAAAGCACTGTTTTGAATGTTGGAAACTATGTCTGATTGACACTTCGCCGACTGAGAATTTAATTCTAGCAAACGTGCATCCTTAAGCGGGTATTCAAAAACGTTTTTGCGGCGGTCAAAGCAATAATTTTGTAAATTATTACATGCAACATTCACAACAGGCAAACGTGAACACATAGAATGGTCACTATTATTTATATTAGCAATATGCGCAGTACTTTTGTTAGTGCGACTAGCATTACAATATTTATTTGACGAATCACCACAGTTTAAACACTTTAGCGAACTTGCATATTTATGCGAACGTGATAACTCGACACTATAGAAGCGTTCATTATTCGTTTCACCATTATCACACATTTGCGCGGGAAAGTTAGATAAGCTGGACTCACCTTTATTTGCCAACTTACGACATTGGTCTCGTGTGTGGTTGTATCACCGACAGTATGTACACTGAGGACGATGCTTCCTGGCATCACCGGAGCTCGAAGTAGCAGCTGGTGGCGTTGTGGAGACCGTTGTCGGTTGCGCGACTCGGTGCGGCGGCACGGCGACGTTTGCGCGGGGCGCGGTGGCCGGAGGTCGCGTGGCAACGATAGCTGATCGAATGATGAAAACTCTTCTCTTCGAAGTCTTTTCTTTATTTTCTTATTTAGAAGGCCATATGTCATATCTAACTTGGCATTTTCTGATAGATCGTCCTTCGGCAGTTTCGCAAATAATGCTCTAATTTTTGACACAAATAAATCGGTATTTTCGTCACGATGTGGATTGTTAAAAATATCGATATAGATCCTATGCGGCGGTCGGCGGTCTCCAAAGGCGCTAATCAAGTTCTTCTTCGCCTCCGTCCAGTTGGTAATCTGGCCCTTGATTCCTTGCCACCAAGTAGCGGCGTCCTTTGTGAGCAGCATAGAGAGACCTTTGACTACATTCGCGTCTGACACTTTACAACAATCGATGTAGCTTTCGACGCTGTCTATGAAGTTCGTCACGGACTCTGTCGTCGAACCGCTGAAAGTAGATTTGCAGCGAGCTAGGGTCGAGTCGTTGTTAACTGTGGGTGCTGAACTTCACATCATGGATTGGGATTCCATTATGTCACGGAAGGCTCCTGTTTGCGATCTTTGCAGTGCGGTTATAATGGCCGTTACACTGTCTTGCGTAAACGTGGCTTCTCGTATCATAGGAGTTGACGTAACTGCTGCGCCGGCGATGTCGGGCACGCGGCGTGGGCGCTGCGGTGTCGGATCATCACCGGGGCCGGGGGCAGTGGGAGCACCATGATCTGAATCGTCGTGTGATGAGAGAGGCGCGGGCGGGGCGGCAGGTTCAAACGTGTCCGAATTGGCAACGTACTCGTCCCGACGCTGGCGACTCCGACTCCGTGTTTCCATTTTGTAGGTACACAATTACTCTACAGTCTACACGGGAAAATCACTATATACTTCACAAATACACTACAAAGTTATTAACACTGTTGTAGGTATACTGACACGGTAACACGCGGTACGCTAGCAGCCATTTAACGTTGAGGCGCCATATATGAGGGGTGAACTCATATAAAATGAAACATAAGAAACTCTCGGGGAATAATCTTGTATTCTTGGTTCACAAATGCTTAACATAATTTAGTTTCGTGGGTTAGGTGTACCAGGAGCGCGCACTACCTAGTCGCGTGTGATGCCGGCGACGACTCTATAGGCACTGCTTGGGGCGGCGCGTGCGGTATGGCACGATGCGCGGACGGTGGTTTTGCAACAACTCACCGTAGAGCGAGACGGCAGCACGAGTTAGTCTAAGAACCGTACGGGAAGATAGCCGCGAGTGGTACGGTTTGGCAACACCGCCGTACGGGTTACTATACAATGTAATTTGTGACAGGTCATCTACTAGAAATAATGAACCGGACCAAAAACAAGCCCGCTGAGATTGATTTGCTGGATTCTCTCAGGACTGGGTCGCGCCGCGTAGTATCCAGCGGTAATGTAAGCCCGCTGAGTTTGTTTCGCCGGGTCTTCTCAGGCGGGGTCGCGTTTGGATCCGGTGGTAGCTATTAAAACTAGCGACGTCTCGGAAATACCCATGGTCCATATCAAACCCATTTAAATATATATATATATATATATATATATATATATATGACGGGTCGGGCGGTCATCGGTCGAGGCTGTGAGAGGGCTTACACGACCCTCTCCGATCTCCAGGTACGGTCAGGATGCATAGCGCATGATAGTTCGGTAATAAAACACGAGATTAACACTTCAGAGTCTATTTAAGCTACCACCAGTTCGGAATGCAGTCACCCATGGGGAAGAGCCGGCAAGAAACCCTCATGGTTGCTCTTTTAAACACATCACAGTTTACATTACAATATTCGGTACACAATAACACCTTCACATTACGTTAACCTACTACATTAATAATATTTCGGCATTACGACCGACAAGTTACTAACTGTTTCAATGATTACACACGAATGCCGCACCAAAGAAGAGGTGCTCTTTTATATTGTGATTCTCGTTGTGACCCACTCCTCTGCGAGTGAGATCACTCGATAAACAAGTCGAAACCACCTTCAAAATAGCAAAACAAATGGCGCTACCCACAGTTTACAATAAATAAAGTTATTAGCAAGTCCAATTCAGTGTCCATATTCATCACGCTCCGACATATATATTTGACTGGTATTACCTGGAATAATATTAATCCATAATATAAAAATAAAAAATAATAAATAAATAATAATAATGTTAAATACCATATGAATAATTAATTGCTAGTGTATTGATGATTCTATGTATGTTATGTATACATAAGCTGATATGCTTCTCTTAAAATTTCTTTACTTTTTTTAATGTTCTGACTTGTCATAAGAGCTATGTAATTGCCTACTTGATCAATAAACGATTTCATTTCATTTCATTTCACTACGGATGCATAGCAAGACGTACAGAGCTGCATTGAAATACTCATGGTGGTTAGTGCCTATAACACATTAACTTAAAATAATGGTGACATTTATTATTGGAACCAGTAAGCCAGACTGAAAACTATATAAAATAAGTATTTGGCCTTTAAGTTAAAAATTAAAAATATATATTTCAGGATTTTTGGAAATTCCACCCCTAAGGGGGGAAAATTGGGGTAGAAAGTTTGTATGGAAATCCGTAATTTTTGAAGTTAAACGCATGAAAATTGGTATTTGGCCTTTTATTTAAAAATTAAAAATATATATTTCAGGATTTTTGGATATTCCACCCCTAAAGGGGTAAAATAGGGGAAGAAATTTTGTATGAAAATCCGTCATTTTTTAAGTTAAATTCATGAAAATTAGTATTTGACCTTTTAGTTAAAAATAAAAAATATACATTTCAGGATTTTTGGAAATTCCACCCCTAAGGGGGTAAAATAGGCGATGAAAGTTTATATCAACTCTTTTATCGGGGGTTTATCAATAATCCTACTAATATTAGAAATGCGAATATTTGGATGGATGGATATTTCTTACTCAATGAGGCTATAACGACTCGACGGATCTGGTTGAAATTTGGCACAGAGATAGATTATAGTCTGTAATAGCACATAGGCTACGTTAATCCCGGAAAAATGTACTGTTCCCGTGGGAAAGTTTTGGTTTTGTTTTAGACAGAGCAAGGGATCCACATATTTTTTTGCATAGTGTTTGTTAAAGGGCTACTTTTTATACCAGAAAATGCACGGTTCCTACGGGATAGCATTATAGAGGAAGATGTGATAACTTAGGAGGTCTCCATGGATTTTATACCTTTTCTTTCAAAAATAACCACCACGCGGGCGTAGCCGCGGGCAAAAGCTAGTAACTATATATGTACTCTATAACACTAACTTAATATAAAATGAGTCACGCAGAAACAACCACAGGAAATAGCAAGGACGAGACAGGATAGCAAAAAGTTCTACTTACGGTCCGCTTGGTCCCATGCCTTCCCGTACAGCTGCACCGTTAATAAAACTCCAACACCCGATTTATTTGGTTCGAGAATATCCGCAACCGCGTATAAGACCGATTTCAGAGTCCTTGAACACAGTGTGATATCGCGAATATCCTACCGGCTGCGCCAGTTAAGTTTCGGGGGCATTGCCGGGGTTTTAAATAGAAGAACGTATTGTCTTTCCAACAGTTTACTACGGACTAAAAATACAATAGTTAAAAGTTTAAGTTGCTACGAATACAAGTCTTAAACCTACCACGTCTTATCTCTCGACGGATGCCCGTCACCGTGCTCTAGACTAAACAATGCATAGTCAGCAGGGCTCACCTACATAAGATGGTTACACAGGCGCCACGGGGCGCCTACGTTCCGACTGACACAGGTATTAACGGACCATGGGTGTTTCGGGTCGTTCCTGTGTCGGATCGGAAAGGAGGTGTCCGCCGTGTGCCACCACTGTGGCAACTGCCGCGAGGACACGGCCCAACATACGTTGGAGGAGTGCCCAGACTGGGACGAACAGCGCAGCGCTCTCAGAGCAGTCGTCGGAGGAGACCTCTCGCTGCCGGCCGTGGTGTCGTCCATGGTCGCCAGCCGGAGGTCCTGGCGTGCGGTGGCCCACTTCTGCGAGAGCATCATCTCGCAGAAGGAGAGTGCCGAGAGGGATCAGGAACGAAATGATCCCTCCCGCCGCCAGAGCAGACGTAGGAGGCGCCGGGTGGACGACTGACTGGCGTCTCCCGCCCTGTGGAATGGGGGCGTTATGAGAATTTCACCACGGTAACCCCTGCCTGTCGTACGAGGCGACTAATTGGGGCCATCGGGGATTGCGGGCGCGCAGCGGAGGGCTGTCAGCCCGATGCACTTCCAAATGAGGGGCATCGTGCGACCCCGAGATGGACGGCAGCGCAGGTGGTAAGGCCTCGTTCGCTGTCGTTGTTCGGTGCGCGGGGGCTCCTTAGCCCTCCATGGAGATGGGCTGCTACGCAGCACCGCGCAGGGGAGATTCCGGCTGCAATTCTAGCACTCCTTAGAATACCCCGGAATCGCTCCGCAAGCGCCGAAGAAGGCCACCGCGGGGTTTTAGCTGGTAGTGTCGGGTGGGGTGTACATAGGGGTTAGGGACTCGGCCCAGCGGCAGCGCGGATAGCCATCATCCGTGCGAGGGGGATGCTGGGTCGTATGACCGGCTAGTCCAGCATACCCGTTTTATTCTTAATCCGCTTCCCTCCGGAGCAGTAATAAAACGCTTTCCCCGCGACAACAAAAAAAAAAAGGGGCTCACCCACATCGGATGGCACTCAATGTAGGATCACCATGCATAACTAGGTGGTACACAATAGATTTTCTTAGGCTTTTAATATACAAGAAGTAATAAGTGTGAGTCGATGCCATCCACACTAGGTCGAGCAAATGGTAACGATGACTCGAGTTATCGCTATAATGTTTCAAAACAAGAAGTTAATGGACATCACAATGATATCCAACCACCTTTGCAGCCAAATCCGCCCCCATCAGACAGTCCGCCAAATGTCATCTTATAAAAAGATTTTGAAGAAAATGAGTACAACGAGTTGAGCAATAGTCCTTCCGAGATGTCTTCAGATACCAATAAATCTGAAGAGCTAGTAAAATATAAAACTCAGCGGACTGAAGATGGGAAAGGAAACGGAGAGGAAATAATGTGCCGTAATTTTATTCGCTGCAATTGCAACAGGGGCACTGCGTGTATTTTTGCACATAAAGCAATTTTATCGCAATTGGAGAAAGTGTACAAATTTTGCAACGACTTTGAAAATACTGGATGTAAACGTCGGAATTGTAACTTCGTTCGCGCTACCGTGTTTGAAAGGAGTCGTTCCTGCGGCGTATCTCCCCCCACACACACTCAGTCACCTCAACAAAACTAACACCATCCAGCCGCCCGCGCTTCCGCCTCTGTCCGAAGCATCACCTGCGAAATTAGTCTCAGCGACAGTCGACAATCAACCGCCTCCCATACTAGGCAGTGTGGCGCCGCTACCGGCAACGAGTTGCACGCCGGCCGTGGATGTTAAATCCAGAGTCATACTGGGCGACGTGTTCCGTACCACGGCTGCAGCAGAGACCACATCGTTGAAGAGAGATTGGGCAGATATAGATGATTGTTACAGTTTATCAAAACAAAAATCTAAAATCTTCAGCATTCGAACGATGAAAATTGCTCTGATCTGTATATATAAAAGAAGAAACTGACTGACTGACTGACTGACTGACTGACTGACTGACTGACTGATCGATCAACGCACAGCCCAAACGGCTGGGGTTAGAGACTTGAAATTTTGACAGTAGGTACCTTTTATCACGTAGGCATCCACTAAGGAAGGGTTTTTGGAAATACCACCCCTAAGGGGGTAAAATAGGGGATGAAAGTTTGTATGAAAATCCGTCATTTTTGAAGTTAAATTCATAAAAATTAGTATTTGGCATTTTAGTTAAAAATAAAAAATATATGTTTCAAGATTTTTGGAAATTCCACCCCTAAGGGGGTAAAATAGGGAATGAAAGTTTGTATGAAAATTTGTCATTTTTAAGTTAAACGCATGAAATGATGAAACGATATTGGTATTTTGTATTGTATACTTTTTCTCCCAAACATGACCTCCACGCGGGCGGAGCCGCGAGCAGCTGCTAGTTAACAATAAGGGTCAGAGACTTTTAACGGTGTTGGCAACAATGATCAAGTCTGTGTTACACAAATCCAAGGCTCCCGGCAGCAGCAGTGGTTTCCTAAACATTACGGAGGAGAATGAGCAGGTGCTAAGTGAATAAGTGTGGCTCTGCTCTCTTCTGTGTCTGAATACCAAGAACGTAAATTCTGGGAATCCAGGCCTCCAGAGCTTTCTTGCCAAGCTGCTAATAAGGCCGATGGACCCGTTGTTGTCGCCGGACGGGTCTTGAGGTATAATGCCCGATGTATCTTTAAGACTACATCCGGAATCGCCTAGCACTAATAAAGAAGTCAGTTTTACAACAGCAACATCAACACTCGCATTAGCTCCAATCCAACTCCCCACCGCGACGTCAAGTACGTGAGGTTTAAGTGTCACTGAACAATTGTGTTTAAGAATAAACACGTACAAAGAGTTACGTTTAGCCAGAATTAAATTTGAAAGACATTACACATTTTATTATATTGGTTTAATTTAATTACTTACGGCAGTAAACAAGGCTTGTAATTAAAATAAATCAATAAGAACATTGACAGCAATAATATATTCTTTATCTTACTGACGATGTGTTCGCTAAATCGTCGCTCGCGAATTTTGTTATCTTTTCACGACTAAACGGCTGACCGGATTGTGATGAAATTTGGCAAGGAGATAGATATATCCTGGAGAAGGACATAGGCTATCTTTTTTCTCAAAAAACAACCTTGAAAGGGGTCAAATAGGAGTTCAAAATTTGTATGGGAAATCCATCATTCCTCAAGTTAGGGATCTGAAAATTCATATTTAGACTTTTGGTAGGAAATAAAGAAATACGTGTTACAAAGTTTTTGAAAAATCATCCCTAAAAGGGGCAAAGTGAGGTGTCCATGGATTTTATACCTCTTCTTACAAAAATTACTACCACGCGGGCGAAGCTGCGGGCATAAGTTAGTTTACAACATAAGTTTTCCCTTTTTAAAATAATTCACAAATGTTTCTTTTCACTTAAGAGACACAAAGCATAAAGGGTGACTTCATTAGGTACTCTTTACAGTGGCGGCGTAAGGAGGGGGGGCGGTCCGCCCCGGGTATCAAGCACCAAGGGGTGCCATCGTGGTGATACGGTGGTGCACACGGCAGCCGGCTATTTAAACGCTGCAGAAGGAGCTCAAGACACATTCGGCTGCGGTTCTCGAAGTGATCGTATCGTAGGCTTGTACCGCGTGGTGTTATTTGTCTTTATCTTTGATAACTTTTATTAATTATTGTAATTGTAATGTAATGCTAATTGTTATCAGACTGCCTCGGTGGCGCAGTTGTAATTGCGCATGCGTTACGACTGCTGCTGTGCTGAGGCCTCGGGTTTGATCCCCGGGTCGGGTAAAGTGATATTGGGTATTTCTATCTAGAAATTCTCAGTATTAGTCTGGAGTCTGGAATTTGTGCCCGGTATGGCGATAGGCTCGCCCCTACATTATGGGACCGAAATTCGGCGAAAAGTGGGTGTACTGATTCCATCTCTGCCTACCCCTTCGGGTATTACAGGCGTGAGTGTATGTGTATGTATGTATGTAAAAATTTATAATAATTGGAAAATTCAAATGATTAAAATACCCATATTTGTTAAATTGATTTGTTGTGGATTTATTGGTATTCCAATCATATTAAGAAAAATAAATAAATATAAGACCGGTGGGTTGTTCACCGGTCTTACAAAAAATAATAAATAAATAGTTCCTCTTTGACATGATGGCTGAGGTCATGACGTCATCATAGGTCATGACTGAGGGTTATTCATCCCTCTTTGCTCTTCAGATATAGTCAGGATGTACATACATCGTGGGATAGTTCGATACAAATAACGCACGTTCATCACTTTATAGTTTATTAAGCTACCACCAGTTCGGAATGCAGTTATCCAATAGGAAAGATCCTGGGAAGAAAACCTATGGTTGTTCTTTTAAACAACACTTCTTACATCAGTTCACAATAACACTTTTCACAGATACGCGTTTTACACTAACTTATTACTTTAATTCGTTGGCACTGTTAATCTAACATTAATTCCGCATTACGACCACTACTTTATTAACTGTTCAATAATTATTTCTGAATTTATTTATTTATTTGGTCAACAAAACAGATTACAATTAAAACAATATATTACACTACAAGTACAAGGTCTTATACTAGATTGCAATCCTAAATATGCTAACACATCACAATAATTTCTCAAGAAGTAAACAACTTAATTTAACATAGACCATAAATAATTCAACTCACCTGCACTTATCCCGACATATGCTCCCATATACATATCGTTATCATTCGTGCGCCAGTGAGGCAGTTACCATTGTGTATAAATAAATATACTACAAATTTACAAATAGTAGAAAATTTAATACATAAAAAATATAATACTGATTCGTGTTTGACACTTCTGGTAGGAAATAGTCAAAGTTTAAATAAAAAAGAGATTACAGACTGTTTTAAAGCAATGTTGAATCTAAATTGTGGTAGGATCATATTGTGTGCCTTCCCATATCTGGACAATGTGTCTGATAGTGTTAATAATAATATTTATATGCTGAACAGGCATATGCAATTTTTAATAGGTCATAATAGTGACAAATTTTCTTTTTTTGACACCAATATATTTATTGGTAAAGGCAAGTTGACAAGAGGTACATTGTATCTTTCTAAAAAAGCTTTAAATTTAACTGCTACATCAGTAGCCTATTATACAAACACAGTCATAAGTAATATGACAAAGTTTTCAGGGACCACCGCTATTAGTAATGTTACTAAAATAAATGTGGTGAATAATAATTTAAACATTTAAGGGTGACAACAGAGAAGAATGACAATAATTTAGTTTTATGTCATCAGAATATAAACCGCTTCTCTGGCAAAATTTTAGAAATAGAACTTTTTATAGACACATATAAAATTGACATCTTATGTTTTACAGAAACCTGGCTGAAGGCGCACCATATGAGCTTCAATGTGAATGGCTTCAGGGTCGCCAGCTCGTTCAATAGAACGTCGGCAGAGGGTGGGGGAGCCCTAATATTAGTTAGAGATAATGTTAAATTTAAGGAAAGAACGGATATCTCTCACCTTTCTGTTGAGCGGGTTTGTGAGGTCGCATGTGCAGAAACCGAATTATACATAATTTTATGCGTATATAGGCCTATATAATAATGGAGGATATCCTTAAAACATTTAATGACAATAAAAAGATATTAGTGTGTGGAGACTTTAATGTTAACATTCTGGTTGATTCCTTGGATAAAAGTAAATTTATATCGTTGTTTGGCTCATTTAATTTAAAATGTTTGTTTTTTGAGCCAACTAGGGTAACATATGCATCGGCAACATGCATTGATAATATTATAACCAATTTTAATATCTGTATATATAAAAGAAGAAACTGACTGACTGACTGACTGACTGATCGATCAACGCACAGCCTAAACGGCTGGGGTTAGAGACTTGAAATTTTGACAGTAGGTACCTTTTATCACGTAGACATCCACTAAGGAAGGGTTTTTGGAAATACCACCCCTAAGGGGGTAAAATAGGGGATGATAGTTTGTATGAAAATCCGTCATTTCTGAAGTTAAAGGCATGAAAATTGGTATTTGGTCTTTCAGTTAAAAATAAAAAATATATGTTTCAGGATTTTTGGAAATTCCACCCCTAACGGGGTTAAATAAGGTAAGAAAGTTTGTATGAAAATCCTTCATTTTTGAAGTTAAATGCATGAAAATTGGTATATTGTAGTGTATACTTTTTGTCTCAAACATAACTATCACGCGGGCGGAGCCGCGAGCAACAGCTAGTCACAAATAAATGCGTAACAACAGGTGTTCGGTCAGATCACAAATGTCAGTTGGTCAAAATAAAAAATAATTCATGCAGTAAAAACAAATCTATTACATGCAGGCAATTGTCAAAAAAGAATCTAGATAATTTTAGTAATAATTTGAAGTCTATATTATATTCTTATACCCCAAATTCTTCTAGGCCTAACGACTTGTACAATATATTGTTCAGTAACATTTGCAATGAATTTAACAAAACTTGTAAAATAAAATCGCTTAAACTAAACCCTAAAACTAATTTTAACGCTTGGGCTACTAAAGGCATACGACGTAGTAGAGATATTTTATATGACTTGTACGACAAAAGGTCCTATACACCTGATGTCAATTTTTCCAAATACGTCAAAAATTATTCAAAAATATTTAAAAGAGTATGTCTCCAAGCTAAAGCCGCACATCTTAGTGAGAAATTAAGACAATCTAATAATAAAATAAAAACGACTTGGAACATTATTAATACTGAAACTGGTAAAATTAGAATAAATGACTCTATAGCTTTACTTTTAAATGACGAACTGGTTTCAGATAAACTTAATGTAGCCAATTATCTCGAGCAGTATTTTACTAATATACCTGTAGAGACCACTAAATCCCTGCAGTCATCGGCGACTTTAGCAGAATCATTGTTAAAACAAAATGTTAAGGGAAATATGCCCAATTTTTACTTTGAAAGGGTAACATATTATGAAATAGTTAAAGTTTTTAAGTCTCTAAAAACAAAAGGTACTGAAGATTTATGGGGGCTATCCATTAAAGCTATAGAAGCGGTCATTGTAAATATTGCTCCTATTTTAGCAGATATATTTAACCTTTGTATAATTAATGGTATTTTTCCTGATCTAATGAAAATTAGTAAAATTATACCCATTTTTAAGAAAGGTTGTGCACATGACGCGGTTAATTACAGACCTATATCTATATTACCAACTCTTAGTAAGGTCTTCGAAAAAATCATGCTCAACCAAATGCTAGTTCATTTTAATAGGAATATGATATTGCATCCTAACCAGTTTGGGTTTACAAAGGGTCGGTCTACTCAAGACGCTGGTTCAATTTTAATAAAAACTGTGTTGGAGGCCTGGGAGGGGTCTCAGGATGCTCTTGGAGTTTTCTGTGATCTTTCTAAGGCTTTTGACTGCGTCGACCACCGAACCCTCATTGTAAAACTCAAATATTATGGAATTTCTGGTTCATCTCTGGATCTTGTAATGTCCTATTTATCGGGTCGGGAACAAAAAGTTTCTATAGATGGCGTCACATCAATAGGATCTACAGTAAAAATAGGAGTTCCACAGGGTTCCATTCTGGGCCCATTTTTGTTTTTAGTATATATAAATGACCTTCCTTATATGGTAGAGAGGATTTCAAACATTGTCTTATTCGCTGACGACACATCTTTAATATTTAAAGTAAATCGTAAGGATAAAGACCTAGTTACGCCCAATAATGTTCTAAAATTAATATCAAGTTGGTTTTCTGCTAACAATCTCTTACTAAATGCAGGAAAAACTAAATGCATTCGGTTTGCATTACCTAATGTACCAAATATAAATTCGTGTATTAAATTAAACGGAGAATCACTAGATTCAGTCTCTTCAACTGTATTTTTAGGAATAACTCTAGATAGTAAATTGCAATGGGGTCCTCAAATAGAAAGGTTATCCGTTAAATTAAGTGCTGCAGCTTTTGCAGTCCGGAAAATAAAACGTCTAACAGATGTTTCAACGGCTAGGTTGGTATATTTCGCATACTTCGACAGTATTATGTCTATAGTAGTTTCGTGGGTTAGTGCAGAAGTTGAAGAGTAAAAGTCCAAAGTTCTTATTATGAATTTAATTTCACTACCACGTATACTATACAAAAATAGAAGGAGTAAAGCACAGACAGTCACGGAAGAAGTAGAAAGCACAATCCAGAAAGTTTGAACAGCAAATATATATTAACGTTAAGCACGTAAGCTAATATAGCGCATAAACTGGCACGGGTATCTTGTCGTACGGTATGGTCTCGACTGTACGATGCGCCTGCGCATCTAGCGGTCAACGGAGGACGACCCCAAATTGACGTCACAAACTCAGGTAGCCGCTTGAACAATAGACTTGTAATTAAGCGGTAAAAAAATAGATGTATAGTAAAATATGTTTTAATGTTTGTGTTTGTCTTTCTGTGTGTTGAATTAATAATTTTATTTATTATATTTTGTTATATTTGTAAATGTATATAAGTGGTGAAATAAGTCACCCACATCACTCCCCCCCGGAGACCGTAGGTACTACGGGCGAAAGTAATTCGGGAAATGAACTTGACGTCCCGATCGCGTAGTTTTAGGAGAAGGAGTAGTGAGAGGATGATTTGTATTCGGTACTGGTTTAGAGGTGTCATTTCTGTTCGACAGTATGTAGGCTGGTTTTAAACGGTCTACTGATACTGTGACAGGTTTCCCTTTTAATCGAATTTTAAAAACCTTAGAATCCCTTTCGATAACTTCATGGGGACCCGTATATGCTGGTTGGAGTGCGCCCCGTAAAGCATCCTCACGTAAAAATACGTGTGAACTAGACGCAAGGTCCTTAGAAATAAATATATTACGCTTCGAATGATGCGTAGTTGGAACTGGCCGAAGATGGTTGGCAAATGTTCTGATACGTGAAGAAAAATCTAAAATATCAGTCGAGCATTTGTCAACATTACGGTCGAAAAATTCACCAGGGAGCCGTAGCGGTTCTCCATAAACCAATTCAGCTGAGGAACACTGAAGATCCTCTTTGAAAGAACTTCGTATGCCAAGTAAAATAAATGGCAATGATTCTGACCACCTACTGTCCGCGTGGCACATGATAGCTGCTTTTAATTGTCGGTGGAATTTCTCGATTAATCCGTTGCACTGAGGGTGGTAGGCAGTAGTCTTTCGGTGTTTAAAGCCGATGGTATTCGAAAACTGCTGAAATAATGCAGATTCGAATTGTCTACCACGATCGGTTACAATATCGGTAGGGCAACCGAATCGAGAAATCCAACCAGACAAAAAAGCTTTGGCTACAGTTTCTGCAGTAATATCAGTAATAGGTACTACCTCAGCCCATCGTGTAAAACGATCGACTGCAGTCAGACAATACCTATACTCACATGATGGAGGTAATGGTCCAATGAGGTCTAGGTGAACGTATTTGAACCGGGCGGTAGGCAAATCGAGAGTGCCCAATGGTGAGGACACATGTCGATTGACTTTAGCCCGTTGGCACGCTAAGCATGCTCTAGACCACTCGCGACAGTCTTTCCTCATCTGTGGCCACACGTAACGTTGTGCTACGAGTTTGGCGCTGGTATTAGCACCAGGGTGGCTAAGTGAGTGCAAACTGTCGAATACCTGCTTGCGTAAAGATTGGGGGATGAAAGGCCTGGGAGTCGTTGTGCTGACATCGCAGTACAGTTGTGTACGACTACCTGGGATTGTCATCCTCTTTATCTGCAAAGAAGAATTGCCAGAAATATATGTTTCAAGTTCTGAGTCAGACTCTTGAGCTTTGGCTAGCATATCTGGATCCATTGGTGTTTGCAATTCTTCGACTCGGGATAATGTATCGGCAACTACGTTGTCCTTCCCTGCAAAATGCCTAATGTCCGTCGAAAATTGTGAAATAAAGTCCAGATGTCTATACTGACGTGGAGAGCAGCTGTTTTTATGCTCGCTAAATGCGTGACACAATGGCTGGTGATCAGTATAGATCGTAAAGCTTGTAGCTTCTAGCCAGTGCCGAAAGTATTTGACACTCTCATATATGGCTAGGAGCTCCCTATCGTAAGGTGAGTATTTCCTTTGCGATGGACTCAACTTGCGCGAAAAAAATGCAAGAGGTTGCCAATAACCATTGGTGAGTTGCTGCAAAATTCCGCCGATAGCAATATCTGATGCGTCGGTTACCAGACTTAATTTGGAAGCCGAGTTAGGATGTGCCAGCATTGCTGCGTTACACAGGCTAACCTTGCACTCCTCAAAGGCTCTCAATGAGTCTCCACATATGTCTACCGGCTGTGAGGCTTTAATCGAACCGGTCAATAGAGCGTTTAAAGGCTCTTGGATTTGAGCGGCTCGTGGTATAAACCTCCTATAAAAATTTAACATACCCAGGAATTGACCAAAAGTCATGTACGGAAACTCAAGGAGACCAAATGAAGTGGTAATAGCAGTTTTCGGGATATCCTCCTCGAAAACGGGTAACTGATTATAAGCCTTTATCAGGTCAATCGTGGAGAAAATCCTGCATCCTGATAGGCTATGGGCGAAATCCTGTATATGTCTGACAGGATATTTATCAGGAATTGTCCTGGCATTCAGCATCCTGTAGTCACCGCAAGGACGCCAGCTGTTATCTTTTTTAGGAGTTAGGTGCAGCGGTGATGACCAGGGGCTCTCAGATGGTCGAGCCGTGCCGTTTGCCAACATGGACTCAAATTCTGCTTTGGCAATCTTGAGCTTATCTGGTGCGAGACGTCGAGGCGAACAGGAAACTGGAGGACCCGGTGTGGTGCGAATGTGATGTGTAGTATTGTGTTTGATAGTACGTGTTATGCCGGCTGGTCGTGTAATCTCCTGGAATTCAGAAAGTAAATTATTATATTTGGAATTACCAGTCATGACCTTAACGCTTGACACTAATCTATCAGATACAGCAAGTGTAGCTACAGCAAAAACATTAGTGCTACTATCTATTAAACGTTTTTGGCGGATATCTACAACAAGATTGTAATGCGATAAAAAATCTACGCCAATAATAGGTTTAGATACATCAGCTACTACAAAGCGCCTAAATCTAATTTAAAATCTACGTAACCATACGTGTAAATTGCAGTTCCATTCGCCGCACATAATTGGTAATCCGTCTTCGTACGACGTTGTTGAAGCGCCGTTCGAGGGTAGACACTTAAGTCGCTTCCAGTGTCAACCAAAAATTGCACTCTTGAACTGCGGTCTGTGACGAACAAGCGACCCGTGGTGGTGAGGCAGTCGTTGGCCGCCATTACCGACTGCCCGCTGCGTTTCCCGAACTAAAGTCACAGGGTAGGATGCACTTCTTCGCTTGGTCACCGAAGTTATGATGGTACCAGCATAATGGAAACTTGCGGTAATTAGATTGCGACCTTCTCGACGCCGAACGACTACGCTGACGTAAGGATGGTCGCCGTCTGGAGCGGGAGCGGAATCGATCCTGACTACCAGTAGTGAGTGCACTTACTTGATTAGCCAATTCGGCTATTTGTCGACTCATTATTGCCATCGTCGCTTCTAACCTTGAAGGCTTCGAAGTCTCTGCAACTTGAGGGGACGCAGGTGCAATATCATGCACTGTGTCGGCTAATTCAGCCAGGTCCTGAAGCATCATATCTGGTTGTGACGCAACGATCGTTTGGAGACCATGGGGAAGCCGACTGGCCCACACGTCCATAATAAAATCTTCAGGCATATTAGGCCCAGCCAATTGCTTTAAGTGCCTTAAAAATTGTGAAGGCTTACGATCGCCTAACTCCTCGGCGCGCAGAAGCTGTTTAACTTTTGTTTGCCTGGACAGGGAAAGACGTTTGACGAGCTCAGTTTTTAGTTTTTCATATTTACCAGTTTCAGGTGGATTTT
This sequence comes from Laothoe populi, assembly GCA_905220505.1. Lineage (NCBI taxonomy): Eukaryota > Metazoa > Arthropoda > Insecta > Lepidoptera > Sphingidae > Laothoe > Laothoe populi. The sequence continues at coordinate 789,074 of HG992162.1, read as the reverse complement.
CTATAATATCCTCCACCGTGGCGGAATATTGAGTCTCTAAATGTCCGAGGATATAATAAAACTTCGTACTGTCTTCAGTAATCCTCGCAAGATGAAATTGAGCTTCAATTTGGGCAAACCATATTTTTGGCTTCTCCACCCAGAAAGGCGGGATCCGAACTCCAACACGGAATAGCTCTGCCGCTGGGTCTCGTTCCGCTGATACACGTTCGCATTTTTTTATGCGGTGGCGGGTACGTGCACTTTGCGGCGAATTGCCGGATTTCGCTGTTTCACTGCCGCTACTGGTCATGCTTAGTGTTCTTGACCGGGGTCACCAATTATAGTAGTTTCGTGGGTTAGTGCAGAAGTTGAAGAGTAAAAGTCCAAAGTTCTTATTATGAATTTAATTTCACTACCACGTATACTATACAAAAATAGAAGGAGTAAAGCACAGGCAGTCACGGAAGAAGTAGAAAGCACAATACAGAAAGTTTGAACAGCAAATATATATTAACGTTAAGCACGTAAGCTAATATAGCGCATAAACTGGCACGGGTATCTTGTCGTACGGTAAGGTCTCGACTGTTCGATGCGCCTGCGCATCTAGCGGTCAACGGAGGACGACCCCAAATTGACGTCACAAACTCAGGTAGCCGCTTGAACAATAGACTTGTAATTAAGTGGTAAAAAATAGATGTATAGTAAAAGATGTTTTAATGTTTGTGTTTGTCTTTCTGTGTGTTGAATTAATAATTTTATTTATTATATTTTGTTATATTTGTAAATGTATATAAGTGGTGAAATAAGTCACCCACATGTCTTACGGCATTCTATTGTGGGGATCAGCTGCTGATTTAAATACTATATTTATTTTACAAAAAAGAGCAGTCCGAGCTATATACGACCTACGTAGTCGGGATTCTTTACGATCAGTATTCAAGGATAGTAATATATTAACTGTGCCGTCTGAATACATCTATCAAAATATCATGTACGTTCGTAAAAATATAAGCAATTTCTATAAAATTCACAACATTAATACAAGAAACAGAAACAAACTTACAGTACCCTCCTTTAGAGTAGTAAGATCTAAAAAGTCTTTTATGGGTAACTGTGTTAAATTTTATAACAAAATCCCCAATAACGTAATTGATTTGCCCAATAAAATGTTTAAGACTCATATTTAACGTGTTCTTATGGACAGGGGCTATTATAATGTTCAACAATATCTAGAGGATAGGGACGTCTGGCATTTGGTTCCTTCCTGCACACTGCGACCTGGCGCCCTGTAGCTTACACCATATTAGTGTATACAAATAGTATAACAAAATAAAATAAAAACTAAATTTATAAAATATTAATAAATGACATGTTGTAATATATATTATATACACTTAAAAAATAATAAACTATGACGACCGTTCGCGTATAAAATAAAATAATAAATTGGCAATTAATGAGGGGTGAACTCATATAAAATGAAACATAAGAAACTCTCGGGGAATAATCTTGTATTCTTGGTTCACAAATGCTTAACATAATTTAGTTTCGTGGGTTAGGTGTGCCAGGAGCGCGCACTACCTAGTCGCGTGTGATGCCGGCGACGACTCTATAGGCACTGCTTGGGGCGGCGCGTGCGGCATGGCGCGATGCGCGGACGGTGGTTTTGCAACAACTCACCGTAGAGCGAGACGGCAGCACGCGTTAGTCTAAGAACCGTACGGGAAGATAGCCGCGAGTGGTACGGTTTGGCAACACCGCCGTACGGGTTACTATATACTCCCCCTCTAGTCCAGGGGAACGTCCTCGCTCCTGGACTAGGACCTTTCTTTTACTAACGGGGCGTCCTCGTTTCCTTTTTGGGATGACGGGATTAGGCGGTAAGCTGTCGTCTTTACTCCTGTATCTAAAAAGATCCTGGTTGTGATACTTACCAACGATAGTATCGGGTTGGTCCACTTGAGACAACATATAAGTTGTAGAACTTACTTTTTCCAAAATTTGGTACGGCCCATCACGCTTTGGTGCAAATTTCGCAGTTACATTTTTCGTAGCGCTGCTGAGTACATGGGATTTAAGCAGTACCAAATCACCTACCTGAAAGGTTTCTGCAGGTCGGCGAGATTGATCGGCATACTCCTTCGTCTTATCTTGTTGTATTTCAACACGCTCACGGATAGCCGAAAAGGAGTTGACGAACTTCCTAAGGTAGGGAGTTATTTGTGGGACAAAATTTTCTTTGTCCAGGATGGCACGAAGGTCATGGGTGACCTCAGTGGGGGACCTCATTTCTCTGGCAAAGGTCAAATATGCCGGAGACTTTCCTGTTGTTCGGCATTGGGAACTATTCAGGGCAAAACGAATTAGGGGCAACTTCTTTGGCCATGATGTGTGGTCTTCCTCCACTAGATATGCTAACATTGACTTTAGATCTCGGTTTTTGCGTTCTGCGGGGTTTGACTGGGGATGGTAGAGAGGCACGAAGTTTTGCTTCACTCCCAGGACGGACATGCATTGGCGCATGACTGCAGAAACGAATTGCACTCCGTTGTCGGATATTACTCGACGAGGCAAACCAAAACGTAAAAAATATTCTTCAATAAGGACACGGGCACGCGCTTCAGCTGTAGCATCTTGGAGAGCGAACAATTCTACCCATAATTTCTATTTTTCTATAATATCCTCCACCGTGGCGGAATATTGAGTCTCTAAATGTCCGAGGATTTAATAAAACTTCGTACTGTCTTCAGTAATCCTCGCAAGATGAAATTGAGCTTCAATTTGGGCAAACCATATTTTTGGCTTCTCCACCCAGAAAGGCGGGATCCGAACTCCAACACGGAATAGCTCTGCCGCTGGGTCTCGTTCCGCTGATACACGTTCGCATTTTTTTATGCGGTGGCGGGTACGTGCACTTTGCGGCGAATTGCCGGATTTCGCTGTTTCACTGCCGCTACTGGTCATGCTTAGTGTTCTTGACCGGGGTCACCAATTATAGTAGTTTCGTGGGTTAGTGCAGAAGTTGAAGAGTAAAAGTCCAAAGTTCTTATTATGAATTTAATTTCACTACCACGTATACTATACAAAAATAGAAGGAGTAAAGCACAGACAGTCACGGAAGAAGTAGAAAGCACAATACAGAAAGTTTGAACAGCAAATATATATTAACGTTAAGCACGTAAGCTAATATAGCGCATAAACTGGCACGGGTATCTTGTCGTACGGTAAGGTCTCGACTGTTCGATGCGCCTGCGCATCTAGCGGTCAACGGAGGACGACCCCAAATTGACGTCACAAACTCAGGTAGCCGCTTGAACAATAGACTTGTAATTAAGCGGTAAAAAATAGATGTATAGTAAAATATGTTTTAATGTTTGTGTTTGTCTTTCTGTGTGTTGAATTAATAATTTTATTTATTATATTTTGTTATATTTGTAAATGTATATAAGTGGTGAAATAAGTCACTCACATGTCTTACGGCATTCTATTGTGGGGATCAGCTGCTGATATAAATACTATATTTATTTTACAAAAAAGAGCAGTCCGAGCTATATACGACCTACGTAGTCGGGATTCTTTACGATCAGTATTCAAGGATAGTAATATATTAACTGTGCCGTCTGAATACATCTATCAAAATATCATGTACGTTCGTAAAAATATAAGCAATTTCTATAAAATTCACAACATTAATACAAGAAACAGAAACAAACTTACAGTACCCTCCTTTAGAGTAGTAAGATCTAAAAAGTCTTTTATGGGTAACTGTGTTAAATTTTATAACAAAATCCCCAATACCGTAATTGATTTGCCCAATAAAATGTTTAAGACTCATATTTAACGTGTTCTTATGGACAGGGGCTATTATAATGTTCAACAATATCTAGAGGATAGGTACGTCTGGCATTTGGTTCCTTCCTGCACACTGCGACCTGGCGCCCTGTAGCTTACACCATATTAGTGTATACAAATAGTATAACAAAATAAAATAAAAACTAAATTTATAAAATATTAATAAATGACATGTTGTAATATATATTATATACACTTAAAAAATAATAAACTATGACGACCGTTCGCGTATAAAATAAAATAATAAATTGGCAATTAATGAGGGGTGAACTCATATAAAATGAAACATAAGAAACTCTCGGGGAATAATCTTGTATTCTTGGTTCACAAATGCTTAACATAATTTAGTTTCGTGGGTTAGGTGTGCCAGGAGCGCGCACTACCTAGTCGCGTGTGATGCCGGCGACGACTCTATAGGCACTGCTTGGGGCGGCGCGTGCGGCATGGCGCGATGCGCGGACGGTGGTTTTGCAACAACTCACCGTAGAGCGAGACGGCAGCACGCGTTAGTCTAAGAACCGTACGGGAAGATAGCCGCGAGTGGTACGGTTTGGCAACACCGCCGTACGGGTTACTATATACTCCCCCTCTAGTCCAGGGGAACGTCCTCGCTCCTGGACTAGGACCTTTCTTTTACTAACGGGGCGTCCTCGTTTCCTTTTTGGGATGACGGGATTAGGCGGTAAGCTGTCGTCTTTACTCCTGTATCTAAAAAGATCCTGGTTGTGATACTTACCAACGATAGTATCGGGTTGGTCCACTTGAGACAAAATATAAGTTGTAGAACTTACTTTTTCCAAAATTTGGTACGGCCCATCACGCTTTGGTGCAAATTTCGCAGTTACATTTTTCGTAGCGCTGCTGAGTACATGGGATTTAAGCAGTACCAAATCACCTACCTGAAAGGTTTCTGCAGGTCGGCGAGATTGATCGGCATACTCCTTCGTCTTATCTTGTTGTATTTCAACACGCTCACGGATAGCCGAAAAGGAGTTGACGAACTTCCTAAGGTAGGGAGTTATTTGTGGGACAAAATTTTCTTTGTCCAGGATGGCACGAAGGTCATGGGTGACCTCAGTGGGGGACCTCATTTCTCTGGCAAAGGTCAAATATGCCGGAGACTTTCCTGTTGTTCGGCATTGGGAACTATTCAGGGCAAAACGAATTAGGGGCAACTTCTTTGGCCATGATGTGTGGTCTTCCTCCACTAGATATGCTAACATTGACTTTAGATCTCGGTTTTTGCGTTCTGCGGGGTTTGACTGGGGATGGTAGAGAGGCACGAAGTTTTGCTTCACTCCCAGGACGGACATGCATTGGCGCATGACTGCAGAAACGAATTGCACTCCGTTGTCGGATATTACTCGACGAGGCAAACCAAAACGTAAAAAATATTCTTCAATAAGGACACGGGCACACGCTTCAGCTGTAGCATCTTGGAGAGCGAACAATTCTACCCATCGTGTGGCTGTGTCTTCTATAAGAAAACTAGTTACCTCTTTCAGAGCTGCGCAAGAACGGAGTCGGTCAATTAAGCGTTGAAAGGTTGCCGGAGCATTTTTAAGGCCGAATGGCATCTTCTTGAAACGGTAGGTGCCGAGAGGAGATATGAAGGCAGTTTTATCCTTATCAGACTCACTGATCTTTACTTGCCAGTAAGAGGAACGAAGGTCTAAACTACTCATATAACAATTCCTCTTTGATGACTGTAAGAGCTCATCGATGCGTGGCATCGGGTAGTTGTCAGTCTTGGTGACTGCGTTAAGGCGTCTGTAATCTACGCAAAACCGAATTGTACCATCGGACTTCGGCACCATTAGTGCCGGGGCACACCAAGCTGATTCACACTCTTCGATAATGTCATCGTTTAACATTTTGTTTATTTCCTGCTTCATCAACTCCTTTTTTGCTGGTGTGAGCCGGTACGGCGGCACTGCTATAGGTGGATGATTACCTGTATCGATGCGATGCTCAGCATACGGAGTTGGATCTCCCCCTGCTTCAAAGATATTTGCGTGTCTGATGAGGACGTCAGCGAGTGCACTGCGCTCAGCTGGATTAAGTTTAGAACCTTCATCATCACGGAGAACATTCATAGTGGAGCAGTTTATATGTCGGGAAGTAGGTTCAAAAAGCAGCTTATGTTTTATATCATCATTACTATTACTAAAGTACAATTTTTTTTCTTGAAATCAATTACTACTCCGGCGGCTGTAATGAAATCGATGCCTAGGAGTGTTTCATTATTGTCGGAATCGGGGAAAATTAGAAATGGTATTTTAATGACTTTATGGTCTAAACTTACCGCCAAAGTAGTAGTAAGAACTTCCATGTCTCGTTCGTGACCATCAGCAAGCTTACGTGTTGAGGAGACGAGGGGTTGACCTTTTCGTAGAAGGAGAGCATATAGTGTGTGACCAGCAATGCAATGTTTCGCGGCGGTGTCTATTAAAGCTGTACCGTAAACGCCTAAAATTTTTATTTTAAAAATAGGACGTACTGCGCGACATGAAATTGGCCTCTCACGACTGTCTTCCGACGTTACAACATCTCCACTACATATACAGTCATTACAATTTCCATTACTATTAAAATTATTTACATCATTTTCACACGTTGACAAATTCCGAAAATTTATAAATTTTGACTTACATACTTTTTCTCTTGGGTATTTATAATTTATACATTTTGTATCATCATTTAAACATTGAAGTGATTTTTCTGATGTACTAGCTCTCTTACTATAATTTGTACAATGCAAAACATGCCTAGCTCTTGGACTATAATCGGCATCGTTACATATTGCATCATCGATTTTGTGGGAACAAAAATGTTTCGTCTTAACATTACATACAAAATCGGAATTATTTTCCTCTGAACGAGTACATGCACACTTAGCATTATGCGGAATCCAATTTCGATAACATAAAGCACTGTTTTGAATGTTGGAAACTATGTCTGATTGACACTTCGCCGACTGAGAATTTAATTCTAGCAAACGTGCATCCTTAAGCGGGTATTCAAAAACGTTTTTGCGGCGGTCAAAGCAATAATTTTGTAAACTATTACATGCAACATTCACAACAGGCAAACGTGAACACATAGAATGGTCACTATTATTTATATTAGCAATATGCGCAGTACTTTTGTTAGTGCGACTAGCATTACAATATTTATTTGACGAATCACCACAGTTTAAACACTTTAGCGAACTTGCATATTTATGCGAACGTGATAACTCGACACTATAGAAGCGTTCATTATTCGTTTCACCATTATCACACATTTGCGCGGGAAAGTTAGATAAGCTGGACTCACCTTTATTTGCCAACTTACGACATTGGTCTCGTGTGTGGTTGTATCACCGACAGTATGTACACTGAGGACGATGCTTCCTGGCATCACCGGAGCTCGAAGTAGCAGCTGGTGGCGTTGTGGAGACCGTTGTCGGTTGCGCGACTCGGTGCGGCGGCACGGCGACGTTTGCGCGGGGCGCGGTGGCCGGAGGTCGCGTGGCAACAATAGCTGATCGAATGATGAAAACTCTTCTCTTCGAAGTCTTTTCTTTATTTTCTTATTTAGAAGGCCATATGTCATATCTAACTTGGCATTTTCTGATAGATCGTCCTTCGGCAGTTTCGCAAATAATGCTCTAATTTTTGACACAAATAAATCGGTATTTTCGTCACGATGTGGATTGTTAAAAATATCGATATAGATCCTATGCGGCGGTCGGCGGTCTCCAAAGGCGCTAATCAAGTTCTTCTTCGCCTCCGTCCAGTTGGTAATCTGGCCCTTGATTCTTTGCCACCAAGTAGCGGCGTCCTTTGTGAGCAGCATAGAGAGACCTTTGACTACATTCGCGTCTGACACTTTACAACAATCGATGTAGCTTTCGACGCTGTCTATGAAGTTCGTCACGGACTCTGTCGTCGAACCGCTGAAAGTAGATTTGCAGCGAGCTAGGGTCGAGTCGTTGTTAACTGTGGGTGCTGAACTTCACATCATGGATTGGGATTCCATTATGTCACGGAAGGCTCCTGTTTGCGATCTTTGCAGTGCGGTTATAATGGCCGTTACACTGTCTTGCGTAAACGTGGCTTCTCGTATCATAGGAGTTGACGTAACTGCTGCGCCGGCGATGTCGGGCACGCGGCGTGGGCGCTGCGGTGTCGGATCATCACCGGGGCCGGGGGCAGTGGGAGCACCATGATCTGAATCGTCGTGTGATGAGAGAGGCGCGGGCGGGGCGGCAGGTTCAAACGTGTCCGAATTGGCAACGTACTCGTCCCGACGCTGGCGACTCCGACTCCGTGTTTCCATTTTGTAGGTACACAATTACTCTACAGTCTACACGGGAAAATCACTATATACTTCACAAATACACTACAAAGTTATTAACACTGTTGTAGGTATACTGACACGGTAACACGCGGTACGCTAGCAGCCATTTAACGTTGAGGCGCCATATATGAGGGGTGAACTCATATAAAATGAAACATAAGAAACTCTCGGGGAATAATCTTGTATTCTTGGTTCACAAATGCTTAACATAATTTAGTTTCGTGGGTTAGGTGTACCAGGAGCGCGCACTACCTAGTCGCGTGTGATGCCGGCGACGACTCTATAGGCACTGCTTGGGGCGGCGCGTGCGGTATGGCACGATGCGCGGACGGTGGTTTTGCAACAACTCACCGTAGAGCGAGACGGCAGCACGCGTTAGTCTAAGAACCGTACGGGAAGATAGCCGCGAGTGGTACGGTTTGGCAACACCGCCGTACGGGTTACTATACAATGTAATTTGTGACAGGTCATCTACTAGAAATAATGAACCGGACCAAAAACAAGCCCGCTGAGATTGATTTGCTGGATTCTCTCAGGACTGGGTCGCGCCGCGTAGTATCCAGCGGTAATGTAAGCCCGCTGAGTTTGTTTCGCCGGGTCTTCTCAGGCGGGGTCGCGTTTGGATCCGGTGGTAGCTTTTAAAACTAGCGACGTCTCGGAAATACCCATGGTCCATATCAAACCCATTTAAATATATATATATATATATTTGACTGGTATTACCTGGAATAATATTAATCCATAATATAAAAATAAAAAATAATAAATAAATAATAATAATGTTAAATACCATATGAATAATTAATTGCTAGTGTATTGATGATTCTATGTATGTTATGTATACATAAGCTGATATGCTTCTCTTAAAATTTCTTTACTTTTTTTAATGTTCTGACTTGTCATAAGAGCTATGTAATTGCCTACTTGATCAATAAACGATTTCATTTCATTTCATTTCACTACGGATGCATAGCAAGACGTACAGAGCTGCATTGAAATACTCATGGTGGTTAGTGCCTATAACACATTAACTTAAAATAATGGTGACATTTATTATTGGAACCAGTAAGCCAGACTGAAAACTATATAAAATAAGTATTTGGCCTTTAAGTTAAAAATTAAAAATATATATTTCAGGATTTTTGGAAATTCCACCCCTAAGGGGCTAAAATTGGGGTAGAAAGTTTGTATGGAAATCCGTAATTTTTGAAGTTAAACGCATGAAAATTGGTATTTGGCCTTTTATTTAAAAATTAAAAATATATATTTCAGGATTTTTGGATATTCCACCCCTAAAGGGGTAAAATAGGGGAAGAAATTTTGTATGAAAATCCGTCATTTTTTAAGTTAAATTCATGAAAATTAGTATTTGACCTTTTAGTTAAAAATAAAAAATATACATTTCAGGATTTTTGGAAATTCCACCCCTAAGGGGGTAAAATAGGCGATGAAAGTTTATATCAACTCTTTTATCGGGGGTTTATCAATAATCCTACTAATATTAGAAATGCGAATATTTGGATGGATGGATATTTCTTACTCAATGAGGCTATAACGACTCGACGGATCTGGTTGAAATTTGGCACAGAGATAGATTATAGTCTGTAATAGCACATAGGCTACGTTAATCCCGGAAAAATGTACTGTTCCCGTGGGAAAGTTTTGGTTTTGTTTTAGACAGAGCAAGGGATCCACATATTTTTTTGCATAGTGTTTGTTAAAGGGCTACTTTTTATACCAGAGAATGCACGGTTCCTACGGGATAGCATTATAGAGGAAGATGTGATAACTTAGGAGGTCTCCATGGATTTTATACCTTTTCTTTCAAAAATAACCACCAAGCGGGCGTAGCCGCGGGCAAAAGCTAGTAACTATATATGTACTCTATTACACTAACTTAATATAAAATGAGTCACGCAGAAACAACCACAGGAAATAGCAAGGACGAGACAGGATAGCAAAAAGTTCTACTTACGGTCCGCTTGATCCCATGCCTTCCCGTACAGCTGCACCGTTAATAAAACTCCAACACCCGATTTATTTGGTTCGAGAATATCCGCAACCGCGTATAAGACCGATTTCAGAGTCCTTGAACACAGTGTGATATCGCGAATATCCTACCGGCTGCGCCAGTTAAGTTTCGGGGGCATTGCCGGGGTTTTAAATAGAAGAACGTATTGTCTTTTCAACAGTTTACTACGGACTAAAAATACAATAGTTAAAAGTTTAAGTTGCTACGAATACAAGTCTTAAACCTACCACGTCTTATCTCTCGACGGATGCCCGTCACCGTGCTCTAGACTAAACAATGCATAGTCAGCAGGGCTCACCTACATAAGATGGTTACACAGGCGCCACGGGGCGCCTACGTTCCGACTGACACAGGTATTAACGGACCATGGGTGTTTCGGGTCGTTCCTGTGTCGGATCGGAAAGGAGGTGTCCGCCGTGTGCCACCACTGTGGCAACTGCCGCGAGGACACGGCCCAACATACGTTGGAGGAGTGCCCAGACTGGGACGAACAGCGCAGCGCTCTCAGAGCAGTCGTCGGAGGAGACCTCTCGCTGCCGGCCGTGGTGTCGTCCATGGTCGCCAGCCGGAGGTCCTGGCGTGCGGTGGCCCACTTCTGCGAGAGCATCATCTCGCAGAAGAAGAGTGCCGAGAGGGATCAGGAACGAAATGATCCCTCCCGCCGCCAGAGAAGACGTAGGAGGCGCCGGGTGGACGACTGACTGGCGTCTCCCGCCCTGTGGAATGGGGGCGTTTTGAGAATTTCACCACGGTAACCCCTGCCTGTCGTACGAGGCGACTAATTGGGGCCATCGGGGATCGCGGGCGCGCAGCGGAGGGCTGTCAGCCCGATGCACTCCCAAATGAGGGGCATCGTGCGACCCCGAGATGGACGGCAGCGCAGGTGGTAAGGCCTCGTTCGCTGTCGTTGTTCGGTGCGCGGGGGCTCCTTAGCCCTCCATGGAGATGGGCTGCTACGCAGCACCGCGCAGGGGAGATTCCGGCTGCAATTCTAGCACTCCTTAGAATACCCCGGAATCGCTCCGCAAGCGCCGAAGAAGGCCACCGCGGGGTTTTAGCTGGTAGTGTCGGGTGGGGTGTACATAGGGGTTAGGGACTCGGCCCAGCGGCAGCGCGGATAGCCATCATCCGTGCGAGGGGGATGCTGGGTCGTATGACCGGCTAGTCCAGCATACCCGTTTTATTCTTAATCCGCTTCCCTCCGGAGCAGTAATAAAACGCTTTCCCCGCGACAACAAAAAAAAAAAAGGGCTCACCCACATCGGATGGCACTCAATGTAGGATCACCATGCATAACTAGGTGGTACACAATAGATTTTCTTAGGCTTTTAATATACAAGAAGTAATAAGTGTGAGTCGATGCCATCCACACTAGGTCGAGCAAATGGTAACGATGACTCGAGTTATCGCTATAATGTTTCAAAACAAGAAGTTAATGGACATCACAATGATATCCAACCACCTTTGCAGCCAAATCCGCCCCCATCAGACAGTCCGCCAAATGTCATCTTATAAAAAGATTTTGAAGAAAATGAGTACAACGAGTTGAGCAATAGTCCTTCCGAGATGTCTTCAGATACCAATAAATCTGAAGAGCTAGTAAAATATAAAACTCAGCGGACTGAAGATGGGAAAGGAAACGGAGAGGAAATAATGTGCCGTAATTTTATTCGCTGCAATTGCAACAGGGGCACTGCGTGTATTTTTGCACATAAAGCAATTTTATCGCAATTGGAGAAAGTGTACAAATTTTGCAACGACTTTGAAAATACTGGATGTAAACGTCGGAATTGTAACTTCGTTCGCGCTACCGTGTTTGAAAGGAGTCGTTCCTGCGGCGTATCTCCCCCCACACACACTCAGTCACCTCAACAAAACTAACACCATCCAGCCGCCCGCGCTTCCGCCTCTGTCCGAAGCATCACCTGCGAAATTAGTCTCAGCGACAGTCGACAATCAACCGCCTCCCATACTAGGCAGTGTGGCGCCGCTACCGGCAACGAGTTGCACGCCGGCCGTGGATGTTAAATCCAGAGTCATACTGGGCGACGTGTTCCGTACCACGGCTGCAGCAGAGACCACATCGTTGAAGAGAGATTGGGCAGATATAGATGATTGTTACAGTTTATCAAAACAAAAATCTAAAATCTTCAGCATTCGAACGATGAAAATTGCTCTGATTAACAATAAGGGTCAGAGACTTTTAACGGTGTTGGCAACAATGATCAAGTCTGTGTTACACAAATCCAAGGCTCCCGGCAGCAGCAGTGGTTTCCTAAACATTACGGAGGAGAATGAGCAGGTGCTAAGTGAATAAGTGTGGCTCTGCTCTCTTCTGTGTCTGAATACCAAGAACGTAAATTCTGGGAATCCAGGCCTCCAGAGCTTTCTTGCCAAGCTGCTAATAAGGCCGATGGACCCGTTGTTGTCGCCGGACGGGTCTTGAGGTATAATGCCCGATGTATCTTTAAGACTACATCCGGAATCGCCTAGCACTAATAAAGAAGTCAGTTTTACAACAGCAACATCAACACTCGCATTAGCTCCAATCCAACTCCCCACCGCGACGTCAAGTACGTGAGGTTTAAGTGTCACTGAACAATTGTGTTTAAGAATAAACACGTACAAAGAGTTACGTTTAGCCAGAATTAAATTTGAAAGACATTACACATTTTATTATATTGGTTTAATTTAATTACTTGCGGCAGTAAACAAGGCTTGTAATTAAAATAAATCAATAAGAACATTGACAGCAATAATATATTCTTTATCTTACTGACGATGTGTTCGCTAAATCGTCGCTCGCGAATTTTGTTATCTTTTCACGACTAAACGGCTGACCGGATTGTGATGAAATTTGGCAAGGAGATAGATATATCCTGGAGAAGGACATAGGCTATCTTTTTTCTCAAAAAACAACCTTGAAAGGGGTCAAATAGGAGTTCAAAATTTGTATGGGAAATCCATCATTCCTCAAGTTAGGGATCTGAAAATTCATATTTAGACTTTTGGTAGGAAATAAAGAAATACGTGTTACAAAGATTTTGAAAAATCATCCCTAAAAGGGGCAAAGTGAGGTGTCCATGGATTTTATACCTCTTCTTACAAAAATGACTACCACGCGGGCGAAGCCGCGGGCATAAGTTAGTTTACAACATAAGTTTTCCCTTTTTAAAATAATTCACAAATGTTTCTTTTCACTTAAGAGACACAAAGCATAAAGGGTGACTTCATTAGGTACTCTTTACAGTGGTGGCGTAAGGAGGGGGGGCGGTCCGCCCCGGGTATCAAGCACCAAGGGGTGCCATCGTGGTGATACGGTGGTGCACACGGCAGCCGGCTATTTAAACGCTGCAGAAGGAGCTCAAGACACATTCGGCTGCGGTTCTCGAAGTGATCGTATCGTAGGCTTGTACCGCGTGGTGTTATTTGTCTTTATCTTTGATAACTTTTATTAATTATTGTAATTGTAATGTAATGCTAATTGTTATTAGACTGCCTCGGTGGCGCAGTTGTAATTGCGCATGCGTTACGACTGCTGCTGTGCTGAGGCCTCGGGTTTGATCCCCGGGTCGGGTAAAGTGATATTGGGTATTTCTATCTAGAAATTCTCAGTATTAGTCTGGAGTCTGGAATTTGTGCCCGGTATGGCGATAGGCTCGCCCCTACATTATGGGACCGAAATTTGGCGAAAAGTGGGTGTACTGATTCCATCTCTGCCTACCCCTTCGGGTATTACAGGCGTGAGTGTATGTGTATGTATGTATGTAAAAATTTATAATAATTGGAAAATTCAAATGATTAAAATACCCATATTTGTTAAATTGATTTGTTGTGGATTTATTGGTATTCCAATCATATTAAGAAAAATAAATAAATATAAGACCGGTGGGTTGTTCACCGGTCTTACAAAAAATAATAAATAAATAGTTCCTCTTTGACATGATGGCTGAGGTCATGACGTCATCATAGGTCATGACTGAGGGTTATTCATCCCTCTTTGCTCTTCAGATATAGTCAGGATGTACATACATCGTGGGATAGTTCGATACAAATAACGCACGTTCATCACTTTATAGTTTATTAAGCTACCACCAGTTCGGAATGCAGTTATCCAATAGGAAAGATCCTGGGAAGAAAACCTATGGTTGTTCTTTTAAACAACACTTCTTACATCAGTTCACAATAACACTTTTCACAGATACGCGTTTTACACTAACTTATTACTTTAATTCGTTGGCACTGTTAATCTAACATTAATTCCGCATTACGACCACTACTTTATTAACTGTTCAATAATTATTTCTGAATTTATTTATTTATTTGGTCAACAAAACAGATTACAATTAAAACAATATATTACACTACAAGTACAAGGTCTTATACTAGATTGCAATCCTAAATATGCTAACACATCACAATAATTTCTCAAGAAGTAAACAACTTAATTTAACATAGACCATAAATAATTCAACTCACCTGCACTTATCCCGACATATGCTCCCATATACATATCGTTATCATTCGTGCGCCAGTGAGGCAGTTACCATTGTGTATAAATAAATATACTACGGATGCATAGCAAGACGTACAGAGCTGCATTGAAATACTCATGGTGGTTAGTGCCTATAACACATTCACTTAAAATAATGGTGACATTTATTATTGGAACCAGTAAGCCAGACTGAAAACTATATAAAATAAGTAGAAGAGATTGGGCAGATATAGATGATTGTTACAGTTTATCAAAACAAAAATCTAAAATCTTCAGCAGTCCAACGTTGAAAATTGCTCTGATTAACAATAAGGGTCAGAGACTTTTAACGGTGTTGGCAACAATGATCAAGTCTGTGTTACACAAATCCAAGGCTCCCGGCAGCAGCAGTGGCTTCCTAAACATTACGGAGGAGAATGAGCCCAATGAAAGGGCCCAAAAGGTGGCCGAATTCGAGGCCTGTGAAAACAAATGGCCTCGGTTTTGTTGAGGGCCACCTTAAGGCCCAGTCGCCGAATCCTGCTCTCTCCTATTTTGACTCGCCTGTTTCGTCTCTCTCTGGTCACTGGACAAGTGCCTAAATCCTGGAAGCAAGCTAACGTGCAACCTGTGCCCAAAAAAGGTAGTCGTGCTGAGCCTGCCAACTATAGGCCCATCTCGGTTACGTCCATACTTTGCAAAAGTATGGAACGTGTACTGAATAGCAGGCTCATGGCATACCTAGAAGCGAATGACCTCCTAAGTGACCGACAATACGGATTTCGCCGAAACCGGTCAACTGGAGACCTTCTAGCGTATGCCACTCACATCTGGAGCGAGGCCATCGAGAAGCATGGGGAAGCGCTTGCCGTTTCACTTGATATCTCGAGGGCCTTCGACAGAGTGTGGCATGATAGCCTCTTAAGCAAGCTTCCATCATATGGCTTGCCTACTGGGTTATGTGCTTGGATATCGGACTTCCTGAGGGAACGATTGATTCGAGTGGTCATTGATGGCTGCTCCTCCGATCTATTGGCTATCAATGCCGGGGTACCTCAGGGGTCCGTACTTTCTCGGGGTGCGAAGTCAGGAAACCTCCACGTGGTGCACCCTGGGCAACGGTGGTCATGTTGACCAACGGCCAATTTCCTGACAAAAGGTGGTTGATGGTTGTCGCTTTTGTGACGGCCCTTGCTCGAAGTTCGGGCTACTCCCGAGTTTTTATCTCGGGGGTGTCGGCGGGCTCGGTGTGCGCTCACCTCGCCGCCGAGCACGCAGTGGGGGGGGACTCTCTCTCCTGCTGTCACCGTCGTGCATCGTAATCCGTTCTGGAGGTCTGTGGTCATGTCTCGCGCTCCGACTGGACCGAGGGTCTTGGCTTAACCGCCTGGGCCGCGAGGTAGAAAACCTCTATAAAAAGTCACCCCGAATCCCAAGCGGCGGCGCACCGCGAGGGGATGCATGGCCGATGGGTAGTTCGGTCGCTAGTGCGAACCACGCCGCCGGAGTACCTGCTGCCCCTCCGTGCGTGATACCTCAGGCTTACCCAGGTACAGGGGGCTCTGCCTGGATGGATCGTTATTTCCCCCATACTCGTGGGATTCAAAATGAAAAATAACACAAAAAACTTTAATAATAACGATGTTGATATGGAGAAGTCGTCTATCCCGGGGGACGTTAGTGACCCTGGAAAGACGGACAATACTGGGCGTAAGTCCCAGAAGGCGGCTGTTGGAGTCACTTCCAAAGCTTTGGCTCCCGAAGACAAAGCCGGTATTAGTGGAATGATGACGCGGTCAAAGAGGGCGCTAATAGCTCGTCAACGGGACACGCCCGATAGCGATAGCGACAGCGACAGCGGACTGGAACCGGCGCGCAAAGTAATGGCCGTGTCGGAAAGCCCGGCTGCAGTGTCTGACGCAGACACTGCAACGATGGAGGTGTCAGCCTCCGCAGAGGTGGCTAGGTTAGAGGCTGAGAAGGCGGCAATGGCGCAACAGATCGCACTTCTCAAGGCCTCCCTGGCTGCCCAACAAAAGGTAATGGAGGAGATGCTGGTGACAGTCCAGTCTCTTGGACAGCCGCAGCCGGTGACCTAAGATGGGGCCAGTTTAGAAGAAAGAGGTCGCTTTGAGCAGTTCGAGCGCCGTATATTAAGTATAATAGACGCGCGCTTGGAGGCATTAAGCTCGAGGCTACCTCCGGAGCCCATTACTCGGCCCCCTCTGGCTGCGGATAAGGCCAGAGCTGGAGTGGCGTCACAGCCGGTATGCGCCATCGCCGGGCCATCTAGGCCAAACATAGTACCCGGGCCCTCAAAAGCCCTATCAGATGTTGCCGGGCCGGTCACTCCGAAGGGAAAGGGGCTGGGAAAGGGAAGGAGCAATGACAGGGTTACCCCTGTTGGCGCTCCCTGTCCCCGACCTACGTCTGTCGCAGTTTTTGGGCTGACGTCACCGTCAACGTCTGTGGTGTCCCCAAATCCTCGTACATCCCGAAGGGGAGGGAAAAGGGGAAAAATTAAAAAAAGAAGCGGCACCCCTGCTGCTCGACCACCCACAGTGCCGCGGCCACTTCCCCCTGCTCCTGCATCGATGGAGGAGGGGTGGAACGTAGTGACCAAAAAAGGGAAGAAACATCCCCAGTCCATGCCGGGTGCTGCGGCGTCCGCACCGCCGCAGCCGCGTCGGCCAGAACCGCGGATCCGCTTGCCCCGTAAGGCAGCCGTCTCGTTGACGGTATCGCCAGAGGGGCTGGCGCGGGGCGTCACGTATGCCAATGTGTTGCGTGTCGTCCAGCAACGCGTGGATCTGGCCGGTCTCGGTATTGCGGAGACGCGGGCGCGCCTCATGGCAACGGGCGGGTACCTGTACGAGGTACCCGGCCCGGAGTCTGAAGTGAAAGCCGACTCCCTTGCGGAGAAAGTAAGGGAGGTGTTCCGTGGTTCAGAGCTGGCGGGAGACGTTCGCATCTCCCGTCCATGTAAAACCGCGGAACTGAGAGTGTTCGGGTTAGACGCATCAGCGGACCCGGAACTGATAGCAGGTGCCCTCGCAAGGGCTGGGGATTGTCTAATCGAGATTGTTAAGGTCGGGGAGATCCGCCCCGACCGGTCGGGCCTTGGTGCGGCGTGGTTACGGTGCCCCGCCAAGGCTGCCGACAAAATAATAAGCTCGGGCCGAGTGCTGATCGGCTGGGTAGCTGCACGCGTCCAGCTCCTTGAGTCGAGGCCTATGAGGTGCTACCGCTGCCTGCACAGGGGACATGTGCGGGCACGGTGCACCGAAGAGTGTGACCGCAGCGACGTTTGCTACCGCTGCGGTAAACTGGGCCACAAGGCCAAGGAGTGCTCCGCGGAGCCGCATTGCGCAATCTGCGCTGATGCAGGTAAACCCGCGGGGCACCAGGTAGGCGCCAAGGCATGCGTCGCCTCCTCCCGTCCTCACCGCGTAAATCGTGGTCAGGTATCGGGGGTTGTGATCCAGCCGACAGCGCTCCCCCTAGAGGAGCAGATGGAGATCGCCCATTAATATGGCACAACGTTTCCTCCAGGTGAACACTAATCACTGCGCCAGGGCCCAGGACCTGTTAGTCCAGAGCATGGCGCAGTGGTCAATACAAGTGGCTGTGGTCGCCGAGCCTTATTTTGTTCCCCCCAGGGAAGACTGGGCAGGGGACCTTAACGGTTTGGTGGCCGTCATCACTCGGGGCGCCGCCGGCTCCCCACCCATCGAAAAAGTAGCGAAGGGGCCGGGATGTGTGGCGGTTCTGTTGGGGGGGATCTGGATTGTGGGTGTGTATTTCTCCCCCAATAGATCCCTGGCCGAGTTTGAGCACTTTCTCACTCGGCTAGGGGCCCTGGTGGTGCAAGGCAGTCAGCCTCGCCCCGTTCTCGTTGCCGGCGACTTCAACGCCAAGTCTCAGGCTTGGGGTTCGTCGGTCACCAGCAGGCGCGGCGAGGCCCTGGAGGAATGGGCGATCTCGGCCAACCTGGCCGTCGTGAATCGCGGGTCAGTTAACACGTGCGTGCGGCATAATGGCGGATCGGTGGTGGACCTCACGTTCGCCACCCCAGCTATTGCCCGCCGTGTCCGTGACTGGAGAGTTCTGGTGGACGAGGAGACGTTGTCGGATCACCGATACATTCGGTTCGACGTCACCTTATCCCCTAACCCCCAGTCCAGTGGAGGACCGACTGGCCCGCGGTCGGACGGCCCGCGTTGGTCTGTAAAACGCCTCGATGTTGAGGCCCTGAAGGAGGCCGCACTGGCCCAGGCGTGGCTCCCTGCACCGGAGGCACCGATGCAGGTCGAGCAGGAGGCGTCGTGGTTCGGGGCAGCGATGTCGCGCGTCTGTGACGCGGCCATGCCCCGAGTCCGACGTCTTCCCGAGAAGCGCCAGGTGTTCTGGTGGTCGGCGGAACTCACGCGGTTACGTGTCTCCTGCGTGGCCGCCCTTCGTCGTCTCGCCAGACACCGTCGTCGTCGGATCCGTCTTCCCGGCGACGAGGACCAGGAGCGGCTGCTTCACGGCCTCCACAGGGAGGCTAAGAGAGCGCTGCGCGTGGCAATAGCTAGGGCAAAGTCTGCAGCTCAGGAGGAGTTCCGGGGAACTCTCGATAACGACCCTTGGGGGCGTCCATATCGCGTGGCGATGAGGAGATATCGCTCGTGGACGCCCGGGGGTCTCCGGGGCGACCTAGTCGAAGAGGTCGTCGCAGCTTTGTTCCCTGCCACTGAAGATGTCACTCCCCCACCGATGGCGTCACACCCATCGACGCCATCGTCGTTGAGTTCGGCAAGGGCTATTTCGGAGGTTTCGCCCGAGGAATTTCGGGCGGTGGTGCTTCAGCTGCGGGGCAAGAAAACAGCCCCGGGTCTCGACGGTATCCCCGGACGTGCGTGGGTGTTAGCCGTCGAGCATCTGGGGACTAGGCTTCGTGGCCTGTTCTCCGCGTGCCTGGAGCAGGGCCGTTTTCCGTCTCAGTGGAAAACTGGGAAGTTGGTCCTGCTCAAGAAGGAGGGGCGGCCCGCAGAGTCGCCATCGGCCTACCGGCCCATCGTATTGCTCGACGAGGTCTGTAAGCTCTTCGAGCGTATCATTCACGCTCGCCTCGTCGAGCATCTTGAAGGGGTCGGGCCGGACCTGGCACAGTGCCAGTACGGGTTCCGGCAAGGCCGATCGACAGTACACGCGATTCTGCGGGTCAAGGCACAAGCGGAGGATGCAGTGGCTCGGGGTGAAGTGGTGGTGGCGGTGTCTCTAGACATCGCCAACGCGTTTAACACCCTGCCCTGGGCTTGCATACTGGAAGCACTGCGGTACCACGTGGTGCCACCGTATCTCCGGCGTCTGGTGCGCTCGTATCTCTCAGACAGGTACATAGTGTATCCAGGCGCCGACAGGTGGCACCGAAGAGCGATGGCCTGCGGTGTTCCACAGGGCTCAGTCCTGGGCCCTCTCCTGTGGAACATCGGCTACGATTGGGTGCTCCGTGGTACCAATCCCCGAGGCGTCGCTGTCGTCTGTTATGCAGACGACACGCTAGTAACAGCGACAGCCAGGTCTTTCCAGGAGGCCACCCTGCTCGCCTCGTTCGCAACCGAACAGGTGGTGGGCAGGATTCGGCGACTGGGCCTTAAGGTGGCCCTGAACAAATCCGAGGCCCTTTACTTTCACGGTCCTCGGATTCGGCCACCTTTAATGCCCCACATCAATGTGGAGGGGGTGCGGATTCCCATCGGCTGTACAATGAAGTACTTGGGATTGATTCTGGACAGCCGGTGGGATTTCCGTGCCCATTTCAAGGAGTTGTCGCCGAAATTGGTGCGGGCGGCGGGCGTGCTCGGACGCCTGCTGCCGAACCTGGAGGGACCTAATAGTCCTTGCCGAAGTTTATACGCTGGAGTCGTGCGGTCAATGGCCCTGTACGGATGTCCCGTATGGGCCCAGTCCCTGAAACCCCGCTGCGTCGCCTTGCTGCGCAAACCGCAGCGTTTGTTGGCGCAGCGAATAGTAAGGGGCTACCGCACGGTCTCCCACGAGGCGGCCTGCGTATTGGCCGGCACCCTCCCTTGGGAGTTGGACGCAAAACTCCTCTCGTCCGCGTTCTTCTGGCGGGAGGAGGCGTCCAGTCGCCGTCAGGTGAGACTGGCCCCGAGGGAGATTGCGGCCCGATTTCGCAGAACCGCTGTGGAGGAGTGGCATACCAGGCTGGAAAGCCCAAGTGCGGGCTTGAGGACCGTCGCGGCAGTGCGTCCTGTCCTAAAGAGATGGCTAGACAGGCGCCACGGTGCGCCAACTTTCCGGCTGACGCAGGTACTGACGGACCACGGATGTTTCGGTTCGTTCCTGTGTCGGATCGGAAAGGAGGTGTCTGCCGTGTGCCACCATTGTGGCAACTGCCACGAGGTCACGGCCCAACATACGTTGGAGGAGTGCCCAGCCTGGGACGAAGAGCGCAGCGCTCTCAGAGCAGTCGTCGGAGGAGATCTCTCGCTGCCGGCCGTGGTGTCGTCCATGGTCGCCAGCCGGAGGTCCTGGCGTGCGGTGGCCCACTTCTGCGAGAGCGTCATCTCGCAGAAGGAGAGTGCCGAGAAGGATCGGGAACGAAGTGATCCCTCCCGCCGCCAGAGAAGACGTAGGAGGCGCCGGGTGGACGACTGACCGGCGTCTCCCGCCCTGTGGAACGGGGGCGTTTGAATTCCACCACGGTAACCCCTGCCTGTCGTACGAGGCGACTAATAGGGGCAATCGGGGGTCGCGGGCTCGCAGCGGGGGGCTGTCAGCCCGAATCGATGCACTCTCAGTTTCGGAGCATCGTGCGACCCCGAGATGGACGGCAGCGCGTGTGGTAAGGCCTCGTTCGCTGTCGTTGTTCGGTGCGCGGGGGCTCCTAAGCCCTCCCATAGAGATGGGCTGCTACGCAGCACCGCGCAGGGGCGGTTCCGGCAGCAATTCTAGCACTCCTTAGAATACCCCGGGATCGCTCCGTAAGCGCCGAAGAAGGCCACCGCGGGGTTTTAGCTGGTAGTGTCGGGTGGGGTGTACATAGGGGGTAGGGACTCGGCCCACCCTCCCGCCGCCAGAGAAGACGTAGGAGGCGCCGGGTGGACGACTGACCGGCGTCTCCCGCCCTGTGGAACGGGGGCGTTTGAATTCCACCACGGTAACCCCTGCCTGTCGTACGAGGCGACTAATAGGGGCCATCGGGGGTCGCGGGCTCGCAGCGGGGGGCTGTCAGCCCGAATCGATGCACTCCCAGTTTCGGAGCATCGTGCGACCCCGAGATGGACGGCAGCGCGTGTGGTAAGGCTTCGTTCGCTGTCGTTGTTCGGTGCGCGGGGGCTCCTAAGCCCTCCCATGGAGATGGGCTGCTACGCAGCACCGCGCAGGGGCGGTTCCGGCAGCAATTCTAGCACTCCTTAGAATACCCCGGGATCGCTCCGTAAGCGCCGAAGAAGGCCACCGCGGGGTTTTAGCTGGTAGTGTCGGGTGGGGTGTACATAGGGGGTAGGGACTCGGCCCAGCGGCTGCCCGGATAGCCATTATCCGGGCGAGGGGGATGCTGGGTCGTAAGACCGGCTAGTCCAGCATAACCGTTTTATTCTTATTCCGCTTCCCCCCGGAGCGGGCGGTAGTAATAAAACGCTTTCCCCGCGACAACAAAAAAAAAAAAAAAAAAGGGACTCGGCCCAGCGGCTGCCCGGATAGTCATCATCCGGGCGAGGGGGATGCTGGGTCGTAAGACCGGCTAGTCCAGCATAACCGTTTTATTCTTATTCCGCTTCCCCCCGGAGCGGGCGGTAGTAATAAAACGCTTTCCCCGCGACAACAAAAAAAAAAAAAAGAAAAGGGGTCCGTACTTTCTGCGACTCTATTCCTGCTACACATCAATGATCTGCTTAAGCCCGGTACTTTTGGGTACGCTGATGACAGCACAGTGGTAGAAAGTTACATATCTAATGCACGAACCAGTGGAGTGCAAGTCCAGGCCCTCAGGGAGGCCTTGGTAGAACGCTTGAACTTGTCCTTAAAGGCTGTCTGAGATTGGGGCGATGCCAACCTGGTCAAGTTTAATGCCACTAAGACCCAGGCTTGTCTATTCTCTGCTAAACGGAGTCCCTTCGAACTGACTCCTACTTTCAGAGATGTGTCCGTACCGATAACTGAGCACCTAGAGATTCTTGGTGTAACTTTGTCTCCAACTCTCAGTTTTGGCTCCTACATTGAGCATAAAGCTCAATTGGCTGCCAAAAAGCTGGCTATCCTTGCGAAGGTGAGACGGTACTTCACGCCGGGACAGCTCCTTGATCTGTATCAAGCGCAAGTCCGGTCGTGCATGGAGTACTGCTCTCATCTTTGGGATGGATCAGCCAAGTACCAGCTTGAGGCATTGGAGGCAATCGAGAGACGCGCTAAGAGACTCATAGGCAACGATTCCATAGTCGAGGCAAGGCTGTAAA
Source organism: Laothoe populi (assembly GCA_905220505.1). Classification (NCBI taxonomy): domain Eukaryota; kingdom Metazoa; phylum Arthropoda; class Insecta; order Lepidoptera; family Sphingidae; genus Laothoe; species Laothoe populi. Next base: position 765,925 of record HG992162.1, on the reverse strand, counting down.
GCCTTGAACACAGACGTAAAGTTGCTAGTTTATCGGTATTTTACCGGATACATTTCGGCGAGTGTGCCTTGGAATTACATAATTTAATTCCCCCAACCCCTTTCCATCATCGGACGACAAGAGACTCGGCGAAGCGTCATCGATACATGGTTGATATTCCACCAGTGCGCACGAAGCGTTTTGCTAGTACATTTATCATGCGCACCGCTAGAGAGTGGAACTCTTTGCCGGAGTCTATATTTCCCGAAAATTATGACCTGGGTATCTTCAAGTCAAGAGTGAATAGGTATCTTCTAGGCAAGCGTGCTCCACCGTAGACCACATCATCACTTTCCATCAGGTGAGATAGTGGTCAAACGCAAGCCTATTACGTTTAAAAAAAAAAAAAAAAAAACATCTCCTCTCCCCTACTACAAAAAAAATAAATAAAATGAAGGCACAAAAAAAAGAGTAAGCGTACTTCGGCGGATCCTACATCCACTTTAACAGTAGACTTCTGCAATGTCAGGGGTCTGCACAGTAACCTAGACGCCGTACATTACCACCTAGAGTCGGCGCGGCCTGCCCTGCTCTTTTTAACTGAGACTCAGATATCTACCCCTGACGATATCTCGTACCTTAACTACCCCGGTTACGTACTGGAACATTCGTTCCTGCGTAAAGCCGGGGTGTGCGTTTTCGTCAGGGATGATATATGTTGTCGCCGCCTTCGGGGCCTCGAGCATCGGGACCTGTCAATCTTGTGGCTATGCGTAGAGTACGGGGGTCGTACCCAAGTCTACGCTTGCCTTTACAGGTCCCATGCCGGTGAAGCGGGGTCTTTTCATTTATTCGAGAACGTCCAAGTGGGGACTGGCCAATCTCTAGAGCAGTACCCTACCGCGGAGGTGGTGGTCCTTGGGGACTTCAACGCTCACCATGCTGAGTGGTTGGGTTCTCGGACCACCGACGCTGCGGGTCGGTCTGCTTATGAGATGGCTTTGGCTTACGGTCTCACACAACTGGTAACTCAGCCCACCCGAGTTCCAGATGTTGAGACCCATGATCCCTCTCTGTTGGACCTTCTGCTGACCACAAATCCTGAGGGATATAAGGTAGTGGTCGACCCCCCTTTGGGGTCATCAGACCACTGCCTTATTCGTACCTCAGCCCCTGCGGTATATCCTGATCGTTTTCCAGCGACTGAGTTCCGCAGGGTTTAGCGGTATGGGTCAGCGGATTGGAAAGGGATGCGTGAATTCTTTGCGTCCTTCCCATGGAAGCGGTACTGCTTCTCTTCCGAAGATCCTGATGCTTGTGCGGACCGCGTCAGGGACCTGGTGGTTATGGGGATGAATCTGTTCATCCCCAATTCCAAGGTACCTGTCGGGCGTCGCAGCCGGCCTTGGTATAATAGTACATGTGCCGAAGCTGCACGCCTTAAGCGGTCCGCATACGGGGCGTGGAACGAAGCTCAAAAGCATCGGGATCCAAACGCGAAGGAGGAGAGGCGGAAATTTAATGCCGCCTCTTGGACCAACAAAAGGGCTATAGCCAAGGCCAAGGTAGAACATATTGGCAGAATTGGTGAGCGGCTAGAGAGTTATCCGTCTGGCAGTCGGGCTTTTTGGTCGCTCGCCAAGGCTGTCCAAGGTAACTTTTGCCTGTCCAGTCTCCCGCCACTGCGTAAGACTGATGACAGTTTGGCCCATAGTGCAAAGGAAAAGGCCGACATATTGGCCCAATCCTTTGCCTCGAACTCGACTTTGGATGACGGGGGAGCCACTCCACCAAAACTTCCCCGGTGCGAGTACTCCCTGCCTGAAATCCGCATCAATCAGCGTGCGGTCAGGCGGGGGGCTTAGGCTCCTGAACATCCGAAAGTCGAGTGGGCCGGACTGTATCCCCGCAGTGGTTCTTAAGACGTGCGCCCCCGAGTTGACCCCCATTCTCACGCGCCTTTATCGTCTTTCATACAATTCCAATCGGGTTCCCGCTTCGTGGAAGGTTGCTCATGTCCATCCAATCGCTAAAAAAGGTGACCGGTCGGACCCTTCGTGTTATAGACCGATAGCCATCACATCCTTGCTCTCTAAAGTCATGGAACGAGTAATTAACGCCCAGCTTATGGGGTATCTGGAGGAGCACCAGCTGATTAGCGATCGTCAGTACGGTTTCCGTCACGGTCGCTCGGCTGGTGATCTTCTTGTTTACCTCACACATCGCTGGGCGGAGACTATAGAGAGCAAGGGTGAGGCTATGGCCGTCGGTCTAGACATCGCGAAGGCGTTTGATCGGGTATGGCATGGGGCCCTTCTGTCGAAGCTTCCATCATATGGAATCCCCGAAGGGCTCTGCAACTGGATCGCTAGTTTTTTGGATGGTCGGAGCATTAAAGTCGTCGTAGATGGCTACTGCTCCGACGCTTTATCCATTAATGCTGGCGTTCCACAAGGCTCGGTGTTGTCGCCGACACTATTCATACTGCATATCAATGACATGCTGTCTATTGATAGCATGCATTGCTATGCAGATGATAGTACTATCGACGTGCGATACACCGGCCAGCAGGATATCCCTCGGAGCACTTTGGAAGAAAGACGGTTAGAACTTGTGTCGGAAATCGAGAGCTCTCTAGGGCGGGCCTATGAATGGGGTGAAAGGAACCTAGTTCACTTCAACCCCACGAAGACACACGTTTGCGCGTTCACCGCTAAGAAGGACCCATTTGTCATGGCGCCACAGTTTCAAGGAGTCACTCTCCGGGTTTCCGAGGGTATTGGGATCCTCGGCGTCAATATATCTAACACGGTCCAGTTTAGGAGTCAAGTGGAGGACAAAGCCAAAATGGCGAGCAAAAAATTGGGGATCCTGAACAGAGCGAGGCGGTATTTCACGTCGGGCCATAGATTGGCGCTTTATAAAGCGCAAGTCCGGCCCCACGTGGAGTACTGTTCTCATCTCTGGGCAGGGGCCCCGAAATACTTGCTGGACCCACTTGACTCCTTACAGAGGCGGGCCGTTCGGATTGTCGGGGATCCTGATATTACGGATAGCCTGGAACCGTTGGGGCTGCGGAGAGACTTCGGGTCTCTCTGCTTGTTCTATCAGTTGTTCCACGGGGAGTGCTCCGAGGAACTGTTTAAAATGGTGCCTACATCACCATTTTATCATCGCACCACCCGACACCGCAACAGAGTTCATCCATACCACCTGGAAACGATTCCGTCTAGCACGGTTCGTTTCCGGCGTTCATTTTTACCACGTACGAGCAAGCTCTGGAATGAACTCCCTGCTGCGGTGTTCCCTGAGCGCTATGACATGTCCTTCTTTAAACGAGGCTTAAAGAGAGTAGTCCTTCAACGGTAGGCAGCGGCTTTGCTGTGCCCTGGTATTGCAGAAGTCTATGGGCGGCGGTGACTACTTACCATCAGGTGGCCCGTCTGCTCGTCTGCCTATTGAGGCACTAAAAAAAAAAAAAAACTTACGCACTGATCACTTTGCTCTGTTATTACACTCACACACTGAACTTGAGACTGATGCTGCTGGGGCGGTGGCGATATTTGCGCGAGCGCGCGGTTTAAGTAGCGCCTGCGCAACCACGCGATTACCGCGCCTGCTACAACGAAGCAGGCCAATCCATAGATTGCTGCATAATGATGAATATCGTGATATGATAGTTGTTCAGCATCTAAGTTTTCAGATGTGGATTTCAACTTTTCAATCTGATGGCCTCGTCAAAGTTTAGCTTACTAAGAGGGATGGTTAAATTTATAATATTGTTTATCGGTGCAATTTCTATAGCGACTATATCTGGCTTTATGTTCATTTTATTTGATTGTTGTTTGTGTGATAGTAGGTCTCTTCCCTGATGACACAGTCATTTCCGACAGCGATAATACTCGTGCCCGACACCTGTTCGCTTGAAACCTGATGACCGAATACAATCCTTAGCGTACATTGCCCGCAACAAGAGAACAAAAATGTGTTGACATTGCGAAGTTCTCTCCATATGATTTCACAGCTGACTGTCGTAAATCTGCATTGTTTGTTATTTCTTATACAAAGGCTAAGATCTGATTGTCGCTGATAAATCGGTGTGCGTAATTCACATAGGTAAGTATTGTCAAATATAATGCATTGCTGTAACTCATTTTCCTTCACTGGAATAAAAGTATCTCTCTTGATGTTCATTCCTAAATATTCCGCAACAGGTACAATGCTAACTAACGATTTACCTACTTGTTTTGATACAGGTATAATTCGATAAAGGTCATAATTATCCCTGTCTACAAGAGGGATTTGAACTTCAAAAATAAAGTACTTGCTGTGGGAGCCTAGACGACCGAAGCGCTAGGGCTTGCGATCGACCTCCCGTAAGCGAGGCTGGGTGGTTGAACGAGTTACCTCGGGCGCCGGTCACCCAGCTCATGCACCTTCGCAGTGCGGGGTTGTGCACCAAGTGTGTCAACTGTACAAAGCAACACCACTGAGAGCGGGTGTGTGTGTGTGTGTGTGTGAGCGTGTGTATATATGTATGTATGTATGTGTGTATGTTGTATGTGTAATTATGTATATGTGTAGGGTATTTGTGAGGAAAGGGTTGAAGACAAAGAAACAACTTTTGACGTTAAGCCGTATGCCGATCACCCCTAGCCAATGTAACCTATACACCCCGTTCTATACTTGGAGTCTTCCAGGTCTTCAGTTTTTTCCGAGTCTTTCAAGTCTTCTTGTTTTCCAGTTTGCTTCTTGTAGTTTCTTCTTTGTTCTCGTAGAGCCCATGTCGTTCATCGAAAATCGGTTTGCTTAAGTACTTCGCGGCTATACCATAGGGAGAGCCTATGCAAATTGCCCCATTTCGAAGTACCTTTTTGCTATGGTGATCGGTGTTTTCGGCGTTTATTGTTAAAAATATCATACGAATACACAAGTGTTACATATCAAAATAATCGCTTACGCACTATCTAGAAACATCAAAATTAACGATAAGGATTAATGCTGTACGAAGAACCATAGAAAAAAATCTTAAGATGTCATTTTCATACCATATTATAGTGCGTAACGAGCGTGTACACGTTAGATCGTGATGTATACGTGTTCCGTGAGTTATTCTCGGGCTGTTGCGTCGCTAATAGTACTGTTGAGTCATTCGGGCTCGGTTATGATGTTGTTTGTTGATTGGTAAAGACTATTCTTTTGATGATTGACTTCAAATTATGTTAAGTTCGTCCCGCAGTTGATCTGGTGTCAAAAGATAAATGTTGAAATGTTGGACATTAGTAATAGTATCCAACAGGGTATCTTGAATATTCTTCAAATTGAATAACACGTTGTTTGCGATAATTGATGATAAAATAAAGTCATTCGTGATTTGTGCCATCTCTATTTCCGATTTAATTGTATTAGTTGCTGATTCGAGACTATTTAAATGCTGGATAAAGAGTTTATGCTGTTTTTCCATTGTGTTACGTTGAGCATAAGAAATAAAACTTCGATAGTACTAAAACATAAGTTACAATTTATGTATATATTAAGAATAATTTTGAAACAACAACTAAGTGCAGAATTGTATAATAAGCCTTAGGATAGAGTAAATTCTTTAGGTCGGGGTACTTTTTCTGAGCGGTGGTTAATTTATATTAGCAATTGGCATCCACTGGAAACCTCCATTAGCCAGCTTACTCCCCTCGGTAGGCTTGCCGTCGTATCGACGATGCGCACTAATTCCTCAGCGTATAGTAGTCGGGCAGGAAGGCAGCGGTAGGGCGATATGAGGTAGTCCGGTGTATCCGTAGACCGAAGTAGCACGAAGAATAGAAGAATTATTCCGGTACGGAAAACCCTGGAATTTACGGGTGACAGACGTTTTACATTCTGGCTACTTTTGTACCTTGACTGCGACATGATATTAGTTGGCCTTATTCCGGTATGGCGAAGCAAAGCAAAGCTCGAGGAAGGATAATGGCATTAACTAAATAGCAATTTAGATGGGGCAGTCAAGGTTTAAAGGCAATAAAAAAAAGGCAGAAAGACTCACATTACTAAACTATAAAACTAAGGTACAAACCGCGAATACTACTATAGACTGACATGGAAAGCGCTTATTAACTAATGTTTCATTAAACAATAACTAAAACTACACAACACAATATAACCAGTAGTACATATTCAAACCTCTAGATCGCAACGTAATAATACCTAATAACTTGCACAATCGAAATTAGGTGTCACGGCAAGGTCATGCATACTAGATGTTTAGATAAGCACCACTAATTTGTACTACGGCGATATAAATATGCACAACTTACCCATTTATGGGGTTCACTACACTATATAACTATTTAAATGATAGGAAGATATATATTACTGCACACAGGCGCTTGCGTTGATCGTCGAGTCTTAGTCGTCGCACGATCTCCAATGCCGCCGGCCGTTATGTGGCGGACCTCATTCAAATCGTTCAATTGCTTAGCTAACCGGTTTGGCCGCTTGACGGCGTGAACGTTCAAACCGTAATATAAGTACAGTGTTGTACGAGCAATTAATTGTATTATAAAAAAGAAAAGTATACTATTGTTAAAATTAATAATAAAAAATGTATATATGTAAATTTAAATTAATCATTCACGTTAACGTGACAATTGTGCTCTGTATTCTTTTTAATAGATTATTTTCCGCTTCAATTATTGATGTTTGATTTTTCGAAAGTGATGTTAAATGTTTCTGATTGTCTCTGATGAGTGTAATATCGTGTTGATATTGTTCTGCAAAATGTTCATCCAACACAACAAAGAGACTGTTGGCAATATATCCAACCCCATTGATCAGACCTCGCCGCGCGCGAGATCGTTTTCCGAAGTGTTGACTTAATAACATAGTATCGTAGTACTCTAACTCCGTATAGCCGTAATGTAATTGGAGTAGAATGACATCACAGTGTGAATTATTATGAGCTTTTACGCATAACTTCTCTAAATGTTTTAGGTAACTGGTAAATATGTTTGATCCATGCCAATAAGGTTCCATGTCATAGTATACTACAAGTTTCCACTGATCTTGAATTAATCGCATCTCTGTTAACTTTTCAAAGTAGACTCCATTATCGTTCGGTAAAACTGATATGTTATAAGTGCTATGAACCGTGGATACAAGCAACATAATTGTCACGAAAAACAAAGAAACAAATTTGTTGTAAAATGATTTATTAATAACCCTTTGCATTTTCGGTTTATCTTGGTTTCCGTCTGTTGTTGGCTTTGGTCCATCTTGATTTTCAGATCGAATTTGATCTTTATTATTGTCTTGGCCGTTAACTGGTAACTATGATAATTTTATGATAGGTCGTTTCAGTATTCCACTTTTTGTCTTGATGGTTACGACTCTGACATGACCATCGTGACCTGGATGTAGATCTATAGCTCGACCTAACGGCCATCTACCTGGTGACAAATTGAGATCATTTATTATAACAATATCATTTAATTTGATATTTGCTTGAGGGTTTTGCCATTTTCCCCTAGTCGACAGCTGAGTCAAATATTCGGCCCTCCACCGTTTCCACACATCTTGAAATATTTTTTGAGTTAGCTGCCACCTTGTCCTCTCGTCTCGTTCTGTTTCAAATATTGTTAATACGGGTCCACTGGACAAGAAGTGAGAAGGTGTCAGACAATCTGTATCATTAGGATCTTCTGTTAATGGGCATAACGGTCTTGAATTCAGGCATGCTTCCAACTGTGCTAACAGGGTTGAAAATTCCTCAAAAGTAAGTTTCTGTTCACCCAGTACCCTGCGTAAATGATGTTTTAAGCTCTTCACAGCTGCTTCCCACAATCCTCCGGCACTGGGCCACGAGGGAGCATTAAAATGCCAATAAATTTGAAGACTGCCTCGGTGGCGCAGTTGTAATTGCGCATGCGTTACGACTGCTGTGCTGAGGTCTCGGGTTCGATCCCTGGGTCGGGTAAAGTGATATTGGGTTTTTCTATCTAGAAATGCCTCAGTATTAGCCCGGAGTCTGGAAAATGTTCCCGGTATGGCGATAGGCTCGCCCCCTATCACATTATGGGACCGAAATTCGGCGAAAAGTGGGGGTACTAGTTACACCTCTGCCTACCCCTTCGGGGATTACAGGCGTGAGTGTATATGTGTGTGTGTGTAAATTTGAAGATCACTGATCTCTGTTAGGAATTCGTCTGATATTATTGATTTTAAATTGGTATGCTCTTTCGTTAATATTTTTTTTTTTCGTTAATATAGGGGGTTATTGTCACTCGCGTCCGTAGGCTTTACTCTAGTTCCCCTACACGTGACCCCTGGGTAGTGCTAAATGAGTGACACATCTTACTGGTGGTAGGCTTCGGCCGTGGCTAGTGACCACCCACCGGACAAAGCCGTGCCGCCAAACGGCTTGCCGTGTTCCGTCGCGATGTCCGGTGATGCCATTTAGGGAGACGGGTCGGAATAGTTGCTTAGTGCAGTTGGGCTAATCTGACGCAGGGTGATAACGCCGCATTGGGAGACTAGTCGTGGAGGGTAGCGGGATCCGAGGCACGGTGCACCGCTGGCCGACCGCAGGTAGTTGGGGGCCCAAGTAGTGTGCTAGCCACACATGAAAGGCTGCCCCGCCAACTGACGAAAAATCCCGGGATTGCGCCATCGTGCCGGTCGGCGACCGGTTGAGAGGGCCCGATGGACATTCCCGGGGGGGCTCGGGCGTCCCCGCAGTCTCCAGACTAGTCCCCCTACTGTGTGGTATTTCATCTTGTGTCTGAAGGCTAGAAGCATAAAGTCTCATTCCACTACCGTCTTCCTACCTTCATTCGCTCTTCAAAAATAACTTTTATGAAAATGGCCAAGAATAAGAGAACGTTTCCACAGCGGCAGCACTCCCTCTCACTAAAAGTGCACCTTACCAACATCCGAGGATTGCACTCAAATCTCGTCGCGGTCCATCACCACCTGGAGACTGAAAGACCCGCTCTCTTATTCCTCTCAGAGACGCAGATAAGATGTCCGTCTGACGTGGCGTACCTTTCTTACCCAGGGTTCACCCTGGAGCACAATTTTAAGCCACATGCGGGTGTGTGCTTGTACGCCCGTGATGACATCTGTTGTCGGCGTCTCCGTCATCTTGAAGATCCCAGATTCTCTGTTATTTGGGTACTGGTGGATACAGGAATTGAGAAAATTCTTTATTCCTGTGTATACCGGTCGCACAGCGGAGATCAGGAGACTACTAGGCTCACAGAATACCTTAGTGAGGCGGCGGATGCGGCACAAAGGCGGTACCCTTGTGCCCAATTAGTACTACTGGGGGATTTTAATGCCCACCACCAAGAGTGGCTTTTCCCATACCAGTGTACCGACCATGCTGGGAGAGAAACGCGGAAGCTAGCGCTGACGCTAAATCTCACTCAGTTGGTCCAGGTGGCAACAAGGGTCCCGGATGTTGACACGCACACAGCCAATTGCTTGGACCTTCTGTTGACAACTGATCCAGACCGCTACTCAGTGTCGGTTTCATCACCCTTGGGTAGCTCCGACCATTGTCTGGTGAAATCTGTATCTGCCTACTCACCGCCCGATCCCAGCCCTAGAGGCACCCGGCGAGTGTGGCGATACAAGTCAGCAGATTGGGATGAGATGCGAGCTTTCTTTGCATCTTATCCTTGGCGCCCCACTTGCTTCTCTTCTGAAGACCCTTCTGCTTGCGCGGATGCTGTGACGGATGTGCTGCGTCAAGGTATGGAGTACTACATTCCATTCTCCGACGTAGCAATGTCAGGCGGAACTCGCCCATGGTTCGGGGCTGAGTGCGGACGCGCTGAAGCGCGGAAGCATGCGGCATACCTGGCATGGGTTGATGCTCGAAACCGCAAAGCAAAGGACATGCGCTTAAAGAAGAGAGCATTTAACAAGGCTGCCAAATCCAGCAAGAAGGTTCTACGGCAAGCTAGATTTGACCACATAAGCCAAATCGGGAAGAAATTAGCTTCATACCCAGCGGGTAGTAAAGCGTTTTGGTCCCTGGCAAAATCAGTTGAATCGAACTTCCGTCGCCCCTCACTTCCTCCACTGCTGAGACCCGACGGGTCTTTGGCTCACTCTGCTGAAGAGAAAGCAAACTTGTTTGCTTCTCTCTTTGCTGAATCTTCACGTTTAGATACTGCTGGCGAAGTCCCTCCTAGTCTACCAGTTTGCGAGACACATATGTCAGAAATTCGCATTCGTCAGACTGAGGTAAGAAGAACGCTGCGTAATCTGGACGTGAATAAAGCCAACGGCCCAGATGGGATTCCAGCAATTGTACTGAAAACTTGTGCACCTGAGCTTTCTCCTATTTTGACTCGCCTGTTTCGTCTCTCTCTGGTCACTGGGCAAGTGCCTAAAGCCTGGAAGCAAGCTAACGTGCAACCCGTGCCCAAAAAAGGTAGTCGTGCTGAGCCTGCCAACTATAGGCCCATCTCGGTTACGTCCATACTTTGCAAAAGTATGGAACGTGTACTGAATGGCAGGCTCATGGCATACCTAGAAGCGAATGACCTCCTAAGTGACCGACAATATGGATTTCGCCGAAACCGGTCAACTGGAGACCTTCTAGCGTGTGCCACTCACATCTGGAGCGAGGCTGTCGAGAGGCATGGGGAAGCGCTTGCCGTTTCACTCGACATCTCGAAGGCCTTCGACAGAGTGTGGCACGATAGCCTCTTAAGCAAGCTTCCTTCATATGGCTTGCCCACTGGGTTATGTGCATGGATATCGGACTTCTTGAGGGAACGATTGATTCGAGTGGTCATTGATGGCTGCTCCTCCGATCTATTGGCTATCAATGCCGGGGTACCTCAGGGGTCGGTACTTTCTGCGACTCTATTCCTGCTGCATATCAATGATCTGCTTAAGCCCGGTACTTTTGGGTACGCAGACGACAGCACAGTGGTAGAAAGTTATATATCTAATGCACGAACCAGTGGAGTCCAAGTCCAGTCCCTCAGGGAGGCCTTGGTAGAACGCTTGAACTTGTCCTTACAGGCAGTCTCCGATTGGGGCGATGCCAATCTGGTCAAGTTTAATGCCACTAAAACCCAGGCTTGTCTATTCTCTGCTAAACGGAGTCCCTTCCAACTGACTCCTACTTTCAGGAATGTGTCCGTACCGATAACTGACCACCTAGAGATTCTGGGCGTAACTTTGTCTCCAACTCTCAGTTTTGGCTCCTACATTGAGCATAAAGCTCAATTGGCTGCCAAAAAGCTGGCTATCCTTGCGAAGGTGAGACGGTACTTTACGCCGGGACAGCTGCTCGATCTGTATCAAGCGCAAGTCCGGTCGTGCATGGAGTACTGCTCTCATCTTTGGGATGGATCGGCCAAGTACCAGCTTGAGGCGTTGGAGGCAATCGAGAGACGCGCCAAGAGGCTTATAGGCAACGAATCCATAGTCGAGGCAAGGCTGCAAAGCCTTGATCATCGACGTAAAGTTGCCAGTTTATCGGTTTTTTACCGGATACATTTCGGCGAGTGTGCCTTGGAATTACACAATTTAATTCCCCCAACCCCTTTCTATCATCGGACGACAAGAGACTCGGCGAAGCGTCATCGATACATGGTTGATATTCCACCAGTGCGCACGAAGCGTTTTGCTAGTACATTTATCATGCGCACCGCTAGAGAATGGAACTCTTTGCCGGAGTCTATATTTCCCGAAAGTTATAATCTGGGTATCTTTAAGTCAAGAGTGAATAGGTATCTTCTAGGCAAGCGTGCTCCACCGTAGACCACATCATCACTTACCATCAGGCGAGATAGTGGTCAAACGCAAGCCTATTTATAGTAATAAAAAAAAAAAAAAAAAAAAAAAAAAAAAATATTTTGCTTGCGCCCACGAAATTTGTCCCGTTGTCACTATACATGTGACACGACGTGCCTCTTCTTGCAGCTAATCTTCGAAAAGCTGCTAGAAATGCTGATGACGACAAATCCGAGACTAATTCTAAGTGTATGGCTTTTAATACCATACCGACGAATACCGCTATATAGCCCTTTGATGTCTTGATACCCCGGCCTTTGCTTGCTTTGACGTCAACGTATCCTGTAAAGTCGACGCCAGTATGATGAAATGGTCTCGTCGGGTTTATTCTAGATGCGGGAAAGTCTCCCATGATCTGTTCTTGTTTAGTCGGATCATGGCGTCTGCAAACCACACAATTCCTTAACGGCTCGATTTCCGCCTATAAGCCAATAGTGCTGTCTTATATGTGAGAGGGTGAGTCGAACTCCGCCGTGAAATGTCAGACGATGAGAATGATCGATTAAGAGATCCGTTAAATGTCCATTATGTGGTATGATAAGGGGATGTTTCATATCATGGCTGATGTTGCTGTTTTTTAGTCTGCCGCCTACTCTCAATAGGCCGTTTTCATCCAAATATGGACTCAGACTTAATATATTACTTTTTGCTTTGACCGTACCATGATTTTTTATACAGTTTATATCGTCTTTAAATTCTGATAATTGAATATGCTGAATGATTTTAATTTTTGCACGGCGTAATTCACTTACGGTTATGTATTTTTCTTTACTACGGTTCTTTGAAATTGCTCGTAGAACCCACGATAATATCCGCACCACTCTAGTGAAACTGCTATGTTTGTCAATAATTTCTGTAATAATACTATTATCGGAAATGTAATTTTGGGTACAGATATTGGTATGTTTAAGTTTCTTTTTTTCTAAATTTGTTTCATATACTGCTGAATCTCAAAGTTGATGATAGTCAGGTATTGATAACCATTCTGGCCCTCTCCACCAGAGCGAGTGGTCTCTCAAATTCTTGACCGAAAGAGTGGTCTTTGTGACGTCGTGGTGGACAAGCGCAATCGGCTGGGTTTTCTTGTGATTTAAGGTATCGCCAACAGTCCGACGGCACACGGTGGTCCCGTTTGAGAAAAAATCGGACATAGGGAATTTAAAAAATTAAAGTCGTAATTTTATAAAACTGAATATGCCCATCGATTCGTATATGAAATAGTAACTAAAATGATTTTTGCGTTTTTTAAGATTGGACTTATAGTTTATGAGTAAATCGAATAAAACTGATTTTCTTGTATGGAAAGCTACATAAAAATAGGAATAACTCATCATTTTCGTCCATTTTCGTTCTGAAACTTTTACAATAGTAACTTGTCATTATTTGCCACATTTTCTTCAACGATACATGGTGCTACTTTTTTGCACTTTTTGAGATATCATGAAAAGTAGATAAATTTAAATAGTCGGGTCTAGATCAATATTAAATGGATTTTGTAGGACTTAAATGGGTTTCAAATTCACTAATAATAATTCAACTTAAGAATACATACTCTATTTTGGAATTTTCTCACTTTACATGTACGGAAATACCAAATAACTCAAAAATCAACAAAAATGAAATAATTCAAGTAATATTGATGACCACTGTAGTCGCAATCATAAAATTCGTGTCCTCACCTACCTATTTAGTGATTAAAAGGTACTACCTGGTAAGAATTATCCGTCTATTTTAGGAGTAACTCGAATAAAACTAGTTTTATTGTATGGAAAGCTACATAAAAATAGGAATAACTCGTCATTTTCGACCATTTTCGTTCTGAAACTTTTACAGTAGTAACTTGTCATTATTTGCCACATTTTCTTCAAAGATACATGGCGCTACTTTTTTGCACTTTTTGAGATATGATGAAAAGTAGATAAATTTTAAAAAGTCGGGTCTAGATCAATATTAAATGGTTTTTGTAGGACTTAAATGGGTTTCAAATTCACTAATAATAATTCAACTTAAGAATACATACTCTATTTTGGAATTTTCTCACTTTACATGTACGGAAACACCAAATAACTCAAAAATCAACAAAAATGAATTAATTCAAGTAATATTGATGACCACTGTAGTCGCAATCATAAAACTCGTGTCCTCACCTACCTATTTAGTGATTAAAAGGTACTACCTGGTAAGAATTATCCGTCTATTTTAGGAGTAACTCGAATAAAACTAGTTTTATTGTATGGAAAGCTACATAAAAATATGAATAACTCGTCATTTTTGTCTATTTTCGTTCTGAAACTTTTACAGTAGTAACTTGACATTATATGCCACATTTTCTTCAAAGATACATGGTGCTACTTTTTTGCACTTTTTGAGATATGATGAAAAGTAGATAAATTTTAAAAAGTCGGGTCGATTAAATGGATTTTGTAGGACTTAAATGGGTTTTAAATTCACTAATAATAATTCCACTTATTCATATTAATATGTAGCTTTCCATACAAGAAAAACAGTTTTATTCGATGTATTACTAAAATAGACGGATAATTCTTACCAGGTAGTACATTTTAATCAGTAAGTATGTAGGTGAGGACACGAGTTTTATGATTGCGACTACAGTGGTCATCAATATTACTTGAATTATTTCATTTTTGTTGATTTTTGAGTTATTTGGTATTTCCGTACATGTAAAGTGAGAAAATTCCAAAATAGAGTATGTATTCTTAAGTTGAATTATTATTAGTGAATTTGAAACCCATTTAACTCCTACAAAATCCATTTAATATTGATCTAGACCCGACTTTTTAAAATTTATCTACTTTTCATGATATCTCAAAAAGTGCAGAAAAGTAGCACCATGTATCTTTGAAGAAAATGTGGCAAATAATGACAAGTCACTACTGTAAAAGTTTCAGAACGAAAATGGACGAAAATGACGAGTTATTCATATTTTTATGTGGCTCTCCATATAAGAAAATCAGTTTTATTCGATTTACTCATAAACTATAAGTCCAATCTTAAAAAAGGCAAAAATCATTTTAGTTACTATTTCATATACGAATCGATGGGCATATTCAGTTTTATAAGATTACGGCTTTAATTTTTTAAATTCCCTATGTCCGATTTTTTATCGAACGGGACCACCGTGCGGCATAGCGTCAGTTATTTTCTTGACCCGATTTGCTACGAATGGTTTCCAGCGGTTTGGTTCTCCTTGTAGCCATCCTAAGACTGCTGTTGAGTCGCACCATCCGTACACTTGGGTAATATGTTTATTGAGACTTTGTTTGATTTTTATAATTAGTTTTGAAGGCAAATATGCTCCACTTAACTCCAACCGCGGTAAACTTAAATTGTGTTGTGACTTTGATTTTGCACTTATTGGCACTAATTTTGTTTTAGCTGCTAATAGGGTTATTGACACCGAGTTTTCCTTATGTACTCGTGCGTACACCACACAAGCATTAGCTTTTATGGATGCGTCACAAAATCCATGTAATTCAATGTGGTCCTTTTGTCCACTACCAATCCATCTCGGTATTTCTATTTTATTGATATTTTCAATATCTGATCTTAATTTAAGCCATTCTACGTGCAAGTTATCTGGTATGGTATCTTCCCAATTTAAATTTTATGTCCAAACATTTGGAAATAATAGTTTTTATTGAACGACGATTGGTGCTAACCAACCTAATGGATCGAAGATTTTTGAAATTTCCGATAAGAGGATCCTTTTGGTAATTTTTTGTGGTGCGCATTGTGGTGTCATTTTACATTGAAATGTAAATATATCATCCTTTGCGTTCCAAGTCAAAATTTTCTTGACTTGTATGTATTTTGTTAACATGCTCTAATAATCTGGCATCATTAGATGACCATTCTCGGAGATTAAACTCCCCTAATTTAAGTAATTCCAATAAATCTGTTTGTAGCTGCTTTGCTGATTCAATGCTATGACTTCCACTTAAAAGGTCATCCATATAGAACTGATCCTCTAACACCTTTGCAGCTTCAGGAAATCGGTGGCTCTCATCAGTTGCTAATTGTTTGAGAGTCATCATGGCCAAAAAGGGTGCAGATTTGGTACCATATGTGACAGTTCCTAATTGATAATCTTGTAATGGCCGATCCGCAGATTCTCGCCAAACAATTTTTTGATAATGCTGGTCATCTGGATGTAATATAATCTGCCTGTACATTTTTTCAATGTCGGCTGTGAGGGCGTATTTATATTGTCTCCATTTTAACACGAGTAAGAGCAGATCTTGTAGATTTGGACACCTATACATGACATCATTTAGGTTATATCCACTTGACGTAGGGCCCGAAGCATTAAATACAACACGCAGTGATGTAGTTGTTGATTCAGCACGTTGCACACTATGATGCGGCAAGTAATAGTCGGGCGACTTACTTGACACCAACTGCATATGACCTAAATTTATATATTGTTGCATAAATGATTTATAGTCGGTAGCTATATTTTCATGCCTTTTAAATTTACGTTCTATCTGATAAAACTGTGCAACTGCTTTGGGCTTAGATAATCCGAGCTTTTCGTCTACATTTTTATGTAACGGTAATCGAAATATGTGCCGCCCATCTGATTGACGTGTTGTTGTAGATTTATGTAACTGAATACACTGTTGATCTTCATAGGATATCTCGCTGTTCTCCGAAATTTCTTCAATTGACCAAAATTTTTGTATTTCCTCCACATCCAATAAAATGACGTTACATTGATACGATTTGATATTTGTTTATTTATTGAGAAGAATAGTTACAGGTTTTTACAATATTGGGTGATTATTTAGGAATGTAAATTTTCTAGCCAATAACAACTATTCATATACACAGTCAGGTCATAAGTATTGTCACACAGTAAAAACTTTTATTTTAGAATGCTGGCCACAAAAAAGTTTATTGAATTCGAATTTCAAATTGTTCATGAAAATAAAAATGTATACTTTTTAGAATTTTACTCATTTTTAAATATGGAGTGGACGCTTAAAGAAGACCGTGTTGCAGTAATTGCGTTGCATCGTTGCGGTTACGCGCCAATTCAAATTTTTGACATACTGAAAAATTTGAATATAACCAAAAGATTCGTTTATCGTACCATCAAACGATACAATGAAGACTCTAGTGTAGATGACAGGTCAAGAAGTGGTCGCCCTCGGTCTGTTAGGACTCCAGCAGTGATAAAAGCTGTGAAGGCGCGAATTCAAAGAAATCCCAAACGTAAGCAGAAACTGTTGGCCCTTCAGATGGGGTTAAGCAGAACCACGGTGAAAAGGGTGTTAAATGAAGACTTAGGGCTTCGGGCATATCGAAGAAAAACAGGACATCGTTTGAATGCTCGTCTAATGGACCTGAGACTGAAGAGATGCCGCGCTTTGTTGAAGCGGTACGCGGGAAAAAAATATCGGGAAATTCTTTTTTCAGATGAAAAATTTTTTATCGTAGAAGAGAGCTACAACAAACAAAATTTAAGGTGTACGCACACAGTAGAGAAGAAGCGAGCAACCGTATTCCGCGTGTCCAACGAGGTCATTTTCCATCCTCGCTCATGGTATGGTTGGGAGTTTCTTATTGGGGCTTAACAGAGGTACATTTTTGTGAGAAAGGTGTAAAAACGAATGCAGTTGTGTATCAAAATACAGTCCTGACGAACCTTGAGGAACCTGTTTCTCATACCATGTTCAATAACAGGCACGGGGTATTCCAACAAGATTCGGCGCCAGCTCATAGAGCGAAGAGCACACAAGACTGGCTGGCGGCGCGTGAAATCGACTTCATCCGGCACGAAGACTGGCCCTCCTCCAGTCCAGATTTGAATCCGTTAGATTACAAGATATGGCAACACTTGGAGGAAAAGGCGTGCTCAAAGCCTCATCCCAATTTGGAGTCACTCAAGACATCCTTGATTGAGGCAGCCGCCGATATTGACATGGACCTCGTTCGTGCTGCGATAGACAACTGGCCGCGCAGATTGAATGCCTGTATTCAAAATCACGGAGGTCATTTAGAATAAACTTTAGTGTCATAAGAATCTATGTTTTGTTAAGTTCATTTTGGTATATAAATGTTTACATATTGAATAAACTTGTTTCAATTATTTTATATTAAACATGTGACAGAATTTATGACCTGACTAGGTATATAACACTAGCTGTTGCTCGCGGCTCCGCCCGCGTGGAGGTCATGTTTGGGAGAAAAAGTATACAATGCAAAATACCAATTTTCATGCGTTTAACTTAAAAAATTATGGATTTTCATACAAACTTTCATCCCCCATTTTACCCCCTTAGAGGCGGAATTTCCAAAAATCCTGAAACATATATTTTTTATTTTTAACTAAAATGCCAAATACTAATTTTCATGAATTTAACTTAAAAAATGACGGATTCTCATACAAACATACCTACTGTCAAAATTTCAAGTCTCTAACCCCAGCCGTTTGGGCTGTGCGTTGATCGATCAGTCAGTCAGTCAGTCAGTCAGCTTCTTCTTTTATATATACAGATTTTAACATTGTCGGTACGAGAAAAGTATTAATGAGAAAAAAAAAACAAAAATCAAATGTAATTCAACACTGCTTAACACAATAAATTGTTTTACAACAATTTATTGTCACTGTTTATTAGGTATGAGATGGTACACCAGTACTGTTAAATACATAAACACACATGTACATTAGGAGGTATATATGTATATCAAACATTATCATTATCATGGCCTGTTAATCCTATTCAGGTCGTAAATGAGACATTACCTGACACTTAAACCTATGTTTACATCCTATAAAAAGATGGATGTCGGAGAAGTGTTTATTGTAAGTATCCGGTAATCTGGCAAATACAGAGTTTTTACCGTAATTAGTGGTGTGTGATGGTACTTGTAATAAAGGTGTGTGTCTCGTGCGACGTTTCGGTGTAGCTAGAGATATAAGTTCAACAAGTTCGGGAGAATCCAAACGGCTACGGATTACATCAAACAATAAACCCATGTCAACTACCTGACGACGTTCCCTTAGTGTAAGAAGACCAAAATTACGACATGCGTCTTCATATGTAGCACCCATGGTAGCTTTATTACATTTAAAATTGAGATGACGTACGAATTTCTTTTGAATGCTTTCGATGCGGTTTACATACGTGCTATAGCATGGAGACCAAACTGGGCTTGCATATTCTAATACACTGCGCACAGGCATAATACACAATTTTTAAAGTAATAGGGTCAGAAAAGGGACGGCAAGTTCGTATCAAAAAACCAAGATTGCGATAGGCTTTGCCAATAATCGTGTCAATATGTGTAGACATAGTCATTTTACTGTCGAAGTGTACACCAAGGTCACGCACCTCTTTTGTTCTGTTGATTGTAATACCATTTAATTTGTATGGAAATTCTATAGATTTCTTTTTACGTGTGTAACTTATACACTGACACTTTGCTATACTGACCGTGATTCTATTTTGCCTGTAATAATTAAGGTCATCCTGTAATAGCGCGCAGTCAGCAACAAACCGCACCCCCATATAATTTTTTTTGTAATCTGCATATAACATATACCTAGCAATTTTAAAGATGTTGTGTATATCATAAAGATAAGCATTGTAAAAAAACGGTCCTAGATGTGAGCCCTGGGGAACCCCAGAGGGAAATGTGATATAGTCCGATCTATATCCGCCAAGTACTACTGATTGAGAACGATTAATCAGATAAGAACGAACCCATCGTAACAGATCTCCATGTATGCCCAAGCATTCAAGTTTTTGTAGAAGAATATTGTGGTCTACACGATCGAAAGCTTTTTCAATATCCGTGTAGACAACATCTACCTGCTTACCATTTTCCATTTCGCAAAGGACAAAATTAGAAAATAACGATAAGTTAGAAATAGTGGAACGCCCCCTAAAAAAGCCGTGCTGGGTATAAGGTATGCTCCGAACAATCAGAGGATACAAGTGATCGTATACTAAAAGCTCAAATACTTTACTGATAGTGGTGAGAATAGAGATATAGGACGGTAATTTATAATTAGAGACTTAGACCCCTTTTTGTGAATTGGTACAATTTGAGCATATTTCCACACTGAGGGAAAGGTGCATTCTTTTAATGACCTTCGGAACAAAATAGTAATACTAATAAAATTTTGTTGTCGGATACTACCAGAGGGATGCGTCAATATCAAGAATTTAAAATTTTTAAAATATAAACTTGCAGGTGTATGTGGCCTGCAAGTTGTCAAAAAGTCTGTTAATAAAATCTCAGGGGAAAGTCCTATAGTTAAAATTTAAAACTTAAAACAGTTTTAAAATCCACAAGTCAAATTTTAAAATATACCACCGTGGTAAAAGTGGGGGGGTAAAGTTTGGGTGGGGGGTCCGGGCTGTAGAAGGTAGAAAAAGGTTGGGGAACTGGACTAACTGTTGGCCTTCGTTTCCAGAACGCGTCACGGGTGTGTCGTCACCAGGGGTCTGGTGGAATTGGTTCTGGTCGTATACCTCCAGAACCTTCGAGAACAGATGATAGTTCTCGAACTTTCCACCGAATGCAAGCCCGGCCGATGACGTAGGTTGTTTACTCCGTGAGCGTAGGAAAATTCCGGTGACCTCGACTCGGCTCTACACACAGAGGAACACGATACAGCACAGTGTTAAAAATTACGACGCAATAGACGTCAATATTCGTGTTGCGCAATATTTTTGGGATTTACACGATCTTGGTATTTTGCTCGCCAAAAATCGGAGACTGAGGAACTCGAAAATTTTCTTTTTCCTCAGTAAGCGGGATAGTATTACCCTTAAGGTCTAACAAATTTGCTAGGACCTTAAAGATCGCTTCCGATCTCTACAAGCATTCAAAAAGTGACCAAACTTTTTCAATCCCAAAAATAGAAAATAAAAGTCGCAACTCACAATTAAAATAATTTTAAAATGTGCAGTCAGGTTGGTGTTCTCCCTCCTGATCTGCTGGTGTATGTCCCTTCCCCCTGGGAAGTCAGCTCTGGATTTTGAGCCGGAAGGTGAAAACACACTTTCGGCTGTAGCTCTCTGACTATACACCTTAAAAATCTAACACTTCTGGCAATTAGTGGATACCACTAATGCTCACTATATGGCGTCTAGAAAACACTATGTCACTCGTCTCTAAGAGCCAGCGTTCGCACTTATCGCACTTTAATTTTTGTCTTTTTGGGATAAATCCCACAAAAGACGTCGCGGGAGCACCGTTCCTGATGGGAACTTCGCGAAACTTGCACAAGGTGCGACTTGCACTGAGGTGGTGGGTTGCACTAACTTTCGCGAACTTTAAAGCACTTTTTCCGCCAACTTCCGATTTTTTCGTGTTAAAACTCGCGAAAAACACTTGGAGCGGGGGAAAAACGATGCGCTCTCGGGTACGGGTGGCTCACGACTTTCCCTCAGGGACATTTTTTTTTTTTTGGGTGAACACCCCCCTCTGCTCCCTCTGATACTTATTCAGAGATATTGTAAACACCTATTTGAATTAAGAAAGAAAAGAAAGAAAGAAAGAAAGAAAGAAATATTTTATTTGTTACAAGCGTTTACATAGGTACATACTAAAAGAAATTATAATAAAACGATAATTATACTAAACATGTAAAAACACAGGGGAAAAAATAAATACCTTGTGTTTATACAAAATAAGTTTAAAATGATATAAATTTTGTGCTCATAACAAATACGGCCACAGTCTCAGCGTGTACTGGTTTAAATACCAGTGCTGGTCTTCCGATGGGCCGTTCGGTGACATCACGCGACTCAAAATTTTTGGTCTGGCAGCACTGACAATGTGACGTGGCATTCATAATTCATATTAATCTAACCTAAATTGACATACAAATATTGAAATGTCAATTACATACTTTTATTAAAAGATAATGCTAAAATGAAAAACGACTAAGGTGTTCACCAAAATAAAAAGCCAAAATTTACCGAATTTAAAAATCTCTATGAATATTACAAAATTTTCCGACAACTACACAACACTGTATCCTTATGTGCATCAAGCAGCCCGACAGTACAAAAGCTTACATGGATACACATAGAATTATTACAAAAAAATTTACAATTTTATCCTAATATAGCACGTCATTCTCACTTAAAAACTCAGTAAAACACACTCCTTGGCGACTAAGTTCTTATAATAACATATTATATTGCATAGTCGCCCTTTTCATTTATTTCTTTCTATACATTTACGTGCTATATCCCTACAGTATACTAAAAATTTACATCTTATGTCACCGGTCTCCAGTATATCGCAAAAGTTATCTTTACAAAGTTTTACATTACATTCCGTTTCAAATTCCATGCGCTGATACAGATATACCGGGCATTCGGTCAACACGTGTACTACGTCCTCCTTTACCTCCGGGTCACAGATGCACGAGGGGCTCTCCTTGCACTTGAAGCGATTCAAGTACTCAGAGAATCCCCCGTGCCCCGTGAACACTTGCGTGAGGACCGGGTCCACAGACATCTTCCTAATTACGCTGTAAGCTCTACTTGCGTCTGGGAAAAACAGCTTCATAACCGACGCTGTTTCTCCAGCCCTGTAGCGCTCATTCCATTCGTCAATCGACTCCTGACGGATGTATCGCTTGACGAATGAGATGGGGCATCGGTCGTAATTGGGCTTCCGCTTCAGCGTAGTGGCTGCAGCCTTTGCGAGTTCGTCTGCACGCTCATTTCCCACACACCCCACGTGCGCCTTCACCCAAATGAGGTTAACGGTTTTTCCGCACGTAACGGTCTCACATAATAAATTATTAATGCCAAATGCAATGGGATGGAGGGAAACTCTGCTCGCGACCGACTCAAGCGCGGCTCTCGAGTCACAAAAGATGCTGTATTGGCGTTTATCGTGTCTCAGGGCCATTTGCACCGCCTTTTGCAGAGCCAACAATTCCGCCTGGTAAACGGTACAGAACGATTCCAGCTTTAGTTTGGTGGCTTTCGTTTCGGCATCGCCGTCCCATAAGGACACCGATGCTCCGACTTGGCCACCAATCTTGCTGCCGTCCGTGAACACCTTGACGGTGTTTGCAGCCTGTAGGTTCAGTTCTGCATCGTTCACCACGCATTCGAATTTCAATGCTCTGCGTCCAGCTGGATGTCGTAAGTCGGCGAAAGGCACAGGACTTTCCACATCCCGGTCCCCCACCACTCGCCGAGTATGTCCTTTTTTCACTTCGTAAAGAAGCGCCGCTTCTCGGACACGAATGTCTAGCGGGAGGATCCCAGCAAGCAGTAGGGCCGAGTTTAGCGAAACTGTCCTGTAGCCCTTCACCATCTTCTGTGCAATACCTCGTTGAACCGCTGCAAGCTTCTTTGTGATGCCTATCTTTTTGCTCGCAGGCGCCCATGTACTGGCCGCATATAATATCGTAGGTTCAACGACTGCCGTGTACAACGTTTTCACCACCTCAGGTCCCAGCCCCCACTGCACCTTTGCAGCGGTGGCCAACCGTCTGTAGAAGCCTATGGCTTTCCTACAGACTTCCGAAACGTGCGTGTTGAAAGTTAATTTGTCATCCACAGTCAAACCCAGTATTTTAATTTCTTTCGACAGGCCTATGTCCGTGCCGCCCATGCGCAGGATTGGTGAGTCGTACTTTAGTCGTCGCGTTACGACCATAGCTTTCGTCTTATTAGGAGCGAACTTGAGCTTATTCCGAACTCCCCAATCCTGCACATACGCTAATGCATCGTTGGCCTGTCTCTGTATCTTCAACGTTTCGTCGCCATGAAATACTAAAACAACGTCATCGGCAAAGGCTTGGCAATAGTCACCCCGTTTCGCAAGCTCCTTTAGCAATGGGTCAAGGAGCAGGTTCCACATGATGGGCCCACCATGGATCCCTGAACGCATCCCTTGGTGGTCCCTCTCGCGTGTTCTACCCCGGCATAGCGAACCCTTACTTTTCGGCTCTTAAAGTAGCTATCCACTATCCGTCGTAGATTTTTCGGACAACCTTCCTCAAACAGTCTGACTCTAATAGCTGGCCACCAGGCACTGTCGAAGGCTTCCTCTATATCCAGTGAGATTACGGTAACAATCTTCTTCTCACTTATACGGTCGCGGATGTAGTTGACCAGGGTATAGAGGGAGTCTTCCGTGCCTCTTTGGGGCATAAAGCCAAACTGTCGAGCACTCATCCTAGGTAGTAGATGCCACTTTACTCTTCCCACCACCATCTTCTCCATAATCTTCCCCATCACTGGCAACAAGCCTATCGGTCTGTACGACTTAACGTGTGTGTAATCCTCCTTCCCGGGTTTCCGGAGGACTACGACCGTGGCCTCCTTCCAGATGTTCGGGAAGTGGCCCAATTCGAGGCATTTGTTGGCCAGTGATAGGAACAACTCCGGATCCTTAAGGATAGCTTGTTTGCAGATGTTGGTTGTTAGACCATCTGCACCGGGGGCTTTTTTGGGGTTAAAGCTGTTCGCCGCCACTAGAATTTCATCCAGGGTAAATGCCGGGTCCCGATAACCATTATCCATACCGACATTTACGCTATCGGCTTTAACCCTTATCCGCTGGTGTTCTGCGTTGTCGTCTTCTACCCGATCCTCAGGGTAGAAGACCTCCGCCAACACCTTTGCCGATTCTTCTGGACTTAGGATTTTGCCGTCTTTTTTCAGGGGTAGATCCTCAGCTCTCCGCGTCACTCTTCCAATGGTACGATAGATACCGTCCCAAACGGTCTCCTTATCTTGTTTTTCGCAGAAAGCCTTCCAGCTGTTATTTTGGGCCTTTTTAACTTCTGTCTCATACTCCTCCTTTGCTCTCAGGTACTCTTCGACGACAAACTGTCTGCGGACTGGAGAAGCACAGCGGATCCTTCTCCTCCTGGTGACCATGGCCTTCCTCAACGAGGCGATTTCTTCAGACCACCATGGAATAGTAGGTTTCCTATTATTTTTGAATTTTGGTATGCTGGCCTTACAGCTTTCTTGAACGATTTGAGTGTATTCTTCTACTATTCCGTCTATTTCTGTTTTGTTTTTTATGTTTTCAATTTTGTGTTTATTAAATTTTGCGTCTATTGTTAATTGGGAGAATTTATTACTAAATTCTCCCCAATTAGCTTTTCGTGTATTAAAGGTCCGAGTAGTTCTGCTTATTGCAATATTCTCCAATTTGCCTAAATTTATTTTAAATAAAATTGTGTTGTGGTCTGAACTTACGATGCCTTCGTTGACCTGCCAATCGTTCACCTGGCCGAGAAGATCCTCTGTGCATAGTGTTATGTCCACGAAGCTTTGAAATTGCTTCCCACCTCTCATGGTGTCAAAAGTCGGGACGTTGCTGTCGTTGAGCACCTGAAGACCCCACTCGCCTATGGCTTCCGCGAGATCCTCACCCCTCCGGTCAGTGACCGCACTACCCCACCACATGCTCTTAGCGTTGAAATCTCCGCCGATGAGTATGTTGGTGGGACCTAGCTCGCTAACAATTCTCCCCAGTTGTTCCAGGTATGGCCCTATGGGTTTATCCGGCTCGAAGTAGAGAGAGACCACAGCGACCTCTCGGTTCCCAGCATAGATTTTCACCACTGAGATGTTGGGCTTGGTGTTCTCGTCAAATACCACAATAGCTGACTTTACTGTGGTATTTTCCATGCCCGTATACTGGAAAATCCTTGTGCCGCCGTAGTCCCTAACCCTACCGCGAGCCCCCACGTACGGCTCCTGGAGTAGAGCGAACACCATTTTTCTGCTCGCGGCCTCCAGCATAAGCTCCTGAGTAGCAAGCTGCTTCCTCTGGAGGTTTGCCTGAGCCACGAGCAGTGGCCGTGCTCCTTCTGGGGGATCATGATGCTCACTTAACCTGGGAACAACCTCAGCAATACGCCACCGCCGTTCTCGCCAGGGCATCCCACTTCCTCCTCACCGGACATTCGCTGCTAAAAGCATTATGGTCGGCTCTGCTGAGACCGGCCTTGACGCAGTTGCAGCACGTCGGGGGTGCTTGCGCAACCATTTTGGCGCAATCCTTTTTAAGGTGCGCACCCCCGCACTGACTGCACGCGTCATCCCGTTCCCCGCAGAACCGCCTCCCGTGGCCGTATCCGAGGCAGCGCGAACACTGAACCAGAGGGGATTGGTCCTCCACCTTGACTCGCTGGACGTCTATGTGCGCCATCCCGTGTTGGGTGAGTCTCTTCCACAACTCTGGAGAGACTTGCAGCACAATGTGCGATGTGAGCGCGTTCCTCGCACCTCTCCGGTATTTCACGGAGACCCGGGCGTTCTCCCCGCTCACATCCCCAAACAGGTGGCTATTTTGCGTTCTGAGTGCGCTGAGGATCTCTTCATCGGAGTTGTAGTTGAGGACGTTTCTCAAGATCACTAGAGGGTCCTTGTTACGGACACCCTCTACCGTGAGTCGTCCTCCCCCCTTCTTTATCCTTTCTTTTACTTTGTCCAGTTCTTCCTTCGTGTTACACCCTAAGATAACCTTACGATCCTTGGCCTTCCTTATCCTATCAATTTTTATCCCTTCTTCCTTGGCGTTAACAGACTTTCTAATCTGTTCGAAGACCTGCTCGCCAGTTTCGTTCTGGTTCACCGAGGCAACAACGACAGAATGCAGAGCCTTCTGCTCAGATCTTGGCCTCGGTGGTCCAGTGAGCACACTGGCGTAGCTCGGCCTATCGTTCAGGTCCTCTCTGTGTCTCCTTATTTCTTCTGTTAACGCCTGCATTTCAGCTCGGTTCTTTTGCAGCAACTCACTGTGCTCATCCATCCTTTTCATGAGCTCACAGTGTTCCCTCTGTTCTTTTTCTCTGCCATCGCTTCCTTTGCTATCCTTCTTTCCATCTATTCCTTCTGTTGCTGCTGCTCTTCTTTCCGCTTCTCTATACTTTCTCCCTTCCTCAACCTCCTTCACGAGCTTGTAGAGTCTGTCAGTGGCTTGAAGGACCTCCGACTTAATCTCCGTCTTGAGATTGCGGCTGTTGCCGATCTGCAACTTTATCCGCATGAGGCACGACTTCGCCTCAGCAGTGCGGGTTTCGTAGGCAAGTGCTGCCTGCGCCGCTTTCGGAGATCCTTCCGGCACACTGATTCCGCCCGTCACTTTTTTCGCCGGTCCCGTGCTCCGTCCCTCAGGCTGCTTGGTCCTCTGCCGCGCAGCCCCTGCCAGCACCGGCTCCGCAGATTTTTCGATCTGCGATTCGATGCTGAGCCTGGCCTGCGCGACTTTGGTACCGCTCGCCTGTGGGCTGGTCTTTTCGGGCGTTTTACTGCGGCGTACCTCTCGGGATTCAGGCTCCTTTGCCGGGGTTCTGAATCCGAACATTTTGGCTTGTGTTGAGGAGGGAGGTACACTAAAAGCTTCGATCTAGGATAAGGTAATACCTGGGGGTGTAAATAGCCCTCAAGTACTTAACGCTAGGACTGGAAACACGGTGCTAACAATAAAATTATGTTGTCGGATCCTACCAGAGGGATGCGTCAGTTACTGATTTTAAAATATTAATAACATATAAACTTGCAGGTGTATGTGGCCTGCAAGTTGTCAAAATCTAATAAAATAAAAATCTTCTAAAATTTTCCCCACAGGGGAAGGTCTTATAATTAAATTTATTAAAACTTTACAGTTTTAAAATGCCACTGTGAGTGTACAGGCTCACAGTGGAAAGTCTTAAATCTGTATATATAAAAGAAGAAACTGACTGACTGACTGACTGACTGACTGATCGATCAACGCACAGCCTAAACGGCTGGGGTTAGAGACTTGAAATTTTGACAGTAGGTACCTTTTATCACGTAGGCATCCACTAAGGAAGGGTTTTTGGAAATACCACCCCTAAGGGGGTAAAATAGGGGATGAAAGTTTGTATGAAAATCCGTCATTTTTGAAGATAAATTCATGAAAATTAGTATTTGGCATTTTACTTAAAAATAAAAATATATATGTTTCAGGATTTTTGGAAATTCCGCCCCTAAGGGGGTAAAATAAGGAATGAAAGTTTGTATGAAAATCCATCATTTTTAAGTTAAACACATGAATATTGGTATTTTGTATTGTATACTTTTTCTCCCAAACATGTCCTCCACGCGGGCGGAGCCGCGAGCAACAGCTAGTATCTAATAAAAATTTAAAATTCCTTAGTCAATTATATAAAATTTTTGTTCCTGGTCGACTGTGCGGAGCGTCGGGCTATCGAAAGGAGTAGAATTGAAGGCCTTGGTGTATACTTTAAAAAGAGCCCAAACACGGGTCTCATAGTCCAGTTTTTTGGGAAGTTAGGTCTAGGGGGGGGTGAGGTACCCGAAAACGGGGGGAGGGGAGGGGGAATATCACAGATTTGAGGGGGTGAAGGAGGGGGGGAAAGGGGGGGGGGGGGGGGAAGGGGGGGGTGGTAAAAAATTCCGGTGACGTCACGGTTGTGACGTCACCGGGGGGTCTGGTGGAATCGGTTCTGGTTGTTGTAAATACTTCCAGAACCTTCGAGAGTAGATGAAAGTTCTCGAACTTATCCACCGAATGCAAGCCCGGCCGATGACGTATGTTGTTTACTCCACGGAGCGTCGGAAATTTCCGATGACCTCGACACGGGTACACACACAGAGGAACAATGTCGGACACAGTGCTAAAAATACGACGCCATAGGCGTCAATATTGGTGTTGCGCAATATTTCCGGGATTTACACGATCTTGGTATTTTGCTCGCCAAAAATCGGAGACTGAGGAACTCGAAAATATTCTTGGTCCTCAGTAAGCGGGATGGTATTACCCTTAAGGTCTAACAAATTTGCTAGGACCTTAAAGATCGCTTCCGATCTCTACAAGCATTCAAAAAGTGACCAAACTTTTTCAATCCCAAAAATAGAAAAAAAAAACGCAACTCACAATTAAAATTATTTTAAAATGTGCAGTCAGGTTGATGTTCTCCTTCCTGAACTGCTGGTGTATGTCCCTTCCCTCTGGGAAGTCTGCTCTGGATTTTGAGCCGCAAGGTGAAAACACACTTCCGGCTGTAGCTCTCTGACTATACACCTTAAAAATCTAAAACTTGTAGCAATTAGTGGATACCACTAATGCACACTATATGGCGTCTAAAAAACACTGTGTCACTCGTCTCTAAAAGCCAGCGTTCGCACTTTCGACACAAAAAATTTTGTCTTTTTGGGATAAATCTCACAAAAGACGTCGCGGGAGCACCGTTCCTGATGGGAACTTCGCGAAACTTGCACACGGTGCGACTTGCACTGAGGTGGTGGGTTGCACAAACTTTCGCGAACTTTAAAGCACTTTTTCCGCCAACTTCCGATTTTTTTGTGTTAAAACTCGCGAAAAACACTTGGAGCGGGGGAAAAACGATGCACTCTTGGGTACGGGTGGCTCACGACTATTCCCTCAAGGACTGGACCTGGACTCCACTGGTTCGTGCATTAGATATGTAACTTTCTACCACTGTGCTGTCGTCTGCGTACCCAAAAGTACCGGGCTTAAGCAGATCATTGATATGCAACAGGAATAGAGTCGCAGAAAGTACCGACCCCTGAGGTACCCCGGCATTAATAGCCAATAGATCGGAGGAGCAGCCATCAATGACCACTCGAATCAATCGTTCCCTCAAGAAGTCCGATATCCATGCACACAATCCAGTGGGCAAGCCATATGAAGGAAGCTTGCTTAAGAGGCTATCGTGCTTACACTCTGTCGAAGGCCTTCGAGATGTCGAGTGAAACGGCAAGCGCTTCCCCATGCCTCTCGACAGCCTGGCTCCAGATGTGAGTGGCATACGCTAGAAGGTCTCCAGTTGACCGGTTTCGGCGAAATCCGTATTGTCGGTCACTTTGGAGGTCATTCGCTTCTAGGTATGCCATGACTCTGCCATTCAGTACACGTTCCATACTTTTGCAAAGTATGGACGTAACCGAGATGGGCCTATAGTTGGCAGGCTCAGCACGACTACCTTTTTTGGGCACGGGTTGCACGTTAGCTTGCTTCCAGGCTTTAGGCACTTGCCCAGTGACCAGAGAGAGACGAAACAGGCGAGTCAGAATAGGAGAGAGCTCAGGCGCACAAGTTTTCAGTACAATTGCTGGAATCCCATCTGGGCCATTGGCTTTATTCACGTCCAGATTACGCAGCGTTCTTCTTACCTCAGTCTGACGAATGCGAATTTCCGACATATGTGTCTCGCAAACTGGTAGACTAGGAGGGACTTCGCCAGCAGTGTCTAAACGCGAAGATTCAGCAAAAAGAGAAGCAAACAAGTTTGCTTTCTCTTCAGCAGAGTGAGCCAAATACCCGTCGGGTCTCAGCAGTGGCGGAAGTGAGGGGCGACGGAAGTTCGATTCAACTGATTTTGCCAGGGACCAAAACGATTTACTGCCCGCTGGGTATGAAGCTAGTTTCTTCCCAATTTGGCTTATGTGGTCAAATCGAGCTTGCCGTAGAGCCTTCTTGCAGGATTTGGCAGCCTTGTTAAATGCTTTCTTCTTTAAGCGCAAGCGCATCAACCCATGCCAGGTATGCCGCATGCTTCCGCGCTTCAGCGCGTCCGCACTCAGCCCCGAACCATGGGCGAGTCCCGCCTGACGTTGCTACGTCAGAGAATGGAATGTATGGGGGGCAAGGGGAGAACGAATCATAACATCTTTCGGCCCAATTGTCAACCTCACCTGCATGCGCCGGATGGCGGCGGCGACCAACCGGTTTCCGTGGTGCTCCCTGCTGGATAATGGACGAGGCTCTGGCGACCGAGCAAATGGCGGTATACCCATTCACCTAGCCGGGAACTGGCTGGATGAGGCGACAGCGGCCTTGGGACCCAAATAACCCCAAAAAATGCTGGCACGGAAAGGAATGGGACACTACCGTGACTATTATCCCAAGAAAACTATGATGACGTTAATACACAGGAATGGTTTGTCATACGACCCGGCTGACCCCCGGCGCCAGGCTGGTTCCGGGTCTCCTGGTGTGAAATTGGCTACCGGCTGCAAGGCAGTGGGTTCTCAGGCTACTTGCAGAAATTGGACTACTGCGGACAAACCCAAATTGAACACCAAGCACCAAGCTCTAAGGATAGGCACATGGAATGTGCGAGGCCTAAAAAGGACAGGGAAATTGGAGGTGTTAGAGGCAGAAATGGACCGATATGGCCTCGATGTACTAGGCCTCAGCGAAACACATCTAAAGCAAAACGGTCACTCAATGACAGATACAGGAATGACATTGATTAACGCGGGTAACGAAGACAACAGTTATAGTGGAGTCGGGTTTCTGGTGGCCAAAAATCTTATTAACAACATTATGGGGTATGACACCATAAGCGACAGAATAGCACGATTAAAACTAGGTGCATGGCCTTACCCTATAAATGTCATCCAAGTATATGCCCCTACATCCGCTTCAACTGAGGAAGAGATTACAGACTTTTATAACTCGCTTAGTCAAGTGTATCAAGACCTCCCGTCAAAAGAAATTACTGTTTTGCTTGGGGACTTTAACGCAAAAGTAGGATTAACTGCAACGGATGATCATCTGAGGGATAATGTAGGCAGATTTGGTTTAGGTGACCGGAATGAGCGTGGACAAATGTTGCTAGACTTCTGCACGGAAAATAACCTAACTATAATGAACACTTGGTTCCAACAACACCCGCGAAGACTCTACACCTGGACGTCTCCGAATGGTAGACATAGGAACCAGATCGACTACATTATTATCGGCAAGAGATGGAGATCATCGATCACTTTCACTAAAACGCGGCCGGGAGCCGACTGTAGAAGCGACCACCAGTTACTTGAAGCGGCGATCAAAATCCGTTTAAAGGCAGCAAATAAGAACTTGCCAAAGAAGCCTATCATGCTACCAGTGCACGTCGAGGACGAATTCAGAAAGATCGCACAACAGCGAATCAGAGAGCTAGAGTTAGACCCTTTCGAGTCAGCACACGCATCGTGGGAGTCTCTAAAAACTGTGGCGCTGGAAACAGCTCAAGAGATAGCAAGTAGAAGGAGTGAACCGCGCCCAAAATCTGACTGGATAAAAAGGGAAACTTGGGTACTTATACAGGAACGACGTGATCTGAAGGCGGGTGGCTTAAGCTCCGAATCTGAGAGACAGCGATACCGAGACCTGCATTCAACAGTTCAAAGACTCTGCAGAAGAGACAAAAACGCCGCAATCGACGAAGTCTGTCTAGACATCGAAAGGTCAGCAATTCATGCACAATGCAAAGACATGTTTGCTAAGGTGAAGCTGTTAGCTAAGGACTTCAAACCTAAAAACTGGACAATAGAAGACGAACTTGGCGCACCACTGGTGGATAAGCATCTGGTACTCGAGAGATGGCGCCAATATTGTCAACAGCTTTACTGTGAGCACAACAATACTGAAGACAGACTAGACTCTTCTGAAAGGGAGCCGGACATCCTTCTGCACGAAGTCGAAGCCGCAGTTGGCCGTCTCAAACATAAAGCGTGCGGTGGTGATGGAGTATCCGCACAAATGCTAAAGTGGCTCGGTCCTGAGGGTGTGCAGCTCTTACACTGTATTTGCCAGAAGGTCTGGAGAACTGGTCAATGGCCTGAGGACTGGATGGACTCGATAGTGGTACCGATACATAAAAAAGGATCAACCAAGAAGTGTGAGAACTATCGGACCATATCCTTGATATCAAATGCGAGTAAGATACTGTTACACATTATCAACAGGAGACTGGAAAACTTCATAGGTGGGCAGATCGCTAAAGAGCAGGCAGGCTTCGTCAGGGGCAGAGGCACGCGTGAACAGATACTGAACATGAGGCAGCTAATCGAGAAAGCTAGAGAATTTAATGTTCCGATGGCACTGTGCTTTATCGATTACGCTAAGGCATTCGACTGTATCAGCTGGAGGAAAATGTTTAGTGTCATGAGTGAAATGGGCATACCCGAACACCTGACTATTCTCGTGCAAAACCTCTATCTATTTATTTATTTATTTATTTATACACTTCATATACATACATTGTATATAGGCGGACTTAATGCCAGAAGGCATTCTCTACCAGTCAACCTTAAGGTGGTGCAGAGATGAACAAGGTAGGTGCATAAAGATATAGGAGAAGGGGACACAAAAAAACTATGATATAAATATAGATGTACATATATAAACATATAGGCATACATACTGACTACATATTACTATTATATTATAAATACAGTATAAATACATAAGATACGTATAAAATATAAATATAGTAAATACATATTATATACAAATTATAATTTATATATCACTGAAGTGATTCTGCTACTCCATTCAGCAGTAGTTGACGAACTCTAAATTTGAAAGCCAACCGGTTGGTGCACGACCTGATTTCGAGAGGGAGTGAATTCCAGAGAAGTATGGATTGGATAGCGAAAGAAGAGTGAATGAAATCAGAGCTGTGAGCAGGGCACTTAAGGAGGAGATTGTTTGTTGAGCGGAGATTTCTATCATGACTGTCACAAAAAAATTGAAATTGTGAAGTTAAGTAAGTAGGAGGTGTAGAAGATGTAAGTAACGAAAAGAGAGTAGTGAGTGCTCGCATAGATCGACGCTGGCGAATAGGCAACCATTTCAATTGCGAACGATAGCAAGAAACATGGTCATATTTACGAAGATTAAAAATGAATCGAATGCAGTTGTTAAGAAGACGGTCAAGTTTATTGAGTAGATCTGCATTCAGATCAAAATAGCACACATCACCATACTCGATTACTGGAAGGATTAAAGTTTGCACAAGCATAGTTTTGGTTTTAAAGGGAAGAAAATTCTTCAGGCGATAAAGAGCGCGAAGAGTACCGGTGACTCTCTGACATACAGAATTCACCTGGAAACGCCAGCTCAAAGTGGAGTCGATATGCAGACCAAGATCCCTAACACTCTGACACCAAGGAATAATGGAGCCATCAAATACCACAGCGGGAATGCATATGGGACTCAGTCTGCTTATGATCCTTGAACTGCCTAAAATTATGGCTTGACATTTTGAGGGGTTCACAGATAAACCAAAACTGGAAGACCAACTCTTAATATGTGCCAAGTCCCTATTAACCCTGTCTACAGCTGTTGCCACATGATCGACGCCAGCCTGAGTATATATTTGCAAGTCATCGGCATACAAATGATACGCACATTGAAGATTTTGAGTTACGAGATTAATAAAGATAGAAAATAGCAATGGGGAAAGTATTCCGCCTTGAGGGACTCCAGAGTCAATATCGCACCAGTTGGACGATGAATCGTCGAGACGCACCGACTGCTGGCGCCCCTGAAGATAAGACGAGAGCCATTCCAGCGCCGCCGGAGAGATCGAAAGATGGGAGAGGATAGATAAAAGGATGTCGTGACTGACGGTATTGAAAGCATTAGAGAAATCCATCAGAGCCAACACAGTGACTTTGGTGTCCTCCATGCCCGCTCTAATATCGCCAGTCACTTTGAGGAGAGCAGAAACGGTACTATGGCCGGGCCTGAAGCCAGACTGCAGAGGGCACAACAGGTTATTTAAGTGCACGAACTCAGACAGCTGCTTGTGTGCACAGGCCTCCAGCACTTTAGAAAGGAAAGGAAGGATTGATATAGGACGAAAATGCTATATCTCGACGGCAAATCTAGGGTCAGAATTGAAGAATCCGAGTCCGGCCACTATCAGACGGGCCGTGGTGTTAGGCAGGGCTGTATCCTTTCGCTTCAACTTTTCAATCTCGTTGGAGAGCATATCATGCGGAGAGTCTTGGAGGGGTGGAATGGAGGCATGCGGGTCGGAGGACACCTCATCAATTAATAATTGATGAGGTAATTTACGCTTTGCAGATGATACGACCATTATAGGCGCGAATGAATCTGAACTAGCCGAATTTCTGCAAAGGGTCCAAAAAGTGAGTGAGGAATATGGTCTTCGTATCAACCGAGCCAAGACTAAGCTGATGTTTGTAGACCGGGCTGGCACTCTCCAGCGAACGGGGGAGCTATCCGACCTTGATACCGTGCAGTCATTTATATATCTAGGATCCTTGATAGCGGCGGATGGTGACTGCGAAAGAGAAATGATAAGAAGGGCGCAAATTGCAAAAACAGCGGTGAAGAGACTTGAGAAGATCTGGAGGAATAGAGGAATCAGTAAGAGCACTAAATGCAAACTGATGAGAACTTTGATCTTCTCTATATTCCTCTACGCTTCGGAAACCTGGACTCTGAAGGCACGCATTCGGAGCAGGATTGACGCATTCGAAATGTGGTGCTGGCGCAAAATGTTGGGTATTCCGTAGACAGCGCGCCGCACCAATGTGTCAATTCTTTCCGAATTGAAGATCAAGTGCCGCCTATCGACCATATGCCTCCAACGGGTCCTCAAGTACTTCGGACACGTAGCCAGACGAGAACCCGATAATCTTGAAAAACTTATTGTGGTAGGACACGTGGAAGGAAAGAGGAGCCGCGGAAGAGCACCGACCAGATGGACCGACACCGTGAAAGAAGTCTCGAAAAGCAATATACAGACTTCCATCCGGATGGCCGAAGACCGTGCGTCCTGGAGAGCCTAATTATGATTTAATTATGATTTGTTTATGTTGTTTAATTATGATTATCGCTTAGTTTCCGAAATTCGTAGTCGTACACAGGTGAAAGTGAAAATATTACTATTTATTTGTCAATTATGTCTGAACTTTTTGCCCGTCTTTCTAAAGATTTACCTGAGTCTGAAAAATTAGAAATTTTGTTGCATAATATTCGGCCTTGCTATTCGAATGTCATTGCATGCTCGTCAAAAATTCTAACTATTGAGGATCTTCGTTCGATTTGTAAGAATTTTGAAAATATACAGTGTATGTCTGCTGAGTACCATAAACCACCTCCCATTACAAGTAATACTTTAGCTCCAGACTTAGCCTTCACTAACAAACATATTAACTCACAATTTAAAAAATCTACACAAACTAACAATTCTACGTATAAAAATTATAGTTCACCTACACAAACTAACTATAAATGCACACTGCATCGAGTGCCGTTAGTAAATTACCGCTCGAGAACAATAAAAACAGGTTCGCTTTGTATTGTCCTCGGTGTCGTACACAAGGTCACTCGCTCGCAACTTGTAAGCAAGAAAGATTTCCGATTTGTTTTAAATGTGGTACTAAAGGTGTTATTTTTTCTAATTGTTCTAAGTGTCATTCTAATTCGAGTCCAAAAAACTTCTAGCGTCAGATTGTTGTAATATTATTACTACTAAACATAATAATTTTGATAAAGAAGATTGGCAAAATTGGCTTTCAACTATATAAAATATTTTTTTCTTCTTATCATGTTACATCAATCTGGGAACGCAAACCTGAAAATGATTCACGTCCGTACGTCACCGTAAAAGTTGGTGAAATTTCTTTTTGTGCTCTTTTGGAATCTGGTTCTTCAGTGACTATACTGGGGAATAATTCACATGAATTATTGGTGTCAGCCGGTTTTAAGTTATACGTAGAGAAAACCGATAATTATTTTGTTGCTGCAGGGGGTCAATTATTAAATTCCATAGGCTATATGAATATACCTATTTCTTTTGAAAATAATTTTCACATCCTTAAAGCTTATGTTATACCTACAGTGTCATCATATTTAATTTTGGGTGTTGATTTTTGGTCTAAATTTGAGATTTGTCCCAAGTATTTAAAATCAATAACTATGGGTAATTCTGAAACGAATTGTATTTCTTTAATAAATGATAATAAAACTAAATTGTTATCGTATGATGATTTAAATAAATCGCAGCGTCTAAACGCTGATAATACCATAGAATTGTTTAGTACCATTTCCGCTGAAAAACGAGGTTTAGGCAGAACACATTTGATTACACATCACATCAACACAGGCAATTCACCGCCAATACGACAGCGTTATTATAGACTTTCTCCCGAAAAGCAACGCGTGTTATGTAATGAGCTAGATGAAATTTTAGCACTAGGTTTTGTTGAACCTTGTGAAAGTCCTTGGTGTTCACCTGTCTTACTAACGCCTAAAAAAGATGGTAAGCTGAGATTTTGTTTAGACAGTCGTAAATTAAATTCCGTTACCATATATGTCAGAAATTTTGGACAATTTAAGTAATGCTTGTTATTTAAGTTCTATTGATCTTTCTAAAGCTTTTTGGCAAATACCTATCGAAGAGTGTGATCGTGATAAAACAGCATTTTATATTCCATCACGTGGTTCTTTCAGGTTCGTAACTACTCCCTTTGGTCTTACCAACGCGTCTGCTACTCAGCAAAGGCTAGTTGACATTTTATTTTATGGACCTGAATTTGAAAATTGTGTTTTTGTTTTTTTGGATGATATTATTGTTGTTTCACCTAATTTTGATCATCACATGGCTATGCTTTTACGAGTTCATAATAAGTTAAAATCTGCAAATTTAACTATTAATTTTTCTAAGTCACAATTTTTTCGTACTGAACTTAAATATTTAGGTTATATTGTTAATTCTAATGGTCTTCAAGTCGATCCTGGAAAGGTCGATGCCATCCTTAATTTTCCCGTACCAACCAACCCTAAGGAGGTCAAACGTTTCCTTGGCACTGCTTCTTGGTATCGTAGATTTGTCCCTAATTTTAGTTCAATTGCTGGTCCCCTCGATAAACTTACTTCTACAGGTAAGAAGGCTAAACCCTTCATTTGGTCTCAAGAGGCGGATATATCTTTTAACAAACATAAGGATTGTCTAGTACAAGCTCCCATATTATCGTGTCCTAATTACGATTTGCCTTTTGACGTTCACACAGATGCTAGCGACTATGGTGTCGGTGCTTTACTCACGCAAACTATAGATGGCGTTGAACATCCTATTGCCTATATGAGTAAATCATTGTCTCCCCAGGAGCGTAACTACAGCATCACTGAACGCGAAGCCTTGGCAGTCGTAGTTGCTTTAGAACATTGGCGATGTTATCTTGAGTCTGGTAAAACATTTACTGTCTACACAGATCACTCAGCTCTAAAATGGTTTCTAAACCTTAACAACCCTACAGGTCGGTTAGCTCGCTGGGGTGTCCGTCTTTCTGCATTTGCATTTGTTATTAAACATCGTAAGGGTGCTGATAATGTTATACCTGATGCATTGTCTCGTTCTTGTCCTTTGCAACTTAGTACTATAGATACCTCCTTAAATATTACTAATACAACTGATGAATGGTACCTAAATAACTTTCACGGTTGTCAAAATTCCCCAATTTCATTTCCTAATTATATAATAAAAAATAATCGTCTATATCGTTTTATGAAATCTAAATGTGTACTTATTACTGAATTCGAATGGAAGGAAGTAGTACCTCAGGAACTTCGGTCTTCCGTAATTTCTGAAAACCATAGTAACCCTTTAGCTGGACATTTTGGTATTTTCAAAACGTATAGAAGACTGGCTCAAAAATATTACTGGCCAGGAATGCACGCTAGTGTAGTCGAATTTGTCTCTTCTTGCGATATTTGTATTTCCCACAAACATCAAAACCATGCCACTTTGGGAGAAATGGGCAGACCTAAGTCATGTTCCAGACCATTTCAAATGTTAAGCATAGATCTTATTGGACCTCTTCCTTGTACTAGAAAACAAAATTGTTATATTTTTGTTGTAACTTGTTGTTTTTCTAAATATAGTTTACTTTTTCCATTAAAACGCGCTACCGCGGATATTATAACTAAACTTTTGGAGGAAAATGTTTTTCTTATTCACGGCATTCCATCAACCATTCTTATGGATAATGGAAGGCAATTTATTAGCTCAACTTTGAAGCATATGTTGGAAAAGTACAAAGTTCCAAACATACACTTTACACCTAAATACACTCCACATGTAAACACTGTCGAACGCTAGAACAAGACTATCATGACCGCTATTTCCACCTTCATTGAAAATGATCAGCGTGTATGGGATCTCTTGATTCCAAAAATACAATTCGCAGTTAACAACTCTGTTAACGAGGTGACTGGCTACACTCCCTCTTTCTTAGTATATGGTCGTGAATTAGTAACTTGTGGTTCTCACTACGTCGATACTAACATAGATAAGGATATTGTTTTCATTCCTCGAGATCATTATGCTGAAAACTTAGGCGTACTATCAAATATATTCAACAAAGTACAGTCTTTACTTTTGCAGGCTCATAAGAGAAATTGTACTAATTACAATCTGAGGAAAAGACCTGCAGAATTTAATGTTGGCGATGTAGTATGGAGAAAAACTTTTATCAAAGTGACAAAGATAAGCATTTTAATAAAAAACTTGCTTCTAAATACATAAAATGTAAAATTATCTCTAAAAAATCACCTTTGGTATATGATTTAGCTGATATGAACGGTAATTCACTAGGTACCTGGCATATCAAAGACTTAAAGCTTACTAATTACAAATATTAAACTACACAATTTACATTTTATTTTTAAAAATTATATTCTGTACTAATGAACTAAACTAAATATTATATTTACAACTTATACAAACGTTTAACTTATTTTTTAACTTTAAAATTGTAGCATTATAAAATCTAAACTTAATAATAGTCGATTATCAGTAGTATAGGGATTCGGCGTTTCCTGAGCACAAATCCAGACCCGAGCTAGGGTCTAGGTCGAGCTAGGGAGCTAGACTTGATCCAGAATCCAGGTACCCTACTACCCGCGAATAGGTTCCCGAACAGGACTCCTCAGCCGCGATTTAAATTTATATCAACCGCGATTTAAATTTATACCAACCGCGAATTAAATTTATATCAACCGCGAATTTAATTTATATCAACCGCGAATTAAATTTATATCAACCGCGAATTTAATTCATATCAACCGCGAATTTAATTAATATCAGCCGCGAATAAAATTTATATCACATGCGAATTTGATTTATATCAAAGGCGATTTTATACCTGTCTCGAATTTAATTTATATTTAGACATTTTACGTTTATTTTGCACGTTTGTCAGCCAGCTTGAGGAATGGCCTCATCTTTGTTTGTATGCAGGTATGAATCCCTTTTTCTGTGAAGTTACGCTTGTCTTCCTACGATGACAAAAATGAACTCCGGTTGTTTGTATAGTGAATTTTTAAATAGTGACTCTGCTGTAAAATGAATGTAAGTACCTATGTATAATTCGATGTAATATAATATTAATTATGTTTTATTTACTGTTAATATTGTGTTTTGACCTCAGATTGTTTTAATCAATTGTTGATGATGTATATATTTTTATATATCCCATATTCCTACACTCCTCTCTATGCCAATACTTATAATAGTTTACTTTTTGTTTCAGTTCGCTGATAATACTTTCAAAAACTATTATTATGCAGATAACGACGATGATGATCAGCCCAGCGACGAGGAAGGCACCCTGGCATACAAAGTTAAAAAAGCAATAGCAAAGAGATCAAATTGCATCGACGACTTCTTCGAAAAACCTAAGAAGAAAAAGAAGGTGGCAAAAAAGTCGTCAAGTGTTGGTCGCTCTTCCAGTGGTGGAGTTTCATACATCACGTCAAATAAGGACGACATCGCCGATGCATCTCATCTTATAAAGATTGAGATATATGATGTCAACAAGATAAAAAATATCGCTCCGATGGAACACTGGAAACATGCTGAGGTGCGTGTTAAATATTACGCAGAAGCCGACGCAGACAAAAACTTGCAGTCAGTGAGAGATACAATATTTAATATCACCAAGCACTTGGCTACGAAAGAGGACTGTGTGAAATATTTTATAGACACCGATGAATAAGATAGTGCGTAAGCTTATGTGTAAAGTGTTGTAATTGAGTGTTTAAGGTCGTTATTGTAGTATAAGTTACTAGCTGTTGCTCGCGGCTCCGCCCGCGT
The DNA here is from genome assembly GCA_905220505.1 of Laothoe populi. Taxonomy (NCBI): domain Eukaryota; kingdom Metazoa; phylum Arthropoda; class Insecta; order Lepidoptera; family Sphingidae; genus Laothoe; species Laothoe populi. The sequence continues at coordinate 725,253 of HG992162.1, read as the reverse complement.
GGAGGTCATATTTGAGACAAAAAGTATACACTACAAAATACCAATTTTCATGCAATACTTCAAAAATGAAGGATTTTCATACAAACTTTCTTACCCTATTTAACCCCCTTAGGGGTAGAATTTCCAAAAACCCTGAAATATGTGTTTTTAATTTTTAACTGTAAGGCCAAATACCAAATTTCATGCGTTTAACTGCAAAAATGACGGATTTTTATACAAACTTTCTTCCCCTATTTTACCCCCTTAGGGGTCGTATTTCCAAAAACCCTTCCTTAGTGGATGCCTACGTTATAAAAGGTACGTACTGTCAAAATTTCAAGTCTCTAACCCCAGCCGTTTAGGCTGTGCGTTGATCGATCAGTCAGTCAGTCAGTCAGTCAGTTTCTTCTTTTATATATACAGATTATAAGTCATTGTGCATGTTAATACTAATTTAGAATATTATTATTTGGTCATGATCATAATTTGAATTGTAAATTAATTGTAAACATTTAGTGCTGTAAGTGAGTGTTTAAGGTCATTGTGTTATTGTAGTATAAGTTATTAAAAGTCATTGTGCATGTTAATACTAATATAGAATATTAATATTTGGTCATGATCATAATTTGGATTGTAAATTAATTGTGAACATTTAAGAATTGTTTGTAAGAATTTGTATTTATAATTAAATAAGGTTATTAGTAATAAATAAAAAATATAAGAAACTCTTTATTCGTATTTTATTTATTTATTTTAAAACATGACTTAAACAATCCAGATAATAATACATCATTACACATTGTATTGACATCAAATAGTTTTTGAAAATCTTTTAAACTCATACCATGGTATTTGTAATATAGATACATTATACAATACTCTCCACAAACGATAGTAAAGTCGTTTTGGATTCGATTAGTATTATAATTCCACATCCTAGAATTCCTTGCTAAAAACATTCGATGATAGCCTTGGGGTGGTCGACCATATGAATCAAAGAACTGACCAATCCCGTTTTTATCTATATGTATAGCAATCCAGTGAGAACCCGGTTTATTATCTGGATCTAGGTTGCTGATTATGTATGTAGGTGTTACTACATGTATTGGCAATCGATTGGCTGCATACACATTATGTTGGATGGATGAATCTATTTTCATCAAGTAATTCATTATCTCTGTTGTGTTCATTTTATTAAATAAAGGAAACGTTATCCGGTCGAATGTTTAAGAAGTAATGTTATAGAATAATAGTGAAATAGGTAATTATGGTACTTTATAATTAAAGTAACCAGTTGAAGAGGGTTGCAAGGATAGTCATAATAAAAAACTGAAATAATTTATATTTATTTTATTGAACAGTCGACAATAAATAAATATACCTTAATTAAAATATACCATACTTAATTTACAAACATTTTTCTTCTTAGCTACTATAATCTACCGAAATATTGCGATATTTGTCTATTTCTATAACATTATCAAACTCTGCATATACAATACAGTTAATAGTTTGTGTTAGAGCTGATTCAAAACGAACTTCTAATCTCACACTCCCATGCTTTATAAGATTCCAATGACCAGAAGAGTTTGCTGATAAATCAGGCGTTAAATCAAACGCTAACATACAGTATCCATTAGCATATTTCTCACGGGATATTCCATTACCTTCGTTAAGAAAATGTATACCAGTCCCGGAAAACAAGGTATGATAGACTGTAGTATAAACATTGCTATCAAACGAAGGTTGTAGAGCTTTTGAGGGTATTTGATGACCATCTATATACAAACAAAATGTATTAATATAGTAATTTTCAAAGTTGAATGGGTTTTTAGTAAGGTTCCCATTAAATGCGGCATTATTCACAAATCCAACTATACATCTTTTAGGTACTTGACCAAAGAAAATGTTGTCAAGAGTTTTTCCTTAAACTCCTGATGGTATAGTTAAAACTTTAACTTCTGCACGTGTAATTGGGTATTTGGCAGTTGTAGATGCTAAGACTTTTTGATGAGCAAGTAAAACCGAAGGATTGATGCGAGCTCTACTAATAATCAAAGTTGCACCCGTAATACAAACTTTTAATTTAAGATCAACTGTAGAAGCCATTAAATTGAAATTTTCTCGAGAACGAACTAATTTAACACACATATCAACACCATTTATCAAAAACTTTTCTTGGTTGAACAAATCACCGTGTAGGTGTCCAATCATTTCAATTTCTTTACTTTCGTTAGCCAACTCTTGTCTTTTAACAAATCCTTTATTAGTTTCATCGATAGAATTCATTTTTCCAGCTGTATCTTCATACCATAGGGCACAAGTAAGATGAGATTCCTTAGCTGCTGGAGCATAGTTCAACAAATTTTCTATGTAAGCACGGTAGGCATATGTGTTACTAGCTGTTGCTCGCGGCTCCGCCCGCGTGGAGGTCAAGTTTGGGAGAAAAAGTATACAATACTAAATACCAATATTCATGCGTTTAACTTAAAAATGACGGATTTTCATACAACCTTCCATTCCCTATTTTACCCCCTTAGGGGCGGAATTTCCAAAAATCCTGAAACACATATTTTTTATTTTTAACTAAAATGCCAAATACTAATTTTCATGAATTTAACTTCAAAAATGACGGATTTTCATACAAACTTTCATCCCCTATTTTACCCGCTTAGGGGTGGTATTTCCAAAAACCCTTCCTTAGTGGATGCCTACATGATAAAAGGTACCTACTGTCAAAATTTCAAGTCTCTAACCCCAGCCGTTTAGGCTGTGCGTTGATCGATCAGTCAGTCAGTCAGTCAGTCAGTCAGTCAGTCAGTCAGTTTCTTCTTTTATATATACAGATTGGGTGGTGATACAAGTTTTTGATTTAAGTAAACATCAAGTTGATTAAAGAGTGAATGTAACCAATTATTAACTGGAGCTACAACTGTAGATGACATTAGTTTAGTGTTATCTTGATTCAATATTTTAGCTTTTATGTGAATTAATGTATGCGATAGGTCTATGTAGTCGTCACCTGCTCCAGGTACTTGAAATTCAATAGGACCATCATCAGCAAGTGATGAAATTGGTTTATAGTGGATCCATATTCCACTTTCAATGCTAGTCTGAGTAGATGGTAATGCAAATAAATCCAATTCCGACTTAATGCATTCACAGGAATGACTATGTAAAAAAGACATTTTGATTAATTACAAAATATGTCTTTAATTTGTTTGGATCTAGTTTTCAATTTTTTTATAGCTTTCCCTTTCGCAGTCAGCGATGGACTGAATGCAGATGCTCGTTTTCGTTATGTTATATATCCCGATCCAGACATATTAATTCTATCTATTTTTTCATCTGCTTTTCGTTTTAAATTTGAACCAACTTCTTTAAGACGTGCTTTTATTGAATCTTCCATAGGTCGGGCACTAACCATATCCGTTAAAAGACCTACACCAGTACTCAATGCCTCCTTACCAACAGCGCGGACACCACTAGATAGTAATGGTAAAACTGATCTAAATAAACCCCCAAGAAAACTATCAATTCCATGACCCTTTTGATACTGTGATCCTTTATAAATCACTCCTATACCCGACCCAGCTTGATGAGAATAATAGCGTTCGTAAGGGCATGTGTTGTTATTGTGTTGAGAATACATTTTAGTTTTTTGAAATGCAGTTTAACACACACTGTTCCAAATTGGAATGGTATCTTTTGGCCAGTGCTTGACCTTATATCTATTTCAATGCTATCGAATTCTCTACGCATTACAGATAAATAATGAGGTGGTGAAAAAACATGCATTTTATTGGCTCCGTAGATGTATTTTGAAGGGTCCAATGGTATGATTCTTAGAAGAGGAGTCATTACGTCACCAACAATTTGAGGTTCAACTATATCACAATAAATAATTATAAAATAATAAATATAATTTTGCAATATTTTTATCAACAAGGTTTCTACCTGGTTCATATCCCAATTGTAAACTTAATTTGGGTGATAATGTTACAGATTTTATAGATTCATCTAACACAGAAACGTATACAAACTTGGATATATTATCATAGGTAAATTTAATTTTTTCTCGTATACTTTTCAATGCTGATAAAATATGGTTGATATTATCATAGTTTGTGGCAGGTATATAATGCTTATAGTACACTTTAGAAGGGTTTGCTTCATTAGGCATCTTCATCAATTTCGTTATGTATATACTATTCTCATGCTCTTGAACAGTACACATAGTGCATGGATATTGAAATTCAACAATTCCCACACACCACTCCCCCTCGAGTATGATGGATTTCGGTAATTTAGTTGAAAAAATTGATGATTTGTTATCAGGAAAATATTCCATTGAACTATTGCTAAGTAAAGTTAAATAAAAGTCTTTATTCATATTTGTTTTAAACTAGAAACTAAAATCCAACTTTTAAATTTATTCGGATAACCTTTCCACTTAACTAACAGTTCTTGTCTGTCGCCCGTGTAGCGAGAGCGAATTATTTTATCTATCTTATGTTCTATGGTGGGGTCATAAATCACCTTCTGTAACTCTCGTGCATAAAATGTTCCTACTACCTCTTCCCGATCTACGTGGTATACATACCACGGAGATCGGTGTATTATAGAGGATATCACAAATATTTCATCACTCCAGTTACATTCGTAACCTTTTTGAAAGATATGTTTATACTTAGTTATTCTTACATGATCACCAATATGAAACTTAGGTAACGTAGTTTTAAATGATTTTTTTGTATTTCCTTTATCATACAAATTTGTCCACACAGTCATTATATTATTGGAATTCACATCACAAGGACACATCTTAATACTAGAGTGAAAACTGTGATTGTAAGAGTAAATCAAATCATGTAAAATATCATTATATTTATGTGTATTCTTATGCGTGAAATAACGCCACATTTTCATTTTTAGCGTTCTTTGAAATCTTTCTACAATGCTTGCCTTAATATCTGGATTATTTGTTGTATAGTAATTTATATTTTTAGATTTCAAGTATCTTTGTACATCTTTTGAAACGAATTCAGTACCTTTATCAGATTGTATGTGTGTAGGAGTTATGTTAGCTTCCTTAAATATACTTTCGAAACATATTTTTATTGTTTCAGAATTTTTCTTTTTCAATGATCTAGCATATGCATATTTGCTAAAGACATCAATAACAAAGAATATAATTAAAACCTTTATTATCTTTAGAATAAGTTCTCATATCACTTAAATCAACTTGCCATAGTTCATTTATATTAGATAAGATATATTTGTTTCGTGGGAACTTTCTATGTACTGGTTTGTGAAGTGTGTACGTTTCTTGGGCTTGCAACCATTTTTTAACATCTTCTTTATTAATTTTACCTTTCATAGCTTGTGATAATTTATCAATACTGCTATATCCAGCTGGGTGTGACACATCATAATATAGTCGATTTATTTCTAATAAGGAGTCCATTTTTCCCAATCTATCTTTGTTTTTATTTTCCTTATATGCTTATCGTCGCTTTTTGGACTATAATATAGCTCTTTGTTCTTTGGTGTCGAATCTTCGATATCTTTTTGAAGTTGAACTATATACTCACGTCTTTTGGGATTTCCGATATAGGTTAATGGTATTTTTAAGTCCTTCAATGCTTTAGCAAATTTTTCCCAACCAATTGGATCATTTCTTTTTAATGGTCGCAGTGTATCATTTACTAAATCTATAATATAACTTTCAGGAATTACTTCGTTGTCTATAATCACCGTACCATCATCGTTCCAAAAAAAATTGTTTTTACTCAATGATAGCGAATCCAATAACAACTCACCTCTTTTTACGTATGATTTAGGTATCAAGCTTAGAATTTGATTTCTTGTGTAGAGAGGATTTTTTTCATCCGCACAATTATCTTGCTTTTTCTCTTGGTTACGTAATGTCTGACTGGCAACTAGATCTTTAATTTTGATGTCGTTATTTATATTTAGATTTTCACTTTTATCCATTGGTTCAGTAAAATCATTATTTTGAGTTATTATAGGGAGCTCAAACGGTTTTCGATCTTCTTCCGTGAAATGGAGATACCTTTGTAAAATTTGTAAGTACAATTTACATTTTTTTCGGTCTTTCATATTACTATTCAAAATGTTTTGCATTTCAGCATCCAACCGAGTGGTAGGATTTTCATTTCTACTTTGATTTAATTTATCTATTAAACCTGGTTCAACTAATAACATTTTTTTTGCATGATCCATTTTAAACAAGACCACTTATTAATCCACTTAAAATAGATCCCAATATAATCGGTAAAAAAGCACCACCTTTTTGAACTATTATATTCTTTCTTATTTTTTTTGTGCTTTTACGCACTAATTTACGAAGCATATTTTTAAATTTTTGTAGCTTATTCTTCGATTTTTCTTCAAGCTTTATATTTCCTTGTAGAACGTTATGAATGCACTCACAAATAAAATTAATTTCTTTTTCGTTACAGGCTTTTAAAAGAGCTTGTTGATGTTTCGGCTTAAGTTTATACAGTGCATTTAATAAATCTTTATGCGTCTTGAGGTGTCGATCCATCATTTGTAAATGACGGTGTTGGCAACCCAACATTACAATTTATATTTTTATATTTTATAAGTTTGCAACATTTAATTAAATGTGGCTGGCGCTCTCTTCCTCCCGGGCGGCCATTGCGTTAACAACCTGTTGTGTTTTATTTTACTTATATTACAATCCAGCGTTACAATACAGTCCACTTTACACCCTTACATATTCCTTCATGGTCCATCAGACCCTCCATAAGTGATTTCCGGCATAAGCAGGTTTGGAATATTCGCCGAACTTACAATATTTTACACGGCGAATTACATCCATTTCGCATCGAGCTCCGGGTAAGTTGAGCATCGTGTCGCAACGTCGTCATTGGCTGGCTACGGTGTGCAGCGCTCGTAATTGGCCGATTGCCGGTTACTTGCGAACCGCCGTGCGGCGTGCCGTCGTCAAGCGATCGATCCATCCACGCGTTCACCGCCATTTTGACGTGTGTGCAGGCGCAGTCCGCCACAAAGCGAAGTGTGAAAATAAGTGTGCGTGAGGTGTTTACAAGTACAAGTTTATATAGGAATTACATATTTCAGTTACAAGTACAAGTTTATATATATAGGAATTACATATTTCAGTACATTTGTTGTGTGTGTGTACAATGGAAATCCAGCATATACAACGTAAAAGGGCAGCCCTGAAAGGGTCTATGACAAAGATTGCAAAAGCCCTTACGGCAACTAATGTTGCTTTTACAAAGCAGTCGCTGCAGTTAAAAGAAGAACGTCTCCGTGATGTGTTCGCCAAATATGAGAAGCTCGAGCTGTCACCCGAGACCACGGCCATGGATACCACGGACGACGACTTTCTGGACACGGAGGAAAAATATATGAAGACGTTGTCCATCATAAAAGACTTACTTCAAAATTTAGATTGTAATATTAATAATTGTTCTCCTAAAATGCAAACCAAATTGCCACATATTAGTGTACCAACATTTACAGGTAAATATTGTGAATTCACTACGTTTTTGAACCTATTCGATTCGTTAATACATAAAAATAATAGCCTGGATAATGTATAAAAACTATATTATTTACAAAAGTTTTTGCAAGATGAGCCTCTCGACTTAATTAAAAATTTATGTTTGTGTAACGAGAGTTATTCTGAAGCCAGGACTATTATAATTGAAAGGTACAGTAATAAATATAAAATTACAAATGAACACATACACATTTTAATGGATATACCAACAATTGTAAGATCTACAGCTACTAATATTCGCAGTTTTTTATCCACTGTAAAGCAACAATTAGCTGCATTACGAAACTTAGGGCATTTGGTGGAACAATGGGACCCCATTATACTTTGCATTCTGACGAGAAAGCTAGACTCTTTGTGTAGTAGGGAATTTCAGCTATCAAGAGAGCAGGAACCTAAGGTCTCACAATTAATTGAATTTCTAGAAAAACGTGCGCTTGCGCTTGAAAATGCTGATCGCCCTTTAGATATTAAACACTCTGAGCGCACTCCGAAGAGTGTTCATGTAGCTATGGTGAAGTCTGCACCAGAGGGCCAACGGCAGCACCCAAACCAGCCAACTGTAGATCTCAAGACCTGCTTAATATGTAAGTCTATTCATAAATTGTTTTTATGTCCCCATTTCAAATTAATGTCATCCAGTGACAGAATAAAATTTGTCACAGACAACAACATATGTACAATTTGTTTAAATAAGCATTATAAAAAATGTAGATATGATTTCAAGTGCCAAATTTGCAAAAAGAAGCACAATACACTGCGCCATGAGGACGGATCTCCAGCACCAGTCACATTAATATCCGAGACGGCCACTGAACAGGTACTGTTACCTACAGCAGAGTTAAAGCTCATTGCGAGTAATGGTACTGAGTTTCATGTAAAGGCTCTTCTCGACACTGGCTCACAAGCCTCCTTTGTAACTAAAGAACTGGTGGATCTTTTAAAATTAAAGGTTGAAATTTCAAATACACATGTCACCGGTATATGTAATACTAAAAATTATTTAAAACAAAAGGTTAAATTACAAATTCATTCCCTTAGTCAAAATTACTCAATTGCAGTAAACTGCCATATACTGGACAAAATAACCTCTACATTGCCACAGAGGAAATTCAACCTAAATAAATTAAATTTGCCCTCAAATATTACATTGGCTGACAAAAGGTTCAATGAACCCAGCAACATACATATTCTATTAGGTGCTAATGTTGTATTCCAGGTGCTGATGCCATCTGAGCCTCTAGTTGATCTACAGCCCAGCTATGAAGGAGACTGCAACAGCATCACCAGCGCTCCAACATTATTAAACACCAAGTTTGGTTATGTCATTGCAGGCAATATTCAAACATTACACACTCATCCAGTCATTACATTATTTTGCAATACATGTGATTCTGATCTCAATCAATCACTTACAAAATTCTGGAAGTCTGAGAGTATTACAGAAGTTTTTACAGAGACACATTCTGAACATGACTTGTGTGAACAAGTTTTTAGTGAAAATGTGCAGCTAGACACCCAAAACAAACAATTACAGGTTGTCTTGCCCCTTAAGCTACCATTACATTCTATTAATCAGAATTTAGGCGATTCATTACATTTGGCTTTAAAAAGGTTCTATAACCTAGAAGCTAGACTTTCAAAGGAGCCTAACCTATACATACTATACAAGAAATTTATTCATGAATATTTAAAATTAGGTCACGGTACAGTCATTGATATCAGTCAATACAATTTAACAACTGATCCAGTGTACTTCCTACCTCATCACCCAGTGCTTAGATTAGACAAAAAGACAACTAAGTGCAGGGTTGTATTTGATGGGTCAATGAAGACCAATACAAAAACTTCATTAAATAATTTACTTCTTAATGGACCTGTAGTACAAAAAGAACTGGTAGATGTTTTGTTATTATTCAGAGTAGATGAGTTTTTCTTTATAACAGACATTAAAAATATGTTTCGAAATATTTCATTACATCCAGAGTACAGATCGTTACAAAATATTTTATGGCGGGATACCCCTAATGAAAGTGTTAAATGTATTCAACTAAACACTGTTACATATGGGTTAAAAAGTTCATCTTACTTGGCAACAAGATGTTTAAAATTGTTGGCTGATCTATACAATGATGAATTTCCCATTGCTGCTTTTATTATTAACAATTCAATATATGTGGATGACATACTTTACTCAGATACATCCTCAGATAAATTAATAGAAGCCAAACGTCAATTATGTAGTTTATTGAGTTTAGGCAGTTTTCAATTACATAAATGGGTTTCAAACTCAGCAGAATTGTTACATTATATTCCAAAAAACCAACAACATTTTGATGATGTTGACTTGGAGAAAAATAACTTTTCATTAAAAACGTTAGGAATGAATTACAATACACAATCAGATTCATTTATTGTTTCTAGTCCTAAGGCCATGGACAGCATGCCCCAGTCCAAGCGTGAAATTCTTAGCTTCATAAGTAAATTTTATGACCCGCTTGGCCTAGCTGGCCCTATTGTGGTCGGTGCAAAGGTTATTATGCAACGGTTGTGGCTTGCTAAACTGGACTGGGATTCATTGCCTGACAGAGAACTTTTTCAGTTATGTCATGAGTTTTATAATAGCTTGCTTTCAATGAAACCTATACACATAAACCGGTACATAGGTTTACAAAATTTACGGCTTGCACAAATTATAGGGTTTGCAGATGCATCAGGCACTACTGCTTATGGGTGTTGCATTTATTTAAGGACAGTGGATTCATCATACAATATTAAGATTTCTCTGCTTTGTTCTAAGTCACGAATAAATCCCATTGCTCAAAGTCTGTCTGTTCCAAGGCTTGAACTCAACGCTGCTCTATTGCTTGCCAAACTTGCTAAGAGAGTTCATGACACTATGTCTGTTAAATTGGACATACATGATGTTATTCTCTATTCAGACTCACAAATCGCACTTGCCTGGCTTAAAACTAATATAAACACACTTAAGGCGTATGTTGCTAACCGTGTCAAGGTCATATCACAGCTTACAAATTCATACACTTGGTCATATGTTAGCTCTATGGAGAACCCTGCCGATTGCCTTAGCAGAGGAGTCATGCCAGACAATCTAGCAGATCATCAGCTGTGGTGGAATGGACCAACATTTCTTAAGTCACGTGAGTACAAACCAGAATTAAATCTTATTCTTCCACAAAACTTACCTGAGGTCAGGGACAGCTCAGTATGTTTAAGTGCAATGCTTTGCACATCCAAGGAAATACAAACCTTATGTTTGATAAATTTTCTAATATCAATACAATGCAGAGAGTATTAGCATACATTTTACGCTTTTGTCAGAATGCAAAGAATAAGGTAAATAAAAATAAACTTAATTATGTAACAAGTCAAGAACTTGAATGTTCAATGTCATTAATTGTAAAACATGAACAGCAAAAATATTTGTTAAATGATATTCATGCTTTAAAATGTGGCAAAACTATATGTAAAGGTAATTTAAAACCCCTGTGTCCTTTCATTGATGTAAATGGCTTAGTTCGTGTTGGTGGTCGCTTACAGAATGCTTGCATTACCTTTTCACAAAAGCATCCAATAATTTTGCCACGTGACTCACGAGTGACTGATCTAGTCATTTTAAGTGAACATCTTAAAAACTTCCATGCAGGTCCTAAGCTTGTTTTGTCAACTATAAAGCAAAAATATTGGATTGTACACGCACTAAGGCAAGTCAAAAAAGTTTTGCATAAATGTATAATTTGTTTTAGATTAAAAGCAAAAGCATCCAAACAGTTAATGGGTTCTTTACCCCATGATAGGGTCAATGCATGTCGTCCTTTTCAAAAGGTCGGTTTGGATTATGCAGGGCCTATTCCACTTAAGTTGGCTAGAATTAGAAAGCCAATAATTTCAAAAGGTTATGTATGTATATTTGTATGTTTCGTAACCAAAGCCATACATGTAGAACTAGCATCTGATTTGAAAACTGAAACATTTATTGCATGCTTGAATAGGTTTATATCCCGAAGAGGACTGCCTACAGATATTTACAGCGATAATGCTTCAACTTTTAAATGTGCTAGAAGTCACTTGGACGAGATGTACCAATTACAAAGTTCAGCCATTCATCAAAGACAAGTTTGCCAGTTTACAGCTGAAAAGAGAATAAATTTCCATTTCTTACCTTGCTACTCTCCTGTCTTTGCTGGATTAGCTGAAGCTGGTGTTAAAAGTGTAAAATACCACCTAAAAAGAATTTTGTTAAAGTCCCTTCTTAATTATGAAGAATTATGTACAGTTTTATGTCAAATTGAGGCTATTTTAAATAGTTGACCTCTCATGCCATTGTCAAATGATATTACAGACTACTCTTGTATCACTCCAGGTCATTTTTTGATAGGTACAGCTTTAAATTCATATCCAGATTCTAATGTCAATGTAATTACAAGATCACAATTTTGGAAAATCTGTAATGACATGAAAGTATCATTTTGGAAAATTTGGAGTAAACACTATCTGAATTTGTTACAGTCACGTCCCAAGTGGCAAGACCCACATCCCAACGTTAATATAGGGTCGCTCGTAATATTAAGAGATGATAATTTGGCACCTTTATATTGGCCTTTAGCTAGGGTAATTAATATTTATCCAGGTAAAGATGGAAAGGTCAGAGTAGTTGAAGTTAAAACTTCAAATGGCCATACACACAGAAGGGCTGTGATGAAAATATGTGTATTACCTATAGAAAGCACCAATGATAGTGCTGATTAAGTTATTTAAGGTAACCACTCCATTCCTCTCCATTCCAATCCATTCCACTCCACTCTATTCCTCCACTCCAATCCACTCCATTCCAATCCACTCCACTCCACTCCACTCCACTCCATTCCATTCCACTCCAATCCAATCCAATCCAATCCAATCCAATCCAATCCAATCCAATCCAATCCAATCCAATCCAATCCAATCCAATCCAATCCAATCCAATCCAATCCAATCCAATCCAATCCAATCCAATCCAATCCAATCCAATCCAATCCAATCCAATCCATTCCAATCCAATCCAATCCAATCCAATCCAATCCAATCCAATCCAATCCAATCCAATCCAATCCAATCCAATCCAATCCAATCCAATCCAATCCAATCCAATCCAATCCAATCCAATCCAATCCAATCCAATCCAATCCAATCCAATCCAATCCAATCCAATCCAATCCAATCCAATCCAATCCAATCCAATCCAATCCAATCCAATCCAATCCAATCCAATCCAATCCAATCCAATCCAATCCAATCCAATCCAATCCAATCCAATCCAATCCAATCCAATCCAATCCAATCCAATCCAATCCAATCCAATCCAATCCAATCCAATCCAATCCAATCCATTCCAATCCACTCCACTCCATTCCTCTCAAATCCACTCCATTCCAATCCACTCCATTCCTCTCAAATCTACTCCTTTCCAATCCAATCCAAAACCTTTCCATTCCACTCCACTCCACTCCAATCCAATTAAATTCAATAAAATGTTTTCTTACAAAAGTATTTTTTTGTATAAAACATAGTATTTTGTATTTCAGACAAGAAGACAAGAAAGTATTTTATATCTTGTATCTGAAATGCTTAATTTGAAAGTATCTTGTATTTTGTATTCTAGATACTTAGTATAAGTTATCTTGTACATCAATGCCTATAATACATTAATTTTGTTGTATAAAAATTATAAGTTTTGTTTATTTGTTCTTTAGGTAAGCTCTAAGTACTATAGCAATACGTACCTAACTTTGTTTAAGTTTATACATTTCTGTATTGATCATTTCATAATTTAAATTACCTATGTTGCACAGTGGGTTAAAATAAAACTAAGTATTTGTTTTGTATAACAATTTAAATTTTTTAACAGCATATATTGCAGTAAATTCATTGTGTTTAATATTGTTATTTGCCCCGGCAATATGTTGGCAACCCAACATTACAATTTATATTTTTATATTTTATAAGTTTGCAACATTTAATTAAATGTGGCTGGCGCTCTCTTCCTCCCGGGCGGCCATTGCGTTAACAACCTCTTGTGTTTTATTTTACTTATATTACAATCCAGCGTTACAATACAGTCCACTTTACACCCTTACATATTCCTTCAGACGGGTATTTGTTGATTCTTGATATATTTAAACTCTTTTTTAGGGATGTATACCGTGCAATAACCATCGGATGGAAATATTTTCGATTTTATTCGACATATATCGCTGGTATCTTGTTTTAGATCTATCATCAGATATCCATGTGCTTCCTTAGTAGAATCTCTGTAGGCATCTTCGATGAATTTGTTATTTTCGGGTGAAACTTGTCGTGCCAAATAACGAATTTGAGTTTTATCGCGAGGGTTTTTGAAATAAATTATATAACTTGAATTCAAAGAAATGTCTCTTTGACCTTTACCTTGATGAAATAAATTTTGAGTTATGTAAAACACACTTAAGTTTCTATGATGACTACCTTTGGTAAATATATCCACAACACGACCATCAGATTCCCTCATAAGGTCATCAATAATAATGAGGTTTGGTTCATTTCCATCAAACATATTCAAATCTGGTATGCCTTGATAATAATTCACGTTTGGTAGATTATACAAAGGCTGCATTTCATCAAAACACCAAGTTATTTGACTGACGTTTCTATTACATATTTCTTTAATATATTTAATGAAATTTGTAACAAAATTAGATTTTCCACATCCAGTTGGACCTGCGACTATGGCAGTAAAAGGATGAATAAAATGAATCATTTTGAATATACGTGTAAACTCTGAAGAGGTATTGGAATGAATAAAACATTTCATTAAAATTAAATGTCTTATATGTATTGATTTTATAATAAGCTATGAACAGACAGAGGACCTACTCAGGACATCATAGTAGCCACTTCATACACACCCTCTTTCATTCACTCAATCGCTTTCATTATACTCACAGAGAGGTCACTCCACTCACCCACCGTAAACCTTAATCTTGAGTATAAATAACACAAGGTTAACTGTAAATACGGTGTTAGTATAATTTACTTTTAATTTTTATTTTGTTTAGTTTTACCTAGACTTTAAGTTACATTTGTCTTTCTTTTACTGTTTTTTTTATATTTGCTTAAATTGCTGCATTAATACGGAGGAGCGCTGATGTCTGAAATACAGATTCTGAATCTAGTTCAGACACAGATGCACATATTATATATTTGTAAGCATTTTATATTGGAAATAAATAAATTATTATTATTATTATTATTATAATATACACGCCCGTTACCAATCTACTGGTGCTTCACAAATACCCAGTGATCTAGAAAGCAACACCAACTTCTTCAGTCATAGGTCTAATTAAGCACATAATAATTAGATTACAGCTATAATTACAGTGCTTTAATTTAATTTAATAATACACAAAAATATAAATAAATAATTCTTATTATTGTACAGAAAATATGAAAAAATTAAATGTCCTTTATCTTATAATGACCCCAAGCAAGAGTATCAGTGGAATTTTGTAATAAGTACCTTTTTGTATCATTATGTGATAGAGATATTTTGTTTATTTTTTGAGTATATATTATGTGTTTAATGGATTTAAATCTTAACATTTCACTATACTGAGTTTTGTTTTCAACATGATTTATAATCATTAAGACAAAAAAATTTTGTGATGCATTTATTAACACCTTTTGCTTTACATATACATTTATTTTGGACATCTATTGCATACATTTTTGATCGCAGGCCTACAAACACTTTTAAAATTTTACCGTTAGTTTCATCTTTGAAAAACCCTAACCGTTTTTTATTTATTAAAGGTAAACCATATTCATTATTAGATGGATAGTCAGAGGTGTCAAAATAGTTTTCTAAATCAGTTTTTATATCAGCATAGAAATTTTCTGTAAATATTTGATAGATTAGACTATCAGTGTCTGTATAAAGTAATTTAATATTATCTCGATATTTCTCTTTCATGTAATCGTAATGAAATGTGTACATTAATGTTTTTGAAAGATCCAATATACAAAATCCCAGATAAATTGGTTTATTGTATAAAATACTAGTTTTCTTTAATTGCACTGCAACTAAATTTTCAGAAAAAATTGATAGACTGTGAAACTCAGGTTTTGCAATCAAAGATTGAGCTCCCTGGGTTTTCCCACGATTCAACCAATGGTTCACTAATTTAACGTTTACGCGTTTTATAACATTTTCTATTGTTTTCCCAAAAACTGAATTATTCATAAGTTTGTAAAAATCTTTTTCAAAATCTGAGGTCGCCAAAGAACGCATATGTGTATTTAAATCTATGTAACATTTTAACCATGCATATTGTTCAAATTTAAGAATTCTATGAATTTTAAGCAGTTTCAAACCATTTTTTAAACATTGTTTAAGATTTCTGTAATGGATAACATACTTCTTTTTATCTTTTAGATTTGGAATCAGTTTTTTATTCTTGGTATTCCCTAGGCATATATTTTCAGCACAAAAGGGAAAATCTGAATGACAATTGTGTAAGATTTTTGGATATTCTAAATCTACTTCTAAAATATAGCCATATTCGGCATCGTCGGATATGTTAAAATCTGTATTTACATCTACCCATTCAAATTTACCTGTTGGAAGACATTGAGACATAGCCCAACCGTAAAGGTTATTTGCGTCTAAATACATGAGAAAGGAAGATGGTTTATCAGAATCATAATCAGTCATAAATAGGTTATTTGCTGTAGCATGTCTATTACTACACTGCGATATACCTCCCCTAATATTGTTCGCAATAAAAGTAATTTTGTCACTATCTGTTAGGAGCTCTAAATTAATTTTAGTATAAATTAACATAGCATCTCAACTCAATCCAGGCGCTGTATAATAATGAGCAGGATCCAATTCATAAGTTTTAAGACAAACGTTTCTAAAATTTTCAAATATATCTGTTAATAATAAAACATCGGTTTTTAAATATAGATCAGAATAATCACCCATGTTTTTACAATTAAAGTGATTCCATACATCTTGAGCATGATGGTAATCATTTTCTGAAATATGATTATCATTTAAAGAACTGTAGAATTTATCGCGAGCAGGAAGGGAAGTTATTTTTAAAGAATCAAATGAAGTCATGTATTCATACGGATAAACACCTTTCCTTATTAAACGTTTAAAGTCATCTTCGCGTGGATAGTTTAATTTGAGTTCGCGGAATTGATTATGTAGTAAGTTTTGAGCTAATTTATCAAGACTGCTAGACATAAATTTTAAAGAATCAAGAAATCTAAGTTTCACAGCACGGTTATTAATATGCAGAACCTTCGAAAAAGATATATATTTCTCTTTATTCTCAGGAATAAGTTCTATATCACCTTCATCAAAATTAAGACCATGGACTATAAAATGAGCATCATAATTACTTAAATGTGAAAAAATACTGGTACAAAATTAGTTGTTCTGTATTTCTCAGAACAAAGTGAATGAGCGACTCCTTCATAAACACCAGTATGCCAATTGTATATTATTGTGACATCTTCATTTAAGTTACTTTTACAGATATAACACAACTTACTTTGATAAATATTTATTTTATTTTCATTCGTTAATGGTAATGGAGATTTGACAAAAGTGTTTTTTTTACATATGTTTTCTAAATCTGTTTTGATAAATTTCATAAATTGTTTTGCACAATCTTTTCCATTATACGATCGATATATCGAAAAGTTGTCATCGTATGAACACTTAACATAATATCCAAAACTATAAATCTCATGTTTTTGAATGTTAGTTGTTGATGATATATTTGGATTGTTAGAACAACTTTCTATTGGATTTAAAAATGCTTCAAAATCAGCATATACAACGAAAGGGACCTTTAGTTTACGTTCATAATTATTGAATGAGATTTGATTTGATGGAATTAATTCATTAAACCAATCCCTTTTGTTATCATGTTCCGATGGTAAATTAATGCAAACGTTAAAACAGTCATTTGCTTGATGACGCTGTAAATTATCCCTTGATGTGAAACTTAATAAAGAACCATCGCAAATATGAACTGCATGTTCGGATGTTGATAACTGTTTAAATACTAACCTCGAAAGATTTTTAATATAACAATAATGACCGTTGGCACCGCGAGATATATACAATAAGTTTAAGTGA
This sequence comes from Laothoe populi, assembly GCA_905220505.1. Classification (NCBI taxonomy): domain Eukaryota; kingdom Metazoa; phylum Arthropoda; class Insecta; order Lepidoptera; family Sphingidae; genus Laothoe; species Laothoe populi. The sequence goes on along the minus strand of HG992162.1, from coordinate 707,503 downwards.
GTAGTTTTTCTATGTTTTGTTAAGTGTAATGGACCTATAATTTTATTTGACTTTTTTATTGAATCATAATGTAAACCAAAAACATTAATACTTATATTGTTTAGTTGTTCAAATTTATGAATATCATTTATTTTGAAAGGAAAAGATAATTTATCAAATTTTAATCTATTTTTATGTTTTATATAAGATGACACTCTATTAGAACTTTGAGAAGCCGGATACAATCCTGACAATACAGCCCAACGAAAGCACTCGTGATCATTATTTTGAACGTTAATTACAGCTTTCTTATATTTTATATCTAACAGTAAGTCTATATATGATGATCCTCGTAATGGGTTAAATTTGTTTATATTCATATCTAAGTGATTTATTTTAACTAAAGTCCACCCACTTCCTTTTTTTTCAAAATTCGCCATTTTGTTTGTTATTTCAGTTGTTATAGATGGAAAAATTATATCCTTATCATCACCTTGGCAAATAAGATAATTGGAGATTTGAAAGTCAAAAGTGTTAAATAAATTTTTGGTTTCCTGTGTAAAATCTGCATTAAGAATAAACTTAACTTTCAGAACAGAGTGTTCTAGAATGGAACGTGTAAGTAATTTATATATTACGTCTTTAGTTTTTTGTAAAAATAATTCAGGCGTTTCAAATTCATGGTTCAATGTTTTATTAGACATGATTCTAAATGTAAGAATTCTATTACCAAAAGCACTATCAATTATTTGAACATTCGTTAATTCATTATCATTCCGTAGTAAATTGTTTTTATGAGTATTACTCTTTAAATGGTTAGTCATATATTTTTTCGATACAAATACGTGACAGTCAGGACATTGAATTTTATCATTGTTTTCTGTACTTTCATTTGAAATAGGTGTTGGCAACGATGTTGTTGATGAAGGAGCTTCAAGTATGCTTGCTTGTAAGCTTGATGAAGATGTATTTATCCTCTTTTTCGCTGGTTCCACTTCGGTTAACTTCGTCGATGCTGATCTCTTTTGTACACCACTCCCATTCTGATAAAGTCTGATCGAAAAACAAAAAAATATATATATATATATCGTACCTAACAACAATAAAAATATTAATGTACATTTTTTTCCTTAATTACTAACATTTTTACATTGCAAACAATATGCTTGCATTTATAAAACACCATCAATTTCATCTTCATCGGAATGAGACAAATTCAACATTTTATGTCCTGAACATGGTGTATAATACGGAATAAAATCAGGATCTTTCATCATTGACTCAGGTAATAAATTTTGTATGAACCAAAGTCGTATAAAACGATGAAACTTGTGTAAAATAAGATTTTTGTTTAAACTTGCAATCTCACTTTGTGACAAACATAAACTCTGTAACTCAAGAGCGTGATACATTTATAATGTTTGGTTAAAAAAATACAATGAGAACAAGCGTACGGAATGTGTTCGAAAAGATGACTTTAACGTTTTAAATACTTAAAAATGTATCCCCTCTACATGGATCACAGAAACGTGTATAAACATGTTATTAATACTTACATTTCAAAATGGTTTTGGTCTATTTCCTCACAAAGCTCGTAGAGTCCTTCATCGAACTGTGACGACATCAATGGTTCAATGTTATTAAGAAGCATGACGAGCTCTGAGTCGTAAACATCACAGCGTAATGTATCCATGGTAATAGCTTGCTTAACAATTAATATCTTCGATAAAAAATCAAAAGTTTATATAGTGCTAAGTAAATACATTTCACCGATATGTTACATTTAAGTAAGTTATTACTATTAAATAATATACAAATTCTTACAAACAATTCTTAAATGTTCACAATTAATTTACAATCCAAATTATGATCATGACCAAATATTAATATTCTATATTAGTATTAACATGCACAATGACTTTTAATCTGTATATATAAAAGAAGAAACTGACTGACTGACTGACTGACTGACTGACTGACTGATCGATCAACGCACAGCCTAAACGGCTGGGGTTAGAGACTTGAAATTTTGACAGTAGGTACCTTTTATCACGTAGGCATCCACTAAGGAAGGGTTTTTGGAAATACCGCCCCTAAGGGGGTAAAATAGGGGATGAAAGTTTGTATGAAAATCCGTAATTTTTTAAGTTAAATTCATGAAAATTGGTATTTGGCATTTTAGTTAAAAATAAAAAATATATGTTTCAGGATTTTTGGAAATACCACCCCTAAGAGGGTAAAATAGGGGAAGAAAGTTTGAATGAAAATCCGTAATTTTTGAAGTTAAACGCACGAAAATTGGTATTTAGCCTTTCAGTTAAAAATTAAAAATATATATTTCAGGATTTTGGAAATTCTACCCCTAAGGGGGTAAAATAGGGGATGATAGTTTGTATGAAAATCCGTCATTTCTGAAGTTAAATTCATGAAAATAAGTATTTGGCCTTTTAGTTAAAAATAAAAAATACATATTTCAGGATTTTTGGAAATTCCACCCCTAAAAGGGTAAAATAGGGGAAGAAAGTTTGTATGAAAATCCTTAATTTTTGAAGTTAAACGCATGAATATTGGTATTTGGCCTTTCAGTAAAAAAAAATTAAAATATGTGTTTCAGGATTTTTGGAAATTCCACCCCTAAGGAGGTAAAATTGGGGAAGAAAGTTTGTATGAAAAATTCGTCATTTTTGAAGTTAAATTCATGATGATATTATGTACCTATATGTATATGTGTATGCATTTATATATCTTATTGTCAAAATTATTATATTTATTAAGTATATATCCAAGTATTTATGTATGTACATGCTTATTTGCTAAATGTTTTATTTTTATTATTATCTTTATGCACCTACACTGCTTAGCTCTGCACCACCTTAAGGTTGACTGGGAGAGAATGCCTTTGGCATTAAGTCCGCCTTTATACCCTGTATATAAAGTGTAAATAAATAAATAAAATTAGTGTTTGGCCTTTTAGTTAAAAATAAAAAATATATATTTCAGGATTTTTGGAAATTCCACCCCTAAGGGTGTAAAATAGGGGTAGAAAGTTTTTATGAAAATCCGTAATTTTTGAAGTTAAACGCATGAATATTGGTATTTTGCCTCTCAGTTAAAAATATAAAATATATATATTACAAGATTTTTAGAAATTCCACCCCTAAGGAGGTAAAATAGGCGATGAAAGTTTATATCAACTCTTTTATCGGGGGTTTATCAATAATCCTACTAATATTAGAAATGCGAATATTTGGATGGATGGATATTTCTTACTCAATGAGGCTATAACGACTCGACGGATCTGGTTGAAATTTGGCACAGAGATAGATTATAGTCTGTAATAGCACATAGGCTACGTTAATCCCGGAAAAATGTACTGTTCCCGTGGGAAAGTTTTGGTTTTGTTTTAGACAGAGCAAGGGATCCACATATTTTTTTGCATAGTGTTTGTTAAAGGGCTACTTTTTATACCAGAAAATGCACGGTTCCTACGGGATAGCATTATAGAGGAAGATGTGATAACTTAGGAGGTCTCCATGGATTTTATACCTTTTCTTTCAAAAATAACCACCACGCGGGCGTAGCCGCGGGCAAAAGCTAGTAACTATATATGTACTCTATTACACTAACTTAATATAAAATGAGTCACGCAGAAACAACCACAGGAAATAGCAAGGACGAGACAGGATAGCAAAAAGTTCTACTTACGGTCCGCTTGATCCCATGCCTTCCCGTACAGCTGCACCGTTAATAAAACTCCAACACCCGATTTATTAGTAGTATTAGTATTTGGCCTTTTAGTTAAAAATAAAAAATATGAATTTCAGGATTTTTGGAAATTCCACCCCTAAAGGGGTAAAATAGGGTAAGAAAGTTTGTATGAAAATCCTTCATTTTTGAAGTTAAATGCATGAAAACTGGTATTTTGTTGTGTATACTTTTTGTCTCAAACATGACCTCCACGCGGGCGGAGCCGCGAGCAACAGCTAGTAACTTATACTACAATAACACAATGACCTTAAACACTTACTTACAGCACTAAATGTTTACAATTAATTTACAATTCAAATTATGATCATGACCAAATATTAATATTCTAAATTAGTATTAACATGCACAATGACTTATAATAACTTATACTACAATAACGACCTTAAACACTCAATTACAACACTTTACACATAAGCTTACGCACTATCTTATTCATCGGTGTCTATAAAATATTTCACACAGTCCTCTTTCGTAGCCAAGTGCTAGGTGATATTAAATATTGTATCTCTCACTGACTGCAAGTTTTTGTCTGCGTCGGCTTCTGCGTAATATTTAACACGCACCTCAGCATGTTTCCAGTGTTCCATCGGAGCGATATTTTTTATCTTGTTGACATCATATATCTCAATCTTTATAAGATGAGATGCATCGGCGATGTCGTCCTTATTTGACGTGATGTATGAAACTCCACCACTGGAAGAGCGACCAACACTTGACGACTTTTTTGCCACCTTCTTTTTCTTCTTAGGTTTTTCGAAGAAGTCGTCGATGCAATTTGATCTCTTTGCTATTGCTTTTTTAACTTTGTATGCCAGGGTGCCTTCCTCGTCGCTGGGCTGATTATCATCGTCGTTATCTGCATAATAATAGTTTTTGAAAGTATTATCAGCGAACTGAAACAAAAAGTAAACTATTATAAGTATTGGCATAGAGAGGAGTGTAGGAATATGGGATATATAAAAATATATACATCATCAACAATTGATTAAAACAATCTGAGGTCAAAACACAATATTAACAGTAAATAAAACATAATTAATATTATATTACATCGAATTATACATAGGTACTTACATTCATTTTGCAGCAGAGTCACTATTTAAAAATTCACTATACAAACAACCGGAGTTCATTTGTGGTGTAGAGCACACTGTGGAATACGGTGTAGTATAATTTTTGTCATCGCTTTTATACGGCAGCTAAGGGTCATTTTGTTGTAGCAAAAGCAAAAACTGATACGATAGACAGGTATTCGATTTCTCTTATGGACAATGGGTTCCCAAAACTCATTGCTTAAGGGTGACATTAACAACCCCATGTGGTCTGTTGTTATATTCAAACAATACGTGTACCGTAATTAATTTTAACACCGCTTGCCCATACGAACAATGAAGCTTTGAACAATAGGTAATACTGCTTTGTCATTACATTTGATTGATGTACCTAATAAATTACCAGATTTCTCTTATGGACAATGGCTACCTAAAACTTATAAAAAACTTTTGTTATATTCAAAGAATACATACCATCACTAATTTTAATAGCTTTCCCTTATGAACAATGAAGCTTTGAAACGTAGGTAAGACTACTACTAAGAAATTATACAGACACGTTGAGACATGAACCAACAACAACATTACCGTAGGAAGACAAGCGTAACTTCACAGAAAAAGGGATTCATACCTGCATACAAACAAAGATGAGGCCATTCCTCAAGCTGGCTGACAAACGTGCAAAATAAACGTAAAATGTCTAAATATAAATTAAATTCGAGACAGGTATAAAATCGCCTATGATATAAATCAAATTCGCATGTGATATAAATTTTATTCGCGGCTGATATTAATTAAATTCGCGGTTGATATGAATCAAATTCGCATGTGATATAAATTTAATTCGCGGTTGATATAAATTAAATTCGCGGTTGATATAAATTTAATTCGCGGTTGGTATAAATTTAATTCGCGGTTGATATAAATTTAAATCGCGGCTGAGGAGTCCTGTTCGGGAACCTATTCGCGGGTAGTAGGGTACCTGGATTCTGGATCAAGTCTAGCTCCCTAGCTCGACCTAGACCCTAGCTCGGGTCTGGATTTGTGCTCAGGAAACGCCGAATCCCTATACTACTACCTATGATGGATGCAAACTCGATTATTACTAAGAATCACAGCCCTGTGCGATGCAAATCTGTATATATAAAAGAAGAATCTGACTGACTGACTGATCGATCAACGCACAGCCTAAACGGCTGGGGTTAGAGACTTGAAATTTTGACTTTAGGTACCTTTTATGACGTAGGCATCCATTAAGGAAGGGTTTTTAGAAATTCCACCCCTAAGGGGGTAAAATAGGGGATAGTTGTATGAAAATCCGTCATTTTTGAAGTTAAATTCATGAAAATTAGTATTCGGCATTTTAGTTAAAAATAAAAAATATAAGTTTCAGGATTTTTGGGAATTCCGCCCCTAAAGGGGTAAAATAGGGAATTAAAGTTTGTATGAAAATCCGTCATTTTTAAGTTAAACGCATGAATATTGGTATTTTGTATTGTATACTTTTTCTCCCAAACATGACCTCCACGCGGGCGGAGCCGCGAGCAACAACTAGTCTAGTATAAATACGCACGCATCGTACCGACATATCTCTTTCGCATTGAAATCCCGCTCGGGTGAGTTGAACAGTAACTAACCGCTCAGTGTATTTCGTGCCGCGGACTTGTGAGCTGTCACAAGGGTCTCTGGCACGGAATGCAAGCCTAACTTGCATTCCGATCTGGTGGTAACTGTTTCCAGGTCCATACGGTGCGCTAGGTGGTCGCTGGACACGCCTGCCACCAAGTTCCTACGGTGCGGTAGGTGGTTGCTGGACAGGCCTACCACATCACAGCGCGAAAGCGAGGTGTCGCTGGACACACCGCCACGTCTCCCGGTGCGGCGAGCTGTCGCCGGGCCAGAGCACCGAACCCCAAGCTGCCACAAGGCAGGCCAGCAGGCTGCTGTTGGGCTGTGCCGCGGGACATTCACTCCGCTGCGCTAACGCGCCGCCATCCTCAACAACGCACGTGGACCTAGGCGTGCTAACCACGTGCACATCACGGAACGGGGAGCTGACCCCAAGACCTCGCGCGCTAACGCGAACCGCGAGGCCACTCCACTGCGCCGCGCAGAAGCAAACGCCGTGCAACCACCACGTGTGCCGCCATCGTGCCGTCCACCTGGAACGGTGCCACCAGGCCAGTACCCCAAGTGTAGCATCACCATCCGCTACCGTGTTGTATGTGAAGAGGTGGTGTATTCTATCAATAAAGCTCGTACCTACGTATTCAAACCCTGATTTTAATTGTCTCACCCAAATATCTATCTATCTGCGTATCGGTAAAAAAGACTTACGCCGCACAATAGTTCAATGGAATATTTTCCTGACAACAAATCATCTATTTTTTCAACTAAATTACCGAAAGCCTCGAGGGTACTCGAGGGGGAGTGGTGTGTGGGAATTGTTGAATTTCAATATCCATGCACTATGTTTACTGTTCAAGATCATGAGAATATTATGTACATAACGAAATTGATGAAGATGCCTAATGAAGTAAATCCTTCTACAGTACTACTACTACTATAAGCATTATATACCTGCCACAAACTATGATAATATCAACCATATTTTAACAGCATTGAATAGTATTCGAGAAAAAATTTAATTTACACACACATACACACACATACACTCACGCCTGTAATCCCCGAAGGGGTAGGCAGAGGTGTAACTAGTACACCCACTTTTCGCCGAATTTCGGTCCCATAATGTGATAGGGGGCGAGCCTATCGCCATACCGGGCACATTTTCCAGACTCCGGGCTAATACTGAGGCATTTCTAGATAGAAAAACCCAATATCACTTTACCCGACCCGGGGATCGAACCCGAGACCTCAGCACAACAGTCTTAACGCATGCGCAATTACAACTGCGCCACCGAGGCAGTCTAATTTAATTTTAATTTACCTATGATAATATATCTAAGTTTGTATACGTTTCTGTGTTAGACGAATCGATAAAATCTGTAACATTAACACCCAAATTAAGTTTACTATTAGGATATGAACTAGGTAGAAACCTTGCTGAAAAAAATTTTGCAAAATGTCCAGCTAATTTGCATTTAGGATTACCATCTCAGTTATTCGTTTATTGTGATATAGTTGAACCTCAAATTGTTGGTGATGTAATGACTCCTCTTCTAAGAATCATACCATTGGACCCTTCAAAATACATATCTGGGGCCAATAAAATGCATGTTTTTTCACCACCTCATTATTTATCTGTAATGCGTAGAGAATTTGATACCATTGATTATCGTCGCTTTTTGGAGTATAATATAGTTCTTTGTGTTTTGGTGAAGAATCTTCAATATCTTTTTGAATTTGCTCTATGTACTCACGTCTTTTGGGATTTCCGATATAGGTTAATGGTATTTTTAAATCCTTCAATGCTTTAGCAAATTTTTCCCAACCAATTGGATCATTTCTTTTTAATGGTCGCAGTGTATCATTTACTAAATCTATAATATTACTTTCAGGAATTACTTTGTCTATAATTACCGTACCATCATTGTTCCAAAAAAATTTGTTTTTACTCAATGATAGCGAATCCAATAACAACTCACCTCTTTTTACGTATGATTTAGGTATCAAGCTTAGAATTTGATTTCTTGTATAGAGAGGATTTTTTTCATCCACACAATTATCTTGCTTTTTCTCTTGGTTATGTGATGTCTGACTGGCAACTAGATCTTTAATTTTGATGTCGTTATTTATATTTAGATTTTCACTTTTATCCATTGGTTCAGTAAAATCATTATTTTGAGTTATTATAGGGAGCTCAAACGGTTTTCGATCTTCTTCCGTGAAATGGAGATACCTTTGTAAAATTTGTAAGTACAATTTACATTTTTTTCGGTCTTTCATATTACTATTCAAAATGTTTTGCATTTCAGCATCCAACCGAGTGGTAGGATTTTCATTTCTACTTTGATTTAATTTATCTATTAAACCTGGTTCAACTAATAACATTTTTTTTGCATGATCCATTTTAAACAAGACCACTTATTAATCCACTTAAAATAGATCCCAATATAATCGGTAAAAAAGCACCACCTTTTTGAACTATTATATTCTTTCTTATTTTTTTTGTGCTTTTACGCACTAATTTACGAAGCATATTTTTAAATTTTTGTAGCTTATTCTTCGATTTTTCTTCAAGCTTTATATTTCCTTGTAGAACGTTATGAATGCACTCACAAATAAAATTAATTTCTTTTTCGTTACAGGCTTTTAAAAGAGCTTGTTGATGTTTCGGCTTAAGTTTATACAGTGCATTTAATAAATCTTTATGCGTCTTGAGGTGTCGATCCATCATTTGTAAATGACGGTGTTGGCAACCCAACATTACAATTTATATTTTTATATTTTATAAGTTTGCAACATTTAATTAAATGTGGCTGGCGCTCTCTTCCTCCCGGGCGGCCATTGCGTTAACAACCTGTTGTGTTTTATTTTACTTATATTACAATCCAGCGTTACAATACAGTCCACTTTACACCCTTACATATTCCTTCATGGTCCATCAGACCCTCCATAAGTGATTTCCGGCATAAGCAGGTTTGGAATATTCGCCGAACTTACAATATTTTACACGGCGAATTACATCCATTTCGCATCGAGCTCCGGGTAAGTTGAGCATCGTGTCGCAACGTCGTCATTGGCTGGCTACGGTGTGCAGCGCTCGTAATTGGCCGATTGCCGGTTACTTGCGAACCGCCGTGCGGCGTGCCGTCGTCAAGCGATCGATCCATCCACGCGTTCACCGCCATTTTGACGTGTGTGCAGGCGCAGTCCGCCACAAAGCGAAGTGTGAAAATAAGTGTGCGTGAGGTGTTTACAAGTACAAGTTTATATAGGAATTACATATTTCAGTTACAAGTACAAGTTTATATATATAGGAATTACATATTTCAGTACATTTGTTGTGTGTGTGTACAATGGAAATCCAGCATATACAACGTAAAAGGGCAGCCCTGAAAGGGTCTATGACAAAGATTGCAAAAGCCCTTACGGCAACTAATGTTGCTTTTACAAAGCAGTCGCTGCAGTTAAAAGAAGAACGTCTCCGTGATGTGTTCGCCAAATATGAGAAGCTCGAGCTGTCACCCGAGACCACGGCCATGGATACCACGGACGACGACTTTCTGGACACGGAGGAAAAATATATGAAGACGTTGTCCATCATAAAAGACTTACTTCAAAATTTAGATTGTAATATTAATAATTGTTCTCCTAAAATGCAAACCAAATTGCCACATATTAGTGTACCAACATTTACAGGTAAATATTGTGAATTCACTACGTTTTTGAACCTATTCGATTCGTTAATACATAAAAATAATAGCCTGGATAATGTATAAAAACTATATTATTTACAAAAGTTTTTGCAAGATGAGCCTCTCGACTTAATTAAAAATTTATGTTTGTGTAACGAGAGTTATTCTGAAGCCAGGACTATTATAATTGAAAGGTACAGTAATAAATATAAAATTACAAATGAACACATACACATTTTAATGGATATACCAACAATTGTAAGATCTACAGCTACTAATATTCGCAGTTTTTTATCCACTGTAAAGCAACAATTAGCTGCATTACGAAACTTAGGGCATTTGGTGGAACAATGGGACCCCATTATACTTTGCATTCTGACGAGAAAGCTAGACTCTTTGTGTAGTAGGGAATTTCAGCTATCAAGAGAGCAGGAACCTAAGGTCTCACAATTAATTGAATTTCTAGAAAAACGTGCGCTTGCGCTTGAAAATGCTGATCGCCCTTTAGATATTAAACACTCTGAGCGCACTCCGAAGAGTGTTCATGTAGCTATGGTGAAGTCTGCACCAGAGGGCCAACGGCAGCACCCAAACCAGCCAACTGTAGATCTCAAGACCTGCTTAATATGTAAGTCTATTCATAAATTGTTTTTATGTCCCCATTTCAAATTAATGTCATCCAGTGACAGAATAAAATTTGTCACAGACAACAACATATGTACAATTTGTTTAAATAAGCATTATAAAAAATGTAGATATGATTTCAAGTGCCAAATTTGCAAAAAGAAGCACAATACACTGCGCCATGAGGACGGATCTCCAGCACCAGTCACATTAATATCCGAGACGGCCACTGAACAGGTACTGTTACCTACAGCAGAGTTAAAGCTCATTGCGAGTAATGGTACTGAGTTTCATGTAAAGGCTCTTCTCGACACTGGCTCACAAGCCTCCTTTGTAACTAAAGAACTGGTGGATCTTTTAAAATTAAAGGTTGAAATTTCAAATACACATGTCACCGGTATATGTAATACTAAAAATTATTTAAAACAAAAGGTTAAATTACAAATTCATTCCCTTAGTCAAAATTACTCAATTGCAGTAAACTGCCATATACTGGACAAAATAACCTCTACATTGCCACAGAGGAAATTCAACCTAAATAAATTAAATTTGCCCTCAAATATTACATTGGCTGACAAAAGGTTCAATGAACCCAGCAACATACATATTCTATTAGGTGCTAATGTTGTATTCCAGGTGCTGATGCCATCTGAGCCTCTAGTTGATCTACAGCCCAGCTATGAAGGAGACTGCAACAGCATCACCAGCGCTCCAACATTATTAAACACCAAGTTTGGTTATGTCATTGCAGGCAATATTCAAACATTACACACTCATCCAGTCATTACATTATTTTGCAATACATGTGATTCTGATCTCAATCAATCACTTACAAAATTCTGGAAGTCTGAGAGTATTACAGAAGTTTTTACAGAGACACATTCTGAACATGACTTGTGTGAACAAGTTTTTAGTGAAAATGTGCAGCTAGACACCCAAAACAAACAATTACAGGTTGTCTTGCCCCTTAAGCTACCATTACATTCTATTAATCAGAATTTAGGCGATTCATTACATTTGGCTTTAAAAAGGTTCTATAACCTAGAAGCTAGACTTTCAAAGGAGCCTAACCTATACATACTATACAAGAAATTTATTCATGAATATTTAAAATTAGGTCACGGTACAGTCATTGATATCAGTCAATACAATTTAACAACTGATCCAGTGTACTTCCTACCTCATCACCCAGTGCTTAGATTAGACAAAAAGACAACTAAGTGCAGGGTTGTATTTGATGGGTCAATGAAGACCAATACAAAAACTTCATTAAATAATTTACTTCTTAATGGACCTGTAGTACAAAAAGAACTGGTAGATGTTTTGTTATTATTCAGAGTAGATGAGTTTTTCTTTATAACAGACATTAAAAATATGTTTCGAAATATTTCATTACATCCAGAGTACAGATCGTTACAAAATATTTTATGGCGGGATACCCCTAATGAAAGTGTTAAATGTATTCAACTAAACACTGTTACATATGGGTTAAAAAGTTCATCTTACTTGGCAACAAGATGTTTAAAATTGTTGGCTGATCTATACAATGATGAATTTCCCATTGCTGCTTTTATTATTAACAATTCAATATATGTGGATGACATACTTTACTCAGATACATCCTCAGATAAATTAATAGAAGCCAAACGTCAATTATGTAGTTTATTGAGTTTAGGCAGTTTTCAATTACATAAATGGGTTTCAAACTCAGCAGAATTGTTACATTATATTCCAAAAAACCAACAACATTTTGATGATGTTGACTTGGAGAAAAATAACTTTTCATTAAAAACGTTAGGAATGAATTACAATACACAATCAGATTCATTTATTGTTTCTAGTCCTAAGGCCATGGACAGCATGCCCCAGTCCAAGCGTGAAATTCTTAGCTTCATAAGTAAATTTTATGACCCGCTTGGCCTAGCTGGCCCTATTGTGGTCGGTGCAAAGGTTATTATGCAACGGTTGTGGCTTGCTAAACTGGACTGGGATTCATTGCCTGACAGAGAACTTTTTCAGTTATGTCATGAGTTTTATAATAGCTTGCTTTCAATGAAACCTATACACATAAACCGGTACATAGGTTTACAAAATTTACGGCTTGCACAAATTATAGGGTTTGCAGATGCATCAGGCACTACTGCTTATGGGTGTTGCATTTATTTAAGGACAGTGGATTCATCATACAATATTAAGATTTCTCTGCTTTGTTCTAAGTCACGAATAAATCCCATTGCTCAAAGTCTGTCTGTTCCAAGGCTTGAACTCAACGCTGCTCTATTGCTTGCCAAACTTGCTAAGAGAGTTCATGACACTATGTCTGTTAAATTGGACATACATGATGTTATTCTCTATTCAGACTCACAAATCGCACTTGCCTGGCTTAAAACTAATATAAACACACTTAAGGCGTATGTTGCTAACCGTGTCAAGGTCATATCACAGCTTACAAATTCATACACTTGGTCATATGTTAGCTCTATGGAGAACCCTGCCGATTGCCTTAGCAGAGGAGTCATGCCAGACAATCTAGCAGATCATCAGCTGTGGTGGAATGGACCAACATTTCTTAAGTCACGTGAGTACAAACCAGAATTAAATCTTATTCTTCCACAAAACTTACCTGAGGTCAGGGACAGCTCAGTATGTTTAAGTGCAATGCTTTGCACATCCAAGGAAATACAAACCTTATGTTTGATAAATTTTCTAATATCAATACAATGCAGAGAGTATTAGCATACATTTTACGCTTTTGTCAGAATGCAAAGAATAAGGTAAATAAAAATAAACTTAATTATGTAACAAGTCAAGAACTTGAATGTTCAATGTCATTAATTGTAAAACATGAACAGCAAAAATATTTGTTAAATGATATTCATGCTTTAAAATGTGGCAAAACTATATGTAAAGGTAATTTAAAACCCCTGTGTCCTTTCATTGATGTAAATGGCTTAGTTCGTGTTGGTGGTCGCTTACAGAATGCTTGCATTACCTTTTCACAAAAGCATCCAATAATTTTGCCACGTGACTCACGAGTGACTGATCTAGTCATTTTAAGTGAACATCTTAAAAACTTCCATGCAGGTCCTAAGCTTGTTTTGTCAACTATAAAGCAAAAATATTGGATTGTACACGCACTAAGGCAAGTCAAAAAAGTTTTGCATAAATGTATAATTTGTTTTAGATTAAAAGCAAAAGCATCCAAACAGTTAATGGGTTCTTTACCCCATGATAGGGTCAATGCATGTCGTCCTTTTCAAAAGGTCGGTTTGGATTATGCAGGGCCTATTCCACTTAAGTTGGCTAGAATTAGAAAGCCAATAATTTCAAAAGGTTATGTATGTATATTTGTATGTTTCGTAACCAAAGCCATACATGTAGAACTAGCATCTGATTTGAAAACTGAAACATTTATTGCATGCTTGAATAGGTTTATATCCCGAAGAGGACTGCCTACAGATATTTACAGCGATAATGCTTCAACTTTTAAATGTGCTAGAAGTCACTTGGACGAGATGTACCAATTACAAAGTTCAGCCATTCATCAAAGACAAGTTTGCCAGTTTACAGCTGAAAAGAGAATAAATTTCCATTTCTTACCTTGCTACTCTCCTGTCTTTGCTGGATTAGCTGAAGCTGGTGTTAAAAGTGTAAAATACCACCTAAAAAGAATTTTGTTAAAGTCCCTTCTTAATTATGAAGAATTATGTACAGTTTTATGTCAAATTGAGGCTATTTTAAATAGTTGACCTCTCATGCCATTGTCAAATGATATTACAGACTACTCTTGTATCACTCCAGGTCATTTTTTGATAGGTACAGCTTTAAATTCATATCCAGATTCTAATGTCAATGTAATTACAAGATCACAATTTTGGAAAATCTGTAATGACATGAAAGTATCATTTTGGAAAATTTGGAGTAAACACTATCTGAATTTGTTACAGTCACGTCCCAAGTGGCAAGACCCACATCCCAACGTTAATATAGGGTCGCTCGTAATATTAAGAGATGATAATTTGGCACCTTTATATTGGCCTTTAGCTAGGGTAATTAATATTTATCCAGGTAAAGATGGAAAGGTCAGAGTAGTTGAAGTTAAAACTTCAAATGGCCATACACACAGAAGGGCTGTGATGAAAATATGTGTATTACCTATAGAAAGCACCAATGATAGTGCTGATTAAGTTATTTAAGGTAACCACTCCATTCCTCTCCATTCCAATCCATTCCACTCCACTCTATTCCTCCACTCCAATCCACTCCATTCCAATCCACTCCACTCCACTCCACTCCACTCCATTCCATTCCACTCCAATCCAATCCAATCCAATCCAATCCAATCCAATCCAATCCAATCCAATCCAATCCAATCCAATCCAATCCAATCCAATCCAATCCAATCCAATCCAATCCAATCCAATCCAATCCAATCCAATCCAATCCAATCCAATCCAATCCAATCCAATCCAATCCAATCCAATCCAATCCAATCCAATCCAATCCAATCCAATCCAATCCAATCCAATCCAATCCAATCCAATCCAATCCAATCCAATCCAATCCAATCCAATCCAATCCAATCCAATCCAATCCAATCCAATCCAATCCAATCCAATCCAATCCAATCCAATCCAATCCAATCCAATCCAATCCAATCCAATCCAATCCAATCCAATCCAATCCAATCCAATCCAATCCAATCCAATCCAATCCAATCCAATCCAATCCAATCCAATCCAATCCAATCCAATCCAATCCAATCCAATCCAATCCAATCCAATCCAATCCAATCCAATCCAATCCAATCCAATCCAATCCAATCCAATCCATTCCAATCCACTCCACTCCATTCCTCTCAAATCCACTCCATTCCAATCCACTCCATTCCTCTCAAATCTACTCCTTTCCAATCCAATCCAAAACCTTTCCATTCCACTCCACTCCACTCCAATCCAATTAAATTCAATAAAATGTTTTCTTACAAAAGTATTTTTTTGTATAAAACATAGTATTTTGTATTTCAGACAAGAAGACAAGAAAGTATTTTATATCTTGTATCTGAAATGCTTAATTTGAAAGTATCTTGTATTTTGTATTCTAGATACTTAGTATAAGTTATCTTGTACATCAATGCCTATAATACATTAATTTTGTTGTATAAAAATTATAAGTTTTGTTTATTTGTTCTTTAGGTAAGCTCTAAGTACTATAGCAATACGTACCTAACTTTGTTTAAGTTTATACATTTCTGTATTGATCATTTCATAATTTAAATTACCTATGTTGCACAGTGGGTTAAAATAAAACTAAGTATTTGTTTTGTATAACAATTTAAATTTTTTAACAGCATATATTGCAGTAAATTCATTGTGTTTAATATTGTTATTTGCCCCGGCAATATGTTGGCAACCCAACATTACAATTTATATTTTTATATTTTATAAGTTTGCAACATTTAATTAAATGTGGCTGGCGCTCTCTTCCTCCCGGGCGGCCATTGCGTTAACAACCTCTTGTGTTTTATTTTACTTATATTACAATCCAGCGTTACAATACAGTCCACTTTACACCCTTACATATTCCTTCAGACGGGTATTTGTTGATTCTTGATATATTTAAACTCTTTTTTAGGGATGTATACCGTGCAATAACCATCGGATGGAAATATTTTCGATTTTATTCGACATATATCGCTGGTATCTTGTTTTAGATCTATCATCAGATATCCATGTGCTTCCTTAGTAGAATCTCTGTAGGCATCTTCGATGAATTTGTTATTTTCGGGTGAAACTTGTCGTGCCAAATAACGAATTTGAGTTTTATCGCGAGGGTTTTTGAAATAAATTATATAACTTGAATTCAAAGAAATGTCTCTTTGACCTTTACCTTGATGAAATAAATTTTGAGTTATGTAAAACACACTTAAGTTTCTATGATGACTACCTTTGGTAAATATATCCACAACACGACCATCAGATTCCCTCATAAGGTCATCAATAATAATGAGGTTTGGTTCATTTCCATCAAACATATTCAAATCTGGTATGCCTTGATAATAATTCACGTTTGGTAGATTATACAAAGGCTGCATTTCATCAAAACACCAAGTTATTTGACTGACGTTTCTATTACATATTTCTTTAATATATTTAATGAAATTTGTAACAAAATTAGATTTTCCACATCCAGTTGGACCTGCGACTATGGCAGTAAAAGGATGAATAAAATGAATCATTTTGAATATACGTGTAAACTCTGAAGAGGTATTGGAATGAATAAAACATTTCATTAAAATTAAATGTCTTATATGTATTGATTTTATAATAAGCTATGAACAGACAGAGGACCTACTCAGGACATCATAGTAGCCACTTCATACACACCCTCTTTCATTCACTCAATCGCTTTCATTATACTCACAGAGAGGTCACTCCACTCACCCACAATCTTGAGTATAAATAACACAAGGTTAACTGTAAATACGGTGTTAGTATAATTTACTTTTAATTTTTATTTTGTTTAGTTTTACCTAGACTTTAAGTTACATTTGTCTTTCTTTTACTGTTTTTTTTATATTTGCTTAAATTGCTGCATTAATACGGAGGAGCGCTGATGTCTGAAATACAGATTCTGAATCTAGTTCAGACACAGATGCACATATTATATATTTGTAAGCATTTTATATTGGAAATAAATAAATTATTATTATTATTATTATTATAATATACACGCCCGTTACCAATCTACTGGTGCTTCACAAATACCCAGTGATCTAGAAAGCAACACCAACTTCTTCAGTCATAGGTCTAATTAAGCACATAATAATTAGATTACAGCTATAATTACAGTGCTTTAATTTAATTTAATAATACACAAAAATATAAATAAATAATTCTTATTATTGTACAGAAAATATGAAAAAATTAAATGTCCTTTATCTTATAATGACCCCAAGCAAGAGTATCAGTGGAATTTTGTAATAAGTACCTTTTTGTATCATTATGTGATAGAGATATTTTGTTTATTTTTTGAGTATATATTATGTGTTTAATGGATTTAAATCTTAACATTTCACTATACTGAGTTTTGTTTTCAACATGATTTATAATCATTAAGACAAAAAAATTTTGTGATGCATTTATTAACACCTTTTGCTTTACATATACATTTATTTTGGACATCTATTGCATACATTTTTGATCGCAGGCCTACAAACACTTTTAAAATTTTACCGTTAGTTTCATCTTTGAAAAACCCTAACCGTTTTTTATTTATTAAAGGTAAACCATATTCATTATTAGATGGATAGTCAGAGGTGTCAAAATAGTTTTCTAAATCAGTTTTTATATCAGCATAGAAATTTTCTGTAAATATTTGATAGATTAGACTATCAGTGTCTGTATAAAGTAATTTAATATTATCTCGATATTTCTCTTTCATGTAATCGTAATGAAATGTGTACATTAATGTTTTTGAAAGATCCAATATACAAAATCCCAGATAAATTGGTTTATTGTATAAAATACTAGTTTTCTTTAATTGCACTGCAACTAAATTTTCAGAAAAAATTGATAGACTGTGAAACTCAGGTTTTGCAATCAAAGATTGAGCTCCCTGGGTTTTCCCACGATTCAACCAATGGTTCACTAATTTAACGTTTACGCGTTTTATAACATTTTCTATTGTTTTCCCAAAAACTGAATTATTCATAAGTTTGTAAAAATCTTTTTCAAAATCTGAGGTCGCCAAAGAACGCATATGTGTATTTAAATCTATGTAACATTTTAACCATGCATATTGTTCAAATTTAAGAATTCTATGAATTTTAAGCAGTTTCAAACCATTTTTTAAACATTGTTTAAGATTTCTGTAATGGATAACATACTTCTTTTTATCTTTTAGATTTGGAATCAGTTTTTTATTCTTGGTATTCCCTAGGCATATATTTTCAGCACAAAAGGGAAAATCTGAATGACAATTGTGTAAGATTTTTGGATATTCTAAATCTACTTCTAAAATATAGCCATATTCGGCATCGTCGGATATGTTAAAATCTGTATTTACATCTACCCATTCAAATTTACCTGTTGGAAGACATTGAGACATAGCCCAACCGTAAAGGTTATTTGCGTCTAAATACATGAGAAAGGAAGATGGTTTATCAGAATCATAATCAGTCATAAATAGGTTATTTGCTGTAGCATGTCTATTACTACACTGCGATATACCTCCCCTAATATTGTTCGCAATAAAAGTAATTTTGTCACTATCTGTTAGGAGCTCTAAATTAATTTTAGTATAAATTAACATAGCATCTCAACTCAATCCAGGCGCTGTATAATAATGAGCAGGATCCAATTCATAAGTTTTAAGACAAACGTTTCTAAAATTTTCAAATATATCCAAATATATCTGTTAATAATAAAACATCGGTTTTTAAATATAGATCAGAATAATCACCCATGTTTTTACAATTAAAGTGATTCCATACATCTTGAGCATGATGGTAATCATTTTCTGAAATATGATTATCATTTAAAGAACTGTAGAATTTATCGCGAGCAGGAAGGGAAGTTATTTTTAAAGAATCAAATGAAGTCATGTATTCATACGGATAAACACCTTTCCTTATTAAACGTTTAAAGTCATCTTCGCGTGGATAGTTTAATTTGAGTTCGCGGAATTGATTATGTAGTAAGTTTTGAGCTAATTTATCAAGACTGCTAGACATAAATTTTAAAGAATCAAGAAATCTAAGTTTCACAGCACGGTTATTAATATGCAGAACCTTCGAAAAAGATATATATTTCTCTTTATTCTCAGGAATAAGTTCTATATCACCTTCATCAAAATTAAGACCATGGACTATAAAATGAGCATCATAATTACTTAAATGTGAAAAAATACTGGTACAAAATTAGTTGTTCTGTATTTCTCAGAACAAAGTGAATGAGCGACTCCTTCATAAACACCAGTATGCCAATTGTATATTATTGTGACATCTTCATTTAAGTTACTTTTACAGATATAACACAACTTACTTTGATAAATATTTATTTTATTTTCATTCGTTAATGGTAATGGAGATTTGACAAAAGTGTTTTTTTTACATATGTTTTCTAAATCTGTTTTGATAAATTTCATAAATTGTTTTGCACAATCTTTTCCATTATACGATCGATATATCGAAAAGTTGTCATCGTATGAACACTTAACATAATATCCAAAACTATAAATCTCATGTTTTTGAATGTTAGTTGTTGATGATATATTTGGATTGTTAGAACAACTTTCTATTGGATTTAAAAATGCTTCAAAATCAGCATATACAACGAAAGGGACCTTTAGTTTACGTTCATAATTATTGAATGAGATTTGATTTGATGGAATTAATTCATTAAACCAATCCCTTTTGTTATCATGTTCCGATGGTAAATTAATGCAAACGTTAAAACAGTCATTTGCTTGATGACGCTGTAAATTATCCCTTGATGTGAAACTTAATAAAGAACCATCGCAAATATGAACTGCATGTTCGGATGTTGATAACTGTTTAAATACTAACCTCGAAAGATTTTTAATATAACAATAATGACCGTTGGCACCGCGAGATATATACAATAAGTTTAAGTGAGTAGTTTTTCTATGTTTTGTTAAGTGTAATGGACCTATAATTTTATTTGACTTTTTTATTGAATCATAATGTAAACCAAAAACATTAATACTTATATTGTTTAGTTGTTCAAATTTATGAATATCATTTATTTTGAAAGGAAAAGATAATTTATCAAATTTTAATCTATTTTTATGTTTTATATAAGATGACACTCTATTAGAACTTTGAGAAGCCGGATACAATCCTGACAATACAGCCCAACGAAAGCACTCGTGATCATTATTTTGAACGTTAATTACAGCTTTCTTATATTTTATATCTAACAGTAAGTCTATATATGATGATCCTCGTAATGGGTTAAATTTGTTTATATTCATATCTAAGTGATTTATTTTAACTAAAGTCCACCCACTTCCTTTTTTTTCAAAATTCGCCATTTTGTTTGTTATTTCAGTTGTTATAGATGGAAAAATTATATCCTTATCATCACCTTGGCAAATAAGATAATTGGAGATTTGAAAGTCAAAAGTGTTAAATAAATTTTTGGTTTCCTGTGTAAAATCTGCATTAAGAATAAACTTAACTTTCAGAACAGAGTGTTCTAGAATGGAACGTGTAAGTAATTTATATATTACGTCTTTAGTTTTTTGTAAAAATAATTCAGGCGTTTCAAATTCATGGTTCAATGTTTTATTAGACATGATTCTAAATGTAAGAATTCTATTACCAAAAGCACTATCAATTATTTGAACATTCGTTAATTCATTATCATTCCGTAGTAAATTGTTTTTATGAGTATTACTCTTTAAATGGTTAGTCATATATTTTTTCGATACAAATACGTGACAGTCAGGACATTGAATTTTATCATTGTTTTCTGTACTTTCATTTGAAATAGGTGTTGGCAACGATGTTGTTGATGAAGGAGCTTCAAGTATGCTTGCTTGTAAGCTTGATGAAGATGTATTTATCCTCTTTTTCGCTGGTTCCACTTCGGTTAACTTCGTCGATGCTGATCTCTTTTGTACACCACTCCCATTCTGATAAAGTCTGATCGAAAAACAAAAAAATATATATATATATATCGTACCTAACAACAATAAAAATATTAATGTACATTTTTTTCCTTAATTACTAACATTTTTACATTGCAAACAATATGCTTGCATTTATAAAACACCATCAATTTCATCTTCATCGGAATGAGACAAATTCAACATTTTATGTCCTGAACATGGTGTATAATACGGAATAAAATCAGGATCTTTCATCATTGACTCAGGTAATAAATTTTGTATGAACCAAAGTCGTATAAAACGATGAAACTTGTGTAAAATAAGATTTTTGTTTAAACTTGCAATCTCACTTTGTGACAAACATAAACTCTGTAACTCAAGAGCGTGATACATTTATAATGTTTGGTTAAAAAAATACAATGAGAACAAGCGTACGGAATGTGTTCGAAAAGATGACTTTAACGTTTTAAATACTTAAAAATGTATCCCCTCTACATGGATCACAGAAACGTGTATAAACATGTTATTAATACTTACATTTCAAAATGGTTTTGGTCTATTTCCTCACAAAGCTCGTAGAGTCCTTCATCGAACTGTGACGACATCAATGGTTCAATGTTATTAAGAAGCATGACGAGCTCTGAGTCGTAAACATCACAGCGTAATGTATCCATGGTAATAGCTTGCTTAACAATTAATATCTTCGATAAAAAATCAAAAGTTTATATAGTGCTAAGTAAATACATTTCACCGATATGTTACATTTAAGTAAGTTATTACTATTAAATAATATACAAATTCTTACAAACAATTCTTAAATGTTCACAATTAATTTACAATCCAAATTATGATCATGACCAAATATTAATATTCTATATTAGTATTAACATGCACAATGACTTTTAATCTGTATATATAAAAGAAGAAACTGACTGACTGACTGACTGACTGACTGACTGACTGATCGATCAACGCACAGCCTAAACGGCTGGGGTTAGAGACTTGAAATTTTGACAGTAGGTACCTTTTATCACGTAGGCATCCACTAAGGAAGGGTTTTTGGAAATACCGCCCCTAAGGGGGTAAAATAGGGGATGAAAGTTTGTATGAAAATCCGTAATTTTTTAAGTTAAATTCATGAAAATTGGTATTTGGCATTTTAGTTAAAAATAAAAAATATATGTTTCAGGATTTTTGGAAATACCACCCCTAAGAGGGTAAAATAGGGGAAGAAAGTTTGAATGAAAATCCGTAATTTTTGAAGTTAAACGCACGAAAATTGGTATTTAGCCTTTCAGTTAAAAATTAAAAATATATATTTCAGGATTTTGGAAATTCTACCCCTAAGGGGGTAAAATAGGGGATGATAGTTTGTATGAAAATCCGTCATTTCTGAAGTTAAATTCATGAAAATAAGTATTTGGCCTTTTAGTTAAAAATAAAAAATACATATTTCAGGATTTTTGGAAATTCCACCCCTAAAAGGGTAAAATAGGGGAAGAAAGTTTGTATGAAAATCCTTAATTTTTGAAGTTAAACGCATGAATATTGGTATTTGGCCTTTCAGTAAAAAAAAATTAAAATATGTGTTTCAGGATTTTTGGAAATTCCACCCCTAAGGAGGTAAAATTGGGGAAGAAAGTTTGTATGAAAAATTCGTCATTTTTGAAGTTAAATTCATGATGATATTATGTACCTATATGTATATGTGTATGCATTTATATATCTTATTGTCAAAATTATTATATTTATTAAGTATATATCCAAGTATTTATGTATGTACATGCTTATTTGCTAAATGTTTTATTTTTATTATTATCTTTATGCACCTACACTGCTTAGCTCTGCACCACCTTAAGGTTGACTGGGAGAGAATGCCTTTGGCATTAAGTCCGCCTTTATACCCTGTATATAAAGTGTAAATAAATAAATAAAATTAGTGTTTGGCCTTTTAGTTAAAAATAAAAAATATATATTTCAGGATTTTTGGAAATTCCACCCCTAAGGGTGTAAAATAGGGGTAGAAAGTTTTTATGAAAATCCGTAATTTTTGAAGTTAAACGCATGAATATTGGTATTTTGCCTCTCAGTTAAAAATATAAAATATATATATTACAAGATTTTTAGAAATTCCACCCCTAAGGAGGTAAAATAGGCGATGAAAGTTTATATCAACTCTTTTATCGGGGGTTTATCAATAATCCTACTAATATTAGAAATGCGAATATTTGGATGGATGGATATTTCTTACTCAATGAGGCTATAACGACTCGACGGATCTGGTTGAAATTTGGCACAGAGATAGATTATAGTCTGTAATAGCACATAGGCTACGTTAATCCCGGAAAAATGTACTGTTCCCGTGGGAAAGTTTTGGTTTTGTTTTAGACAGAGCAAGGGATCCACATATTTTTTTGCATAGTGTTTGTTAAAGGGCTACTTTTTATACCAGAAAATGCACGGTTCCTACGGGATAGCATTATAGAGGAAGATGTGATAACTTAGGAGGTCTCCATGGATTTTATACCTTTTCTTTCAAAAATAACCACCACGCGGGCGTAGCCGCGGGCAAAAGCTAGTAACTATATATGTACTCTATTACACTAACTTAATATAAAATGAGTCACGCAGAAACAACCACAGGAAATAGCAAGGACGAGACAGGATAGCAAAAAGTTCTACTTACGGTCCGCTTGATCCCATGCCTTCCCGTACAGCTGCACCGTTAATAAAACTCCAACACCCGATTTATTAGTAGTATTAGTATTTGGCCTTTTAGTTAAAAATAAAAAATATGAATTTCAGGATTTTTGGAAATTCCACCCCTAAAGGGGTAAAATAGGGTAAGAAAGTTTGTATGAAAATCCTTCATTTTTGAAGTTAAATGCATGAAAACTGGTATTTTGTTGTGTATACTTTTTGTCTCAAACATGACCTCCACGCGGGCGGAGCCGCGAGCAACAGCTAGTAACTTATACTACAATAACACAATGACCTTAAACACTTACTTACAGCACTAAATGTTTACAATTAATTTACAATTCAAATTATGATCATGACCAAATATTAATATTCTAAATTAGTATTAACATGCACAATGACTTATAATAACTTATACTACAATAACGACCTTAAACACTCAATTACAACACTTTACACATAAGCTTACGCACTATCTTATTCATCGGTGTCTATAAAATATTTCACACAGTCCTCTTTCGTAGCCAAGTGCTAGGTGATATTAAATATTGTATCTCTCACTGACTGCAAGTTTTTGTCTGCGTCGGCTTCTGCGTAATATTTAACACGCACCTCAGCATGTTTCCAGTGTTCCATCGGAGCGATATTTTTTATCTTGTTGACATCATATATCTCAATCTTTATAAGATGAGATGCATCGGCGATGTCGTCCTTATTTGACGTGATGTATGAAACTCCACCACTGGAAGAGCGACCAACACTTGACGACTTTTTTGCCACCTTCTTTTTCTTCTTAGGTTTTTCGAAGAAGTCGTCGATGCAATTTGATCTCTTTGCTATTGCTTTTTTAACTTTGTATGCCAGGGTGCCTTCCTCGTCGCTGGGCTGATTATCATCGTCGTTATCTGCATAATAATAGTTTTTGAAAGTATTATCAGCGAACTGAAACAAAAAGTAAACTATTATAAGTATTGGCATAGAGAGGAGTGTAGGAATATGGGATATATAAAAATATATACATCATCAACAATTGATTAAAACAATCTGAGGTCAAAACACAATATTAACAGTAAATAAAACATAATTAATATTATATTACATCGAATTATACATAGGTACTTACATTCATTTTGCAGCAGAGTCACTATTTAAAAATTCACTATACAAACAACCGGAGTTCATTTGTGGTGTAGAGCACACTGTGGAATACGGTGTAGTATAATTTTTGTCATCGCTTTTATACGGCAGCTAAGGGTCATTTTGTTGTAGCAAAAGCAAAAACTGATACGATAGACAGGTATTCGATTTCTCTTATGGACAATGGGTTCCCAAAACTCATTGCTTAAGGGTGACATTAACAACCCCATGTGGTCTGTTGTTATATTCAAACAATACGTGTACCGTAATTAATTTTAACACCGCTTGCCCATACGAACAATGAAGCTTTGAACAATAGGTAATACTGCTTTGTCATTACATTTGATTGATGTACCTAATAAATTACCAGATTTCTCTTATGGACAATGGCTACCTAAAACTTATAAAAAACTTTTGTTATATTCAAAGAATACATACCATCACTAATTTTAATAGCTTTCCCTTATGAACAATGAAGCTTTGAAACGTAGGTAAGACTACTACTAAGAAATTATACAGACACGTTGAGACATGAACCAACAACAACATTACCGTAGGAAGACAAGCGTAACTTCACAGAAAAAGGGATTCATACCTGCATACAAACAAAGATGAGGCCATTCCTCAAGCTGGCTGACAAACGTGCAAAATAAACGTAAAATGTCTAAATATAAATTAAATTCGAGACAGGTATAAAATCGCCTATGATATAAATCAAATTCGCATGTGATATAAATTTTATTCGCGGCTGATATTAATTAAATTCGCGGTTGATATGAATCAAATTCGCATGTGATATAAATTTAATTCGCGGTTGATATAAATTAAATTCGCGGTTGATATAAATTTAATTCGCGGTTGGTATAAATTTAATTCGCGGTTGATATAAATTTAAATCGCGGCTGAGGAGTCCTGTTCGGGAACCTATTCGCGGGTAGTAGGGTACCTGGATTCTGGATCAAGTCTAGCTCCCTAGCTCGACCTAGACCCTAGCTCGGGTCTGGATTTGTGCTCAGGAAACGCCGAATCCCTATACTACTACCTATGATGGATGCAAACTCGATTATTACTAAGAATCACAGCCCTGTGCGATGCAAATCTGTATATATAAAAGAAGAATCTGACTGACTGACTGATCGATCAACGCACAGCCTAAACGGCTGGGGTTAGAGACTTGAAATTTTGACTTTAGGTACCTTTTATGACGTAGGCATCCATTAAGGAAGGGTTTTTAGAAATTCCACCCCTAAGGGGGTAAAATAGGGGATAGTTGTATGAAAATCCGTCATTTTTGAAGTTAAATTCATGAAAATTAGTATTCGGCATTTTAGTTAAAAATAAAAAATATAAGTTTCAGGATTTTTGGGAATTCCGCCCCTAAAGGGGTAAAATAGGGAATTAAAGTTTGTATGAAAATCCGTCATTTTTAAGTTAAACGCATGAATATTGGTATTTTGTATTGTATACTTTTTCTCCCAAACATGACCTCCACGCGGGCGGAGCCGCGAGCAACAACTAGTCTAGTATAAATACGCACGCATCGTACCGACATATCTCTTTCGCATTGAAATCCCGCTCGGGTGAGTTGAACAGTAACTAACCGCTCAGTGTATTTCGTGCCGCGGACTTGTGAGCTGTCACAAGGGTCTCTGGCACGGAATGCAAGCCTAACTTGCATTCCGATCTGGTGGTAACTGTTTCCAGGTCCATACGGTGCGCTAGGTGGTCGCTGGACACGCCTGCCACCAAGTTCCTACGGTGCGGTAGGTGGTTGCTGGACAGGCCTACCACATCACAGCGCGAAAGCGAGGTGTCGCTGGACACACCGCCACGTCTCCCGGTGCGGCGAGCTGTCGCCGGGCCAGAGCACCGAACCCCAAGCTGCCACAAGGCAGGCCAGCAGGCTGCTGTTGGGCTGTGCCGCGGGACATTCACTCCGCTGCGCTAACGCGCCGCCATCCTCAACAACGCACGTGGACCTAGGCGTGCTAACCACGTGCACATCACGGAACGGGGAGCTGACCCCAAGACCTCGCGCGCTAACGCGAACCGCGAGGCCACTCCACTGCGCCGCGCAGAAGCAAACGCCGTGCAACCACCACGTGTGCCGCCATCGTGCCGTCCACCTGGAACGGTGCCACCAGGCCAGTACCCCAAGTGTAGCATCACCATCCGCTACCGTGTTGTATGTGAAGAGGTGGTGTATTCTATCAATAAAGCTCGTACCTACGTATTCAAACCCTGATTTTAATTGTCTCACCCAAATATCTATCTATCTGCGTATCGGTAAAAAAGACTTACGCCGCACAATAGTTCAATGGAATATTTTCCTGACAACAAATCATCTATTTTTTCAACTAAATTACCGAAAGCCTCGAGGGTACTCGAGGGGGAGTGGTGTGTGGGAATTGTTGAATTTCAATATCCATGCACTATGTTTACTGTTCAAGATCATGAGAATATTATGTACATAACGAAATTGATGAAGATGCCTAATGAAGTAAATCCTTCTACAGTACTACTACTACTATAAGCATTATATACCTGCCACAAACTATGATAATATCAACCATATTTTAACAGCATTGAATAGTATTCGAGAAAAAATTTAATTTACACACACATACACACACATACACTCACGCCTGTAATCCCCGAAGGGGTAGGCAGAGGTGTAACTAGTACACCCACTTTTCGCCGAATTTCGGTCCCATAATGTGATAGGGGGCGAGCCTATCGCCATACCGGGCACATTTTCCAGACTCCGGGCTAATACTGAGGCATTTCTAGATAGAAAAACCCAATATCACTTTACCCGACCCGGGGATCGAACCCGAGACCTCAGCACAACAGTCTTAACGCATGCGCAATTACAACTGCGCCACCGAGGCAGTCTAATTTAATTTTAATTTACCTATGATAATATATCTAAGTTTGTATACGTTTCTGTGTTAGACGAATCGATAAAATCTGTAACATTAACACCCAAATTAAGTTTACTATTAGGATATGAACTAGGTAGAAACCTTGCTGAAAAAAATTTTGCAAAATGTCCAGCTAATTTGCATTTAGGATTACCATCTCAGTTATTCGTTTATTGTGATATAGTTGAACCTCAAATTGTTGGTGATGTAATGACTCCTCTTCTAAGAATCATACCATTGGACCCTTCAAAATACATATCTGGGGCCAATAAAATGCATGTTTTTTCACCACCTCATTATTTATCTGTAATGCGTAGAGAATTTGATACCATTGATTATCGTCGCTTTTTGGAGTATAATATAGTTCTTTGTGTTTTGGTGAAGAATCTTCAATATCTTTTTGAATTTGCTCTATGTACTCACGTCTTTTGGGATTTCCGATATAGGTTAATGGTATTTTTAAATCCTTCAATGCTTTAGCAAATTTTTCCCAACCAATTGGATCATTTCTTTTTAATGGTCGCAGTGTATCATTTACTAAATCTATAATATTACTTTCAGGAATTACTTTGTCTATAATTACCGTACCATCATTGTTCCAAAAAAATTTGTTTTTACTCAATGATAGCGAATCCAATAACAACTCACCTCTTTTTACGTATGATTTAGGTATCAAGCTTAGAATTTGATTTCTTGTATAGAGAGGATTTTTTTCATCCACACAATTATCTTGCTTTTTCTCTTGGTTATGTGATGTCTGACTGGCAACTAGATCTTTAATTTTGATGTCGTTATTTATATTTAGATTTTCACTTTTATCCATTGGTTCAGTAAAATCATTATTTTGAGTTATTATAGGGAGCTCAAACGGTTTTCGATCTTCTTCCGTGAAATGGAGATACCAAACCAACAATAAAAACAAACAGAATAAATGCATTCGACATGATGAGGGGTAGAAGTAACTCTTTCTCCTCATTACCCTGTACGCCAAACCAGTCATAGGATTTAATCATCGGCCACCGGACAAAACAACAACAATTTTTAAATCAGCACAACAAGAAAACATTCCCCAAGCCGACTGGTCCTCGTGAGGAATTTGACCACCACCCTCCATTTAAAATTAATATAAAAACAATAAACAATAAAAACCCCTCAAGTATAAGTTCTAGAAAAAGGAAAAGCGACCTGAATACTCTAAAGATATGCACATTTAATGCAAGATCATTATCATCTACAGAACGTCTCCTTGAGTTGACATATGCCTTGGAAAATATTGACTTTGACATCCTAGGACTTGCAGAAGTGAGAAGGCTCGGATGTAACATCGAGGAACATCAACAGTATATATTCTGCTACGTAGGTGAAACAGCTGGACATCATGGAGTAGGCTATCTAATTAAGCATAAACACAAAACAAACATTGTAAATTTTACAGGTATATCAGAAAGAGTTGCTTTACTACGTATGAAATTTGGAGATACATCTTTATCATTAATACAAGCTTACGCGCCAACGGAAACCTCGGGCGAAGATGAAATCGAGAAATTTTATGAAGACCTAGAGAAAGCTCACGAAACTACAGATAAAAATATTTTAGTGTTCGGGGACTTTAATGCAAAGATCGGGCATCCAAGACCTCACGAGAATCTCATTATGGGCAACTTCGGTTATGGAAAACGGAGTAAGAGAGGAGAGAGACTTATCCAATATGCTTATGAACACAATATTTATATTATGAACACTTATTTCAAGAAAAAACAGAGCCGTCGCACGGTGGTCCCGTTTGAGAAAAAATCGGACATAGGGAATTTAAAAAATTAAAGTCGTAATTTTATAAAACTGAATATGCCGATCGATTCGTATATGAAATAGTAACTAAAATGATTTTTGCGTTTTTTAAGATTGGACTTATAGTTTATGAGTAAATC
The DNA here is from genome assembly GCA_905220505.1 of Laothoe populi. Classification (NCBI taxonomy): domain Eukaryota; kingdom Metazoa; phylum Arthropoda; class Insecta; order Lepidoptera; family Sphingidae; genus Laothoe; species Laothoe populi. Next base: position 677,435 of record HG992162.1, on the reverse strand, counting down.
GAATAAAACTGATTTTCTTGTATGGAAAGCTACATAAAAATAGGAATAACTCATCATTTTCGTCCATTTTCGTTCTGAAACTTTTACAATAGTAACTTGTCATTATTTGCCACATTTTCTTCAACGATACATGGTGCTACTTTTTTGCACTTTTTGAGATATCATGAAAAGTAGATAAATTTTAAATAGTCGGGTCTAGATCAATATTAAATGGATTTTGTAGGACTTAAATGGGTTTCAAATTCACTAATAATAATTCAACTTAAGAATACATACTCTATTTTGGAATTTTCTCACTTTACATGTACGGAAATACCAAATAACTCAAAAATCAACAAAAATGAAATAATTCAAGTAATATTGATGACCACTGTAGTCGCAATCATAAAATTGTGTCCTCACCTACCTATTTAGTGATTAAAAGGTACTACCTGGTAAGAATTATCCGTCTATTTTAGGAGTAACTCGAATAAAACTAGTTTTATTGTATGGAAAGCTACATAAAAATAGGAATAACTCGTCATTTTCGACCATTTTCGTTCTGAAACTTTTACAGTAGTAACTTGTCATTATTTGCCACATTTTCTTCAAAGATACATGGTGCTACTTTTTTGCACTTTTTGAGATATCATGAAAAGTAGATAAATTTTAAAAAGTCGGGTCTAGATCAATATTAAATGGTTTTTGTAGGACTTAAATGGGTTTCAAATTCACTAATAATAATTCACCTTAAGAATACATACTCTATTTTGGAATTTTCTCACTTTACATGTACGGAAATACCAAATAACTCAAAAATCAACAAAAATGAAATATTACAAGTAATATTGATAACCACTGTAGTCGCAATCATAAAATTCGTGTCCTCACCTACCTATTTAGTGATTAAAAGGTACTACCTGGTAAGAATTATCCGTCTATTTTAGGAGTAACTCGAATAAAACTAGTTTTATTGTATGGAAAGCTATATAAAAATAGGAATAACTCGTCATTTTCGACCATTTTCGTTCTGAAACTTTTACAGTAGTAACTTGTCATTATTTGCCACATTTTCTTCAAAGATACATGGCGCTACTTTTTTGAACTTTTTGAGATATGATGAAAAGTAGATAAATTTTAAAAAGTCGGGTCTAGATCAATATTAAATGGTTTTTGTAGGACTTAAATGGGTTTCAAATTCACTAATAATAATTCAACTTAAGAATACATACTCTATTTTGGAATTTTCTCACTTTACATGTACGGAAATACCAAATAACTCAAAAATCAACAAAAATGAAATATTACAAGTAATATTGATAACCACTGTAGTCGCAATCATAAAATTCGTGTCCTCACCTACCTATTTAGTGATTAAAAGGTACTACCTGGTAAGAATTATCCGTCTATTTTAGGAGTAACTCGAATAAAACTAGTTTTATTGTATGGAAAGCTACATAAAAATAGGAATAACTCGTCATTTTCGACCATTTTCGTTCTGAAACTTTTACAGTAGTAACTTGTCATTATTTGCCACATTTTCTTCAAAGATACATGGCGCTACTTTTTTGAACTTTTTGAGATATGATGAAAAGTAGATAAATTTTAAAAAGTCGGGTCTAGATCAATATTAAATGGTTTTTGTAGGACTTAAATGAAATGAAATGAAATGAAATGAAATCGTTTATTGATCAAGTAGGCAATTACATAGCTCTTATGACAAGTCAGAACATTAAAAAAAAAGTAAAGAAATTTTAAGAAAAGCATATCAGCTTATGTATACATAACATACATAGCATCATCAATACACTAGCAATTAATTATTTATTTGGTATTTAACATTATTATTATTTATTTATTATTAATTATTTTTATTTTTATATTAATATTATTCAAGGTAATACTGGTCAAATATATATATTTAAATGGGTTTGATATGGACCATGGGTATTTCCGAGACGTCGCTTGTTTTAAAAGCTACCACCGGATCCAAACGCGACCCCGCCTGAGAAGACCCGGCGAAACAAACTCAGCGGGCTTACATTACCGCTGGATACTACGCGGCGCGACCCAGTCCTGAGAGAATCCAGCAAATCAATCTCAGCGGGCTTGTTTTTGGTCCGGTTCATTATTTCTAGTAGATGACCTGTCACAAATTACATTGCCAATTTATTATTTTATTTTATACGCGATCGGTCGTCATAGTTTATTATTTTTTAAGTGTATATAACAACATGTCATTTATTAATATTTTATGAATATAGTTTTTATTTTATTTTGTTATACTATTTGTATACACTAACATGGTGTAAGCTACAGGGCGCCAGGTCGCAGTGTGCAGGAAGGAACCGAATGCCAGACATCCCTATCCTCTAGATATTGTTGAACATTATAATAGCCCCTGTCCATAAGATGACGTTTAATATGAGTCTTAAACATTTTATTGGGCAAATCAATTACGTTATTGGGGATTTTGTTATAAAATTTAACACAGTTACCCATAAAAGACTTTTTAGATCTTACTACTCTAAACGAGGGTACTGTAAGTTTGTTTCTGTTTCTTGTATTAATGTTGTGAATATCACTATTTTTATAGAAATTGCTTATATTTTTACGAACGTACATGATATTTTGATAGATGTATTCAGACGGCACAGTTAATATATTACTATCCTGGGTTTCAAATTCACTAATAATAATTCAACTTAAGAATACATACTCTATTTTGGAATTTTCTCACTTTACATGTACGGAAACACCAAATAACTCAAAAATCAACAAAAATGAATTAATTCAAGTAATATTGATGACTACTGTAGTCGCAATCATAAAACTCGTGTCCTCACCTACCTATTTAGTGATTAAAAGGTACTACCTGGTAAGAATTATCCGTCTATTTTAGGAGTAACTCGAATAAAACTAGTTTTATTGTATGGAAAGCTACATAAAAATATGAATAACTCGTCATTTTTGTCTATTTTCGTTCTGAAACTTTTACAGTAGTAACTTGACATTATATGCCACATTTTCTTCAAAGATACATGGTGCTACTTTTTTGCACTTTTTGAGATATGATGAAAAGTAGATAAATTTTAAAAAGTCGGGTCGATTAAATGGATTTTGTAGGACTTAAATGGGTTTTAAATTCACTAATAATAATTCCACTTATTCATATTAATATGTAGCTTTCCATACAAGAAAAACAGTTTTATTCGATGTATTACTAAAATAGACGGATAATTCTTACCAGGTAGTACATTTTAATCAGTAAGTATGTAGGTGAGGACACGAGTTTTATGATTGCGACTACAGTGGTCATCAATATTACTTGAATTATTTCATTTTTGTTGATTTTTGAGTTATTTGGTATTTCCGTACATGTAAAGTGAGAAAATTCCAAAATAGAGTATGTATTCTTAAGTTGAATTATTATTAGTGAATTTGAAACCCATTTAACTCCTACAATAACCATTTAATATTGATCTAGACCCGACTTTTTAAAATTTATCTACTTTTCATGATATCTCAAAAAGTGCAAAAAAGTAGCACCATGTATCTTTGAAGAAAATGTGGCAAATAATGACAAGTTACTACTGTAAAAGTTTCAGAACGAAAATGGACGAAAATGACGAGTTATTCATATTTTTATGTGGCTCTCCATACAAGAAAATCAGTTTTATTCGATTTACTCATAAACTATAAGTCCAATCTTAAAAAACGCAAAAATCATTTTAGTTACTATTTCATATACGAATCGATGGGCATATTCAGTTTTATAAGATTACGACTTTAATTTTTTAAATTCCCTATGTCCGATTTTTTATCGAACGGGACCACCGTGCGTCGATGGACTTGGGTCTCCCCCAATCAAAAAACTAAAAATGAAATAGATTTTATTATGAGCAATAACTTGAAATGGATAAAAAACATGGAAATAATTAATACATTAAATTTCTCATCAGATCACAGATTAGTCAGAGCTTCTTTGTCAATGAGAAAACCAAAAATATATAGACAATCATTTAAATCGTCACCAAAGCCACCCAAAACAAGCATTGAAATATCTAAATATTTAAATAACCTAAGAAGCAATATTAGTAACCATCACGTAGAACTAGAGAGCGGAGAAGATGTCCAAAGTCAATATAAAATATTAGAAGGAATTATCTCAAAGAGTCATAAAACAGCTCAGGCAGACAAAGTAATTAAAAAATATAAAATATTAAGTGAAACCACTCCAGAGTTAATGAAGAAACGGTCAGATTTATTTAAATCTAAGAATAAACATAATTCAAACAGCAATATGAAGGCTGAACTAAAGAACTTATTTAAAACAACAAATAAAGCAATAAGAAATGACTATAAAAATTACAGAAAGCTCATAATAGAAGAAAATATAGATAATATACCATATAAGATACCAAAGCTCAAAGCGAGCATTTAAAGAATTGAGAACACATAAAGATTGGATAGCAAATTTAACTAATGGTCAAAGACAAATGAAAACAAGGCAAGAAATGATCGAACATGTAACAGAATTCTACAGAGAATTATATAGAAATCCTCACGACGAGGCCAGCGAAAGTGATGAGGAACTCGAAATAATAAAAGATAATAATGATCCAATCTCTGTCATAACCGAACATGAAGTACATAAACATATATGCAAACTAAAATCACAAAGGAGCCCAGGACCGGATAATATAAGTAACGAATTAATAAAAATAGGCGCACCCATGCTAATCAGTATCTTAGCCCGTTTATTCAACAACGTTCTTGAATGTGAGAAACCTCCCAGCCAATGGTTCCACTCTGATATTATTTTGATATACAAAAAAGGAAATCCACTAGATATTGGAAACTATAGACCAATAAGTCTATTATCAAGCCTTTACAAACTTTTTACATCTATACTACAAAGTAGATTAACACCCACTATAGATAGTATGCAACCAATAGAGCAAGCAGGGTTCAGGTCCGGCTTCTCTACAACTGACCACATTTACACAGTAGAACAAATCATAGAAAAATATAAAGAATATAATAAACCATTATACATAGCATTCATAGATTACACAAAGGCATTTGACAGTATATCACACAACTCAATTTGGAAAGCACTTAAGACATGTAACATAAATAAAAAATATATTAATTTACTAAAAAATATTTATAGTGAAAGTGTTAGCAGAATACAATTAGAAAACAAAGGCCAGGAGATAGCAATATGCAGAGGGGTAAGACAAGGAGATCCATTGTCACCGAAACTGTTCATAGCGGTTTTAGAAATGGTATTCCAAAAACTTAAGTGGAAGAATAAAGGACTTCGAATTGGCAGTAATTAATTAAGTCATCTAAGATTCGCTGACGATATAGCCCTTTTTGCAGAAACAGTAAGAGAACTAGAACATATGATACATAGCTTAGACCACGAAAGCAGAAAAGTAGGCCTTCTGATGAACATCAATAAAACAAAAATAATAACAAATAGCGAACAAAAAACCAATAACTAGCAATGGTAACAAAATACAGTATGTCAATGAATACATATATCTTGGAAAACAAGTTTCTTTCAATCCAAATAGCAATGAACAAGAAGTTGATAGAAGAATACATTGTGCATGGAATAAATACTGGGCACTCAAGGAGATTCTAAAAGGAGGCTACAATATAAAAATTAAAAAGACAGTAATGGATGTGTCTATCTTACCAAGTGTGACGTATGCATGCCAAACCTGGATATACACGAATATGATAAAAAATAAACTAAGGACATGCCAACGAGCTATGGAGCGGAGTATTTTAAATATTAAGAAAATACAAAGAATTAGTAGTGAAGAGATCAGAACAAAAACAAATGTAGTAGATGCTCTCAACTATGCCTTAAAACTAAAATGGCAATGGGCTGGACACATCTCGAGATACACTGACAACAGATGGACATTGCAAATAACTAAGTGGAAAGGACCAAGGGGGAAACGAAACATCGGTAGACCCAAAAAACGGTGGTCCGATGATATAGTAGAAATTGTCGGGTGCAACTGGACAACCATTGCACAAGACAGAGAAAACTGGCGAAAATTGGAGGAGGCTTTTACCCTTAAGGGATCCATACCCAATACAATATGTAAAAATCAAATAAATTATTGAAAACTAACCCGTAGAATATAAGAAAAACACTAACACACATTTATTTTGTAAAATATTGGTTAAGGTTATGGAAATAAAAAAAGCTTTATTATTATTATAGGGAGCTCAAACGGTTTTCGATCTTCTTCCGTGAAATGGAGATACCTTTGTAAAATTTGTAAATACAATTTACATTTTTTTCGGTCTTCCATATTTCTATTCAAAATGTTTTGCATTTCAGCATCCAACCGAGTGGTAGGATTTTCATTTCTACTTTGATTTAATTTATCTATTAAACCTGGTTCAACTGATAACATTTTTTTTGCATGATCCATTTTAAACAAGACCACTTATTAAACCACTTAAAATAGATCCCAATATAATCGGTAAAAAAGCACCACCCTTTTGAACTATTATATTCTTTCTTATTTTATTTGTGCTTTTACGCACTAATTTACGAAGTATATTTTTAAATTTATGTAGCTTATTCTTAGATTTTTCTTCAAGCTTTATATTTCCTTGTAGAACGTTATGAATGCACTCACAAATAAAATTAATTTCTTTTTCGTTACAGGCTTTTAAAAGAGCTTGTTGATGTTTCGGCTTGAGTTTATACAGTGCGTTTAATAAATATTTATGCGTCTTGAGGTGTCGATCCATCATTTGTAAATGACGGGTATTTGTTGATTCTTGATATATTTAAACTCTTTTTTAGGGATGTATACCGTGCAATAACCATCAGATGGAAATATTTTTGTTTTTATTCGACAAATATCGCAGGTATCTTGTTTTAGATCAATCATCAGGTATCCATGTGCTTCCTTAGTAGAATCTCTGTAGGCATCTTCGACAACTTTGTTATTTTCCGGTGAAACTTGTCGTGCCAAATAACGAATTTGAGTTCTGTCGCGAGGGTTTTTGAAATAAATTATATAGCTTAAATTCAAAGAAATGTCTCTTTGACCTTTACCTAGATGAAATAAATTTTGAGTTATGTAAAACACACTTAAGTTTCTATGATGACTACCTTTGGTAAATATATCCACAACACGACCATCAGATTCCCTCATAAGGTCATCAATAATAATGAGGTTTGGTTCATTTCCATCAAACATATTCAAATCTGGTATGCCTTGATAATAATTCACGTTTGGTAGATTATACAAAGGCTGCATTTCATCAAAACACCAAGTTATTTGACTGAAGTTTCTATTACATATTTCTTTAATATATTTAATGAAATTTGTAACAAAATTAGATTTTCCACATCCAGTTGGACCTGCGACTATGGCAGTAAAAGGATGAATAAAATGAATCATTTTGAATATACGTGTAAACTCTGAAGAGGTAATGGAATGAATAAAACATTTCGTTAAAATTAAATGTATTATATGTATTTGATTTTATAATTTACACCGCCCGTTACCACTCTACTGGTGCTTCACAAATACCCAGTGATCTAGAAAGCAACACCAACCTCTTCAGTGGTAGGTCCAATTAAGCACACAATAATCTGATAACAGCTATAATTACAGTGCTTTAATTTAATTTAATAATACACAAAAATATAAATAAATAATTCTTATCATTGTACAGAAAATATGAAAAAAAAATTAAATGTCCTTTATCTTATAATGACCCCAAGCAAGAGTATCAGTGGAATTTTCTAATAAGTACCGTTTTGTATCATTATGTGATAGAGATATTTTGTTTATTTTTTGAGTATACATTATGTGTTTAATGGATTTAAATCTTAGCATTTCACTATACTGAGTTTTGTTTTCATATAAACATGATTTATAATCATTAAGACAAAACTTTTTTGTGATGCATTTATTAACGCCTTTTGCTTTACATATACATTTATTTTGCACATCTAATGCATACATTTTTGATCGTAGGCCTACAAACTCTTTTAAAATTTTACCGTTAGTTTCATCTTTAAAAAACCCTAACCGTTTTTTATTTATTAAAGGTAAACCATATTCATTATTAGATGGATAGTCAGAGGTGTCAAAATAGTTTTCTAAATCAGTTTTTATATCAGCATAGAAATTTTCTGTAAATATTTGATAGATTAGACTGTCAGTGTCTGTATAAAGTAATTTAATATTATCTCGATATTTCTCTTTCATGTAATCGTAATGAAATGTGTACATTAATGTTTTTGAAAGATCCAATATACAAAACCCCAGATAAATTGGTTTATTGTATATAAGACTAGTTTTCTTTAGTTGCACTGCAACTAAATTTTCAGAAAAAATGGATAGACTGTGAAACTCAGGTTTTGCAATCAAAGATTGAGCTCCCTGGGTTTTCCCACGATTCAACCAATGGTTCACTAATTTAACGTTTACGCGATTTATAACATTTTCCATTGTTTTCCCGAAAACTGAATTATTCATAAGTTTGTAAAAATCTTTTTCAAAATCTGAGGTTGCCAAAGAACGCATACGTGTATTTAATTCTATGTAACATTTTAATCATGCAGATTGTTCAAATTTAAGAATTCTATGTATTTTAAGTAGTTTCAAACCATTTTTTAAACATTGTTTAAGATTTCTGTAATGGATAACATAGTTCTTTTTAGCTTTTAGATTTGGAATCAGTTTTGTATTTTTTGTATTCCCTAGGCATATATTTTCAGGGCAAAAGGGAAAATCTGAATGACAATTATGTAAGATTTTTGGATATTCTAAACGTACTTCTAAAATATAACCATATTCGGCATCATCGGGGATGTTAAAATCTGTATTTACATCTACCTATTCAAATTTACCTGTTGGAAGACATTGAGACAACCAACCTTAAAGGTTATTTGCGTCTAGGTACATGAGAAAGGAAGATGGTTTATCAGAATCATAATCAGTCATAAATAGGTTATTTGCTTCTGCATGTTTGTTACTACACTGTGATATACCTCCCCTAATATTGTTCGCAATAAAAGTAATTTTGTCAATATCTGTTAGGAGCTCTAAATTAATTTTAGTAGAAATTAATATAGCATCCCAACTCAATCCAGGTGCTGTCACTCAATAATAATGAGCAGGATCCAATTCATAAGTTTTAAGACAAACGTTCCTAAAATTTTCAAATATATCTGTTAATAATAAAACGTCGGTTTTTAAATAAAGATCAGAATAATCACCCATGTTTTTACAATCAAAGTGATTCCATACATCTTGAGCATGATGGTAATCATTTTCTGAAATATGATTATCATTTAAAGAATTGTAGAATTCATCGCGAGTAGGAAGGGAAGTTATTTTTAAAGAATCAAATGAAGTCATGTATTCATACGGATAAACACCTTTCCTTATTAAACGCTTAAAGTCATCTTCGCGTGGATAGTTTAATTTGAGTTCGCGGAACTGATTAGGTAGTAAGTTTTGAGCTAATTTATCAAGACTACTAGACATACATTTTAAAGAATCAAGAAATCTATGTTTCACTGCACGGTTATTAATATGCAGAACCTTCGAAAAAGATATATATTTCTCTTTATTCTCAGGAATAAGTTCTATATCACCTTCGTCAAAATTAAGACCATGAACTATAAATCAGCATCATAATTACTTAAATTGTGAAAAAATACTGCTACAAAATTAGGTGTTTTGTATTTTTCGGAACAAAGTGAATGAGCGACTCCTTTATAAACACCAGTATGCCAATTGTATATTATTGTGACATCTTCATTTAAGTTACTTTTACAGATATAACACAACTTACTTTGAGAAATATTTATTTTATTTTCATACGTTAATGGTAATGGAGATTTGACAAGTGTTTTTTTTACATATATTTTCTAAATCTGTTTTGATAAATTTGATAAATTGGTTTGCACAATATTTTCCATTATACGATCGATATATCGAAAAGTTGTCATCGTACGAACACTTAACATTTTTTTTTTTTTATATATTTATTCTTGCAATCTGTTACTGTATGAACATTTAACAATAGCTTATGAGATTTCAATTGTCTTGGAGGGCAGTTAGTCCAGTGACGTACTCCCTATAAGTATGTTAATCCCTATAAATCTTTTTTTTTTTTTTTTTTTTATCGTGGCTCGGCAAAGTGACCACACTGCACCTGATGGTAAGTGCAGTGCCGTCCAGTAGCGAGTGGTAATCCATCCCTCGCTACTCAATACAATCATGCCGGCCTGCTGTGTAGCTTCTTCACACTACGCCTAAAGGACCCAGGATCATAGGAAGGAGGGAACACGGTAGCTGGCAAACTGTTCCACAGCTTGATGGTGCGGCAAAAGTACGAGTTTGCGAACCTCTTAGTTCGGGCCGGGGTAGTAGACACCACAAAGCTGTGGCTCCGCAATCCAGTACGCGTGGTTCTGGTATGGAAGGGAGAGGATGGGATAAGATCAAACAATTCTTCAGAGCATTCACCATGATACAGACGGTAGAACACGCTAAGCGAGGAAATATCCCTACGCAGCTGTAGCGGCTCCAGGCTGTTACTCACGTCTGCATCATTCACAACGCGGATGGCCCGCCGCTGCAACCCGTCCAAGGCATCGAGGAGGTATTTTGCGGAACCGTCCCAGAGGTGCGAGCAGTATTCCATTCCCGGCCGCACCTGTGCTTTATATAAGCGGTAGAGCTGACCGGGCGTGAAAAACCGCCGCACCCTGTTCAGGACTCCGACCCTGCGGGAAGTGGCGGATATTACGCCCTCGATGTGACTCCTTGGATTAAGATCGCAGCGGATATCCATACCAAGGACACTAAGGTCATTCCGCATTGCGAGTGGAACACCCTGAAGAACGGGGATTGGAGAAAACGGAGACTTCTTGCACGAGAACGCGCACACCTGGGTTTTCTTGGCATTAAACTCAACCCGATTCTTGGTACCCCATGATGAGATGAGATCCAAGGTCTGGTTGAGCTCAACGACAAGATCCTCGCGTCTCCTCTCAGTATCCGCCCGGCAACCAGGAGGCTTGCTGCAATAACGCCCATGAACCGTGCTGTCGTCTGCATAGCAATGAATGTTGCCAAGCGACAACATATCATTAATATGCAGAAGAAACAAGGTGGGCGAAATCACAGAACCTTGTGGTACTCCGGCATTTACTGACATGAACTGCGAAGCGTGTCCATCAACTAGGACACGCATTCTACGCTCATGCAGAAAGCCGGAAATCCACTTACACAGGTTGTCGGGCAGACCGTATGCCGAGAGCTTGGAGAGAAGGCCACGATGCCAGATGCCGGTCAATCGCCTCGCCCCAGTGATGCAATACAAACGCTAGAAGATCACCCGTTGATCGGTTATGGCGGAAACCATATTGTCTGTCACTGATCAACGAGTGATCCTCCAGGTAACGAACTAATTGGCTGTTAATTACTCGCTCCATGACTTTACAGATCACTGAGGTGATGGCGATTGGGCGGTAATTGTTAGGGTCTGACCGATCACCCTTTTTGGGGATCGGCTGCACATTGGCCTCCCTCCACGATTCAGGCACAACACCTGAGAGGTAGGACGATCGGTATAGGCGCGTCAGCGCAGGAGACAACTCCGCTGCACACTTTTTGAGAACAAGCGCCGGGATACCATCCGGACCACTGGCCTTCCGGACGTCGAGAGACTGCAGCTCACGCCGCACATCACAATGCCTGATACGGATATCAGGCATTGTGTGACCGCAACCGGGCAGCGTAGGTGTTAAAGGAGCATTGCAGTCCTCGAGTCTCGAATTAGCCGCGAAGAGGTTTGCCAGTAAATCGGCCTTCTCTTGCGAGCTATGGGCCAGTGTTCCATTACGATATCTCAGCGGTGGCAGCGAAGGGCGACAGAAATTAGATTGGACCGCTTTAGCCAAGCTCCAATAAGCACGACTGCTTGTCGGGTGATCGGCCAAAGCACATCCAATCTTGGAGACGCGCTGGGCATCCGCTCTAACATACTCCCTCTTGCAAGCCTTGGCAGCACGGTTGTAGGCTGCTTTCAGCGACTTGAGATTGGGATCCTTCTTAGCGCGACCCCTGATCCAAGCGCGATACGCCGTCTGTTTTCTACCAACAGCATCGGCGCATGCACGATTGAACCAGGAGCGTCCTCGGCCGTTGCCCGCGATCTCAGAGGAAGGAATGTAATATTCCATTCCTAGTCTGATCTCGCAGGCAACAGCGTCGGCACTCGCAGAAGGATCCTTTCCCTCAAAGCAGCGCTGCTGCCAAGGGATGGATGCGAAATAATCCCGCATACCATCCCAATCTGCCGACGAGTAGTGCCAGACCCTGCGCTTGACCTTCACGGGACGTGGAGGCAAAGCGCGAGGTACTGACGTCCCAACCAGACAGTGATCGGAGGTCCCCAGAGGAGCACCAACCGACACCGCATACCCGGTCGGGTGACTCGTCAACAGAAGGTCCAGCAAAGAGGGCTCATGACTCGCCACATCTGGGATCCTGGTAGGCTGGTTCACCAGCTGTGTCAAGCCATGAGTCAAGGCGAATGCATGAGCAGTTCTGCCAGCATGGTCAGTTCTGGAGGAGCCCAACCACAACTCATGGTGTGCGTTGAAGTCCCCCAGAACTAGCAATTCCGCTGTTGGGAACTGCTCCTGCGCGTCGTCTGTCGCCTGGCTAATGTAATCAAATAGCCGAGTTGTCTCAACGTCCCCGTCGTGTGACCTGTAAAGGCACACGTAAACCCGACTCTGAGAGCCGAGGTCGACGTGTACCCACAGGGTGGAGAAGGAGGGGTCCTCCATGCAGCGCAGACGGCGACAGCAGACGTCCGACCGAACATACAGGCATACCCCGGCCCTCGGCCTGAAGCTTTCTTCAAGTGAGTAGCCGGGGTAAAGCAAGTATGTGGTATCGGTCGGACTACAAATCTGCGTCTCCGTCAGGAAGAGAAGAGCAGGCCGGGCCGTCTCAAGATGGTGGTGGACGGCATTAAGGTTCGAATGGAGTCCGCGGATGTTAGCGAACTCCATTGTGAAAGCGGTGGTGGGGTTACGCACCGCTGTAGGTCCTGTTCTCTTTATAGGCACTGTCATGGAGTTATGGGGGGAGGAGGTGAAGAAGCGGTCGAGGGTCTAGTGTCAGAGTAATCAGAAGGCCGCAACAAGCGCCGGTCCACTAAAAGAGCCAAGAGGAGGTGAGCTGATCCGCCGGACGGAAGGGCCCCCGTACCCTCCCGGGATAGGCCGCCGGGACCCCACATCCGGTCACCAACCGGCACGACGGACCCACCCAAGATTATGCGCGGCATGGTGGGGCAGCCTCTCGTGGTGGTTAGCCACGATTGGGCCCCTGTACTGTACCGCGGGCGGCCAGCGGTACAACCGTTTCTACAGGTCTCCCTGGCCGACGGATCAACACGCCTCCAATCGACTGTGAACCGGCTAATACCGGCACGGCCAAACATCGTACCCCAACTCTAGCCCCCCGACGATAACCGGAAATACACTGGCTGATCCCGGAACGCGACACACTTGCGTGTGCCACTATGGCGGGTTTTTCGCCGTGTGTACGGTGGTCGCTATCCGGGCGGATACGAATATCCTACCACCAGCAATCTCTGGGGGTCTTTCGTTTAAGTCTTTTGATTGTTGAGTTAGTATTCATTAGGTGCGTAGCTAGTATGTTAGGATGATTTTCGAGTCTTTTTCTGTACGATTTCATTGTGTGTTTAATCTCTTCTTGAACTGTTTTGATTTGAAGGTCGAGGTGTAATTGTTTGTTTGTTATAAACCATGGAGCATTAGTAATTATTCTTAGCATTTTGGACTGGAATCTCTGAAGTATTTCGATGTTTGAGTTGGAGGCTGTGCCCCAAAGTTGAAGTCCGTAGGTCCAGATTGGTTTCAGGATGCATTTATATAACAACAGCTTGTTTTCCAGCGACAATTGTGATTTTTTACGGAGCAGCCAGTACATTTTTCTTAGTTGGATGCCTAATGCTTTTCTTTTTGTAAATATATGTTTTCCCATGTTAGACGACGATCCAAATAAAGTATAAGGTATTTAGCTTCATTTGCTTGTGGTATCTGTTTCTTGTTGAGGGTCACAGGGGGACATGTTTCACGTCGTGTCGTAAAGGTCACCTGTACCGACTTAGTTTCATTGGCTTTTATTCGCCAGGTAGTTAGCCACTCCGTAATGTTGTCTAGTGAGTGTTGGAGCATGTGACTTGCTTGTGCCGGTTCATCGTGGGTTGTTAGGGCAGCTGTGTCATCTGCAAAAGTGCCGATCACGACGCCATCTGTCATGGGTAGGTCTGAAGTAAAGATCAGATATAAGATCGGCCCAAGCACGCTTCCCTGTGGCACTCCTGCATGGGCCCTGTGGATTTTGGTTATATCTTCTCCTTGCTTAACATAGAAATACCTATTTGTAAGATATGATTTCAATAATATGTAATAGTTTGTGGATAGCTTTTTTTTTTATTTTATGTAATAATCCCTCGTGCCAAACCCTGTCAAAGGCCTGAGAAATGTCTAGGAATGCCGCGCAACAATATTTTTTGTTTTCGAAAGCCTTATGAATTTCTTCTACAAGCCTATGCACCTTTTTTTTTTTTTTTTGCTGTCGCGGGGAAAGCGTTTTATCACTACCGCCCGCTTCGGGGGGAAGCGGAATAAGAACAAAACGGTTATGCTGGACTAGCCGGTCCTACGACACAGCATCCCCCTCGCCCGGATGTTGATGCCATCCGGGCAGCCGCTGGGCCGAGTCCCTACCCCCTATGTACACCCCACCCGACACTACCAGCTAAAACCCCGCGGTGGCCTTCTTCGGCGCTTACGGAGCGATCCCGGGGTATTCTAAGGAGTGCTAGAATTGCTGCCGGAACCGCCCCTGCGCGGTGCCTTGTACGGGCCCATCTCCATGGGAGGGCTTAGGAGCCCCCGCGCACCGAACTACGATAGCGAACGAGGCCTTACCACACGCGCTGCCGTCCATCTCGGGGTCGCACGATGCTCCGAAACTGGGAGTGCATCGATTCGGGCTGACAGCCCCCCGCTGCGAGCCCGCGACCCCCGATGGCCCCAATTAGTCGCCTCGTACGACAGGCAGGGGTTACCGTGGTGGAATTCAAACGCCCCCGTTCCACAGGGCGGGAGAAGCCGGTCAGTCGTCCACCCGGCGCCTCCCACGTCCTCTCTGGCGGCGGGAGGGATCATTTCGTTCCCGATCCCTCTCGGCACTCTCCTTCTGCGAGATGACGCTCTCGCAGAAGTGGGCCACCGCACGCCAGGACCTCCGGCCGGCGACCATGAACGACACCACGGCCGGCAGCGAGAGGTCTCCTCCGACGACTGCTCTGAGAGCGCTGCGCTCTTGGTCCGAGGCTGGGCACTCCTCCAACGTGTGTTGGGCCGTGTCCTCGCGGCAGTTGCCACAATGGTGTCACACGGCAGACACCTCCTTTCCGATCCGACACAGGAACGAACCGAAACACCCGTGGTCTGTCAGTACCTGCGTCAGCCGGAAAGTTGGCGCACCGTGGCGCCTGTCTAGCCATCTCTTTAGGACAGGACGCACTGCCGCGACTGTCCTGAAGCCTGCACTTGGGCTTTCCAGCCTGGTATGCCACTCCTCCACAGCGGTTCTGCGAAACCGGGCTGCAATCTCCCTCGGGGCCAGTCTCACCTGACGGCGACTGGACGCCTCCTCCCGCCAGAAGAACGCGGACGAGAGGAGTTTTGCGTCCAACTCCCAAGGGAGGGTGCCGGCTAATGCGCAGGCCGCCTCGTGGGAGACCGTGCGGTAGCCCCTTACTATTCGCTGCGCCAACAAACGCTGCGGTTTGCGCAGCAAGGCGACGCAGCGGGCTTTCAGGGACTCGGCCCATACGGGACATCCATACAGGGCCATTGACCGCACGACTCCAGCGTATAAACTTCGGCAAGGGCTATTAGGTCCCTCCAGGTTCGGCAGCAGGCGTCCGAGCACGCCCGCCGCCCGCACCAATTTCGGCGACAACTCCTTGAAATGGGCACGGAAATCCCACCGGCTGTCCAGAATCAACCCCAAGTACTTCATGGTACAGCCGATGGGAATCCGCACCCCCTCCACATTGATGTGGGGCATTAAAGGTGACCGAATCCGAGGCCCGTGAAAGTAAATGGCCTCGGTTTTGTTCAGGCCCACCTTAAGGCCCAGTCGCCGAATCCTGCCCACCACCTGTTCGGTTGCGAACGAGGCGAGCAGGGTGGCCTCCTGGAAAGACCTGGCTGTCGCTGTTACTAGCGTGTCGTCTGCATAACAGACGACAGCGACGCCTCGGGGATTGGTACCACGGAGCACCCAATCGTAGCCGATGTTCCACAGGAGAGGGCCCAGGACTGAGCCCTGTGGAACACCGCAGGCCATAGCTCTTCGGTGCCACCTGTCGGCGCCTGGATACACTATGTACCTATCTGTGAGATACGAGCGCACCAGACGCCGGAGATACGGTGGCACCACGTGGTACCGCAGTGCTTCCAGTATGCAGGCCCAGGGCAGGGTGTTAAACGCGTTGGCGATGTCTAGAGACACCGCCACCACCACTTCACCCCGAGCCACTGCATCCTCCGCTTGGGCCTTGACCCGCAAAATCGCGTGTACTGTCGATCGGCCTTGCCGGAACCCGTACTGGCACTGTTCCAGGTCCGGCCCGACCCCTTCAAGATGCTCGACGAGGCGAGCGTGAATGATACGCTCGAAGAGCTTACAGACCTCGTCGAGCAACACGATGGGCCGGTAGGCCGATGGCGACTCTGCGGGCCGCCCCTCCTTCTTGAGCAGGACCAACTTCCCAGTTTTCCACTGAGACGGAAAACGGCCCTTCTCCAGGCACGCGGAGAACAGGCCACGGAGCCTAGTCCCCAGATGCTCGGCGGCTAACACCCACGCACGTCCGGGGATACCGTCGAGACCCGGGGCTGTTTTCTTGCCCCGCAGCCGAAGCACCACCGCCCGAAATTCCTCGGGCGAAACCTCCGAAATAATCCTTGCCGAACTCAACGACGATGGCGTCGATGGATGTGACGCCATCGGTGGGGGAGTGACATCTTCAGTGGCAGGGAACAAAGCTGCGACGACCTCTTCGACTAGGTCGCCCCGGAGACTCTGCGTCAGTGGGGGTGCCCACGGGCGATATTTCCTCATCGCCACGCGATATGGACGGCCCCAAGGGTCGTTATCGAGAGTTCCCCGGAACTCCTCCTGAGCTGCAGACTTTGCCCTAGCTATTGCCACGCGCAGCGCTCTCTTAGCCTCCCTGTGGAGGCCGTGAAGCAACCGCTCCTGGTCCTCGTCGCCGGGAAGACGGATTCGGCGGCGACGGTGCCTGGCGAGACGACGGAGGGCGGCCACGCAGGAGATACGTAACCGCGTGAGTTCCGCCGACCACCAGAACACCTGGCGCTTCTCGGGAAGACGTCGGACTCGGAGCATGGCCGCGTCACAGACGCGCGACATCGCTGTCCCGAACCACGCCGCCTCCTGCTCGACCTGCATCGGTGCTTCCGGTGCAGGGAGCCACGCCTGGGCCAGAGCGGCCTCCTTCAGGGCCTCCACGTCGAGGCGTTTTGCTGACCAACGCGGGCCGTCCGACCGCGGGCCGGTCGGTACTCCACTGGACTGGGGGTTAGGGGACAAGGTGACGTCGAACCGAATGTATCGGTGATCCGACAACGTCTCCTCGTCCACCAGAACTCTCCAGTCACGGACACGGCGGGCAATAGCTGGGGTGGCGAACGTGAGGTCCACCACCGATCCGCCATTATGCCGTACGCACGTGTTAACCGACCCGCGATTCACGACGGCCAGGTTGGCCGAGATCGCCCATTCCTCCAGGGCCTCGCCGCGCCTGCTGGTGACCGACGAACCCCAAGCCAGAGACTTGGCGTTGAAGTCGCCGGCAACGAGAACGGGGCGAGGCTGACTGCCTTGCACCACCAGGGCCCCTAGCCGAGCGAGAAAGTGCTCGAACTCGGCCAGGGATCTATTGGGGGAGAAATACACACCCACAATCCAGACCCCCCCCAACAGAACTGCCATACATCCCGACCCCTTCCCTACTTTTTCGAAGGGCGGGGAGCCGGCGGCGCCCCGAGTGATGACAGCCACCAAACCGTTAAGGTCCCCAGCCCAGTCTTCCCTGGGGGGAACAAAATAAGGCTCAGCGACTACAGCCACTTGTATCGACCACTGCGCCATGCTCTGGATTAGCAGGTCCTGAGCCCTGGCGCAGTGATTAATGTTCGCCTGGAGGAAACGTTGCGCCATATTAATGGGCGATCTCCATCGGCTCTCTACTGGTGCCCGCTGTCGGCTGGGTCACAACCTCCGACCCCCGACCACGATTTGAGTGGCGAGGGCGGGAGGAGGCGACGCATGCCTTGGCGCCCACCTGGTGTCCCGCGGGCTTACCGACACCTGCGCAAACTACGCAGTGCGGCTCCGCGGAGCACCCCTTGGCCTTGTGGCCCACAATGCCGCAGCGATAACAAAGTTCGCTGCGGTCACACTCATCGGTGCACCGAATCCGCACATGTCCTCTGTGCAGACAACGGTAGCACCGCATGGGCCTGGGCTCAAGGAGCTGGACACGCGCCGCCACCCAGCCGATCAGGACTCGGCCCGACTTTAAAATTTTGTCGGCGACCTTGGCGGGGCACCGCACCCACGCCGCACCAAGGCCCGACCGATCGGGGCGGATCTCCCCAACCTTAAAGTTCTGAAGCAGAGAATCCCCAGCTCTGGCGAGAGCCGCTGCGACCATTTCCGGGTCAGCCGAAGCATCTAACCCGGACACTCGCATCTCCGCGGACTTGAAGGGGCGGGAAACGTGAACATCACCCGCCAGTTCCATTCCGCGGAACACCTCCCTCACTTTATCAGCGAGGGAATCGGCCCTCGCCTCGGACTCCGGGCCGGGTACCTCATATAGGTACCCACCCGTCGCCATTAGACGCGCCCGCGTCTCGGCAATGCCAAGACCGGCCAAGTCCACGCGTCGTTGGACCTCCCGCAGGACCTGAGCGTAAGTGACGCCCTGCGCCAACCCCTCTGGCGTCACTGTTAACGTGACGGCTGCCTTGCGGGGTAAGTGGATACGCGGCTTCGGCCGGCTCTGCTGCGGTGGTGTGGCCACCGCAGCAATTGTAACGGGCTGGGGATTCTTCTTGCCTTTTTTTGCCACTACATTCCACCCCTCGTCCATACTTGCAGGGGCGGGAGGTAATGGCCGCGGCTCACTGGGCATTGGGGCAGCAGGAGTGCTCCTCCTTTTACTCGCTTTTCCCCTCTTTCCCCCTCTTCGTGATTTATGTTGAGGGGGATTTGGGGACGCCACAGATGTTGAAGCTTCAACAGGGGCGGGCTGGGCATTACTCTTTCCCTTGCCCAACCCTTTTCCCTTCGGAGTAGCCGGCGAACCGGCGGCGACTGGAGGGGCTTTTGATGGCCCAGCAACGGCAGGCGTCGCCGGAGCTTTAGCCCTATCAGCGGCCAATGGTGGCCGCATGATGGGCTCTGGGGGCAGCCTCAAGGATAAAGCGCGCGTCCAAAATGTTGAGAAAACGGCGCTCAAAACGCTTGAAGCTGTCCTCCTCCCCAGAAACGCCTCCAATTTGCACTGCCGGCTGCGACTGTCCTTTTAACTCTTGGACAGTCGCCATCAACTCCTCCAGGGACCTCTGTTGGGCCGCAAGGGAGGCCTTGAGGGCGGCAATTTCCTGGCCCATTGCCACCTTTTCGGCCTCCAACCTGGCCACCTCTGTGGAGGCCGACTCCTCGGCCCTCTCCGACAGCTCCCTGGCCGCGAGGTCAAGCCTCCGCTGCTCTGTCCCATTAATATTCCGGGACTTGTGTGCTACGTCCCGGATGATGGCTGACATCTGCAAGCGCCAGTCACGGTCACCAGATACGTCCATTGGTGTGGTGTCTTCGTCAGACACCACAGCCGAACTCGCTGAGACAGCAAGAACTTTATGCGCTGGTTCGACGTCACTGTCGCTTGCAGATGCGTCCAGCTGTCGAGCTCTTAGCGCCCTCTTTGAGCGCGTCATCATGCCGCTCGTCACGGCCTTGGTCTCGGGAGTCGAGACCACTAAAGCAGCCCCGACAATCTTTTCCTTGGGATTACACCCAGCGTCGTTCGTCTTCCCAGGGTCACCATCGTCCCCCGGGATAGACACCTCCCCCACTACATCATCTTGGTTTTTGTTTTTTTTTAATAAAGTTTTCATTTTTAGTCCCACGATTATGGGGGAAATATTCGGTCCACCCAGCCAGAGCCCCCTGTAGCTGGGTAAGCAAATTCTGCACGGGGTTCAGCACGTTCCCCGCCGGGGTTCGCACTAGAGACCGAACTACCCATCGGCCATGCATCCCCTCACGGTGCGCCGCCGCTTGGGATTCGGGGTGACTTTTTATAGAGGTTTTCTACCTTGCGGCCCGGGCGGTTAAGCCAAGACCCTCGGTCCAGTCGGAGCGCGAGACATGACCACAGACCTCCAGACCAGATTACGATTTACGACGGTGACAGCAGGAAAGAGCGTCCCCCCTACTGCCCACTCGGCGGCGGGGTGAGCGCACACCGAGCCCGCCGACACTCCCGAGACAGAACTCGGAAGTAGCTCAATAAATGAGCACGGACTTCTGATTGAGGGCCGCCGCAACAAGCGACAACCGTCAACCACCTTTTGTCAGGATATCAGCCGTCGGTCAACGTGGCCGCCGTTGCCCAGGGTGCACCACGTGGAGGTTTCCTGACTTCGCACCCCTACCAGTCTATGCACCTGCTCTATTGTGCCGTGTTGTTTTCGAAAGCCAAATTGGTGGTCCGGTAGAAGTTTATTTTGTGCCATTACTGCGTTTAACCTCTTTAGAAAAAGTGTCTCCATAACTTTTGACAGAATGGGTAGCAAGCTTATTGGTCTGTAAGAAGTCACATCTTCAGGAGGTTTACCCGGTTTAAGGATCATTTTAATTTGAGCTACCTTCCATTGTGGCGGGAAGATGCCTCTGATCAGAATGCAGTTAAACAAGTGTGTCAGAAAATGTATTGCTATTTCAGGTATCTCGCGGAGCAATTTTGCAGTGATTAAATCATATCCTGGGGCTTTCTTCTGATTTAGTTTTCTAATGGTTTCTCTGACTTCACGCAACTTAATCTTATCAATTGGCCGGTCGAGTTGGTATGGTTCATTAAGCGAGTTAATGATTTCTTCGCTGTCAGTTTTCGACGTGTTCTGGGCAGTGTTTGGTACGAAGACTTCGGCTAGATGAGAAGCAAAGGCTTCAACCTTCTCTATGTCGCTTTTTGCCCAGGAACCGTCCTTTCTGCGTATCGGCGGATCAGAGGCAATGGGTCTTTTTAGACTTTGAGTAGTTTTCCAAAGGGAGTAATCACTAGCAGCCGTTGCATGTAGATTACGAAGGTGGTTCTGTACATTGTAATTTTTTTCAGTACACAATATTTTTTTCAATTTAGCTGTTGGTAGTTTAGCCGTGTTTTGTCTCTAGAGAATCTAGTAATTTGCCACGATTTACGAGCTTGTCTTTTTTCGGCTACTAGTTCGCGAATGGGTTTCGAGCAGTTTGGTTCTGTGTATTTCTTGAGAGCAGGAGTGCTATCCCAGGCAGCATTTTGTACACACTGGTTGAAATGTTCAACCGCTGTCATAATCAACACTTAACATAATATCCAAAACTATACATCTCATGTTTTTGAATGTTTGTTGTGGATGATATATTGGGATTGTTAGAACAACTTTCTATTGGATTTAAAAATGCTTCAAAATCAGCATATACAACAAAAGGAACCTTTAGTTTACGTTCATAATTATTGAATGAGATTTGATTTGATGGGATAAATTCATTAAACCAATTCTTTTTGTTATCATTTTCCGATGGTAAATTAATGCAAACCTTAAAACAGTCATTTGCTTGATGACGCTGTAAATTATCCCGTGATGTGAAATGTAATAAACAACCATCGCAAATATGAACTGCACGTTCGGATGTTGATAACTGTTTAGATACTAACATCGAAAGATTTTTAATATAACAATAATGACCGTTGGCACCGCGAGATATATACAATAAGTTTAAGTGAGTGGTTTTTCTATGTTTCGTTAAGTGTAATGGACCTACAACTTTATTTGACTTTTTTATTGAATCATAATGTAAACCAAAAACATTAATACTTATATGGTTTTTCAAATTTATGAATATCATTAATTTTGAAAGGAAAACATAATTTATCAAATTTTAATCTATTTTTATGTTTTATATAAGATGACACTCTATTAGAACTTTGAGAAGCCGGATACAATCCTGACAATACAGCCCAACGAAAGCACTCGAGATCATTATTTTGAACGTTAATTACAGCTTTCTTATATTTTATATCTAACGGTAAGTCTATATATGATGATCCTCGTAATGGGTTAAACTTGTTTATATTCATATCTAAGTGATTTATTTTAACTAAAGTCCATCCACTACCCTTTTTTTCAAAATTCGCCATTTTGTTTATTATTTCGGTTGTTATAGAAGGAAAAATTATATCCTTATCATCACCTTGACAAATAAGATAATTGGAGATTTGAAAGTCAAAAGTGTTAAATAAATTTTTGGTTTCCTGTGTAAAATCTGCATTAAGAATAAAATTTACTTTCAGAACAGAGTGTTCTAGAATAGAACGTGTAAGTAATTTATATATTACATCTTTAGTTTTTTGTAAAAATAATTCTGATGATGATGAAGGAGCTTCAAGATAAGTATTTATCCTCTTCTTCGCTGGTTCCGCTTCAGTTAACATCGCCGATGCTGATCTCTTTCGTACACCACTCCCATGTTGATTAAGTCTGATCGAAAAACAAAATACTAACTACAATAATAATAATAATGTACATTTTTTCCCATAATTACTAACATTTTTACATTGCAAACAATATGCTTGCATTGATAAAACACCATCAATTTCATCTTCATCGGAATGAGACAAATTCAACATTTTATGTCCTGAACATGGTGTATAATACGGAATAAAATCAGGATCTTTCAACATTTACTCGGGTAATAAATTTTGTATGAACCAAAGTCGTATAAAACGATGAAACTTGTGTAAAATAAGATTTTTGTTTAAACTTGCAATCTCACTTTGGGACAAACATAAACTCTGTAACTCAAGAGCGTGATACATTTTTAATGTTTGGTAAAAAAATACAATGAGAACAAACGTACAGAATGAGTTCGAAAAGATGAATCTAACGTTTTAAATACTTAAAAATGTATCCCCTCTACATGGTTCACAGAAACTTGTATAAACATCTTATAATACTCACATTTCAAAATGGTTTTGGTCTATTTCCTCACAAAGTTCGTAGAGCCCTTCATCGAATTGTGATGACATCAGATCCAATGGTTCAATATTATTAAGAAGCATGACGAGCTCTGAGTCGTAGACATCACAGCGTAATGTATGCATGGTAAAATAGTATGCTTAACAATAAATATCTTAGAGAAAAATTAAAAATTTTAAATAGTGCTAACTCAATGCATTACACAGTTATGTTAAATGAAGTAAGTTATTACTATTAAATAATATACAAATTCTTACAAATAATTCTTAAATGTTTACAATTAATTTACAATCCAAATTATGATCATGACCAAATATTAATTTTCTAGATTAGTATTAACATGCACAATGAGTTATAATAACTTATACTACAATAACGCAATGTCCTTAAACACTCACTTACACATAAGCTTACGCACTATCTTATTTATCAGTGTCTATAAAATATTTCACACAGTCCTCTTTTGTAGCCAAGTGCTTGGTGATATTAAATATAATATCTCTCACTGACTGCAAGTTTTTGTCTTCATCGGCTTCTGCGTAATATTTAACACGCACCTCAGCATGTTTCCAGTGTTCCATCGGAGCGATATTTTTTATCTTCTTGACATCATATATCTCAATCTTTATAAGATGAGATGCATCGGCGATGTCGTCCTTATTTGACGTGATGTATGGAACTCCACCACTGGAAGAGCGACCAACACTTGACGACTTTTTTGCCACCTTCTTTTTCTTCTTAGGTTTTTCGAAGAAGTCGTCGATGCAATTTGATCTCTTTGCTATTGCTTTATTAACTTTGTATGCCAGGGTGCCTTCCTCGTCTCTGGGCTGATCATCATCGTCGTTATCTGCATAATCATAGTTTTTGAAAGTATTATCAGCGAACTGAAATAAAAACTATTATAGGTATTGGCATAGAGAGGAGTGTAGGAATATGGGATACATAAAAATATATATGACGGGTCGAGCGGTCGTCGGCCGAGGCAGTGAGAGGGCTTACACGACCCTCTCTGATCTCCAGGTATGGTCAGGATGCATAGCGTATGATAGTTCGGTAATAAAACACGAGATTAACACTTCAGAGTCTATTTAAGCTACCACCAGTTCGGAATGCAGTCATCCATGGGGAAGAGCTGGCAAGAAACCCTCATGGTTGCTCTTTTAAACACATCACAGTTTACATTACAATATTCGAAACACAATAACACTCTCACATCACGTTAACTTACTATTTAAACAATATTTCGGCATTACGACCGACAAGTTACTAACTGTTTCAATGACTATACACGAATGCCACACCAAAGACGAGGTGCTCTTTTATATTGTGATTTCGTTGTGACCCACTCCTCTGCGAGTGAGATCACTCGATAAACAAGTCGAAACCACCTTCAAAATAGCAAAACAAATGGCGGTATCCACAAATTACAATGAATAAAGTTATTAGCGAGTTCAATTCAGTGTCCATATTCATCACGCTCCGACACGGCCGTCCTGACAGCTCACACGTCCCAGTGTGATGTACCTGAAAAGAAAATACCACACAGTATCATTCACGCTCGGCCATATCTGACCTAATCTTATTACCCACACAGATTGGACCCACATAGGCTTTTGCTACATAGAACCCCGGCACATAGAACCCCTCACACAAACCCCTTTGCCACATAGGCTCCTCACACAGACCTCTTTGCCACATAGGCTCCTCACACAGACCTCTTTGCCACATAGGCTCCTCACACAGACCTCTTTGCCACATAGGCTCCTCACACAGACCTTTGCCACATAGGCTCCTCACACAGACCCTCACACAGACCCTCCCTCATATACCTTAAGCGCGGACCGCGGACCCGAGGTCACTCAAAATACATTGAGTAGACAATAACCAGGCTACGGACGCAAGGTATAGACTAAACCCTCATATTAACATCTCAATTAATTGCTCGCTTTAACAGGGGGTATAAAAACAAAACCAGAAGCGACTCACCAAATTTCACATAAATCCACGCGCACACAACATGTGTAAACACGCAATGTACACGCCATTGCACTTCGTACACCTCAACCACACCGATACAGTTGCGCCACAGATCCGCCACAGCTCAGCCACCGCATATGGAATTTAAACACAAAATCATTAACACAGTAATCATCAACGCTTCACATTTTCCAGATTTTTCATAACGATCGTTTAATCACGACTATCATTAGAGACTTATTACAATTCGTCAACATAGAACATCAAATTGATTTGAAAACTGCTAACTTTTAAATGTACAGTAGACCACAGTGCATAGCGCACTCTTTACTAAGTACAACATGATAGAATACTACACTGCTCTTGGGGGAATCTATACCATCACTATTTTGATAATAGAATTCTAATCGAGTCTCTTTGGATAACCCCATAAAGTTCGCGCATAGAGCTAACAACCAATGTTGTCTAATCTGTCAAAAAAACAAAAATAACACTTTGGTACTGTGTGTACTATTACATCACCTGATTCACGATAGTGGGTGTTGATCCTTTATCTCACTTCTGATGACGGGTCGGGCGGTCGTCGGCCGAGGCAGTGAGAGGGCTTACACGACCCTCTCTGATCTCCAGGTATGGTCAGGATGCATAGCGTATGATAGTTCGGTAATAAAACACGAGATTAACACTTCAGAGTCTATTTAAGCTACCACCAGTTCGGAATGCAGTCATCCATGGGGAAGAGCTGGCAAGAAACCCTCATGGTTGCTCTTTTAAACACATCACAGTTTACATTACAATATTCGAAACACAATAACACTCTCACATCACGTTAACTTACTATTTAAACAATATTTCGGCATTACGACCGACAAGTTACTAACTGTTTCAATGACTATACACGAATGCCACACCAAAGACGAGGTGCTCTTTTATATTGTGATTTCGTTGTGACCCACTCCTCTGCGAGTGAGATCACTCGATAAACAAGTCGAAACCACCTTCAAAATAGCAAAACAAATGGCGGTATCCACAAATTACAATGAATAAAGTTATTAGCGAGTTCAATTCAGTGTCCATATTCATCACGCTCCGACATATACATCATCAACAATTGATTAAAACAATCTGAGGTCAAAACACAATATTAACAGTAAATAAAACATAATTAATATTATATTACATCGAATTATACATAGGTTATGGGGGACGGCGTTTTAGTAAGATTGACCATTTTAGTAGCCTCTTACGACAGGCAGGGGATACCGTGGTGGGATTCTCCAAACGCCCCCAAACCGGTCCAAGACGCCGGTCAGTCGTCAACCCGGCGCCTCCTCCGTCTCGCCTGGCGGCGGGAGGGATCGGAGCGCTGTTCCCGATCCCTCTCAGCACTCTCCTTCTGTGTGTGTGTGTGTGTTCACTATGTACGTGCCACAACACAGCATACGCTGAGCGGTCACCTACCTACCAGCTGCGACAAGCAAGTGCCATTAGTATAAGTTTTAATCATAATAAAGTTGTTCATTGTCTTATTAAAAAGAGAGAGAGTTGGGAGAGGCCTACGTCCAACAGTGGACTGACACCGGCTGATGATGATGATCTTATGGTATATGCGTGTTGTTAGCTGTACTAATAAATCGTTTTTCTTTCTTTCTGTGAGATTACGGCCTCGCAGAAGAGGGCCACCGCGCGCCAGGACCTCCGGCTGTCGACCATGGCTGACACCAAAGTCGGCAGCAAGAGGTCTCCTCCGACGACTGCTGCGAGAGCGCTGCGCTCTTCATCCCACGCTGGGCACTCCTCAACAGTATGTTGGGCCTTGTCACGCGGACAGTTGTCACAGTGGTGACACACGGCCGACCCTTCTGCGCCGGTACTGGCGACACAGGTACTCGCCAAAACAACCGTGGCCTGTGAGCACCTGTGTCAGCCGGAACGTCGCCGCGCCGTGGCGCCTGTCCAACCATTGTTTAAAGACAGGACGCACTGCCGCTACGACCCGCTGACCCGATGACGGGTTCTCCAGCCTGACACGCCACTCCTCCACGGCGGCTCTGCAGAGGGAGCCACGGATGGCCTCCACCTCTCTCAGGGCCGGTCTCTCCCCGCGCCTGAACACCTCCTCCCGCCAGTGAAATGAGGCGGAGAGGGCCCTTGCGTCCAGGTCCCACGGTATGAAACCGGCCAAAACACAAGCCGCCTCGAACGAGACCGTGCGGTAGCCCCTGATCGCGCGCCGCGCCACTGCACGCTGTGGCTTGCGCAGCAGAGCGACGCACCGGTCACTCAGAGACTCGGCCCAGACGGGACTGCCGTACAGGGCCATGGACCGCACGACTCCGGCGTACAGCCTTCGGCAAGGGATGCCAGGACCTTCCAGATTGGGCAGCAGGGTTCCTAGTGCACCTGCTGCCCGAGTCAATTTGACTCCCAACTTCTCAAAGTGGGCGCGAAATTCCCACCGGCTATCCAAAACTAACCCCAAACACTTCATCGTTTTGCCGATGGGAATCCGCACCCCATTCACCACGATGTGGGCACCGGCCGGTGGCCCCTTCCGAGACCCATGGAAGCAAAGGGCCTCGGTCTTCTCAAGGGCCACCTTCAGACCAAGTCGCTGAATGCGGCCAACGACGTGGCCGGTACCCACAGCCGCCTTGATTGCGGCATCCTGGAAGGTCCTAGCCGACGCATTAACGAGCGTATCGTCGGCGTAACAAGTGACGCCGACGCCCTAGAGGTTGCCACCACGGAGCACCCAATCATATCCGATGTTCTACAGGAGAGGACCCAGAACTGAGCCCTGTGGAACACCGCACACCATCGCTATCCGGTGCCACCCACTGGCGCCCGGATACACCACGTACCTCTCGGATAAGTACGCTTGCACCAGACGCCGAAGATAGGGTGGCACCACGTGGTACCGCAGTGCCTCATGAATACAGGCCCAGGGCAGCGAATTAAAAGCGTTTGAGATGTCCAACGACACAGCAGCCATAACTTTGCCCCGGGCCACTGCTTCTTCCGCCTGTTCCTTCACCTGCAGAATCGCATGGACCGTGGATCGGCCTCTGCGAAAGCCGAACTGACAATCGTCCAAATCCGGACCAACCCTCTCGAGGTGCTCGACGAGGCGAGCGTGAATGATTCGCTCGAAGAGCTTACAAACCTCGTCGAGCAACACGATGGGCCGGTAGGCCGACGGCGACTCTGCGGGTCTTCCTTCTTTCTTCAGCAGGACGAGCTTCCCGGTTTTCCAGCGCGACGGGAAGACGCCCTGCTCTAAACAGGCGGAGAAAAGGTTGCGGAGCCTCGGCCCCAAGTGCTCGATGGCTAGCACCCAGATTGGCGGGGATGCCATCGAGACCCGGGGCGGTGTTCTTGCCCCGCAACCGCGACACTGCCGCCCGCAACTCAGCGGGCGAAACCTCTGGGATATCCCTTGCCGAACTCGACGAAGGCGCCGACTCGCGGGGCGCCATCGGTGGAGGAGTGGACTCCACGGTGGCCGGAAACAAGGCCGCGACGACTTCGGCCAGAAGATCTGGCCGGAGACTCTGCGACAGCGGGGGCGCCGCTGGGCGAAGCTTGTTCATCACCAAGCGATAAGGGCGCCCCCACGGGTTGCTGTCGAGAGTCGAGATGAAATCCTTTCTCGCCGCGACCTTGGCTCTCTTAATGGCCACCTGCAGCGCTCTCTTCGCCTCCTTGTAGAGGCCATAGAGCTGCCGCTCCTGGTTTGCGTGTTCCTCGTCCCGGAGACGCCGGCGACGGTGCTTGGCGTACTGGCGGGGCGCCGAAACACAAACGATGCGCAACGATGCTAACTCCTGCGACCACCAGTACACCTGGCGTCGGGGCGGGAGACGTCGGACTCGGGGCATGGCGGCGTCACAAATGTCCGTCACCGATACCCCGAACCATTCCGCCTCCAACTCGACCTGCACCGGCCCATCCGGTACAGGGAGCCACGACATAGCCAGAGCGGCAAGTTCCAGGGCCTCAATATCGAGGCGCTTCAATGCCCACCGCGGGCCGTCCTGATGCGGGGCACTCGGTCTACCACCGGCCTGGGAAACGGCGGACGCGGAGACGTCGAACCTAATATAACGATGGTCCGACAACGTCTCCACGCCCACCAAAACCTTCCAGCCCCGGACACGGCGTGCGACGGCCGGACTCGTAAATGTAAGATCAACAATGGAGCCGCCGTTGTGCCGCACGCACGTGTCCACCGACCCCCTATTCAAGACGGCCAGACCGGCCGAGATCGCCCAATCCTCCAGGACCTCACCACGAACATCGGTCGCCGACGAGCCCCATACCAGGGACTTGGCGTTGAAGACGCCGGCGACAATTGCCGGGTGAGGTTGGCCTTGCGCCACCAGGGCCCCCAACTGAACGAGAAAAGATTCAAAATCAGCGAGGGGTCTGTTGGGAGAGAAATAAACTCCAACTACCAAAATATCTCCCAACAGAGCCGCGACGCATCCCCGACCCTTCGCTACTTTTTCGAAGGGCGGGGAGCCAGCGGCAGCCTGGGTGATGATGGTCACCGAGCTGTTGACGTCCCTCGCCCAGTTATCACGCGGGGGGATGAAATATGGCTCGGCGACCACGGCCACTTGCACCGACCACTGCGCCATGCTCTGGGTTAAAAGATCCTGAGCACGGGCACAGTGGTTGATGTTCGCCTGGAGGAACTTAAATGCCATTATTGGGCGATCTCCATCTCTACTACCTCGGCCTGCGGTGGGCTCTCCAACTGCGGCTGGGCCGTAGCCCCAGCGGCAACTGGTTTAAATTTTCGAGGCGGACGACGACAGTTCTTTCGGGAGGAGGCGGGACACGCCTTCCCCCCGACCATATGTCCGGCGGGCTTTCCAGCCGCTGTGCAAATTGCACAGTTCGGTGCGGCCTCACACTGCCGGGCTTTGTGCCCCGGCTGACCACAACGGTAGCAGAGGCCGCTACGGTCCACCGAACAGTCGCACTGCACCCTCACGTGCCCTGACTCTAGGCACCAGTAAGATTGACCTGTCTCAAGCGTACGCGCAACTGGAGTTAGATGACTCTAAGAAATATACTGTGATCAACACGCATAAGGGTTTATTTGTTTAAAATCGCTTAGTGTATGGCCTTGCCTCGAGCCCAGGTATATTTCAACGGCGTTTGGAGGAGATGTTTGCAGACCTGCCTAGTGTCGGCGTATTTTTAGATGATATAATAATTACGGGTAAAATCACATCAGAACACATCGATAATTTATCTAAGGTGTTTGAACGCTTGCAAAAATATGGTCTACGAATTAAAAAAGAAAAATGTGAATTTTTCAGAGAATCTGTAAGTTATCTCGGTATATTTATTTAAAACTTCATACACATTTTTTTTTTTTTTAGTGCCTCGATAGGCAGACGAGCAGATGGGCCACCTGATGGTAAGTAGTCACCGCCGCCCATAGACTTCTGCAATACCAGGGCACAGCAAAGCCGCTGCCTACCGTTGAAGGACTACTCTCTTTAAGCCTCGTTTAAAGAAGGACATGTCATAGCGCTCAGGGAACACCGCAGCAGGGAGTTCATTCCAGAGCTTGCACGTACGTGGTAAAAATGAACGCCGGAAACGAACCGTGCTAGACGGAATCGTTTCCAGGTGGTATGGATGAACTCCGTTGCGGTGTCGGGTGGTGCGATGATAAAATGGTGATGTAGGCACCATTTTAAACAGTTCCTCGGAGCACTCCCCGTGGAACAACCGATAGAACAAGCAGAGAGACCCGAAGTCTCTCCGCAGCCCCAACGGTTCCAGGCTATCCGTAATATCAGGATCCCCGACAATCCGAACGGCCCGCCTCTGTAAGGAGTCAAGTGGGTCCAGCAAGTATTTCGGGGCCCCTGCCCAGAGATGAGAACAGTACTTGCGCTTTATAAAGCGCCAATCTATGGCCCGACGTGAAATACGCTGCACTGCGCTTACCATCAGGTACAGTGCGGTCACTTTGCCGTGCCAGGATAAAAAAAAAAAAAAATACCGCCTCGCTCTGTTCAGGATCCCCAATTTTTTGCTCCAATCCACTTGACTCCTAAACTGGACCGTGTTAGATATATTGACGCCGAGGATCCCAATACCCTCGGAAACCTGGAGGGTCCTTCTTAGCGGTGAACGCGCAAACTTGTGTCTTCGTGGGGTTGAAGTGAACTAGGTTCCTTTCACCCCATTCAGAGGCCCGCCCTAATGAGCTCTCGATTTCCGACACAAGTTCTAACCGTCTTTCTTCCAAAGTGCTCCGAGGGATACCCTGCTGGCCGGTGTATCGCACGTCGATAGTACTATCATCTGCATAGCAATGCATGCTATCAATAGACAGCATGTCATTGATATGCAGTATGAATAGTGTCGGCGACAACACCGAGCCTTGTGGAACGCCAGCATTATTGGATAAAGCGTCGGAGCAGTAGCCGTCTACGACGACTTTAATGCTCCGACCATCCAAAAAACTAGCGATCCAGTTGCAGAGCCCCTCGGGGATTCCATATGATGGAAGCTTCGACAGAAGGCCCCCATGCCATACCCGATCAAACGCCTTCGCGATGTCTAGACCGACGGCCATAGCCTCACCCTTGCTCTCTATAGCCTCCGCCCAGCGATGTGTGAGGTAAACAAGAAGATCACCAGCCGAGCGACCGTGACGGAAACCGTACTGACGATCGCTAATCAGCTGGTGCTCCTCCAGATACCCCATAAGCTGGGCGTTAATTATTCTCTCCATGACTTTAGAGAGCAAGGATGTGATGGCTATCGGTCTATAACACGAAGGGTCCGACCGGTCACCTTTTTTAGGGATCGGATGGACATGGGCAACCTTTCACGAAGCGGGAACCCTTCTGGAGTTGTACGAAAGACGATAAAGGCGCGTGAGAATGGGGGTTAACTCAGGGGCGCACGTCTTAAGAACCACTGCGGGGATGCAGTCTGGCCCACTCGACTTTCGGATGTTAAGGAGCCTAAGCTCCCGCCTGACCGCACGCTGATTGATGCGGATTTCAGGCAGGGAGTACTCGCACCGGGGAAGTTTTGGTGGAGTGGCTCCTCCGTCATCCAAAGTCGAGTTCGAGGCAAAGGATTGGGCCAAGATATCGGCCTTTTCCTTTGCACTATGGACCAAACTGTCATCAGTCTTACGCAGTGGCGGGAGACTGGACAGGCAGAAGTTACCTTGGACAGCCTTGGCGAGCGACCAGAAGGCCCGACTGCCAGACGGATAACTCTCTAGCCGCTCACCAATTCTGCCAATATGTTCTGCCTTGGCCTTGGCTATAGCCCTTTTGTTGGACCTAGAAGCGGCATTAAATTTCCGCCTCTCCTCCTTCGCGCTTGGACCCTGATGCTTTTGAGCATCGTTCCACGCCCCGTATGCGGACCGCTTAAGGCGTGCAGCTTCGGTACAGGTACTATTATACCAGGGCCGGCTGCGACGCCCGACAGGTACCCTGGAATTGGGGATGAACAGATCCATCCCCATGACCACCAGGTCCCTGACGCGGTCCGCACAAGCATCAGGATCTTCGGAAGAGAAGCAGAACCGCTTCCATGGGAAGGACGCAAAGAATTCACGCATCCCTTCCCAATCCGCTGATCCGATCCATACCGCCAAACCCTGCGGAACCCAGTCGCTGAGGAGCGATCGGGATAAACCGCAGGGGCTGAGGTTTGAATAAGGCAGTGGTCTGATGACCCCAAAGGGGGATCGACCACTACCTTGTATCCCTCAGGATTTGTGGTCAGCAGAAGGTCCAACAGAGAGGGCTCATGGGTCTCAACATCTGGAACTCGGGTGGGCTGAGCTACCAATTGTGTGAGACCGTAAGCCAAAGCCATCTCATAAGCAGACCGACCCGCAGCGTTAGTGGTCCGAGAACCCAACCACTCAGCATGATGAGCGTTGAAGTCCCCAAGGACCACCACTTCCGCGGATGGGTACTGCTCTAGAGATCGGCCAGTCCCCGTTTGTACGTTCTCGAATAAATGAGAAGACCCCGTTTCACCGGCATGGGACCTGTAAAGGCAAGCGTACACTCGGGTACGACCCCCGTACTCTACGCATAGCCACAAGATTGACAGGTCCCGATGCTCGAGGCCCCGAAGGCGGCGACAACATATATCATCCCTGACGAAAACGCACACCCCGGCTTTACGTAGGAACGAATGTTCCAGTACGTAACCGGGGTAATTAATGTACGAGATATCGTCAGGGGTAGATATCTGAGTCTCAGTTAAAAAGAGTAGGGCAGGCCGCGCCGACTCTAGGTGGTAATGTACAGCGTCCAGGTTACTGTGCAGACCCCTGACATTGCAGAAGTCTACTGTTAAAGTGGATATGGTATCCGCCGAAGTACGCTTACTCTTTTTTTTATTTGCCTTCATTTTTAAATTTTTGATTTGGTAGTGGGGGAAAGGAGATGTGAGGGGGCAGTGAAATTTAGACGGCACTCGAAACATAAAGTCGCAGAACAAGGTGCAGGATGGTTACGCAGGTAA
Organism: Laothoe populi; assembly: GCA_905220505.1. Classification (NCBI taxonomy): domain Eukaryota; kingdom Metazoa; phylum Arthropoda; class Insecta; order Lepidoptera; family Sphingidae; genus Laothoe; species Laothoe populi. The sequence continues at coordinate 643,474 of HG992162.1, read as the reverse complement.
TGCGAGGAGCCAGCGCGAAGCACGGAAGGGCCCCCGATGCCCCCCTGTATACAGTCGCCGGGATCCACTCCAGTCTCCCACGCTGGCACGACGACTGTATTACAGGATTTTCGCCAGTTGGCGGGACAGCTTCCCGGGGAGGGAATTTTTGAAAAGTGTATCCCCGGGTTCAGGTCCCCTACTGACTGGCAGGCGGCCGGCGGTGGCCGTTCCCATCGGGTGTCCCTGTACCCCACGCCAGCCCCCCACAGATGATACCCACGCGACGACCAACACCAAAGTTCCGCATATTACGAGTACCGTCCAAACTGCACCACCAGGGACAGGAGAGGAGAGAGGGAACGGCTATCAAGCCCTTCCGCCGGAACGCATTTCTACTTCGCGGCAGAAATATGCTGGACGGTGGTACCAATCCGTTCGGGCCCAACTCTAAGTAAATAAAATTCACTCAAAGTTAAGCCCTACCACCAGTAACGGGACGGGAAGGGATGGAGGAGGACATCAGAGCCACGGGTGGAGTGATGGAACGCGGCACTGACGGCTCAAGTGGCCGGGGTTGCACTCCCGAACCGCTCTAAATGACAACCGGACAGACTGACATAAGAACGGCCTCTGGCACTTAACATGTGTAAAGGCGGACTTAATGCCGTAGGCATTCTCTGCCAGTCTACCTGTGGATGATGCAGAGACGAAACAATGTGGGTGTATATTATTCACAGAAAAGAAAATATTAACAAGAGTGTACTAGACAAGATACTTACATACATAGATTTACTTTTTTTTTTTTTTTTATTTTTTTTTTTTTATCCTGGCACGGCAAAGTGACCGCACTGTACCTGATGGTAAGCGCAGTGCGGTCCAAATAGAGTACTGAGTAGCGAGAGACGATCTATCTCCGCTACTCAACACACTCATGCCGGCCTGCTTCTTCACACCACGCCATGGGCAAGAAGGTGAAGAAGGGGTCGAGGGTCTAGTGTCAGAGTACTAAGAAGGCCGTAAAATGGCCTTTGTACCCCAACCCCAGACCCCCGACAAAAACCGGATGAACACTGGCTGATCCCGGAACGCGACACACTTGCGTGTGCCACTATGGCGGGTTTTTCGCCCTGTGTACGGTGGTCGCTATCCGGGCGGATATGAATATCCTACCACCAGCTTTACTTTCTGTAGGACTACGATATATTTACATATAATTATATATCGAGATATATATATATATATATATATATATATATATATATATATATATATATATATATATATATATATATATATACATAGAATAAAATATATTAAACCATAATAAACTACACTTATTATACATAAAACATACATATATAATAAGTAGATACCAGCTAAAGTTGTGATCCTGCCACACCATCAGCGAAGAGCATCCGAACTTTCGACTTAAAAGTGAACCGGCTGGTAGAGGCCCTGATTTCGAGAGGGAGCGCAATCCAAAGAAGTATGGATTGAATAGTAAAAGACGAATGAATAAAATCAGAATGGTGTGAAGGAGACTGTAGAAGTAAACTGCTTGAGGAGCGAAGGTTTCTGTCGTGATTAGATCCTAAATACTGAAAATTAGAGGTTAAGTAAGAGGGAGAATTAGGAGAAGTAAGAATGGAAAAGAGAGTAGTAAGTGCACGCAGATTACGGCGCTGACGGATAGGTAACCACTTAAGTTGTGTCCGATAAGAAGACACATGGTCATATTTACGCAGATTAAAAATGAATCGAATGCAGTTATTAAGAAGCCGGTCGAGTTTGTTGAGCAGATCTGCATTCAGATCAAAATAGCACACATCACCATGATCGAGGATAGGAAATATTAAGGTCTGCACAAGCATCGTCTTAGTTTTAACCGAAAGGAAATTTTTTAAGCGATAGAGAGCACGAAGGGTACCTGTAACTTTTTGGCAAACAGATACTGTTTGGGCCTGCCAGTTCAAGGTAGTATCTATATATAAGCCTAAATCTTTCACAGTGGTTCGTTATAAGTAAAGACGGAATTCATACTTGCCCGAATAAGACTAAGGTAATTTCTGAAACGCCACCACCGGCTGATTTGCTAGAACTTCGATCATTTATCGGAATGATCATGTATTACGCTAAATTCATACCCAATATAAGTACCATATTAGCACCATTATAAAATATATTAAAGACTAGCGTTAGGTACGAATGGAGTCACGAATGTCAGAAGGCATTCGAGTTACTCAAGGCTAAGTTGGTGAGCAGCGAGGTGCTTATGCACTACTCGGGGGAGCTGCCGCTGGTGCTGACGGCGGACGCCAGCGCCGTGGGCGTGGGCGCGGTGCTGACGCACGTCACGCCGGCCGGCGAGAGGCCCGTCGCGTACGCCTCGCGCTCGCTCACACCAGCTGAGCGGCATTACGCGCAGATTGATCGTGAAGCCCTCGCAATTATTTTCGGTATACGTAAATTTCACCAGTATTTATATGGAAGACATTTCGTGCTTAGGACAGATCACAAACCATTAACTTATATTCTGGGAGATAAGGCGGGTATACCGGTGATGGCAGCTTCGCGTTTACAGCGTTGGGCTGTACTCCTGTCAGGGTACCAGTATAGTATTGAATACGTTACCTCTAAGAAAAATTGTGCAGATGCTTTATCGAGACTTCCACCAGGGGCGAGGGAACGAGACAAGGATAAAGTCGTTAAGGAGGTCACATATAGTAATTTTGTTGAAAATTTCTTACCCGTGTCGAACGATGATGTCAGAAAGGTACAGCTAGGGATATAACTCTCAGTAGAATCAAAGTCTATATTGAATCAGGTTGGCCACCGTGTTGTCCGGAGGAAGTAATTAGTCCATATTATATGAGGCGAAATGAGTTATATTTGGACAATGGATGTATAATGTGGGGTTACAGAATGGTGATTCCGGAATCATTACAATCATTGGTATTAAAACAATTACATATTAGCCACATGGGCATTGTAAAAACTAAGAGTTTAGCTAGAAGTTACGTGTGGTGGTAGGCATCGATCACGACATAGAAGAAAAGTGTCGCGCGTGCGAGACGTGTGCGCGAGAGGCGGCTGCTCCTCCGCGAGCCCCGCCTCAGCCGTGGCCATACGCACTCCAACCGTGAACGCGCTTACATATTGACTTTTTAGGGCCTTATCAGGGCTTGTCATACTTAATTTTAATTGACTCGAGTTCGAAATGGATCGAAGTTTTTGAGATGAAGCAAAAGACAGCGGCGAGTGTTATTAAAATACTTAGAACTACCTTTGCCCGATTTGGTTTACCGGTGGAACTAGTGTCGCACCAGGGTCCACCATTTACTAGTTCCGAATTTGGAAATTTATTGATTAATAATGGCATTAAACAGTCCTTTTCTCCGACTTACCGACCGTCATCAAACGGAGCTGCGGAAAATGCAGTTAAGTTATGCAAACGGTCAATTAAGAAAACATTGCGCGATAATGTAGATGTGGATACTGCTCTACAAACTTTTTTGCTAACTTATAGAAATACGATACACAGCACTACGGGGGAAACTCCGGCCAGGTTACTACAAAAACGCGCGTTGCGCTCGCGACTGGACTTATTGCGTAGTCATCATATTGTAGAAGAACGAGTAAGGTTAGCACAAGAAAATCAGTTAAAAAGGGCAGGAGGCGTAAACCGAAAGTTTGAAAGCGGTGAAACCGTATGGGTAAGGGGTTACGGCAAACAAGATAAATGGAGTAAGGGAAAAATAATAGACAACGAAGGGTCGCGTAGGTGGATAGTGGAAAATGGTAACGGTCAATTCGTTAAAAGACATTTCGATCAAATACCAGATCAATTACCTTCTCGATGCCTTGGATGGGTTGCAGCGGCGGGCCATCCGCATTGTGAATGATGCAGACGTGAGTAACAGCCTGGAGCCGCTACAGCTGCGTAGGGATATTTCCTCGCTTAGCGTGTTCTACCGTCTGTATCATGGCGAATGCTCTGAAGAATTGTTTGATCTTATCCCTTCCTCTCCCTTCCATACCAGAACCACGCGTACTGGATTGCGGAGCCACAGCTTCGTGGTATCTACTACCCCGGCCCGAACCAAGAGGTTCGCAAACTCGTATTTTTGCCGCACCATCAAGCTGTGGAACAGTTTGCCAGCTACCGTGTTCCCTCCTTCCTATGATCCTGGGTCCTTTAGGCGTAATGTGAAGAAGCTAAACAGCAGGCCGGCATGATTGTGTTGAGTAGCGGGGATAGACTGTCTCTCGCTACTTGATACTCTATCTGGACGGCACTGCGCTTACCATCAGGCGCAGTGTGGTCACTTTGCCGCGCCAGAATAAAAAAAAAAAAAAAAAAAAAATACGGCGCAGGTCCCGACTATCGGACGTACCATATTCAGTAGACAGTGATGTGGAACCCCGGGGGGAGGATGTCGTGTCAGCCGATAGGGCGGTGGTGGATGGGAGTAGCGATAGTGTAGTAGCAACGCGAGAAATAGAAAAAGAGACAGTACCACACGCAGACGATAATATCCAAGACAAGCAAACCACAACTATTGCGGAATGTTCAGCGCCAGACACATCCCGTTTTTGACACATTTCGTAGGCCTAGTCTTCTGTATGTACCGCTGGTGAGGACGAACTATAGGTGGAACTCGTTTATGTTAAGAGCAGGAAAACTATTTAATAACATGTTATAAAGCAGCGATAGCCTAGTTGGTTGCGGTACGGACTGCCAAGACGAAAGTCGTAGGTTCGAAACACAAGTGGTATACACCTCTGACTTTTCTAAAGTTATGTGTGTATTAAAATGTTAATTATCGCTTGCTTTAACGGTGAAGGAAAACATCGTGAGGAAACCTGCATACCTGAGAATTTTTCGAAGGTATGAGAAGTCTGCCAACCCGCATTAGGCCAGCGTGGCCTAATGCGGGTTATATTATATATGATATATTTCCTCGCTTAGCGTGTTCTACCGTCTGTATCATGGCGAATGCTGTGAAGAATTGTTTGACCTTATCCCATCCTCTCCCTTTCATACCAGAACCACGCGTACTGGCTTGCGGAGTCACAGCTTCGTGGTGTCTACTACCCCGGCCCGAACCAAGAGGTTCGCAAATTCGTATCCATCAAGCTGTGGAACATTTTGCCAGCTACCGTGTTCCCTCCCTCCTATGATCCTGGGTCCTTTAGGCGTAATGTGAAGAAGCTAAACAGCAGGCCGGCATGATTGTGTTGAGTAGCGGGGGATAGACTGTCTCTCGCTACTTGATACTCTATTTGGACGGCACTGCGCTTACCATCAGGTGCAGTGTGGTCACTTTGCCGCGCCAGAATAAAAAAAAAAGACTCCTTAATTAAAAGATTTCATTTTAAACCAAATTTATATTATTTTACTAGTTTATTTGAATGTTTAAAATGGGAGTATATGTACTACAAAATTATACCAAAAATATGTTTTGATTGGGTGATTACTTTATGAAAACCAACACACTTTACTTATAGAGTGAGAGGACATAATCAAATCATTTTAGTAATATAAAATTCTGCCGTACAAAACTCTATGTTTTGTACAAATATCCATCCAATATTTTGCCAGTTTAAAGATTTAATTCCATACTAAAACTACAAATTCCACAATAGGGTCTACAAGACCTACTAAACTAAGGTAATATCTTCATTTAAATATCCAAAGTAGCTCCTCAATTAATAAGAACACTTAGGTGTCCTATAAATGAACAAGGAAGTAATAATAGCAATTAATATAGGTATTTAAAAAAAACAAACGTTTTTATTTACTTTATTTATTGGAAATGTACTGCAACAGACCCACCCATATAGATAAAAGTTTTCTTTAGAAGGACTATGCACTCTTTTTCAACAAAATGAAAGCATTTGAATAGAAGTTATTCACACAACACTTCTTCTTCAGTCGTACACTCTTGGCGGAATTTTCGTGGTCATGGATCGTCGGATAGATTGATTGCGGCTGCCGGCTTTTGCGAGACTTCTCCATTTCTCTCTGTTCGTGGCTTTGTGTGTATATTCATTAGGGGAACACTTTGTTGACGATTTAATGAAGTTGACCATCTTGTGGGTACTCGGCCGCGAGAATGTTGACACTCATTATGTGTTCATGATTTAAATAAAAATAAAAAAAATAATAATAGCCCTGTATTAAACATTGTCCCACTGCTGGGCACGGGCCTCCTCTACTAAGGAGAGGGGTTAGGGCTTAATCCACCACGCTGGCCTAATACGGGTTGGTAGACTTCGCATACCTTCGAAATTCTTATAAGAATTCTCAGGTATGCAGGTTTCCTCACGATGTTTTCCTTCACCGTTAAAGCAAGCGATAATTAACATTTAATACACACATAACTTTAGAAAAGTCAGAGGTGTATGCCACTTGGGTTTCGAACATACGACTTTCGTCTTGGCAGTCCGTGCCGCAACCAACTAGGCTATCGCTGCACTTTTATTTTGATTTAAATGTACACCAAAATTCTTTATTTTACTAAGAACGAACTAATTTATCTTATTTATTTAGATTCGACTAGTACAAACTTGGAAATGTGCGGGATACGCGCTTGTGGGTCGCGCGTTTCGTTGACAGTTCAAAACAAGCTTGACGAGCCATACCACGTCAATGCATTTTGACATTGGCATACAGAATACCATTACACGCGAATGCCATGCAGTTAACGAAACGAGCCTCGTTACCCGTTTAAAAGGACTTAGTGAATAATGCCGCTAATAATAGCCGCTACAGCTGCGTAGGGATATTTCCTCGCTTAGCATGTTCTACCGTCTGTATCATGGCGAATGCTCTAGAAGAGTGGTTTGATCTTATCCCATCCTCTCCCTTTCATACCAGAACCACGCGTACTGGATTGCGGAGCCACTGCTTTGTGGTGTCCACTACCCCGGCCCGAACTAAGAGGTTCGCAAACTCGTACTTTTGCCGCACCATCAAGCTGTGGAACAGTTTGCCAGCTACCGTGTTCCCTGCTTCCTATGATCCTGGGTCCTTTAGGCGTAGTGTGAAGAAGCTACACAGCAGGCCGGCAAGATTGTATTGAGTAGCGAGGGATAGATTATCACTCGCTACTTGATACTATAACTGGACGGCACTGCACTTACCATCAGGTGCAGTGTGGTCACTTTGCCGTGCCACGATAAAAAAAAAACATGAAACCGCCGAAGCTTCGGCGCCTCATTCTTGGGACAACATCGATCATTAATCAACTACTCTAGTTTAATTACTGTAATTTTTCTAAAATTAAATTTATTAAAATAAGTTTGCTTTTTTTTTGCAACCTCCGGCTGTAGACTTCGTAATTCCTATCAAAATAAATAAGCCTACTCATCCTAACTACTTCTCTTTATTTTTCCATTCCTTATATCTATTACATTTCTTGTATATATTTTATTGCTTATATCTATTTCCATTCCTTATATATATTACATTCTTACTTGCTAACATTTCTTTCTTATATCTAGCATTATATTAATTTTACATTGTATTTAGTGTTTATATTACTTAGGTCTATCAAGCTGGCAGTGAAAAGTTAGCAGAAACATTTGAAACTTATTTAGGAATTAGTTGCTGCTATTTCGATTTTGTTGCTCAAGCCAGTTCCTCAGAAATCGAGTCACTGCTATCTTTCACATAAGCTAGCAGTAAAATAATGAAGTGAGCACATATTGAGTCGGTTATTGGGCCTGAATTTGTTGCTAATTTGTTGCTGTAAGATATTATAAAAATATTGAAAAAATATTATAAACTCATTTGCAAAAAAACGGGCACCTAAGCAATGAACCATTTCAAATGTTACTATTGGTTTGTTTGATAATTATAGGTAGTTTCACTTTCACAATTTTGTAAATGAATAAGCAAATAATCGTTTTCGTCAGTATTATCATAAAATTTTGATAAAATTTATGGGTTTTAATGCTAAAGTTCACTAGTAGTGTATGCTCGCTAGTAGTGCATATGCTCGTGAAGTTAAAGTTAACAAAGATTTTTGTTTGATTTTTCATAACTTTTAGTCAATTTTTATGAATTTATTCCATATTCTTAATTGTCAAAGCTTCATTTATGGCTGTTTAGCTGTCTCAATAATGTTAGAGAAAGTGGTAAAAGCTACCAAAATTATTGCGCTGCTCGAAGAGGGTTGCAGCCAATGCTTCGTGGCTCAGAGGCTAAGTGTGAGTCGCTCGACGGTTCAAAGGACCTGGCAGCGGTATCAAGACACCGGTTCCGTCGAGAGAAGGCCTGGTTCTGGAAGAAAACCATGTACCCAACCACAGGATGATCGTTTTCTTGTGAGTCGCGCATTGAGAAATCGCAAGTCTTCGTATGTGGACCTTAAGAACAACCTCGAAGAAGTAAGAAATGTGCATATTAGTCTATGGACGGTCAGGAGGAGGCTTCTCGCGGCCAATATACGCAGTCATCACCCGGCCCGCGGCCCTAAGTTACTCCGTGAGCACAGAGTTGCCAGGCTTAGGTTTGCTCGAAATTGTGAGTCATGGACTCAAGAAGACTGGAATAGGGTATTGTTCTCCGATGAAGCCAGGATATCTCTGTTCGGTGAAGATCGACGTCGGCGAGTGCTACGAAGACGAGGAGAACGATTTGCAGAAGCTTGTTTTGAAGAAATCACACCTTATGGTGGGGGCTCTGTTATGTTTTGGGCAGGAATAAATTCAATGGATCGTACAGAGTTAGTCTTCATTGAAAACGGCTCACTGACTGGACATCGATACATAACGGAAGTTCTAATTCCTCATGCACAACCCGCATTGGCTGCTTTAGGCGAAGACTCAATTTTTATGGACGACAACGCTCGCGCCCACCGGTCTGGCGATGTGGAAGCGTATGTGCAAGAGGTCGGCATTCGTCGTTTGGATTGGCCAGCTCGAATTCCCGACCTCAATCCTATAGAGCATGTCTGCGACGTTCTGAAACGACGCGTGAGATCAGTACAACCGGCTCCGCAGACCATCAGAGAGCTGAAGAATGTGATTACCGCGGAGTGGGAACGTATTCCGTAAGCAAGTATCCGGGATATCCTCGCTAGCATACCCAGACGAATTCAAGCTGTGATTTCAGCTAGAGGGGGTCACACTCGATACTAAACATTTATCTGCTTTTACTTTATTAAAGAAAAAACAAACAAAAATCTTTGTTAACTTTTACTTCACGAGCATATGCACTACTAGCGAGCATACACTACTAGTGAACTTTAGCATTAAAACCCATAAATTTTATCAAAATTTTATGATAATACTGACGAAAACGATTATTTGCTTATTAATTTACAAAATTGTGAAAGTAAACCTACCTATAATTATCAAACAAACCAATAGTAACATTTGAAATGGTTCATTGCTTAGGTGCCCGTTTTTTTTGCAAATGAGTGTATATTAATTTTTTTTTTTTAATTTTTTATGTCGATTGTTTCCTCTTATGACAGCGGTTATTTTTGTTGCTGGGCGGCACAATATCTATGAAGGTGCACAGGACCAGCAACTAATTAGCAACAAAAATTCTGCTGAACATTTAACCCGTTATCAAGGTCATAAGGAAAAATGACATTTTATCCGATTAACACAGCGGTGGATTTTGTTGCTAGGCGGCACAATATCTATGAAGGTGCACCGGACCAGCAACTAATTAGCAACAAATATTCTGCTGAATATTTAACCCGTAATCAAGGTCATTACGGAAAATTTTCATTTTTTCGGATTGTGACAGCGGTGGATTTTGTTGCTGGACGGCACAATATCTAAGAAGGTGCACCGGACCAGCAACTAATTAGCAACAAAAATTCTGCTGAATATTTAACCCGTAATCAAGGTCATTACGGAAAAATTTAATTTTGTCCGATTGTGACAGCGGTGGATTTTGTTGCTGGATGGCACAATATCTACGAAGGTGCACCGGACCAGCAACTAATTAGCAACAAAAATTCTGCTGAACATTTAAGCCGTTATCAAGGTCATTAAGGAAAAATGACATTTTTTCCGATTACGACAGCGGTGGATTTTGTTGCTGGGCGGCACAATATCTATGAAGGTGCACCGGACCAGCAACTAATTAGCAAAAATATTCTGCTGAATATTTAACCCGTAATCAAGGTCATTACGGAAAAAAATCATTTTGTCGGATTGTGACAGCGGTGGATTTTGTTGCTGGGCGGCACAATATCTATGAAGGTGCACAGGACCAGCAACTAATTAGCAATAAAAATTCTGCTGAACATTTTAGCCGTTATCGAGGTCATTAAGAAAAAATTTAATTTTTTCCGATTATGACAGCGGTGGATTTTGTTGCTGGATGGCACAATATCTATGAAGGTGCACCGGACCAGCAACTAATTAGCAATAAAAATTCTGCTGAACATTTTAGCCGTTATCGAGGTCATTAAGGAAAAATGTATTTTTTTCCGGTTATAATAGCGGTGGATTTTGTTTCTGGGCGGCACAATATCTATGAAGGTGCACCGGACCAGCAACTAATTAGCAACAAAATTTCTGCTGAATATTTTAGCCGTTATCGAGGTCATTAAGAAAAAATTTAATTTTTTCCGATTATGACAGCGGTGGATTTTGTTGCTGGATGGCACAATATCTATGAAGGTGCACCGGACCAGCAACTAATTAGCAATAAAAATTCTGCTGAACATTTTAGCCGTTATCGAGGTCATTAAGGAAAAATGTATTTTTTTCCGGTTATAATAGCGGTGGATTTTGTTTCTGGGCGGCACAATATCTATGAAGGTGCACCGGACCAGCAACTAATTAGCAACAAAATTTCTGCTGAATATTTAACCCGTAATCAAGCTCATTACGGAAAAATTTAATTTTGTCCGATTTTGACAGCGGTGGATTTTGTTGCTGGGCGGCACAATATCTACGAAGGTGCACCGGACCAGCAACTAATTAGCAACAAAAATTCTGCTGAACATTTAACCCGTTATCAAGGTCATTAAGGAAAAATGTATTTTTTTCCGGTTATGACAGCGGTGGATTTTGTTGCTGGGCGGCACAATATCTATGAAGGTGCACCGGACCAGCAACTAATTAGCAACAAAAATTTTGCTGAATATTTAACCCGTAATCAAGGTCATTACGGAAAAATTTAATTTTGTCCGATTGTGACAGCGGTGGATTTTGTTGCTGGGCGGCACAATATCAACGAAAGTGCACTGGACCAGCAACTAATTAGCAACAAAAATTCTGCTGAATATTTAACCCGTTATCAAGGTCATTAAGGAAAAATGTCATTTTTTCCGATTAAGACAGCGGTGGATTTTGTTGCTGGGCGGCACAATATCTATGATGGTGCACCGGACCAGCAACTAATTAGCAACAAAATTTCTGCTGAACATTTAACCCGTTATCAAGGTCATAAGGAAAAATGACATTTTATCCGATTAACACAGCGGTGGATTTTGTTGCTAGGCGGCACAATATCTATGAAGGTGCACCGGACCAGCAACTAATTAGCAACAAATATTCTGCTGAATATTTAACCCGTAATCAAGGTCATTACGGAAAATTTTCATTTTTTCGGATTGTGACAGCGGTGGATTTTGTTGCTGGACGGCACAATATCTAAGAAGGTGCACCGGACCAGCAACTAATTAGCAACAAAAATTCTGCTGAATATTTAACCCGTAATCAAGGTCATTACGGAAAAATTTAATTTTGTCCGATTGTGACAGCGGTGGATTTTGTTGCTGGATGGCACAATATCTACGAAGGTGCACCGGACCAGCAACTAATTAGCAACAAAAATTCTGCTGAACATTTAAGCCGTTATCAAGGTCATTAAGGAAAAATGACATTTTTTCCGATTACGACAGCGGTGGATTTTGTTGCTGGGCGGCACAATATCTATGAAGGTGCACCGGACCAGCAACTAATTAGCAAAAATATTCTGCTGAATATTTAACCCGTAATCAAGGTCATTACGGAAAAATTTCATTTTGTCGGATTGTGACAGCGGTGGATTTTGTTGCTGGGCGGCACAATATCTATGAAGGTGCACAGGACCAGCAACTAATTAGCAATAAAAATTCTGCTGAACATTTTAGCCGTTATCGAGGTCATTAAGAAAAAATTTAATTTTTTCCGATTATGACAGCGGTGGATTTTGTTGCTGGATGGCACAATATCTATGAAGGTGCACCGGACCAGCAACTAATTAGCAATAAAAATTCTGCTGAACATTTTAGCCGTTATCGAGGTCATTAAGGAAAAATGTATTTTTTTCCGGTTATAATAGCGGTGGATTTTGTTTCTGGGCGGCACAATATCTATGAAGGTGCACCGGACCAGCAACTAATTAGCAACAAAATTTCTGCTGAATATTTTAGCCGTTATCGAGGTCATTAAGAAAAAATTTAATTTTTTCCGATTATGACAGCGGTGGATTTTGTTGCTGGATGGCACAATATCTATGAAGGTGCACCGGACCAGCAACTAATTAGCAATAAAAATTCTGCTGAACATTTTAGCCGTTATCGAGGTCATTAAGGAAAAATGTATTTTTTTCCGGTTATAATAGCGGTGGATTTTGTTTCTGGGCGGCACAATATCTATGAAGGTGCACCGGACCAGCAACTAATTAGCAACAAAATTTCTGCTGAATATTTAACCCGTAATCAAGCTCATTACGGAAAAATTTAATTTTGTCCGATTTTGACAGCGGTGGATTTTGTTGCTGGGCGGCACAATATCTACGAAGGTGCACCGGACCAGCAACTAATTAGCAACAAAAATTCTGCTGAACATTTAACCCGTTATCAAGGTCATTAAGGAAAAATGTATTTTTTTCCGGTTATGACAGCGGTGGATTTTGTTGCTGGGCGGCACAATATCTATGAAGGTGCACCGGACCAGCAACTAATTAGCAACAAAAATTTTGCTGAATATTTAACCCGTAATCAAGGTCATTACGGAAAAATTTAATTTTGTCCGATTGTGACAGCGGTGGATTTTGTTGCTGGGCGGCACAATATCAACGAAAGTGCACTGGACCAGCAACTAATTAGCAACAAAAATTCTGCTGAATATTTAACCCGTTATCAAGGTCATTAAGGAAAAATGTCATTTTTTCCGATTAAGACAGCGGTGGATTTTGTTGCTGGGCGGCACAATATCTATGATGGTGCACCGGACCAGCAACTAATTAGCAACAAAAATTCTGCTGAACATTTTAGCCGTTATCGAGGTCATTAAGGAAAAATGTATTTTTTTCCGGTTATGACAGCGGTGGATTTTGTTGCCGGGCGGCACCATATCTATGAAGGTGCACCGGACCAGCAACTAATTAGCAACAAAAATTCTGCTGAATATTTAACCCGTAATCAAGGTCATTACGGAAAAAAATAATTTTGTCCGATTTTGACAGCGGTGGATTTTGTTGCTGGGCGGCGCAATATCTACGAAATTTTCCTTAATGACCTTGATAACGGGTTAAATGTTCAGCAGAATTTTTGTTGCTAATTAGTTGCTGGTCCGGTGCACCTTCATAGATATTGTGCCGCCTAGCAACAAAATCCACCGCTGTCTTAATCGGATAAAATGTCATTTTTCCTTAATTATTTATTTATTTATTTTACACTTTATATACAAGGTATAAAGGCGGACTTAATGCCAAAGGCATTCTCTCCCAATCAACCTTAAGGTGGTGCAGAGATAAGCACGGTAGGTGCATAAAGATAATAATAATTAAAAAAATATCAAATAAGGATGGTACATACCTAAATACTTACATATATACATAATAAATATAATAATATTTATAATAAGATATATTATACATACATACACATATATACATAATTTAATAAGAATAAAATAAATATACTATGAATTAATGAGGTGATTCCGCAACTCTGTCCAGGAATAATTGCCGAAGTCTCCACTTGAAAGCCAACTTTGTGGTACACGACCTGATTTCAAGGGGGAGTGAATTCCAAAGAAGTATAGATTGAATGGCGAAAGAAGAGTGAGTGAAGTCAGAGCTGTGAGGGGGGCACTTAAGAAGAAGGTTGCTAGTTGAACGAAGGTTTCTATCGTGACTATCACTAAGATAGATAAAGTGAGAAGATAAGTAAGAGGGAGGGGTAGGGGACGTAAGTAAAGTAAAGAGAATAGTAAGAGCTCGCATAGATCGTCGCTGGCGAATAGGTAGCCATTTTAATTGCAGACGATAGGAAGAAACGTGGTCATATTTGCGAAGATTAAAAATAAATCGAATGCAGTTATTGAGAAGTCGGTCAAGTTTGTTGAGTTGATCTGCATTCAGATCAAAATAGCAGACATCACCATAGTCAATTATCGGGAGGATTAAGGCTTGCACAAGCATAGTCTTGGTTTTAGCTGGGAGGAAATTCTTTAGGCGATAAAGAGCACGAAGAGTACCGGTAACTCTCTGGCTGACAGAGTTTACTTGGAACCGCCAGCTCAGGGTGGAATCGATGTGTAACCCAAGGTCCTTGACACTAGGGCACCAAGGAATGACCGTGCCGTCAAATATAATAGCCGGAATCTCCGTGGCGCCCAGTCTACTAATCAACCTGGAACTACCCAAAATTATGGCTTGACATTTCGTGGGATTCACCGACAGACCGAAACTGTCAGACCAACTCTTAATATATTCCAGGTCTCTATTCACCCTGTCCACGGCAGTGGCCACACAATCGACTCCAGCCCGAGAATAAATTTGCAAGTCATCGGCATACAAATGATACGCACACTGAAGATTTTGAGTAATGAGGTTAATAAATATAGAAAATAACAATGGAGAAAGTATGCCGCCTTGAGGGACTCCAGAGTCGATATCGCACCAATTCGACGAGGAATCGTCGAGACGCACCGACTGCTGGCGACCCTGAAGATAAGATGAGAACCATTCCAGAGCCGCCGGAGAGATCAAAATATGGGAGAGGATTGACAGCAGGATGTCGTGACTGACGGTATTGAAGGCATTCGAGAAATCAACCAAAGCCAGAACTGTAACTTTGGTTTCTTCCATGCCCTCTCTAATATCGCCAGTCACTTTGAGGAGCGCGGATACGGTGCTGTGGCCAGGTCTGAAGCCAGACTGCAGAGGGCATAACAAATTGTTAAGGTGTACAAACCTAGGCCTCAAGCACCTTGGAAAGGAACTGTAAAATGGATATAGGACGGAGATGGTTCACGAGTGAGGGATTTGGGATTTTGGGAACAGGAATAACAAAGGCTTTGCGCCATAAAAAGGGAAAAATACCTGTGCCGAGGGAGACATTAATGATGTGAGTAATGGCAGGGAGAAGATGATCCAGGATAGGAAATATCATGCGGCGGCTGACTGTGTCGCAGCCAGTCGCATTGGACTTAATGGAAAGGATTATCTTCTTGATCTCACCCGGCGGAACTGGAGAAAACTGAAAGGCGTCGATTTTAGGTCTGGGGAGACCAGCTATAAATTCGATGGTACGACTTCTGGTTTGGGAGTCAATTAGGACAGCAGAGGAGAAATGACGATTAATATCATCCAAATCAAAAGTCGCCCCAAGGAAGTCCAGGGTCCTCCCTTTGCCTATACCTAGAGTCCCGAGGAATTTCCAGATACTAGCAGGGGATGACAAGGTAATATTGGTAAGAATATGACGGCGTTTAGCGTTACGTACCATCTGATTACACCGATTCCTTGCAGTCTTAAAGAGGCACCAGTTTTCATCGGCACGGTCGCTCCTGTATTTACGATTAGCTGTTGCTCGCGGCTCCGCCCGCGTGGAGGTCATGTTTGGGGGAAAAAGTATACAATACAAAATACCAATATTCATGCGTTTAACTTAAAAATGACGGATTTTCATACATATTTTCATTCCCTATTTTACCCCCTCAGGGGCGGAATTTCCAAAAATACTGAAACATATATTTTTTATTTTTATTTTTAACTAAAATGCCAAATACTAATTGTCATGAATTTCACTTCAAAAATGACGGATTTTCATACAAACTTTCATCCCCTATTTTACCCCCTTAGGGGTGGTATTTCCAAAAACCCTTCCTTAGTGGATGCCTACGTAATAAAAGGTACCTACTGTCAAAATTTCAAGTCTCTATCCCCAGCCGTTTTGGCTGTGCGTTGATCGATCAGTCAGTCAGTTTCTTCTTTTATATATACAGTTAAGCTCGGTCTCTTCGCCTCATCGCCATACGAACACCACGTGTCATCCACGGAGCAGGGGAACGCTTCAGCTTGACTTTTTTTATTGGCGCATAGACATCGAAAAGTGAAAGGACTTTGGCATTGAAAATTTTGACCTTTTCATCGACTGAAGAGGCGGTTGATAGAGGGTCCCAGTTTATTCTTGCCGCATCCCCTGCAAGCTTATCGATGTCCATGCGATCAAAACAATGCAAGTGCAAAACCTTGGGGAGGGGTTTGGTGGGCTTTAATGCGTAACTTATGTAGAGAAGGTCATGGTGAGAGAAGCCAGGAGCAGGATATTGACCATGAGAGGAAACGAGGGAAGGATTGGAAGTGAAGATAAGGTCAAGCAGAGTGTCATGACCATCTGCATTGTGATGAGTGGGTTGCAGTGATAGAATATCGAGGTGAACTGATTTAAGGATATCAAGGAGTTTAAGGGAGCGAGTGGATTGGTGGGCAAGGATATCGGTATTTAAATCACCCATGATGATGTGATGTGCATATTCTGATCCTAAAGATTCCAGAACTGTTTCCAGACTGGAGAAGTAATCAAGAGATGGGGGACAGTAAACAACACCAAGTAAGACTTTCACTCCCTTGACCCAAACCTCAAGAAATAGATATTCTGCCGAAGAACAGAGAGGAGAGGACAAGGCAGCAATCTTATGTTTAAAATCACTACGTAAATAAATAGCGACGCCTCCCCCTCTCCTGATGACTCGGTCATTTCTGATTAGTATGAATTCGGGAAGAGGATATAGGGCTGAGAGAAGGTGAGGTTTGAGCCAACTCTCAGAAATCAGGACGGCATGGACGTTAGCATTAGTGAAAGCTTCTAACAAGTCACTATAGTGGCTAGGTACACTTTGTGCATTAATATGGCATACATTAAAATTTTTGGCCGTTGTCCAGTCAAATGTTTGGCGCACCAAGTCACCAAGCCCGTCAGCCACTGAACAGAAACTTTCATCACTTGACGAAGTTGCAGATTCGTTCGCGGAATGAAACGAATCATTACCAGAACTCATATGTTATATATATATATCCGGGTGAAGTCATGTCAGGTCATCAGGCCGAGGTTGTGAGAGGGCTTACACGCCCCTCTCAGATCGCCAGATACAGCCAGGATGCATAGCGTGTAATAGTTCGGTAATAAAACACAAGATTAACACTTCAGAGTCTATTTGAAAGATTTGAAGCTACCACCAGTTCGGAATGCAGTCATCCAATAGGAAAGATCCTGGCAATAAAACCTTTGGTTGCTCTTTTTAAACATATCACGATTTACATCAGTTGATAATTACACTTTTTACTATTTCAGTCCAATAATTCACAAAAACGACCACGAGCCTTTAATAATAATTTTTACATTGTCTTGTCAAAAATGGCGGGCAGACTATTAATATTTATTTTCAATAGATGGCGTTAGTGATCTATTTAATTTATTTTCTTCACACTCCGATACGGCCATTCTGCAGTGCGATGCGCGCTCTGCATCGCTTGCTCAATCCCTTCTGTAATGCCGTCCTGATACGGCGATACCGCAGTGGGACGAGTACTCTGCACTGCTTGCTAGAGCCCTACTGGAACTTAAAATATCATCAGTATACACAGGCTAGGGTACACTCATAGTGCCCCTATGCCAACATTGTTAATATTACAGTTATGGTCCACAAGACATAGTAAATATGCTTGCTAGTAACCACTGTTCTTTTAAAATGATCAGAGTAAATTTTAATAAAACTTAACTGTTGGCTCATCATGCCAACAGCAAAATTTGTTAGTGGTACGTGATATCATTTGTTAAAAAGTTCATTTCTGGTTACTATGTGATACTAGCTTAACTTGTTAGAAAATATGTTACTGTTCACGACATGTGATAACAGTTCAATATGTATGCTCACTATTCGTGGCATTAGTTCAATGTGTAATGTTCAGTGTTAAAGGAAGGATAGGCCGGTGAGAGGTCGTAGCTGTTTTTCAATAGAGGTCCTAAGGAATTATAGGAAAGGTCGATGCTGTGCTCTGGGTGGCTCATCACACCGTGGCACACAGGGGACTAGGATAGGAATGACATACTGAACGCCGCTACACGTCAACAGTCATTATTGTTGTTTATAGCTTTCAGTTTTTAGCTTTTAGCTTGCAGCGTTTTAGCTTGTACCTTTGTAGCTTGTAGCTTTATTTTTAGCTTACAGCTTTTTAGATTACAGCTTTATAGCTTGCAGCTTTTTAGCTTTGAACCTTAAGCCTAAAACATTGAGCTTTTTAGCTTTTAGACTTTTTAGTTTTTAAATTTTTCTTTGCAACATTCGGCTTTAAGATCTTTAGCTTTAGCGTTTTGTATGTGTGTGTATATGTGTGTTACACAAAAGAGAACAATATGAAATTGTTTTTAAGTTTGCGGCTTGTTTTTAACCTTGCAGCTCGTTTTTAAGGTTGCAGCTCGTTTTTAAGCTTGCAGCTCATTTTTAAGCTTGCAGTTTGTAGCTTATGTTGTACACAAATAAGAAAACAATATGAAAGTTGCTCACCCAGTTTTACTGTCTCGTTGAATCAGCATGTTGGTTAGATATCAGGTCCTTACCACTAGTGACAGCAAGGTTTTCAAAATACTTTGTGGCGCTCCGACTCGGCTATTCTGTAGTGCGATGGATGCTCAGCATCACTTGCTAGATCCTTTCTGAAACTTAAAATATCATGAGAGTACACACAATAGCATGATTTGCGAGAAAATATGTTACTGTCCACTCTACGTGACAACAGCGTAATAGTTTTTTTTTTTTTTTTTTTCTTTTCTTTTCTCTTTTTCTTTTCTTTTCGTTTTGTTTTTTGAGATTATTCGAATAATCATTGCCCATGAAAGGTGCTGCGGCAACACGGCCATTCTGAAATGCGATGCGTGCTCTGCGTCGCTTGGCAGGCCCTTTCTCAAACAGATTCTGAAACAGATTTATAATCAAAACCGAGCCTAGGTATTTCCACAGAACACTTAAGCACAATTATTAGAATGCATTGTAGCATTCAAATTATTATTCTTAGTAATCTGTTCACTCAATGTGACCACAGATAAATATTTAAAAGTTACTAGTAAATAGGTAAGATTTGCTGTACATAAGAAAGTGAATGAAGTTTTTTTTTTTTTTTTTTTATTATTATTTTTGTTTTATCAGTGCAAATGCTCCACGCATTAATGCCTGATTTGATTTCTCGTAGACAAGGATGATGCTGTGGTGCTGAGCGGTCCTGAACGCCGTGGTCCACAGAGGCTCTAAAGGAAATGGGAACTAGGGCGATGCTGGGGCCTAGGCCTTATATTTATGACCGTGGTCCCCAGAGGCTCTGAAAAGAGTTAGGAAGGAAGTGGGGAATATGGATTGTACAGTCTTACTATTTTGTAGTTTATGATGGTATCAACCAGTCAACAAAGACAGGCCAATAACTGATTTAAAATTATTTTTAACAATTATTTTCAGTTTAATTATTAATTGTCAGTTTATGATCTAGGAACACATAAGTACTAACAATCACAATGTTATTGAAATAAACTATTATTTAAACTGCAATACAATTTACAAAGTGTTACAACATGATTAACTTTCTGTATTGACTAAGAGTAGTTATTAAGATTTGTTTTATATTGTAAATTTGAGAAAATTTTAATATTTGTTGTGGTTACAGTAACATTAAATCTGTAACCATAATATCACTGCCTAATTAGCAGTTAAACAAAAACTTCAAATATTAATTAAAGTACCATCAGTTTTAATAAAACTAAAAGAAGAATTACCATCAGATTTTAACACCAGAAATTAAAATAAAAATCAATAAGGTAGGAAATAGAACCTGGTATTTTTAACTTAATGAATTGTTTAGTTTATCAGAATGAACAAAATTAAAACTTGTCCTGTTAATTTTAAAACCAGAAGCGGCTCACCAAATTTCAAATACATCCATGAGAAAATGGCATATGTAGGTAGGCAGGCAAACAACCAGCTATCTCAGTACTTGCACTGTCAGAGAACCGCCTCAACAACTCCACAGCGCCAGGGAACACCATCCACAGCATATGGAATTTGAAACATCAAAATCATTAACACAGTAATCATCGACACTTCATTTTGACTATCGTTTAAACAATTTAGTTTGGAACATAAAATAAATCAAAATGATTTACAAAACTTAAGGGACTTACTATAATTTATAAACATAGCACATCTAAATGATTCTCAACATTCGCAACATTGAAATTTACTGGAGACTAGCAAATTTACAGTACCATTGAGCATTTTTTACCACATGTAAAGCAGTAGCATATTACACTTTACAATACCATCACTATTTTATTTCGGATGATAGAATTTCAATAATTTATAACTTTTTGCACAACCCAAAAAAAGTGCATAAAACTAATAATTAATGTTTTCCAAACTCTCAAACAACAAAAATAACATGGTACGAGACTGTAGGAGTTACATCACCTGATTTACGATAGTGGATGTCGAGTTCAATCCCACTTCTGATATCCGGGTGAAGTCATGTCAGGTCATCAGGCCGAGGTTGTGAGAGGGCTTACACGCCCCTCTCAGATCGCCAGATACAGCCAGGATGCATAGCGTGTAATAGTTCGGTAATAAAACACAAGATTAACACTTCAGAGTCTATTTGAAAGATTTGAAGCTACCACCAGTTCGGAATGCAGTCATCCAATAGGAAAGATCCTGGCAATAAAACCTTTGGTTGCTCTTTTTAAACATATCACGATTTACATCAGTTGATAATTACACTTTTTACTATTTCAGTCCAATAATTCACAAAAACGACCACGAGCCTTTAATAATAATTTTTACATTGTCTTGTCAAAAATGGCGGGCAGACTATTAATATTTATTTTCAATAGATGGCGTTAGTGATCTATTTAATTTATTTTCTTCACACTCCGATATATATATATATATATATATGACGGGTCGAGCGGTCATCGGCCGAGGCAGTGAGAGGGCTTGCACGACCCTCTCTGATCTCCAGGTATGGTCAGGATGCATAGCGTATGATAGTTCGGTAATAAAACACGAGATTAACACTTCAGAGTCTATTTAAGCTACCACCAGTTCGGAATGCAGTTATCCATGGGGAAGAGCTGGCAAGAAACCCTCATGGTTGCTCTTTTAAACACATCACAGTTTACATTACAATATTCGGTACACAATAACACTTTCACATTACGTTAACTTACTATTTAAACAATATTTCGGCATTACGACCGACAAGTTACTAACTGTTTCAATGACTATACACGAATGGCGCACCAAAGAAGAGGTGCTCTTTTATATTGTGATTTTCGTTGTGACCCACTCCTCTGCGAGTGAGATCACTCGATAAACAAGTCGAAACCACCTTCAAAATAGCAAAACAAATGGCGCTACCCACAGTTTACAATAAATAAAGTTATTAGCAAGTTCAATTCAGTGTCCATATTCATCACGCTCCGACACGGCCGTCCTGACAGCTCACACGTCCCAGTGTGATGTACCTGAAAAGAAAATACCACACAGTATCATTCACGCTCGGCCATATCTGACCTAATCTTATTACCCACACAGATTGGACCCACATAGGCTTTTGCCACATAGAACCCCTCACATAGACCCCTTTGCCACATAGGCTCCTCACACAGACCTCTTTGCCACATAGGCTCCTCACACAGACCTCTTTGCCACATAGGCTCCTCACACAGACCTCTTTGCCACATAGGCTCCTCACACAGACCCCTTTGCCACACAGGCTACTCACACAGACCCTCACACAGACCCTCCCTCATATACCTTAAGCGCGGACCGCGGACCCGAGGTCACTCAAAATACATTGAGTAGACAATAACCAGGCTACGGACGCAAGGTATAGACTAAACCCCGATATTAATATCTCAATTAATTGCTCGCTTTAACAGGGGGTATAATAAACAAAACCAGAAGCGACTCACCAAATTTCACATAAATCCACGCGCACACAACATGTGTACACACGCCATTGCACTTCGTACACCTCCACCGCACCAACACAGTTGCGCCACAGATCCGCCACGGCTCAGCCACCGCATATGGAATTTAAACACAAAATCATTAACACAGTAATCATCAACGCTTCACATTTTCCTGATTTTTCATAACGATCGTTTAATCATTACTATCATTAGAGACTTATTACAATTCGTCAACATAGAACATCAAATTGATTCGAAAACTCCTAACTTTTAAATTTACAGTAGACCACAGTGCATTGCGCACTCTTTACTAAGTAAAACACGATAGAATACTACAGTGCTCTTGGGGGAACCTATACCATCACTATTTTGATAATAGAATTCTAATCGAGTCTCTTTGGATAACTCCATAAAGTTTACGCATAGAGCCAACAACCAATGTTGTTCTAATCTGTCAAAAAAACAATAATAACACTTTGGTACTGTGTGTACTATTACATCACCTGATTCACAATTGTGGGTGTTGATCCTTTATCTCACTTCTGATGACGGGTCGTGCGATCATCGGCCGAGGCAGTGAGAGGGCTTGCACGACCCTCTCTGATCTCCAGGTATGGTCAGGATGCATAGCGTATGATAGTTCGGTAATAAAACACGAGATTAACACTTCAGAGTCTATTTAAGCTACCACCAGTTCGGAATGCAGTTATCCATGGGGAAGAGCTGGCAAGAAACCCTCATGGTTGCTCTTTTAAACACATCACAGTTTACATTACAATATTCGGTACACAATAACACTTTCACATTACGTTAACTTACTATTTAAACAATATTTCGGCATTACGACCGACAAGTTACTAACTGTTTCAATGACTATACACGAATGGCGCACCAAAGAAGAGGTGCTCTTTTATATTGTGATTTTCGTTGTGACCCACTCCTCTGCGAGTGAGATCACTCGATAAACAAGTCGAAACCACCTTCAAAATAGCAAAACAAATGGCGCTACCCACAGTTTACAATAAATAAAGTTATTAGCAAGTTCAATTCAGTGTCCATATTCATCACGCTCCGACATATATATATATATATATATATATAATAAATAAATATAAAATATATATAGAATAAATAAATTACTAAATAAACTAGGACTTTAACCAGTGCGGAGCAGTATTACATTCTCTGCACCACCCGCCAGCTGATCTACACAAAGAGAGAGTTACAAGACACATTATGTTTATAACTCAGCAATAAACAATAATACAATAGCAATACAAAATATAGTAAAACAAAAGAAAAATAATTCAAAGTACAATATGAATAAGAATCACATTTCGGAACGAAACTTTATACGTCATTCATCATAATATGTCAGATTGACATTAGAAAAATTGGTTATCATAAAATTGAGGGTGTCAAATCAAAAGTAAACTAAAAGTAAACTAACGAAAAAGTAAACGTAAGACTAGGCAGTATGGTCGATTGCCTATAGCCTATCTTTTGGACGGAAAAAAAAAGAAGTAAACTGTAAACATTATCCAATATCCAAAGAGAATACAATACACTTACTAATATCTATTGACGATGAGTTCGGTACCTACTGAGATTACTGTAACTAATGTTGAAATAGTGAGTTATAGCCTGGTTCCGGTGATTCGTAACTAAACAAAAGAAATAAGCAAGAAAAAAAAATGTTCCACGACATTTACTTCTTACGCAACTTGACGCTCACGACCGATGTTGCCGCAGGGCCACCAGCGCTTCGGGCCGTCGGAGAAGTGTCCTCCGGCTTGGGATGTTTTTCCAATAGAAGGCTCAGTTCGTCGAACGAAGAGACCCTAACACAGGTTTCATCTGGGGTTTTAACTACGACTAAACCGTCATGAGTCCAAACCGCTCGCATACCAAAATGCTGTCGGGCTTTAGCAAACACCAGCTGTCGAGGCTTAGTCAGGAACTCCTTCACTGAGATGGTCGAACCCTTAAGTCTCGATTTGGCCTTCCACACTGCAGAACGATTTTCATATTGAGAGAACCAAGCTAGAATAGGCCTATGGTGTTCTGGATTGGATGTACCTATTCTGTGGCATGTGGAAATGTTGGAGGCTGATAAATTTAGCGCCATGGTGTTATTAATTGCGTCCAGAACAACAGATGTGCAATTTTCATTATTAGTCTCAGGAACCCCGAAGAAGACAAGAGCTTTTCGTCTGTGTCTGGTTTCAAAGACATCCAACATATTAGCACAGTCAGTGATTTGCTTCCTCAGGAGCCGCAGCATCTCAAACATTAGTTCTCTAAATGTACGGAACTCTTCTGCTACTCGTGCTACTGTGTCCTTGCCTGGGCCACCGGACTGCAGCTTCCCTTCAAGTTCAGCCATTCTCTGCGTGAAGCATTCCTCAAGCTTATTTTGAGTGCATTGAATACTTGCTAATTGAGCCATTGTTCTTGTTCAGTTAATAGGAAAAGATGTTGATTTAAAAAAAAAGTGTAGGTGCTTAGCTGGCAGGTGGTGTTCAAAGTGAATATCTTACATACAGTGTTAAATAAGTAAGTACTGCAGTATTACACTATAGGGCACACTAACCAACTAGATATATAACTATAGAATTGACCAATTACTAATTATATTTAAATAAAATTTACAGCTGATTTATAAAAACGTCTAAACTTATTCACACCTACCGCCGAAAAAAGACTTACTTAATGACCTTGATAACGGGTTAAATGTTCAGCAGAATTTTTGTTGCTAATTGGTTTCTGGTCCGGTGCACTTTCGTAGATATTGTGCCGCCCAGCAACAAAATCCACCGCTGTCACAATCGGACAAAATTAAATTTTTCCGTAATGAGCTTGATTACGGGTTAAATATTCAGCAGAATTTTTGTTGCTAATTAGTTGCTGGTCCGGTGCACCTTCGTAGATATTGTGCCGCGCAGCAACAAAATCCACCGCTGTCGTAATCTGAAAAAATGTCACTTTTCCTTAATGACCTTGATAACGGGTTAAATGTTCAGCAGAATTTTTCTTGCTAATTAGTTGCTGGTCCGGTGCACCTTCGTAGATATTGTGCCGCGCAGCAACAAAATCCACCGCTGTCATAACCGGAAAAAATAAATTATTCCGTAATGACCTTGATTACGGGTTAAATATTCAGCAGAATTTTTGTTGCTAATTAGTTGCTGGTCCGGTGCACCTTCGTAGATATTGTGCCGCCTAGCAACAAAATCCACCGCTGTCATAATCGGAAAAAAAAAAATTCTTTAATGACCTTGATAACGGGTTAAATGTTCAGCAGAATTTTTGTTGCTAATTAGTTGCTGGTCCGGTGCACCTTCATAGATATTGTGCCGCCCAGCAACAAAATCCACCGCTGTCACAATCGGACAAAATGCAATGTTTCCGTAATGACCTTGATTACGGGTTAAATATTCAGCAGAATTTTTGTTGCTAATTAGTTGCTGGTCCGGTGCACCTTCGTAGATATTGTGCCGCCTAGCAACAAAATCCACCGCTGTCTTAATCGGATAAAATGACATTTTTCCTTAATGACCTTGATAACGGGTTAAATGTTCAGCAGAATTTTTGTTGCTAATTAGTTGCTGGTCCGGTGCACCTTCGTTGATATTGTGCCGCCCAGCAACAAAATCCACCGCTGTCACAATCGGACAAAATGAAATTTTTCCGTAATGACCTCGATAACGGCTAAAATGTTCAGCAGAATTTTTGTTGCTAATTAGTTGCTGGTCCGGTGCACCATCATAGATATTGTGCCGCCTAGCAACAAAATCCACCGCTGTCTTAATCGGATAAAATGTCATTTTTCCTTAATGACCTTGATAAAGAAAGAAAAGAAAGAAAGAAATATTTATTCATTATAAGCAGGGGTATTAAATTAAACTAAACAACATAGGTACTAATATTAAAAAACAAAAAAAAATACATGCTTATAACAAATACGACCACAACTCAGCGTGTACTGGTATAAATTACCAGTGCTGGTCTTCCGTTGGGCCGTATGGTGAATTCACGGGCACTAAACCGCTTCCTACATACAATAGCGTGCGCCATGATTCACATTCAAACTATTAAAATTATAACAAAAGAACAAACTAACAAAAACTATAACTATACATTATTAATATATTACGTATATATATATATATATATATATATATATATATATATATATATATATATATATGTCGGAGCAACATGAAAACGGTTACTCAATTGAACTTTTAAATAACTCGTTTGATTGTAGAATATCTGTACCGCGACTTGTTTTGCTATATTGCGGGTGGATTTGATTAGTTTTATCGCGTGATCCCGCTCACAGAGTGGGGCACAATAGAAAATATTATAATAAAAGCGTGCACTTTGTCATTTGTAGAAGAGTTCCATATTCAATCTTGAAATAGTTAGTAACTTAGAGGTCGTAATGCCGAAATATTGTAAAAGTAGTAAGTTAACGTAATGTGAAAGTGTTATTGTGTACTGCATATTGTAATATAAACTGTGATGTGTTTAAAAGAGCAACCATGAGGGTTTCTTGCCAGCTCTTCCCCATGGATGACTGCATTCCGAACTGGTGGTAGCTTCAAATCTTCAAATAGACTCTGAAGTGTTAATCTTGTGTTTTATTACCGAACTATTACACGCTATGCATCCTGACATTATCTGGAGATCAGAGAGGGGTGTGTAAGCCCTCTCACAACCTCTGCCTGATGACCTGACCGGCCTGCGGTCATGCCTGCACCCGACATCAGAAGTGGGATGGAGGACAGCGCTCACTATCGTCAATCAGGTGATGTAATGGTTTGGTACTGTGTTGTTTTTGTTGTTTGAGAGATTAGAGAACAGTGATAGTTCGCACATAAAGTGCGTACTTTGTTGGGTTGTACAAGAGGTTATCTATGTTTGGGATTCTATTATAAAAAAAATAGTGATGGTATATTGTGGTATTCTAGGGCGTTATACGTAGTAAAAAGGGCTTTATGCACTGTAGTCTACTGTACATGAGGAGGTTACGAGTATTTTAACATCATTATTCAAATTAAATTGTAAAAAGAGTAACGTTATAGTTTTGTTAATATACGTGGTTCTATCAAATAAATAAGGAATGAAGGGCATCACATAATAACATCTTTAGTTTATTTAAGAGAGACGAACTATATCATAAGGAATGTACTAGTCCTTTAGAGCAATACATAAGAAGTAAAATACAATTTTCTATTTATTGACAATGTAAGTTGGACAGCAATCCAAATTTAAATCTCTTAAAGCACTGGCCAAATATAAACCTCCTTGGTTTATTATTTATAAAAATCATTACCTATTTCAACAAGTCTTTATACGAACGTCATAAAATACATCTAGAAAATATGAAGCGTCGAAGATTACTGTGTTAATGATTTTTGTTTTCAAATTTCATATGCTGTGGATGGTTTCCCGCGGAGCTGTGGCGCGGCTGTGGCGCGGCTGTGGCGCGGCTGTGGCGTGGCTGTGGCGGTGCTCTGACAGCGGAAGTGGTAGCTGGTGGTAGGATATTCATATCCGCCCGGATAGCGACCACCGTACACATGGCGAAAAACCCGCCATAGTGGCACACGCAAGTGTGTCGCGTTCCGGGATCAGCCAGTGTACATCCGGTTTTTGTCGGGGGTCTGGAGTTGGGGTATAATGGCCATTTTGCGGCCTTCTTAGTACTCTGACACTTGACCCTCGACCGCTTCTTCACCTTCTTGCCCATGGCGTAGTGTGAAGAAGCAGGCCGGCATGAGTGTGTTGAGTAGCGGGGGATAGATCATCTCTCGCTACTCAGTACTCTATTTGGACCGCACTGCGCTTACCATCAAGTACAGTGCGGTCACTTTGCCGTGCCAGGATAAAAAAAAAAAAAAAAAAAAAGTAGTACGACAGCGTACTGATTACGTGCCCACACGTGACTGCGCGTATGGATGTTATTGGGATTTGGTGAGTCGCTTCTGGTTTTGTTTTTATGCCCCCTGTTAAAGCGAGCTATTAGAGATGGAAATATCAGGGTTTAGTCTATACCTTGCGTCCGTAGCCTGGTTATTGTCTACTCAATGTATTTTGAGTGACCTCGGGTCCGCGGTCCGCGCTTAAGGTATATGAGGGGGGGGTCTGTGTGAGGGTCTGTGTGAGGAGCCTATGTGGCAAAGGGGTCTGTGTGAGGAGCCTATGTGGCAAAGGGGTCTGTGTGAGGAGCCTATGTGGCAAAGGGGTCTGTGTGAGGAGCCTATGTGGCAACGGGGTTCTGTGTAACGGGGTTCTGTGTAACGGGGTTCTGTGTAACGGGGTTCTGTGTAACGGGGTTCTATGTGACGGGGTTCTGTGTAACGGGGTTCTATGTGACGGGGTTCTGTGTAACAGGGTTCTGTGTGGCAAAAGCCTATGTGGCACTAATCTGTGTGGGTAATCAGACTAGGTCAGATATGGCCGAGCGTGAATGATACTGTGTGGTATTTTCTTTTCAGGTACATCACACTGGGACGTGTGAGCTGTCAGGAAGGCCGTGTCGGAGCAACATGAAAACGGTTACTCAATTGAACTTTTAAATAACTCGTTTGATTGTAGAATATCTGTACCGCGACTTGTTTTGCTATATTGCGGGTGGATTTGATTAGTTTTATCGCGTGATCCCGCTCACAGAGTGGGGCACAATAGAAAATATTATAATAAAAGCGTGCACTTTGTCATTTGTAGAAGAGTTCCATATTCAATCTTGAAATAGTTAGTAACTTAGAGGTCGTAATGCCGAAATATTGTAAAAGTAGTAAGTTAACGTAATGTGAAAGTGTTATTGTGTACTGCATATTGTAATATAAACTGTGATGTGTTTAAAAGAGCAACCATGAGGGTTTCTTGCCAGCTCTTCCCCATGGATGACTGCATTCCGAACTGGTGGTAGCTTCAAATCTTCAAATAGACTCTGAAGTGTTAATCTTGTGTTTTATTACCGAACTATTACACGCTATGCATCCTGACATTATCTGGAGATCAGAGAGGGGTGTGTAAGCCCTCTCACAACCTCTGCCTGATGACCTGACCGGCCTGCGGTCATGCCTGCACCCGACATATATATATATTCCTCTATTTACATTTTTTTTTTATATCTGGCAGCACTTATGACACTTGTCAGCTGGTGACACGTGTCACAGACATATATAGCATCAATACTTATTAAGTACGTGGCATAAACGTGGCATCAATATTTAAAATTGTATATAATTCAAATATCAATTAATAAATCCGCCTTATCAAAAAGTCACCACAAACAGTAGTAGAATAGTTATGAGCATTGAGAATTGTGCAGACAAGTGGGTCGGAAATAAAGGAAGAATGAGAAACATCATTTTCCAATTCATATCGTACATAAACTGTTAGTACACCAGCTTATGTGTTCACGTAGTGGAGTAAAACTGGGGGTGAGTTATTGAATTAAAAATAGCATACTTACATACAATATAAAAATAAATAGTGCATAGATTCTGCTGAATCGCAAATAAAAATACTACTGATAAACTTATACCTACTATAAAATAAACTTATAATGGAGTCAGTTTCATTTTATACGGCACTAGTATCGTGTAGTAAAAACTCTTCAGTTTTCTGATGTTCATAGATAAATTTTTTTAATCTGACCCTAAAGTTGTGTAAATTTTGCAGACTCCTGACTGGGGGAGGGATATTATTCCAGCACCTGGTTGCAGAATAGCGGAAGCTACCTCTAAAAGCAGCAGAACTATGACATCGAGTAGAGAGCTGTTCAGCACACCGCCTGGGTCCATAGGACCTGTGACTTGATGTCCATGACAATTTTCTAAACAGATAGCTAGGTGCTTTGTGCTTCAGGACACCAAAGAGAAGACAAGCTAGGTGTAGTTTTCGCCTATGTTTCATTTTTAGAATTGTGTTAGCATTTAGATAGGGTGTGACATGGGATCTTAATGGAATGTCAAAGCAAAAACGGGCACAGGCATTTTGCACTCTCTGTATCAGTTTCTGCGTTTTGACCAGTAAACGTGGGCCAAAAACTGTGTCCATATAATTTAATTTAGACAGGACAAGAGACTCCACCAATTGCAAACGTAGTTTTTCCTGTATATATGGCCTTAATCTATACAATACCTTTAGTTTATAAAAGCAACTTTTGATGGAGTTTGCAACATGCTTTTCAAAACGCAGATTACTGTCCATATGCAAACCCAAATTGCGAGCTTCATGTACACGCTCAATTGGCCTTCCCAGAAGCATGACACTAAGTGATGGGCTTGAATTTGTTAGTTGATGATGGCTACCGAACATCAAATACTTCGTCTTGCCAGGATTTAGCAGTAGACAGTTGTCAGTTGACCAGGTTGCAATATTTGAAAGGTCCTCATTCAGCTTTGCTATTGCTCTATCAATCTCCAATGGTTTGCAAGAGATATATACCTGCAGATCATCTGCGTATAAATGGAATTTGCAATATTTGATGTGCATAGTAATATCAGCTGAGTATAAAATAAACAGAATTGGCCCTAAGATAGAACCCTGTGGTACTCCCCTGGTAACAGCCATTTTATCAGAAGTCAATGAGGATCCATCACTACAACTGAGCTTTACAAACTGATAACGATTACTTAAATAACCATAAAAGGACAATTTAGAAAGTAAAAGACTAATGTTTATAGAATCAAATGCCCTTGAAAAATCCAACAAAACCAGCAGGGTGCACATACCCTCATCTTGAGAACACAGTATATTGTCCGTTACATCAAGCATAGCTGTCACTGTACTGCGTCCTTTCCTAAAACCTGATTGTGTCTCTGGCAAGATATTATTATATTCAAGGTAATCAACTAGTTGCTTACAAATTGCTTTCTCCATGACTTTAGACAGACATGGTAAAATACTTATTGGCCGCAAGTCTTTATATTCTGAAGGGTGTGGGTGCTTAGATAAAGGGCGCACAATCGCAAGTTTCCAGACATCAGGATATACTGAAGTACTGATGGACTTATTAATTAGTTCTTTAATAATGTCAATAGTGTGAGGAAATGTCATAATCAGCATATCCAAAGTTATGAAATCACAACCTTCAGCATTAGATTTCAAACTTTTTATTATTTTAATTATACATTCCAAAGTAACTTCCTTCAAGTGAAAAGTAGCATCACTGAATTTGTGACATTCAAAGAAAGTCAGTTGGGAAATGCTGACATCAGAGTTACCTGAAATATTTAAAAAATGATTATTTATTCTATTGGGGTCATTAAAAGATGAAGGCAGTTCTATGTTATTACTTGGAAGTAATGTTGTCTTTAGATTTTTCCACAACAGCTGGGGCTTATTTAAGTTATTATTTATGTGGTATTTATAATAGGCAACCTTTTCATGGAAGAGGGCCTTGTTGACCACTGATTTTAAGGTTTTATAATATTCTTTTTTACTGTCACACCTATTCTTATGGTAGTGTGATAAAGCCTCGTCACGCAATCGCATCATTAGTTTGACGGTATCCGTAATCCATGGATAAGACCGATCTTTGACAACAATGGATCTTAAGGGTGCATGGAGATCGAATAGTGCAACAACACTTGAGTTAAAAATGTTTACCATATCATTGACATTATCCGCTGTTGACATCAGATCCCATCTAATATCTTGTAGATCTTTATTGAGCATATTTATGTCTATATTTTTCTTGGGTCTATATGTGATGCTACGCGCAATAGATTTCTCCCGTTTAATATGAAATTCACAGACAATAAGGCAATGACCATAAAGAGAACCAACATGCTGAACCGTCACTTTTTTTGCACCTAAGTCAGAGCAGACAACATCTATAAGTGTCTGACTGGTCTCAGTATAATGAGTAGCCTCTGTGACTAGCTGAGATAAACTAAGGCATGATAGAAATGTTATAAATTTCATTGTTTTTACATCACTGCTACAAAATACATTAATGTTAAAATCACCTAACAAAATTATATAATCATAATTGGAGAATGAGCTGACAGAATCAGATATAGCGTCAAGGAATAGGTCAGTATCAAACCAAGGTGGACGATATGCCGTGCCAATCACTAGCTTCTTTCCATTGTGGGTAAAAGTAAGCCACATTTGCTCCACAGAAACATGCGATGGCGATACTGGGTGTGGCAGGGTACGTAGATTGATGTCTCGCTTGACGTAGAAGCCGACACCTCCTCCACGCGAGCGTAACTCGCGCGGTCTAGGAATGTGCCGCAGGCGGTACCCTGGCAGTGAAGGAGCACGCCCCTCCTCACCCACTCGAAGCCAGGTCTCGTTTATAGCTAATATGTCAATATCGTTGCGGGCAACCGTGACTATAAAGTTATCATGGTTTGTTCCAAGGGAACCCGCATTAAGCAAACCAATTTTTAAATACTTATGAGTCATCATCCCTGACAGGCCTTGAGAGGCAAAGATAGTAGCAACAGACCGACATGAGTCTTAAAATCTAAGTAAATAATATGTATGATTATATTGAAAAAAATGTTTTTAAATTTGTAAAAATTGTTTGGAATTAGTAGTACTAAATAATAATTAATTAATTGAGAATGTATATAATTGAAATTCATAATTTTATAATATAGTGTAAATGTGTATAAAATATAATAGTTAATTATAATATAATATAATAGTAAATAATATATAATATAATAGTAATATATTATAATAGTTTGTGGTTGTAAATAAATGATATTGTTAGTAGTATAATATATTTTATATGTGTGTAAAGTTTTGTGAAATATTAATATTATATAGATAGGTGTGTAAATATGATTGGTCCGCTTTAAAATACAAGTAATATTAACAGCATGTTCCAGATGTCTACACAATGCCACAAGATCAATTAGTCGTACACAACGGAATACAATATGTATCACAGAGATGGACAAATAGAGCACTAATTTTATTTCATAGCGCTTCTGAAAACAATAACATAATAATATATAGAACAACGCCAATAACAGACGGATTGTAATCAAAAGAAACACATATAAACAAGAGCAGTGAGTTTCTAAAAGATAAGTTATACATTTAAAAACTAAGCGATCATATGAACTATACCCTAGACATATTATGTATGTGACCAACTTTGAACTATCCAAAAACTCTACTAATATCATCCTCACACGTGATACGCACTACTTTTTGGCCATCCACTTTGCGAGCAAAAATCTTACCGCCTTTGGTCCATACGTATTTCCAGCTACGAAGGCTGCCTGCCTTTCGTGCTTCGAAAAATATGTGGCGGTTTGCACGGGTCAATCGCTCATTAATGTGGACCCGGTGCGCTGCGGCCGGTTTAGATGAACCGCCGAACCCAAGATCGCACGCATTAAGACCACGGCGCACTCGAGCCTCTTTAAGTAATGCATCCCGTGTCGCGCGGCGCGCAAAGCGTATAACTATGTTACGCGGTCGCTGCGCAGGGGGGTTAGCAGAGTCTTCAGCAGGTTCCACCCGGTTACGTCGCGTTGACCCCACACGCTCGGCATGCACGATGTCCTTTTCATCTATTATGACACTGAGCTTGCTAGAGACCACCTTGACAATGTGCATGACGCTCTCTTCTTTGGCTTCTGGAATTCCAGTCACCTCGACGTCATTTAGTAGAAGCTCCTGATCCCGGTCGTTTAATTGCGACCGTAGCTCTACTATGACACCTTCGATCGAGGCCCTGTCTGATGTCCTTTGCTCCATCTTATGCTCTAAAGCGTCAACCCTCGCGTCTAGGCTATGCATATGTTCTGCACAAGCCCTGAGCGAGTCCTTAAGGTCGGTCATTTCCGTACGCAATTTAGAAACTTCAAGCCGCATTAAGCGGAACTCGGCACATAGTTCGTCCTTAAGCAGCCGTAGCTCAGCTGTCACGTCAGTCGACGGGAGTGCTAGAACATTTGTCTCATCAAGATCCGGGCTGACTGGGGCAGCAGAACAGGGTCCCATATCAACCCTTCCTCGTACAGGAGTCTCTGCGTTGTTGTCCCTCCGGTCGCTCTTGGTGCATTCGGGGCAGCGCCACGACGGCGCTGCCGTGCCCCTTGGCAAACCTACACACGTCCGATGGTACGCAGTATTACACACACTGCATTTAACGCCATCTGCCGGTGCTAAATATTTGGCGCAGCCGCCACACTTAACTGACGGCATAGTTAACTGTCGAGTTTTCCTTGATGGTACTAGATGGCGCTGCGCAAATCGACTTTCGTGGAAAAGTATATTGTTATTGATCTCACTAGATCTCTCTAAGCAAGTTCACTAGATGGCGCTATTGAACCAAACTTACGTGGGCGCACTACAATGGTGTTATGAGTAAGTAAACACCATAAGATGCACAGTACAGCGATCGGGACTAAGGCCGCGCACACACAACACAACTCACTAAGCAGTTATGGATATTTATTAAATATATTTTTTTTTTCTTTATACTAAGGTAGATTTAAGACCACTGTTCTCGTTTTAAGTTAATTACAAATTAAATCGTGTTCACTGCACCAAAACTCCGGATAACGTTTTATAATGCCAATAAGACTAAGAAAAACCTTTCAAGCAATAAACTTATCAACTTGGAGACACTGTTTTATTTTGTTAAACAATAAACGCGTGTTAGATTTATTGAATTTAAAACAACTCAATTGATGAATATTTGTGAATTATTAACCACCTACGTCATTTAAAGTATAAAAGCAAATTGAATTATTAAGAAATAATTGTATTTAGAGTAATATATCGTTTAAAAACTATACTTTAATTCATTTTAGAATTAATCATAGTGTTTGTATGATGTTCTATTTACAAATAACGTGTAGATATAGATTTATGTAAAACTGACATGTTTGCTCCACTGTATAAAAAGCTAGAAACATCGGTATAGAGATCAGTAATTGTTGTATGGTGATAACAGGCGGAAGTTCTGAAAGTAATACCCTGTAAGCTTTGGAAATACTTGTGAACCGAATATGTGTTGCTACTGGAGTAATTAAGCTAAGTATTATTTGATATTTATACATTTGTGTGTTTATGAATTGTATGTTATGATTTGAGATGTAATATCATAGCAGGAGTTTCTTCCCTACTTCTTCTCCTGTTATTAGGCTTTCCGAAGTAGGGGGTAAATATTTAAAAGATCGTTGTGGCATTAATTATTAAAAGATATTGCCTTTGATATATATTGTTTTATTGCTCTAAGAATATATGGCTATTCATATGATATATCCTATAAATAGTCTAATCCAATTGTGGAAAATATGATAAATGAAAGTATTCTAAAAGATAATTAAAACACTACGAATATATATTTTTACATTATAGATTATTAAAGAACATAATGATGATATATCATTATATATTTGTTTATATTCAGTTAAATAAAGGCCATCTATAAATATAATCATATACATATGATTTAGATTAATTGTTCATTTAAAGAAAATCCTTATTTTTCTAACATCAGAAGTGGGATAGAATCGACACCCACTATTATGAATAATATTAACACACGATATTTTAACAGGAATGTGGCTGCGAAGATATTTAAGTACCCACGGAACTGAAAAATGTAAGGCATCGACGATTACGGAGAAAATCATGACTCATGCTGGTGGTATGCTGCGCCGCTATTGAACTAAGACCGTGTCATGCCATTGGATATATTTTTCATTTGGTGAGTCGCTTCTGATTTTAAATTTACAGGAAGATTTTTAGTTTGATCATTTTGCTAAACTAAACATTTAATTAAGAATATTAAGGTTTGTTGCTACCTCATAGATTATTTGTTTAGATTTCTGGAGTTAAAACTGACAATTATTAACTTTGATTATTCTCCTTAACTAAATAATTGAGTTGAGAATACGAGGGTTAGTTCTCTACGTCATTGAATATCTCTTATGTTATTTCGCAAATGTATTTCTTTTGTAATTTAATGATTCAAACCATTTTAAAGCTTATGTTTGCCAGTATTCATGAACAATCGAGAAATGTTCTATAATAATAGTTTTTGCAAAAGAAAAAAAAAATTGTCATATAGGTCTTATTTACTATAGCTGTAAAGTAATTTACACAGGTCGGCTAATTTATTTAAATTTCTGGTATAAACTGATGGTGATCGAGATTTTGCTTTTACGTGATATTGTATGATGCAAAATATTATTCTAGATATTTTGTGATACTTTGATTACGACAGTTTAATCTAAAGTTCACATTGTGAAGAATCATAATTTGCAACTACCCCTAGTTGATACCAAAAGATTATCATGTTTTATCCCTTGGTAAATATTATATATTTATATATATGTAATTATATTATTGCAATGAAGTTTTGATATAAACATAATAGTTTATTTAAAAATATTGCTATTAATATTGATTCGTCGCTAATAGCAGTGTACATTAAATAATATAACTTTTAATGTAACAACTGTAATAGAATAATAACAATAAATAAATTAACAAATCTAAAACAAAATGTTAACATTTAAATTTAAAGATTCCGTCTCACATCGGCACTACGTCATCTTTTGTTATTTCAGATTACGTATAATATTTCAAGTTTCGCTACTAGATGGGGTAATAGGAAGTATTTGTCTGCCAAAGTAAAACTATTTCACTTAGAAAGAGACATATTTAATAATAATTTTAATTATTGTCTTTGAATAAGTTTATTTTTATTCTTGGCCGTGTTAGAAGAGTTTTGAGTAAGAAACTATAGGTAGTTAGTTTGTGTGGAAATACTTGTGTGGTATTTTATACATAAATAAGTATTTAAATATAAAACAAATCATATTCCATTGTTTTCATAGAACGAAGAATCTATGTATCAAAATTATAACTTGCAGTAATAACCTACAATTATTAGCTGTAAGTTATTTTTTTGTTGTTTTTGTTACAGCTTTTAGTGTGATGGTGTTAGCTAATTTAGTCAATACCTTAAATATTATTAGTGTTTGTTTCTTATATAGCATTTAATGGTTATATTTAACCTCGCCTCTAGTCTGTAGGACATAAACCAGTAATCGTTTGTGTTAAATAGCTACTGGAGCTGTTTTATTTCTGGAAATTCGCAATTAGTGTAACAACAAGTGAACTTGTTATTAAGTATTTGA
This sequence comes from Laothoe populi, assembly GCA_905220505.1. Classification (NCBI taxonomy): domain Eukaryota; kingdom Metazoa; phylum Arthropoda; class Insecta; order Lepidoptera; family Sphingidae; genus Laothoe; species Laothoe populi. The sequence goes on along the minus strand of HG992162.1, from coordinate 606,135 downwards.
TCCCACAACATTTCCGCAAACATTTTAATAAACTCCCTACCACTGGTGGTAAGGACAGTAATATTCAACCAACATAGTAACTCTACGTGGTAGTAGCTCTCGGTTAACAACTTTCATATTAGTCACTGATTGAGCAGTAAAGTTTTGTAAACCTTTACTCTGGTCACTTTAAGTCAACAGTGATTACTAACTAGTATAGAATTTTATTTCCTATGAACTACGATAAATGCTAAAATGTTGGTATGTGTACTGTGAATGTACCCTAGTCTGTGTATACTGATGATGTTTAAAAAATTCCAGAAAGGACCTAATAATTATGCAGAGTATCCATCGCAATGCAGAATGGCTGTGCTGGAGTGTCATAAATACGGATACTGAATTGAAGTTGCAAATAACTTGATCCACTGTAAAATGCAAAATATTTTTCGATGAGGCGTCGCTAAATCTCGCTGGAGCAGCGTCACCACTGTGGTGGAAATAGAAAACAAGAAAAAAAACCTTAAGTATATAGACGATTAGTTATAATATATAGTTTATAAGGGGCACTAGCCGCAATGGTGCTTACTGCCCTACTGTTAGTCTAGATATGTAATATAAAACGCTGGTCAGTCGCTGCCCTGATGCTTTACTGAAATTCATTAGCAGCGTATGATAGGTACAGCATGGCAAGGCCAGAGACTATGTGTCATAAAAAAAACGCTGGGCGGTCACTGTCCTGATGTTATACTGGAAATTCATTTGCAGCGTATGATGGTATAGCATGGCAAGGCCAGAGACTATGTATCATAAAAAAAAAAACGCTGGGCGGTCACTGTCCTGATGTTATACTGGAAATTCATTAGCAGCGTATGATGGTATAGCATGGCGAGGCCAGAGACTATGTTATATAAACCGCTGGGCGGTCACTGTCCTGATGCTATACGAACAATTCATTGGCAGCGGATGATAGGTATAGCATGTCGAGGCCAGAGACTATGTAATATAAAACCGCTGGGCGGTAATTGACCTGATGCTATACGGAAAATTCATGGGCACTGGATGATATAGCATGGCAAGGTCAGAGGCAATGTGATAAAAAAATAGGTTGTGTACACCTGATAAGTCAATGTAGATGATATTTTGGACACTGGCCGCAGTGGTGCCTACTGTCCTGATGTGTAATTATGTCTAATATAAGATAAAAGACAGATTCTTTTGTATATACTAGATAAAGACAATATTTTGGACACTGGTCGCAATGGTACCTACTGTCCTGGTGTATCTTAAATTGGACATAAGACAAATTCTTTTATATATACTTGATAAAGACAATATTTTGGACACTGATCACAGTGGTACCTACTGTCTTGATGTATGATTAATTATGTCTTAATTTAAGATACCAGACTGGCCATTTTGGTTAAGATCAGGATGACCAAACGGTTTCTTACTGGATAAATTTGTTAAATATTGTATATACATATTTTACTTTGAATTTTACGACATAAACAATTTATTAATAACAATTTTGGTCACCTGAGAGTTTTGATTATTACTTCGAGAGCGAAGTAAATATCAGAATGGCCGTGTTAGATTTATTGAATTTAAAACAACTCAATTGATGAATATTTGTGAATTATTAACCACCTACGTCATTTAAAGTATAAAAGCAAATTGAATTATTAAGAAATAATTGTATTTAGAGTAATATATCGTTTAAAAACTATACTTTAATTCATTTTAGAATTAATCATAGTGTTTGTATGATGTTCTATTTACAAATAACGTGTAGATATAGATTTATGTAAAACTGACATGTTTGCTCCACTGTATAAAAAGCTAGAAACATCGGTATAGAGATCAGTTATTGTTGTATGGTGATAACAGGCGGAAGTTCTGAAAGTAATACCCTGTAAGCTTTGAAAATACTTGTGAACCGAATATGTGTTGCTACTGGAGTAATTAAGCTAAGTATTATTTGATATTTATACATTTGTGTGTTTATGAATTGTATGTTATGATTTGAGATGTAATACCATAGCAGGAGTTTCTTCCCTACTTCTTCTCCTGTTATTAGGCTTTCCGAAGTAGGGGGTAAATATTTAAAAGATCGTTGTGGCATTAATTATTAAAAGATATTGCCTTTGATATATATTGTTTTATTGCTCTAAGAATATATGGCTATTCATATGATATATCCTATAAATAGTCTAATCCAATTGTGGAAAATATGATAAATGAAAATATTCTAAAAGATAATTAAAACACTACGAATATATATTTTTACATTATAGATTATTAAAGAACATAATGATGATATATCATTATATATTTGTTTATATTCAGTTAAATAAAGGCCATCTATAAATATAATCATATACATATGATTTAGATTAATTGTTCATTTAAAGAAAATCCTTATTTTTCTAACACGCGCGACTGACTCAAGCTGGTTTGGCGTCCGTGACGTCACTCGATAACGGGTTAAATGTTCAGCAGAATTTTTGTTGCTAATTAGTTGCTGGTCCGGTGCACCTTCGTTGACTTTGTGCCGCCCAGCAACAAAATCCACCGCTGTCACAATCGGACAAAATGAAATTTTTCCGTAATGACCTTGATTACGGGTTAAATATTCAGCAGAATTTTTGTTGCTAATTAGTTGCTGGTCCGGTGCACCATCGTAGATATTATGCCGCGCAGCAACAAAATCCACCGCTGTCATAACCGGAAAAAATATTTTTTTCCGTAATGACCTTGATTACGGGTTAAATATTCAGCAGAATTTTTGTTGCTAATTAGTTGCTGGTCCGGTGCACCTTCGTAGATATTGTGCCGCGCAGCAACAAAATCCACCGCTGTCATAACCGGAAAAAAATAAATTTTTCCGTAATGACCTTGATTACGGGTTAAATATTCAGCAGAATTTTTGTTGCTAATTAGTTGCTGGTCCGGTGCACCTTCGTAGATATTGTGCCGCCTAGCAACAAAATCCACCGCTGTCATAATCGGAAAAAAAAAAACTTTAATGACCTTGATAACGGGTTAAATATTCAGCAGAATTTTTGTTGCTAATTAGTTGCTGGTCCGGTGCACCTTCGTTGATATTGTGCCGCCCAGCAACAAAATCCACCGCTGTCTTAATCGGATAAAATGAAATTTTTCCGTAATGACCTTGATATCGGGTTAAATGTTCAGCCGAATTTTTGTTGCTAATTAGTTGCTGGTCCGGTGCACCTTCGTAGATATTGTGCCGCCTAGCAACAAAATCCACCGCCGTCTTAATCGGATAAAATGACATTTTTCCTTAATGACCTTGATAACGGGTTAAATGTTCAGCAGAATTTTTGTTGCTAATTAGTTGCTGGTCCGGTGCACCTTCGTTGACTTTGTGCCGCCCAGCAACAAAATCCACCGCTGTCACAATCGGACAAAATGAAATTTTTCCGTAATGACCTTGATTACGGGTTAAATATTCAGCAGAATTTTTGTTGCTAATTAGTTGCTGGTCCGGTGCACCATCGTAGATATTATGCCGCGCAGCAACAAAATCCACCGCTGTCATAACCGGAAAAAATATTTTTTTCCGTAATGACCTTGATTACGGGTTAAATATTCAGCAGAATTTTTGTTGCTAATTAGTTGCTGGTCCGGTGCACCTTCGTAGATATTGTGCCGCGCAGCAACAAAATCCACCGCTGTCATAACCGGAAAAAAATAAATTTTTCCGTAATGACCTTGATTACGGGTTAAATATTCAGCAGAATTTTTGTTGCTAATTAGTTGCTGGTCCGGTGCACCTTCGTAGATATTGTGCCGCCTAGCAACAAAATCCACCGCTGTCATAATCGGAAAAAAAAAAAACTTTAATGACCTTGATAACGGGTTAAATATTCAGCAGAATTTTTGTTGCTAATTAGTTGCTGGTCCGGTGCACCTTCGTTGATATTGTGCCGCCCAGCAACAAAATCCACCGCTGTCTTAATCGGATAAAATGAAATTTTTCCGTAATGACCTTGATATCGGGTTAAATGTTCAGCCGAATTTTTGTTGCTAATTAGTTGCTGGTCCGGTGCACCTTCGTAGATATTGTGCCGCCTAGCAACAAAATCCACCGCCGTCTTAATCGGATAAAATGACATTTTTCCTTAATGACCTTGATAACGGGTTAAATGTTCAGCAGAATTTTTGTTGCTAATTAGTTGCTGGTCTGGTGCACCTTCGTAGATATTGTGCCGCGCAGCAACAAAATCCACCGCTGTCGTAATCGGAAAAAATGTCATTTTTCCTTAATGACCTTGATAACGGCTTAAATGTTCAGCAGAATTTTTGTTGCTAATTAGTTGCTGGTCCGGTGCACCTTCGTTGATATTGTGCCGCCCAGCAACAAAATCCACCGCTGTCTTAATCGGATAAAATGAAATTTTTCCGTAATGACCTTGATAACGGGTTAAATGTTCAGCCGAATTTTTGTTGCTAATTAGTTGCTGGTCCGGTGCACCATCATAGATATTGTGCCGCCTAGCAACAAAATCCAACGCTGTCTTAATCGGATAAAATGACATTTTTCCTTAATGACCTTGATAACGGGTTAAATGTTCAGCAGAATTTTTGTTGCTAATTAGTTGCTGGTCCGGTGCACCTTCGTTGATTTTGTGCCGCCCAGCAACAAAATCCACCGCTGTCACAATCGGACAAAATGAATTTTTTCCGTAATGACCTTGATTTCGGGTTAAATGTTCAGCAGAATTTTTGTTGCTAATTAGTTGCTGGTCCGGTGCACCTTCGTAGATATTGTGCCGCGCAGCAACAAAATCCACCGCTGTCATAACCGGAAAAAATATTTTTTTCCGTAATGACCTTGATTACGGGTTAAATATTCAGCAGAATTTTTGTTGCTAATTAGTTGCTGGTCCGGTGCACCTTCGTAGATATTGTGCCGCGCAGCAACAAAATCCACCGCTGTCATAACCGGAAAAAATATTTTTTTCCGTAATGACCTTGATTACGGGTTAAATATTCAGCAGAATTTTTGTTGCTAATTAGTTGCTGGTCCGGTGCACCTTCGTAGATATTGTGCCGCGCAGCAACAAAATCCACCGCTGTCATAACCGGAAAAAAAAAAATTTTTCCGTAATGACCTTGATTACGGGTTAAATATTCAGCAGAATTTTTGTTGCTAATTAGTTGCTGGTCCGGTGCACCTTCGTAGATATTGTGCCGCCTAGCAACAAAATCCACCGCTGTCATAATCGGAAAAAAAAAAACTTTAATGACCTTGATTTCGGGTTAAATGTTCAGCAGAATTTTTGTTGCTAATTAGTTGCTGGTCCGGTGCACCTTCGTAGATATTGTGCCGCGCAGCAACAAAATCCACCGCTGTCATAACCGGAAAAAATATTTTTTTCCGTAATGACCTTGATTACGGGTTAAATATTCAGCAGAATTTTTGTTGCTAATTAGTTGCTGGTCCGGTGCACCTTCGTAGATATTGTGCCGCGCAGCAACAAAATCCACCGCTGTCATAACCGGAAAAAAATAAATTTTTCCGTAATGACCTTGATTACGGGTTAAATATTCAGCAGAATTTTTGTTGCTAATTAGTTGCTGGTCCGGTGCACCTTCGTAGATATTGTGCCGCCTAGCAACAAAATCCACCGCTGTCATAATCGGAAAAAAAAAAACTTTAATGACCTTGATAACGGGTTAAATATTCAGCAGAATTTTTGTTGCTAATTAGTTGCTGGTCCGGTGCACCTTCGTTGATATTGTGCCGCCCAGCAACAAAATCCACCGCTGTCTTAATCGGATAAAATGAAATTTTTCCGTAATGACCTTGATATCGGGTTAAATGTTCAGCCGAATTTTTGTTGCTAATTAGTTGCTGGTCCGGTGCACCTTCGTAGATATTGTGCCGCCTAGCAACAAAATCCACCGCCGTCTTAATCGGATAAAATGACATTTTTCCTTAATGACCTTGATAACGGGTTAAATGTTCAGCAGAATTTTTGTTGCTAATTAGTTGCTGGTCTGGTGCACCTTCGTAGATATTGTGCCGCGCAGCAACAAAATCCACCGCTGTCGTAATCGGAAAAAATGTCATTTTTCCTTAATGACCTTGATAACGGCTTAAATGTTCAGCAGAATTTTTGTTGCTAATTAGTTGCTGGTCCGGTGCACCTTCGTTGATATTGTGCCGCCCAGCAACAAAATCCACCGCTGTCTTAATCGGATAAAATGAAATTTTTCCGTAATGACCTTGATAACGGGTTAAATGTTCAGCCGAATTTTTGTTGCTAATTAGTTGCTGGTCCGGTGCACCATCATAGATATTGTGCCGCCTAGCAACAAAATCCAACGCTGTCTTAATCGGATAAAATGACATTTTTCCTTAATGACCTTGATAACGGGTTAAATGTTCAGCAGAATTTTTGTTGCTAATTAGTTGCTGGTCCGGTGCACCTTCGTTGATTTTGTGCCGCCCAGCAACAAAATCCACCGCTGTCACAATCGGACAAAATGAATTTTTTCCGTAATGACCTTGATTTCGGGTTAAATGTTCAGCAGAATTTTTGTTGCTAATTAGTTGCTGGTCCGGTGCACCTTCGTAGATATTGTGCCACCCAGCAACAAAATCCACCGCTGTCATAACCGGAAAAAATTAATTTTTCCATAATGACCTCGATAACGGCTAAAATGTTCAGCAGAATTTTTGTTGATAATTAGTTGCTGGTCCGGTGTACCTTCGTAGATATTGTGTCGCCCAGCAACAAAATCCACCGCTGTCACAATCGGACAAAATGATTTTTTTCCGTAATGACCTTGATTACGGGTTAAATATTCAGCAGAATTTTTGTTGCTAATTAGTTGCTGGTCCGGTGCACCTTCATAGATATTGTGCCGCCCAGCAACAAAATCCACCGCTGTCATAAGAGGAAAAAATCGACATAAAAAATTAAAAAAAAAATTAAATATATGTCGGGTGCAGACATGATAGCAGGCCGGTCAGGTCATCAGGCAGAGGTTGTGAGAGGGCTTACACACCCCTCTCTGATCTCCAGATATTGTCAGGATGCATATAGCGTGTAATAGTTCGGTAATAAAACACAAGATTAACACTTCAGAGTCTATTTAAGGATTTGAAGCTACCACCAGTTCGGAATGCAGTCATCCATGGGGAAGAGCTGGCAAGAAACCCTCATGGTTGCTCTTTTAAACACATCACAGTTTACATTACAGTATGCAGTACACAATAACACTTTCACATTACGTTAACTTACTACTTTTACAATATTTCGGCATTACGACCTCTAAGTTACTAACTATTTCAAGATTGAATATGGAACTCCTCTCAAAATGACAAGGTGCACGCTTTTATTATGATATTTTCTATAGTGCCCCACTCGTCCGCGAGATCACGCGATAAACTAGTCAAATCCACCCTCAAAATAGCAAAACAAGTGGCGGTACACATTTTACAATAAAACGAGTTATTTACAAGTTCAATTGAGTGTCCGTATTCTTTATGCTCCGACACGGCCTTCCTGACAGCTCACACGTCCTCGTGTGTACCTGAAAAGGAGAAGAAACTCACACAGTAAAAGTATTCACCCGCTCGGCCAATCACTGACCAATGATAAGCAAACACAAATTTCGGTGTCCAATTAGCACAAAAAACCACGTTACTGCCAACAATCAGTACCTGTTAACTTGGCCTCAATAAATGTGAACTTTTACTAACTTTGTAGTAAATAAATCTCACACCGAAACTTGGTTCCCAAATTGTACACACATCACGTTTTAAATTACAATGATTAATTGTGGTATACCGACCACTTTCTCAAACCACTGATGACGTTCTCAATCCCGTCAAAACCCAAGCACTCAAAACTACGACGCAACCAGAGCAGTGCAGACCGGACAACAGCGCCCCTTCAATCTACGACCACCGCAGCAGTTCGTACGACCCGGACAACTGCACCCCCTCGACTCACTCCCTGGTCTACGTCAACTAATAGCCCGGATAACAGCGCCCCTTCGATCTACCACCCAGAGTACGACCCGGACAACTGCATCCCTTCGACTATTTCCTTACGCACCAAACCACCTTGCCCCTTATCCAGGATTGAGCACACCATACAGCCCAAACAATTTTTTTGAACAATAAGGGTTACTTTACACTAGGTAGGCTCCATCAGTTAAACCGTATTTCATGGTAGGAAATCCAATACCACCTTTACCCGACCCAGGAATCGAACCAGAGACCTCACTCAGCAAGTCGTAAAGTGTAAGCAATTATAACTGCACCGTCGAGGCAGGCGTATTCTTACCTCGCAGGTAATTGCTCGCTTTAGTAGAGGGTACAAAAACAAAACCAGAAGCGACTCACCAAATCCCAATTACATCCATGCGCGCAAGACTCGTTTAGGCATAGCCGCGCCCCAGCCGTGCCACAGACGCGCCACCGACGCGCCACAGACACGCCACATACGCGCCACACACGCGCCATGGCTGCGCCACAGATACGCCACGGCAGCGCCACAGTCCGCCACGGCAGCCACCGCATATGGAATTTAAACACAAAATCATTAACACAGTAATCTAGGACTTTTCATAAGTCTAGTTTTTTTCTTATAATAATACTAGCCCTGTATTAAACATTGTCCCACTGTTGGGCGCGGGCCTCCTCTACTAATGAGAGGGGTTAGGCCCTATTCCACCACGCTGGCCTAATGCGGGTTAACAGACTTCACATACCTTCGAAATTCTCAGGTATGCAGGTTTCTTCACGATGTTTACCTTCATTGCTAAAGCAAGCGATAATTAAGATTTAATACACACGTAACCTTTAGAAAAGTCAGAGGTGTGCGCCACTTGGGTTTCGAACATACGACTCTCGTCTTCACAGTCCGTACCGCAACCAACCAGGCTATAACGATCGTTTAATAAAGACTAACGTTAGAGACTCTTTTTTTTACAATTTGTTAACATCGCACGTTAAAATGATCTTAATACCCGTAACCCTTCTCATGTACAGTAGACTACAGTTCATTGAACCCTTTTCACCACGTATAACGCGGTAGAATACCATACTTCACCATTACTCATTTTATGATTATACAATCCCAATCATAGATACCCTCGCCAACTACCAATGTTCATTTATCTCTCAAACAACAATAAAATAACACAGCACCAAATTATTACGTCACCTGAACGATAGTGAGCGCTGTCCTCCATCCCACTTCTGATGTCGGGTGCAGACATGATAGCAGGCCGGTCAGGTCATCAGGCAGAGGTTGTGAGAGGGCTTACACACCCCTCTCTGATCTCCAGATATTGTCAGGATGCATATAGCGTGTAATAGTTCGGTAATAAAACACAAGATTAACACTTCAGAGTCTATTTAAGGATTTGAAGCTACCACCAGTTCGGAATGCAGTCATCCATGGGGAAGAGCTGGCAAGAAACCCTCATGGTTGCTCTTTTAAACACATCACAGTTTACATTACAGTATGCAGTACACAATAACACTTTCACATTACGTTAACTTACTACTTTTACAATATTTCGGCATTACGACCTCTAAGTTACTAACTATTTCAAGATTGAATATGGAACTCCTCTCAAAATGACAAGGTGCACGCTTTTATTATGATATTTTCTATAGTGCCCCACTCGTCCGCGAGATCACGCGATAAACTAGTCAAATCCACCCTCAAAATAGCAAAACAAGTGGCGGTACACATTTTACAATAAAACGAGTTATTTACAAGTTCAATTGAGTGTCCGTATTCTTTATGCTCCGACATATATAATATTTTTTCAATATTTTTATAATATCTTACAGCAACAAATTAGCAACAAATTCAGGCCCAATAACCGACTCAATATGTGCTCACTTCGTTATTTTACTGCTAGCTTATGTGAAAGATAGCAGTGACTCGATTTCTGAGGAACTGGCTTGAGCAACAAAATCGAAATAGCAGCAACTAATTAGCAACTAATTCCTAAATAAGTTTCAAATGTTTCTGCTAACTTTTTACTGCTAGCTTGATAGACCTATATTACTTCACATTTAGTTTTACTTATTGTACTTTATTTATCTTATTTACTATATATATGTAATATATCTTATTTTGTATTCTACGCCTTTTTATTTCGGCAACTATGTACTATATAATATCAACTATATGTTTAGTTGCCTTTCTTATTGTTTATTTCTTTTTAGCCGACTACGGCGAAGCAAAAGGGAGGGTTATGTTTTTGACCGGTATCTGAGTATGTATGTATGTTTATCTGTTCCCTCATAACTTCTAAACTACTGATCATAATTTGACAAATGAAGGTGTCGTTGGAAGTGTATTGTTTGTCCGCTGGTTATAGGCTATGTGACGCCACATTAAATTGAATATATCGCCTTCTAAAGGGCACGGAGCGAGATATATCCCGACAAAGTCGTAGAAACTAATTTTTACATAAATACGGCGGCGCAAAGTGTTTCATGATGTATGTATGTAGGGGTGAGTGGCTCGTATCTTCAAAATAAAAGACTTTGTTCTCCGTTTTATTTTTCTTTTAATTCCAATAATCCTACAACTTTACAAAATCTCACACGTCTCCCCGTAATCTAAATCAATCCTCATTCTTGCGTCCCTTCCTTACTCATTCACTCGTACATTCCTTCATTCACTCCGGATACAGATACTAACAACATGTTTCATAAACATAAATCCTACAGTTCGGCCATTCCTGGTTTACCAGTCTGGCCTCAGACTGCCTACATCAGTCAGAACTGAAACTACTTACAATATTGACAAAGCAAAATGACTTTAGAGTTACATCTTCAAATCAAGTCTAAGTTTTTTTTTAAATTGTTATTTTAGAACTAAAAATTACATAAACACCATTCACACAATCTTTCACGCATAAATCTAGTCTATACTTATACTTAAGTACACCTTAATAAGTTTATGACTATACTGAAATTACATTTATTAAACATACAGCTTCTTAACATTACCTTTTTTTTCATCTTTTAAGTTTTATGGTACAGAAATTAATAAGTTTAGTTACAGAACTACTTGACAATACACTTCATTTAATTAGTAATATTATATTGCCTACTTAGGTTTAATGGTACTACTTATATCAAAATAAACAAATCTTTTCATTTTACAAGTATGCAAAACAAATGATAATGATAAGGAAAACTTAAATATTTTAAATGATGTCTACACTACAATTTCAACATTACACAATTTATTAAAAGAAATAGAATGGTAAGTTGTGTAGGTACATGCCTACAGACAGCTTTAAAAAAAATCTTGTTATTTGAAAAATCAAATATCAACTTTACATCATGATTATCAAAAAAAAATGTTAGTTATTTTAGTTATCTAGTAAGTGAAGTTACAGTACAAAAATTGCAGATATTGAAGTTACAATGAAATTAAGACAGAACATCATTCAACTAGAGCCACCTTTTCATATAATCTACCCCAGTTGTTGTTTTCTTAGGACCTTCTTTACTGTTATCTAATTTTTCTACTTCATACCTATCTCTGCCTATCTCCTTGATAATCCTATATGGACCAAAATACTTTTGCTTTAATTTTAAATTATTTCCAAACTGTGTTCTTTGAATAGCAACTAAATCACCTTGTTGATATACATGTCCTTGTTTTCTCCTTTTGTTAAATGACTTTTTATTTTCTTCTTGTATTCTCAAAATATGGGCCTTGGCTTCTCTTCTTAACTGTTCTCTCTTCTCAGTAAATTCTTGTCTATTTTCTTCTTCTAATAATTCTATTAACTTTAAATCTTCTTTCAGTTTTAGCTTAGTTCCAGTTAGTAATTCGAATGGGGAAGTGTTAATTGATCTTTGATAAGAATTATTGATAACTCTCTGCAACTTACTGACATACTTATACCATTGAGTAGGAGTTTCTACACACATCTTGGCTAAGACTGAAATAATTATTTGGTTCATCCTCTCAACTTGCCCATTGCCCCTTGGGATACCTGTAGTGATTTTTATGTGTTCAATTCCTTCTTCGGTACAATAATTTTGAAATTCTTTTCCCGTAAAAGCTGTTCCGCGGTCTGTTATAATACGTCTAGGATTTCCATAATCTTTCTGGTGTAATATCAGCTTCTCTACTGTTTTCTTTGAAGTTAGTGATTTGACAGGATAGATCCACACAAATTTTGTGAATGCATCAATGACTGTTAAAATGTAGTTGTACAATTTTTTGGTTGCATCTAATGGTCCTAGATGATCACAATGCAATGTATCTAAAGGAAGCTCTCCTTTATCAACTGGATTCAATAATCCTTCCTTCTTTCCCGACTTATGACTTGCTAGAATACACGGTACACACATTGAAATTACTTTCTCGATTTTACTATCTAATTTAGTAATATGGTAATCTTTTTCAATTATATCTTTTACCTTCTTCTTACCAAAATGGCCTAAGTCATGTGCCCTGCTTATGATATCAATATCCATAATTTTCTGGTATAACAAGTTTCTTTTCTACTCCTTTATAAATTACTTCATTTTCCAAAATTTAGTCTTCATGGTCCTTATTTTTCTAAATCTCTTATAACATCTTTAAATTTTCATCTTCTTCTTGGGCCTTCTTCACACGAAAATGAATCTGACTGTTGATAAAACAAATATTTCTACTTAACGAGTCGACATGCTGCATTTTCTCACCTTTTCTATGTACTATTGAATAATTAAAGTCTTGCAAAAACATGATCCATCTAGCCACCTTAGCCGAAACTTCCTTCTTAGCTAAAGTCTTCTGAAAGGCTTCACAGTCTGTTACAATTTTGAATGGTATACCCAATAGGTACTTGCGAAATTTCTTGACAGCTTCGATTACTGCTAATGCTTCCAGCTCATAGCTGCTACTGTTCTGTTGAGTTTCGTTAGTCTTTTTACTCATATAGTGTACAGGGTGCATACCTCCATCTTTTGGATCCTTCTGCATCAAGTCTGCTGCGTATCCATATATACATGCATCTGTATGGAGCTCTGTTTCAAGTTGTATATTAAAAATTTTCAAAACAGGTTCAGAACACAACTTTTCTTTCAACCTCTGGAATGAGATTCTTTGATCTTCTCCAAAATTAAATATTTTATTCTTCAATAACTCACTTAAGGGTCTTGCTATAATGGAATAATTTTGGATAAATTTTCGGAAATATGATGTCAATCCAATGAAACTATGAACTTCTTTTAAATTCTTTGGTTCTGGAAACTTCATAACTGCCTCTGTTTTTTCTTTTGACGGTTTCACTGTTCCGTTCGTTATTACATGACCTAAATATTCTACAGATCTCTGAAGTAACTGTGTCTTCTTCCAATTTATGACTAATCCATATTCTGATGCTACTTTTAACACATTCTCCAATCTCTCTATTGCTTGTTTCTCGTTCTCCACTAAAATGATCAAATCATCGATAAATATTAAAAGAATATCTCTTCTTATAAAATCTGAAAATATTATGTTGATATATCGGGTGAAGTATTTAGAACAGACAGATAGACCGAATGGAGCTCTTAACCACTCGTACTGGCCTTCTGGACTACTGGTGACAAAAGCAGTATATTTTATGGAGTCTTCATCAATAGGTAAATGGAAAAACCATTTTTCAAATCCAAAGTACTAAATACTCGTGCTTTACACAATTTATCAATATGATCATCAATGACAGGTAATGGATATTCATCCTTAACCATCTTTTGGTTCAACTTTCTATAGTCTACACAGATTCTCAAACTCCCATCTTTCTTCATCACAATAACAAGAGGACTTGCATATTCGGAATAGCTGGGACGTATGATACCATCAGCTAACCACTCTCCAATCTGAAATTTTACATGCTCTTCTTCTACTAAAGCTAATCGACGTGGTCTCTGAACGACGGGTATGTCATCTTTAAGAACTATCTTTAATTTTATCGGAGCTTTTTTAATTTTGTTTGGTTTATAGCTTTCTACAATATCTCTAACTTGAAGTGGAATATTGCTACTCTCATCAATGCTAGAAAACAAACACTGCAAATCAAATCAAATATTTATTGAATCCATAAAATGTTATACATCATTTAGATTCAGTCAATTTTTTCACTCTACCGCCAGTTCGGAATGCAGTCTCGCTAGAGAAGAACGGGCAAGAAACTATAGCGTTGCTCTTTTCACACCGGTTAACAATATTTGGTCAAATAATTATAATCATAGGTCATATAATATATACGATTTAAGTTTAATTACCTTAGATTAGAGCAGCTCAATGTATGTTAAGTTGCCTTATTGAAATATTGTGAAATAGAACTCATTACAAGACCTAGTGCCACACATGACCGTCGTGATAGTGATAAAAATCTCGATTTCTTAAAGCAGTCGGTCCTTACTGAAACAGTCTGAGCAGACCAGTCCACACGAGCCGCACCCGATCACGAGTAGTGACGCATGTGTCAGCCATCGACCTCCTCAACCATGTTACAGGGAAGAGACCGACCTGGCACATGGCGCCGCAGCAAGCACAGACACTTTAGCGAGCATGACATACCCAGACTGAATACAACAATTGAAATACTAGACACAAAATATCAAGTAAAGTCATGTAAGGCATATAAGTTCGCAATGTTCGCTAGGTGGCGCTGTGTGTAACTAACCTCTTAAGCGGAACTCCATATATTTACTTTGTTTAATATTAGTAAAAGTGCATAAATTAGCCTGAATTTAGGACCATTCAATTCCTAATATGTGTGAAGTCCCCGTTAATATCTAAATTTGAGCAATCAGTGAATATAAGTGTTAATACTGTGTGAACTTCGTGACTACATTGAACAATCCAGTGGAATTTGAATTACTTGTTTTGAACTGTATAAGTGTTAGTGAAATCACTACCTCGGGACATAATCATCCTGCTTGTGTTTCAAAATACTGTCAGTTATAGTGATATGGTGTCTATTCGACCGTACCATCGTTGAACTTAAATCCGTCTCTCTATTCAATTTTGCATCATCATCGTTAATTTGAAACTGCGGTATTGCGCCATCTACATCATCATCGTTAATTTGAAACTGCGGTATTGCGCAATCTACATCATCATATCATCTATCACTACACCACTTTCATATGCATCATTAACTGTCAATAACATTATTAACAGGGACATTTTTATTTTGTGTGTGCTCAACAGATGTCGCTTGAATCATAAATATGATATTTGACCTCAAACCGATATTAATCTGGGATATTGATTGATGTAAATATTCAAAAGGTGTCGCTTCCTGTATCTGTTATAATCAATGACTAAATAATATACAGTTTTTTCGTCTAAGGTAATATTTTATACACTTGTCGCTATGCAGTGTCATTTATTTATTTATTTTTTCATGCGTGCAATGGTATTCTCAACAACAAAGACAATTATTTGAAATGTTCTGCTTGCACAAGCTTATTCCATTGCGAATGTCTTAACATAAAAAGAGACCAACTTTTGAAATTGACGTCAAAATTTATCGACTCTTGGATATGTCCATCTTTTTCTAACACTTCTCGTCGTAAAAACACTAACTTGTGTACGCCAGTGCGTAGGAGTCCGGAGCCTTTAGTAGATAACTCTTCAAATGTCTCCAATGAGAAAACTGAACGAGAATGTGCTCCTGGCGATGTTACGATGGATAAAATAAGCAACCTTCTGGAGCTCAAATTAAAACAATCACTTGCCGAATTTTCCGGATTTTAAGTTGGCTTTAAAGGAGGAGCTGAAGTCTATTGTACGCAGTGAAATGCATTCCATTATTGATAAATTGAAGGATGATTTTACAGTCACTACTGATCATATATCTACCGTTCAAGTAAATCTCAATGAGGAAATTAAGCTAAAGAATAAATCAATTGGCAAGCTTCAAACTGAAAACTCCAAGCTATTAGAAGATATTAAACGTATAGATAAACGCCTGTTTATTATGGAAAGAAATTCACGTAATATGAATGTTGAACTCCAATTGGTTCCTGAGAGTCATAAAGAAGATACTGCAGCTTTATTCAGAAATTTATGTAAATTATTACAGGTCTCCATTAGTGACTCTGATATTGTGTCTTGTCGTCGTGTGGCCAAAATGAACAAGAGTTCTAATCGTCCTCGGAACATACTTGTGTCGTTATCTTCTTTTATTTTACGCGACACTATTATTTCGGCTGCCCATCCTTTCAATAAGGCTCATCCAAATGATGCTCTGAATGCTACTCAATTGGGTCTAACCGGTGGAAAGATATACGTTTGTGAACACCTGACACCGGAGCTCAAAATACTTCATTCCGCGACGCGTAATGCATGTAAGGAAAAATCATATAAATTTGTATAGATTAAATACGGTCGGATTTATGTACGGAAAGACGAGAACAGCATTGCTCTGCACATTGGGAACATGGAGGCTCTCAGTAAACTTTAATTTGCATGGTATTTTTTTATAACGTAAATTATGCTATCTGGTATATTATATTATTTTGTTATGTATATTTATTATCAAAATGTTAACCGTCTTTGCTCTAAAGTGAATGAATTTTACACTAGTATGCTCACTTGTAATTACGATATCATTTGTTTATCCGAAATGAATCTTGTCAATGGTATTTCTGATAATGAGCTGTTCGATGAGAGATATAATGTATTCCGTCGTGACCGTTGTAATACTTGTAGTTCTAAATCTGAGGGAGGAGGTGTTCTTATTCTTCAACCAATCTCTTGTGGCAGGTGTGTCTCCAAGTCTGTGGAAGAAAGCCATCATAGTTCCTATTTATAAGTCTGGCGATAAATGTCTTTGCGCTAATTATCGGCCAATTAGTATTCTTTCATCGTTTGCTAAGGTATTCGAATCGCTTGTTTATGATCACCTTTACAACCACGTCTCGACTTATATCTCCACCTGTCAGCATGGCTTTGTAAACCGCAGATCTACGATTAGTAATCTTTTAATTTACAAAAACTACTTATGTTCTGCTTTCGCAAAACGTCAACAAGTGGATGCTATATACACTGATTTCCATAAAGCTTTTGATAAGGTTAACCACCCACTCCTTTGTAACAAGCTTAATTCTCTCGGTATCAGTGGAGATTTGTTGCGTTGGATAAGTTCATATCTCTCACTCAGGAGCCAGTTGGTAGCGGTTAGGGGCTTTCTATCATCCGAAATAGTGGTTACATCCGGAGTTCCTCAAGGATCCCATTTGAGTCCACTATTTTTTGTCATTTTTATTAATGATTTGATTGAAAAATTATCTTGCCCCTGTTTGCTTTATGCGGACGATTTAAAAATATACACAAAGGTTGATTCTGTTGATGATGCCTTGCGTTTACAAGATGACTTGAACACAGTACATGAATGGTGTATTGTTAACAAAATGTCGCTTAACGTAGACAAATGCTTTACCATCTCTTTTACAAAAAAAACATAACAAGATTTCTTTTCCATATACAGTAGGAGGTCACGTTTTGGGTTGCAAACGTAGCGTCAGAGATCTTGGAATCATCTTTGATGAGGAGCTGACTTTCCGGGACCACTACAACTACATTGTGACTAAAGCATACAAACTACTCGGATTTGTTGTTCGTATCAGTAAGCCTTTCGAAAAGCCCGGCAGTATGCTCTTGCTCTACTACAGCCTTGTAAGATCTGTGCTTGAATATGGATCAGTTGTATGGTCTCCATACTACTCAGTTCACGTTGAACGCCTCGAGGGCATTCAGAATAGGTGTCTAAAAATCTTGTGTTATCGATGTGGTTTTGGGCGTAGCGTTACAAGCTACAATGAAAGACTGGCTAGATTTAAAGTCCAAGGACTGGATTGTAGACGTAAGGTTTTCGATTTAGTTTATCTCCACAAAATTATTCATTCTCGCATAGACTCACCCGACTTACTCTCTTTAATTAATTTTAATATACGATTTAGAATACGTCACCCTAACATCTTCTCGCTTGATGTGTATAGAAATAACACCTCCTTCTACAATCCTATTGTAAGAATGTGTCGTCTATATAACGAGTTGGCAAGCTTGTATAGTTCTCTCGATATCATGGACGGCAGATTCCCTCGATTTTTTGCGGATATTAAAAAAATATGTTATAAGACTGTTTAATAATTCTTGTAGTCGTCTTTGCATTTGTGCGTATATGGTATTATGGGTAATTTTTTGTGAATTTGTATTTTTATTGTTTTTCTTGGCTGTATTCTGTTTTGTGTCTTAATTAGTAAATAAATAAATGTTAAAGAAATAAATATATTGGCATTACTATATATATGTACCTAAAGTTCCCAATAATAATTTAATGGCTACGCTTCTAAGTAATAGGATAACTTATTCCCAAGCCTTTAGGTCATCTAAATATTCCGAAATTTTGTAATAGGCTTTATTACTTAGTTTTCGCTTATTAGTAGCTTTAAAACATCTTTCATTTAGTTCTTTAATATGATTTGGAACCTTATTGTAAAAGCGTATACAAAGACCCTTGAAAGAGTTGCCGATTTTGTGGAGCCTTGTTTTATAACTAACAAGGTTATTTTTATTTCTAGTATTTACACTATGGACATCACTAATTTTAGGAAATTGTTGTATATTCTTATGAACATACATTAAATTAGCGAATATAAATTGTGATGCTACTGTCATTATATTAATTTCTTTGAATTTTTCTCTCAAAGAACTCCTAGAACTTAGCGAGTAGATAGACCTTATAGCTCGCTTTTGGAGAGTAAAGATGATATTGATGTCAGCAGCACCACCCCATAGTAGAATCCCATAGCACATCAAACTATGGAAATACGCAAAATAAACCAACCTAGCCGTGTTAGCGTCGGTCAATTGACGTATTTTACTCACTGCATAAGCTGCGGCACTTAATTTTTTGGATAATACAGATATGTGAGATCCCCATTGAAGTTTGGGATCTAATGTTATGCCTAAAAACTTGGTTGTCTCCACAAGACTCAATCTATCCCCATTCAAGTAAATTAAAGCGTCGATCTTTCTGACATTAGGTGTTAAAAATCTTATACATTTGTTTTTCTGACTATTCAATAGTAAATTATTAACGCTAAACCAATGTACTATTTTTGCGAGTGTGTTGTTTACATCGTCAAGAACAGAATTATGTCGGCTAACTTTAAATATTAAAGAAGTATCATCTGCAAACAACACTACCTCACAGTTGTCCCTTATGCAATAAGGTAAGTCATTAATATAGATTAAGAATAGAAAGGGTTCAAGAAAAACAAAGGATGTCAACATCCTTACAACCCATGAACAATTCTATCTGTAATTCTTTGCCTAGTATACCTTGACTATTCTGATGAGCTAGGTTTAAAATATTGTTACCTTTAGTGATAAATTAATCCTTCAAAGCAGGTAAAGTTCGTTAAAATAAAAGTTCGTTAAAGTAAAAATCGTTATTTTCGCTATTATTATTAATTAAAATGTCAATGTTTTTTTTATTTTCAATGCTAGAGTAGTCCTCTATTGTCTTTTGTACTAATTTAAATTATTTGGGATAGATACACTAGTATTATCCCTTATGTCAAGAGGAGGCTGCTCAATAGAAGCAACTTGAATAGCCAACACTTTGGCTTTGTCAAAAAAATAGGGATATAGCGATTTTGCTATAAGTCTTTTTATAAATTTACTATAAAAAATATTTTTAATGTTATACTTACTAGAGTAAGTGTTAATGTCAAAAAATTCTACCTTGTTACAATTATTAACAAGTGTGTCAATACTTAAATTTAACTTATACCTAATATTCTTTTCTGCGGGTGGCAACCTTGTAGTACACGGGAATGTGGACATCACAATCTTATCTACTTTTAAAGATGTTAGTAGCTTTAAGTAGTTGGTGAATTTTTGTTTGTCCACATTACCCCTATTACCAATTAGAATTACCTGAGTAGTGAAAGAATTAAATTTATACTTTAAAATACTATCTATTATTTGACTGTAAGTACTTACTACCTGGCATACAATAGTTTATAACTGATTGTCCGGGTTGTGTATTCACCAATTGACCTAGGCCTTTCCCAATATCATCACTAAATATAACTATATTCTTATGTACATAACTGTTAGGTTGTAAGGTACTGTTGGTTCTTAGATTTAATGATTGTTTCAATGGTGTGTCTGATAATTTTAAAGATGAACAGTTACAATTACTACCATTGTTATTGTTGACTAATGAATTAAATCTTTCCGAATTATAATTACAAGTGTCAACTAATTCATTTAAAGCCAATATGTGTTCATTAATTTCTTTTTTAGAAATTTCATATTTTTTTGTCATAGATTTCAGTGAATCTTCTAAACTAATAATTTCCAATTCTAATTTATTTACTTCTAATTCATATTGGTTTTTATTGTTGTCTATAATATTTAGACAAGATTGCAACTGTTCCCTCATATTTACTCTGTTTTTACTTTGCCTCAATTTTTTTGTAAAATATTTATTTTTATTTATCAATTTATGTGTCTTAGAAATAAATTTATTGATACGTATATACTTTTTCAGTTTGTTCCTACTGCATAACCCTATCCCCTTAAAAGAGTGAATTGCACTGTGTACAACAGTCAAGTCAATAGTAGATGATTGGGGACTATGGTTGTTTGCTGCAAGAACCAACTGCGGAGAGGTTGAAACTAATTCTTCAAACAGGCTCTGATTTTGCAATACTGTTTCATTTAGCTTATCATTTTCTAATTTATTTATTACTCTTTGAGCCTCCTGTAACAGTAATTCCAATTCAGCGGTGCGTTTCAGAGCATGCTTATACTCATCACTGCATCGGCTAAATCCTTCTACTACAGTTTGTAACCTCTCTCGTTCATCTAAACATGTCTCATATTGCAAATGTAATTGGGACATTTCGTTTCTCATTAAAGATTTTTTATCAGACATTTCCAACAGCACCTTTTCATTGTTATCTCTCTCTCTATATAAATCCTCAACCAACTCCTTGGAGGCCTTCAATTCCTTTAAAGTCAGTTGGAGTTTGGTCTCCTCTTGACGAGAAAAGGCCTTACGAGTCATCATTATAGAATGAGTAAGTTGGTACGCACTCTAATAAATAAGGTGAAGGTATCTAAGTGTCAACCTAGAAGTAGATTGAGTAACAATATAGCAATATCAGCTATAAAACCTTGCAATAATAGATAGCTCGAATGAAAATGTATTATGTAATTCGTAAGACAGAAAGATAACTATGAATACACTAAAGATAACTTTTAAAATTTTAAATGTTAACGATGTACGAAGTTATGTACGTAGGTAGTGTCACTTGCCAGTTGAACTTCTTTTCACTGTTTAAAACTCATGAATATTAGTAATTTACAATATATTCACCACTTAACACTAATAATAATACGTGATTAATTGGGAAGGGCCGTAAATATATATATTTTACAAAAAAACTTTAAGACACGGACAAAACAGCTGTTGTCGATAGTGTTGCCACTCGCCAAAAAAAAAAACAAATAGGAAGTATCATAATATGACTGTGGCTTTATTTGAATGACACCCTTATCTATAACTACTGTTGTGCTCGATAAAAATGTTTGACCTAATAACACTGGATATGGTATGGCCTCTGTGGGAACTACACAGTCAGGTCATAAGTATTGTCACACAGTAAAAACTTTTATTTTAGAATGCTGGCCACAAAAAAGTTTATTGAATTCGAATTTCAAATTGTTCATGAAAATAAAAATGTATACTTTTTAGAATTTTACTCATTTTTAAATATGGAGTGGACGCTTAAAGAAGACCGTGTTGCAGTAATTGCGTTGCATCGTTGCGGTTACGCGCCAATTCAAATTTTTGACATACTGAAAAATTTGAATATAACCAAAAGATTCGTTTATCGTACCATCAAACGATACAATGAAGACTCTAGTGTAGATGACAGGTCAAGTGGTCGCCCTCAGTCTGTTAGGACTCCAGCAGTGATAAAAGCTGTGAAGGCGCGAATTCAAAGAAATCCCAAACGTAAGCAGAAACTGTTGGCCCTTCAGATGGGGTTAAGCAGAACCACGGTGAAAAGGGTGTTAAATGAAGACTTAGGGCTTCGGGCATATCGAAGAAAAACAGGACATCGTTTGAATGCTCGTCTAATGGACCTGAGACTGAAGAGATGCCGCGCTTTGTTGAAGCGGTACGCGGGAAAAAAATATCGGGAAATTCTTTTTTCAGATGAAAAATTTTTTACCGTAGAAGAGAGCTACGACAAACAAAATGATAAGGTGTACGCACACAGTAGTGAAGAAGCGAGCACCCGTATTCCGCGTGTCCAACGAGGTCATTTTCCATCCTCGCTCATGGTATGGTTGGGAGTTTCTTATTGGGGCTTAACAGAGGTACATTTTTTTGAGAAAGGTGTAAAAACGAATGCAGTTGTGTATCAAAATACAGTCCTGACGAACCTTGTGGAACCTGTTTCTCATACCATGTTCAATAACAGGCACTGGGTATTCCAACAAGATTCGGCGCCAGCTCATAGAGCGAAGAGCACACAAGACTGGCTGGCGGCGCGTGAAATCGACTTCATCCGGCACGAAGACTGGCCCTCCTCCAGTCTAGATTTGAATCCGTTAGATTACAAGATATGGCAACACTTGGAGGAAAAGGCGTGCTCAAAGCCTCATCCCAATTTGGAGTCACTCAAGACATCCTTGATTAAGGCAGCCGCCGATATTGACATGGACCTCGTTCGTGCTGCGATAGACAACTGGCCGCGCAGATTGAAGGCCTGTATTCAAAATCACGGAGGTCATTTTGAATAAACTTTAGTGTCATAAGAATCTATGTTTTGTTAAGTTCATTTTGGTATATAAATGGTTACATAATGAATAAACTTGTTTCAATTATTTTATATTAAACATGTGACAGAATTTATGACCTGACTAGGTATATGAAAACTCACATAATAATTGTGACCATCAATAATTACATTAGTGTTAAACTTACCAATGGAGTAAACTTTCGAAAATCCCAAACCAGTAAATAACATCTTTTCAGGTTCCAAACTTTTAGACAATAATGTGAACAACTTAACTGACATTAAATTCGAGTCACTTCCAGTATCTATTAAACAATCCTCATTGATATCTCCTATCTTTAATACTTTTACAGATTTGTTGTTCGGTATTCTGTTATTTACGTTTAAACTATTGAGAGTGAAGTTGTTACCTGTTAATTGACACTGACAACTGTCACTTGTGACGTTTGACGTTTGTTGCTCACCCCGCTGTGGTGTTGCCGCGTTCCAAACTTCAGTTTCGTAAGCTGCGCCATCTTCCGTCTCCTGCTGAGTGAACATCGCTCGCGATTTACTGTTGGTAACATTGCTTGCCGCAGGCGCGCCAACATTCTGCGAATGACGTCTTGACTCACTCGTTTTTCCCGTTGTCGATTTGCACTCCGTTCCAATATGGCCGTATGAATTACAACGAAAACACTCAACACCTTTCTTGCACACACTTGAAATATGTCCGATTTCGCCGCATTTAAAGCACCGCTGCGATTTATCGGCCATTTCACTGCTTTTCACCGCACTCGCTTTTGATTGACTTGATTCTCGTGGCTTGGCGTTGTACTGGCTTACTTTTTGCTTCATTTTTGACTTAATTGCTTCATAATTTTGTAGCTTATCTTTCAGCGCCGAATAGGTAGTAACACCATACAAAAACATTTTATCTCGCTCGATATCCGTAATTCCATCTATTATGTATTGAATCGCGACGTAGTCTGCAAATTTTGCTCTTCTCCCAAGCTCCTTCATTACCAACATGTATTGGTAACATGTTTCTCCGCTGCGCTTTTTTCTAGCAGCCATCTTTTCGTGCATTTCTTTGCTATTGATAGAATCAGGGAAATCTTTCACCAATGCCGTCTTCAGTTCCTCATAGGTTTTATGCACTTTTTCTGACCGTAACCATAACTCAGCTGTACCGGTCAACGACCTGCGTGCAATAATTAATTTTTGAATCGGCGTCCACGCGAAAATTTCAGCATTTTCCTCTATATCCTGCGCCCATTTAGTAGATGAATAGGTCAGGTCCTCGCCATCGAATTTCAAACAATCCAATCTTTCTATGTTTTGACTCGAGCAAAAGTTCTTGGGGTGCAAATTTTTTTTTTTTTATCCTGGCACGGCAAAGTGACCGCACTGCACCTGATGGTAAGCGCAGTGCGGTCCAATTAGAGCATCGAGTAGCGAGAGACGATCTATCCCCCGCTATTCAACACAATCATGCCGGCCTGCTTCGTCACACTACGCCATGGGCAAGAAGGTGAAGAAGCGGTCGAGGGTCTATTGTCAGAGTACTCAGAAGGCCGCAAAATGGCCAAACATTGTACCCCAACTCTAGACCCCGAAAAACCGGATGTACACTGGCTGATCTCGGAACTCAACACACTTGCGTGTGCCACTATGGCGGGTTTTACACCCTGTGTACGGTGGTCGCTATCCGGGCGGATATGAATATCCTACCACCAGCTAACTTAGCAGTACTCTACTGTGGATCTTGCTAAAGCATCCCATTTTCTCCTCACCGGGCAGTCGGCACTAAATGCGTTGTGCTCGGTGTTGGCCAACTTGGCTTTTTGGCAGTTGCAGCAGGTGGGAGCTACTTCCGCTAGCTTTTTCGGGTATTTGGACTGAAGATGTTCTCCCCCACAGTGACTGCAGGTATCTGCTGCGTCCCGGCAGTACTTCCTGCCATGGCCATAGCCTAGGCAGCGAGAGCACTGTGTCAAGGGGGACTGGTCCATTACCCTGATCATTTGGACGTCTACATGTGCCACCCCTTCCTCCGTCAGTCTCTTCCAGACGGGGAGCGACACCTGCATGACAACGTGCGATGTGTGAGGGTTCCTGGCCTTCCGTCTATATTTTACGGTCATCCTCATGTCGGTCTTCTCTATCCCCCTCAGTAGACCAACGTTCTGTACTCGGAGTGCCTGAACTATCTCTTCGTCTTTGTTGTAGTTCATGACGTCTCTCAGTATTACTAGGGGGTCTTTATTCCTTATTTCCTCAACATGGAGGTTCTTCCCAGTCTTCTTTATCTTGCTGGTTACCTTTCTTAGCTCTTCTTTCGTTTCGCACCCAAGAATGATTTTCCTATCTTTGGCCTTTCTGAGCCTGTCAATTCTTATCCCTCCTCCTTGGCATTGACGCTAGTCCTCACTTGATTGAGGATCTGCTCCCCAGTCGCGTTTTCGTCGGCTGACGTGATGGCGACTGAGTGGATGGTCGGTTTTGCCTTTGCCTTGGGGGGAGGGCCTCCTAATGCTGCAGCGTAGGTCTTGGGAAACTCCATCTCTTTCCACTCCTGCCTTGATTTCTGGAGTTCCTCTTGGAATTTTTCCATGTCCCTCTTGCTTTGTTCAAGCTGTCTGGTATGGTTTGCTATGGCCTGTAGGATTTCGTTTTTCTCGGGACTCTGTCTTCCCTTTTTAGGTACTTTCTCGACCGGTTTATCGTTTTTCTCCTTGGGTGCTTTACTCTCTTCGGACTCTTTCACGAGCTCGTATAGCCGCTCCGTTGCCTCGAGCACGCCATTTTTAATGTCGGTCTTTAGGTTGCGGCTGTTATTTATCTGGAGTTTGACCTTCATGAGGTAGGCTTTTGCCTGCACTGTTAGGCTCAAACTCCGCGCTGCTGTGGCCTCTGGGGCGGTCTTCGGTTTCTGCTTCGCAGGTCCGGCGTCCATCTTTGACTCGATGCTCCGGCGGACCTGCGCTACGTTAGTCTGGACCACCTCTGTGCTGGTGGTAGGATATTCGTATCCGCCCGGATAGCGACCACCGTACACAGGGCGAAAAACCCGCCATAGTGGCACACGCAAGTGTGTCGCGTTCCGGGATCAGCCAGTGTATGTCCGGTTATCGTCGGGGGGCTTGAGTTGGGGTACGATGTTTGGCCGTGCGGGTATAAGCCGGTTCACAGTCGGTTGGAGGCGTGTTGATCCGTCGGCCAGGGAGACCTGTAGAAACGGTGGTACCGCTGGCCGCCCGCGGTACAGTACAGGGGCCCAATCGTGGCTAACCACCACGAGAGGCTGCCCCACCATGCCGCGCATAATCTTGGGTGGGTCCGTCGTGCCGGTTGGTGACCGGATGTGGGGTCCCGGCGGCCTATCCCGGGAGGGTACGGGGGCCCTTCCGTCCGGCGGATCAGCTCACCTCCTCTCGGCTCTTTTAGTGGACCGGCGCTTGTTGCGGCCTTCTGACTACTCTAACACTAGACCCTTGATCGCTTCTTCACCTCTCCCTCCCATAACTCCATGACAGTGCAAACTAAGAGAGCAGGTTCTACAGCGGTGCGTAACCCCACCACCGCATTCACAATGGAGTTCGCTAACATCCGCGGACTCCATTCTAACCTTAATGCCGTCCACCACCATCTTGAGACGGCCCGGCCTGCTCTGCTCTTCTTGACGGAGACACAGATTTGTAGTCCGACCGATACTTCATACTTGCTTTACCCCGGATACTCGCTTGAAGAAAGCTTCAGGCCGAGGGCCGGGGTATGCCTGTATGTTCGGTCGGACGTCTGCTGTCGCCGTCTGCGCTGCATGGAGGACCCCTCCTTCTCCACCCTGTGGGTGCACGTCGACCTCGGCTCCCAGAGTCGGGTTTACGTGTGCCTTTACAGGTCACACGACGGGGACGTAGAGACAACTCGGCTATTTAATTATATTAGCCAGGCGACAGACGACGCGCAGGAGCAGTTTCCAACAGCGGAATTGGTGGTTCTGGGGGACTTTAATGCACACCACGAGTTGTGGTTGGGCTCCTCCAGAACTGACCATGCCGGCAGGACTGCTCATGCATTCGCTTTGACCAATGGCTTGACACAGCTGGTGGATCAGCCTACCAGGATCCCAGATGTGGCAAGTCATGCGCCCTCTCTGCTGGACCTACTGCTGACGAGTCATCCAACCGGGTATAAAGTGACGGTTGGTGCTCCCCTGGGTACCTCCGATCACTGCCTGGTTGGGACGTCGGTTCCTTGCGCTTTGCCTCCACGTCCCGTGAAGGTCAAGCGCAGGGTCTGGCACTACTCGTCGGCAGATTGGGATGGTATGCGGGATTACTTCGCATCCATCCCTTGGCGGCAGCGCTGCTTTGATGGAAAGGATCCTTCAGCGGGTGCCGACGCCATTGCTTGCGAGATCAGAATAGGAATGGAATATTACATTCCTTCCTCTGAGATCGCAGGCAAGGGCCGAGGACGCTCCTGGTTCAACC
Source organism: Laothoe populi (assembly GCA_905220505.1). NCBI lineage: Eukaryota > Metazoa > Arthropoda > Insecta > Lepidoptera > Sphingidae > Laothoe > Laothoe populi. The sequence goes on along the minus strand of HG992162.1, from coordinate 578,838 downwards.
GTGCATGCGCCGATGCTGTTGGCAAGAAACAGGCGGCGTATCGTGCTTGGATCGGGGGTCGCGCTACGAAGGATCCCAACCTCAAGTCACTCAAAGCAGCCTACAACCGTGCTGCCAAGGTCTGCAAGAGGGCGTATGTTAAAGCGGATGCCCAGCGCGTCTCCAAGATTGGATGTGCTTTGGCCGATAACCCAACAAGCAGTCGTGCTTATTGGAGCTTGGCTAAGGCCGTCCAATCTAATTTCTGTCGCCCTTCGCTGCCACCGCTGAGATATCGAAATGGAACACTAGCCCATAGCTCGCAGGAGAAGGCCGATTTATTGGCAGACCTCTTCGCGGCTAATTCGAGACTCGAGGACTGCAATGCTCATTTACCACCTACGCTGCCCGGTTGCGGTCACACAATGCCTGATATCCGTATCAGGCATTGTGATGTGCGGCGTGAGCTGCAGTCTCTCGACGTCCGGAAGGCTAGTGGTCCTGATGGTATCCCAGCGCTTGTACTTAAAAAGTGTGCAGCGGAGTTGTCTCCTGTACTGACGCGCCTATACCGATCGTCCTACCTCTCAGGTATTGTGCCTGAATCTTGGAGGGAGGCTAATGTGCAGCCGATCCCCAAAAAGGGTGATCGGTCAGACCCTAACAATTATCGCCCAATCGCCATAACCTCAGTGATGTGTAAAGTCATGGAGCGACTGATAAACAGCCAATTAGTTCGCTACCTGGAGGATCACTCGTTGATCAATGACCGCCAATACGGGTTCCGTCATAACCGATCAACGGGTGATCTTCTAGCGTTCGTATTACATCACTGGGGAGAGGCGATTGACAAGCATGGCGAGGCTCTGGCTGTGAGTCTCGACATAGCAAAGGCGTTTGATAGGGTCTGGCATCGTGGCCTTCTCTCCAAGCTCTCGGCATACGGTCTGCCCGACAACCTGTGCAAGTGGATTTCCGGCTTTCTGCATGAGCGAAGAATACGTGTCCTCGTTGATGGACACGCTTCGCAGCTCATGTCAGTAAATGCCGGAGTACCACAAGGTTCTGTGATTTCGCCCACCTTGTTTCTTCTGCATATCAATGATATGTTGTCGCTTGGCAACATTCATTGCTATGCAGACGACAGCACGGTTCATGGGCGTTATAGCAGCAAGCCGCCTGGTTGCCGGGCGGATACTGAGAGGAGACGCGAGGATCTTGTCGTTGAGCTCAACCAGACCTTGGATCTCATCTCATCATGGGGTACCAGGAATCGGGTTGAGTTTAATGCCAAGAAAACCCAGGTGTGCGCGTTCTCGTGCAAGAAGTCTCCGTTTTCTCCCATCCCCGTTCTTCAGGGTGTTCCACTCGCAATGCGGAATGACCTTAGTGTCCTAGGTATGGATATCCGCTGCGATCTTAATCCAAGGAGTCACATCGAGGGCGTAATATCCGCCACTTCACGCAGGGTCGGAATCCTGAACAGGGTGCGGCGGTTTTTCACGCCTGGTCAGCTCTACCGCTTATATAAAGCGCAGGTGCGGCCGGGAATGGATTACTGCTCGCACCTCTGGGACGGTTCTGCAAGGTACCTTCTCGATGCCTTGGATGGGTTGCAGCGGCGGGCCATCCGCATTGTGAATGATGCAGACGTGAGTAACAGCCTGGAGCCGCTACAGCTGCGTAGGGATATTTCCTCGCTTAGCGTGTTCTACCGTCTGTATCATGGCGAATGCTCTGAAGAATTGTTTGATCTTATCCCTTCCTCTCCCTTCCATACCAGAACCACGCGTACTGGATTGCGGAGCCACAGCTTCGTGGTATCTACTACCCCGGCCCGAACCAAGAGGTTCGCAAACTCGTATTTTTGCCGCACCATCAAGCTGTGGAACAGTTTGCCAGCTACCGTGTTCCCTCCTTCCTATGATCCTGGGTCCTTTAGGCGTAATGTGAAGAAGCTAAACAGCAGGCCGGCATGATTGTGTTGAGTAGCGGGGGATAGACTGTCTCTCGCTACTTGATACTCTATCTGGACGGCACTGCGCTTACCATCAGGCGCAGTGTGGTCACTTTGCCGCGCCAGAATAAAAAAAAAAAAAAAAAAAAAAAAAAAAAAAAAAAAAAAAAAAAAAAAAAAAAGGATTAAAAGCACCAATAAATATAAATAAACAAAAATATTTTTAAATAAATATATATTTATACATATTGTATATACAATATGTATAAATATATACAAAATAATTACACGTAATATATATATATATATATATATATATATATATAGACAATTCCATAGATAAATAAATATATATAAAAAAAATAACTATAGATAACCAATAGATTCAACTGAAGGAATTAATACTTAGGGTGTATTTGTTGAGAGAGAAAGGTATTGTTGTTTGACCATTCTTTTGAATGATGCCAGTGTTTGAGCCTGTCTCACCACAACTGGAAGTGTGTTCCACAATCGAACAGCTTCTACTGAGAACGACTTGTCCATGAATGTTGTGGTGTGCACGGGCATCCTCAACTTCAGATTCTCCGACGACCTCAAGGATCTTGCATGTGACTCATGGAGAAAAAGAAAGCGTTCTTTGAGATAAGAAGGGGCGAGAGGATTAAACAAGGTATTATACAGAAGAGAAAGAATGTGAGCATTTCGACGAAGTCGTATGGGTAACCACTTGAGCTTAGCACGAAACTCAGAAACATGATCATATTTGCGTAGTCCAAATATAAATCTTATACAGAAATTTTGAAGACGCTCAAGTTTATTTAATTGTTCTTCGGTGAGATCAAGATAGCTGACATCGGCATAATCAAGGATAGGGAGTAGGAGGGTTTGCGCAAGTGTAATCTTCATGGTAACGAGTAGAAAATTCTGCAACCTTCGCAAGGACCTTGCCGAGGCAAACAGCTTTCGACTAAGTTCTCGAAGCTGCGGACCCCAGGTGAAGGACTTGTCCAGATATAGGCCAAGGTTTTTGACTGAATCACTATAAGGGACAGTGATACCGTCACAGAAAACTGATGGTAAATGACTCCAATCCAGTTTCGAAATCATCCTGGGGCTGCCGACAACAATGACTTGAGTTTTGGAAGGATTAAACTTTAATCCATAGGCTTTGCTCCATTCACATATGTGTTCGATATCAATGTTAATTTCTCCAATAGCATCGACCATCTTGTGCAAGGGTGCCCGAGTATATATTTGCAGATCATCAGCATAGAGGTGGTAGGAGGAGCGAAGATTATTAGAAAAGGAATTAATAAAGACAGCGAAGAGTAAGGGAGATAAAACGCCGCCCTGAGGAACACCAGCAGATACAGAGCACCAGGAAGAAAAACTTTCCTCGATACAGATGCGTTGCTGGCGTCCATACAGGTAACTACGAAACCAATCAACTGCCATTGGAGATATGTTAAGTGAACACAGTACACTAAGCAAAACATCAAAATCGACGGTGTTAAAGGCATTACTGAAGTCCAGCAATCCTAGGATAGTCAGCTTTCCTTCCTCCATACCTAATATGATGCCATCCGTAATATAAGTCAGAGTGGTAGTCGTACTGTGCCCAGGACGAAACCCCGATTGGAGAGGATTGAGGAGATCATGTTTCGAAATGAAGTCATTCAGTTGGGTATGGATTAAGCGTTCAAGGACTTTGGACAGGAAAGGAAGAATGGAGATAGGACGAAATTCGGGAAAAACAGAAGCATTGGATTTTTTGGGAATTGGAATAATATGCGCTTTTTTCCAAGCGGCAGGAAATAACCCAGTAGAAATAGAATAGTTGAGGATATGAGAAATGATAGGAAGGATTTCGTCAAGGATAGGAAGAATCACATTACGGCTGACACAGTCGCTACCCGTCGCGTTTGATGAAATGTGTGTAATGGTCTTCCTAACATCACAAGTAGCAAATTGTTTAAAGACGAAAGCAGAACATTTGGGAGTCTTGAGGGTAGAAAGATGCTTAATAGTTTTATCTTTGCTCGTCTTGTCGAAAAAAGACGAAGAAGAAAAATGACGGTTTAAGGAATTTAAATCTATGGACTTAGAAACGGACTCATGTCGAGATTTACCCACTCCCAGGGTCTTAAGAAATTTCCAGACTTTAGCTGGATCTCCGGTTTTTCTCGGGGGTCTAGAGTTGGGGTACAATTTTTGGCCATTTTGCGGCCTTCTGAGTACTCTGACAATAGACCCTCGACCGCTTCTTCACCTTCTTGCCCATGGCGTAGTGTGAAGGAGCAAGCCGGCATGATTGTGTTGAGTAGCGGGGGATGGATCGTCTCTCGCTACTCGATTCTCAAACTGGACCGCACTGCGCTTACCATCAGGTGCAGTGCGGTCATTTTGCTGTGCTAGGATAAAAAAAAAAAAAACCTCTGGGCTTTGCAGTTCCACCGACCCGGTTGGCGATTTCGACGCTTCGGGCGCTCCCTTGGCTGGTGTCCGATATCGAACATGTTCACTGGGGCAGATGGGAACACGTCAAAATGTTATATGTTTTTAAACTGCATGGTCATTAACACAATCTTTAATTATTTAAACGGGATATTTACCATGTTTTTTATTTGATGTGAGTTCCCTATATTTCGGCACTATTGCAAGCGCCATGATCACGGGTAAACTGAAGTTTTTGCGGGTGGATATTTATGAGCAGACAAAACGATCTACCCTCTTTCTTTCTCTTTTTGTGCGCTGGGTACCACTACCATTGTCACATAAGTCACTCACATTACGATTTTGTTCAACAAAATTTGAACAAAATTTGTTGTTTTCGTTCGTTTTGTCTGCTCATAAATATCCACCCGCAAAAACTTCAGTTTACCCGTGATCATGGCGCTTGCAATAGTGCCGAAATATAGGGAACTCACATCAAATAAAAAACATGGTAAATATCCCGTTTTAATAACTAAAGATTGCGTCAAAATGTTATCTCTTTGAGTGTAAATGGCTCAAAGAGTGTCACTTAAGATTTTAGGGTAATAAAATAATATAATAATTTAGTTACCTTCGAGTGTACAGGGCTCAAAGGTAGTCACTTATTCTAAGGTCAACAAAATAAAACTTATATCTAGGGTCAACAAAAAAAAATCTTTAAACAATAAATTGTTTTACGTAAAATTTTAAAATATTAAAAACAATTTATTGTTTAAAGATTTTTTTTTGTTGACCCTAGATATAAGTTTTATTTTGTTGACCTTAGAATAAGTGACTACCTTTGAGCCCTGTACACTCGAAGGTAACTAAATTATTATATTATTTTATTACCCTAAAATCTTAAGTGACACTCTTTGAGCCATTTACACTCAAAGAGATAACATTTTGACGCAATCTTTAGTTATTAAAACGGGATATTTACCATGTTTTTTATTTGATGTGAGTTCCCTATATTTCGGCACTATTGCAAGCGCCATGATCACGGGTAAACTGAAGTTTTTGCGGGTGGATATTTATGAGCAGACAAAACGAACGAAAACAACAAATTTTGTTCAAATTTTGTTGAACAAAATCGTAATGTGAGTGACTTATGTGACAATGGTAGTGGTACCCAGCGCACAAAAAGAGAAAGAAAGAGGGTAGATCGTTTTGTCTGCTCATAAATATCCACCCGCAAAAACTTCAGTTTACCCGTGATCATGGCGCTTGCAATAGTGCCGAAATATAGGGAACTCACATCAAATAAAAAACATGGTAAATATCCCGTTTAAATAATTAAAGATTGTGTTAATGACCATGCAGTTTAAAAACATATAACATTTTGACGTGTTCCCATCTGCCCCAGTGAACATGTTCGATATCGGACACCAGCCAAGGGAGCGCCCGAAGCGTCGAAATCGCCAACCGGGTCGGTGGAACTGCAAAGCCCAGAGGTTTTTTTTTTTTTTATCCTAGCACAGCAAAATGACCGCACTGCACCTGATGGTAAGCGCAGTGCGGTCCAGTTTGAGAATCGAGTAGCGAGAGACGATCCATCCCCCGCTACTCAACACAATCATGCCGGCTTGCTCCTTCACACTACGCCATGGGCAAGAAGGTGAAGAAGCGGTCGAGGGTCTATTGTCAGAGTACTCAGAAGGCCGCAAAATGGCCAAAAATTGTACCCCAACTCTAGACCCCCGAGAAAAACCGGAGATCCAGCTAAAGTCTGGAAATTTCTTAAGACCCTGGGAGTGGGTAAATCTCGACATGAGTCCGTTTCTAAGTCCATAGATTTAAATTCCTTAAACCGTCATTTTTCTTCTTCGTCTTTTTTCGACAAGACGAGCAAAGATAAAACTATTAAGCATCTTTCTACCCTCAAGACTCCCAAATGTTCTGCTTTCGTCTTTAAACAATTTGCTACTTGTGATGTTAGGAAGACCATTACACACATTTCATCAAACGCGACGGGTAGCGACTGTGTCAGCCGTAATGTGATTCTTCCTATCCTTGACGAAATCCTTCCTATCATTTCTCATATCCTCAACTATTCTATTTCTACTGGGTTATTTCCTGCCGCTTGGAAAAAAGCGCATATTATTCCAATTCCCAAAAAATCCAATGCTTCTGTTTTTCCCGAATTTCGTCCTATCTCCATTCTTCCTTTCCTGTCCAAAGTCCTTGAACGCTTAATCCATACCCAACTGAATGACTTCATTTCGAAACATGATCTCCTCAATCCTCTCCAATCGGGGTTTCGTCCTGGGCACAGTACGACTACCACTCTGACTTATATTACGGATGGCATCATATTAGGTATGGAGGAAGGAAAGCTGACTATCCTAGGATTGCTGGACTTCAGTAATGCCTTTAACACCGTCGATTTTGATGTTTTGCTTAGTGTACTGTGTTCACTTAACATATCTCCAATGGCAGTTGATTGGTTTCGTAGTTACCTGTATGGACGCCAGCAACGCATCTGTATCGAGGAAAGTTTTTCTTCCTGGTGCTCTGTATCTGCTGGTGTTCCTCAGGGCGGCGTTTTATCTCCCTTACTCTTCGCTGTCTTTATTAATTCCTTTTCTAATAATCTTCGCTCCTCCTACCACCTCTATGCTGATGATCTGCAAATATATACTCGGGCACCCTTGCACAAGATGGTCGATGCTATTGGAGAAATTAACATTGATATCGAACACATATGTGAATGGAGCAAAGCCTATGGATTAAAGTTTAATCCTTCCAAAACTCAAGTCATTGTTGTCGGCAGCCCCAGGATGATTTCGAAACTGGATTGGAGTCATTTACCATCAGTTTTCTGTGACGGTATCACTGTCCCTTATAGTGATTCAGTCAAAAACCTTGGCCTATATCTGGACAAGTCCTTCACCTGGGGTCCGCAGCTTCGAGAACTTAGTCGATACTGTTTGCCTCGGCAAGGTCCTTGCGAAGGTTGCAGAATTTTCTACTCGTTACCATGAAGATTACACTTGCGCAAACCCTCCTACTCCCTATCCTTGATTATGCCGATGTCAGCTATCTTGATCTCACCGAAGAACAATTAAATAAACTTGAGCGTCTTCAAAATTTCTGTATAAGATTTATATTTGGACTACGCAAATATGATCATGTTTCTGAGTTTCGTGCTAAGCTCAAGTGGTTACCCATACGACTTCGTCGAAATGCTCACATTCTTTCTCTTCTGTATAATACCTTGTTTAATCCTCTCGCCCCTTCTTATCTCAAAGAACGCTTTCTTTTTCTCCATGAGTCACATGCAAGATCCTTGAGGTCGTCGGAGAATCTGAAGTTGAGGATGCCCGTGCACACCACAACATTCATGGACAAGTCGTTCTCAGTAGAAGCTGTTCGATTGTGGAACACACTTCCAGTTGTGGTGAGACAGGCTCAAACACTGGCATCATTCAAAAGAATGGTCAAACAACAATACCTTTCTCTCTCAACAAATACACCCTAAGTATTAATTCCTTCAGTTGAATCTATTGGTTATCTATAGTTATTTTTTTTATATATATTTATTTATCTATGGAATTGTCTATATATATATATATATATATATATATATATATATTACGTGTAATTATTTTGTATATATTTATACATATTGTATATACAATATGTATAAATATATATTTATTTAAAAATATTTTTGTTTTTTTATATTTATTGGTGCTTTTAATCCTTTTTTTTTTTTTTTTTTTTTTTTTTTTTTTTTTTTTTTTTTTTTTTTTTATTCTGGCGCGGCAAAGTGACCACACTGCGCCTGATGGTAAGCGCAGTGCCGTCCAGATAGAGTATCAAGTAGCGAGAGACAGTCTATCCCCCGCTACTCAACACAATCATGCCGGCCTGCTGTTTAGCTTCTTCACATTACGCCTAAAGGACCCAGGATCATAGGAAGGAGGGAACACGGTAGCTGGCAAACTGTTCCACAGCTTGATGGTGCGGCAAAAATACGAGTTTGCGAACCTCTTGGTTCGGGCCGGGGTAGTAGATACCACGAAGCTGTGGCTCCGCAATCCAGTACGCGTGGTTCTGGTATGGAAGGGAGAGGAAGGGATAAGATCAAACAATTCTTCAGAGCATTCGCCATGATACAGACGGTAGAACACGCTAAGCGAGGAAATATCCCTACGCAGCTGTAGCGGCTCCAGGCTGTTACTCACGTCTGCATCATTCACAATGCGGATGGCCCGCCGCTGCAACCCATCCAAGGCATCGAGAAGGTACCTTGCAGAACCGTCCCAGAGGTGCGAGCAGTAATCCATTCCCGGCCGCACCTGCGCTTTATATAAGCGGTAGAGCTGACCAGGCGTGAAAAACCGCCGCACCCTGTTCAGGATTCCGACCCTGCGTGAAGTGGCGGATATTACGCCCTCGATGTGACTCCTTGGATTAAGATCGCAGCGGATATCCATACCTAGGACAAAAACATGGTAAATATCCCGTTTTAATAACTAAAGATTGCGTCAAAATGTTATCTCTTTGAGTGTAAATGGCTCAAAGAGTGTCACTTAAGATTTTAGGGTAATAAAATAATATAATAATTTAGTTACCTTCGAGTGTACAGGGCTCAAAGGTAGTCACTTATTCTAAGGTCAACAAAATAAAACTTATATCTAGGGTCAACAAAAAAAAATCTTTAAACAATAAATTGTTTTACGTAAAATTTTAAAATATTAAAAACAATTTTCAATTTTTTACAAAAAAGAGCCGGTGAACAGCTCGACCAGATGATAAAAAAAAGTCTCTACACGAATGGAATCACACAATTCCCTGTGAGATTAAAGGTCACAGTGGATTTTTGACAACAATTTAAAATTGCAAGGTATTTGTCAAATTTTTTGTTTTAGGTTTGAGGCGCGGGTGGCTTGTGTGGATATGTAATGGTTAAAAGATTTAAATAAATAGAATTTTATAGAAAATTTTTAGAAAATACAAAAGTTTTACAAATTTGAGAAACTGCTTGGGTGAGATCTTAGGCCTCCTAATTCCCTGCAAAATGAGCCCAAACTCTAAACTCCTAGCCCAGTATTTACGGAGTTATAGCGAGCGGGGGAAGGTGTCAAAAGCGGGGGGGGGGGGGTTTACGGGCCTGATATTTGAGGTGGTGAAGGAGGGGGAGGGGGGTAAATTTGGGGGGGGGGGGGTTGGTCGAAAGGGTGGGGAAGGATTTGGGAGCTAGGTACTACGTGACTGGGAGATCAGACTGAATTGGCTCTGGGCGGTATCTCCGCCTTCCAGATCTTTCGATTTGGCGGCGGAGCTTTGTACGGGCTCTGACGGCTGATGACGTGGGTTGTTTATGCAGAATTACTTACTCGTGGAAAATTTCGGCTTAAAACATTGAGCTTTTTAGTTTTTAAATTTGTCTTTTAAACATTTGGCTTTAAGATTTTTAGCTTTAGCGTTTTGTATGTGTGTGTATATGTGTTACACAAATGAGAAGAATATGAAGTTGTTTTTAAGCTTGCAGCTCGTTTTTAAGCTTGCAGCTCGTTTTTAAGCTTGCAGTTTGTAGCTTATGTTGTACACAAATGAGATAACAATATGAAATTTGCTCACCAAGTTTTGCTGTCCCGTTGAATCAGCATGTTGGTTAGATATTAGGTCCTTACCAGTAGTGACAGCAAGGTTTTGAAAATATTCATGGCGCTCCGACTTGGCCATTCTGTAGTGTGATGGATACTCAGCATCACTTGCTAGAAGATCCTTTCTGAAACTTACAATATCATGAGTGTACACACAATAGCTTCATTTGTGAGAAAATATGTTACTGTCCACTCTACGTGACAACAGCGTAACAAGTTTTTTTTTTTCTTTTTCTTTTTGTTTTTTCAGATAATTCGAATAATCATTGCCCATGAAAGGTGCTGCGGCAACACGGCCATTCCGAAATACGATGCGTGCTCTGCGTCGCTTGGCAGGCCCTTTCTCAAACAGATTTATAATCAAAACCTAGCCTAGGTATTTCCACAGAACACTTATACACAATTATTAGAATGCATTGTAGCATTCAAATTATTATTCTTAGTAATCTGTTCACTCAATGTGACCACAGATAAATATTTTAAAATACTAGTAAATAAGTAAGATTTGCTGTACATAGGAAAGTGAGTGAAGTTTTTTTTTGTTTTATCAGTGCAAACGCTCCACGCATTAATGCCTGATTTGATTTCTCGTAGACAAGGATGTTACTGTGGCGCTGAGCGGTCCTGAACGCCGTGGTCCACAGAGGCTCTAAAGGAAATGGGAACTAGGGCGATGCTGGGGCCTAGGCCTTATATTTATGACCGTGGTCCCCAGAGGCTCTGAAAAGAGTTTTTTTTATTAATATTTGCTGTAACTCCCCTGGTTTGGACCAGGGCCCTTTTCATCTAATGTGTAGATAATACAGTTTTTTTTAACGTATTGCTAGCCTAGTTACGCTCGTACTTATTTCTAGCTTAACATTACATTATATTAGTGTTCCTGTGACACTAGTCCGCACTTATTTTGATTTTATATAAAAAATATTTTTTTTTAGTGCCTCGATAGGCAGACGAGCAGACGGGCCACCTGATGGTAAGTAGTCAACGCCGCCCATAGACTTCTGCAATGCCAGGGCACAACAAAGCCGCTGCCTACCGTTGAAGAACTACTCTCTTTAAGCCTCGTTTAAAGAAGGACATGTCATAGCGCTCAGGGAACACCGCAGCAGGGAGTTCATTCCAGAGCTTGCACGTACGTGGTAAAAATGAACGCCGGAAACGAACCGTGCTGATGGAATCGTTTCCAGGTGGTATGGATGAACTCTGTTGCGGTGTCGGGTGGTGCGATGATAAAATGGTGATGTAAGTACTTTATAATACTAAAGACTCTCCTAAAACAACAAGAAGAATAATTGTACATACTACAACATTCGAATACTAAGTAGAAGAAGTTATACATATGGCATGAGATATTGTATGTTACTCAGTTAGTGTAATGAAGTTAAAAAATAAGTTAAACGTTTGTATAAGTTGTAAATATAATATTTAGTTTAGTTCATTAGTACAGAATATAATTTTTAAAAATAAAATGTAAATTGTGTAGTTTAATATTTGTAATTAGTAAGCTTTAAGTCTTTGATATGCCAGGTACCTAGTGAATTACCGTTCATATCAGCTAAATCATATACCAAAGGTGATTTTTTAGAGATAATTTTACATTTTATGTATTTAGGAGCAAGTTTTTTATTAAAATGCTTATCTTTGTCACTTTGATAAAAAGTTTTTCTCCATACTACATCGCCAACATTAAATTCTGCAGGTCTTTTCCTCAGATTGTAATTGTACAATTTCTCTTATGAGCCTGCAAAAGTAAAGACTGTACTTTGTTGAATATATTTGATAGTACGCCTAAGTTTTCAGCATAATGATCTCGAGGAATGAAAACAATATCCTGATCTATGTTAGTATCGACGTAGTGAGAACCACAAGTTACTAATTCACGACCATATACTAAGAAAGAGGGAGTGTAGCCAGTCACCTCGTTAACAGAGTTGTTAACTGCGAATTGTATTTTTGGAATCAAGAGATCCCATACACGCTGATCATTTTCAATGAAGGTGGAAATAGCGGTCATGATAGTCTTGTTCTAGCGTTCGACAGTGTTTACATGTGGAGTGTATTTAGGTGTAAAGTGTATGTTTTGGAACTTTGTACTTTTCCAACATATGCTTCAAAGTTGAGCTAATAAATTGCCTTCCATTATCCATAAGAATGGTTGATGGAATGCCGTGAATAAGAAAAACATTTTCCTCTAAAATTTTAGTTATAATATCCGCGTTAGCGCGTTTTAATGGAAAAAGTAAACAATATTTAGAAAAACAACAAGTTACAACAAAAATATAACAATTTTGTTTTCTAGTACAAGGAAGAGGTCCAATAAGATCTATGCTTAACATTTGAAATGGTCTGGAACATGACTTAGGTCTGCCCATTTCTCCCAAAGTGGCATGGTTTTGATGTTTGTGGGAAATACAAATATCGCAAGAAGAGACAAATTCGACTACACTAGCGTGCATTCCTGGCCAGTAATATTTTTGAGCCAGTCTTCTATACGTTTTGAAAATACCAAAATGTCCAGCTAAAGGGTTACTATGGTTTTCAGAAATTACGGAAGACCGAAGTTCCTGATGTACTACTTCCTTCCATTCGAATTCAGTATTAAGTACACATTTAGATTTCATAAAACGATATAGACGATTATTTTTTATTATATAATTAGGAAATGAAATTGGGGAATTTTGACAACCGTGAAAGTTATTTAGGTACCATTCATCAGTTGTATTAGTAATATTTAAGGAGGTATCTATAGTACTAAGTTGCAAAGGACAAGAACGAGACAATGCATCAGGTATAACATTATCAGCACCCTTACGATGTTTAATAACAAATGCAAATGCAGAAAGACGGACACCCCAGCGAGCTAACCGACCTGTAGGGTTGTTAAGGTTTAGAAACCATTTTAGAGCTGAGTGATCTGTGTAGACAGTAAATGTTTTACCAGACTCAAGATAACATCGCCAATGTTCTAAAGCAACTACGACTGCCAAGGCTTCGCGTTCAGTGATGCTGTAGTTACGCTCCTGGGGAGACAATGATTTACTCATATAGGCAATAGGATGTTCAACGCCATCTATAGTTTGCGTGAGCAAAGCACAGCAAGTGACACCATAGTCGCTAGCATCTGTGTGAACGTCAAAAGGCAAATCGTAATTAGGACACGATAATATGGGAGCTTGTACTAGACAATCCTTAAGTTTGTTAAAAGATATATCCGCCTCTTGAGACCAAATGAAGGGTTTAGCCTTCTTACCTGTAGAAGTAAGTTTATTGAGGGGACCAGCAATTGAACTAAAATTAGGGACAAATCTACGATACCAAGAAGCAGTGCCAAGGAAACGTTTGACCTCCTTAGGGTTGGTTGGTACGGGAAAATTAAGGATGGCATCGACCTTTCCAGGATCGACTTGAAGACCATTAGAATTAACAATATAACCTAAATATTTAAGTTCAGTACGAAAAAATTGTGACTTAGAAAAATTAATAGTTAAATTTGCAGATTTTAACTTATTATGAACTCGTAAAAGCATAGCCATGTGATGATCAAAATTAGGTGAAACAACAATAATATCATCCAAAAAAACAAAAAACAATTTTCAAATTCAGGTCCATAAAATAAAATGTCAACTAGCCTTTGCTCAGTAGCAGGCGCGTTGGTAAGACCAAAGGGAGTAGTTACGAACCTGAAAGAACCGCGTGATGGAATATATAGTATATATATATATATATAGTCCTCTTCACCGTATCCGGTGACAGCGACCCAGGACTAGTTTTCTCTTCTTGCGTGAGCTCTTAGATGACTAGCGAATCCAAATTTGGTTTTGAAAATCCGGTTACATTGTACGCAGAAAAGCTGACCAGCATCATTAAAAGTGTAGCTATAAGCAGGCTTTGGGCGACTCTTACGTAGGCAGCGCTTTTGGTCCAGATCTTTGAGACGTTTCTCTTCAAAATTTTCGACTGCTTTATTGATTTTATTGCGCCAGCCTTGTCTATGAAGAGCCAAATCTTCCCATCGCTCAACTTGTATGTCACAAGATGTAAAGTGACGTTTAAGGACATCTTTGTATCGCAAGTATTGTCCTCCTTGCTGACGTTTACCATGGGCGAGTTCTGAGTACAACACGATTTTAGGTAATCTGCTGTCATCCATGCGTTGCACATGTCCACACCATCCAAGCTGGATTTTCATCAAAGTAGCTTCCATGCCCATCATTCCAGTCCGCCGGAGTACTTCCGCATTAGTTATACGATCCTGCCATTTAACACGAAGAATGGAGCGCAGACACCGTAGATGAAAACTGTCAAGCTTTCTTATATTTCCTCTATAGAGACACCAAGTTTCCGCTGCATAGGTAAGGATCGGCAAAACTAAAGCTTTGTAAACACATATCTTCGTTTGTAATCTCAGATCGTGAGAATTCCACACACGCTGGTGAAGCTTACCAAAGGTAGCAGCCGCTTTGGCAATCCTTGCGGGAATCTCGGATGCCAGACTATTGTCGTTGCAAATTTGGCTTCCGAGATATTTGAAATTAGGTACCTCATCTAGTGGTTCAGAATGCAACTTTATAGTGGTGCTGTCAGCGTCATATTTTCTAGGTGGTTGTTTTAGAATTTGAGTCTTTTTGACGCTAATCACCAAGCCAAATCTGCAACAGGCGTCTTGGAGGGAGTCCATATAAACTTGAAGGGTTTCTAGACAGTCAGCCATTAGGCAAACGTCATCGGCATAAAGCACATCCATGATGGTAACTTTAGATATTTTATGTTTTGCTCTAAAATGCGAGATGTTTAAAACACTTTTATCAGTGCGGACATTGAGCTGAATCTGTCCGACACAATTCTTGAACGCGTCGTTCAACACAACGGAGAAGTATAGGGCAAAGAGACTAGGTGCCATTACACAGCCTTGCTTTACACCGCTGGTTACGGGAAATCGATCCGAGAAATCGTTTTCATGTTGAACACGGGCCGTCATACCGTCATGAAACTGGCGTACCATGTTGACGAATTTCTCGGGACAACCAGCCCTTTTCAGTACCAACCATAGAGCAGAGCGTGGTACGCGGTCAAAGGCCTTTTCCAGATCGACAAAGCACAAATACAAAGGACGGTTTTGTTCAAGGCTTTTCGCCTGGATCTGCTTGACTACGAAAATGCCGTCAACCGTTCCTCTGCGTGATCTAAAACCGCACTGCGACTCTGGAAGTATCTGCTCAGCAAGTCTTGTTAAGCGCTGATTTATAATGTGCGCCAGTACCTTCCCAGCTGAAGAGAGGAGGGAAATGCCTCTGTAGGAACTACAGTCCGAGAGTTCACCTTTGCCTTTGTATAGCTTGCAAATGGTGGCATCTCTCCAGTCTTGAGGTACCAGTTCTGTCTCCCATACTCTGAGAATAAGGTCGAATAGTCTTTTTTGTACACATGAGCCACCATATTTGTAAACCTCCGATGGTATACAGTCAGCGCCTGGTATTTTAGCATTCTTAAGTCTTTTGACGGCAGATATAAACTCGTCAAAGGTTGGTGGATCAGCAAGATCTTCTTCGACAGGCCGGCACTCAAGATTTTGCACATATATTATATCAGTCGACTGCGAGTCGGGATTCAAGACCTCATTGAAGTGCTCAGCCCACCTATCTAGTACTTGCTGATGGTCTGTCAGTTTGCACATCCTGTCTCAAGAGTACAGCGGCGCCATTTTTCTCGTCCTTGGGCCAAAAATTGCCTGAAGGCCCTCAAAGAATTTTCCTGTTTGGTTGGTATCAGCAAAATGTTGGAGGTCATTTGCCATATCCAACCACCATTAATTTTTGAGCTGACGCAGCTTGAGTTTTAGCTCCTGCTGAATGTGTTTCCGAATGGAAGGACTTTTTGGAGATCTTAGCTCACGTCTATAATTCTCAAGAAGCGTCCGGATTTCCTCATCTGAGTTATCAAACCAGTCTTGATTTTTCCGTTTTGGCTTTGGTATTGAGTGCAAAACGCTATCACGAAGGTGTTCCGCGTATATTAGCCACGCTTCATTGGTGTCTTTAGCAGTGTCCAGTACCTTAGATGCAAAGTGATTATGTAAACACTGTCTGAGTTCCCCAGAGTGAACGGTTGAGGTGACATTTGCTTTCACAGTGTTCTTATGAGCAGCACGTCGCTGCAGCTTCCATTGCAAACGCATTTTTGACCGAATCAAGCGATGGTCTGACCAGCAGTCTGCACCTCGCATGGCTCTAGTTATTAATACATCGCCCAGGTCTTTTTTACGCACAATTACGTAATCCAAGAGATGCCAATGCTTGGATCTAGGATGCATCCACGATGTCTTATACTTCTCTGGTAAGCGAAAGAAGGTGTTAGTCAGGCATAAATCATACTCCGCGCACAGAGTTAGAAGCTCCAGGCCATTGGAATTACAGCTCCCAACTCCATGCCGACCGATGACACCACGCCATGCCTCGTGATCAGTACCAACGCGAGCATTAAAGTCTCCTAGTAAAATGATCTTGTCTTGTGATGGAATTCTCGCAATAATGTGGCGTAGATCACGATAGAATTTAGCCTTTGCTTCATCATTAGCTGTTAATGTGGGCGCGTAGATACTAATCAGATGGGCATATTTAGTATCATTAATAGGCAGACGTAAAGTCATCAGACGGTCATTTATACACTTTGGGAGTTCTGAAACACGTGTTGTAAGTGTGTTACGTACTACAAAGCCAACACCACTAGCTGCACGCTCCTCTGCCGGTTTTCCAGACCAATAGTATGTGTAACCCCCTAACTGTTCACAAAGTTCACCGCAGCCGCTAAGATGTGTCTCACTTATGGCAGCAATATCGACTTTGTATCGTGCCAGCTCTCTTGCCACAATTGCAGTTTTTCTCTCTGGACACAAGTTAGAGTCGTCATCCAAGAGAGTTCGCACATTCCATGCTCCTACTACTAAGTTCTTCTTTAATCTTTGATTTTTATGTTTCTTTCGACCGCGAAGGGTAGGTGGTCGAATGACTGCGGTTTGCCATCCGATTTGATGAGGAGACGGACTTTTTTTAGGCCACCTTTTCTAGGCCCCTCCCCGGATTGGGGAAAGCAGAGCGACCCTAAACAGGGCTGCTTTGTCATCAGTCGTGCTGCCGAACCTGTCCTCCCGCCTCAGTCGAGTCCAGGAGCGACCACTCTCTACTGACCGCCTACGTGCTGAGACCTGACTAAGGCCGATGATCCACCAAGACCTCGACCCCACCACCAGTTCTCAATCGCCGCAGGGCTTGCAAAGCTCGTAATCCATGAAACGTATCCTGGGTCATCCGCGCGGGAATATATTATAGTGGATAAACAGTTACGCAGGTGTAGATCCACTCACTCGTCCTCAAAGTCCGGGTGCCGATGGATCGGTTGACCGATACGACCAGCAAGAAATTGAGGATGCAGGAGGCTGGCCGCATAAGTGATCAATATAAGTGATTGACGTGCGCCCTTTGAGGCAGCCCTCCCTTTGCCTTGCTACACCGCCACCAATAGCCGGATGCGCTTGCCTATCGACATTGCTCGCCTACTGTGCCGATGAAGTCATAAATATGTCTTTTCTGAGCCGTACTAGAAGTATCTTCCTCCACCTCTGATCAGACCTGCCTCTTCCGCCTCAACTGCCGTACTAATGGTCTCCATTTCCGCCAGTCAAGCCGTTAAGGTCTTCACCCATAACCCTGGGCAAGGGATCCGTGTTATACCCCACAGAGCTGGGTCCTTATCCGAACTTCACTACCTACACGTTCTGGCCTACTAGAACAAGAGGTGCCCACCCCCGCGACTTGGACGCGCCGGACAGGAGTTACTCCGATGGGACCTAGAGAAGGAGACTCTAGATTCCTCGAAGCCGGGTAAATGATCTCATATAAAATGAAACCAACGGCGATGGAATATAAAATGCTGTTTTATCACGATCACACTCTTCAATAGGTATTTGCCAAAAAGCTTTAGAAAGATCAATAGAACTTAAATAACAAGCATTACTTAAATTGTCCAAAATTTCCGACATATATGGTTACGGAATTTAATTTACGACTGTCTAAACAAAATCTCAACTTACCATCTTTTTAGGCGTTAGTAAGACAGGTGAACACCAAGGACTTTCACAAGGTTCAACAAAACCTAGTGCTAAAATTTCATCTAGCTCATTACATAACACGCGTTGCTTTTCGGGAGAAAGTCTATAATAACGCTGTCGTATTGGCGGTGAATTGCCTGTGTTGATGTGATGTGTAATCAAATGTGTTCTGCCTAAACCTCGTTTTTCAGCGGAAATGGTACTAAACAATTCTATGGTATTATCAGCGTTTAGACGCTGCGATTTATTTAAATCATCATACGATAACAATTTAGTTTTATTATCATTTATTAAAGAAATACAATTAGTTTCAGAATTACCCATAGTTATTGATTTTAAATACTTGGGACAAATCTCAAATTTAGACCAAAAATCAACACCCAAAATTAAATATGATGACACTGTAGGTATAACATAAGCTTTAAGGATGTGAAAATTATTTTCAAAAGAAATAGGTATATTCATATAGCCTATGGAATTTAATAATTGACCCCCTGCAGCAACAAAATAATTATCGGTTTTCTCTACGTATAACTTAAAACCGGCTGACACCAATAATTCATGTGAATTATTCCCCAGTATAGTCACTGAAGAACCAGAATCCAAAAGAGCACAAAAAGAAATTTCACCAACTTTTACGGTAACGTACGGACGTGAATCATTTTCAGGTTTGCGTTCCCAGATTGATGTAACATGATAAGAAGAAAAAAATATTTTTATAGTTGAAAGCCAATTTTGCCAATCTTCTTTATCAAAATTATTATGTTTAGTAGTAATAATATTACAACAATCTGACGCTAGAAGTTTTTTGGACTCGAATTAGAATGACACTTAGAACAATTAGAAAAAATAACACCTTTAGTACCACATTTAAAACAAATCGGAAATCTTTCTTGCTTACAAGTTGCGAGCGAGTGACCTTGTGTGCGACACCGAGGACAATACAAAGCGAACCTGTTTCTATTGTTCTCGAGCGGTAATTTACTAACGGCACTCGATGCAGATGTGCATTTATAGTTAGTTGGTGTAGATGAACTATAATTTTTATACGTAGAATTGTTAGTTTGTGTAGATTTTTTAAATTGTGAGTTAATATGTTTGTTAGTGAAGGCTAAGTCTGGAGCTAAAGTATTACTTGTAATGGGAGGTGGTTTATGGTACTGAGCAAACATACACTGTATATTTTCAAAATTCTTACAAATCGAACGAAGATCCTCAATAGTTAGAATTTTTGACGAGCATGCAATGACATTCGAATAGCAAGGCCGAATATTGTGCAACAAAATTTCTAATTTTTCAGACTCAGGTAAATCTTTAGAAAGACGGGTAAAAAGTTCAGACATAATTGACAAATAAATAGTAATATTTTCACTTTCATCCTGTGTCCGACTACGAATTTCAGAAACTAAGCGATAATCATAATTAAACTGACCAAAATCCTCAATTAAAAGTTCAGACAATTGATCCCAATTATTAATTTTATTTTTATTACTACGGAACCAATGTAATGCATTGCCATAAAAAATTTCGGTAGCGAATTTTTTTTATTTATTTATTTAGGAAAAACAAACAGTTATACATTGTGATAATATTCAAAGAATTATATATCTAAAAAATACAAATGTACAACCTACGACGTTCTTCACAGAATACATACAATAGTTACTTATTCACACGTGAGAGAAAGCCAACAAGAAAAGAAAAATGATACTAAAAATAAAATAAACAAATGACTGACTTAACTATACTAAAATTTACTAAAAACAATAACAATTAAGAGATAGAGCATTTGGTGGACTAAGAATGCTGTATCTATCCTTAACATAGTTTGAAGCAAGTTTATGCGAAATGAGTTGGGCGATGAAGCAAACAAATCTAATTCGGAAAATAATAATAATAATAATAATAATAATATAGCCTTTTATTCAGATCTTTTACAATGGTTTTTAAACTTATGTAAAACTATATAAACTTATTTAACTTATTTTACTAACATATAGACTTGTTTAGCTAACATTAACTATATAAACTTATTTAGTATCTAACTTTAAAGACTTAAACTTAATATATATTAATAAAATTAAACTAATATTTGGTCCTTGGTTATTTTGCCAAGATCTGTTTGCCAGTCGGCAAAGGCCTCCTCCAACCTTTTCCACTCCTTTCTTTCATGGGCCACTCTGTTCCATGTAACACCTGCGACTTGTCTAATATCGTCGACCCACCTTTTCTGTGGTCGGCCTCTCTTCCTTTTGCCTTCCTTTGGGTACCACCACGTCACCCTTTTGCTCCATTTGTCTTGTCCTCTTGCCAGGTGACCAGCCCATCGCCATTTAAGTCTTTTTATTTTGCTCATTACATCAGTAGTTTTTGTTTTGTTTCTTATGATGATTTTTTTAATTCTGTCGGACTTCTTGATGTTTAGCATGCTCCTTTCCATTGCATACTGGCATGTTGCTAGTTTGCTTGAGGTAGCCTGATTTAAGGACCATGACTGACACCCGTACGTAAGGACTGGTAATATGCAGGTGTTAAAAAGTTTACTTTTTAGGTTTATATGTAGCTCCTTATTTTTCATAGCCTCTCTTAAACTCCAGTATGTTTTCCAGCCATTTGTAATTCTTCTGTCCACTTCCTTCTGCATGGGATCTTTTTGAGTTATGAGTTGCCCTAGATATACGTACTCATCTGTATAGTTCATTTCAGTGTTTCCTAGATCTATATTGTGTTTGTCCCCGTTTGTCATCACCTTAGTTTTTTCTGGATTCATTGCCAACCCTACTCTCTCACTTTCTTTTGCAAGTTCTTTTATCATTCTGGTTAGGTCTTCTGCTGTTTTTGCCAACAACACTATGTCATCAGCAAATCTTAAGTGCGATAGCATTTGCCCGTCTATATTAATTCCGAGATGTTCCCAATTGAGTCTTCGGAAGATTGATTCCAGTACTGCGGAGAATAATTTTGGAGATAGAGGGTCTCCCTGTCTTACGCCTTTTTCTACTTTGAAAGGGGTACTTTTCTTTTCTAGTTGGATTCTTGCTCTACTACAGCTGTATATGTTTCTTATTAATCGGATGTACTTGTGTTCTATTCCTTGTTCTAGTAACGCCTCCCATATTTTGTCGTGTTGTAGAGAATCGAATGCTTTGCTATAGTCGATAAATGCAATGTAGTATGTGAGTTGGTATTCATTGTATTTCTCCAGAATTTGACGCACCACGTGAATGTGGTCGATCACTGAATAATCTCTGCGGAAACCTGCTTGCTCGATGGGTTGGTTTTCGTCTAGGGTTCTTTCAATCCTTTTTAGGATGATCTTAGCAAAAATCTTATATATATTGGACATGAGGCTTATAGGGCGATAATTTCCTATGTCGTATTTATCCCCTTTCTTATACAGTAGGATGATGTGTGACTCAGTCCATTGCTGGGGGATGATTTCAGTATTCATTATATCTTTGAACATATCTGTGAGGACAGGTAGTAGGATCTCTTAATTCGGAAAATAAATCATTGTAAGTTTTGGTCAGGCGATGAAGAGGTGCACGCACTCCTGCATTTGTGCGACAGATGGGAATACCAAAAAGAGGTTTGGCGCGCACCTCACGTCTTATTACTGTCCTTGGGACAATGTAATATAGTTTGTTAGTCAAATCAACGCAGTCAAATCCGCCATTACACAATTTGAAAAGAAACATAATTTCAAGGTAAGTTCGTCTTGATTTTAAGCTCAACAATTTATAGAGGCGAAGGAGGTGACTATAAGAAGCAGACGCATGGAAACACCGGTAATGTGTTGTTCTTTTAAGAATATTTTAAGAGTATTTTAAGAATTTACGTTGGACACTCTCTAAACTGTTAATATACTTCTCGTACAAAGGATTCCACATTTGGGCAGCATATTCCATTTGACATCTGACAAGTGACATACAAGTGAATGTAAGTGGTAGCACATCTAAAATCCCTAGAGGACCTCATCACGAAGCCATACATACGATAGGCGTTTTTGACAATAGTATCAACATGCTGGTCTAGATGTAGTTTATTGTCAAGCCATACCCCCAGGTCCTTAACCGATGAAACCTTATATATAGCAACATCGGCCAATGTGTATGTATGTGCTATAACATTTCTATTTTTTGTAAATGAGATAGCCACACATTTCGGAGTACTTAATTGAATTTTATTATCAATACAATATGTACTTAATCTGATAAGGTCCTCCTGAAATAAATAACTATCGTTTATATTATGTATGCATCTAAATAGTTTTAGATCATCTGCATATAATAAATATTTTGAGTGTATAAAACACTTATCAATATCATTTATAAATAAAATGAAAAGTAGAGGGCCCAGTATAGAACCCTGAGGTACGCCTGATGTGACCTCTACTATTTGTGAATGAAAACCCTTGATAACTACTCTTTGTGATCGATTAGAAACATATGATGAGAACCATCGCAACAAATCACCTCGAATACCGTTATACGCTATTTTATAGAGAAGCAGTTCATGGTCTACCTTGTCAAAGGCTTTTCGAAAATCTGTGTACACTGCATCTACCTGTACATGTCGATCCATATTGTTGAAGAGATAATCTGTAAAATCAATTAAATTTGTGACTGTCGACCTTTTTTTAACAAAACCATGTTGTTGTTTAATAATTAAATTATGCAAAATAGGGTATATTTCATTATGTACGAGTCTCTCGAAAAGCTTAGACAAGGCAGACAAAATAGAGATAGGCCGGTAATTTTCCACATCTTGCTTGGAACCAGATTTATGAACAGGTGTGATATTAGCTTGTTACGTTGTAACAAGATAATACATAAAAATAAAAAATGTTAAAATAATTACAAACATAAAGACAAAATAATTAAGTTGTTACTACGGAGCGAAACCACGCGAAATGATCTAGCAATAGCGTATAGAACCAATCAGGGTAATCCTTCTGTCTGAAACACGAATCCCCACAAAAAAATATCAATTATCACGCACACAAGGAAAAAACCCTTCCTTTAAATACAAGGCGCGGGACACAAAACGTCAGTTGATTCCAAAACGCACAGGTCGGCTAATAAATACATACCACCATTTAAAATAAAGTAGTAAAATCAGTGCATACTCATAATCCCCCTTGGTAAGTTAATTATAATTCTTTAGGCTTTTTGCTGTTAGCTAATTCGTGTCTGGTTTTATCCGATTTAAATTCTTCCACCGTATAATAATGATTTAATTACGTAGAGAAATGTGACGCGTGGTGCAGTAAAACCAATGATATTGTATTAAAAAGAGGTAGATATCGCACTAGCGCGCGCTAATTGTTGCAACCAAATTCAGACAATTGTTGTAATTTCATTTAGTCCGCTAGTAGCCACGAGCGTAACAAAACGTGTCTATAGTGTGTCAATAATATTACCAAAATGCCAAGTTGTGTTTAAGAAAGTGTAAAAACTATGGTTACAAGGTTAATAAAAATGAAGGAGTCTCATACCACACTTAAGTATATATAAAATACTTAGAGTAGTAACACTCTAAGCTCTAATATAAAATAACGTCATATTTGTATTTTGTCATTGTTTTTTCTCATTTACCGAAATTAATAAATAATTGACGAACTTTCAACATGATGGTTAGAAAAGGATAGAGAATATGTTGGCAACTGCAGCGCGACAAGGACAAATGGCATTGGACAACAGTGCGTTGCATGCGTCATAGATTAAAGAACCAGAAGCGAAATCGTAGGCATAATACATATCATCCTTCCGCTTGATTGCGCAAAGAGAATAAACTCCCTTTTTTTTCAATAGCCAACGGGAGTTTTCTCTTTTCATGTTTGTCTTTCTTACATAATATGATGATCATAATAAGTTATCGCTTTAAACGTTTTATAATTAAGATTACGACAGCCTCCGTGGCGCAATTGGCGAGTAGCCGACTGTGAAACGTGAGGCCGTGGTTTCGATTCCCACACCGGGACAAATGTTTGTGTGATGGACAGATTATTTGAGGGTAAATAACAAATTTAATAATTAAAAATAAAGCAAATTATAGATCTAATAAAAACCCGACTGCATAAAATAAAACTGATAAGAAAAATAGTCTAACTCCGAGGCCTCGTACTTAAAGGCAACAGTCTTCATTAATATAATTAATAATAATAAATACCCACTGTGATTATGAGAAACATTTCGTTGTGATTGTGAATAAACAGATAGAAAAAATATTTGTATTTTTATATAATATTTTATTTAACATAACACCAAACAGTGTAATATACCTATTGTTATATTAAATGTCTCTTCTGTTTGAAATTTCGCATAATATATGATTCCCTACTGTACTTCAAGCGCAACACACCACAGATAGCTATCTCTTTGTGCATCATACGTTCCGTATTATCTATCGCAGTCACTAGTTGAAATCTAATAAACACCTTTAAGTAAGTACGTATAATAATAACGCAACAATACTGAATGCCGCTCAGTATAAACGTAGCGTATCTTTATATACAATATCATTGAGTAAAACATAACCTTACCTTACATATGTTCACTCGGGTTAATTTCATTTAAATACTATTGCCAAATGAAGATGGTCTAGTTCAGAAATTAAATGACCACTTGTATTTCACGCGTGTGTTCTCAATATCGGTGGTTTTCTTTCTTTAATGTAACTGTAATTTAGTAGACTCAAAATTAATCATTCAATTGTTAACTTAAATAATATCCACCGTAAAAATGTATCTTATATTTAATTTGTAGTAATGTATCTAGAAATGTAAATTTGATAATAACTTAAATTCTTTAGGTTTTAAAAGAAATCATATAATATTACTCCCATCTAAATCGCTGGGAGTCTATTGTTAAATTAGTGAAGTTTTTTTAATGTACCGGCGTAGTAAATATCGCAGGTCATCGCTTCGCCGATATGCTTGTCTTTAACTACCTACTAATTTGTAATTATTGCATTCGAAGAAGAATGTTATTTTTATTTTTTTGTACCTCATGGCGTAGTGGATTGGTGATCGACCGGTAAATGGTTAGATGAAGTTCGGTTTTGGGTTTTCAAATAATTTTATATTTTTTTTTGTTCTACTATTACCGGATTGGTATATCGCCACTCCACTGCGCGTATTGTATTTTGTTGTTTTTTATTGTTCGCGAAAGATGCCGACACCCACACATGGTCTCGACTAGTGCTTGGGTCTCGGGGTCTTTTTGCGCTACAAACGTCCTGTCGACGCGTTCCAGGAATCTGGGGGACCACCGTACGGGTTGCAGCTGGGAGGTACCAACTCCCGTACCGTCCAACACTGACTCGACTACGGCTCCGAGCAGGGAAGGAGTGCGACCGCGGCAGAACATAGTCGCCGACCTCTGCTGACCTCTGCGCCCGGCACGCCGCTGCATCGAGAGCCACGCGTCGCCCCCGGTCCCTACCGCGCCGGCGGACATTGGAGCGTAGTTAAGTCCCCATCACACATTGCCCGTCGACCATCACCAAACGGAACTTTCTCTGTGCCGAGAGCTCACGCCCTGAGCGGTTCTCCTTATCCTCAGTACTTGTTTTTTTTTTTGTAAAAGAAAAAATAAAAGTATTTTTTTTATTCTTCGTACCTTGTTTTTTTTGTGCCCCGCCGTCAGGCGGACCGTAACAAGCTCTCTTCCATATGTCGGGAAACGTACTGTTATATACTGCCTTAGTATATGATAGTGCCTACCCATCTCATCCTATTGTCCCGTCAGCATTTCTCATGTTTTATAATTTCTAAGTCCATTGGACAGCTCAGTTCATATCCATCATCCACGCGTGACACTTGCCCCTCAAATTGAGCCCAAATTGTTAATATAAGTTTTTGAGTATAATTAAATCTTTTTTTTAAAAAGCCTTTTGGCAGTTTTCTTATAACAAATTGGTGGCAGCGGTGGGATACCGACGGTGAAGGTATCCCTGGTACGTCTCCGTCCGGGCTCGTTATTTCAAGTGAACATTATTTCGAAAGTGTGAAAGTTATTTGTGAGTGGCAAAGTGAAAACCTCGAACTCATCTACATCCAGTGTATTTTGAATCCAGTGGAGAATTCGGCAAACTATCCTGCCGAAATATATTACATATAAAGTATCAGAAGCCAAAATCATCATCAGTTGAAAACTGAAAAAAAATAGCCTGTCAACAAAACCCGAAAAACTTCAAGAAAACATACCTAGAAAGAAAACCTGAGAAGATAGAATACTTTTCTTGTCCCGGGATCGCGGTCGCCGAAAAGCGGTCATGTTGGTCTTCATTTTCTGCGTGTTCCTGTAAGTCGTCTTATTTTTACCTTAATCACCTGTGGAAGTGCAAAGTGAAATTTACCATAATTCTTCACAAGACAAGAGTGTGACTGCAGTGAAATTATTTTTACATGTTTTTATTTTTGTTTTAAATTTTATATCTGTTAAATTTTATTTGATTATTGTAATAGCGCTGAATTGACCGTTGATCACAACATTTCTCACGAGTTAATTCTTAGAAACAGCTTCGACGCTTATCAAGTTACAGTCGTAGATAACAAACAGGAGGGCGTCTATTACACCGTAGTTACTAAATATATTCTCAAAAACATCCCAAAATGCAATCGCAAGTAAAAAGTGAAAAGGGAGAATTAGTTCAAATTGGAGCATTATTCAAATTTATAAAATCATATGATGGAAATAGGGAAAAACTTAATTCTTTTATAACAAATTGCGATAATGCAATGGATTTGGCAGTCGACTACCAAAAACCAATTTTATTTAGATTCATTCTGTCTCAACTTGAAGGAAAAGCCGAAACGGCCTGTTCCATCAAGGAATTCGATAGTTGGGAACAATTAAGCTCCTTCCTTAAAACCCAATTTGGTGAGCGAAAGCATTACGCCCATTTACTAACAGAACTACAAGAATGCCGACAATTTAATGACCCAGTTAACCAATACGCACTAAGAGTTGAAACTTGCCTATCTAAACCACTTACTGAAGTTACCCTGTCCAATAAGAAAAAAGGCGAACTAGCTGGTCGCACAGCAGCCATGGAGGATTTAGCTCTGAATACATTTTTATTAGGTCTAAAACCTGATATTTCGAATTTAGTCCGAAAAAAATCCCTCAAATTTAAACGAAGCTATCAACTTTGCAATATCCGAGGAAAAAATTTTGATATTATTTAACAAACGGAATTTGAACTACACGTCAACCCCACAGCGTTCAGCTTCAAAACCCCAATACACATTTAAACCATCTACTTCTAACGTTAACCATAGACCCCAAATTAAACAATTTGAACTCAAAAATCAAATCCCATTTTGTCGTTATTGCAAAACCCAAGGTCACACTATTGATATTTGCAGAAAGCGTGAATACAACAATAATAGATTCAAAGTTCCTCAAACACACCAAAACTTTCAAAGTCCTAAACAAGGATACTTTAAACCCACTCACGTCAACTGTGTAGTTAAAGACGATATTTATTATAATTCTGAAACACAACCACCTAATAGCGCAGACGACGCCCAACTTTGTAATAATGACGATCATTTAAACGAATAATGGGCTCACGGAAGTGCCTCGTGAGACCCAAACTACGACCCACAGCACAATACACAACTGAAAATGGCACTATTTCAATATCCAAGGACCACACGGGTAACCAGCCCCAAACAAGAGTCCAATCTTCAATTTCCAAGGACCACACGGGTAACCAGCCCCAAACAAGAGTCCAATCTTCAATTTCCAAGGACCACATGGGTAACCAGCCCCAAACAAGAGTCCAATCTTCAATTTCCAAGGACCACACGGGTAACCAGCCCCAAACAAGAGTCCAATGTTCGATTTCCAAGGACCACACGGGTAACCAGCCCCAAACAAGAGTCCAACGTTCAATTTCCAAGGACCACACGGGTAACCAGCCCCAAACAAGAGTCCAGTCTTCAATTTCCAAGGACCACACGGGTAACCAGCCCCAAGTAAGCGTCCAAAATTGTTCGAAATCCATTAAAGTTTCAGATGTAACTTTAGATTATAAATATCCTGGCCATGTAGCTGAAAATATAAATGAAAGTAAAATATATGAAGTAACTTGTAACCCTAATAAAATATCATTACCTCACGTCCTTGTTCAAACATCTGTATCTAATAAACCACTAACCTTACTCGTTGACACTGGATCCTCTGTATGTCTACTCCAGAAATGTTCTGTCCAATTACACTCCGACCTGAAATTAAAAAATAATATAATTAAATTAAAAGGTATAGACAATCGCGAAGATGCTGTACCTACTCTTGGTAACTTTGATATGAATCTTATATTTGGCAGAGAATCAATTTCTTTTACATTTCATTTAGTAGAAGAGATAGACTTACCGTATGATGGCATAATAGGAAATGACTTACTTACCTTTTTCCAATGTTCTGTTGACTATAATCGAAAAATCCTTAATTTAGATAAAAACAAAATTAAACTTAATTTTACAGATCCAATTTACCAAATTCCGCCTCGTTCGGAAATTACCGTAGAGTGTTCCGTTGTTAATCCCGAATTAAAAGAAGGTCTTATACTTGACCAGCACATAAGTGAAACACTATTCGTTGCCAATTGTCTAGTCAAAGTTAAAAATAATAATCGGGTCAATCTTACAGTTCTCAATACCTCTGAAGAACCTGTCAAGTTAAACTCAAACCTCCTACTTACTCTGCAACCAGTTGATTATGAATCCTGTCAGTCTTATAACACAAGTCAATCGTGCCTAGATAGAACTAATGAAGTCCTTAAACTTTTACGAGTTTCACATTTAAATTCCGAGGAATGTGAAGCACTTTATGAAGCATGTTCCAATTATTCAGATATATTTCACCTACCAAATGATATACTTACCTCGACTGACGCCATTCAACACGAGATTCGCACTTCCTCTGACCAACCTATAAACGTAAAATCTTACCGTTTCCCTGAAATACATAAACAAGAGGTTAATTCCCAAATACAAAAAATGCTAGAACAAAAAATTATCCAACCTTCCTTATCTCCGTGGTCGTCTCCAATTTGGATTGTCCCAAAAAAAGTAGATGCTTCTGGTCAAAAGAAGTGGCGTATCGTAATAGATTACAGGAAGTTAAATGACATAACCATCGGTGAAACTTATCCTATACCCAATATTGTCGAAATTCTTGACCAGCTTGGTGACTCCAAGTATTTTTCAACCCTTGATCTTGCCTCAGGGTTTCATCAAATTAAAATGACCCCTCAAGATGCCAGTAAAACTGCTTTTAGCGTCCCTCAAGGACATTTTGAATTCACTAGAATGCCTTTTGGCCTAAAAAATGCCCCATCGACTTTTCAACGCCTGATGAACAATGTTCTTACAGGTCTCCAGGGCGAAAGATGTTTTGTCTATTTAGATGACATTGTTATTTATTCTCACAACTTGCCATATCCAAAACCTAATTAAGGTCTTCCAAAAAGTCCGTTCTTTCAACTTGAAACTCCAACCGGACAAGTGTGAATTCTTGCGGAAAGAAGTAGGTTACCTTGGACACGTTATAACCGAAAATGGTTTAAAACCAGACCCAAATAAAATAAAATCAGTGCAAGAATTTCCTGTCCCAAAATGTCCAAAAGACATCAAATCCTTTCTGGGCCTTATATCCTATTATAGACGTTTCATCCCAGAATTTTCAAAATTATCCAAACCCCTCACATCCCTTCTTAAAAAGGACATCCCCTTTATTTGGTCAAACGAACAACAGTTAGCCTTTGAAATGCTTAAAAACAAACTTGTTACCGCTCCAGTACTTATATATCCAGACTTCACAAAATCCTTTAATCTTACCTGTGACGCATCCAACTACGCGATATCTTCTATTCTCTCTCAAGGTCCTGTTGGGAAAGACCATCCTATAGCTTATGCGTCCAGAACTCTGAACAAATGTGAAACAAACTATAGTACAACGGAAAAAGAATTGTTGGCTATAGTTTGGGGTTGCAAAACCTTTAGACCGTACTTGTTTGGTCGTAAATTTGTTATTATTACCGATCATCGACCTTTAAAATGGCTTTTTAACCACACTGACCCCAGCAGCAAACTGCAACGTTGGCGTCTTCAATTACAAGAATTTGAATACGAAATAGTATACCGAAAAGGTAAGTTAAATTCAGCAGCTGATGCTCTTTCCCGTTATCCTGTCAATCCCGTTAACCCCGTAAATCCTGATAACTCCGATAATGAATTGATAGACCTTGGCCCTTATATGGACCTTAGTCCTTTCAGCCGACTTACAGACTTCAGCCCATTAAATTCTCCAGATGTGGATAATCTTCAAGATCCTTTACGCTCTGATCCCCTAAACCTTCCAAGTCCAGAAAACCTTCTAGATCCATCAAATCCCGAACTCCAAAACGATCAACAACCTACTACAAGCAGTCAAACTCCAACATTACATTATCCAAATCCTAAAATCGATGTCCCAATTTCAACCTTACCTGACCCAGATGTCACATACACGAAATTTCTAAAAAACTCTCCAGATACAACTTATAATACAATTATAGTCGAACATAATGACAGCTTACTGAAGACCCAAAATAAAACTGTAGTAATACCTACATCTATTGACCTCGACGAGTCAATTCCATATGTCCAGGAAGTTTTATCAAATTCAACCGAATCAGAATCATTCGTTAATTCAGAATCAACATTACACTCATATAAGTCTCTATCAACAAACAACAAACTCTACTATTTCCTATTTATCAAAGTACATCACTTTGACAACTGCACTTACAGTGACATATTTGAATCCCTAAAAAATTTAAGAAATCATTTAATATCCAACACTAACACTATAGATAAAATAAGCATAACAGATTTCAAGAATCCTTTTGACAGACACGCCTACATAAAAATTTACAATATGATAACCTATTTATTTCATAACACTAATATTGAAATTAATATTTATCGTAACAAAATATATTACCCCAGTTGTTCCGAAGTTCAGAAAATCCTTCGTGAAAATCATGACATCCCCATTGCTGGACACCTCGGTTCAACAAGAATGTTTAACAAAATTCGCGAACAGTATTACTGGAAAAATATGCGAAACGAAATAGAAAATTATGTCAAAAATTGTATCTCTTGTCAAACAAACAAAGCCCTTCGGAAAATAAATCGAGCACCAATGCAGATAACTAGTACTTCTACCTCTCCATTCGAAAGACTATCCCTCGACATCGTAGGTCCACTCCCAGAATCCGGTACAGCCAAACTTAAGTACATTCTGACCCTTCAAGATGACCTAACTAAATATTCTGTAGCATATCCTATTCGCAGCACTACCGCTGAAGAAACCAGTGAGTGCTTAATCCATTTCATTTCCTTATTTGGTATCCCTAAAACTATCCTTACTGATCAGTGCACAAATTTCACATCCGAGATGTTTAAGGAAACATGTAAGTTTTTTAAAATAAAGCAATTATGGTCATCCCCCTATCATCCCCAAACACAAGGCGCACTAGAACGAAGCCATTCCACGTTAAAAGAATATTTAAAGTCATATATATCCGAAGAACAGGACAACTGGCCAAAATTTGTATATACAGCCATGTTAGCATATAACACGGCAATCCACAGTACAACTAATTACTCCCCCTATGAATTAGTTTTTGGTCACAAACCTATCCTTCCTAACTCAATATATGAACCTTCCTCGAATGCTACTTACCCGGATTATATAAGGATGTTGCAGCACCGCCTCAAATATACACGCGACAAAGCCATTGACCATATAAATAGGTCCAAAGAATCCTCCAAAGCACGTTACGACACCCATACTCGCCCTATAAACTATCATGCTGGCGATTATGTTTATTTAAAAAATCACCTCCGTATGCGTAAAGCTTTATCACCAATATGGAAAGGGCCCTATAAAGTCATAAAAGTAAATGGTAGAAACAGTTTAACCCTATTGATCAACAGGCGACACGTTACTCATCATTTCGATGAAGTAAAATTAGCCCGTCGTCGCGATTCCTGATCGAATTATAAAATGTAAAGTTATAAGAATTAGTTAAAGATACCCTATGATTAGATTCCTTATATTGTATAATTTATTATATTATTTCCTTACAGTTCCCTATGTTCCGCACGGGAATCATTTAATGACTTCTCAACGAACACCTCTGGCATACATTTTGATCCTACCGGGTCACTTAAGATAATTGACGGGCATCTGACTGTCCTAATACCCATAGACATTTCATACATAGGACCACAAATAAAAAATCTGAACGGTGTGATAGGCACCTCTAAGTTCTTTTGTAAGCAAAGTGCTCTCTACGCCGATATAGAATGCCTTAACATGCATCAATCGCTTGCAGTTAGATATAATGACTTAATAAATGAATTTGAATCAATATCTCATTTAATAGAATCCAGAACCAAAAGATCTGCCTGGATTGGTGGAGTAGGAACTATTTTTAAACATTTATTTGGTACTATGGACGAAGAAGATGCAATACGATACAGTAATGCAATTCACGCTTTAGAAAATGATCAAATAAAATTGACTGAATTAATAAAACAAAATATCCTTGTTACAACATCAACTATTTCCACCTTGGAAAATACATTAAATAAGATCAGTGTAAATCAACAGTATTTGAATAGCGCTATTGACACACTAACTTTAGCTCAACAAAATTTAACCCTATTATCTGATCACTTATTTATCAAATCCAAAATGAGTGACATTTTGAATATCTTAGAGAGCACTCTGTTGACATTGTCTTTCGAATTGGAGGACATTATAAACGGAATTATGTTTAGTAAATCTAACATTTTATATCCTTCTATAATAACGCCTAAACAATTGTTTACTGAACTCGCTGAAAATTATAGATTTATAGCCGACTATCATCAGTTTTCTGTTAGTCTATCTTTAGAAAATATTTACCTTATAATGAATGTATCTGAAATCGCTACCTATTATAGTGAAAATAAAATTGTATTTGTTCTAAAAGTACCCTTAGTAAGTTCGAGAAATTATTATTTATATCATAATATTCCTTACCCAGTCTTCGTAGAAAATAACACCTATGTAACTATAATTCCAACTACGAAGTATATAGCCCTAACTAGAGATAGATCATATTATTGTAAGTTAGACAGTTTAAGTAATTGTAAAGTATTACATACCTTGAATTATATCTGTGACATTTCGGATGTTTATTCTAGTTCCGCTACTCCGATATGCGAATCGGAAATATTTTCAAAAGTATCACATTCTATGCCTAACCAATGTAAAATTAAATTTCTTCAAGGCCACTTAGATATTTGGCAACAATTAAATAATAATAAATGGATTTTTATAGTTTCGAATCCATCCAAGTTATCTATAGATTGTCAACAATCCAACACCACAGAAATAGTGATATCCGGCACAGGAATATTAAATTTACCAAAACATTGTATAGCCTATTATAAAGATTTAAGGTTAATACCAAAATATACCGAAATTATCAAGTTGCCAATAATTTACACTAATTTAAATATAATAAATGATTCATGCTGTAATTTCGAAGTACTTTCAAAAATTAGACCATACATACCTGTATTAAATTTAACTCGTATTAACCTTGATTCTATTACATCTCATCAAAACCTTAAGTTAAATGATAATATTGTGAAAATCCTAGATACTATTATTAAGAAACCCCACATTGTTCTATACGGGGAATATTATTCATATACAACTATAACTATATCCATTATAATTGTAATTTTTATTTTCTTTATATGTTATAAATTTATTGTAAAGAAGGGCATATGTCACCGTATTTTCAATAAGCGTAAAAACCATTTAAATATCGAAAGAGCACAAGAGCTCTCAGAAACTGCTGTAAATCCCTCCAGAGTTTCCACCCCATTGCCTAGAATCCGAACAACCCTCACATAAACTTAACCCTTTTGGGGTAAGTTTAGTCCTAACCTTGGGGGCTGTTATATACTGCCTTAGTATATGATAGTGCCTACCCATCTCATCCTATTGTCCCGTCAGCATTTCTCATGTTTTATAATTTCTAAGTCCATTGGACAGCTCAGTTCATATCCATCATCCACGCGTGACACTTGCCCCTCAAATTGAGCCCAAATTGTTAATATAAGTTTTTGAGTATAATTAAATCTTTTTTTTAAAAAGCCTTTTGGCAGTTTTCTTATAACAGACAGACATTTATTGTAAATAATATATAACGGTACACATATATTCACAGCGGTCATTTTAAGAAAAAAGGCAGGTAATCCATCTGGCCCAGGTCCCTTTGAGATATCAAGAGATTTTAACTGTTTCAAAATTTTATCGATAGTCAGATTAATACTACTCAGTGCAATACAGTTGTCGGCATAATTATTAGAGGGGGACCAGTTGCTGTTATGCGTCGACTTCTCATAAACTGATTGAAAAAATTTAGAAAACATGTTGCAAATATTATGTGGATTACTAGAAGTTTGATTTTTGTAAGGCAAAGTTGAAGGGAAACCAGTATTAGATTTACGGTTCGATATGTAACGCCATAAGTAATTTACATCTTCTCTAATTTTGTCTTCTACTGTGCTGATAAATTTTACATAATTTTCTCTATATTGCAGCTGGAACCGTTTTCGGAGAAATGAGAATCTGTATATATAAAAGAAGAAACTGACTGACTGACTGACTGACTGACTGACTGACTGACTGATCGATCAACGCACAGCCTAAACGGCTGGGGTTAGAGACTTGAAATTTTGACAGTAGGTACCTTTTATCACGTAGGCATCCACTAAGGAAGGGTTTTTGGAAATACCACCCCTAAGGGGGTAAAATAGGGGATGAAAGTTTGTATGAAAATCCGTCATTTTTGAAGATAAATTCATGAAAATTAGTATTTGGCATTTTAATTAAAAATAAAAAATATATGTTTCAGTATTTTTGGAAATTCCGCCCCTAAGGGGGTAAAATAAGGAATGAAAGTTTGTATGAAAATCCGTCATTTTTAAGTTAAACACATGAATATTGGTATTTTGTATTGTATACTTTTCTCCCAAACATGACCTCCACGCGGGCGGAGCCGCGAGCAACAGCTAGTCTGTATATATAAAAGAAGAAACTGACTGACTGACTGACTGATCGATCAACGCACAGCCAAAACGGCTGGGGTTAGAGACTTGAAATTTTGACAGTAGGTACCTTTTATGACGTAGGCATCCACTAAGGAAGGGTTTCTGGAAATACCACCCCTAAGGGGGTAAAATAGGGGATGATAGTTTGTATGAAAATCCGTCATTTTTAAAGTTAAGCTTATGAAAATTTGTATTTGGCCTTTTAGTCACAATTAAAAAATATGTATTTCAGGATTTTTGGAAATTCCACCCCGAAGGGGGTAAAATAGGGGAAGAAAGTTTGTATGAAAATCTGTCATTTTTGCAGTTAAACGCATGAAATTTGGTATTTGGCCTTACAGTTAAAAGTTAAAAACACATATTTCAGGGTTTTTGGAAATTCCACCCCTAAGGGGGTTAAATAGGGTAAGAAAGTTTGTATGAAAATCTGTCATTTTTGCAGTTAAACGCATGAAATTTGGTATTTGGCCTTACAGTTAAAAATTAAAAACACATATTTCAGGGTTTTTGGAAATTCCACCCCTAAGGGGGTTAAATAGGGTAAGAAAGTCTGTATGAAAATCCTTCATTTTTGAAGTTAAATGCATGAGAATTGGTATTTTGTAGTGTATACTTTTTGTCTCAAACATGACCTCCACGCGGGCGGAGCCGCGAGCAACAGCTAGTTCTTCATAATCAGATAGATTATGGTATGTTTTCCATTTAACCCAAGCTTTGTTCTTATTGTTGAAAATATGTATAAGTGATTTTGGGAACCAAAACGGAAATTTAATTGACCGAGAATAAGATAAGGGAGTGTGTTTTTTTATAACACAGAAGATATCGTCGTATAATTTATCTACAGCTCTCGCAGCTGATATGTTACTTAACGAACCGCACCAATCAATTTTAGCAAGATCTTTATTAATCTGTTCATAATTTGCTTTATAGAAATTATATTTTTTGACTTTTGCCGGTTTTAGTGCATCATGACTACAATTATTACACTGAATAGTAGCACAAAAAGGTGGATGATAGTCATCTAATGGTAACAAAGGAACTGTCGGCATTGTAGTAACACAGGCTGTATTGGTGAGTAATAAGTCAAGGATACGCCCTTTGCAGTTTTTATAATTATTGTATTGAGATGCACCAAGTACCGCCATGAAGTTTGCCAAGTATTTGCAAGAGATTGAATTATTACCGATAAAAGTTAATGCATAAGGGTTCATACCAGTCGCGAGCCAGTCAATATCTGGAAGATTATAATCTCCAAAGATGTAAAACGATCCGATATCCGCTTTTTCTATCGCACTTTCAATTATTTCAAAATGAGAGTTGTATACTTCTACAGGGCATTTAGGTGGAATATAGGCAGCACTAATGAAACATTTATTACGACCGTTTCCCGACAGATGTATGAGAACATGTTCAGTGTGTGGGACGGCACTGATCTGAATAGAGCTCGGGCATATTGATTTTAGAATAGCCATAAGCACACCTCCACCATCCTTTTTCTCTGTAACGTAACGATTACGATCACACCTATAGACAATGTACCTGTCATGTATGAATTCGTTATTAAATATTTCGGGAGTGAGCCAGGTCTCTGTTAAAATTATAATGTCATATGCGTTAGCTAAGATATTCATATAAAGTATATTTAATTTAGTACGTATGCCCCTGCAGTTTTGATAATAAATTGTTAAATTACCTGACATGTTGCTATTATAAATATAATAATACCGTATGCATAATTAAATACAAAAACAAATTTTAAAAAATACATTAGATAGATAGTGTCAAAATGTGCTACAACATTAAATAGCGGCGGAGTTGACCACGCTTCTTGAAAACAATAACGCAACTTACAAGTATACTGGTTAATATTAATACTACGTTTATTATTTTGAGAGACGTAAATGAGATAATAAATTAAAAGTATAATAAAATTTTCAAAATGCATAAGTAAATAGAAATTATATTGTATAGAGTATGCTTCATAGCCCAGATCATTCGAGTGTAAATATAAATTCTTTATTAGTACATAAATATCATTTATTTTGAGACGAAACAGTACTCGGCTTGATCCTGGCGATGTCCTGATGAGATCGTATTGCGATAGCATGGGTAGTATCACATTCCCGTACAAGAATAGTAGCATGTTTGACCCATACATACTTAAAATTATGTTTTTTAGCTGCTTCTTTACAGGCCCGAAATAAATATTTATTTTTTAAAGTTAAATGCTCATGCATATATATGGAGCTGGAGTGTCCCGAAAGTCCCAATTGAGCAGTAGTGATACCATTTGCCCGTCTAAATGCGCTAAGACAATTGTCTCTTATCATACGGGAGCTTAACTTAATTATTATGTTTTTTGGCTTATTATTTTCTTTATGAGCGTGTGGAACACGATGTATAGTAAGAATATCCTTTTGTGACAGCGGAAAGTTTATTTTTGAAAATATGGTTTCAGTGAGTGCAATGAGATTTTCATTTCGCCGTTCGGGTATATTACACAACTCCACATTACACTGTCGAGCCTGTTGTTCTAGATTATCAATCTTGGATTCCAAGTTGATAACCAGGTTAGTTAGCTGTTCGTTACTATTTGACTGTTTACAAGTCGATTCCAATACATTTTTAAGGTCTTCTTGCTGATCTGATGTAAACTGCAGAGACTTTTGGAGTGAAACCACATCTAGAGCCAATTCCTTTTGTTTTGTATCGAGCCCAGTCACAAAATTCTCTAATCTGGCATGGTCCGATTGTACTGAGTTGAGGTCTCTCCTTATATCTGCCATAGTTTGAGTGACACCAGCGAGGTCACTTTTGATGCTGGTTATATCTCCGGATATTTTTGAAAGAGTGCAGTCCATATCCGAACGCCATTCGTTAAGTGTCTTAGTTATTTGTTTTGACAAGGCTTCAATAGCAATTGTGACCTCAGATTCTGGCTGCTTATGCTTTCTTTTGCCAACATTGTCACCGCTTCCATCGCTACTCATTAGGTCCGGGTTCGAGAGACACTTTGCATTTGGTGATCGCAGCATATTTTTATAAACAATGTTATGTGGGTAGTAGAAATAAATGAGTAACGTATTAGTATGTAGTAGCGGTGACAGTAGTGGTCAATAATTTCGCGCAGCGTAGCTCACGTTACGTTGGCCCGATGCAAAAAATTCTTAAAGCGCGCACCGACACCCGGTTCAAATCCCAGCTCCAAACAAATTTATTTTTCTAAATTTGTGATTTCCAAGCAAATAATCAGATCTCACTCACCATTAGTAAAAAGCGAGACAGCGCAATACAAATTTCAATATGGCGGCGGCTCCTTGCGAGAATCTCCACAAGATAGTAAGAGAGGGTCCGAGTAAAATATTCACAATTCGCACAACTTGCAAAACCAGGAGAGCGCGAACAAAAATAAATTACTAAAAGAAGGCCGACGTCCACTCACGATGAAGTTTAGCAGTAGAATGCGAGATTTTAATATGTCTACAAATGAAATACTTCGAGAAATTTTAAAATCTTCGACTTTTTGTAAAAATAATCTTACGCAAGTGGAACCATCGAATTTCAATAGTCTAAATTCCGATGTTCGAACTCGCTCACACAAATATGTTGAAGCGTTAGAATTGTCAACGGATGTAGATAGATTTGAATTGACAATATTAGGGTTAAACTTGTTAAGTTTTTTCTCTAAAATATTATAGTCGTTAATAATGGAATTTACTATTTTTTTTTCGTCAGACTTTAAAGGTTTTAGTCTACGTATTCTATGATGAATGTGGTTCGACAAAGCTAAAGTACGCTTGAAAATATTTTGTTCAAATTTAATTTCCAATGTTTGAATTTTTTATTTTAATTCATTTAGAGACAAATTAAGACCGTCTAAATCTACATCGATATCTAAACCAGATTCGTCAATATCATCCGATGGATACATAACCGACAACTTGTGAGTCTGTTTACGTAGCTGTAAAACTGTGTTACTAGGGTCTTCGCCGCGAATTAGAACTTCGTGACTTAGTTCGTTCTTATTCAACAAAAAAAATGTAATTGGGTGAGTTCCCATTATGAAAGTGAAAATAAATGAGTTAGTAATGAATTTAATAAATATAATATTGAGTGAAGCTACTTTAGGTTCGTAAATATGACGGAGCGAAAAAACAAAATTATTAGACGGTGGTCAGAAAAAAAATGTGAACAGTACGATTTTAGATGCGAGAATTTAACACTTTTAAAACACTTCACTGATAGGTATAGAAAATTGACTCACCTGTTCACAATTTGTTAAATGACCTGGGATTGCAAAGTAGTAGACCGTGCAATCGAACTGTGTGCCGTGCTGTATGTGATTTGGAGATGTATTCAAACCCACGTATTAATTTTAGGCTATTAACTTAGGCTATCACTTTAGGCTATTAATTAAGGCGCCACTGCGGCGTAAGTAGTTTACGAGCACGCAGATAGATAGATAGTTGGATGAGACAATTAAAATCAGGGTTTGAATACGTAGGTACGAGCTTTATTGATAAAATACACCACCTCTTCACATACAACACGGTAGCGGATGGTGATGCTACACTTGGGGTACTGGCCTGGCGGCCCGTTCCAGGTGGACGGCACGAAGATGGCACACGTGGTTGCACGGCGGTTGCTTGTGCGCGGCGCAGCGGAGTAGCCACGCGGTTGGCGTTAGCGCGCGAGGTCCTGGGGTCAGCTCCCGTTAGATGCACACGTGGTTGGCACACTCAGGGGTCCATAGACGGGGGGGGTGCGTAGACGGCGTGTTAGCGCCGCGGAGTAGAAACTCCACGCGGCACAGCCCAGCGGCAGCTCACTGGCGTACCTCGTGGCAGCTCGAGGTTAGGGCTTAGTTCGGCGACAGCTCGCCGGACCGGGAGTCGTGGTGGCGTATTTATACTAGATTTGCATCGCACAGGGCTGTGATTCTTAGTAATAATCGAGTTTGCATCCATCATAGGTAATTGATAATCGACTATTATTAAGTTTAGATTTTATAATGCTACAAGGTACCATTTTAAACAGTTCCTCGGAGCACTCCCCGTGGAACAACCGATAGAACAAGCAGAGAGACCCGAAGTCTCTTCGCAGCCCCAACGGTTCCAGGCTATCCGTAATATCAGGATCCCCGACAATTCGAACGGCCCGCCTCTGTAAGGAGTCAAGTCAAGTCAATACATTAATAATAAATTATCATCATCACAATAACAATTACATCGAATTCATTTTAAGGTCAAATTTGTAGGGTACAATATAAATTAAAATTAGAGTCAAATAAAATCAACAAAAATACATTAAAATTCTATATCAAATTAATATTGCAATCACAGTTTGAAATCACAAAAAATTTAATAAAATAAAGTAAAAACATTTTCTCACCTGGTCCAAATTGCCGTGCTTCCATTTCTGCGGCCCACCACTTCAACTATCCTCTCGCAGAACCCCAGGAACCTGCACCGCATAGCCGGAATTGTCATGATTTCCGTGATACTCCCCCTAACCAACTTGACGTCAATATCGCACTCCAGCCGGTATCGTGCTCCACAGAAGCAGGGACACTCGGTTAGGAGGTGGATTATATCCTCCACAACTCCGGGCTCGCATTGACACCACGGTGTGTCACGGAGTCCGAACCTGTGCAGGTACGCACTGATCCCACCATGTCCCGTTAACAGCTGCCTTACCAGTGCCTTCGGTTTATGTTTTTGTGCAAATCTGTGTGCGGAGAGAGCATCAGGGAAGAATATCTTTATATTTTTGCCTGTCATTATTATGTCATACTCCTTGTTCCAATATTTTATTCTTTCCTCCCTGATGATTCTCTTCGCACACGAGACTGTAAATTTGTCGTAGTCATCAGCTTTTTTAAGTCGTGTTGCGGCCTTCGCCAGATCATCGGCACGCTCGTTTCCGATATGTGCTCGCAACCAGTGCAGTCGCACTTCCACACCCACGGCAGCAAACTCCCTTATTTTTTTCCGGACTCCCAAGGCGACAGGGTTGGTGGTATCAGAGAGGATCTGCTGTCACTTAAGATGTTAACGATTTTACTTTTCAGAGTTCCAGCCATCTCCGCCGCCCTGAGGATCGCAAACATTTCGGCCTGGAAGACGGAGCAGAAGGTCTCCAGTCGAATTTTTTTATAAGTTATCTCTGCCCCACCCTGCCAGACCGACAAAGCTGCACCGACCTTGCCGTCGATCTTGCTGCCGTCGGTGTAAATGCACGGTCCCGCCGACTGTAGCTCCGCGGCTGTTGCTTCCGTGGGATGATCCATGCTGGAGTACGTTATTAACGTTCTTTCCACTGGGTGCGGCATCTCTGTTGAAGCCACTCTCGTCTCTAGGGACCTGCCCGGTAAAGCCGCAAGGGGCCCACCACGCTTCACCCGGTAGAATATAGCCGCCTCCCTGATCCTGAAGTC
The DNA here is from genome assembly GCA_905220505.1 of Laothoe populi. Classification (NCBI taxonomy): domain Eukaryota; kingdom Metazoa; phylum Arthropoda; class Insecta; order Lepidoptera; family Sphingidae; genus Laothoe; species Laothoe populi. The sequence goes on along the minus strand of HG992162.1, from coordinate 537,099 downwards.
AATGGGCAGTAGTCCTGCGATTGCAGTGGCCACCACTGGGGAAACAGTACGGTACGCCCTAATGATTTTCTTGGAGAAAAGTCCCTGGGCGACCCGCAGCTGCGTCACCGCATATCGCAGATCCACCGCCCTCCGCCAGGCACTCGCCGCATAGAGCATTATCGGCTCTATCACTGCCAGGTAGATCGTACGGATGATGTCTGAGTTCAGACCCCACGTGACTCTAGCGGCTTTTTCAAGTTGTTTATAAATTTTTATTGCTTTTTCGCAGGTTTCTTTCACGTGGGGCCCGAAACTCAGGCGGTCATCCAGTACGACCCCCAGCAGCTTACACTGTTTCACTATCCTTATCGGTTGTCCCGCCATGCGCACGACAGGGGCTCCAACCTTTCTCTTTCTGGTTATGACCATCGCGTTAGTTTTGGCAGGTGCGAATGTTAGTTTGTGTTTATTGCCCCAGTCATGCACACGGGAAAGCACCCAAACAGCTTTTTCTTCTAGCATCTCGATGGTCTCGCCCGACAGGAACAGCGTGATGTCGTCGGCAAATGCCTGGCAGTATACCCCCAGTTCTAGGGATTCTCTGATAAGCGGATCCAGCACCAAATTCCACATGGTGGGTCCCGCAATGGAGCCCTGTACACAACGGCGGGATGTAGTTTTCTCGTACGACGCTCCTGAGAACGCTAGTTGAACCTTTCTGTCTCGCAGGTACGAGCTGACCAAGCCAAACAGGTTTCGAGGGCACCTCCTCTCACCCAAACGCAGCTTAATAGTTGGCCACCACGCATTATCGAAGGCTCCCTCTATGTCCAGGGAGATAAGTAGGTTGATCTTTTTATTTTGCTTTTCTATGTGTTCCACCAGAACAAAGAGGGCGTCCTCGGTGCTTTTCTGCGGCATGAAGCCATACTGCATGTACACATCCCTACACTGTCTATAGTGGGGAGAAGGTGCCAGCGCAACCTGCCCACCAGCATTTTTTCAACTATCTTCCCTAGGACTGGTAACAGTCCTATGGGTCGATAGGACCGCGGGTGGGCTAGGTCTTTCTAACCCGGCTTGGGCAGTGTGCAAACAGCAGCTCGCTTCCATTGAGCGGGAAAGCAGGCAAGACGCAGCGCGGTATTCGCCAGTGCCAAGAAATATCCCCGTCCTTCAGGACTGTCTCCGCGCATACGTCGGCTGGAAGATGGTCGGAGCCAGGTGCCTTTTTGGGTGAGAATGAGAGAGCGGCCCCTCTAAGTTCAGCCGCTGTGAAGTCCGGATCGTCCGGACCGCAGTGACTCAGAAGAGCATCTGCTTAGGTTTAAAGAACTTTATTCCCATAAGAAATTTACATTTCACTTATAATGAGATACATAAGAAATTGAATACAATAAATTAGTCTCTGGTGCTCGTTGTAGCAATATGTAATTTTAGCTTACTTTTAAAACTATTGACACTCTCACTGCTTTTTACATTGTTCGGTAGCTTGTTAAACAGTTGTGCTCCCTCAAACAGAATTGTCTTCTTTCCATAATTAGTCCTTGGCCTAATTACTTCAAGTTGGTTCTTGTTTCGAAGATAATGTTTAGTATTTCGGGTGTTTAGTTGTATGTTCGATCTAATGGTATTGGTAGTAATTTTCTTAATTAAAATGCATGTGTTATATTTGTACAATTGACTTAAGTTAAATAGTTTGGTTTTTTCGTAAATTTGTTTGGTTGGCGTATGAAAGGGATACTGATATAAGACTTTAATAATTTTGTTTTGTGTTCTCTGTAACGGATTTAAGTTAGACAATGCGGCGGATCCCCAGATTTCAATCAGGTATTCAAGATGCGACTTTACTAATGAGTTATATATAATAGGTCGAATTAGTTTAGGTACACAATGCTTCTGCCAGACTTCTCATTTTAGCCTGCTCTAGGGTGTCATGCCGCGGATCGTCGTCCGGAAATAAGTTATTTGCCAGCAACCGAACTGACTCCTCCGGTGTACACGTGTGCCCATTTTCAGCGCGCAGCAGGCAGTCCGGGCGGCGGCGCTCCGTGCTCCGGAGAACACGATACACCCCGTCCCACATGCTCTCCCTCTCAGCGGTTGTGCAAAAGAGTTTCCAGCTTGCGGTCTGCGCGGCCTGCGCCGCCTCTTTATACTCCCGCCAGGCGGCCAGGTACTCCTCAACAACATACCGCCTTCGCCTTGGCGACGCGCATGCGATCCGTCTCCTCTTGGTGACGGCAGCTCTTTTTTTACCGTTTAGGTCCTCGTTCTACCAAGGGGGATCGGGCCTTGCGTGCGGTACGCCAAGCAGGGGTATAGCGGAATCACAAGCCGCAGTGACCGCAGCTGTATACTTCATGGCCGCTGTCTCTACCTCGTCCCGCGAAGACAGCGCCTCCATTACATCCGCGTTTATGTTATGGAGCTCCAATTCCATAGATAGGGCAGCACGGAATTCCCCCCATCGTGCCTTCCTCGTGTTATAGCGGCGAGTTCTTGACTGTGGCGGCACTCGCAGCGGCTTCGACGAGAGGCGGGTGACGAGCGTTCGGTGTTGCGATGACGTGATGGTCGAGTCGATGCGCCAGTCCACGACGCGCGGGAGCAGTGCCGGGCCGCATGCAGTTACGTCAACGTGGCTACAGCATGCCCGGCCCTGCCTCCACGCCTCGAAGGTTGGCTCGCTACCCTCGTTTAAGACCGTCATATTATGGCGGCCAAACAGATCCGCCAACGCTTCGCCGCGCTCGTCAGTTTTTGCGCTCCCCCACCAGACGTTCCACGCATTGAAGTCGCCCCCGACCACCATGCGTCCCATACCCAACGCCATGACTGCCTTTTCCAATTGGTTTAATTGTGCTTTAAATACCGGCATGGTGCTCGTCGCACTTTCGTGGCCGGGTGTGCTTCCACTACTCGGCCGCACGCCAACGCGGCCAGCTCACCATTCGCTCGCACGTATGGTTCCTGCACCAGGAGGACTGCTGCACCCCGATGGACACCGGCACTCACAACCTCTGAGGTTGCTAGCCTAGAACGATCCAGATTCACCTGTAGGTTCGTGAGCCCCCGACAGTCGCTGTTTGCGCCTTTAGCAGTACGCCACTCGCGATCGCGCTATGGCGTCCCACTTTTGGCGAATCGGCCAGCCGTCTGAGAAAGCCGTATGGTCCTGCGGTGCACAGCCTCCCTCATTTTGGCAGTTAGTGCACCTTGGCCTTTCACCCCTCGCTTTTGCCGGGCAATCACCTGTGTGTGCCTCGCTGCAGATGGAACATGTCTTTTCTACCGCTTCTTTCTTCTTTACACATCTTTCGGGTGTGCCCATAACCCAGACACTGCGAGCACTGGTTATGTCCGAGCTGCAAGGCGAGTCTGCCCAAACTCGACAACACCACAACGCCAGTCAAGGCTCTGGCTGAAGCTTTCAACACTGACGCGAATGTTGCCACCGAGCAGCCTTTAGATATTCCGCTCGACTCATCCCAATCAAATGATGGAAAGGTCGAAATTGGTCTTCAGGAGCTGCGCGCAATACGCGCTGAGCTAACTCGGCTGAGGGAGCTTTATGATAAGCTGAGCGAGCTGAAAGCGGAAGTCCAGGAGTGTCGTCAAGAGGTGAACGAGCTCAGATCAACCGTCAGCTCGTGCAACTCCCAGGTAACGTCGCTTGAGACCAGACTCGACGCTATGGAGAAGAAGATCGAGGTTGTCCCTCCCCCAACAACAAATGCAGGGCATCTCGAAGAAACCATTGCCGATCTTCGGAATCAGGTCAACGAGCGAGACCAAGATCTCCTTTCCAATGACCTCGAGATATCTGGAGTGCCGGAGGGCAGTGGTGAGAGCTTGGTCCATATAGTCAAGCTGTTAACAAACAAACTTGGCGTTGAAATCCAAGACCAAGACCTTGTGCATGCTGAACGCGTCGGATCAACGCTGCGTAATAGGGTGGAGAATTCCGTTCCTACGGACCACGCATCCCAACGTCCGCGGCCCATCGCTGTACGCGTAAGTCGCCGTGCAATACGAGACCAAATTTTGCAAGCGGCGCGTGTGCGCCGAGTCTTTAACACCACCGATATCAATATGCAGGGCCCACCGAGACGCATCTATACTAACGAACGGCTAACGCGGACAAACAAACTGTTATTTTACCGCGCTCGGGAGTTGGGTCGGCGATTCTCATGGAGATACGTTTGGACCAAGGGGGGCAAGATATTTGCCCGCAAAGAGGATGGAAAGCCGGTAGAAAGAATACGATGCGAAAATGATATAGCAAAAATTTTTGTATAAAGATTAATTTGATGGCATTTATAATAGTAAGTTGTTTTACATTTTTCTACATGGCATCCGCGCAGTGCGTTTATGTACTCTCTCGGCATATTGCCTCGCGTCCCAGCCGTCTTTGTCTGGTTTTTAATAGAATCCTACCTCACCAGCAAAAGTGTAATGTTAAAACCAAATGTGAAATATCTTTATTATTATATATATTTTTAATCCCACTATATTGTATTATATTAAATATGAATAATTACGCTATCTACTTATCCCTAATGAACCCATATTTTTGCATTTACCAATATCATTGCTCGAAACTCAATAATTGTACAGATATATGTATGTGTGTGTTTGTATGTATGTATATATATGTATACATATACATATACTATATGTATATGTGCATGTATGGATATGTATGCTATGGATACTATTATAATCAATGAATAACATACCATTTAAAGTTGGCCTATTAAATGCGGGATCCTTGGGTTCTATTCATGACGATATCATAGCAACGATGGAAGGGGAACAATTGGATATTTTAGCTAATAATGAGACTTGGTTACGGCCGGGGGAGGATGGCCGAGCGCCTAAAATACCAAATTATCGTCTTCGTCACATCCCTAGACCGGCACACGTTCGCGGTGGCAGGGGTGGGGGAGTTGGTTTTTATATTAGGCAGGGTCTAAGTGTGCGCACATGGTCGACACCGGCAAACCCATTGTACCAGTCCGTTGAACAAATGTGGCTTATTCTGAAACTCAACGGAAAAACATTTGCAATGTGCGGCGTTTGTTAGAATACGGGTACGCAGATAGATAGATAGTTGGGTGAGACAATTAAAATCAGGGTTTGAGTACGTAGGTACGAGCTTTATTGGTAAAATACACCACCTCTTCACATACAACACGGTAGCGGGTGGTGATGCTACACTTGGGGTACTGGCCTGGTGGCACCGTTCCAGATGGACGGCACGATGGCGGCACACGTGGTGGTTGCACGGCGTTTGCTTCTGCGCGGCGCGGTGGAGTAGCCACGCGGTTCGCGTTAGCACGCGAGGTCTTGGGGTCAGTTCCCCGTCTGTGGTGCGCACGTGGTTAGCACGCCTAGGTCCACGTGCGTTGTTGTAGATGGCGGCGCGTTAGCGCAGCGGGGAAGTGTCCCGCGGCACGGCCCAACAGCAGCCTGCTGGCCTGCCTTGTGGCAGCCTGGGATTCGGCGCTCTGGCCCGGCGACAGCTCGCCGCACCGGGAGACGTGGCGGTGTGTCCAGCGACACCTCGCTTTCGCGCTGTGATGTGGTAGGCCTATCCAGCGACCACCTACCGCACCGTAGGAACTTGGTGGCAGGCGTGTCCAGCGACCACCTACCGCCCGTATGGACCTGAAAACAGTTACCACCAGATCGGAATGCAAGTTAGGCTTGCATTCCGTGCCAGAGACCCTTGTGACAGCTCACAAGTCCGCGGCACGAAATACACTGAGCGGTTAGTTGCTGTTCGACTCACCCGAGCGGGATTTCAATGCGAAAGAGACACGTCGGTACGATGCGTGCGTATTTATACTAGATTTGCATCGCACAGGGCTGTGATTCTTAGTAATAATCGAGTTTGCATCCATCATAGATAATTGATAATCGACTATAGTTAGGTTTAGATTCTATAATGCTACAATACCCCGCCGAAAAGACCAGGATTTTACTTATAACTAATTAGAAGTAAAATCCGTCTATCCACCCAGTATTCTTGTTATTTCATTCTTTCATTCCATCCCCTGACATACATCTTCCTAACAACTGTCTAGCATCAATATATATAATGACCGAGACCTTATAAACCAGAAAGTACTTTATAATACTAAAGACTCTCCTAAAACAACAAGAAGAATAATTGTACATACTACAACATTCGAATACTAAGTAGAAGAAGTTATACATACGGCATGAGATATTGTATGTTGCTCAGTTAGTGTAATGAAGTTAAAAAAAAGTTAAATGTTTGTATAAGTTTTAAATATAATATTTAGTTTAGTTCATTAGTACAGAATATAATTTAATTTTTTTTTTAAATAAAATGTAAATTGTGTAGTTTAATATTTGTAATTAGTAAGCTTTAAGTCTTTGATATGCCAGGTACCTAGTGAATTACCGTTCATATCAGCTAAATCATATACCAAAGGTGATTTTTTAGAGATAATTTTACATTTTATGTATTTAGCAGCAAGTTTTTTACTAAAGTGCTTATCTTTGTCACTTTGATAAAAAGTTTTTCTCCATACTACATCGCCAACATTAAATTCTGCAGGTCTTTTCCTCAGATTGTAATTAGTACAATTTCTCTTATGAGCCTGCAAAAGTAAAGACTGTACTTTGTTAAATATATTTGATAGTACGCCTAAGTTTTCAGCATAATAATCTCGAGGAATGAAAACAATATCCTGATCTATGTTAGTATCGACGTAGTGAGAACCACAAGTTACTAATTCACGACCATGTACTAAGAAAGAGGGAGTGTAGCCAGTCACCTCGTTAACAGAGTTGTTAACTGCGAATTGTATTTTTGGAATCAAGAGATCCCATACACGCTGATCATTTTCAATGAAGGTGGAAATAGCGGTCATGATAGTCTTGTTGTAGCGTTCGACAGTGTTTACATGTGGAGTGTATTTAGGTGTAAAGTGTATGTTTGGGACTTTGTACTTTTCCAACATATGCTTCAAAGTTGAGCTAATAAATTGCCTTCCATTATCCATAAGAATGGTTGATGGAATGCCGTGAATAAGAAAAACATTTTCCTCTAAAATTTTAGTTATAATATCCGCGGTAGCGCGTTTTAATGGAAAAAGTAAACAATATTTAGAAAAACAACAAGTTACAACAAAAATATAACAATTTTGTTTTCTAGTACAAGGAAGAGGTCCAATAAGATCTATGCTTAACATTTGAAATGGTCTGGAACATGACTTAGGTCTGCCCATTTCTCCCAAAGTGGCATGGTTTTGATGTTTGTGGGAAATACAAATATCGCAAGAAGAGACAAATTCGACTACACTAGCGTGCATTCCTGGCCAGTAATATTTTTGTGCCAGTCTTCTATACGTTTTGAAAATACCAAAATGTCCAGCTAAAGGGTTACTATGGTTTTCAGAAATTACGGAAGACCGAAGTTCCTGAGGTACTACTTCCTTCCATTCGAATTCAGTATTAAGTACACATTTAGATTTCATAAAACGATATAGACGATTATTTTTTATTATATAATTAGGAAATGAAATTGGGGAATTTTGACAACCGTGAAAGTTATTTAGGTACCATTCATCAGTTGTATTAGTAATATTTAAGGAGGTATCTATAGTACTAAGTTGCAAAGGACAAGAACGAGACAATGCATCAGGTATAACATTATCAGCACCCTTACGATGTTTAATAACAAATGCAAATGCAGAAAGACGGACACCCCAGCGAGCTAACCGACCTGTAGGGTTGTTAAGGTTTAGAAACCATTTTAGAGCTGAGTGATCTGTGTAGACAGTAAATGTTTTACCAGACTCAAGATAACATCGCCAATGTTCTAAAGCAACTACGACTGCCAAGGCTTCGCGTTCAGTGATGCTGTAGTTACGCTCCTGGGGAGACAATGATTTACTCATATAGGCAATAGGATGTTCAACGCCATCTATAGTTTGCGTGAGTAAAGCACCGACACCATAGTCGCTAGCATCTGTGTGAACGTCAAAAGGCAAATCGTAATTAGGACACGATAATATGGGAGCCTGTACTAGACAATCCTTAAGTTTGTTAAAAGATATATCCGCCTCTTGAGACCAAATGAAGGGTTTAGCCTTCTTACCTGTAGAAGTAAGTTTATTGAGGGGACCAGCAATTGAACTAAAATTAGGGACAAATCTACGATACCAAGAAGCAGTGCCAAGGAAACGTTTGACCTCCTTAGGGTTGGTTGGTACGGGAAAATTAAGGATGGCATCGACCTTTCCAGGATCGACTTGAAGACCATTAGAATTAACAATATAACCTAAATATTTAAGTTCGGTACGAAAAAATTGTGACTTAGAAAAATTAATAGTTAAATTTGCAGATTTTAACTTATTATGAACTCGTAAAAGCATAGCCATGTGATGATCAAAATTAGGTGAAACAACAATAATATCATCCAAAAAAACAAAAACACAATTTTCAAATTCAGGTCCATAAAACAAAATGTCAACAAGCCTCTGCTGAGTAGCAGGCGCGTTGGTAAGACCAAAGGGAGTAGTTACGAACCTGAAAGAACCGCGCGATGGAATATAAAATGCTGTTTTATCACGATCACACTCTTCAATAGGTATTTGCCAAAAAGCTTTAGAAAGATCAATAGAACTTAAATAACAAGCATTACTTAAATTGTCCAAAATTTCTGACATATATGGTAGTTTATAAGCATCCTTTTTAGTAACGGAATTTAATTTACGACTGTCTAAACAAAATCTCAACTTACCATCTTTTTTAGGCGTTAGTAAGACAGGTGAACACCAAGGACTTTCACAAGGTTCAACAACACCTAGTACTAACATTTCATCTAGCTCATTACATAACACGCGTTGCTTTTCGGGAGAAAGTCTATAATAACGCTGTCGTATTGGCGGTGAATTGCCTGTGTTGATGTGGTGTGTAATCAAATGTGTTCTGCCTAAACCTCGTTTTTCAGCGGAAATGGTACTAAACATTTCTATGGTATTATCGGCGTTTAGACGCTGCGATTTATTTAAATCATCATACGATAACAATTTAGTTTTATTATCATTTATTAAAGAAATACAATTCGTTTCAGAATTACCCATAGTTATTGATTTTAAATACTTGGGACAAATCTCAAATTTAGACCAAAAATCAACACCCAAAATTAAATATGATGACACTGTAGGTATGACATAAGCTTTAAGGATGTGAAAATTATTTTCAAAAGAGATAGGTATATTCATATAGCCTATGGAATTTAATAATTGACCCCCTGCAGCAACAAAATAATTATCGGTTTTCTCTACGTATAACTTAAAACCGGCTGACACCAATAATTCATGTGAATTATTCCCCAGTATAGTCACTGAAGAACCAGAATCCAAAAGAGCACAAAAAGAAATTTCACCAACTTTTACGGTAACGTACGGACGTGAATCATTATCAGGTTTGCGTTCCCAGATTGATGTAACATGATAAGAAGAAAAAAATATTTTTATAGTTGAAAGCCAATTTTGCCAATCTTCTTTATCAAAATTATTATGTTTAGTAGTAATAATATTACAACAATCTGACGCTAGAAGTTTTTTTGGACTCGTATTAGAATGACACTTAGAACAATTAGAAAAAATAACACCTTTAGTACCACATTTAAAACAAATCGGAAATCTTTCTTGCTTACAAGTTGCGAGCGAGTGACCTTGTGTACGACACCGAGGACAATACAAAGCGAACCTGTTTCTATTGTTCTCGCGCGGTAATTTACTAACGGCATTCGATGCAGATGTGCATTTATAGTTAGTTTGTGTAGGTGAACTATAATTTTTATACGTAGAATTGTTAGTTTGTGTAGATTTTTTAAATTGTGAGTTAATATGTTTGTTAGTGAAGGCTAAGTCTGGAGCTAAAGTATTACTTGTAATGGGAGGTGGTTTATGGTACTGAGCAGACATACACTGTATATTTTCAAAATTCTTACAAATCGAACGAAGATCCTCAATAGTTAGAATTTTTGACGAGCATGCGATGACATTCGAATAGCAAGGCCGAATATTGTGTAACAAAATTTCTAATTTTTCAGACTCAGGTAAATCTTTAGAAAGGCGGGCAAAAAGTTCAGACATAATTGACAAATAAATAGTAATATTTTCACTTTCATCCTGTGTACGACTACGAATTTCAGAAACTAAGCGATAATCATAATTAAACTGACCAAAATCCTCAATTAAAAGTTCAGACAATTGATCCCAATTATTAATTTTATTTTTATTACTACGGAACCAATGTAATGCATTACCATAAAAAATTTCGGTAGCGAATTTTAATATGTCTACAGATGAAATACTTCGAGAAATTTTAAAATCTTCGACTTTTTGTAAAAATAGTCTTACGCAAGTGGAACCATCGAATTTCAATAGTCTAAATTCCGATGTTCGAACTCGCTCACACAAATATGTTGAAGCGTTAGAATTGTCAACGGATGTAGGTAGATTTGAATTGACAATATTAGTGTTAAACTTGTTAAGTTTTTTCTCTAAAATATTATAGTCGTTAATAATGGAATTTACTATTTTTTTTTCGTCAGACTTTAAAGGTTTTAGTCTACGTATTCTATGATGAATGTGGTTCGACAAAGCTAAAGTACGCTTGAAAATATTTTGTTCAAATTTAGTTTCCAATGTTTGAATTTTTAATTTTAATTCATTTAGAGACAAATTAAGACCGACTAAATCTACATCGATATCTAAACCCGATTCGTCAATATCGTCCGATGGATACATAACCGACAACTTGTGAATCTGTTTACGTAGCTGTAAAACTGTGTTACTGGGGTCTTCGCCGCGAATTAGAACTTCGTGACTTAGTTCGTTCTTATTCAACAAAAAAAATGTAATTGGGTGAGTTCCCATTATGAAAGTGAAAATAAATGAGTTAGTAGTGAATTTAATAAATATAATATTGAGTGAAGCTACTTTAGATCGTAAATATGACGGAGCGAAAAATAAAAATTATTTGACGGTGGTCAGAAAAAAAATGTGAACAGTGCACTATTCTAGATGCGAGATTTTAACGTTTAAAAACACTTCACTGATAGGTATAGAAAATTGACTCACCTGTTCACAATTTGTTAAATGACCTGGGATTGCCCAGTAGTAGACCGTGCAATCGAACTGTGTGCCGTGCTGTATGTGATTTGGAGATGTATTCAAACCCACGTATTAATTTTAAGCTATTAATTTAAGCTGTTAATTTAAGGTTATTAATTTAAGGCGCCACTGCGGCGTTTTGTTAGAATACGGGTACGCAGATAGATAGATAGTTGGGTGAGACAATTAAAATCAGGGTTTGAGTACGTAGGTACGAGCTTTATTGGTAAAATACACCACCTCTTCACATACAACACGGTAGCGGGTGGTGATGCTACACTTGGGGTACTGGCCTGGTGGCACCGTTCCAGATGGACGGCACGATGGCGGCACACGTGGTGGTTGCACGGCGTTTGCTTCTGCGCGGCGCGGTGGAGTAGCCACGCGGTTCGCGTTAGCACGCGAGGTCTTGGGGTCAGTTCCCCGTCTGTGGTGCGCACGTGGTTAGCACGCCTAGGTCCACGTGCGTTGTTGTAGATGGCGGCGCGTTAGCGCAGCGGGGAAGTGTCCCGCGGCACGGCCCAACAGCAGCCTGCTGGCCTGCCTTGTGGCAGCCTGGGATTCGGCGCTCTGGCCCGGCGACAGCTCGCCGCACCGGGAGACGTGGCGGTGTGTCCAGCGACACCTCGCTTTCGCGCTGTGATGTGGTAGGCCTATCCAGCGACCACCTACCGCACCGTAGGAACTTGGTGGCAGGCGTGTCCAGCGACCACCTACCGCCCGTATGGACCTGAAAACAGTTACCACCAGATCGGAATGCAAGTTAGGCTTGCATTCCGTGCCAGAGACCCTTGTGACAGCTCACAAGTCCGCGGCACGAAATACACTGAGCGGTTAGTTGCTGTTCGACTCACCCGAGCGGGATTTCAATGCGAAAGAGACACGTCGGTACGATGCGTGCGTATTTATACTAGATTTGCATCGCACAGGGCTGTGATTCTTAGTAATAATCGAGTTTGCATCCATCATAGATAATTGATAATCGACTATAGTTAGGTTTAGATTCTATAATGCTACAAATGGGAACTGCTTATCGCCCGCCGTGGCTTGATTTAGATCTTTTCTTAGACGGGGTCACTGACGTAATGAGCACTATGGCTAGCTGCGACTATTACATATTAATGGGAGACTTTAATGTCAATGTACTAAATCATAATGATAAAAAAGTAAAAAAGATCCAAACTTTTCTGAACAGTCTCTCATTAAAACAGCTGGTTACTGTGTCTACACATTTGACAGAAAATAGTCAGACATTAATTGACCTAGTCTGCACAGACCCTACCGTCAGTCAGTTAACTACTAATCCTTTTGGCTCAAGGCAATATGGCCACTCTTTCATCAGTTGCAAATTTAACATCTTACGTAAATAAAAAATTAGTTCAAAAGTCAGTTCAGAAGTCACAAAATATTATTATTTAATATTATAGGTACATAATGTCTATAAATGTTTGATGTTCTATCTTCAGCAGACACGGCCGATCATCTTCCACTTCAGCGCACTACTCCTGGATCTTTGAAGAATTACACTGTCGGCATTCGAGTCTGATAAAACGTTTTTGTTTTATTCGCAACCCTAAATTATCAGCATCATTTGAGTAGGGCAGAAGCAACCCTTACAACTTAATTTGTAATTAGTAATCATTCCCAATATCGCGTGTTTCATACGTGTAAATGTTCACAATACTGGCCATTACGGGGAGAACTACAGGTGACGGGACATATCGATAAGAGTATGTTTTTTTAAGTAACCAGAAAGTAATGATTTTACGAAACTTTTTATTTCCATCAAGCATAAACGAATTTTTCTCTGGCTTGAAATTAGCATCTCCTCAATTGAATTGTCAGGCCGAGTTTGACTGTATATATGCACAACTTCAACGTGGAAATATTTACGACTACAGCCCCCTCCAAAGAACCTTACCATTAAGCATGACTCAAGTGTTCGTGTTGTCAAGATTCCGCCATAACGTAAATGTAACATGCAAATTACATATATGAATGCCTTTTCAATGAATAAGGATTTTTCAGAAGAAGTATAATTATAATCTCTTCCAGCCGTTCTTCTGTAAGTCAGTCTTGCGTAATACACCGAATTATATAGTTTATTGATTTTTATTTATTTAGGAAACATACAGTACAAAACAATATACAAATCGAACAAAATTGTTCATGAAATTATAAATCTATAATAGGATATATTATATTATGTATATCCTATAGACAACACTATCTTCTGCTTGGCATATTAATTTTAACATTTAGCTTGTCTAAGAAGCGCGTTTGGCCATATACTTAATTTTGAGCAATAAGTTGAAAACATCACTTTGGAACGATTGGTGGATGCATTCTTATGGCGCGGCTGGTGTGTACATCATTATTGGTTGTACATACATACATCAAGAAACACTTTGCGCCGCCGTATTTATGTAAAAATTAGTTTCTACGACTTTGACGGGATATATCTCGCAAACGGTACGCTTGACAAAAATATGATGTACCAAACCTTACCTTCATTTTAAAATCCCTGTTCAATGATACCAAACATGAAGAGGCGGGGTGAAAAAAAGTTTTTTTTTCTTGCCTTCGTGCCCTTTAGAAGACGATATATTCAATTTAATGTGGCGTCACATAGCCTATAACCAGCGGACAAACAATACACTTCCAACGACACCTCATTTGTCAAATTATGATCAGTAGTTTAGAAGTTATGAGGGAACAGATGAACATACATACATACTCAGATACCGGTCAAAAACATAACCCTCCCTTTTGCTTCGCCGTAGTCGGGTAAAAATATACCCCTATCAATATTAAATACCTGTTTGTCTAAAATCCTTGAAAAGGCTGTGTGTTTGCAACTGGTTGACTATCTCGAAAAAAACAGTCTTTTACCAGAGTTGCAATCGGGCTTCAGAAAGCATCGCAGGACCACAACACCCTTGCTCGATGTAACGGACAATATACTTGCAGCGCGAGATGAAGGTATGTGCACCGTAATGGTACTTTTGGATTTTTCTAGGGCATTTGATTGTATAAACGTTCCTTTGCTAATATCCAAGCTCGCGTATTACGGCTTTGATCATCGTACCAGACAGTGATTCTACAGTTATCTGAGCGGACGGACACAAATGGTAGAGGTTGGCAGCGTGGACTCAGGGAATTCTCTCTTATCACAACTCTTGCCGGTACAGAGAGGAGTCCCACAGGGGTCAATACTGGGACCTATCCTCTTTATGCTGTATTGCGCAGACTTAACAAGTTGTATATGGAATTCCCATTATCATATATATGCTGATGATGTCCAAATATACATCACATTCAAACCGAAGGACTATGATCTGGCAATAAAAAAGCTAAACGAGGATTTGAGCAGGATATCAGCTTGGTCGGAAACTAACTGCCTAGTATTGAATCCCTCCAAAACGAAATATATACGTTTTGGATCAAAGCACCAGCTGAGTTCACTACCAGCGACATTAAACGTTAGTGTGATGGGGACGCCTGTGGAGCAAGTTTGTGAAGCCAGAAATCTGGGTCTATTCATGGATGCGGATTTAAGATTCGAGACGCACTTGGCGAACTCTGTAAGGAATTCTTTCTACCGATTAAAAACACTGTACATAAAAAATAAGTTCAAAAACTAAATCCCGACTACTAAAAAATCACGCTCTAAAAAAGTATAAAACAAGAATAAGATAAATATTTTATTGTATTTCATACATATGCATAGTGGTGTGCAGAGGACAACCGTGGTCGTATGCGATCTACCGTAACAATAGGTATGTATGAAATACAATAAAATATTTATCTTATTCTTGTTTTATACTTTTTTAGAGCGTGATTTTTTAGTAGTCGGGATTTAGTTTTTGAACTTATTTTTTATTTAAAGTATTTTGGGGTTTTTGCGGAACCACGTCACATTTTTTTCTGTTTAGGGTTTTTATCAAATTATGATAAGTAGTTTAGAAGTTATGAGGGAACAAATGAACATAAATGCATACATCCATACATACTTACATACATACTTATTTACATACATACTTACATACATACTTACATACATACATACATACATACATCCATACATACATACTTACATACATACTTACATACATACTTACATACATACATACTTACATACATACTTACATACATACTTACATACATACTTACATACATACATACGGTCGCAATCAAAAAGATTTATACAGTGTTATGACCAAAATGAAGTATAGATAATTATTGGTATTTTTTTTTAGTTTTTGCTATGATCACTAGTGTGTTATACATAATGAATAAGTAGTAAAGCTGGCGGTCATTTTTGTTATAGTTTTATGTGTGCTGAGCGACAGCGACCTAATAATTTTACCATAGATCGGTTGAAATGGCACACGAAAAATACTCACTGATATCTACGTTAGCAATGATTATTGTATATTATTCAGCGGGATCTACAAGCATATAAATTATTATTATTAAATTCATAGACATTTCGGTAGAATGTGTAAAAGAAAAATTCATTAATACGACAATTGCGTGCCTACAACAATAAGATGAAGCTGATTACTCATAGTGGATAGAAATAGGTCTAGGCGTATTTATTAATTTTAAAAGAATGCATGTGTGTTGCTGATTGGTATAGATATATATACAATAATAAAGCAATATTAACATGAGTATTAAATATTTTTTTCCTGGCACGGCAATGTGACAACACTGCACCTGATGTCATCAGGATGTTAAGCGCAGTTCCATCCAGTTAGATTATCAAGTAGCGAGAAACAATCTATCAATCACTACTCAACACAAGCATGCCTGCTGTGTAGCTTCTTCAAACTACGCCATGGAGCAACGAATTGAAGAAGCGGCTGAGAGTCTAGTGTGAAACCCACTAGGGGTTTCAAATAGACTTATAGACACTTGAACTGATTACCGAGTCCCTAAAGATTAAAGACCATAATTGTAAATAACTTTTTGAGATACCACACTTTGGATTTTATTTAATAAAATTTACGGAATCATAAGTTCGGCTGCAGTCAATTTACCAAGAAACACAAGAAGTGTTTCCTGGTAAATTGAAGTCACAAAATATTATTATTTAATATTATAGGTACATAATGTCTATAGATGTTTTTTTTTTTTATAAATGATTTACTATATGCAGTACATCATTAAAATTACAATCTAGTCTATGGACTAATAAGTAATTTAAATTTAACCTAAACTTCTAATGAGACTATGCTTAAGAATATGTCCATTGTAGCCTACTTAGGTTTAAACATTTTCACACCACGCGCACTTCGGTACACAATATTAGAATTAATATTAAAACACCTGTGATGTACCGTTAGTTTTGTGTCGATGCAAGCCCCCGCCTGCCGGCGACGCATGCACCGATCACAGACCACCAGTCGTAACCTATGATTGACGCGGAACGCTTGTCGCTTTCAATTAGCTCGCTACGCTTTGTAACTACGTTAAGTCTATTTGTGCAGTTAATTTATTTTCCGGACTTTTCTCTTCCGCTCAGCCTACTCTTCATCTTGCTCTGTATACGCTTGAACTGTATCTTACTCCTTCTGTACTGTGTGGCAATAATCGTGCGTGTGGAATAAACACTATACTACTGTGATACGGACTACTTTATTTATCACTACCTAGTCTCAAGACACACGACATATACGCCCCATATTGGTGACCCCGAGTTGAACATCTACCATGTCGAGTGAAGATAATGAAGAACCGCGTGGTGCCGTCCGCAGAGGTCGCGCGGAGGACGAACCCGGGCGTAGCAATGTGGACTTACCTGCATCCGAAATTTATAAAATCGGAATTCGAGTGCCACCGTTTTATCCTGACGATCCGGATATTTGGTTCGCTCAATTGGAAGCTCAATTCGCTTTAGCGAATATTACAAGCGATGCCACTAAATTTTATTATGTCATTGGTAATATCGAGCAGCAGTATGCCAAGAACATAAGGGACATTTTGGCTAAGCCGCCAGTAAAACAAAAATATGAAACATTAAAGACGGAACTGATTAACAGATTATCGGCTTCCAAAGCTTCTAAGATAACGCAATTGTTGCATCGTGAAGAACTTGGAGATCGGAAGCCCTCGCAGTTTTATAGACATTTGCGAAGTCTTGCTGGTCCAGATTTCCCTGACGAATACCTTCAGTCCATCTGGCTCAGTCGTCTACCTGTTAATATTCAGACTGTCCTGGCAGCTCAATCATCTACACCGTTGGATATTCAAGCGGATGTCGCCGACAGAATTACTGAAATAGTTCTACCCCCACCGCAAATTCATGCCGCAACGGTTTCGTCCATTCGAAAGAATGCGTTGGAAAATGAACTGGCGGAATTACGAAAAGAAGTTCTTGGGCTACGAAAGGAGTTGAATAATAGAAGAGGTCGTTCGCGTAGCAGACAACCCACTGGAAACCGATCACGGACTCGTTCGCAGTCTAGCTACAGGAAGTTTCCGGTTTGCTTTTATCACTCCAAATATGGGAACAATGCCCACAAATGTGTCCAGCCATGCGATTTCAACGCGGAAAACTTCAAGGGCGGTCGATAATGGCGACTGACGATTGCCCTAAAACCCCTGGTCGCCTGTTCGTTGCGGACCGAAGAACGAAGATTCAGTTCCTGATCGACACCGGAAGCGATCTCTGTGTCTTCCCCCGGTCATTACTTCGTGGTGTTCGCCACCCAGTTAATTATCAACTGCGTGCAGCCAATGGATCATCCATAAACACGTACGGTTACGTAAGTCTGAACGTAGATCTCGGCCTGCGCCGTGATTTCATTTGGCGTTTTGTAGTGGCAGACGTAACAAAGCCAATAATAGGCGTAGATTTTTTATCCTATTTTAATTTAGTCGTCGACTGCCGTAGAAAACGCCTAGTAGACAATACAACTAGTGTAGTGTCAAGTGCTTTAGTTTTTAGCCTAGATAGTAGTATTTTATCTGTAAAGGTTATAACTGGTGATTCGTGCTATCATAAAATCCTTAACGAATTTCCAGAGATCACGAAGCCAGCTGGTACATTGCGCACAACACTACACAACACCGTACACCACATACGAACGACACCAGGTCCTCCAGTTTCTAGTCAACCTCGGCGCTTAGCGCCCGACAAGTTGAAAATAGCCCAGCAGGAGTTCCAGGCCATGTTGGCGAATGGAACTGCTAGGCCCTCCGAAAGTCCTTGGTCATCGCCTCTCCACTTAGCCCCCAATAAAAATAATGGTTGGCGGCCTTGCGGAGACTACCGGAGACTTAACGCTCGGACCATTCCTGATAGGTATCCGATCAAACACATTCACGATTTCGCTCACAGCATCGCTGGGTGTAACATTTTTAGCACCATCGATTTAGTGAAGGCGTATAATCAGATACCTGTCAGTCCCGAGGACATCCCGAAAACTGCGATAACTACGCCTTTCGGGTTATACGAGTTTCCATTTATGACTTTCGGCCTGCGCAATGCAGGCCAAACATTTCAACGCTTTGTTGATGAGGTAACTAGGGGACTCGATTTTTGTTATTGTTACCTAGATGATTTTTTGATTTTCAGCAAGAACGAAGTTGAACACAAAGAACATCTTCGTAAGATATTTTCTAGGCTTAAGGAATATGGTATGCTGATTAATACATCTAAATGTATTTTCGGCGTGCCTGAAGTATCATTTTTAGGTCATAATATTTCAGAGTGTGGCACAAAGCCACTCGAGGCTAAAGTTGAGGCCATTAAAAATTTTCCCGTACCCAAGGATATCCGTCAGTTGAGGAGATTCTTGGGTATGATTAATTTTTATAGGCGATTTTTACCCAAAGCTGCACAGACACAAAGTTCTCTGCATGCTTTGTTAATAGGTGCCGCAAAGGGATCGCAGCCTATCTCCCTAACAGGAGACACCCTCCAAGCTTTCCAGGACTGCAAAGAAAGTCTGGCTAATGCCGTATTATTGGCACATCCAGACTTCGAGGCCAAACTCGCACTCGTCACAGATGCGTCAGATGTGGCCATCGGAGCGGTCCTGCAGCAAAACAATGGCGAGGTATGGCAACCCCTAGGTTTCTTTTCTAGGAAACTCACGCCAGCCCAACAAAAATATTCGCCATATGATAGGGAATTATTGGCCATATACGAAGCTATCAAGTATTTCCGGCATATGCTAGAAGCTAGACACTTCGTTATATATACCGACCATAAGCCAATCACTTTTGCGTTCCACGAACGTAAAAATAACTGTTCGCCTAGGCAATATAGGCATTTAGATTTTATAGCACAATTCACCACCGATATAAGGCATATCTCTGGCAAAGATAATATCGTTGCCGATGCCTTATCTCGCGTGGATGAATTACAAGCTCCAGTTAGTTTAGACGAATTAGCTGAGCATCAATTAACTGACCCCGAGCTGTCAAAATTGCTATCAGAAAAATCTTCCCTAGAACTTAAGAAACTACAGGTACCCGGAAGTCGTAATTTTATGTACTGCGACGTCAGTACGCCGACTCCTAGGCCTTTTGTTCCTAAGTCCTTCAGAAAACAGGTTTTTGACAGCTTGCACTCTTTGAGTCACCCCGGTGTCAGCGCGACAGCTAAATTAGTAGCTGAACGTTTTGTTTGGCCTGGCATCAGGAAGGACTGTCGACTCTGGGCACAGGCTTGTACCTCTTGTCAGCGTGCGAAGGTGAGCCGTCACGTGTCTGCACCTTTAGGCACATATAACTTACCCAGAGCACGCTTTAGAAATATCCACATAGATATTGTGGGCCCGTTGCCTGTATCAGAAGGCTATCGCTATTGCTTGACGGCAATAGACCGTTTCACGCGATGGGCAGAGGTCATCCCGATGGTCGACATCACTGCTGAAACAACAGCAAAAGCCCTGTTATCTGGGTGGATAGCCCGATTTGGTTGTCCGCAGACCATTGTGACAGACAGAGGCCGCCAGTTTGAGTCCGCTCTGTTCGGCTATCTTTCTAAGATAGCTGGTTTCGAGCACAAAAGGACTACAGCTTACCATCCGGCGTGCAATGGGTTGATAGAACGTTTTCATCGGCAACTCAAAGCTTCTATCGTCTGTCACGCTCATCAGAAGTGGACTGAATCCTTGCCCTGGGTGCTTCTTGGAATAAGAAGTGCATTTAGGGAGGATTTACAAACTTCTTCAGCCGAGCTTTTATACGGAGAACCTCTGCGGCTACCCGGCGAATTTTTCCACTCCAGCCCAGGTGGTACAACTGACATCGGAGAATTTACTGCTCGCCTGCGTTTATTCGCACGTACACTCCAACCAGTACCCACCTCGCATCACGGCAAGGACAAAATATTTGTTTTTAAGGATCTCAAAACCACAGATCACGTATTCCTTCGTGAAGACGCATCCCGTGGTTCCCTACATCCTGCCTACACTGGTCCACATAAGGTGTTATCTAGAAACGATAAGGTTTTCAAACTTATTGTCAATGGCAAAGAGGTTACGGTCTCCATAGACCGTTTGAAACCTGCCTACCTATTGACAGACAAAGTTCATGGGTGTGATCCCACTCCTAATGACGTCAACACTACACCTACTTACACCAAATCTTACCAGACTCGTTCAGGACGTCATGTTAAGTTTCCTGATTTTTATCGACCTTGACGGTCTCCGGGGGGGAGTGATGTAGCCTACTTAGGTTTAAACATTTTCACACCACGCGCACTTCGGTACACAATATTAGAATTAATATTAAAACACCTGTGATGTACCGTTAGTTTTGTGTCGATGCAAGCCCCCGCCTGCCGGCGACGCATGCACCGATCACAGACCACCAGTCGTAACCTATGATTGACGCGGAACGCTTGTCGCTTTCAATTAGCTCGCTACGCTTTGTAACTACGTTAAGTCTATTTGTGCAGTTAATTTATTTTCCGGACTTTTCTCTTCCGCTCAGCCTACTCTTCATCTTGCTCTGTATACGCTTGAACTGTATCTTACTCCTTCTGTACTGTGTGGCAATAATCGTGCGTGTGGAATAAACACTATACTACTGTGATACGGACTACTTTATTTATCACTACCTAGTCTCAAGACACACGACATATACGCCCCATACCATCAACACTTTTCCTATTGTCTCTATTAAGGGGAAGACACAACATTAATGTGTTCTTTATTAATAACACTCACTGCACTGTGTTACACTAAATGTTCACAACACTAACTCAAAAGGTTTTGTCCTTTTCAGTCTTCTCACTAGGTCTGTGTTGTCAAGGAGCTGGATCGTCTCGACATTCACATGATGATGAAGTCTGTGTTCATGAGCTTCGGCATACTTCTTTATAACATCAGTTACGAAGTCAACTTTAAGGTCCCGATGGAGGTCTTCATTTCGTATGTACCACGGAGCATTTACAATACCCCTAAGTACTTTGTTTTGGAAACGTTGGAATATTTGGATGTGGCTCTGTTTGGTACAGCCCCATAAATGTATACCATAGGTCCATACCGGCATTAGGACTTGTTTATATAATAGAACTTTGTTGTGTACTGACAACGAAGAGTGTTTGCCAAGTAGCCAGTACATCTTTCTGTAGCGAAGTTCCATCTCATCGCGTTTTTTTTTGACATGAGCCTTCCAGCGAAGCTTTGCGTCAAGAGTCATACCCAAGTATTTGGCTGTATTTTCGTATGGTATTATATGGCCATTTAAGTACACCGGATGGTAATTTGGGCTTTTATTGGTAAAATTTACATGGACTGATTTGGTTTCATTAATTTTTAAACGCCATTTTTTGGTCCAGTCGTTGATGGTATTAACAGCTGTTTGTACTTTTTCCACTGCTTCCTCGTAAGTATCGCCTGTAGCTATAATAGCTGTGTCATCAGCGAAGGTTGCAATAGTGTTGTTTTCCATCTCAGAAATATCACAGGTGTAGAGTAGGTATAGAACCGGACCTAGTACACTTCCCTGTGGTACTCCTGCGTTAATGTGCTTAATGTCTGAGTAAGAGTTATCATGTTTCATTCTGAACATTCTTTCTAAGATATAAGATTCCAGTAGATCTGTGAATTGCTTTGGAAGCGTTTTCCTTAACTTGTATATGAGACCTTGGTGCCAGACTTTATCAAATGCTTGTGCGACGTCCAGAAAAACCGTTGTACAAACTTTCTTTTCTTCTAACGTTCTTTCAAACACATTGGTTATTCAATGTATTTGATCGATCGTGGAGTGCTTTTCCCTAAAGCCAAACTGATAATCAGGAATCAAATTCCGCTGATCAATAATGGGATTTAGTCTTCTTAAAAATAGTTTTTCAAACAGTTTTGTGAGTATCGGTAACGGAGAGATTGGCCTGTATGATGATATTTCGTGAGAAGGTTTACCAGGCTTGAGTATCATTATAACTTCAGCAAATTTCCACACGTCTGGTACATGTTTCAGTCTGAATGAAGCGTTGAAAAGTGTAGTCGCTTAATGATCGCCTTCCGTGGAAGATTCTTTAAAACTTCTCCAGTGATCAAATCGTAGCCAGGAAATTTTTTGTGTTTGAGGTTTCTGATTTCTCGGATTACTTCTTTCGGAGTAACGAGTCTTATTTCTATATCATCTTGGGGAATGTTGTCCAGGTTCAAGTCCTCTATGTCATTTTTATTGGGTTTAAAAATTTGTTCCAGATAGTTGGCATATATATTTGCTTTTTGTTCATTACTTATAGCCCAGCGACCATTTGGTGACTTTAGGGGAGATATGTGCATAATAGGTTTTTTTATATTTCTGGTTGTTTTCCACAATGAGTAATCTGTTGTCCGGTCGCTTGTAAGATTGTGGAGGTAGGTATTCATCGATTCGTCCTTAAAGTTTTTAATTTCTTCTCTGAGTTTTTTCGTGAGTTTGTTGAGTAATGTTTTATCATACGAAAACCTGGTTCTTTGCCACTGTTTTCTTTTTGCAGAAATAAGGTTCCTGATTGCGAGTGGATAATAGTTACCTCTGACTTGTATTTCGAGATTACCTGTATTTCGCCAAGCGCAATGTTGTATGTCCTTTATGAATTTTTGAACTTCATGGTCTAAATGAACCGGGGTTTTTAGAGGATTTAAATTTATGACAGATTCTAAGTCTATCTTAAAGCTTTTCCAATCTGTATATTTATTTGTTAATGATGGATGATTTTCTTTTCTTATTACGCTTTCTGAAAGCGTTAGGACAATTGGTGAATGGTCTGAACTCATATCGTATCCCTCCTCTATATGAATGAAGCTCAATGGAAGGTTTTTACATATAAAAAAATATATAACATCTGGAATTTTTTTGGTATCAGTAGGCCAATAAGTTGGCTTACCAGTTTTTTTTTTTTTTTTTTTTTTTTATTCTGGCGCGGCAAAGTGACCACACTGCACCTGATGGTAAGCGCAGTGCCGTCCAGATAGAGTATCAAGTAGCGAGAGACAGTCTATCCCCCGCTACTCAACACAATCATGCCGGCCTGCTGTTTAGCTTCTTCACATTACGCCTAAAGGACCCAGGATCATAGGAGGGTGGGAACACGGTAGCTGGCAAACTGTTCCACAGCTTGATGGTGCGGCAAAAATACGAATTTGCGAACCTCTTGGTTCGGGCCGGGGTAGTAGACACCACGAAGCTGTGGCTCCGCAAGCCAGTACGCGTGGTTCTGTTATGGAAAGGAGAGGATGGGATAAGATCAAACCATTCTTCAGAGCATTCGCCATGATACAGACGGTAGAACACGCTAAGCGAGGAAATATCCCTACGCAGCTGTAGCGGCTCCAGGTTGTTACTCTCGTCTGCATCATTCACAATGCGGATGGCCCGCCGCTGCAACCCATCCAAGGCATCGAGAAGGTATCTTGCGGAACCGTCCCAGAGGTGCGAGCAGTATTCCATTCCCGGCCGCACCTGCGCTTTATATAAGCGGTAGAGCTGACCAGGCGTGAAAAACCGCCGCACCCTGTTCAGGATTCCGACCCTGCGTGAAGTGGCGGATATTACGCCCTCGATGTGGCTCCTTGGATTAAGATCGCAGCGGATGTCCATACCTAGGACACTAAGGTCATTCCGCATTGCTAGTGGAACACCCTGAAGAACGGGGATTGGAGAAAACGGAGACTTCTTGCACGAGAACGCGCACACCTGGGTTTTCTTGGCATTAAACTCAACCCGATTCCTGGTACCCCATGATGAGATGAGATCCAAGGTCTGGTTGAGCTCAACGACAAGATCCTCTCGTCTCCTCTCAGTATCCGCCCGGCAACCAGGAGGCTTGCTGCTATAACGCCCATGAACCGTGCTATCGTCTGCATAGCAATGAATGTTGCCAAGCGACAACATATCATTGATATGCAGAAGAAACAAGGTGGGCGAAATCACAGAACCTTGTGGTACTCCGGCATTTACTGACATGAGCTGCGAAGCGTGTCCATCAACGAGGACACGCATTCTTCGCTCATGCATAAAGCCGGAAATCCACTTGCACAGGTTGTCGGGCAGACCGTATGCCGGGAGTTTGGAGAGAAGGCCACGATGCCAGACCCTATCAAATGCCTTGGCTATGTCGAGACTCACAGCCAGAGCCTCGCCATGCTTGTCAATCGCTTCCCCCCAGTGATGTAATACGAACGCTAGAAGATCACCCGTTGATCGGTTATGACGGAAACCGTATTGGCGGTCATTGATCAACGAGTGATCCTCTAGGTAGCGAACTAATTGGCTGTTTATCAGTCGCTCCATGACTTTACACATCACTGAGGTTATGGCGATTGGGCGATAATTGTTAGGGTCTGACCTATCACCCTTTTTGGGGATCGGCTGCACATTAGCCTCCCTCCAAGATTCAGGCACAATACCTGAGAGGTAGGACGATCGGTATAGGCGCGTCAGTACAGGAGACAACTCCGCTGCACACTTTTTAAGTACAAGCGCTGGGATACCATCAGGACCACTAGCCTTCCGGACGTCGAGAGACTGCAGCTCACGCCGCACATCACAATGCCTGATACGGATATCAGGCATTGTGTGACCGCAACCGGGCAGCGTAGTTGGTAAATGAGCATTGCAGTCCTCGAGTCTCGAATTAGCCGCGAAGAGGTTTGCCAGTAAATCGGCCTTCTCCTGCGAGCTATGGGCTAGTGTTCCATTTCGATATCTCAGCGGTGGCAGCGAAGGGCGACAGAAATCAGATTGGACGGCCTTAGCCAAGCTCCAATAAGCACGACTGCTTGTTGGGTTATCGGCCAAAGCACATCCAATCTTGGAGACGCGCTGGGCATCCGCTTCAAGATACGCCCTCTTGCAGACCTTGGCAGCACGGTTATAGGCTGCTTTGAGTGACTTGAGGTTGGGATCCTTCGTAGCGCGACCCCCGATCCAAGCACGATACGCCACCTGTTTCTTGCCAACAGCATCGGCGCATGCACGATTGAACCAGGAGCGTCCTCGGCCCTTGCCTGCGATCTCAGAGGAAGGAATGTAATATTCCATTCCTATTCTGATCTCGCAAGCAATGGCGTCGGTACTCGCTGAAGGATCCTTTCCATCAAAGCAGCGCTGCCGCCAAGGGATGGATGCGAAGTAATCCCGCATACCATCCCAATCTGCCGACGAGTAGTGCCAGACCCTGCGCTTGACCTTCACGGGACGTGGAGGCAAAGCGCAAGGAACCGACGTCCCAACCAGGCAGTGATCGGAGGTACCCAGGGGAGCACCAACCGTCACTTTATACCCGGTTGGATGACTCGTCAGCAGTAGGTCTAGCAGAGAGGGCGCATGACTTGCCACATCTGGGATCCTGGTAGGCTGGTCCACCAGCTGTGTCAAGCCATTGGTCAAAGCGAATGCATGAGCAGTCCTGCCGGCATGGTCAGTTCTGGAGGAGCCCAACCACAACTCGTGGTGTGCGTTAAAGTCCCCCAGAACTACCAATTCCGCTGTTGGAAACTGCTCCTGCGCGTCGTCTGTCGCCTGGCTAATATAATTAAATAGCCGAGTTGTCTCTACGTCCCCGTCGTGTGACCTGTAAAGGCACACGTAAACCCGACTCTGGGAGCCAAGGTCGACGTGTACCCACAGGGTGGAGAAGGAGGGGTCCTCCATGCAGCGCAGACGGCGACAGCAGACGTCCGACCGAACATACAGGCATACCCCGGCCCTCGGCCTGAAGCATTCTTCAAGCGAGTATCCGGGGTAAAGCAAGTATGAAGTATCGGTCGGACTACAAATCTGCGTCTCCGTCAAGAAGAGCAGAGCAGGCCGGGCCGTCTCAAGATGGTGGTGGACGGCATTAAGATTAGAATGGAGTCCGCGGATGTTAGCGAACTCCATTGTGAAGGCGGTGGTGGGGTTACGCACCGCTGTAAAACCTGCTCTCTTTGTATGCACTGACATGGAGTTATGGGAGGAGGAGGTGAAGAAGCGGTCAAGGGTCTAGTGTCAGAGTAGTCAGAAGGCCGTAACAAGCGCCGGTCCACTAAAAGAGCCGAGAGGAGGTGAGCTGATCCGCCGGACGGAAGGGCCCCCGTACCCTCCCGGGATAGGCCGCCGGGACCCCACATCCGGTCACCAACCGGCACGACGGACCCACCCAAGATTATGCGCGGCATGGTGGGGCAGCCTCTCGTGGTGGTTAGCCACGATTGGGCCCCTGTACTGTACCGCGGGCGGCCAGCGGTACCACCGTTTCTACAGGTCTCCCTGACCGACGGATCAACACGCCTCCAACCGACTGTGAACCGGCTTATACCCGCACGGCCAAACATCGTACCCCAACTCTAGCCCCCCGACGATAACCGGACATACACTGGCTGATCCCGGAACGCGACACACTTGCGTGTGCCACTATGGCGGGTTTTCCGCCCTGTGTACGGTGGTCGCTATCCGGGCGGATACGAATATCCTACCACCAGCTTGATATAACATCGCCTTTGATTTCTCTGACAGCTGACAGTAGCTGCATTCCTTTAGTTGTAGTAAGTCTAGATCCCCAATAGGTGTTTTTAGCATTAAAATCACCTCCAAGTATAAACCGGTTACCAAGTTGTTTCAAAAAGCTTAGATACTGTTCTGCTTTTAGCGAATATCTAGGAGGACAGTATATAGCTGATATAATAACCGGGTAACGCTTTGTTTTGACACAAACTGCTACAACTTGCTTGTCTAGTTCTTCTATCTTTTGCTCTTCATGGTGACAGATATTTTCCTTTATTATATTAGTACTGCCTCCTCTTGGTGCGTTACAAGGATGCAGGGCATGATAAATTTTGTACCCTTTTAGTTTAAATATAGATTCCTTAGTGCAGTGTGACTTTGATATGAGACACATTTTCCGTGGTAAGGACTACTTCAATTTCATTCAGATGACGAGAGAGCCCATTTGCATTCCAAGCCATAATTTTTTGTGTGTTCAACATTGCGTATGTGGCGTGGTAA
This sequence comes from Laothoe populi, assembly GCA_905220505.1. Lineage (NCBI taxonomy): Eukaryota > Metazoa > Arthropoda > Insecta > Lepidoptera > Sphingidae > Laothoe > Laothoe populi. Next base: position 509,503 of record HG992162.1, on the reverse strand, counting down.
CTGGTTTAGCGTTATGTTCCAGTTTTTTCAAACAATTATCGAACTGTGTTATGTAAGGTTGGGTGTTATGATGTGAAATGATACGCTCTGACTGCTGGATAGTAACTGCACTTTAATAGCATAAACATTCATATTTATAATCATGGATACAATATACTTATGTATTCATATATACTATACCTTATACTACACCTTTCCCGAAATGAAAAAAATAAAATAATGTTACACAATTATTTTATCTTTACATAATATAATAAAATTAAAATGCGGGCATAGCCGCGAGCTTAAACTAGTTTCAAATGAAACTTAATATTAGAACAACTTATATAGTGGTTGTATTTGATAATTACAATTAGCAAATAAAAAAAATATTAACATGATAATAATATGTTGTATAACACAAAATTACTACATTTTTTATTAACTGCAACACAAATATTAAAAGTACACATCGAGTAAAATAATAATAATAGAATTACAAATAAAATTACGATACATATAGCTTAGTTCTATTCTTATGAACCAAATCACTTTTACCATCTTTTAATATCTCAACATTTGGCGTAACATCTTTTATAACTTTGTATGGTCCGTTATAAATACTTTGAAGCTTGTTCCCCGTCTCGTTTTTCACGAAGATTTTTTTTTTTTTTTAAGATCAAGTCGTTCTCCTTATACGTAATATGGTTACTATTCAAGTCATATTTATCTTTTCTTAACAACTTACTTTGCAATAAATTTTCGTACGCTTCTTTTTGCGATGTTTGCAATCTGTACTTTAATTCTAAGGGATAATTACCATAATTGTAAAGCGGGTCTACTATGTTCTTATTTAAATTTGAAGGTATACTACACCTTTTCCCAAAGACTAATTCGAATGGTGTAAACTTAGTAGTAGTGTGAACTGATGTGTTATAAGAAAAACACCAAAAAGGTAACCATGTACTCCATGACTCTGGATGATTATTAGTTTGAATCCGCAAGAAATTACCCAAGCATTTATGAGTATTTTCCAGAGATCCAATTGTCTGGTGATGATAAGCTGTAGAGTGTAACATGGTAATTCCCAATAAATTGCATGTCTCTCTAAAAATACTTGACAAAAATTCAGTACCCCTATCTGTTGCGACTCTAGCGGGTATACCATATCTGAGTATGAAATTATTGACAAAATTTTGCGCCACTTCTACTGAACCTTTTGTTACCATAGGATACGCTTCTACATATTTAGTTAATTCGCATTGAATAGTCAATATATACGAATAATTATTGTCATCTTTGTCTAGAGGACCTACTACATCAAGAAATACTTTCTCCATCGCCGAAACGGCTGTAGTTGTAACAACTAAAGGTTCTTTAACGTAATGCGAATTATGTTTTTGTTTCTGGCATTTGTCGCATTTTTTAATAAATTCTTTAACGTCCCTTTCAAGACCTGGCCAAAAGTAATGTTTTTTGATATTGTTATACATTCGTCTAATACCAGCATGGCCACTTGTTGGTAGAAGATGAAAATCATTCAATATTACCTTTTGGTCGTCTTTATTTTCAATTCTTTTAATATTATTTAAGATACACAATCGTGGTCCGGACCAATTCGTGTAATTTTTTATTTCATTCACAACTTTTTCTATAAAATCATCATAATATCTACTTCTTACAAAAATTAATTCGTGCACGTTTATTTTTTCACAAAAATCTCTAAGTTCCCTCACAAAAGCGTCTGGCGTCAGTTGTGATTGGGACATTGTTTTTATAAACAATACCATTTTTGCAGACGAATAACAAAATACGTTATTCTCTAATTCTATGTCATGACATCTACGTAGCTTGTTTAAGATATTTCTTTCGATAAATTTGAGTTCAACAGATATTTTCGGTTTACTGTGAATTTCTACAACTTTCGGTTGCGCAGGCCGATCGTCGGTAAGAACCTCAGCACTCCGAGAACTCTGTGAATCAATGTCTTGTTTACGTTGTGCTCGCGTCATAACATTAATAATGCTTTCATGCATAAGTTTTAATTCTGTTGAAGTTATAGGCAGTCGTGACATTGCATCGGCTGCTATATTTTCTGATCCTTTTATATACTCTACAGTAAAATCGTATTCTTCAAGTAAAAGTCTAAATTTCATAAGGCGACTAGAAGGATCACGCATATTAAACAAATATATAAGTGGTTTATGATCGGTTTGTATTATAAAAGTACGACCATATAAATAAGGACGAAAATGTTTAACGCCCCATGTTATCGCTAATAGCTCCTTTTCTACTGTGGGGTAGTTAACTTCCGCTTTGTTCAAATTCCTACTCGCAAATGCTATTGGCTTTTGATTTGAATTACATAAAACTGCACCTAATGAATGTTGCGATGCATCTGTTTGTAATACAAATTTATTATTTTCCGAGAAATCTGGATACTGTAAAATTGGGGGGGAGCTAATTAATGATTTTATTGTATGAAATGAAGTCTGACATTTATCATCCCAATTAAAGACTACATTTTTCTTTGTTAATCGAGTTAAAGGATAAGCGATAAATGCGAAATTCTTAATAAATTTCCTATAATAGTTTGCAAATGCAACAAATCTCACTAATTCATCAACATTATTTGGAACTGGCCAATTACTTAATGCTTTAATCTTCTCAGGGTCGGGTAACACTCCATCACCCGAAATAACATGTCCTAAATACAAAATATCTTTTTTTAGAAATACACATTTATTAGGATTTAATTTTAAATTTACCTGGCGGAGCCTAGCAAAAATATCTATTAGGTTTTTATTATGTGATTCTAAGTTCCTTCCAAACACAATAAGGTCATCTAAATATACTAGACATTTTTCAAAAGCTAAAACTGACATTGCAATCGTCATCATTTTTGAAAATGAATTAGGACTCGTTTTTAACCCCATGGGCATTCTTGTTAACTGATATTGTCCTGAAATGGAAGCATTAGACCCTACTGTATTATTTTCGGAAACTCGAAATTGTCCTGTAGTAAAAGCGGTATATTTTCGACACTCAGGGTCAAGTTCACACTGATAATACCCATGTGAAAGGTCAAGAGTAGAAAAGTAAATGGATCCTGAAAGTGAGTCCAAAATTTCGGCAATATTCGGAAGAGGAAATTTATCATCCTGTATATTATTATTTAATTTCCTATAGTCTATTACAAGTCGCCATTTTTTGTTTCCTGCATTATCAATTTTTTTAGGAACCAGTAATATTGGGCTCGACCACTCACTCTGACATGGTTCAATTATGCCGTCTCCTAACATATCACTAATCTGGTTGCTTACCTCACTCTTTTGCGTATATGGAATTCTATAAGGCTTGCTATATACTGGCTGAACATTGGGCTTTAAATTGATATGATGCTTGTAAATATTTGTAGTAGTTAATTTGTCTCCTGGTAACAAAAATACATCAGAAAATTTGGCACAAATTTTTTCAATAGCTAATTGCTCCTCACTATTCAAATGATTGAGATTCAATAAGCTAAACATTTTTTTAACGCGGTCTGCATTTAAACTAAGACACTCATTAAAAACACACATATTATAATCGCTAACTTTCTGTAAAATTGGATTAATATCATCAAGTTGAACCACATTTTCACTTGTGTTTAAAACTAAAATAGGTATCAAGCCATTTAAAGGTTTGACTAATGTGCTGGCAAGAAAAATTCCTTCGCATAATTCAGAAGAACAAACAAAACACTCCTCTGTAAAGTCAGTACGAACATAATGTATTGATTCAGACCTTGGCGGCAAAATAAAACAATTTGATTTTCTTTCTTCTCGCGATTTTAAAGGCAACAAAATACTTTCATTCTGATTATTTTGCAATGTTATAGTTGAGCTACTAAGATTAAGAACAGCTTTGTATTTTGAAAGAAAATCTTGTCCTAATATGGCATGTGCCTTACAAGGTAAGGAATTAAAAACATAAAACTTGTGATTGAATAAACATCCCGATAAATCATAACAACTCCTAATTGTTAAATAAACATATCCGATTGCCTCTATTGTGCCTCCGATTCCGTTTATCTTTACAGTCTCTATATGGATCGGTATATTAAATGACTTGGCATGTTTATATTTTATAGCACAAATTGAAGCTCCTGTATCTACTAGGAATGAGCAGCTATAATTACCTACATATAAATCTATGCAACAAGTACTGTCGCTTGCACAAATGAAATCATTATTCACGAAAAAATTTACTTCGCTCGTTGGATAAATTATTCTCCGTCGACTCCTTATTTAGCAAATGAACATTTGCTCTGTGACGTGGCTTTCTTTGATGTATTCCAGAATTATTATTAAAACTAGGGTACCTACCTCGGTATGACACTGACTGACCACCCGTACTATTTTGATAGGGCCGGCCACGACCTTGGTAGAATGTAGCACCACGGTGGAAGTTGCGTCCGTTATTATTATAGGTACGAGTACCTCGAGATTGGCGGTTACCACTGAAATTATTAGTATAATTATTATTACCCGAAGAAAAATTATAATGCCTTTTTTTCCCCATAGTTAATACTTCTCCTGATTGAGATGGCATTGCTATCTCCTCGTCTATCGCTGCCTGTACAGCATCCGTCAACGAACCAAAATTTCGAGCAGCTATAATTGTGCTGAGTCGTCTATTGCGCAACCCGTCGGCAAAACGTTTAATAGCTTGTTTTTCATTTAATGGTTGTAGAATTGTAAGGTGATCCGCTTTGCCATCAGCCTGTGCAATAGATAAATCCATAAATATTTCTGACAATTCTTTACCGTAATCATCAATAGATTTTTGATCCTGGCGTAAATTTTGTAATTTATTTTGTAATGATACATAACTCTTTTTAGGTAAAAGAATTGCGCGCATGTCAGCTAATAACGCGTCTACAGATGTATAATTACATTTAAGTTTTAACTTTGCAACTTGTGAAAGACGGTTTTTTAATACGAACTTGATTAAATTTAACTTACACTCGTCATCAACCAAAAGAGAGCTATAGTATTCTATACCATCTATTAATTGCCTAGTCGTCAATATATCATTATCCATGACTGGTAACAAGCTCAAGGCGGTTTTTAAATTGAACTCCATTTTGGAACTGATTTCCTTTTTCGATGTTGATTCAGATATTTTACTACTACTCATACTAGCAGTTAAATGTATATGTGTCTTACTACAAAATTCTTTTATGTCCGAATACAATTCTTTTATTTTATCTTTATAATATTTTATTAATAATAAGCTTTCTCCACTAAATTCCTCCTTATTTATTTGCTCATTTATACTAGATATTAATATAGTGTATCTGGTATACACACTATCTGCTTCTGTCAATTTCTCTTTTAAATGACTTTGCGTTCTCTTTTCATAATTTAATTTAATTAATCTTTCTTTAATTGACCTTAATTTTTCAAATAAATCATTGAGTTCTAGAGCCATAACAAAACATTTTACAAATATATACTTATTTTAGCAACATAATAAAAAAACATAGAATACATAGTATAGTCACCGATTCAATTTCCGTTCACATGTACGCAGTATCCCGTTATTCACCACTCTTATCACATATATCACCACTTATCGTCCATTAAACACTCGTGGTTGGCACAAACGCATCAGTAGTCATCCCTTTGGCTGCACACGTAGAACACCCAGCGCCGTCCGTCTCTTCTCTACGCCGAGTAAATGACCTCCTCAGATTTTGGCGGATTATTCTATCGTCAATCCATTCACGATGGCATCCCTTGTAGCACTTGTATGCAAAATACGCTACAAATATGATACCCAAGCCAAGAATTATCATCATCACTGTGCTAATAGCCGACAGATGAAATTGTAGTTGCTCGGTGCTGGCAGAGTTTGTTGTTCCAATTCCATTTTGATTTATTATAACTTCTTCTTTCTTAGGTAAAACTGAATTACACATTTTTTAAAATAAGTTCAAAATACTTTGTATAAAATTCGTTAATCGCGATCGCGAATCCACGCGCATAAGTAATGCGACCAAAGCGCGAACCGATGCCTCGCACCAAACATGGCAGGGTCGCCATGTAAGGTTGGGTGTTATGATGTGAAATGATACGCTCTGACTGCTGGATAGTAACTGCACTTTAATAGCATAAACATTCATATTTATAATCATGGATACAATATACTTATGTATTCATATATACTATACCTTATACTACAGTTACAAAATTTAAGATTTTGTTAATCTTTTCTTCTAGGTTGCTTGTTTGTGGCTGTACTTGTGCTTGTGGCTTAGCAGTTTTTGTTATTTGTGCATAAGACACATTCTTCATGACATTTTTACTAACTTCATTTTTTTTATTATCGTTTCGAATGGAATCTGAACGATTGAAGTTACTTTGTTATTAGATTTATTTTTTATCTTCTGTAGTTCTTTTGCTACTATACACCCTCTGTAGTTTGCAGGATGAGGTTCACCGCAATGAATACATTTTGGTTTTACATCCGATGGTTTTTTACATTCTAGAGTAAGATGGTTTTCCTGTGCATTTCACACATCTAGGCTCCTTGCGGCAGTATTTTTGTGTGTGACCGTACGCTTGGCATCTTTTACACTGCGGGATGAGTCTAGATGTTTTTATTGGCTGTATGTCTACTTTGCATCCAGTATAGTTTTAATGTTATAAATATTGTTTACGTTTTCATTATTTTGGAACGAAAGCATAAACATGTTCAAAGGTTTTTTAGTCCTCCAGCTTAATTTGTTAACTGCTTCTAAGATTTTATAACTTTTAGATGTAAGGTCTTCTGTTATCCTCTCTGGCATGTAGGAATGATGTAAGTTTTTTGCCACAACTCTAATTGGCCTGTCTTATTTATTCTCGTAGGAGTGCCAGCAGCTATTATTTTCTAATAACAGCTTACTGATAGCTCTGTATGAGTCTTCATTGACAGCATTTATTTTAGCATTGTCTCCTTTCATCATTTTCATTGTGAATAAGTCACTTGGTATACTCTTTGTAAGGAGATCATAAAAGTTTTGGTAGTTTTTAACACCCTCTACCATAATTGGGGGTGGTGGAGGCGTCTTTTTGATGTTGGGTTCTTCTATAGAGTTTTTGGTTGACTGGTTTTTTTCTTCTTGCGGGGAGTTTGTCGAGTTCAATTTCCTTTTCTTCCTGCTTTGTTGACGAACCCACTCAGTCTCTCGTGCGAGCTCCTCTTCATCTGTCTCGTATTGGACTTCAGCGGATGACGCTTTAGTTTCTTCCTCATTTTTGATGAGTTGCTGCTGAAGATATTTAACTTGATTTTGAAGCTCTTCCACTAAGCATTCTAGCTTTTTTCTGAGATCCTTTTCTTTGTGGTATAAATTGTACAACAATTCTTCCGTTTCGGTTTTAATGGTAACGGAACCTTGCGATTTTTCCATATTTCGATAGTAAATAAGGCTTAGCCTTAACAGTTGTTTATAATGGAACAATTACGAATTGCAATAATAAGTGGGTCATTGCGGCGACCGCGGCTCGCGACGTTCGACGCGATTGCTAGGTTCTGCGTCAGCACTTTACTGTAGCAATAGTGTAACGCGACCGTACTTTATGGCTGTCTATGACTGACGATAGATGTTTGATGGTCTATCTTCAGCAGACACGGCCGATCATCTTCCACTTCAGCGCACTACTCCTGGATCTTTGAAGAATTACACTGTCGGCATTCGAGTCTGATAAAACGTTTTTGTTTTATTCGCAACCCTAAATTATCAGCATCATTTGAGTAGGGCAGAAGCAACCCTTACAACTTAATTTGTAATTAGTAATCATTCCCAATATCGCGTGTTTCATACGTGTAAATGTTCACAATAATACTGGTCATTACGGGGAGAACTACAGGTGACGGGACATATCGATAAGAGTATGTTTTTTTAAGTAACCAGAAAGTAATGATTTTACGAAACTTTTTATTTTCCATCTGTATATATAAAAGAAGAAACTGACTGACTGACTGACTGATCGATCAACGCACAGCCTAAACGGCTGGGGTTAGAGACTTGAAATTTTGACAGTAGGTACCTTTTATCACGTAGGCATCCACTAAGGAAGGGTTTTTGGAAATACCACCCCTAAGGGGGTAAAAAAGGGGATGAAAGTTTCTATGAAAATCCGTAATTTTTGAAGTTAAATTCATGAAAATTTGTATTTGGCCTTTTAGTTAAAAATAAAAAATATATGTTTCAGGATTTTTGGAAATTCCGCCCCTAAGGGGGTAAAATAGGGAATGGAAGTTTGTATGAAAATCCGTCATTTTTGAAGTTAAATGCATGAAAATTGGTATTTTGTAGTGTATACTTTTTGTCTCTGATATATGATGCTTGTAAATATTTGTAGTAGTTAATTTGTCTCCTGGTAACAAAAATACATCAGAAAATTTGGCACAAATTTTTTCAATAGCTAATTGCTCCTCACTATTCAAATGATTGAGATTCAATAAGCTAAACATTTTTTTAACGCGGTCTGCATTTAAACTAAGACACTCATTAAAAACACACATATTATAATCGCTAACTTTCTGTAAAATTGGATTAATATCATCAAGTTGAACCACATTTTCACTTGTGTTTAAAACTAAAATAGGTATCAAGCCATTTAAAGGTTTGACTAATGTGCTGGCAAGAAAAATTCCTTCGCATAATTCAGAAGAACAAACAAAACACTCCTCTGTAAAGTCAGTACGAACATAATGTATTGATTCAGACCTTGGCGGCAAAATAAAACAATTTGATTTTCTTTCTTCTCGCGATTTTAAAGGCAACAAAATACTTTCATTCTGATTATTTTGCAATGTTATAGTTGAGCTACTAAGATTAAGAACAGCTTTGTATTTTGAAAGAAAATCTTGTCCTAATATGGCATGTGCCTTACAAGGTAAGGAATTAAAAACATAAAACTTGTGATTGAATAAACATCCCGATAAATCATAACAACTCCTAATTGTTAAATAAACATATCCGATTGCCTCTATTGTGCCTCCGATTCCGTTTATCTTTACAGTCTCTATATGGATCGGTATATTAAATGACTTGGCATGTTTATATTTTATAGCACAAATTGAAGCTCCTGTATCTACTAGGAATGAGCAGCTATAATTACCTACATATAAATCTATGCAACAAGTACTGTCGCTTGCACAAATGAAATCATTATTCACGAAAAAATTTACTTCGCTCGTTGGATAAATTATTCTCCGTCGACTCCTTATTTAGCAAATGAACATTTGCTCTGTGACGTGGCTTTCTTTGATGTATTCCAGAATTATTATTAAAACTAGGGTACCTACCTCGGTATGACACTGACTGACCACCCGTACTATTTTGATAGGGCCGGCCACGACCTTGGTAGAATGTAGCACCACGGTGGAAGTTGCGTCCGTTATTATTATAGGTACGAGTACCTCGAGATTGGCGGTTACCACTGAAATTATTAGTATAATTATTATTACCCGAAGAAAAATTATAATGCCTTTTTTTCCCCATAGTTAATACTTCTCCTGATTGAGATGGCATTGCTATCTCCTCGTCTATCGCTGCCTGTACAGCATCCGTCAACGAACCAAAATTTCGAGCAGCTATAATTGTGCTGAGTCGTCTATTGCGCAACCCGTCGGCAAAACGTTTAATAGCTTGTTTTTCATTTAATGGTTGTAGAATTGTAAGGTGATCCGCTTTGCCATCAGCCTGTGCAATAGATAAATCCATAAATATTTCTGACAATTCTTTACCGTAATCATCAATAGATTTTTGATCCTGGCGTAAATTTTGTAATTTATTTTGTAATGATACATAACTCTTTTTAGGTAAAAGAATTGCGCGCATGTCAGCTAATAACGCGTCTACAGATGTATAATTACATTTAAGTTTTAACTTTGCAACTTGTGAAAGACGGTTTTTTAATACGAACTTGATTAAATTTAACTTACACTCGTCATCAACCAAAAGAGAGCTATAGTATTCTATACCATCTATTAATTGCCTAGTCGTCAATATATCATTATCCATGACTGGTAACAAGCTCAAGGCGGTTTTTAAATTGAACTCCATTTTGGAACTGATTTCCTTTTTCGATGTTGATTCAGATATTTTACTACTACTCATACTAGCAGTTAAATGTATATGTGTCTTACTACAAAATTCTTTTATGTCCGAATACAATTCTTTTATTTTATCTTTATAATATTTTATTAATAATAAGCTTTCTCCACTAAATTCCTCCTTATTTATTTGCTCATTTATACTAGATATTAATATAGTGTATCTGGTATACACACTATCTGCTTCTGTCAATTTCTCTTTTAAATGACTTTGCGTTCTCTTTTCATAATTTAATTTAATTAATCTTTCTTTAATTGACCTTAATTTTTCAAATAAATCATTGAGTTCTAGAGCCATAACAAAACATTTTACAAATATATACTTATTTTAGCAACATAATAAAAAAACATAGAATACATAGTATAGTCACCGATTCAATTTCCGTTCACATGTACGCAGTATCCCGTTATTCACCACTCTTATCACATATATCACCACTTATCGTCCATTAAACACTCGTGGTTGGCACAAACGCATCAGTAGTCATCCCTTTGGCTGCACACGTAGAACACCCAGCGCCGTCCGTCTCTTCTCTACGCCGAGTAAATGACCTCCTCAGATTTTGGCGGATTATTCTATCGTCAATCCATTCACGATGGCATCCCTTGTAGCACTTGTATGCAAAATACGCTACAAATATGATACCCAAGCCAAGAATTATCATCATCACTGTGCTAATAGCCGACAGATGAAATTGTAGTTGCTCGGTGCTGGCAGAGTTTGTTGTTCCAATTCCATTTTGATTTATTATAACTTCTTCTTTCTTAGGTAAAACTGAATTACACATTTTTTAAAATAAGTTCAAAATACTTTGTATAAAATTCGTTAATCGCGATCGCGAATCCACGCGCATAAGTAATGCGACCAAAGCGCGAACCGATGCCTCGCACCAAACATGGCAGGGTCGCCATGTAAGGTTGGGTGTTATGATGTGAAATGATACGCTCTGACTGCTGGATAGTAACTGCACTTTAATAGCATAAACATTCATATTTATAATCATGGATACAATATACTTATGTATTCATATATACTATACCTTATACTACAGTTACAAAATTTAAGATTTTGTTAATCTTTTCTTCTAGGTTGCTTGTTTGTGGCTGTACTTGTGCTTGTGGCTTAGCAGTTTTTGTTATTTGTGCATAAGACACATTCTTCATGACATTTTTACTAACTTCATTTTTTTTATTATCGTTTCGAATGGAATCTGAACGATTGAAGTTACTTTGTTATTAGATTTATTTTTTATCTTCTGTAGTTCTTTTGCTACTATACACCCTCTGTAGTTTGCAGGATGAGGTTCACCGCAATGAATACATTTTGGTTTTACATCCGATGGTTTTTTACATTCTAGAGTAAGATGGTTTTCCTGTGCATTTCACACATCTAGGCTCCTTGCGGCAGTATTTTTGTGTGTGACCGTACGCTTGGCATCTTTTACACTGCGGGATGAGTCTAGATGTTTTTATTGGCTGTATGTCTACTTTGCATCCAGTATAGTTTTAATGTTATAAATATTGTTTACGTTTTCATTATTTTGGAACGAAAGCATAAACATGTTCAAAGGTTTTTTAGTCCTCCAGCTTAATTTGTTAACTGCTTCTAAGATTTTATAACTTTTAGATGTAAGGTCTTCTGTTATCCTCTCTGGCATGTAGGAATGATGTAAGTTTTTTGCCACAACTCTAATTGGCCTGTCTTATTTATTCTCGTAGGAGTGCCAGCAGCTATTATTTTCTAATAACAGCTTACTGATAGCTCTGTATGAGTCTTCATTGACAGCATTTATTTTAGCATTGTCTCCTTTCATCATTTTCATTGTGAATAAGTCACTTGGTATACTCTTTGTAAGGAGATCATAAAAGTTTTGGTAGTTTTTAACACCCTCTACCATAATTGGGGGTGGTGGAGGCGTCTTTTTGATGTTGGGTTCTTCTATAGAGTTTTTGGTTGACTGGTTTTTTTCTTCTTGCGGGGAGTTTGTCGAGTTCAATTTCCTTTTCTTCCTGCTTTGTTGACGAACCCACTCAGTCTCTCGTGCGAGCTCCTCTTCATCTGTCTCGTATTGGACTTCAGCGGATGACGCTTTAGTTTCTTCCTCATTTTTGATGAGTTGCTGCTGAAGATATTTAACTTGATTTTGAAGCTCTTCCACTAAGCATTCTAGCTTTTTTCTGAGATCCTTTTCTTTGTGGTATAAATTGTACAACAATTCTTCCGTTTCGGTTTTAATGGTAACGGAACCTTGCGATTTTTCCATATTTCGATAGTAAATAAGGCTTAGCCTTAACAGTTGTTTATAATGGAACAATTACGAATTGCAATAATAAGTGGGTCATTGCGGCGACCGCGGCTCGCGACGTTCGACGCGATTGCTAGGTTCTGCGTCAGCACTTTACTGTAGCAATAGTGTAACGCGACCGTACTTTATGGCTGTCTATGACTGACGATAGATGTTTGATGGTCTATCTTCAGCAGACACGGCCGATCATCTTCCACTTCAGCGCACTACTCCTGGATCTTTGAAGAATTACACTGTCGGCATTCGAGTCTGATAAAACGTTTTTGTTTTATTCGCAACCCTAAATTATCAGCATCATTTGAGTAGGGCAGAAGCAACCCTTACAACTTAATTTGTAATTAGTAATCATTCCCAATATCGCGTGTTTCATACGTGTAAATGTTCACAATAATACTGGTCATTACGGGGAGAACTACAGGTGACGGGACATATCGATAAGAGTATGTTTTTTTAAGTAACCAGAAAGTAATGATTTTACGAAACTTTTTATTTTCCATCTGTATATATAAAAGAAGAAACTGACTGACTGACTGACTGATCGATCAACGCACAGCCTAAACGGCTGGGGTTAGAGACTTGAAATTTTGACAGTAGGTACCTTTTATCACGTAGGCATCCACTAAGGAAGGGTTTTTGGAAATACCACCCCTAAGGGGGTAAAAAAGGGGATGAAAGTTTCTATGAAAATCCGTAATTTTTGAAGTTAAATTCATGAAAATTTGTATTTGGCCTTTTAGTTAAAAATAAAAAATATATGTTTCAGGATTTTTGGAAATTCCGCCCCTAAGGGGGTAAAATAGGGAATGGAAGTTTGTATGAAAATCCGTCATTTTTGAAGTTAAATGCATGAAAATTGGTATTTTGTAGTGTATACTTTTTGTCTCTGATATATGATGCTTGTAAATATTTGTAGTAGTTAATTTGTCTCCTGGTAACAAAAATACATCAGAAAATTTGGCACAATTTTTTTCAATAGCTAATTGCTCCTCACTATTCAAATGATTGAGATTCAATAAGCTAAACATTTTTTTAACGCGGTCTGCATTTAAACTAAGACACTCATTAAAAACACACATATTATAATCGCTAACTTTCTGTAAAATTGGATTAATATCATCAAGTTGAACCACATTTTCACTTGTGTTTAAAACTAAAATAGGTATCAAGCCATTTAAAGGTTTGACTAATGTGCTGGCAAGAAAAATTCCTTCGCATAATTCAGAAGAACAAACAAAACACTCCTCTGTAAAGTCAGTACGAACATAATGTATTGATTCAGACCTTGGCGGCAAAATAAAACAATTTGATTTTCTTTCTTCTCGCGATTTTAAAGGCAACAAAATACTTTCATTCTGATTATTTTGCAATGTTATAGTTGAGCTACTAAGATTAAGAACAGCTTTGTATTTTGAAAGAAAATCTTGTCCTAATATGGCATGTGCCTTACAAGGTAAGGAATTAAAAACATAAAACTTGTGATTGAATAAACATCCCGATAAATCATAACAACTCCTAATTGTTAAATAAACATATCCGATTGCCTCTATTGTGCCTCCGATTCCGTTTATCTTTACAGTCTCTATATGGATCGGTATATTAAATGACTTGGCATGTTTATATTTTATAGCACAAATTGAAGCTCCTGTATCTACTAGGAATGAGCAGCTATAATTACCTACATATAAATCTATGCAACAAGTACTGTCGCTTGCACAAATGAAATCATTATTCACGAAAAAATTTACTTCGCTCGTTGGATAAATTATTCTCCGTCGACTCCTTATTTAGCAAATGAACATTTGCTCTGTGACGTGGCTTTCTTTGATGTATTCCAGAATTATTATTAAAACTAGGGTACCTACCTCGGTATGACACTGACTGACCACCCGTACTATTTTGATAGGGCCGGCCACGACCTTGGTAGAATGTAGCACCACGGTGGAAGTTGCGTCCGTTATTATTATAGGTACGAGTACCTCGAGATTGGCGGTTACCACTGAAATTATTAGTATAATTATTATTACCCGAAGAAAAATTATAATGCCTTTTTTTCCCCATAGTTAATACTTCTCCTGATTGAGATGGCATTGCTATCTCCTCGTCTATCGCTGCCTGTACAGCATCCGTCAACGAACCAAAATTTCGAGCAGCTATAATTGTGCTGAGTCGTCTATTGCGCAACCCGTCGGCAAAACGTTTAATAGCTTGTTTTTCATTTAATGGTTGTAGAATTGTAAGGTGATCCGCTTTGCCATCAGCCTGTGCAATAGATAAATCCATAAATATTTCTGACAATTCTTTACCGTAATCATCAATAGATTTTTGATCCTGGCGTAAATTTTGTAATTTATTTTGTAATGATACATAACTCTTTTTAGGTAAAAGAATTGCGCGCATGTCAGCTAATAACGCGTCTACAGATGTATAATTACATTTAAGTTTTAACTTTGCAACTTGTGAAAGACGGTTTTTTAATACGAACTTGATTAAATTTAACTTACACTCGTCATCAACCAAAAGAGAGCTATAGTATTCTATACCATCTATTAATTGCCTAGTCGTCAATATATCATTATCCATGACTGGTAACAAGCTCAAGGCGGTTTTTAAATTGAACTCCATTTTGGAACTGATTTCCTTTTTCGATGTTGATTCAGATATTTTACTACTACTCATACTAGCAGTTAAATGTATATGTGTCTTACTACAAAATTCTTTTATGTCCGAATACAATTCTTTTATTTTATCTTTATAATATTTTATTAATAATAAGCTTTCTCCACTAAATTCCTCCTTATTTATTTGCTCATTTATACTAGATATTAATATAGTGTATCTGGTATACACACTATCTGCTTCTGTCAATTTCTCTTTTAAATGACTTTGCGTTCTCTTTTCATAATTTAATTTAATTAATCTTTCTTTAATTGACCTTAATTTTTCAAATAAATCATTGAGTTCTAGAGCCATAACAAAACATTTTACAAATATATACTTATTTTAGCAACATAATAAAAAAACATAGAATACATAGTATAGTCACCGATTCAATTTCCGTTCACATGTACGCAGTATCCCGTTATTCACCACTCTTATCACATATATCACCACTTATCGTCCATTAAACACTCGTGGTTGGCACAAACGCATCAGTAGTCATCCCTTTGGCTGCACACGTAGAACACCCAGCGCCGTCCGTCTCTTCTCTACGCCGAGTAAATGACCTCCTCAGATTTTGGCGGATTATTCTATCGTCAATCCATTCACGATGGCATCCCTTGTAGCACTTGTATGCAAAATACGCTACAAATATGATACCCAAGCCAAGAATTATCATCATCACTGTGCTAATAGCCGACAGATGAAATTGTAGTTGCTCGGTGCTGGCAGAGTTTGTTGTTCCAATTCCATTTTGATTTATTATAACTTCTTCTTTCTTAGGTAAAACTGAATTACACATTTTTTAAAATAAGTTCAAAATACTTTGTATAAAATTCGTTAATCGCGATCGCGAATCCACGCGCATAAGTAATGCGACCAAAGCGCGAACCGATGCCTCGCACCAAACATGGCAGGGTCGCCATGTAAGGTTGGGTGTTATGATGTGAAATGATACGCTCTGACTGCTGGATAGTAACTGCACTTTAATAGCATAAACATTCATATTTATAATCATGGATACAATATACTTATGTATTCATATATACTATACCTTATACTACAGTTACAAAATTTAAGATTTTGTTAATCTTTTCTTCTAGGTTGCTTGTTTGTGGCTGTGCTTGTGCTTGTGGCTTAGCAGTTTTTGTTATTTGTGCATAAGACACATTCTTCATGACATTTTTACTAACTTCATTTTTTTTATTATCGTTTCGAATGGAATCTGAACGATTGAAGTTACTTTGTTATTAGATTTATTTTTTATCTTCTGTAGTTCTTTTGCTACTATACACCCTCTGTAGTTTGCAGGATGAGGTTCACCGCAATGAATACATTTTGGTTTTACATCCGATGGTTTTTTACATTCTAGAGTAAGATGGTTTTCCTGTGCATTTCACACATCTAGGCTCCTTGCGGCAGTATTTTTGTGTGTGACCGTACGCTTGGCATCTTTTACACTGCGGGATGAGTCTAGATGTTTTTATTGGCTGTATGTCTACTTTGCATCCAGTATAGTTTTAATGTTATAAATATTGTTTACGTTTTCATTATTTTGGAACGAAAGCATAAACATGTTCAAAGGTTTTTTAGTCCTCCAGCTTAATTTGTTAACTGCTTCTAAGATTTTATAACTTTTAGATGTAAGGTCTTCTGTTATCCTCTCTGGCATGTAGGAATGATGTAAGTTTTTTGCCACAACTCTAATTGGCCTGTCTTATTTATTCTCGTAGGAGTGCCAGCAGCTATTATTTTCTAATAACAGCTTACTGATAGCTCTGTATGAGTCTTCATTGACAGCATTTATTTTAGCATTGTCTCCTTTCATCATTTTCATTGTGAATAAGTCACTTGGTATACTCTTTGTAAGGAGATCATAAAAGTTTTGGTAGTTTTTAACACCCTCTACCATAATTGGGGGTGGTGGAGGCGTCTTTTTGATGTTGGGTTCTTCTATAGAGTTTTTGGTTGACTGGTTTTTTTCTTCTTGCGGGGAGTTTGTCGAGTTCAATTTCCTTTTCTTCCTGCTTTGTTGACGAACCCACTCAGTCTCTCGTGCGAGCTCCTCTTCATCTGTCTCGTATTGGACTTCAGCGGATGACGCTTTAGTTTCTTCCTCATTTTTGATGAGTTGCTGCTGAAGATATTTAACTTGATTTTGAAGCTCTTCCACTAAGCATTCTAGCTTTTTTCTGAGATCCTTTTCTTTGTGGTATAAATTGTACAACAATTCTTCCGTTTCGGTTTTAATGGTAACGGAACCTTGCGATTTTTCCATATTTCGATAGTAAATAAGGCTTAGCCTTAACAGTTGTTTATAATGGAACAATTACGAATTGCAATAATAAGTGGGTCATTGCGGCGACCGCGGCTCGCGACGTTCGACGCGATTGCTAGGTTCTGCGTCAGCACTTTACTGTAGCAATAGTGTAACGCGACCGTACTTTATGGCTGTCTATGACTGACGATAGATGTTTGATGGTCTATCTTCAGCAGACACGGCCGATCATCTTCCACTTCAGCGCACTACTCCTGGATCTTTGAAGAATTACACTGTCGGCATTCGAGTCTGATAAAACGTTTTTGTTTTATTCGCAACCCTAAATTATCAGCATCATTTGAGTAGGGCAGAAGCAACCCTTACAACTTAATTTGTAATTAGTAATCATTCCCAATATCGCGTGTTTCATACGTGTAAATGTTCACAATAATACTGGTCATTACGGGGAGAACTACAGGTGACGGGACATATCGATAAGAGTATGTTTTTTTAAGTAACCAGAAAGTAATGATTTTACGAAACTTTTTATTTTCCATCTGTATATATAAAAGAAGAAACTGACTGACTGACTGACTGATCGATCAACGCACAGCCTAAACGGCTGGGGTTAGAGACTTGAAATTTTGACAGTAGGTACCTTTTATCACGTAGGCATCCACTAAGGAAGGGTTTTTGGAAATACCACCCCTAAGGGGGGTAAAAAAGGGGATGAAAGTTTCTATGAAAATCCGTAATTTTTGAAGTTAAATTCATGAAAATTTGTATTTGGCCTTTTAGTTAAAAATAAAAAATATATGTTTCAGGATTTTTGGAAATTCCGCCCCTAAGGGGGTAAAATAGGGAATGGAAGTTTGTATGAAAATCCGTCATTTTTGAAGTTAAATGCATGAAAATTGGTATTTTGTAGTGTATACTTTTTGTCTCTGATATATGATGCTTGTAAATATTTGTAGTAGTTAATTTGTCTCCTGGTAACAAAAATACATCAGAAAATTTGGCACAATTTTTTTTCAATAGCTAATTGCTCCTCGTTTGACTGTATATATGCACAACTTCAACGTGGAATTATTTACGACTACAGCCCCCTCCAAAGAACCTTACCATTTAGCATGACTCAAGTGTTCGTGTTGTCAAGATTCCGCCATAACGTAAATGTAACATGCAAATTACATATATGAATGCCTTTTCAATGAATAAGGATTTTTCAGAAGAAGTATAATTTTAATCTCTTCCAGCCGTTCTTCTGTAAGACAGTCTTGCGTAATACACCGAATTATATAGTTTATTGATTTTTATTTATTTAGGAAACATACAGTACAAAACAATATACATATCGAACAAAATTGTTCATGAAATTATAAATCTATAATAGGATATATTATATTATGTATATCCTATAGATAACACTATCTTCTGCTTGGCATATTAATTTTTAACATTTAGCTTGTCTAAGAAGCGCGTTTGGCCATATACTTAATTTTGAGCAATAAGTTGTAAACATCACTTTGGAACGATTGGTGGATGCATTCTTATGGAGCGACTGGTGTGTACATCATTATTGGTTGTACATACATACATCAAGAAACACTTTGCGCCGCCGTAATTATGTAAAAATTAGTTTCTACGACTTTGACGGGATATATCTCGCAAACGGTACGCTTGACAAAAATATGACGTACCAAACCTTACCTTCATTTTAAAATTGTTCTGTGATACCAAACCTGTTCAATGATACCAAACATGAAGAGGCGGGGAGAAAAAAAGTTTTTTTTTCTTGCCTTCGTGCCCTTTAGAAGGCGATATATTCAAATTTATGTGGCGTCACATAGCCTATAACCAGCGGACAAACAATACACTTCTAACGACACCTCATTTGTCAAATTATGATCAGTAGTTTAGAAGTTATGAGGGAACAGATGATGAACAGGGAACTATGGTTGCTCTTTTAAACATATCACGATTTACATCAGTTCACAATTACACTTTTTACCCGACTACGGCGAAGCAAAAGGGAGGGTTATGTTTTTGACCGGTATCTGAGTATGTATGTATGTTCATCTGTTCCCTCATAACTTCTAAACTACTGATCATAATTTGACAAATGAGGTGTCGTTGGAAGTGTATTGTTTGTCCGCTGGTTATAGGCTATGTGACGCCACATTAAATTGAATATATTGTCTTCTAAAGGGCACGAAGGCAAGAAAAAAAAACTTTTTTTCACCCCGCCTCTTCATGTTTGGTATCATTGAACAGGGATTTTAAAATGAAGGTAAGGTTTGGTACATCATATTTTTCGTACCGTTTGCGAGATATGTCCCGTCAAAGTCGTAGAAACTATTTTTTACATAATTACGGCGGCGCAAAGTGTTTCTTGATGTATGTATGTACAACCAATAATGATATACTCACCAGCCGCTCCATAAGAATGCATCCACCAATCGTTCCAAAGTGATGTTTACAACTTATTGCTCAAAATTAAGTATATGGCCAAACGCGCTTCTTAGACAAGCTAAATGTTAAAAATTAATATGCCAAGCCGAAGATAGTGTTGTCTATAGGATATACATAATATAATATATCCTATTATAGATTTATAATTTCATGAACAATTTTGTTCGATTTGTATATTGTTTTGTACTGTATGTTTCCTAAATAAATAAAAATCAATAAACTATATAATTCGGTGTATTACGCAAGACTGTCTTACAGAAGAACGGCTGGAAGAGATTAAAATTATACTTCTTCTGAAAAATCCTTATTCATTGAAAAGACATTCATATATGTAATTTGCATGTTACATTTACGTTATGGCGGAATCTTGACAACACGAAAGTCATGCTTAATGATAAGGTTCTTTGGAGGGGGCTGTAGTCGTAAATAATTCCATGTTGAAGTTACGCATATATACAGTCAAACTCGGCCTGACAATTCAATTGAGGAGATGCTAATTTCAAGCCAGAGAAAAAATCGTTTATGCTTGATGGAAAATAAAAAGTTTCGTAAAATCATTACTTTCTGGTTACTTAAAAAAACATACTCTTATCGATATGTCCCGTCACCTGTAGTTCTCCCCGTAATGACCAGTATTGTGAACATTTACACGTATGAAACACGCGATATTGGGAATGATTACTAATTACAAATTAAGTTGTAAGGGTTGCTTCTGCCCTACTCAAATGATGCTGATAATTTAGGGTTGCGAATAAAACAAAAACGTTTTATCAGACTCGAATGCCGACAGTGTAATTCTTCAAAGATCCAGTAGTAGTGCGCTGAAGTGGAAGATGATCGGCCGTGTCTGCTGAAGATAGACCATCAAACATCTATAGACATTATGTACCTATAATATTAAAAAATAATATTTTGTGACTTCTATTTACCAAGAAACACTTCTTGTGTTTCTTGGTAAATTGACTGCAGCCGAACTTATGATTCCGTAAATTTTATTAAATAAAATCCAAAGTGTGGTAACTCAAAAAGTTATTTTCAATTATGGTCTTTAATCTTTAGGGACTCGGTAGTCAGTTCTAGTGGATTGGTGGTGAATTATATGAAACCGCTAATGAATGAATTTTCATTTCCAACATTATTATAATCAAATCTGGATATAAGTCATTCCTATTATATATATTATACATTACATTATTGCTTATATGGTAGATATACATATCTATTTGATAATATTCTTATGTTTTACTTGATAAAATAATCACAGTACCTGCCGGTTAGTGTTATTCCTTCCAAAAAGACAACAAAACAATTACAAGCACATTACAGTTTAAATTTGGTATAACATGGAATCCATTAAACAATCCATATCACAACAGCGCCAGCAAAAGATCACGTCTCCGTCTTCGTCCACGCTTGAATCAGAGTTCTCCGCATTCAAAATGTTCACCATCACTGCACTCCGGACACTGCAGTCTCAAGTTGAGCTTATCACAAGTGACAATGACCGTCTTGAGATGCACACTAGAAGAAAGATCCTGTTGCTGCATGGTGTTCCCGAAAAACAGCAAGAGGATACCTCTGCTACCATTGCGAAAGTTGTTATTGTAAACATTATGTATAGTATTAAGATATATTTCCATGTTAGTTAGATATAGTTAGTAACTTAGTTGTAGCAATATTATTTTGTAAATATCGATACAATAATAATTTATTTGTATTGGCAACTTGTATCATATGATCACTTGTAGTAGCCACATTGAGACTAGATATCATTAATTGGCAACATTTATCACACTATGACTTCTATAAATTCGCCGACCGCAGAGCGGACGGCATCAGTCGGGTGCGAGTCTCAAGAAAGATCAACCAGGAACAAGGTACTGTGAAATAATTATTGACTGTGATTATTGTGAACTGTGATTATTGTGAAGTGAACTATTGTAATTTGTGTACCTTGCCAAATAAAATCCAGATTTATTGTGGTAATTCTGCTGTTTTTCTGAGTTGAAGATCCTGATCCTTCAACTCAGAAGTGGGATGGAAACAAGGCCCACTAAATATTTTGTGAAAATTAGCCGCTATTTACATTTTTTTTTCTCTTGTCACCGTCATTGAGAAAAAAAAATATTTTTGAGAAAATGAACAATGCGGCCGCCTCTGCTCGGAATAAGACCGTGGATAACAGATCACGTTCGAAGAGTAGACGCCAAATCGGCCGTTCAAACGAGCACCGAAGAGACAATTCCAGTGAGCACGACAGCAGTCACTCTGAGTGTCAAAAAAGCAGTCACAGACAACATCATAGCCACCGTCTAAAACGTCGTAGCCACCGCCGAGAACATCGTAACCGCCGCCGTCACCGGCGTTCTCCTGAGAGCCGGAGCCGGAGTCGGAGCAGAAGCCGGAGTCGGCAAAGCAGTCGGCGCAAAGAACGACGGCATAGCAAGGACGACAGCTTAAGCGAACAAGATGCTCCAACCTTATCTTCACGACGGAAACGGGTATGTCGTTCCAAAAATAATAATAATGACGCTTTATTTTTATCTGAATTATTGAAGTCATTGGTGAATAGTCGTCCTGAAAGCAACAAATTTCCAATGCTTGGTAATGTTATACCAGAGTTTGATCCAATGATCAAAGGTCAGACTATTCACACATGGCTTAGCAAAATTGACGAATGTGCAAAGTTGTATAAGTGGGGCGATGACCAAATAATACATTATGCCTTGCCTAAGCTGTCCGGTGTGGCAATGACCTGGTACCAGGCTTTGCCCACTATGTCTTTCTCCTGGCCTGAATGGAAAACTAAACTAGTAGAGTCTTTTCCTAGTAGTGATGACTATGCGGAATTGTTGACAGAAATGTTGTCTAAGCGCGTTAAGTTTAACGACTCATTAGAATTATATTATTACAAAAAAATAAATTTAATCAATAGGTGTCAAATATCGGGTAAACGAGCAGTCGATTGCTTGTTATATGGTATCGAGGATAGATCATTGCGATTAGGTGCTAAAGCTTCAAAATGTCAAGAACCTGAACATGTACTGGAGTATTTTCAATCCATTAAACAACAATCGAAAGAGTTAGAAAAATCTAAATCTATACATACCGACAGACGAACGATTGCTTCTAATGTAGGTTCAAAAATAAGATCATCAGCAAATAATTCTGTGATTTGCTACAATTGCAACGAACAAGGTCATTTTAGTTTCAAATGTAGTAAGAAAATATTAAAATGTACTATTTGCAATAAATTAGGTCACATAGCAATAAATTGTGCAAAACTACCCTCTGATAGTAACCATAAAGTAAATAAATCCAATGAAAAACACATTTTGCGTGTTGACACGGGATGTGGTAATGATTTTAAATACGTGATACAATTGACACTTAATGGACATCCTATGATAGGATACGTAGATTTAGGTAGTCAGTGCACTTTAATACGCCGTAGTGACGCTCAACGTCTAGGAATTTCATGGAATACTAAAGATCCCTTGCCTGTTCTGAGAGGAATTGGTAATAATCTTGTGGTGCCCCTGGGCGTAACCACCATTAATCTTGAGATTCAAAATATTCTAGAACAAGTCGAAGCTTTTGTAGTACAGGATGATGTCATCAAATATTCAGTGTTGGTTGGTCATAGTTTCACTGAAAAACCTGATATAATTATTATGAAAACCAGTGAAAGTCTTAATTTCTCTAAAAAAATTGAATCAAGGAAACTCAGTTTAATACTTAGTGAAGACGTTACATTACTTTCATTAAAATTAACTATAGTCAAAGTAAAGTGTCACGATAGTTACTCTGGTTCTGTTTATGTCAATGGTTCATTACGGGGCCCACCAGGCCAGGAATTTTATTTATTTCCTGGTGAATATCACATTTCAAATGGGCATGGATCTCTGTTAGTCCAAAATGTCTCTGACAAGTCTATATTTTTAGCGAAAAATAATCTATTGACTCGAATTGTCACCCTAGATCGGGTCATGGACATAAATATGCTAGATTTAGATAGTTCCCATAGCGTTGATATACTTCATTACGATAAATCCTTATCTAAAAGGGAAGTAGAACACTTGAAGGCCCTACTCAAGCAATATCAAAACTGCTTTTCAAACAATTTGAAAGATTTGGGCTATATAAATGTAACAGAGATGACAATTGACTTAGAAGATGACCAACCGGTAGTATATCGCCCCTATAGGCTTTCCTACTCCGAACGAGAATTAGTACGATCAATGGTACAGGATATGGTTGAAGCGGATATAATTTGTGAGTCAACATCATCATATGCTAGTCCGATCTTACTGGTTAGGAAAAAGACTGGTGAGAAAAGATTATGTGTAGACTATAGAGCCCTTAACAATAAAACTAAAAAGGAACATTACCCTTTACCGTTGATCGATGACCAGTTAGACATGTTGACCGGGCATTCATTATTTATTACGCTAGATTGTGCATCAGGGTATTACCAAATTCCTATAGCAGAAAATTCTCAGCACAAAACCGCCTTTGTTACACCCGACGGGCAATACGAGTTCAAGCGTATGCCGTTTGGTCTTGCAAATGCCCCGTCAGTTTTCCAACGAGTAATGCACAAGGTATTACCCAAATCCAAAGTAGATTTTGCTCTAATCTTTATGGATGACATTTTAATTCCAGCTAAATCATTCCAAGAGGGACTAGTTAGATTAGAACTTGTATTGAAACTATTGTCAGAGTCAGGGTTGACATTAAAAATAAGTAAATGTAATTTTTTTTATAAAGAGATAGATTTTCTCGGTTTTGAAGTAAGTGGCCGCGGTATTAGACCAGGATCGATTAAAACCGTTGCTATATCCAAATTTCCTGTACCTAAGAATGTTCACGATATAAGGCGTTTTATAGGATTAGCTAGCTTCTTTAGACGATTCGTGAAAGATTTCGCTCTTATCGCACATCCTTTAACTGACTTATTGAGATCGAATGTTCACTGGAAATGGGAAAATTGTCATAAAACCGCATTTGAATTACTTAAACAAAAGCTTGTTGAACGACCTATCTTGGCGTTATACAGTGTTGCGTTAGAAACTGAACTCCACACAGATGCCTGCAAATTAGGTGTTGCAGGCATATTGATGCAAAAACAAGTAGATGGTATTCTTAAGCCAGTTGCTTATTACAGTAGGAAGACTACAGATGATGAAAAAAAAACTACACTCATTTGAACTAGAAACTTTAGCAGTTATTGCTTCACTCAAACGATTTAGGGTATATGTTTTAGGTTTGAAATTTAAAATTATAACTGATTGTAATGCTCTGCGGACCACTTTAACCAAAAGAGATCTTATTCCGAGAATTTCGCGGTGGTGGATACAGTTTCAAGAGTATGATTGTGAAATCGAGTACAGAACCGGGGGACGAATGGGACATGTAGACGCGCTCAGTCGTGCCCCTGTATCAGAACCTAAACCCGGTGATGAAGATTGTCAAATACTAGATGTCTTAAAAATAGAGTTAAAAGACTGGGTTTCCACTGTACAGGAAAATGATGATGAAGTTAAGCGAATCAAAGAGGTTTTACAAGATCCAGAAACTAAACAAGTAGTTGACATTCATAATAACTATCAGATAAAAGGGGGGTATGTATATAAAATAGTTGAGAACGGGATAAGATGGTTAGTTCCACGCGCAGTGAGATGGCAGGCTTTAAAAATGCATCATGATGATGTAGGACATTTTGGTTTTGAAAAAACTTTAAGTCGTTTACAGGGGGTGTTATGGTTTCCTAAAATGCGGCGTTTCACAAAAAAAAATACGTTTCCGCTTGTTTACAATGCGCTCTTCACAAGGCGCCCGGTGGTCGCAAAGAGGGTATGTTGCATCCTATTCCTAAACTAGACATTCCTTTTCATACGATACATGCCGACCACCTAGGTCCTTTTGTACGATCTAGGAGAGGTAATAATTATATACTAGTAATAATTGATTCATTTACGAAGTTTATTAATATCCGGCCAGTGAGAGATACTAAAACTTCTACAGCAATTAGATCTTTTAAGGAATACTTTAGTTTCTTTGGCACACCATCACGACTTATAACTGATCGTGGAAGTTGTTTCACTAGTGGTAAATTCAAATCTTTCGTAAATAACTTAAGTATTAAACATATACTCAATGCGGTAGCAACTCCTAGAGCAAACGGGCAGGTGGAACGTTTTAACAGAACCATTTTGGATGCCTTAAGCACAAAATGTCATGGTAAAAAGGACACTCTATGGGATGATTATGTAGGTGACGTACAGTTAGGCTTAAATACTACTTTTAATAAAACTACCGGTAAGAGTCCGTCTGAGCTGTTATTTGGATGTAGATTAGTTAGTAATTCCGAAAACATATTAAACAATGTTATGAGCGAAGTTAGCAATCGCATAACTGGCGATGCTTTAATTAAGCTACGAAATGAAACTAAAGACCGTATAGAAAATCAGCAGCGTAAATTAAAAGAGAAATTTGATCGGCATAGAAAACCGGGTAATACGTATAACGTCGGTGACCTTGTTCGTGTACAAAGAATGGTACACGACAAGGAACATCTAGGCAAATCAAAAAAACTTTTACCCAAATTCCACGGTCCATACCGCATTGTCAAGATTTTGAACAATGACAGATTTCTAATCGAAGATACACCTCTAACTAGGGTAGGTAATAAGAAATATGAAAACATTGTTGCCTTGGATAAGATACACCCTTGGTTAGTGTATAAAAACATTTCGACTGAGGCCAGTGAGAGTGACAATGACAGTGATTCAGAGGGCACAGAAGAAAACAATAGTTAATTACTAATTGACGACCCGCTAATTATGATAATGATGAGCTTATTTATAATCTTGTATTATTTATATAGTTATTAAGATTTGGATAACAAACGTAATATATTCTCCACATTAATAAATATTTGATGATATTGTAATTTTTAGATGAGAACATAGGCTTTGAGCTTTCAGTACTTCGGTGCAGATAATCATATTATATCACTTTTTTAACGTATTGCTTATTAGTTATATCATTGTATCTTTATCGGTCACTCTAAACTGGTACCGAAGAATAAATAAATGACCGAAGGTCAAAGCAGACTATGTATGATTGTAAAATATTTATATGCTTGGACTATAAGCAATCAATACATAGATGCAGAGCATAGATGATTGTAGGTCAAAGTAGACTATGTCGGGGTGAATTAGTGGCATGGGCTTTGAGCAATTAGTGCTAAGGCACAGATTGTAGATCATAGCAGACCAAGTTCGCGTAACATGGGCTATGAGCAATCGATGTCTGAGCACAGATGGTTGTAGATCAAAGCAGACTATGTTGGGAATTGACTAGTGGCATGGGCTTTGAGCAATTAGTGCTAAGGCACAGATTGTAGATCATAGCAGACCAAGTTCGCGTAACATGGGCTATGAGCAATCGATGTCTGAGCACAGATGGTTGTAGATCAAAGCAGACTATGTTGGGAATTGACTTGTGACATGGGCTTTGAGCAATCAGTGCTGAGCCATACTTGATTGTAGATTATAGCAGACCAAGTTCATGTGCGAATTGTAGCATGGGCTATGAGCAGTCAATACCAAGGCATCATTAGCCGTAGATCATTGATTACGTTTATAATACTATAGCACGAAATAGGAGCGGCTGATGCTGAGGTGTGTGATTGCAGATCATAGTAGACTATGCAAATTAAGTTATAATTAGGCTATAATTGATCTAGCGTCTATGCTAGGCGACCATAGTAGATCAAATTGTAAAACAATAAAAAAAAAAACACAAAAAGAAGTTTTGTTATATTTATGATTTAATACAATGTTTACTTTAAAATTATTAATCATTCGTGTATTGTTAAACTATTGTTATTTCCTCTTAAAGTGAGAGGACTCACT
This sequence comes from Laothoe populi, assembly GCA_905220505.1. Lineage (NCBI taxonomy): Eukaryota > Metazoa > Arthropoda > Insecta > Lepidoptera > Sphingidae > Laothoe > Laothoe populi. The sequence continues at coordinate 481,751 of HG992162.1, read as the reverse complement.
AGAATAAGGAAGGCCGAGCTGTAAACATTATGTATAGTATTAAGATATATTTCCATGTTAGTTAGATATAGTTAGTAACTTAGTTGTAGCAATATTATTTTGTAAATATCGATACAATAATAATTTATTTGTATTGGCAACTTGTATCATATGATCACTTGTAGTAGCCACATTGAGACTAGATATCATTAATTGGCAACATTTATCACACTATGACTTCTATAAATTCGCCGACCGCAGAGCGGACGGCATCAGTCGGGTGCGAGTCTCAAGAAAGATCAACCAGGAACAAGGTACTGTGAAATAATTATTGACTGTGATTATTGTGAACTGTGATTATTGTGAAGTGAACTATTGTAATTTGTGTACCTTGCCAAATAAAATCCAGATTTATTGTGGTAATTCTGCTGTTTTTCTGAGTTGAAGATCCTGATCCTTCATTATGGAGAAACTCAAGATTGCAGATTTTGGTACGGGTGATATAACTCGCTGTCACAGAATGGGCAAGTCTCCTGCTTCCAACCGATGTAGACCCATTTTATTCAAGCTGCGTGATGTAACGTTGCGAAGCACAATCTGGGCTGCCAAGTCCAACCTAAAAGGCACTGGCATTACTTTGTCCGAGTTCCTAACGAAAGGGCGTCATGACGCCTTTATGGCAGCACGGGAGCGTTTTGGAGTGACCAGCTGCTGGACCCGTGACGGCTATGTTTTCGTGCTGGAGCCCAATGGTAATCGTCATCGCATAACTTCCACTGCGGAGTTGAATACGCTTGCCCTGAAGCCAGTGCCAGCAACTGCTGCTCCCAAGAAGGTTGTAGACGTTGCTAAACAATCCACAGTTGCGACAAAGTCAAGACGTGCGACCGCAACCACTAAAAAATAGCTGGTTTGTTGTTCGTCCCAATGTTTGTTAGTTTATTTTCTTTTTTTTTTCTTTGTCTACTACCCCTTGTACTGAGCTGTAATTCATTAATTAAATTGTATTTATAAAACGAGGGTAAACATGCAATACTTAATAACTATCAATAAGGCTCAGAACTAAGGCCTTCATCGCAAAGACATCAACTATTTAATGTTGGAACTCTTCACTAACTTGACATTGGCGGAATAGCTTCTTAGTTAAGCTCGTCGCCATCAAACAAAGAAGAAGAAGAAGAAGTAAATTCACTGTATGTCAATTGTCAAGTCAAACTGACAGTTGACAGCATGAATTACGTTTCGTTAGTGCATGTTAGATATTGTATTTTGCGTATTATTAGAATAATAGGTTCTTATTTTATTTTTATCTTGCAATCATTCGATTGTGTTATTATTTTTTTTTCTTTATTTATTTACTTGAGTTGTCTAATTAGATCAGTAGTGTAAAGTTTTTCTTCCTATATAAAACCGGCAGGTAGAGAGAATGATCTTTTTAATTTAATTTTTATTATTGTTTATTATTATAATATTATTATTATATACTGATTACGTGGGTGATGCCATTCTCGAGGTTGTGCAAGAGAACCAAATAATCCAACTAGGCAAGCACAACTTCGAGAAAGAGGCAGATAGAAGAATTCGTTTGGGCTGGGTGGCATTCGGTAAACTACGTAACCTGTTTGAGTCGTCGATCCCTCAATGCTTAAAAACAAGAGTTTTTAACCAGTGCGTCCTACCCGTAATGACCTACGGGGCTGAAACGTGGACACTCACAAATGGACTGGTCCATAAATTTAAAGTCGCTCAGCGTGCTATGGAGCGGGCAATGCTCGGGGTTTCTCTGGTGGATAGAGTTCGAAATGAAGTCATCCGCCAGAGAACCAAAGTCATAGATATTGCTCGCAAAATTAGCACGCTAAAGTGGATGTGGGCTGGTCACGTCTGCAGACGGACAGATGGCCGATGGGGCAGACATGTGTTGGAGTGGAGACCGCGTTTAGGCAAACGTAGTGTGGGACGCCCTGCTGCACGATGGACCGACGACTTGAAGAAGGTGGCGGGTAGCGGGTGGATGCGGGCTACCCAAGACCAGGATGGTTGGCGTTCACTTGGGGAGGCCTACGTCCAACAGTGGACGGCAACAGGCTGAGTATATATATTATATACTATACTATTGTATTTATTAGCTTTTATCTATTTATATATTAATGATTAACGTTTTTAATTCTAGTGATGACAGTGATTTTTTATCCATCACCTCATCAAATAACAACGGTAGGCAGCGGCTTTGCTGTGCCCTGGTATTGCAGAAGTCTATGGGCGGCGGTGACTACTTACCATCAGGTGGCCCGTCTGCTCGTCTGCCTATCGAGGCACTAAAAAAAAAAAAAAAAAAAAATAACTATAGTAGCGGCGATGATAGTTTTGTAAGTATCCCTTCGCTTTCTGATACATTGGATTCTCACTTCTGTGATGTACCAAAAAATTTGAACATTATTCACATTAATGCGCAGAGCATTCCGGCTCATTTCTCTGATATGCTGGCGTCTTTTGACGTAAAGAACGTTCATGCTGTTTTAGTCTCCGAGTCTTGGCTTAAACCTTCTCTCCCTTCTATTTCTTACTCTCTTCCGGGCTTCAATCTGATTCGCAACGACAGAATTGGTAGTGGTGGTGGCGGGGTAGCTATTTATTTGCGTAATCACATTCCATACTCCATAATTAGTGCCTCAGCCCAACCGCCTTTGCCCAATGTCGGAGAGCATATCTTTATTGAAGTGCTTTTATCTCACACTAAGGTTTTACTCGGAGTCTATTATAGCCATTCTTTGCGCAACAACTACTTTCTATCATTTGAAAAGATCCTCGAAGATCTCATTCCTTCCTACAGTCATACCATTATTATGGGTGACTTTAATACATGTCTACTCAAACGCGATTATCGTTCCTCTTCCTTATGTAACATCACTAATTCAAGCAACATGCATATCCTTCCTCTCAGTGCTACGCATCATTTTCCTAACTCATCCCCTTCTCTTCTTGATCTCATCATTGTTTCCTCATTAGAGCATGTTGCCAAGCATGGCCAGTGTCCAGCTGATGCCTTTTCTTACCACGATTTAATCTTCTTGTCCTATAAAATTCGGCCACCTAAATTTGAACCTACTGTTCTTCTGCAACGCAATTTTAGTGGTATGAAGAACGAGGCATTTATAAATGATGCCAGATCCATGGATTGGACACCAGTTTTTATGGCCAATTCTATTGATGAACAGGTTGAAATTTTTAATTCATCTATCATTAGGTTGTATGATGTCCATGCTCCACTAAGACCCGTTAAAATAAAACATGTTCCAGCACCTTGGCTTACCAGTGAAATAAAAGATTTAAAAAGGAAAAAGTGTGCTGCAAAGACAAAATATAAGTTGCGCCCAACCGACGCGAATAAGGCGCGCTATCTTAGGCTCCGGAATCGCTGCAATGTGGTGTTTAGGGATGCCCAACGACGCCACATTCATGAGTCAGTTCAGGTTGGGGATCCAGCAAAAGTCTGGAAGTTTCTTAGGTCATTAGGAGTTGGAAAATCTCGTCAAGAGACTATTCCTAACGATATAAACATCAACTCACTTAATCAACATTTTTCCTCTTCGTCAAATATTGATGGTTCTACCAAAGTTTCTACAATAAACTATCTTTCAAATATTTCCGCTCCTGACCACGTCTCGTTAGTTTTTCGTCAATTCACTGCTTGTGATGTTCGGAGGAGCATTTTATCAATTGCGTCTAATGCTGTTGGTATAGATGGCATTAGCCGCAATATGCTTATTCCTATCCTCGACTTCATACTGCCTGCCCTATGTCACATGTTTAATTTTTCTATTTCCTGTCCTGCGTTTCCCTGTTCATGGAAAGAAGCCCAGATTATTCCTTTACCCAAAAAACCCAATCCAAAATCCTTTTCCGAATATCGTCCTATTTCTATTCTTCCCTTCCTATCGAAAGTTCTTGAGCGCCTGGTTCATAACCAGTTAAGTTCTTTCCTTACCACACATGACCTTTTGAATCCTTTACAATCTGGTTTTCGACCTGGATACAGCACGGTTACTGCGCTGGTTAAAATCACCGACGATATTCGTTTGGGGATGGAGAACGGCCATTTAACTGTGTTGGCACTTCTTGATTTCAGTAATGCATTTAACACCATTGATTTTGACATTCTTCTCGCTATTCTTCGCTCCTTCAACATATCTCCAACAGTGGTTGACTGGTTTCAAAGTTACCTGTACGGGCGCCGTCAGCGGGTTCGCCTCGGAGAATCGTATTCTTCGTGGTGCAACACGTCGGCTGGTGTACCTCAGGGTGGTGTCTTATCTCCTCTCCTTTTTTCAATTTTTATTAACTCTATATCACGAAGCCTTACTTCTTCCTACCACCTCTATGCGGACGATCTGCAGCTTTATTGTCAAGCTCCACTCGCTAAACTTGGTGAAGCTATTCATTCCATGAATAGAGACCTAAGTTTAATATCTGAGTGGAGCCTTGCTTATGGTCTTAGATTCAATCCACTTAAGACGCAACTTATTGTTGTGGGTAGCCAAAGAACAATTTGCAAGGTGGACTGGACACTTTTGCCTAAGGTGATGATAGACGGTGTTTTTATACCATTTAGCGACACAGTAAAAAACCTTGGCGTTATCATTGACAGCACTCTATCTTGGGTTCCTCAATTAATAGCTATCAGTCGTAAAATGTTTGCTGCTGCTGGTTCACTTCGTAGATTACGTAACTTTCTTCCAATATCCACTAAGATTGCGCTTGCACAATCTCTTCTGCTTCCTATTCTCGATTATGCCGACGCCAGCTACCTTGACCTTACCGAGGCCCAGCTGAATAAACTTGAGCGCCTTCAAAAATTTTGTATTAGGTTTATATTTGGTTTACGCAAATATGACCATGTTTCCGAATATCGAGACAAGCTCAAGTGGCTTCCTATACGTCGTTGCCGGAATGTTCACATCTTGTCCCTCCTCTACAGTATTCTGTTCAATCCATCCTCCCCGCGCTATCTTCAGAAACATTTCAGTTTCCTACATACTTGTAGTTCTCATTCCCTCAGGTCATCAGAGAATCTAACGCTAAACTTTCCAGCACATAGGACATCTTTTTACGATCGGTCCTTCACTGTGGAAGCTGTAAGATTATGGAATGCATTGCCTATCCATATCAGGCGCTCATCTACGCTGGAAACTTTTAAATCCCCGGTGAAAGCATTCTATCTTTCGCAGTAACGCTAAGCCTCTGTTGTATTTCTTTTGTATTATTGGTGCATGTATATGTATTATATATTTATATATATGTATATAATACATGTAGGTTTATTATAATGTCTATTTATTTGTATGTATTTTGTTTTTATTTTATTTATTTTTTTAAGTATTTCTTGTTATGTAAGTTTATTCTCAGCACTCGCCGTAAATTCAGTTTATTTTATTCCTCTCCATGCATGGTTGTCTGGAAGAGATCGCTCTTAGCGATAAGACCGCCAATTTGTAACACCTTAATAATTTTTTTTTTTTATTGCATAGTCCGACAAACGAGCATGTGTATCACCTTCCCTCTCGGCATCGGAACCGTTTAGACGTGTGAACACATATTTTATTATATTTTTATAAAAACAGTAATTTAATTATCAAATTTGTCAGTGCAATATTCTAGCGTATGGTACCAGGCGTTTATAAGTTAAAAGAGCAAGACAACTGTGCATCAAATTTGACCACGTAAACTGTGGACTACTCACAAAAAGATAACTCGTGAAGTGTGGTAATGTCTAGACTTGAGAGATCGCCACCAACCCGTGGTTCGCATCAGACCTTATCTGACTCGGACGTGGCCGCAAAACCTCCAAGTATGAGCACTCATCCCGTTATATCACAACGGAGCAAAAGACCACGAGAACTGAGCGAAGAAAAATTTTCTAATTTTAAAGACGAAATCAGGAGCATGTTGAATGAATGGAAAGATACTCAAAATTCTCAATTGGAAAAACTTTTTACTGAGATTGCACAAATCAAGGAACAAAACATTCTTATAAAGAAATCAAACGAGGAGATTGAGAAGGCGTTAGAATTCCTAAGTAGTCAATATGAAGATGTGAAAAAGAAAATTGAAAGTTTAGAATCTGAGCGTAAACAAAATTTGCTGCAGATAACGAAATTGGAATCTATAATAGAAGATATGGAAAGAACCTCTAAGCTCCCTACAGTTGAAATAAGAAATGTGTCTCTGAAATCCCAGCAGGAAACTAAATCAGACTTGTTAGAAATTGTCCAAAATACATGCAAAGTCTTAAAGGTGAAATATCAACAATCTTCAATTAAGGATGTTTTTCGAGTAAACCATAGAAATGGAAAAAGCACAATTATCGTTGATTTTACATCAGTTATCACGAAGAACGCTGTTATTCAAAACGCCAAATCCTATAATAAACAATATTCTGGACAACGCATCAACTCTAGAGACATCGGAATAGAGGGTGAAATTGCACCAATTTATATATCTGAGTCGCTTACAAGTAAAAGTCGAAGATTATTCTATTTAGCAAGAGATTTTGCTAAGTCCCAAGGCTTCAAATTTTGCTGGACAAAAAATGGAAAAATATATTTACGTAAAACATCTGAAACATCGCATATTGAAGTGAAAGATGAATCCAACTTGATATCTTTACAAAAGCAAGTATGACTAGACTTCGTATCACTTATTTTAAGTTTATATTTTTTAAATAAGTATTGTCAATCTTTTAAATTTATCTATAGTTATTTTAAGAGCAAATTAACTTCTTATCTTTTGATACTCAAAGTTCCCAACGCTATGTTATTACAGTATTATATTTATGATAGAGAAAAGCATATGAGCATAAAACAAACACAGAAAATAATAATTACTACACTTAATTGTAAATCATTATCTAAATCACAATCATATCGTAAGCAAAATTCGATTTCATCAATAGTAGAAATATAGTAGATAGCCTTGACAAACTAAACGCCGGCACTGCCTTTTTATGTCAGCCAGAATCATGTAATTCTTTTTTAATACACGATCAAGCTTCAAATTATAATAATGTAAAAATCGTTACGCAGAATATTAGAAGTATTACAAAAAACTTTCCCATGTTTCAAACTTTTCTAACTAGACTGGGTATTCCTTGTGATATATACATCCTAACAGAGACATGGAATTTGAAAACAACAAACTTTCCCCTTCTTAATGGTTATAATGTTTTCTTCACTGTAAATAATCATAACCAAAACGACGGCGTCGTAATTTATACAAAACAAGAACTCAGCTACTCTGTAGAAGAAATTATTTTGGAGGGTGCAACTTGTCTCATTGTTAAAATTGATACAAGTTCTATCGTTTTAGGAATTTACAGACCACCATCGCACAAATGCATAGACCCCTTCATATCATCCTTAGATAAATTATTAACCACGTTGACTAGCTACAATAATATAATTATTATGGGTGATATAAATATAGACATTAAGCAGGATAGCGAAAACCGTAACTCAACAGACTATTTAAATTTGCTGGCAAGCCATGGTCTATTACCTGGTCATGTTTATCCTACCAGAGTTGGCAATAGTATAGATCATGTAATGATAAAGACAAAACATTCTTCTACTACGTTGGTTATAAATACACCCGTTACTGATCATTTTCCAGTTCTATTTGTGTTAGTCTCTCGTCTAATATCAAGACAGTAAACAACTTTGTTAATAAAATAAATTATAAAACCATCTTATCTGAACTAGAAAACACAAACCTTGATAAAGTACTCCAGTCACACGATGCAAACTGGGCAGCTGAGTATTTAGTTAATATTTTGAGCACCATGATCCAGAAAAATAGTTTAAAAGTTCTTACTCCAAAGAGAATCCGTTGCCTAAAACCTTGGATTACACCAGGGTTAATCCGTTGTATGCGAAATCGTGACCGTATGCACCTACAATGTAGAAAAGAACCAAATAACAATGTACTAAATTTAACCTATAATAGATATAAAAATTTTTGCAATGATTTACTGAAAAGATTAAAAAGAAATTTTGAAAAAAGTGAATTAGAAAGATGTATGTCTGATCCCAAACAGAAATGGAAAATAATTGATAAAATATCACTTAGAAACAAGCATAAAAAACAAGGTTCTACCGATCTCTTCAAAATTGCTGAAACACCAGAACAAGCTTTAGAAAAGGTGAATAACTATTTTGTAAATATTGCAAAGGAATTAGCTGAAAATATATCACTCAACTCGTCAATTAGTCACATAGAAAAGGCTGCTCACACACCAGTTAAATCCATGGTGATGTTACTTACTGATGAGGAAGAGGTTGAATCTATACTTCTGAATTTGAAATCCGATAGTGCAATAGGGTGGGATGGCATATCTACAAAAGTGCTTAAATTAGCCAAACATATCATTGTTCCTCTTATAACACACATTTCAAATCTGTCCATTAAAACTGGTAAATTTCCCAATGTTTTCAAAATTTCAATTATCCATCCCGTATTTAAGACAGGAGACAGAGATTGTGTCAATAACTATCGTCCCATCTCAGTTCTTTCCTCGTTGTCCAAAATATTAGAAAAGATCATGAACAGAAGGCTATTATTATATTTAGAAAAAGAAAACATTCTATCAAGTAATCAATATGGTTTCAGAAAGGGAAAATCGACAGCACACGCTGTATCAAAACTCACTGACTACATAGCTACCCACATAGATAAAAATGAAAAATGTCTAGGAGTCTTTCTCGATCTGGCAAAGGCGTTTGACACAGTCTCTATTCCAAATCTACTTAAAAAGATGGAAAACATTGGCATAAGAGGTACAATATTGGAGTTATTTGAAGACTATCTAAAGAATAGAACACAAAGGATGTCAATAAATGGGATTGTTAGCAAAAATGCTCCTATTTCTTATGGTGTACCACAGGGAAGTGTTTTAGGACCAACTTTATTTTTGATATATATAAATAATCTTTGTAACATGGAAATAAATAACTGCCAATTATTTACATTTGCCGATGACACAGCATTGATTTTTTATGGGAAATCTTGGGAAGAGGTTCGAGTTCAGACAGAGGCAGGTGTGTCTACGGTTTATTATTGGCTTAATCAGAACTTACTGACTCTTAACGTAACCAAAACGAAATTCCTGCTCTTCGGTAGTACCAAACGTTATTTACCTACGAATGCAAGTTATAAAATACAGCTCCACAGAACATATTCTTGTGATGAATCAATTCCCTGTGGTTGCACCTATCTAGAGAGAACCGGAACAATAAAATACCTAGGGGTAACTTTAGATGAGAAGCTAAACTGGTGCCCTCACATTGCGTTACTATCAGAGAGAACAAGAAAATTGATATATATATTTAAAAAATTAAGATACTTGACTGACTTTTCTTTAATCAAGACAGTTTACTTTGCACTAGTACAATCAACCCTCACATATTGCATTACTTCATGGGGTGGGGCGAGCAAAAGTCACCTAATAAAGTTAGAACGAGCGCAACGGGCCCTTCTGAAGGTAATGTCTTTTAAACCTTTCCGATACCCTACAGTTGATCTATATTCTGAAACAGATGTATTATCCATTCGAAAACTTTTCATAAAAGAAACTTTGCTATCCCAACATCGGATTCTAAATTTTACACCTAATACTAACACAAAAAGATCTAGCCGTAATATTTGCACCACCGGTATTTATAGAACGTTCTTTATAAATAAATTTCAATGTTATTTAGGGCCAATGTTATATAACAAAATAAACAAAATTCTAAAAATCTATTCACTTAATATATATCAGTGCAAAAGAGTTATCGTATCCTGGCTTAAAACTAGAAATTATGAGGAAATTGAAGGTTTGCTCACAATACTGAAATGATGCTGACCATTTATAAATTGCTTATTATATATTTATTTCGTCATAAGTTCAAATGTAAATTAAAAATTATTCAAATTATTTTATTTTTCTTTATTAAAATTGTTGATATAAAGGCAGACAAAAGTTGTGTATTACTGTGTGTCCTCATTTTTATTATGTTTTATATACTCAATTAATTAAGTCCAAAAATTTCCGAAGTTCACACTGTTTGTGAAACTCGTCGTTATTATAAAATTATTATTTATATGTCGGTAGTCAGAAAAAATTTACTAGTGCATCGATGCTCAGTAGTTTATTCTCGATATTGTGTTTTTGCTGTACTTAGATTGTATAATTTGAAGTAGTGAATGTTGTTGCTATAATATTGTGAATATTGTTGGTGATTTGTGTTAAATTGCATCTATAGTATAACATATAATTTGTGTCAATGGAAGGGACTGTCGTCTAAGATACAGGCTCGGCCTAGTTTAGACGACAGAGCTTATTACTTATCATGTTTAAAACCACATGTGAGTGTAGTCTAAGGTATGTAATTATTTGGTGACAATAAACGTTATTATTATTATTATATTGATGTTAAGTGATCTCCACCGCCCATGAACATCCACAATACCAAAAGTATCATGTATGCGCTGTCGGCCTTAAAGGACAGGAATAGGGATTAGGGAAGGGAAGGGGGAATCTGGGCCTCCGGATATCTCACTTACCATACGAAACGCGACAGTAAACTGTCACTTTACGTTGGTTTTCTGTGAGACAGTGGTACTACGCCGGTCGAGCCGGCCCATTCATGCTGCAGACAAATATGTCCACAGCGTGGCTCTACCACTTTCATAAGTTGATACAACCTGTTTTTGTATGTTGTGGTGTAACAATAAAGTGTTATATTATATTATTATTATATTATCCTATAAGTCTATTTGAAACCCCTAGTAGGTTTCACACTAGACCCTCAGCCGCTTCTTCAATTCGTTGCTCCATGGCGTAGTTTGAAGAAGCTACACAGCAGGCATGCTTGTGTTGAGTAGTGATTGATAGATTGTTTCTCGCTACTTGATAATCTAACTGGATGGAACTGCGCTTAACATCCTGATGACATCAGGTGCAGTGTTGTCACATTGCCGTGCCAGGAAAAAAATATTTAATACTCATGTTTTTTTTTATTTATTCAAATTTTATTTAGGGACTTTTGTACATAATTTGCACATGTCAGTCCCATTGTATTTTCTTAAACTATTATATAAATGGTTTTACACACATATATGTGTAATACAACAACAAACAATACAATATTAATACAATAACAAACGTAAATTTAGTATATATTTACCTACCAAGACTTACAAATTTAAACAAGTTTTTCGCTGCATCAGATGTTGGATCAGACAATATTTTGATATATCCACCTACGTCATACTTGTTCAAATCGCAAGTCTCCATAAGTACATCTCTTTCGTTCTGAAAACGAACACATTCTACTAACAAGTGATGTACGTCTTCTATAGTATCACAAATTGAACAGTTAGGTGTTTCATTTCTACGCATTATGTACAAAAACTTATTCAAAGACATGTGTCCAGATCTTAATCTATGAGCTATGATAATCAGCTGTCTAGACAGCAATACATTAGAAAACCAAGGTATATGAGGGGGCTCACTTTGCATGGATTTATACCAAATACCTTTTTCCAGCGATCGCGTATTATAATATTCCTTCCAAATATTGTAGCAGCTTAATTTATATTTTGGTAGTAACTCTGAATAGTTTGGTAAAATTTCAATTTCCTTTCCCTGCAATATTCCTCTCTTAGCCATGCTGTCAGCCCCGTCATTACCTTTTAATCCGATGTGCGATGGAACCCACTGCAACTTGATCTCCTGCCCCCTCTGAGTGAGATCAAACAGCTGTGACAGTACATTATATGCTATTGGTACACCTCTGATACCAGAGGCGCACCGAGCAATATGCTGTAAAGCACTTTTGCTGTCACTGAAAATGACTATCCTTCTTTCTTCAAGAAACCTACAATATCTGAGTGCTTCATAAATTGCAATAAGTTCCACCGACATGATACATATATTACCTTTAATTTTAAAGCAGTTAACAAAACTACACTCCAAATTATTTACCAACGGATCATAAAAAGCAGCTCCTCGACCACTATTATTTTTAGAACCGTCAGTATAACCAGCACGCCATCCACAATATTCTTTATTCAGTTCTTCTATAACGTTATACCTAAGTGAATTAGTCTCCTGGGATTTTTTGGCACTTTTTAGACAGTCTAAAGAGGTTAAAATCATGTCCTTAGAAATAATATTAGTAACCCAGATGTCAATCGAAAACATATCTAAAGAAGAAGAAGAATATATTTTATCTTCATTAACTTCCTTCATAATGGTCACTAGTAAAGGTTTCTTTTTATTGGTCCAATACCTATTGTGAATAAAGGTATGTAGTTGGGTCAAAAGGCCAGCTGTAACATTATTTGTTAAGGATCTAGTTTTTAAATAATATTTGAAAGCTAGATACTTTCTTCTAATGTGCAGTGGGGGTACACAGAGCCCGCTTTCCATAACATGTATAGGAGTACTTCTTATAAATCCTCCAACGATTCGCATTGCCTGATTCTGAATCTTGTCTAATTTATAACTATTTATATTGGCGCTATTATCAAATAAAAATGAAGCATAATCCAACCGACTTCTAATTAATGATATATAAATCCTTCGTAGATGTAAGGGGTGAGTTCCCCAAGACGAGCCTGTCAAAATCTTTAGCAAATTAAGGAATTTTGCGTTTTATCAATTGTTACATTAACATGCTTTTTCCACCGTAAGGCGCTGTCAAGCCATACAACTAAATATTTATATGCCTGAACCGACTCAATTTCGCAGTTATTTACTTTTATCGACAACTGTTGCGTTCTTTGTCCTCTGCTAAATACACAAAATTTTGACTTTGATGTAGATATTTCTAATCCTAAAGAATTAAGTATATATACACAAAAATTTTAACGCGTCTTGAGTCTTATTTGCACTATCTAATATATTTTTACTACTGTTATAAATTACGAAATCATCGGCATATTGGCAAATATATACAAACTGTATTTCCTTACAAATTGAGGACGTAGTTATGTTAAATAATAAAGGCGATATCGGGTCCCCTTGTGCTAATCCTTTACTAGTGTATCTATTTGCAATAACTTCATAATCATCTTTTATTTGTAGGCACCGGTAGCTAAGAAAGTTCCATAGATATTCACATATTAATCTACCAACTCCTAAATTATCCAATATACTAGTCGTCTTTTCTATTAAAATATTATTGTAGGAATTTTCGATATCAATGAAACAGGCTATCGTAGGTGTATTTGTCGTAAAACCTAATTGAATATGAGTGACCAAACGTACAAAACTATCAATACACGATTGCCCACGTCGAAAACCGGTTGTAAAAGGCGACAATAACTCATTCTTTTCAACAAACCATTCTATGCGCTTCGCAATCATACTATTAAATATTTTACATAGACAACATATAAGTGACTAGTTGTTGCTCGCGGCTCCGCCCGCGTGGAGGTCATGTTTGGGAGAAAAAGTATACAATACAAAATACCAATATTCATGCGTTTAACTTAAAAATGACGGATTTTCATACAAACTTTCATTTTCTATTTTACCCCCTTAGGGGCGGAATTTCCAAAAATTCTGAAACATATATTTTTTATTTTTAACTAAAATGCCAAATACTAATTTTCATGAATTTAACTTAAAAAATGACGGATTTTCATACAAACTTTCATCCCCTATTTTACCCCCTTAGGGGTGGTATTTCCAAAAACCCTTCCTTAGTGGATGCCTACGTGATAAAAGGTACCTACTGTCAAAATTTCAAGTCTCTAACCCCAGCCGTTTAGGCTGTGCGTTGATCGATCAGTCAGTCAGTCAGTCAGTCAGTCAGTCAGTCAGTCAGTCAGTCAGTCAGTCAGTCAGTCAGTCAGTCAGTCAGTCAGTCAGTCAGTCAGTCAGCCAGTCAGTCAGTCAGTCAGTCAGTCAGTCAGTCAGTCAGTCAGTCAGTCAGTCAGTCAGTCAGTCAGTCAGTCAGTCAGTCAGTCAGTCAGTCAGTCAGTCAGTCAGTCAGTCAGTCAGTCAGTCAGTCAGTCAGTCAGTCAGTCAGTCAGTTTCTTCTTTTATATATACAGATATTGGTCTAAGTTTAAGAGGGTGATCATTGGTGGTGCCATACTTTGGTATGGGGACAATAGTAATATTTCGCCACTGAGTAGGTATCTCTCCAGTCTGTATAATTCGATTATATAAATATAATAAATATTTTTTTGCCTTTGTAGGTAAATTGTTAATCATAGAGTAGGTAATATTATCACTACCCGGAGCAGTGTCTTTTTTTTTAATACAACAACACATCTCGCGTAAAGAGAATATGGATTCTAACATTTTATTTCTCGAATTAAAGGTTGGCATACATGGCGCAACGTAGTCAGGTGCCAGAATACTTAATAAGTTTTCTTTATCTTCTTTACCTATCACAAGTTTCTGAGATATATATGATTATAACCTTTCATCCAACGTAAACGTCTCCACATATCAGCGGCCGATACTGACTCATTAATATTGTTACACATGTCTTGCCATCCTCTCGATCTCTCCCGACTTATAGCTAATTTAGAGGTTTTTATTGTTTTTTCGAGTATTTCTAAATTACATGGTGTCGGATTTTTACGAAAATTCGATAAAGCCAGTCTCCGCTCAGCTACTAATTTAGATAAGGAAGGGTTCCAATAAGGTTTAGGTTTGAAGTTAACTGCAGGATTATTACAAGTTTTAATTAACGGAATACTTTTCTCAGCTGCAGCTTGTATGAGATTAATCAATAAGTCATGTAAGTTTTGGATATTCATTTCAACAATAGGATATACAATATTTTTACTAATATGAGTTGAGTATTTTTTCCAATCAGCAAGCTTAAAGTTATATAGTTTAGAAAAATTTAATTCATACTGATAATTTAAGTTTATTTTAATGACGATATGGTCACTACCAAAATTTTCATTCGTTACATTCCAATTAAAATGAACTGCTATATTAGCTGTCACAAAAGAAATGTCTGGGGACGACCGCTGCAAAATATTATTGACCCATTTAATTCTTGTAGGTTGGTTATTATTAATAGATATGTAATTAAATTCTATGGCCGCGTCATATATTTGCTTACCACGAGCGTTGTTTTTATATGACCAGCTAGTATGGTGCGCATTAAAATCTCCAGCAATCAAACAATCGAGCGGAAATAAAGAAAATATATAGTCCCAGTCCGATTGGTTCGTATGCACTGATTGTGGACAATATACCAACAATATATTTTTAAGAGACCCACAATTCATGACTTGTATGCCTAAAATTTCAATACTTGTATTCGGATGATTAATCCTACATACCTGAGCCTTAACAGTTTTATGGCATACTATAGCTATGCCTCCATAGCCATCAATTCTGTCCCTCCGAAATATGTTGTACTGACTAAATCTCAGCTGTGTGTCTACATGTAGCCATGTTTCCGAAACCAAGGCTATATGCACCTTATCTTGTAAGAGATAAAGTTCAAATTCTAATAGCTTAGGTCTCAAGCTCTGTGCATTCCACTGCACTATGGTCAAAGGACATTGATTTAAACCTTTACCCATGATCGCTTAAAAATGTGATGATTTTGCTGAGCAAACTTTCTGTTTTAAAATACTTGACTAAGTACCTTAAACACTCTTCAAATATTGTCTTGCATATACAACTAAACTTTTCAACAATACTTTTATCAGATGTGAAAGTATTCTCTAGTTTTTGCACTAATTTCCACATAAAATTATTATTCCTATCATCAGTTTGTTCCGGTCGTTTTTTCTCTCTATGACGTTCAATACTTTCCTTTTGTGAGGATTCTGACATCTCCATTTCTAGTTCTGATTCGTCCAACAATCTTTTACAAGTCTCTTCACCTTTATTAGTCTTAGATCTTTTTTCTTTCTATTTTTCTTCTCTTTTTGCTGTAGCAGCGCATTATTCTCTTCTTCTTTATCTTCCAAATCTTCAGAAGAATCACTCTCTTTTCTATGCACAATTGCACTCGTGACAAGTACCTCTTTGTATGTCTGCCTGGTCTGCGTCCTCTCAATCTCATTTTTCTCACCCATTATTTCTTTCTCCTCCGGCACCATGACAATTGACCTCCTCTTTTCTAAATAAATGGCCAAAGCTTTTCTATATGTGCAGTTTTCCATGCTCATTATGCTTCTTATCTCTTTTTCTTTGACAAACATTGGACATCCTTTAAAGAGGGCCATATGTGGGCCTTTACAGTTAGCGCACTTAAAAACTGTAGTATCGCAATTCTTATGTTTTTCTCCACATTTTGGACAAATAACTCTGTTGTCTGGACAGGCCCGTAGTATATGACCAAACTTCCAGCATCCAGAACATTGGCTCACCGGGAATGTGTACGGTTCCACTTTAAACCGACACCCGTATCCGTAGACATACGGGGGTAAAGAGGAACCTTTTATACCTAGCCTTCTTCGGATAATCGTTTTAATCTTTTAAAAGAAACTATTTCATTCACACACTTTAATACCTCCATAGCCTCCTTTTCATTAACATCTAAATCCACTTGCCGAACTATACCATATGAAAGGTTCACTTCATCGGTCATATGACATCTGTAATCCATTGTTAGTAACTTCTCACAGTTCATAATTTTCTCCGCGTCTGACCTCTTTTCAAAGTGAATGAGAACTTTGTAGGGACTTTTATAATTAATTTTTAATATGTTCTTAATGTTTTCGTCACGAAGAAGCTTCGCCATTCCAAACTGTTTGGGCAATATATCTTTTGATGTTATGGTAATTATATATTTTTCCTCGTCGTTTTTTTGTAGTGCATCTTCAACCCGTCGATTTTGAGGAGATACGTTGGTAAGGGTTCTAGCAAATCGTTTGCTCTTTCGTCTCACTTCCGTGAAGCCGTCTTCTATAACTTCCTCACTATCCTGGCGTATTCTCTTTTCGGGTCGCACATCTTGCTCATCATTATCACTTTCACTAATCAGCTTATTTGCATCAACTAACATATCATCAGCTTCATTATCACTTTCACTCGAATCAAAGATTCTAAAGTCCTTTTCCAGTTCCTCCATGTAAACGCTCCTTAATAATCACTGATATTACTAACTGAGGGTACTTAAATAAAACTTTCAATTGACACTTATATGATATCGATGCGTGCGCTTGCAACAACAACTGTTTACGCACTGTAATACTCATGTTAATATTGCTTTATTATTGTATACTAGTTGTTGCTCGCGGCTCCGCCCGCGTGGAGGTCGTGTTTGGGAGAAAAAGAATACAATACAAAATACCAATATTCATGCGTTTAACTTAAAAATGGCGGATTTTCATACAATCTTTCATTCCCTATTTTACCCCCTTAGGGGCGGAATTTCCAAAAATCCTGAAACATATATTTTTTATTTTTAACTAAAATGCCAAATACAAATTTTCATGAATTTAACTTCAAAAATGACAGATTTTCATACAAACTTTCATCCCCTATTTTACCCCCTTAGGGGTAGTATTTCCAAAAACCCTTCCTTAGTGGATGCCTACGTGATAAAAGGTACCTACTGTCAAAATTTCAAGTCTCCAACCCCAGCCGTTTAGGCTGTGCGTTGATCGATCAGTCAGTCAGTCAGTCAGTCAGTTTCTTCTTTTATATATACAGATATATCTATACCAATCAGCAACACACATGCATTCTTTTAAAATTAATAAATACGCCTAGACCTATTTCTATCCACTATGAGTAATCAGCTTCATCTTATTGTTGTAGGCACGCAATTGTCGTATTGATGAATTTTTCTTTTACACATTCTACCGAATTGTCTATGAATTTAATAATAATAATTTATATGCTTGTAGATCCCGCTGGATAATATACAATACTCATTGCTAACGTAGATATCAGTGAGTATTTTTCGTGTGCCATTTCAACCGATCTACGGTAAAATTATTAGGTCGCTGTCGCTCAGCACACATAAAACTATAACAAGAATGACCGCCAGCTTTACTACTTATTCATTACTAGCTGTTGCTTGCGGCTCCGCCCGCGTGGAGGTCATGTTTGAGACAAAAAGTATACACTACAAAATACCAATTTTCATGCATTTAACTTCAAAAATGAAGGATTTTCATACAAACTTTCATTCCCTATTTTACCCCCTTAGGGGCGGAATTTCCAAAAATCCTGAAACATATATTTTTTATTTTTAACTAAAATGCCAAATACAAATTTTCATGAATTTAACTTCAAAAATGACGGATTTTCATACAAACTTTCATCCCCTATTATACCCCCTTAGGGGTGGTATTTCCAAAAACCCTTCCTTAGTGGATGCCTACGTCATAAAAGGTACCTACTGTCAAAATTTCAAGTCTCTAACCCCAGCCGTTTAGGCTGTGCGTTGATCGATCAGTCAGTCAGTCAGTCAGTCAGTCAGTCAGTTTCTTCTTTTATATATACAGATGTAAAAAAATAAGTTCAAAAACTAAATCCCGACTACTAAAAAATCACGCTCTAAAAAAGTATAAAACAAGAATAAGATAAATATTTTATTGTATTTCATACATATTCATAGTGGTGTTCAGAGGACAACCGTGGTCGTATGCTACTTTGCAGAATTTATTGTGCCTATTGTTACGGTAGATGGCATACGACCTCATTGCTAACGTAGATATCAGTGAGTATTTTTCGTGTGCCATTTCAACCGATCTATGGTAAAATTATTAGTTCGCTGTCGCTCAGCACACATAAAACTATAACAAGAATGACCGCCAGCTTTACTACTTATTCATTATGTAAAAAAATAAGTTCAAAAACTAAATCCCGACTACTAAAAAATCACGCTCTAAAAAAGTATAAAACAAGAATAAGATAAATATTTTATTGTATTTCATACATATTCATAGTGGTGTTCAGAGGACAACCGTGGTCGTATGCTACTTTGCAGAATGTATTGTGCCTATTGTTACGGTAGATGGCATACGACCTCATTGCTAACGTAGATATCAGTGAGTATTTTTCGTGTGCCATTTCAACCGATCTATGGTAAAATTATTAGTTCGCTGTCGCTCAGCACACATAAAACTATAACAAGAATGACCGCCAGCTTTACTACTTATTCATTATGTAAAAAAATAAGTTCAAAAACTAAATCCCGACTACTAAAAAATCACGCTCTAAAAAAGTATAAAACAAGAATAAGATAAATATTTTATTGTATTTCATACATATTCATAGTGGTGTTCAGAGGACAACCGTGGTCGTATGCCATCTACCGTAACAATAGGTATAATACATTCTGCAAATAAGCATACTGTTACGTCCGCCTGACGGCGGGGAACAAAGAAAACGCAATAAAAAAAATTAAAACATTTATTTTTACGAATAAAAAAAAATAAAACTACTCAGGTACGGGTTCTGAAGCACAGAGATGTTTCTCGTTTGGGTCAACAGGCAACGTGCGCTGGGAACTTAACTTAAGCGCTTAAACGACCGTTGGCTTGATGGAGAACTCGGGGGTTGCGCGGCTCTCGGCGCGACCACGTGTCGGCCGCAGAGGTCAGCAGAGGTCGACGGGCTTGGCTCTGCCGCTGTGTACGCTGTCCGGCTTTAACGCGCAGCTGGAAAGTCCTTGGACCATACGGTAGCCGTGCACCCTGTCGCGATCCGTACGGTGGTCCCCCAGTTTCCTGGAACGCGTCGTCATGGCGTTTGTAGCGCAAAAGATCCGAAACCCAGGCACTAGGTGAGACCATGTGTGGGCGTCGGCATCTTTCGCGATACAATTAAAACAAAATCACGCGGAATGGAGTGGCGATATTTAAATCCGGTATAACAAAAAAGATAAACAATATTTAATTAAAACACCAATGTTCAAACAAAACTGAACCCCAACTATTTATATACCGGACGATCACCATCCACTACGCCATGAGGTACAAAATAAAAATAACATTTTTAACTCATATGCAATAAATACAAATAAGTAGGTAGTTACAAACAAATATATCGGGCGAAGCGATGACCTTTGGTATTTACTTCGCCGGTACATCTAAAAAATAACTTCACTCCGATTCAACAATAAGTTTCTCAGCTATTGGTATGAATTAGTAATACGGGAAGTATAACTTTTGGATTACAAAATTTTACAAATGGTTTTAAATACCTAATGAATTAAGTTATGATTCTAGATAACTTTTCTAATTACATTACTAGAATGAAATAATTTTGAATACAATATTACGGTGGTTATTTTTATATAAAGAATTTCTTTTAACAAGAATTTATTATTTTAAAATATTAAGTTTTAAATAAGTTACACTCAAACCACCGGTGTAGGCAACACACGCGTGAAATACAAAGTGGGAATCAATAGTATTTCAACGAAGAAGATACCGAAGTAGAACTTGTCTGAATGGTTAAATAAGTAAAGGTTAAAAAGGTTAAATTTTACTAAAGTACCGAAACTCGTGTCACATTTCATTACGTAGTTAAGCCACTATTAAGAGATATATGAAACTATAGGAATCTTTACACTATTTCACACTAACATACGGTGGAAGAAATTACTTTTTGAATCGAATTAAACCAGACACGAAACTAGCTAACTGCAACCAAGCTTATAGAATTAATAATTTTGGCTTACCTAGGGGATTAAACAAATATGCACTGATTTTAACACACTTTTTATGGTTTTGATTTTTTCGATGACGGTAATTATTGCTCGCTGACTGTCTCGCCTCACTGACGCCGCGGCAGATGAGCTGCCGTTTTTAACTACGCTCTTAGCCGGAAGTTATTCATGCTACTCGATTAGAAGGTTTCGCTTTGTCGGTAATTTCTAGAATCTTCCGTATCGAGGTGTGGTGGGGTGGTTTAATCAAGGGGCGTCACGTCTCAATCCTTTGCTTGACCAATAGGATACCTTAGCCAAACCGTGTTAGTGCTATTCCCCAGCAGATGCCGCTGTATTCTATTAGATTTCTTTCGAAATTTCTAGAAAATTATTGTTGTGGGCGTTGACTTAGAATATTTATTCGCTTCCGGTTGCGAACTAATACGTTATTGGTGGAATACTGTCACTAGTTGATGCGCTCGGTTTCGTTCTATAATAATAAATTAATTATCTTGTTTGTTTGTTTGTAATTATTATTTGTATTTATATTTATGTTATAATCTTGTTACAACGTAACAATACCCCCTCTCCCAGAGAAAGGATTTTACGCAGTAAAATCCGCTGCGGTAAGCGCCTAAGTATTGCTAGAACCGCTCAGTAACTGTCTCACATTCATACTTCCACTAACAAATACCTATCATGCGACCTAGCATACGACCTTTCATAGTTGTCTGGTGAAATTTAATATCAACAGACTTCCATACAATAAGAGTACAACTCTATTAAAGGATTGGACTCGAGAACAGTACTGCATGACCAGGAGCGTCTAAGAGGAAGAATACTGCAACGTGAAACATTCGGACGAGTCGGTACTGTGAAATACATTGGTCTTTGATGAATTTGTTACAGTCACGACCCGCTGTAACGAAAAAAACAGCAGACGAGTAGACCCATACTAAGAAACTGTCATACCCCGCTAAAATTTTGCAAAACGCAAAAACAAACATGTGTAGACCTATAAAGAAGTCAGTACACAAAAAAATCGTGTAGGCTTATTTTAATTCATCAAAGACAATGTGGACAGAGACCGAAACGCTACAATTTTTAATTTATAATAATTGTAGGCGAGAAAAGAAATAAAATTAGTCCGTATTCCGAAACACTACGTATCGAGGAAACCAAGAATCGAACTGTTAACGGTATGACTATGATGAATAAACGAAAACAAAATGAAATAAACTAAAAGGCATTGCGAGTATGTCTATTCTTTAGCGAATTTGTTACAGTCACGACCCGCTGTAACGAAGAAAAAAACAGCAGACGAGTAGAACAAGAAACTGTCATACTCCGCTAAAATTTTTGCAAAACGCAAAAAAACGTGTGTAGACCTATAATGAAGTCAATACACACAAAATTCGTGTAGGCTTGTTTTAACTCGCCAAAGAACGGATAAAACAAACGAATGCTAATATTTTATAATATTAACAACCCTAAAAATTTTCCCATCAAACAGGATGAAAATTTTAAGGTAATCCATCGTGTATAACTCACGTGAATATAAAAATATGATAAGCAACTATAAAAGTGTGACAACACACCAAAAAAAAAATCTTTACGAAGGAGAGGATCCGAGAAATTCCGATAAAAATCCGTGTATTCATCGCGTGGTGAGAGCACCAGATCAATTGGGTCCACATCTATAATATGATGCGACCCGCATGGTACAAGTTTTCCCACCGTACGCTAGAAATACCGGTGTGAATATTAATTTGTACTTCAAGCTCGTCAACCCTAATCTCAGGTTCCAAGCCGCGTATGGGTACTTCATACCTAAGCTCCGGTTTAGTTAGCTGTAGATATTTAATAGTACGGTCCATTTTAAAATATAAAAAAAAAATACTTGATACGAACGAACCGAAAAGAAACGAACCCACGGACCGAAAAGAACCGAAAAGAACGAACCGAAATGAACCGAAACGAACCGAAAAGTAACGAAAAGTAACGAAAAGAACCGAAAAGAACCGAAAAGAACCGAAAAGAACCGAAAAGAACCGAAAAGAACCGAAAAGAACGAAATGAACCGAAAAGAACCGAAAGGTTCAAGCTAATTTTTATTGGTCAGCTAAGTCAAGTAAAAAAATTAAGTCGAGGTTTAAAAAAAAATTTAAACAATACGCGACGAAGTGTGTCACGAATGTGGCAATGTTAAAAAAAATATTAAGCACGATGTAAAATAATGTACGTAACTGTTATTATCTTTTCAGAGTATAAAAAAATAAAATTTGCAAGACAATAATGATTGCAAAACTAAAAAAAAAATGAATGCAATACGTGCACCAAAAAAAAAACTCTGAAAGGAAATTTCAATTACGAACAAACATAAATGCAAAAAAAAACAATTGCTAAAAATAAAAAAAATGTGTAAATGCACAAAAATCAAAATGAAATGTTATGAGGAAAAAATATATAAGGTGTTATTGCCCACTATGCAGTTCACGCGTATGTGTGGGTAATCATGGATGGTATTTGATTACCCTGCGGAACCTGAAGACAAAAATCGGCTACCCGTTCCTCTTTAAGGAGAAAACGGGTCGGTGGTACCTCCCCGTTCAGCCTCGTCCGCATAGGCTTACCACCTGGAGTCTGAAAGATACCGACACCACAAAAGTACCAACAAAAAAACCTCTCTGTGCTTTGCCTTTTTAAAAATTGGGCGCCATTTTGTTACGTCCGCCTGACGGCGGGGAACAAAGAAAACGCAATAAAAAAATTAAAACATTTATTTTTACGAATAAAAAAAAATAAAACTACTCAGGTACGGGTTCTGAAGCACAGAGATGTTTCTCGTTTGGGTCAACAGGCAACGTGCGCTGGGAACTTAACTTAAGCGCTTAAACGACCGTTGGCTTGATGGAGAACTCGGGGGTTGCGCGGCTCTCGGCGCGACCACGTGTCGGCCGCAGAGGTCAGCAGAGGTCGACGGGCTTGGCTCTGCCGCTGTGTACGCTGTCCGGCTTTAACGCGCAGCTGGAAAGTCCTTGGACCATACGGTAGCCGTGCACCCTGTCGCGATCCGTACGGTGGTCCCCCAGTTTCCTGGAACGCGTCGTCATGGCGTTTGTAGCGCAAAAGATCCGAAACCCAGGCACTAGGTGAGACCATGTGTGGGCGTCGGCATCTTTCGCGATACAATTAAAACAAAATCACGCGGAATGGAGTGGCGATATTTAAATCCGGTATAACAAAAAAGATAAACAATATTTAATTAAAACACCAATGTTCAAACAAAACTGAACCCCAACTATTTATATACCGGACGATCACCATCCACTACGCCATGAGGTACAAAATAAAAATAACATTTTTAACTCATATGCAATAAATACAAATAAGTAGGTAGTTACAAACAAATATATCGGGCGAAGCGATGACCTTTGGTATTTACTTCGCCGGTACATCTAAAAAATAACTTCACTCCGATTCAACAATAAGTTTCTCAGCTATTGGTATGAATTAGTAATACGGGAAGTATAACTTTTGGATTACAAAATTTTACAAATGGTTTTAAATACCTAATGAATTAAGTTATGATTCTAGATAACTTTTCTAATTACATTACTAGAATGAAATAATTTTGAATACAATATTACGGTGGTTATTTTTATATAAAGAATTTCTTTTAACAAGAATTTATTATTTTAAAATATTAAGTTTTAAATAAGTTACACTCAAACCACCGGTGTAGGCAACACACGCGTGAAATACAAAGTGGGAATCAATAGTATTTCAACGAAGAAGATACCGAAGTAGAACTTGTCTGAATGGTTAAATAAGTAAAGGTTAAAAAGGTTAAATTTTACTAAAGTACCGAAACTCGTGTCACATTTCATTACGTAGTTAAGCCACTATTAAGAGATATATGAAACTATAGGAATCTTTACACTATTTCACACTAACATACGGTGGAAGAAATTACTTTTTGAATCGAATTAAACCAGACACGAAACTAGCTAACTGCAACCAAGCTTATAGAATTAATAATTTTGGCTTACCTAGGGGATTAAACAAATATGCACTGATTTTAACACACTTTTTATGGTTTTGATTTTTTCGATGACGGTAATTATTGCTCGCTGACTGTCTCGCCTCACTGACGCCGCGGCAGATGAGCTGCCGTTTTTAACTACGCTCTTAGCCGGAAGTTATTCATGCTACTCGATTAGAAGGTTTCGCTTTGTCGGTAATTTCTAGAATCTTCCGTATCGAGGTGTGGTGGGGTGGTTTAATCAAGGGGCGTCACGTCTCAATCCTTTGCTTGACCAATAGGATACCTTAGCCAAACCGTGTTAGTGCTATTCCCCAGCAGATGCCGCTGTATTCTATTAGATTTCTTTCGAAATTTCTAGAAAATTATTGTTGTGGGCGTTGACTTAGAATATTTATTCGCTTCCGGTTGCGAACTAATACGTTATTGGTGGAATACTGTCACTAGTTGATGCGCTCGGTTTCGTTCTATAATAATAAATTAATTATCTTGTTTGTTTGTTTGTAATTATTATTTGTATTTATATTTATGTTATAATCTTGTTACAACGTAACAATACGACCACGGTTGTCCTCTGAACACCACTATGAATATGTATGAAATACAATAAAATATTTATCTTATTCTTGTTTTATACTTTTTAGAGCGTGATTTCTTAGTAGTCGGGATTTAGTTTTTGAACTTATTTTTTTACATAATGAATAAGTAGTAAAGCTGGCGGTCATTCTTGTTATAGTTTTATGTGTGCTGAGCGACAGCGACCTAATAATTTTACCATAGATCGGTTGAAATGGCACACGAAAAATACTCACTGATATCTACGTTAGCAATGAGTATTGTATATTATTCAGCGGGATCTACAAGCATATAAATTATTATTATTAAATTCATAGACAATTCGGTAGAATGTGTAAAAGAAAAATTCATTAATACGACAATTGCGTGCCTATGTAACGGTTCATGAACCTTCTAGTTTTTGCGTTTGCAGAGTTACTACTTTTGTTGGTTTAATATACTTGTTTATTAATTTTACCGTATGGAGGCAAACGTAACTCATAACAGCTGTATTCGCAAACGTAACAGTTGATATTGTCTTGGCCAATGAGCACGCGTCGAGTAATGTGTGTTGTAGTGTTTGTGTATACCTGTTATTGGCGTGATACATATATATATGTATATGTATGCACTGTATTATTATCGAGTAGCTATGTTCTATTCTATTTACTCGTACACTGACACACACACATATACACAGACATGGTACATGACATTCACTGTCTCGAGCGCACCGTGTCAGTACACGAGAGCCTATGGGCGAGAGTGGATGCGGTTAGTAAAAGTGCGTGCCGAGCCTGTGTTACACTACACAAAAAAGGTAAACAATACAAGTGGCGACGAGAGAGAAAAATAGGAGTAAGTAATTATATTATTATACAACTATAATATATAGAAAAGTAAATTAGTGGTTGCAAATATTTAGCAAGAATAATAAATACAATAGTAATGTATGGTACCTATTCATAAACATTTGGTCGTGATACCTAGGTATTGGATTCGACATTACGGCTTTTAGTAACAGTTCTAATTACACGTTAGAAATGGTGTGTTGAGACTTGTTATTGGAATAATATAAAATTATAAACTTAATTTCATAAACAAGACGCGTGTTCCCGACAACGCAAAACATTCTTGGTACCTGGCAGGGCACTGATTTCATAAAGAAAACGGCACTCAAATATGCCCTCAGCAATAAGATTGCGACATCTGTTTGCGATCGGCACATGTTTATTTCAAACTTCGAAGTGTCGAAAGCCGCTAGTAATAACCATTAAACCATTGTTTGACATTCCTTACAGAGTTTTGAAGGAATTATATCAGTTACTATGTAGAATTGATTTAAAACTATGAATCTGTTTTCAACTTAATATACTCTAAGGTTTTCAAGGTCTAGATTTCAATGAGGAATATAATATTTGGTATGTTTGTAGTAAATTATTATATTATACACGTAGAAAAATAAAAAAAAGAAAATTGCATGTATGTGCGATCATGTGTACATTACAGGTTGCTGGGTGTTAATAATTTATGTTTCACCTATTTACTTATGTAGTTTGTCAACAAAACGAGATATTTTTATAACACAATGAAAAATAATTGAAGGTAGATAAGCTACCACCATTAAATTGGACTTAGGGTATAATGATACCACCATTAAATTGGACTTAGGGTACAATGATACCACCATTAAATTGGACTTAGGGTACAATGATACCACCATTAAATTGGACTTTGGGTACAATGATACCACCATTAAATTGGACCTTGGGTACAATGATACCACCATTCAATTGGACTTTGGGTACAATGATACCACCATTAAATTGGACTTTGGGTACAATGATACCACCATTAAATTGGACTTTGGGTACAATGATACCACCATTAAATTGGACCTTGGGTACAATGATACCACCATTCAATTAGACTTTGGGTACAATGATACCACCATTCAATTGGACTTTGGGTACAATGATACCACCATTAAATTGGAACTTGGGTACAATGATACCACCATTAAATTGGACTTTGGGTACAATGATACCACCATTAAATTGGACCTTGGGTACAAAGATACTACCATTACATTGGAATTTGGGTACAAAGTTACCACCATTAAATTTGACTTTGGGTACAAAGATACCACCATTAAATTGGACTTTGGGTACAAAGATGCCACCATTAAATTGGACTTTGGGTACAAAGATACCATCATTAAAATGTACTTCGGGTACAACGATACCACCATTACATTGGAATTTGGGTACAAAGATTACCACCATTAAATTGGAGGGAACAATAAAAAAATATAAACTTTTTAGGATAAAATAATGTGGTAGATGTGGAAGCATTGATCACTTTTTCAGTAGTGTGAATTGACCAGCCAAAGCAAAAGTGTCATTCTTGCAAAAAAAAAAATGGATACTTTTGTTTATACTGCAAATCTTCAAGGAGTGCACACAGAACCACAGAAAGGAAAATCATTTATTCGCGGAAAGGAGTATCAACATAATCGAAAAATAAAAAATTAAACCAAATGAAAAATATGTAAATTCTATCGATTCTAAAGAAATAGACTACGTTTTACGTGAATAAGTTGTCACTATAAAACGTTCAGTCGTTAGTATAAAAAATTTATATGTCCAAGTGAAAGGTCATAAAGTCATCACAGGTCACCATATGTTGAGGCTGGATGAGGGCTTATACATTCCTCTCCGATCTCCAGATATAGTCAGGATGCACATCGTATGATAGATTCGTAGAAATAACATGAGTTGAACACTTTCACTGTTTTATATGCCAATGCCAGTTCGGAATACGATAATCCATGGAAAAAATAACTAGCAAGAAAACCATGGTTTACAATTACGCTTTGCACTGAGACGCACATCGCGTTTAATTATTAATTTGATTGTAGGTGACGATCAGTTAAACAGCACTTGGGCGTTGCGACCTCTAAGTTACTAAAACTATTCAACATAGGATGTTGACTCGTCTAATAATTATTCCTGAATGCTTCGCCAAAGGACGAGGCACTCTTTTATATTGTGATTTTCGTTGTTCCGCACTACGAGTGAGACCATCCAATAAACAACTCGAAACTACCTTCAAAATAGTAAAACCATGGACGGTACCCACAATTTACAAAAGATAAAGCTATTTGTATGGTCAATTCAGTCTCCGTATTCATTATACTCCGAAATATATGTTGATCGACTCTGGATGTAAAGCCTAAAAATTAAGAAAGCTAAATACGTTAGCAATTTGATGATATCCTGGTATACGGTGACTGTGTGAAGAACACGACGCAATACTAAAGAAAGTTCTACAAGTATTTAAAGAAAACAATGCTGTCCTGAATAGCCGTAACTGCATATATAACACGCAAAATATGAATTTTCTACGATACAAGCTTACCTGCTATGAAGGAGTAATACCTCTTGACAATATGTTGAGAGTATCATGAATTTTAGGGTTCCACAAACTATAGAAGAATTGCAAAGTTTCTTAGGTTTAGTAAATTACATTAACAAGTGGTTAATAGGTTTAGTAAATTACATACCTCACGGAGCGACATTGTCAAAACCTCTAAAGTAGCTTCTAAGATATCGGGTGGGCAAAAGAGATAGTTTAAAAAATGTATGGTCTGAGGAACAAAATAAAGCCTTTCAAAAAACAAACAAATGCTAACGAAAATAGGTTAGTAATAGTCTTTAGGTTACTATAACGTACAAGATGCAACCCGAGTGGTAGCAGCCGTCAGCCCTGTGGAACTGTGAGCTGTTCTTGTACAAAGTGATGGAAATGGTCCCAGAATTCTTACCTACGGTAATTGGACTTTGACAGACTGAGTGAGCGCAGATATAGCCAACAGAAAAAGAGGCATTGGCATTGGTTTGTGCGGTCGAACATTTTAACATTTTTCTTGGAAAAATGTTTTGATCTGGTCATTGATCATAAGCCGTTAGAGATATTGTTTGGGCCTAAATTAAAGCCATGTGCGAGTATTGAACGGTGGGTACTGAGGCTACAGTCCTACACCTTTAAAGTAGAGTACAAGCCGGGAAAAACAAATATAGCTGATCCTTTGTCACGATAATGTAACTATCTTGATGATCCAGAAAAAGGGTAAGACATATATGTGCACCAAATAGTAGAAAATTCTAGACCAGTTGCTGTACCAATGAGTACCATAGTAGCACATTCAGAAAAAGACAGAGATTGCCAGTGTTAATAAAGGTATGCACCAGAACGACTGGGAAGATTCTAACAAGAGATATAAAATTATTGAAAAGGAATTATGTTTTCATGATAGTATTTTACTTTGTGGGAATAAAATTTTGATACCCCAACAACTTCTTAAAGAAGTGAAGATGCTGCGCACGAGGGTATCCTAAAATCGTAGGCATAAAGCAGCGTTTGCGATCAAAGGTGTGGTGGCCCCGCGTTTTACAAAGATGTCGAAAACTTTGTGAAAGCCTGTAAAGGCTAGCTGTACATTACTAGGATCCAAGTCCACCGGGCACCAATGCAGAGGCGAGAATTGCCTGCAGCCCTCTGGATAGATATAATGCGATTGCAATAGAATTGCAAAGATTGCAATAGATTTAATGGGACCACTGCCTAATAACGAATATATTTTAGTAGTGGTTGATTATTACAACCGTCACAAAGAGGTCAAAAAAAATACCATCACGAGCTTACAGATTAATGAACTACTGAAAGAATGTTTAGTAGACTGGGTTACCATTTTCTTTGACACAGATAATGGCAAGTAGTCCTATTGTGAAGAATTTCGATATTTCTTCAAAGAATGCAATATCCAGTTATTTAATACCATACCATATTGGCCTCAAATAAATGGTGAAGTCGAGTGACAAAACAGTGACATTTTGAAACGCCTTCGTATCAGTCAGATTGAAAATAAAGACATACAGAATGGTTTGTGCAAGTATATACTAAACAAATAAATAAAAGGAAAAGAGTGTGGAGACAGGAAACGCAGAGCAGTTCAACGGAACTTAATAGAGGGAGATGAAAATTATGTTAAAACGATGGAGAAGTCATAGTGCACGTGATGGAGACTATACGTAATAGTGAAACAGAAAAAAGATCTACGAGAAACTTGATGCACCTAAAGAAAGTAGAAAGCGAATGGATAAGTATTCCACTAAACCAGATTACAGAAAAACAAAATCCAGAACATCAAACCATATAATGACTTATACAGAGATAAAGCATATTTTTGACTGAATTGAGTATAAACATAAACGAATATATAAACGAAAATATAAACGAAAATAAATTATGATAAGAAAGAGATGTAGTGTTTGTGTATACCTGTTATTGGCGTGATACATATATATATGTATATGTATGCACTGTATTATTATCGAGTAGCTATGTTCTATTCTATTTACTCGTACACTGACACACACACATATACACAGACATGGTACATGACATTCACTGTCTCGAGCGCACCGTGTCAGTACACGAGAGCCTATGGGCGAGAGTGGATGCGGTTAGTAAAAGTGCGTGCCGAGCCTGTGTTACACTACACAAAAAAGGTAAACAATACATGTGTGAAGCTATTTTAAACGGACAACGGTCGCGTCCTTTTTTGACCTCGACGGTTAGCGGACAGCTCGCGCCGGACCTTGGTCGAATGTGCACGCGCGTCGCTTAGCGATCTCATAAATACGCGCCGACATACTCTGAGCAAACTTTTATAATATTTTATATATTTAACTGTGCCTTGTGTTTACCCCGAATTGGGTGAGTGGTTCATGGATTAATTATTGTTTCGCTGTTAATCGTGCTTATGACGTGAGTACATTCAAATACTTTGTAACGGATTCTATATGTTCTTGTGCATTTAACTAGTAGTTAAAATACTGTCTTCGACTTTACAACGTCTTACAATAACATCTGTATATTGTTTCAACATCAGTTCACACTACCTCGACCTTTACATACTTATAGGAATGTATTTGAATGTACCGAGATAGTTTTAAATCGCAATTGCTAATGTTTCCTTATAAGAAGTTCTGCCCTAGTTAAGTATTACTAATTAATTTAAATTATATACGTATCCGTTTGACTGCCTCATCGCAGATACTATTATTGCATTAGATACCACCGGTGCTTAATTTCGCTTCGCACAACTTTTGAGTGTGGCAGTCAAACTAGAAATGTGGTCATTGTGTGATACGCCTAATTCCGAAATTCCAGGTTTCACCCACACGATTAGTCTCCGCTGTCGACTACTCGCAGCCCGCCTTGGACTAATCCCCAGTCGAGGACTCGAACTCCAGCTGACGGTTGGAGCCGACTCCCGAGTTGCTTCGAGAACGCTCCACGCTTCACATACCTCGTGTGCCGGAATTCTAAGGCCAGTGTGTCTAACAGTCGCGTAGCCCATTTCGGTCAGAGGACGTACCCCGACCCTACTCAACGGCACCCTTGCTTTTGTTTATCTCTAAAAATATAATAGTTTTGTTACTCTTCTATTGACTTATTATTGCCATCAAAATACCTATAAGCGTAACATTGGCGCCCAACTCTAAGTTTAATCCTTGACCGAAATGCGTTGCTTCTCTGGCTTGCTTTTAATAGTTTTCTTTGGTGTTGGCTATATAATTAGTACTTAAAGTTGCTCTTGTACTATGTCGACTAGTGTGTGTGTGTGTTTTTTTAAAGCTAAGGTTATTATCTGACCTTAATTAACGCTCGCTATATTTCGTATATGTACCATTTCATAACAACCCTGCCGATAACTAGTTTTAAGGTGACTTAGATGCAACTCGCTTCTGCAATTAGTTTTAAGGCCTTGTATAATTGTCAATTTCCATTTTCTGTTATTGGAGCACTCACCCAAACGGCACAATGGTCTATGATATAAAATTTCTGTCACTTCAAAAAGCTGAATTGGAGTATGAAGTGGAGCTTCGTGGTGGGATAGGAGAATCTGTACAGGAACTTAGAAAACAGATTATTAAGTTAGCACAACAACTACCACCCGAAGATATCCTAGAGTCACACTTAGAACCTTTCGATGACTTAAAGGGAGTAAAAGAATCCCTGATTAAATCACAAGGAAACTTAACTTCCTTAAAACTAAAATTTGAAAAAAAATTGTTTACTAGAGCTGAAAATTTATTGAACCATATTTATCATCGGTTGAATAGAATAAGAGTAGTTCCGGAAATTGCCGACGCGTATGAGTTAAGCACCACGAATTTTAACGTACAGTGTAAAGAACTCTCAGTCCTAAAACCAATGCCTCAAGCCCAAACGAACACTTTAACTCCTGGTACCTCCAATGCTATATCAGAGGTTACAACCGCTATAGCTGTGACTTGTGAACGCAGCTTAACGGCTGACATTAGTAAATTAAAATACTCGGTCAAGTCATGCGTACGGTCGTTCATACAAAGAGTCGAAGAATTCGTACTAGCTAGAGGAATTTCTTACGAAAAAATTTTGTCTCTAGCTTTCGATATTTTTGTTGAGGACGCTTTACACTGGTACAGGTGTAACAAGGATAGGGTACAGTCTTGGCAAGAATTGTGCAAATTGCTAAAAAAGGATTTCAGCGCTAGCAATTACGACTATAGACTTGCAGCTGAAATTAGGTCTCGCACACAGGGAGAGAATGAAAATATAACGATATATCTTTCAATAATGCACGGCATGTTCTCTCGCCTCAGCAATCCCTTTTCTGAAGATGATAAATTAGAAATTTTGCTCCATAACATTCGTCCCTGTTACGCAGGCTCATTGGCCGCTTCGCCAAGCATTCAGAGCATTGACACACTTAAAATCCGTATGTCGTAACTACGAAAATATTCAGTCCCGTTTCTCTCACTTCCATGAACCTCCTAGATTGACTAGTTCTACACTAGCTCCAGAGTTCGCATATAGACAAAATACGACCTTACCAAATACCTCGTCGAATAAGTTTCGCCAAGACAGTTACAATACCATAAAAAAATATACATACTCAAACCCAAACTTAAATAATTACACTAAATCTAATACTAATTACAACTGACTACAACGGGAATTCTGATCGTATACACATCAAAAATTTCGCAGTTGCCGCTATGGTTTCTGGTGCTTGACGACCATACGCTAAAAACTTGTAAGGAGGAACGATTCCTTATCTGTTTTAAATGCGGAAAGAAGAGGTTTCGTTTCACAGAATGCACCGATTGCAACCCAAATTGTACTAACGAATCAAAAAACTAACATTTCGGGATTGGAAAAACAGTGTTATGAAGCTACCTACTCAGACTAAGACTAGTTTAAATGAGTGGAAGCAATGGTTAAGCTTTATATAATTTTTTTTTACTCTTAATACAGTTTCTTCAATCCGCGATAACAATAATAGTATAACTAGATCACGTCTTTATGTCTCGGTCGACATTGCTGACACACCCTTAACAGGACTGTTGGACACCGGTTCATCTGCAACTATAATTGGAAATGGCAGTCACGAAAACTTACTTTATTTATTTATACACTTCATATACAATGTATATAGGCGGACTTAATGCCAAAGGCATTCTCTCCCAGTCAACCTTAGGGTGATGCAGAGATGAACAAGGTAGGTGCATAAAAATATACAGGAAGAAGGTAAAAAAAAAATATTATTAAGCTCTATATAAATAAATAAATCCGAATACAATATATTGTAAAATACAATACATTACTTACTTGAGGCAGGGTTTGATCTTGAAATCGGGGACACTACTCAATTTATTACAGCAGGTGGTGAAAGGCTCAATGCAATAGGTACAATTCACCTACCGATGTCATTTGATGGCGCCACTCACGATCTCCAGGCTTACGTAGTTCCTAGTGTAAAACACTATCTTATATTGGGAATGGATTTCTGGCGGTCGTTTGGACTACTTCCCAAAAACCTTGATCGTTTTTCCTTCTATAAAGAACCAGAAATCTCTACAACTGACGTGGATGCCCAAAAACTGACGCTCTTACGTTCCTATGACCACCTATCATATGAAGAAAAGAAAACCGCAGATCATATAATATCACAATTTCACGACATTTCATATGAAAAACGTGGTCTAGGTCGTACCACGCTTACTACGCATTCTATAGACACTGGGGATGCTGCCCCCATTCGTCAAAGGTGATATTCGTCATAGAATGTCCCCTGAGAAACAACGTATTCTCATCGAGGAACTGGATAAAATGTTGAAAGAGGACATCGTTGAGACATGCGAGAGTCCTTGGTCATCACCAGTCCTCTTAACACCAAAAAAGAATGGTGAGCTACGTTTTTGCCTAGACAGCAGGAAACTAAATGCTGTAAAAAAAAAGATGCCTATAGTCTGCCTTACATATCAGAAATTCTTGACAATCTGCGTGACGCTAGGTTTTTATCAAGCATAGACCTGTCTAAAAGCTTTTGGCAGATATTAATTCGAGAAGAGGACAGACAGAAAACTGCTTTCTACATCCCTAACCGCGGCACCTTTCAGTTCAAATCTATGCCCTTTGGACTGACCAACGCGCGACTCAACAACGATTGGTGGACAAACTATTTTACGGCCCTGAGTTTGAACATAGAGTTTTCGTATTTGTTGATGACATTATAATTGTGTCCGACAGCTTTGAACAACATATCTCGCTCCTAACATGTGTCCCGGAAAAATTGCAGACGGCTAACCTTACTATCAACTTTGAGAAGAGTCAATTCTTTAGGTCCCAACTCAAATACCTTGGGTATATCGTAGACTCTAATGGTCTTCACGCTGACCCTGGAAAAGTTGAGTCTATTGTCAATTACCCCACACCTAATAATCGTAAGTAAGTTAGAAGATTTATAGGAGCAGCTTCCTGGTATCGCAGGTTCATCCCTAATTTCAGTAGCCTATCTTCACCCTTAAACAAGCTGACATCCCAAAGAAAAAACGCACCACCTTTTGCGTGGTCCACTGAGGCCGACAAGGCATTCAAGAAACTAAAAAAGTGTCTTGTCTCAGCACCTATACTTTCCTGTCCAGACCATTCTAAACCATTCGAGGTACACACCGATGCCAGTGATTACGGGATCGGTGCCGTGCTTACTCAGACACTTGACGGGCAAGAAAAAGTCATAGCGTACATGAGTAAATCATTGTCCCAACCAGAACGAAATTACAGCGCTACTTACGAGAAACGTTAGCCGTACTTATCGCGATCGAGCACTGGCGTTGTTACCTAGAAAATGGTCTCAAATTCACCGTCTACACCGACCATTCTTCACTTAAGTGGTTCCTAAACCTGAATAACCCGACGGGAAGACTCGCCCGATGGAGTGTGCGACTCGCGGCATACAACTTTGAGATAAAACATAAGAAAGGCACTGAAAATGTTGTACCGGATAGCTTAAGTCGTTCAGTTCCTCTCTCCGCTATCGACACTACAACGGATCAACCTTCATGTAACACTAAAGATTCGTGGTACCTAAACATCTTTAATAGATGTCATAGTTCCCCGACATCTTTCGTAAACTACCGCGTTACCGATGGGAAATTGTTCCATTACATGAAGTCGCTAAACCCTCTAACCAGAGAATTCGAGTGGAAGGAAGTAATTCCAACAGAGTACCGCCAGAATATAATAAAAAAGAACCATTCAGAACCCACATCTGGCCACTTCGGTGTTTAGAACTATAAAAACAATACCTAGTTTAAACATATTATATTTTAATACTTATAATGTGACACCAGGTGACACGTGTCACAGTCATATATATAACCCATCCTATCAATATATGTTACGTGGCATGGAAATTTAAAATTGAATACATTACAAAGCAAATATCAATTAATAAATCCGCATTATCAAACAGCACACAAACGGTTCCGGAATACTTATGAGCATTGTGCAGACAAGTGGGTCGGAAAACACGAAGAATGAGAAACACCATTTTCCAAGTCATATTGTACCTACATAATCTGATAATACACCAAATTATATGTATAAGTAGTGGAGTAAAACTGGGGGTGAGTTATTGATAAATAGCATATTTAAATAACAATAAATAACGCATAGAATCTGTTGAATTGGTGATAAAAATACTACTAATAAACATATACTGTAAAATAAACGTAAATTGGACTTGATTTAATTTTATAGGGCACTAGTATCATGTAATAAGGTCTCCTCAGTTTTCTGATGATCAAATATGTTTTTTTTTAATGTGACCCTAAAGTTGTGTAAAGGACAATGGCGAAATCGTAGTTACAAAAAAAAATTGCGTTTAGGAATTTCATACTTTGTAATCTATATATTATTATTTTGCATGATTTTTCAGCATACTAACAATAGCTGTGGAAGTATAGATAAGTTGTATAATTTATTAAAAATCTCAATTGATTTTTTGTAACGTTTTATGGCCGTCAGTTTTTTTAATGAATGGCTTAAGGTCTTTTAGTCCAAAGAAAAATCTTTTTCATAAGAATACTATAAGCCGTTAAAAAAACTATAAAATCAATGCAAGTGTGGGTGTTCCTACAATTACAAATAACAAAAATAAATCAGCTTTACTTTTTACCAACTGGTATTTGGCTGTTTAGTTACGACCATAGCTTATCTTATTTAGAAAAAAAAATCACTACTTCCGTCATTTCATACTGACATATTGTGACATAATTTAAATACACGAATACTTGCCGTGAGAACGTACCAAATTCGACAAACACGGTCCTATTATGGTGAACGTGTACGTTTCCACGGTAGTTCTATAATTGAAGTGTGCAAAGAAACAATTAGTTCATCTTAATTTAATTTAAGAGGCAGTTCAGATACCTTATTGATAAGAGGTAAAATAAAATCACACCATGTTTCAAATAAACAGTATTATGTTTAATTACTAATTGAAAATAATGTACCTGGTCCGACCAGGCTGGTCGAGCAGGCATTATAGAATACTATTGTAGTTGCTTGGTTGTGCGTCGTACAGTGGGCTGCTGCGCTTATACCATGATAGTAATCTGGTATTTGGGACGGGCCAGACATCAAGACATATCTGTCCCTGCAGCATTTTTAGATATATAAGATAGGATAATTATGAAGATGAATAAACGTAAAAAAAAACAGTGTTTTATTTTTATTGAGAACCCGTTTTTATTTTCTAATTTAATTTCTAAGTCCAGATTTAGAGTCTGAAGATATTTTCTGCACAACTATTGACAAACTCTGTGTCTTCCATTCCAACTTAGCTTGTATTGAAATAAATTATATTATGGCTTATGTTACTTTTGGTATAAATCTAATGGTGAATTATTAAAAACGGTTCCGCAGTTTATAAGTTTAAAGGATTTATCGATTTCCAAAAAATAAACAAATTATTCCTATAATTAAGTATAATGTGTTCATATCTGAACATGTAAACGTAAACAAGAATGTAAACACTTGTGTGTAAGTACCTACGGTGTGGCGGATCACCTTCCCCACAATAGTTATAAGTCAAGTTCAGTAGGTACATGTTAGGCACAATAGCAGTAGTATTATAATGCTCTTTGGAAAATAGGCAAATAACATTTTTATCAGCTTCATAGATAAAAATATTTTATTCAGAAATGTCAAATAGATCATAACCTCAAAATCTTTAAATTGAAATATCTTTAGTATTAGACTTTTTCATCAGAAATCCCTAATACATTATTGTTTAGAAATTGCTGCTGAATTTTTTGATATTTTTTTCACTTCTAAACGCTACATATTTATGTCAACTAATTTCATGTATGGGAACCTGCCATTGTCCTTTTGCAGACTTCTGACTGGAGGGGGGATATTATTCCAGCACCTGGTTGCGGAATTAGAGGAGCGGAAGCTACCTCTAAAAACAGCAGAACTATGACATCGAGTAGCAAGTTGTTCAGCACACCGCCTGGGCCCATAGGACCTGTGACTTGATGTCCATGACAATTTGCTAAACAGATAGCTAGGTGCTTTGTGCTTCAGGACACCAAAGAGAAGACAGGCGCAAACTACACCTAGCTTAGGTGTAGTTTGCGCCTGTGTTTCATTTTTAAAATAGTGTTAGCATTTAGATAGGGTGTGACATGGGCTCTTAAAGGTATATCAAAGCAGAAACGGGCACAGGCATTTTGCACTCTCTGTATAAGTTTCTGTGTTTTGACCAGTAAACGTGGGCCAAAAACTGTGGGCCAAAAACCATATATATTATAAAATTTGGAACGGGTCTTAATCGCGCAATATTTTAATGGTATAAATACCACAATTATTTCCCGACGTTTCGACCGAGTTGCATCGGCCGTGGTCACGGGCTGACTGAGTGAGAATTTAGTGCCGTCTTCGTAAGGTGGGCTTTCGTGTGGTGGGAGTATCGGTAACCAGTTTAGTGGGGGTTTTGATAACTACCTTCCCTTGGTTTTTATTTTTATTTTTATCACAAATACTGTAGTTACTTCGACAAACCACACTGACAGTATCCTCGCGCTGAAGAGTTGACTCATTCTGACGACGCGGTTTACATATACTTATGACAGGATTCAATGTTGTTGACAAACGGTATCCATCCTCTCGGTTGAAATTCTGATGTTTTTTGATTTCTACCGCTTCACGTACTATTCTGGAGTAATAATGGCGATCGGTGGATAGAACCTGTGGTTGGTGTAGTTCTATCCAATGATTAGGTCCAGCCTCCAGCAAATGCTCAGCCACCGCTGATTTGTTGATCTGGCGGTTTTTTACAGCTGTAATGTGTTCCTTGACCCTTTCAGCGATCGTTCTTTTGGTCTGGCCGATGTAGGAACTACCACAACTGCAATTCACCTTATAAACACCAGGAGTTTGTAAGGGAATTACATCTTTTGGAGTACGCAAGTGGTTCGATATTTTTGCGAGCGGACTATATACAGTCTTAATGGAGTATTGTTTGAGTACTGTTCCAATTTTGTCCGTGACTCCTTTTATATATGGCATGTATGCTGGGGCTCTGCTGACCTCAGGAAGACGCTCCCTCTTCTTGGGACGGCGTATCTTTCCTTTGTATCCGTTACTCTTCAGTACGTTCTGAACATGTGTGAGCTCACTTTCTAGATGTTCAGAGTCACAGAGGTCATATGCTCTATTTGTCAACGATGTCACAACGGATTCCAAATGCCGTGGATGGTGGTGCGAGTAGGCATTGAGATACCTGTCAGTGTGTGTTGGTTTTCTGTATACAGTGTGTCCTATGGAACCATCTTTTCTCACCATTACTTTCACATCGAGAAAAGGTAACGTTCTGTCTACCTCCATTTCATAACTGAATCGGATCTTAGGATGTATGGAGTTCAACCGGTTCGCGAATTGTTCTACTTCATGCTTGTTGCCATGCATGATGCAGAATACATCATCGACATACCTCTTCCACAATTTAACATTATATGTTTGTGTGTCTATGGATTGCTCGAAATATTCCATCCAGATGTTGGCCATTACCGGTGCTACTGGGCTGCCCATAGCTACTCCGTCAATCTGAAGGTAATGTTGCCCTTGATATAAGAAGTAATTACCTTCTAAACAGCTCTTTAATAGATCCATGTATTCTCATGTTTTGGGGGTTATTGTCACTCGCGTCCGTGGGCTTTACTCTAGTTCCCCTACACGTGACCCCTGGGTAGTGCTAAATGAGTGACACATCTTACTGGTGGTAGGCTTCGGCCGTGGCTAGTGACCACCCACCGGACAAAGCCGTGCCGCCAAACGGCTTGCCGTGTTCCGGCGCGATGTTCGGTGATGCCATTTAGGGAGACGGGTCGGAATAGTTGCTGAATGCAGTTGGGCTAATCTGACGCAATTTGATAACGCCGCATTGGGAGACTAGTCGTGGAGGGTAGCGGGATCCGAGGCACGGTGCACCGCTGGCCGACCGCAGGTAGTTGGGGGCCCAAGTAGTGTGCTAGCCACACACGAAAGGCTGCCCCGCCAACTGACGAAAAATCCCGGGATGCGCCATCGTGCCGGTCGGCGACCGGATGAGAGGGCCCGATGGACATCCCGGGGGGGCTCGGGCGTCCCCGCAGTCTCCAGACTAGTCCCCCTTCTGTGTGGTATTTCATCTTGTGTCTGAAAGTTGGATGCATAAAGTCTCGTTCCACTGCCGTCTTTCTACCTTCATTCGCTCTTCCAAAAAACATTAATGAAAAGTAAAACGAATAAGAGAACGTTTCCACAGCGGCAGCACTCCCTCTCATTAAAAGTGCACCTTACCAACATCCGAGGATTGCACTCAAATCTCGTCGCGGTCCATCACCACCTGGAGACTGAAAGACCCGCTCTCTTATTCCTCTCAGAGACGCAGATAAGATGTCCGTCTGACGTGGCGTACCTTTCATACCCAGGGTTTACTCTGGAGCACAATTTTAAGCCACATGCGGGTGTGTGCTTGTACGCCCGTGATGACATCTGTTGTCGGCGTCTCCGTTATCTTGAAGATCCCAGATTCTCTGTTATTTGGGTACTGGTGGATACAGGAATTGAGAAAATTCTTTATTCCTGTGTATACCGGTCGCACAGCGGAGATCAGGAGACGACTAGGCTCACAGAATACCTTAGTGAGGCGGCGGATGCGGCACAAA
The DNA here is from genome assembly GCA_905220505.1 of Laothoe populi. NCBI lineage: Eukaryota > Metazoa > Arthropoda > Insecta > Lepidoptera > Sphingidae > Laothoe > Laothoe populi. Next base: position 440,925 of record HG992162.1, on the reverse strand, counting down.
GGCGGTACCCTTGTGCCCAATTAGTACTACTGGGGGACTTTAATGCCCACCACCAAGAGTGGCTTTTCCCATACCAGTGTACCGACCATGCTGGGAGAGAAATGCGGAAGCTAGCGCTGACGCAAAATCTCACCCAGTTGGTCCAGGTGGCAACAAGGGTCCCGGATGTTGACACGCACACAGCCAATTGCTTGGACCTTCTGTTGACAACTGATCCAGACCGCTACTCAGTGTCGGTTTCATCACCCTTGGGTAGCTCCGACCATTGTCTGGTGAAATCTGTATCTTCCTACTCACCGCCCGATCCCAGCCCTAGAGGCACCCGGCGGGTGTGGCGATACAAGTCAGCAGATTGGGATGAGATGCGAGCTTTCCTTGCATCTTATCCTTGGCGGCCCATTTGCTTCTCTTCTGAAGACCCTTCAGCTTGCGCGGATGCTGTGACGGATGTGCTGCGTCAAGGTATGGAATACTACATTCCATTCTCCGACGTAGCAATGTCAGGCGGAACTCGCCCATGGTTCGGGGCTGAGTGCGGACGCGCTGAAGCGCGGAAGCATGCGGCATACCTGGCATGGGTTGATGCTCGAAACCGCAAAGCAAAGGACTTGCGCTTAAAGAAGAGAGCATTTAACAAGGCTGCCAAATCATGCAAGAAGGCTCTACGGCAAGCTAGATTTGACCACATAAGCCAAATCGGGAAGAAACTAGCTTCGTACCCAGCGGGTAGTAAAGCGTTTTGGTCCCTGGCAAAATCAGTTGAATCGAACTTCCGTCGCCCCTCACTTCCTCCACTGCTGAGACCCGACGGGTCTTTGGCTCACTCTGCTGAAGAGAAAGCAAACTTGTTTGCTTCTCTTTTTGCCGAATCTTCGCGTTTAGATACTGCTGGCGAAGTACCTCCTAGCCTACCAGTTTGCGAGACACATTTGTCAGAAATTCGCATTCGTCAGACTGAGGTAAGAAGAACGCTGCGTAATCTGGACGTGAATAAAGCCAACGGCCCAGATGGGATTCCAGCAATTGTACTGAAAACTTGTGCGCCTGAGCTCTCTCCTATTTTGACTCGCCTGTTTCGTCTCTCTCTGGTCACTGGACAAGTGCCTCAAGCCTGGAAGCAAGCTAACGTGCAACCTGTGCCCAAAAAAGGTAGTCGTGCTGAGCCTGCCAACTATAGGCCCATCTCGGTTACGTCCATACTTTGCAAAAGTATGGAACGTGTACTGAATGGCAGGCTCATGGCATACCTAGAAGCGAATGACCTCCTAAGTGACCGACAATACGGATTTCGCCGAAACCGGTCAACTGGAGACCTTCTAGCGTATGCCACTCACATCTGGAGCGAGGCCGTCGAGAAGCATGGGGAAGCGCTTGCCGTTTCACTTGATATCTCGAAGGCCTTCGACAGAGTGTGGCATGATAGCCTCTTAAGCAAGCTTCCATCATATGGCTTGCCCACTGGGTTATGTGCTTGGATATCGGACTTCTTGAGGGAACGATTGATTCGAGTGGTCATTGATGGCTGCTCCTCTGATCTATTGGCTATCAATGCCGGGGTACCTCAGGGGTCCGTACTTTCTGCGACTCTATTCCTGCTGCACATCAATGATCTGCTTAAGCCCGGTACTTTTGGGTACGCTGATGACAGCACAGTGGTAGAAAGTTACATATCTAATGCACGAACCAGTGGAGTCCAAGTCCAGGCCCTCAGGGAGGCCTTGGTAGAACGCTTGAACTTGTCCTTAAAGGCAGTCTCCGATTGGGGCGATGCCAACCTGGTCAAGTTTAATGCCACTAAGACCCAGGCTTGTCTATTCTCTGCTAAACGGAGTCCCTTCGAACTGACTCCTACTTTCAGAGATGTGTCCGTACCGATAACTGACCACCTAGAGATTCTTGGTGTAACTTTGTCTCCAACTCTCAGTTTTGGCTCCTACATTGAGCATAAAGCTCAATTGGCTGCCAAAAAGCTGGCTATCCTTGCGAAGGTGAGACGGTACTTCACGCCGGGACAGCTCCTTGATCTGTATCAAGCGCAAGTCCGGTCGTGCATGGAGTACTGCTCTCATCTTTGGGATGGATCAGCCAAGTACCAGCTTGAGGCATTGGAGGCAATCGAGAGACGCGCCAAGAGACTCATAGGCAACGATTCCATAGTCGAGGCAAGGCTGCAAAGCCTTGAACACAGACGTAAAGTTGCTAGTTTATCGGTATTTTACCGGATACATTTCGGCGAGTGTGCCTTGGAATTACATAATTTAATTCCCCCAACCCCTTTCCATCATCGGACGACAAGAGACTCGGCGAAGCGTCATCGATACATGGTTGATATACCACCAGTGCGCACGAAGCGTTTTGCTAGTACATTTATCATGCGCACCGCTAGAGAGTGGAACTCTTTGCCGGAGTCTATATTTCCCGAAAATTATAACCTGGGTATCTTCAAGTCAAGAGTGAATAGGTATCTTCTAGGCAAGCGTGCTCCACCGTAGACCACATCATCACTTTCCATCAGGCGAGATAGTGGTCAAACGCAAGCCTATTTCGATTAAAAAAAAAAAAAAAAAAAAAAAAAAAACCACAGGTTCTATCCACCGATCGCCATTATTACTCCAGAATAGTACGTGAAGCGGTAGAAATCAAAAAACATCAGAATTTCAACCGAGAGGATTTTTTTTTTTTTTTTTTTTTTTATCCTAGCACGGCAAAGTGACCGCACTTCACCTGATGGTAAGCGCAGTACGGTCCAATTAGAGTATCGAGTAGCGAGAGACGATCTATCCCCCGCTACTCAACACAATCATGCCGGCCTGCTCCTTCACACTACGCCATGGGCAAGAAGGTGAAGAAGCGGTCGAGGGTCTATTGTCAGAGTACTCAGAAGGCCGCAAAATGGCCAAACATTGTACCCCAACTCTAGACCCCCAAAAAACCGGATGTACACTGACTGATCCCGGAACGCGACACACTTGCGTGTGCCACTATGGCGGGTTTTTCACCTTGTGTACGGTGGTTGCTATCCGGGCGGATATGAATATCCTACCACCAGCTATGGAGGATGGATACCGTTTGTCAACAACATGGAATCCTGTCATAAGTATATGTAAACCGCGTCGTCAGAATGAGTCAACTCTTCAGCGCGAGGATACTGTCAGTGTGGTTTGTCGAAGTAACTACAGTATTTGTGATAAAAATAAAAATAAAAACCAAGGGAAGGTAGTTATCAAAACCCCCACTAAACTGGTTACCGATACTCCCACCACACGAAAGCCCACCTTACGAAGACGGCACTAAATTCTCACTCAGTCAGCCCGTGACCACGGCCGATGCAACTCGGTCGAAACGTCGGGAAATAATTGTGGTATTTATACCATTAAAAAGTTGCGCGATTAAGACCCGTTCCAAATTTTATAATATGTATTCAAATCGCGAGAGTCTAAAAACATTTTTTGTGTCCATATAGTTTAATCTTGACAAGATAAGAGACTCCACCAACTGCAAACGTAGTTTTTCTTGTAGGTATGGCCTCAATCTATACAATAGCTTTAGTTTATAAAAACAACTTCTTACTGAGTTTGCAACATGCTTTTCAAACCGCAGATTTCTGTCCATATGCAAACCCAAATTGCGTGCTTCATGTACACGCTCGATGGGCTTTCCCAGAAGCATGACACTCAGTGATGGGCTTGAATTTGCTAGTTGATGCTGGCTACCAAACATTAAATACTTTTTTTTTGTCAGGATTGAGCAGTAAACAGTTGTCAGTTGACCAGGTTGCAATACTTGAAAGGTCCTCGTTCAGTTTGGCTATTGCATTATCAATTTCCGGTGGTTTAAAAGAGATATATATTTGTAGATCATCTGCATAAATATGGAATTTGCAATGTTTGATATGCATAGTAATATCTGCAGAGTATAAAATAAACAGAATTGGCCCTAAGATAGAACCCTGTGGTACTCCCCTAGTAACAGGCATTTTATCAGAAGTCAACGAAGATCCATCACTACAACTGAGCTTTACATACTGATGACGATTACTTAAATAACTTTTAAACCATTTTAAGGCTATGGGATCAAAACCATAAAAGGACAATTTAGCAAGTAAAAGACTAACGTTTATAGAGGCAAATGCCCTTGAAAAGTCCAGCAAACCAGCAGTTTGCACATACCCTCATCTTGAGAACACAGTATATTGTCTGTTACATCAAGCATAGCTGTCACTGTACTGCGTCCTTTCCTAAAGCCTGATTGTGTCTCCGAAAAAATATTATTATATTCAAGGTAATCAACTAGCTGCTTACAAATTGCTTTCTCCATGACTTTAGACAAACATGGTAAAATACTTATTGGCCGCAAATCTTTAAATTCTGACGGATGTGGGTGCTTGGGTAAAGGTCGCACAATCGCAAGTTTCCAGACATCAGGAAATACAGAAGTAATGATGGACTTATTAATTAGGTCTTTAATAATGTCAATAATTTGAGGAAATGTCATAATGAGCATATCCAAAGTTATGAAATCACAACCTTCAGCATTAGATTTCAAACTTTTTATTATTTTATTTATACCTTCCAAATTAACATCCTTCAAATGAAAGGTAGCATCACTAAATTTGTGGCATTGAAAGAATGTCAGTTGGGAAATGCTGACATCAGAGTTACCTGGAATATTTAAAAAATGGTTATTTATGCTATTGGGGTCATTAAAAGATGAAGGCAGTTCCATGTTATTACTTGGAAGCAATGTCGTCTTAAGATTTTTCCACAACAGCTGGGGCTTATTTAAATTATTATTTATATGGTATTTATAATAGTCTACCTTTTCATGGAAGAGGGCCTTGTTAACTGCCGATTTTAAGGTTTTATAATATTCCTTTTTTGTGTCGCACCTATTCTTATGGTAGTGTACTAAAGCATCGTCACGCAACCGCATCATAAGTTTGATGGTATCCGTTACCCATGGATAGGACCGATCTTTGATGACAATGGATCTTAAGGGCGCATGAAGATCGAATAGTACAACAACACTTGCGTTTAAAATGTTTACTATATCATTAACATTGTCCACTGTTGATATCAGATCCCATCTAATAGCTTGTAGATCTTTGTTGAACGCATTTATATCTATATGTTTCTTGGGTCTATATGTGATGCTACGCGCAATAGATTTCTCCCGTTTAATTTGGAATTCACAAACAATAAGGCAATGACCATATACAGAACCAACATGCTCAACGGTCACTTTTTTTGCACCCAAGTCAGAGCAGACAACATCTATAAGTGTCTGACTGGTCTCAGTATGGTGAGTAGCCTCTGTGACCAGCTGAGATAAACTAAGGCATGATAGAAATGTTATAAATTTTATTGTTTTTACATCACTGCTACAAAATAAATTAATATTAAAATCACCTAACAAAATTATATTATTAATAGGTGTGTAAATGAGATTGAACCGTTTTAGAATACCGGTAATATTAACAGCATGTTCCAGCTGTCTACACAATGCCACAAGATCAAGCAGTCGTACACAACGAAATACAATATGTATCGCATAGATGGACAAATAGAGCACTAATTTTATTACATGGCGTTTCCGAAAAAGGTAAAATAATGATATATAGAACAACGCCAATAGCAGACGGATTGTAAACAAAATAAACTTTTAGTGCCTTGATAGGCAGACGAGCAGACGGGCCACCTGATGGTAAGTAGTCACCGCCGCCCATAGACTTCTGCAATGCCAGGGCACAGCAAAGCTGCTGCCTACCGTTGAAGGACTACTCTTTTTAAGCCTCGTTTAAAGAAGGACATGTCATAGCGCTCAGGGAACACCGCAGCAGGGAGTTCATTCCAGAGCTTGCACGTACGTGGTAAAAATGAACGCTGGAAACGAACCGTGCTAGACGGAATCGTTTCCAGGTGGTATGGATGAACTCTGTTGCGGTGTCGGGTGGTGCGATGATAAAATGGAGATGTAGGCACCATTTTAAACAGTTCCTCGGAGCACTCCCCGTGGAACAAACGATAGAACAAGCAGAGAGACCCGAAGTCTCTCCGCAGCCCCAACGGTTCCAGGCTATCCGTGATATCAGGATCCCCGACAATTCGAACGGCTCAGAGGCGGCTCTGTAAGGAGTCAAGTGGGTCTAGCGAGTATTTCGGGGCTCCTGCCCAGAGATGAGAACAGTATTCCACGTGGGGCCGGACTTGCGCTTTATAAAGCGCCAATCTATGGCCCGACGTGAAATACCGCCTCGCTCTGTTCAGGATCCCCAATTTTTTGCTAGCCAATTTGGCTTTGTCCTCCACTTGACTCCTAAACTGGACCAAGCTCGATATATTGACGCCGAGGATCCCAATACCCTCGGATATCCGGAGAGTGACTCCTTGGAACTGTGGCGCCATGACAAATGGGTCCTTCTTTGCGGTGAACGCGCAAACTAGTGTCTTCGTGGGGTTGAAGTGAACTAGGTTCCTTTCACCCCATTCAGAGGCCCGCCCTAGAGAGCTCTCGATTTCCGGGATACCCTGCTGGCCGGTGTATCGCACGTCGATAGTACTATCATCTGCATAACAATGCATGCTATCGATAGACAAAATGTCATTGATATGCAGAATGAATAGTGTCGGCGACAACACCGAGCCTTGTGGAACGCCAGCATTGATGGACAAAGCGTCTCATATAAACAATGCTTTTTTGAAAAATATCTTATACATTTAAAAACTAAGCGATTATATGAACTATACCATAGGCATATATATGTCACCAACTTTGAGCTATCCAAAAACTCGACCAACATCATCCTCACACGTGATACGCACCACTTTCCGGCCATCCTCTTTGCGAGCGAAAATCTTACCGCCTTTGGTCCATACGTATTTCCATTTACTAACTACAGTATTCCTAATATCTACTTTACTCTGCTCTATACCCCACAAATCAATACAGTAGAACGTTACAACAAAACCATAATGATAGCAGTGTCTACCTTTATTGAAAATGACCACAGATCTTGGGATACTAACATTCCGAAAATTCAATTTGCTCTGAACAGTGCTGTCAATGAAGCTACTGGTTTCACTTCACACCTTCATTTCTCGTTTTTGGCTACTACCTACCTAACTACCAAGCGATGGCTCTCACTATGTTGATGCTGATCTGGAAAACCAAATTATATTCGCACCTCGTGACACTTATGCCGAAAATTTGGGTGCACTACAAAAAATATTTGACAAAGTGCAACTCTCGCTCATTAAGGCACATTCCCGTAGTGCTACTAATTATAACCTGCGTCGTAAACAAGTCGATTTTAACGTAGGCGACACTGTCTGGAAACGCACGTTTTATCAGAGTGACAAGGATAACCGATTTTCAAAAAAATTGGCCCCAAAATTTATTAAGTGTCGCATTGTAGCTAAAAGATCAAAGCTTGTTTATGATCTGCAAGACATGACAGGACGAAGCTTAGGGACATGGCATGGTGAAGACTTCAAGCTTACCTAGTCATCCAGATAATCGGATTTTACCTAGCTAAAACCCCAATCTAAACAGGGGGATATGTAACGGTTCTTACTTACATACATACTTACATAAATACGTGCGAGTGAGTGTGTGCGCCTGCATTTGCGCGAATGCTGTCGCACCCTAATATATCCTGCGCACTTGACCGCTTCCGAAGACATTATTACATAAATACATACATACATACATACATACATACTTACATACATACTTACATACATACATACTTACGATCGCAATCAAAAAGATTTATACAGTGTTATGACCAAAATGAAGTATAGATAATTATTGGTATTTTTTTTTAGTTTTTGCTATGATCACTAGTGTGTTATACATAATGAATAAGTAGTAAAGCTGGCGGTCATTCTTGTTATAGTTTTATGTGTGCTGAGCGACAGCGACCTAATAATTTTACCATAGATCGGTTGAAATGGCACACGAAAAATACTCACTGATATCTACGTTAGCAATGAGTATTGTATATTATTCAGCGGGATCTACAAGCATATAAATTATTATTATTAAATTCATAGACAATTCGGTAGAATGTGTAAAAGAAAAATTCATTAATACGACAATTGCGTGCCTATGTAACGGTTCATGAACCTTCTAGTCCTTGCGTTTGCAGAGTTACTACTTTTGTTGGTTTAATATACTTGTTTATTAATTTTACCGTATGGAGGCAAACGTAACTCATAAAAGCTGTCTTCGCAAACGTAACGGTTGATGTGTGTGAAGCTATTTTAAACGGACAACGGTCGCGTCCTTTTTTGACCTCGACGGTTAGCGGACAGCTCGCGCCGGACCTAGGTCGAATGTGCACGCGCGTCGCTTGGCGATCTCATAAATACGCGCCGACATACTCTGAGCAAACTTTTATAATATTTTATATATTTAACTGTGCCTTGTGTTTACCCCGAATTGGGTGAGTGGTTCATGGATTAATTATTGTTTCGCTGTTAATCGTGCTTATGACGTGAGTACATTCAAATACTTTGTAACGGATTCTATATGTTCTTGTGCATTTAACTAGTAGTTAAAATACTGTCTTCGACTTTACAACGTCTTACAATAACATCTGTATATTGTTTCAACATCAGTTCACACTACCTCGACCTTTACATACTTATAGGAATGTATTTGAATGTACCGAGATAGTTTTAAATCGCAATTGCTAATGTTTCCTTATAAGAAGTTCTGCCCTAGTTAAGTATTACTAATTAATTTAAATTATGTACGTATCCGTTTGACTGCCTCATCGCAGATACTATCATTGCATTAGATACCACCGGTGCTTAATTTCGCTTCGCACAACTTTTGAGTGTGGCAGTCAAACTAGAAATGTGGTCATTGTGTGATACGCCTAATTCCGGAATTCCAGGTTTCACCCACACGATTAGTCTCCGCTGTCTACTACTCGCAGCCCGCCTTGGACTAATCCCCAGTCGAGGACTCGAACACCAGCTGACGGTTGGAGCCCGACTCCCGAGTTGCTTCGAGAACGCTCCACGCTTCACATACCTCGTGTGCCGGAATTCTAAGGCCAGTGTGTCTAACAGTCGCGTAGCCCATTTCGGTCAGAGGACGTACCCCGACCCTACTCAACGGCACCCTTGCTTTTGTTTATCTCTAAAAATATAATAGTTTTGTTACTCTTCTATTGACTTAATATTGCCATCAAAATACTTATAAGCGTAACACCTACAACAATAAGATGAAGCTGATTACTCATAGTGAATAGAAATAGGTCTAGGCGTATTTATTAATTTAAAAAGAATGCATGTGTGTTGCTGATTGGTATAGATATATATACAATAATAAAGCGATATTAACATGAGTATTAAATATTTTTTTCCTGGCACGGCAATGTGACAACACTGCATCTGATGTCATCAGGATGTTAAGCGCAGTTCCATCCAGTTAGATTATCAAGTAGCGAGAAACAATCTATCAATCACTACTGAACACAAGCATGCCTGCTGTGTAGCTTCTTCAAACTATGCCATGGAGCAACGAATTGAAGAAGCGGCTGAGGGTCTAGTGTGAAACCCACTAGGGGTTTCAAATAGACTTATAGGAATGACTTATATCCAGATTTGATTATAATAATGTTGGAAATGAAAATTCATTCATTAGCGGTTTCATATAATTCACCACCAATCCACTAGAACTGATTACCGAGTCCCTAAAGATTAAAGACCATAATTGTAAATAACTTTTTGAGATACCACACTTTGGATTTTATTTAATAAAATTTACGGAATCATAAGTTCGGCTGCAGTCAATTTACCAAGAAACACAAGAAGTGTTTCTTGGTAAATTGAAGTCACAAAATATTATTATTTAATATTATAGGTACATAATGTCTATAGATGTTTGATGGTCTATCTTCAGCAGACACGGCCGATCATCTTTCACTTCAGCGCACTACTCCTGGATCTTTGTAGAATTACACTGTCGGCATTCGAGTCTGATAAAACGTTTTTGTTTTATTCGCAACCCTAAATTATCAGCATCATTTGAGTAGGGCAGAAGCAACCCTTACAACTTAATTTGTAATTAGTAATCATTCCCAATATCGCGTGTTTCATACGTGTAAATGTTCACAATACTGGGCATTACGGGGAGAACTACAGGTGACGGGACATATCGATAAGAGTATGTTTTTTTAAGTAACCAGAAAGTAATGATTTTACGAAACTTTTTATTTTCCATCAAGCATAAACGAATTTTTCTCTGGCTTGAAATTAGCATCTCCTCAATTAAATTGTCAGGCCGAGTTTGACTGTATATATGCACAACTTCAACGTGGAATTATTTACGACTACAGCCCCCTCCAAAGAACCTTACCATTAAGCATGACTTTCGTGTTGTCAAGATTCCGCCATAACGTAAATGTCACATGCAAATTACATATATAAATGTTAAAAATTAATATGCCAAGCCGAAGATAGTGTTGTCTATAGGATATACATAATATAATATATCCTATTATAGATTTATAATTTCATGAACAATTCTGTTCGATTTGTATATTGTTTTGTACTTTATGTTTCCTAAATAAATAAAAATCAATAAACTATATAATTCGGTGTATTACGCAAGACTGTCTTACAGAAGAACGGCTGGAAGAGATTTAAATTATACTTCTTGTGAAAAATCCTTATTCATTGAAAAAGCATTCATATATGTAATTTGCATGTTACATTTACGTTATGGCGGAATCTTGACAACACGAAAGTCATGCTTAATGGTAAGGTTCTTTGGAGGCGGCTGTAGTCATAAATAATTCCACGTTGAAGTTGTGCATATATACAGTCAAACTCGGCCTGACAATTCAATTGAGGAGATGCTAATTTCAAGCCAGAGAAAAATTCGTTTATGCTTGATGGAAAATAAAAAGTTTCGTAAAATCATAACTTTCTGGTTACTTAAAAAAACATACTCTTATCGATATGTCCCGTCACCTGTAGTTCTCCCCGTAATGACCAGTATTGTGAACATTTACACGTATGAAACACGCGATATTGGGAATGATTACTAATTACAAATTAAGTTGTAAGGGTTGCTTCTGCCCTACTCAAATGATGCTGATAATTTAGGGTTGCGAATAAAACAAAAACGTTTTATCAGACTCGAATGCCGACAGTGTAATTCTTCAAAGATCCAGGAGTAGTGCGCTGAAGTGAAAGATGATCGGCCGTGTCTGCTGAAGATAGACCATCAAACATCTATAGACATTATGTACCTATAATATTAAATAATAATATTTTGTGACTTCAATTTACCAAGAAACACTTCTTGTGTTTCTTGGTAAATTGACTGCAGCCGAACTTATGATTCCGTAAATTTTATTAAATAAAATCCAAAGTGTGGTATCTCAAAAAGTTATTTACAATTATGGTCTTTAATCTTTAGGGACTCGGTAATCAGTTCTAGTGGATTGGTGGTGAATTATATGAAACCGCTAATGAATGAATTTTCATTTCCAACATTATTATAATCAAATCTGGATATAAGTCATTCCTATAAGTCTATTTGAAACCCCTAGTGGGTTTCCCACTAGACCCTCAGCCGCTTCTTCAATTCGTTGCTCCATGGCGTAGTTTGAAGAAGCTTCACAGCAGGCATGCTTGTGTTCAGTAGTGATTGATAGATTGTTTCTCGCTACTTGATAATCTAACTGGATGGAACTGCGCTTAACATCCTGATGACATCAGATGCAGTGTTGTCACATTGCCGTGCCAAGAAAAAAATATTTAATACTCATGTTAATATTGCTTTATTATTGTATATATATCTATACCAATCAGCAACACACATGCATTCTTTTAAAATTAATAAATAAGCCTAGACCTATTTCTATTCACTATGAGTAATCAGCTTCATCTTATTGTTGTAGGTGTTACGCTTATAGGTATTTTGATGGCAATAATAAGTCAATAGAAGAGTAACAAAACTATTATATTTTTAGAGATAAACAAAAGCAAGGGTGCCGTTGAGTAGGGTCGGGGTACGTCCTCTGACCGAAATGGGCTACGCGACTGTTAGACACACTGGCCTTAGAATTCCGGCACACGAGGTATGTGAAGCGTGGAGCGTTCTCGAAGCAACTCGGGAGTCGGGCTCCAACCGTCAGCTGGTGTTCGAGTCCTCGACTGGGGATTAGTCCAAGGCGGGCTGCGAGTAGTCGACAGCGGAGACTAATCGTGTGGGTGAAACCTGGAATTTCGGAATTAGGCGTATCACACAATGACCACATTTCTAGTTTGACTGCCACACTCAAAAGTTGTGCGAAGCGAAATTAAGCACCGGTGGTATCTAGTGCAATAATAGTATCTGCGATGAGGCAGTCAAACGGATACGTACATAATTTAAATTAATTAGTAATACTTAACTAGGGCAGAACTTCTTATAAGGAAACATTAGCAATTGCGATTTAAAACTATCTCGGTACATTCAAATACATTCCTATAAGTATGTAAAGGTCGAGGTAGTGTGAACTGATGTTGAAACAATATACAGATGTTATTGTAAGACGTTGTAAAGTCGAAGACAGTATTTTAACTACTAGTTAAATGCACAAGAACATATAGAATCCGTTACAAAGTATTTGAATGTACTCACGTCATAAGCACGATTAACAGCGAAACAATAATTAATCCATGAACCACTCACCCAATTCGGGGTAAACACAAGGCACAGTTAAATATCTGTATATATAAAAGAAGAAACTGACTGACTGACTGATCGATCAACGCACAGCCTAAACGGTTGGGGTTAGAGACTTGAAATTTTGACAGTAGGTACCTTTTATCACGTAGGCATCCACTAAGGAAGGGTTTTTGGAAATACCACCCCTAAGGGGGTAAAATAGGGGATGAAAGTTTGTATGAAAATCCGTCATTTTTGAAGTTAATTTCATGAAAATTTGTATTTGGCATTTTAGTTAAAAATAAAAAATATATGTTTCAGGATTTTTGGAAATTCCGCCCCTAAGGGGGTAAAATAGGGAATGGAAGTTTGTATGAAAATCCGTCATTTTTAAGTTAAACGCATGAATATTGGTATTTTGTATTGTATACTTTTTCTCCCAAACATGACCTCCACGCGGGCGGAGCCGCGAGCAACAGCTTGTCTGTCTGTATATATAAAAGAAGAAACTGACTGACTGACTGACTGACTGACTGACTGACTGACTGATCGATCAACGCACAGCCTAAACGGCTGGGGTTAGAGACTTAAAATTTTGACAGTAGGTACCTTTTATCACGTAGGCATCCACTATGGAAGGGTTTTTGGAAATACCACTCCTAAGGGGGTAAAATAGGGGATGAAAGTTTGTATGAAAATCCGTCATTTTTGTAGTTAAATTCATGAAAATTAGTATTTGGCATTTTAGTTAAAAATAAAAATTATATGTTTCAGGATTTTTGGAAATTCCGCCTCTAAGGGGGTAAAATAGGGAATGAAAGTTTGTATGAAAATTCGTCATTTTTAAGTTCAACGCATGAATATTGGTATTTTGTATTGTATACTTTTTCTCCCAAACATGACCTCCACGCGGGCGGAGCCGCGAGCAACATCTAGTATATATATAAGAAGAAACTGACTGACTGACTGACTGACTGATCGATCAACGCACAGCCTAAACGGCTGGGGTTAGAGACTTGAAATTTTGACAGTAGGTACCTTTTATCACGTAGGCATCCACTAAGGAAGGGTTTTTGGAAATACCACCCCTAAGGGGGTAAAATAGGGGATGAAAGTTTGTATGAAACTCCGTCATTTTTGAAGTTAAATTCATGAAAATTTGTATTTGGCATTTTAGTTAAAAATAAAAAATATATGTTTCAGGATTTTTGGAAATTCCACCCAGAAGGGGGTAAAATAGGGGACGAAATTTTGTATGAAAATCTGTCATTTTTGGAGTTAAACGCATGAAATTTGGTATTTGGCCTTACAATTAAAAATTAAAAATACATATTTCAGGGTTTTTGGAAATTCCACCCCTAAGGGGGTTAAATAGGGTAAGAAAATTTGTATGAAAATCCTTAATTTTTGAAGTTAAATGCATGAAAATTGGTATTTTGTAGTGTATACTTTTTGTCTCAAACATGACCTCCACGCGGGCGGAGCCGCGAGCAACAGCTAGTATAAAATATTATAAAAGTTTGCTCAGAGTATGTCGGCGCGTATTTATGAGATCGCCAAGCGACGCGCGTGCACATTCGACCAAGGTCCGGCGCGAGCTGTCCGCTAACCGTCGAGGTCAAAAAAGGACGCGACCGTTGTCCGTTTAAAATAGCTTCACACACATTACTCGACGCGTGCTCATTGGCCAAGACAATATCAACTGTTACGTTTGCGAATACAGCTGTTATGAGTTACGTTTGCCTCCATACGGTAAAATTAATAAACAAGTATATTAAACCAACAAAAGTAGTAACTCTGCAAACGCAAAAACTAGAAGGTTCATGAACCGTTACATAGGCACGCAATTGTCGTATTAATGAATTTTTCTTTTACACATTCTACCGAATTGTCTATGAATTTAATAATAATAATTTATATGCTTGTAGATCCCGCTGAATAATATACAATACTCATTGCTAACGTAGATATCAGTGAGTATTTTTCGTGTGCCATTTCAATCGATCTATGGTAAAATTATTAGGTCGCTGTCGCTCAGCACACATAAAACTATAACAAGAATGACCGCCAGCTTTACTACTTATTCATTATGTAAAAAAATAAGTTCAAAAACTAAATCCCGACTACTAAAAAATCACGCTCTAAAAAGTATAAAACAAGAATAAGATAAATATTTTATTGTATTTCATACATATTCATAGTGGTGTTCAGAGGACAACCGTGGTCGTATGCTTATTTGCAGAATGTATTGTACCTATTGTTACGGTAGATGGCATACGACCACGGTTGTCCTCTGAACACCACTATGAATATGTATGAAATACAATAAAATATTTATCTTATTCTTGTTTTATAGCGTGATTTTTTAGTAGTCGGGATTTAGTTTTTGAAGTTATTTTTTATTTAAAGTATTTTGGGGTTTTTGCGGAGCCACGTCACATTTTTTCTGTTTAGGGTTTTTATCAAATTATGATAAGTAGTTTAGAAGTTATGAGGGAACAAATGAACATAAATGCATTCATGCATACATCCATACATACATCCATACATACTTACATACATACTAACATACTTACTTACATAAATACATACATACATACTTACATACATACATACATACATACATACATACATACATACATACTTACTTACATACATACATACTTACGGTCGCAATCAAAAAGATTTATACAGTGTTATGACCAAAATGAAGTATAGATAATTATTCGTATTTTTTTTAGTTTTTGCTATGATCACTAGTGTGTTATACATAATGAATAAGTAGTAAAGCTGGCGGTCATTCTTGTTATAGTTTTATGTGTGCTGAGCGACAGCGACCTAATAATTTTACCGTAGATCGGTTGAAATGGCACACGAAAAATACTCACTGATATCTACGTTAGCAATGAGGTCGTATGCCATCTACCGTAACAATAGGTACAATACATTCTGCAAATAAGCATACGACCACGGTTGTCCTCTGAACACCACTATGAATATGTATGAAATACAATAAAATATTTATCTTATTCTTGTTTTATACTTTTTAGAGCGTGATTTCTTAGTAGTCGGGATTTAGTTTTTGAACTTATTTTTTTACATAATGAATAAGTAGTAAAGCTGGCGGTCATTCTTGTTATAGTTTTATGTGTGCTGAGCGACAGCGACCTAATAATTTTACCATAGATCGGTTGAAATGGCACACGAAAAATACTCACTGATATCTACGTTAGCAATGAGTATTGTATATTATTCAGCGGGATCTACAAGCATATAAATTATTATTATTAAATTCATAGACAATTCGGTAGAATGTGTAAAAGAAAAATTCATTAATACGACAATTGCGTGCCTACAACAATAAGATGAAGCTGATTACTCATAGTGGATAGAAATAGGTCTAGGCGTATTTATTAATTTTAAAAGAATGCATGTGTGTTGCTGATTGGTATAGATATATATATATACAATAATAAAGCAATATTAACATGAGTATTAAATATTTTTTTCCTGACACGGCAATGTGACAACACTGCACCTGATGTCATCAGGATGTTAAGCGCAGTTCCATCCAGTTAGATTATCAAGTAGCGAGAAACAATCTATCAATCACTACTCAACACAAGCATGCCTGCTGTGTAGCTTCTTCAAACTACGCCATGGAGCAACGAATTGAAGAAGCGGCTGAGGGTCTAGTGTGAAACCCACTAGGGGTTTCAAATAGACTTATAGGATAATATAATAATAATATAATATAACACTTTATTGTTACACCACAACATACAAAAACAGGTTGTATCAACTTATTTAGGTGTTACAAATTGTCGGTCTTATCGCTAAGAGCGATCTCTTCCAGACAACCATGCATGGAGAGGAATAGAATAAACTGAATTTACGGCGGTGCTGAGAATAAACTTACATAACAAGAAATACTTAAAAAATTAAAAAAATAAATAAAATAAAAACAAAATACATACAAATAAATAGACATTATAATAAACCTACATGTATTACATACATATATATAAATATATAATACATATACATGCACCAATAATACAAAAGAAATACAACAGAGGCTTAGCGTTACTGCGAAAGATAGAATGCTTTCACCCGGGATTTAAAAGTTTCCAGCGTAGAAGAGCGCCTGATATGGATATGCAATGAATTCCATAATCTTACAGCTTCCACAGTGAAGGACCGATCGTAAAAAGATGCCCTATGTGCTGGAAAGTTTAGCGTTAGATTCTCGGATGACCTGAGGGAATGAGAACTACAAGTATGTAGGAAACTGAAATGTTTCTGAAGATAGCGCGGGTAGGATGGATTGAACAGAATACTGTAGAGGATGGACAAGATGTGAACATTCCGGCAACGACGTATAGGAAGCCACTTGAGTTTGTCTCGATATTCGGAAACATGGTCATATTTGCGCAAACCAAATATAAACCTAATACAAAAATTTTGAAGGCGCTCAAGTTTATTCAGCTGGGCCTCGGTAAGGTCAAGGTAGCTGGCGTCGGCATAATCGAGAATAGGAAGCAGAAGAGATTGTGCAAGCGCAATCTTAGTGGATATTGGAAGAAAGTTACGTAATCTACGAAGTGAACCACCAGCAGCAAACATTTTACGACTGATAGCTATTAATTGAGGAACCCAAGATAAAGTGCTGTCGATGATAACGCCAAGGTTTTTTACTGTGTCGCTAAATGGTATAAAAACACCGTCTATCATCACCTTAGGCAAAAGTGTCCAGTCCACCTTGCAAATTGTTCTTTGGCTACCCACAACAATAAGTTGCGTCTTAAGTGGATTCAGTCTAAGACCATAAGCAGGGCTCAACTCAGATATTAAACTTAGGTCTCTATTCATGGAATGAATAGCTTCACCAAGTTTAGCGAGTGGAGCTTGACAATAAAGCTGCAGATCGTCCGCATAGAGGTGGTAGGAAGAAGTAAGGCTTCGTGATATAGAGTTAATAAAAATTGAAAAAAGGAGAGGAGATAAGACACCACCCTGAGGTACACCAGCCGACGTGTTGCACCACGAAGAATACGATTCTCCGAGGCGAACCCGCTGACGGCGCCCGTACAGGTAACTTTGAAACCAGTCAACCACTGTTGGAGATATGTTGAAGGAGCGAAGAATAGCGAGAAGAATGTCAAAATCAATGGTGTTAAATGCATTACTGAAATCAAGAAGTGCCAACACAGTTAAATGGCCGTTCTCCATCCCCAAACGAATATCGTCGGTGATTTTAACCAGCGCAGTAACCGTGCTGTGTCCAGATTGTAAAGGATTCAAAAGGTCATGTGTGGTAAGGAAAGAACTTAACTGGTTATGAACCAGGCGCTCAAGAACGTTCGATAGGAGGGGAAGAATAGAAATAGGACGATATTCGGAAAAGGATTTTGGATTGGGTTTTTTGGGTAAAGGAATAATGTGGGCTTCTTTCCATGAACAGGGAAACGCAGGACAGGAAATAGAAAAATTAAACATGTGACATAGGGCAGGCAGTATTTTTTTTTTTTTTTTTATTTCATAGTCCGACAAACGAGCCAGTGGGTCACCTGATGTTAAGTGATCTCCACCGCCCATGAACATCCACAATACCGAAATATCATGAATGCGCTGTCGGCCTTAAAGGACAGGAATAGGGATTAGGGAAGGGAAGGAGGAATCTGGGCCTCCGGATATCTCGCTTACCATACGAAACGCGACAGTAAACTGTCACTTTACGTTGGTTTTCTGTGAGACAGTGGTACTACCCCGGTCGAGCCGGCCCATTCATGCTGTAGACAATAATATGTCTACAGCGTGGCTCTACCACTTACAATGTAAGTATGCAGTATGAAGTCGAGGATAGGAATAAGCATATTGCGGCTAATGCCATCTATACCAACAGCATTAGACGCAATTGATAAAATGCTCCTCCGAACATCACAAGCAGTGAATTGACGAAAAACTAACGAGACGTGGTCAGGAGCGGAAATATTTGAAAGATAGTTTATTGTAGAAACTTTGGTAGAACCATCAATATTTGACGAAGAGGAAAAATGTTGATTAAGTGAGTTGATGTTTATATCGTTAGGAATAGTCTCTTGACGAGATTTTCCAACTCCTAATGACCTAAGAAACTTCCAGACTTTTGCTGGATCCCCAACCTGTACTGACTCATGAATGTGGCGTCATCATCCTCGGCATCCCTAAACACCACATTGCAGCGATTCCGGAGCCTAAGATAGCGCGCCTTATTCGCGTCGGTTGGGCACAACTTATATTTTGTCTTTGCAGAACACTTTTTCCTTTTTAAATCTTTTATTTCACTGGTAAGCCAAGGTGCTGGAACATGTTTTATTTTAACGGGTCTTAGTGGAGCATGGACATCATACAACCTAATGATAGATGAATTAAAAATTTCAACCTGTTCATCAATAGAATTGGCCGTAAAAACTGGTGTCCAATCCATGGATCTGGCATCATTTATAAATGCCTCGTTCTTCATACCACTAAAATTGCGTTGCAGAAGAACAGTAGGTTCAAATTTAGGTGGCCGAATTTTATAGGACAAGAAGATTAAATCGTGGTAAGAAAAGGCATCAGCTGGACACTGGCCATGCTTGGCAACATGCTCTAATGAGGAAACAATGATGAGATCAAGAAGAGAAGGGGATGAGTTAGGAAAATGATGCGTAGCACTGAGAGGAAGGATATGCATGTTGCTTGAATTAGTGATGTTACATAAGGAAGAGGAACGATAATCGCGTTTGAGTAGACATGTATTAAAGTCACCCATAATAATGGTATGACTGTAGGAAGGAATGAGATCTTCGAGGATCTTTTCAAATGATAGAAAGTAGTTGTTGCGCAAAGAATGGCTATAATAGACTCCGAGTAAAACCTTAGTGTGAGGTAAAAGCACTTCAATAAAGATATGCTCTCCGACATTGGGCAAAGGCGGTTGGGCTGAGGCACTAATTATGGAGTATGGAATGTGATTACGCAAATAAATAGCTACCCCGCCACCACCACTACCAATTCTGTCGTTGCGAATCAGATTGAAGCCCGGAAGAGAGTAAGAAATAGAAGGGAGAGAAGGTTTAAGCCAAGACTCGGAGACTAAAACAGCATGAACGTTCTTTACGTCAAAAGACGCCAGCATATCAGAGAAATGAGCCGGAATGCTCTGCTCTCTCATTAATGTGAATAATGTTCAAATTTTTTGGTACATCACAGAAGTGAGAATCCAATGTATCAGAAAGCGAAGGGATACTTACAAAACTATCATCGCCGCTACTATAGTTATTTGATGAGGTGATGGATAAAAAATCACTGTCATCACTAGAATTAAAAACGTTAATCATTTATATATAAATAGATAAAAGCTAATAAATACAATAGTATAGTATATAATAATAATATTATAATAATAAACAATAATAAAAATTAAATTTAAAAGATCATTCTCTCTACCTGCCGGTTTTATATAGGAAGAAAAAGTTTACACTACTGATCTAATTAGACAACTCAAGTAAATAAATAAAGAAAAAAAAATAATAACACAATCGAATGATTGCAAGATAAAAATAAAATAAGAATCTATTATTCTAATAATACGCAAAATACAATATCTAACATGCACTAACGAAACGTAATTCATGCTGTCAACTGTCAGTTTGACTTGACAATTGACATACAGTGAATTTATTGATAGTTATTAAGTATTGCATGTTTACCCTCGTTTTATAAATACAATTTAATTAATGAATTACAGCTCAGTACAAGCGGTAGTAGACAAAGAAAAAAAAAGAAAATAAACTAACAAACATTGGGACGAACAACAAACCAGCTATTTTTTAGTGGTTGCGGTCGCACGTCTTGACTTTGTCGCAACTGTGGATTGTTTAGCAACGTCTACAACCTTCTTGGGAGCAGCAGTTGCTGGCACTGGCTTCAGGGCAAGCGTATTCAACTCCGCAGTGGAAGTTATGCGATGACGATTACCATTGGGCTCCAGCACGAAGACATAGCCGTCACGGGTCCAGCAGCTGGTCACTCCAAAACGCTCCCGTGCTGCCATAAAGGCGTCATGACGCCCTTTCGTTAGGAACTCGGACAAAGTAATGCCAGTGCCTTTTAGGTTGGACTTGGCAGCCCAGATTGTGCTTCGCAACGTTATATCACGCAGCTTAAATAAAATGGGTCTACATCGGTCGGAAGCAGGAGACTTGCCCATTCTGTGACAGCGAGTTATATCACCCGTACCAAAATCTGCAATCTTGAGTTTCTCCAAAACAACTTTCGCAATGGTAGCCGAGGTATCCTCTTGCTGTTTTTCGGGAACACCATGCAGCAACAGGATCTTTCTTCTAGTGTGCATCTCAAGACGGTCATTGTCACTTGTGATAAGCTCAACTTGAGACTGCAGTGTCCGGAGTGCAGTGATGGTGAACATTTTGAATGCGGAGAACTCTGATTCAAGCGTGGACGAAGACGGAGACGTGATCTTTTGCTGGCGCTCTTCAAACTCAGCAAACTTTTGGTGGAATGTTTGATTTAGTTGTGATATGGATTGTTTAATGGATTCCATGTTGTACCAAATTTAAACTGTAATGTGCTTGTAATTTTTTGTTGTCTTTTTGGAAGGAATAACGTGGGACCCATTAATTGTTTATTTGCTCACGCAAAAATTAGATTCCCAAACGCATACCGAATACAATGACTTTATTCAAAACCCAAAAGAATTGCCGACGTTAGCAGATTTCTTAGGGTTTTTAGAAAACAAATACATATCGCTCGAATCATCACAGCGTAAGCCCGGATCAAAACCAATCACATATAATGAAAAACATGGTTCCCTTCAGCCTAAGAAAAAACCATTTTATAACAAAATGCATAACTCAAGTACCAGCAAATATGAAACAAATACACCATTTATGCCGAGTTCGACAATCAAAAGTTTTGCAACGAAAACGCAAATTTGCCCACTTTGCAAAGATAGCCACGGATTATTCCACTGTAAAACATTTTTGGACGCTAACCCTGAAACAAAAAGAAACACTATCAAGAAATTAAATTTGTGTATAAATTGCCTATATGACCATAAGGATAAGGCATGTTTTTCACAAGCAAAATGTCGTGTCTGTTTAGGTCATCATAATACTTTACTACACGACACATTTCAAACAACAGCGGAATCAAGTAATACGAGCGCGTCGAAAAGGGCAACGCTCTTACACGAACAGCGAAAAAATGTGACACATATTTCAAATCAAAACATGACAGAAACTCTCCTAGCAACAGCGTTGGTTCAAATCAAGGGAACAAACAAAAATTTCATAATGAGAGCACTTATTGATCAAGGCTCACAAGTGTCACTTATCTCGGAAAATGCTGCTCAACTGCTGGGTATTCCACGAAAAGCATTCAGCGGCGCAATATTTGGCGTCGGCTCTAGCCCAAACAACTGCAAGGGGATGCTTAACATCACAGCATCTTCATTACATACCAACTTCACATTCCATGCTGATGTATTAATTATGAAGAATTTATTACACAATTTACCAAACCAAACATTCGTGAAACCTTCATGGAAATACCTGCAGACGATTCAGTTAGCCGACCCGGAATTCAACATTAGTCGCCCAGTCGACTTATTATTGGGCGCAGACGTGTATGCTGAGATTATCATGGCGGGCATCATCAAAGAAAACGAACGCCAACCAGTAGCACAACAAACTCAACTCGGCTGGATATTATGTGGAAATGTCCAGTCATATCAATGCAACGTAGTCCTGAACAACATAGAGGATATACAAAGATTTTGGACCATAGAGGACATAACAGAAAATGATACAAGTATGTCTTTGGAAGATCAACAGTGCATTCAGCAATATAACTCCGAAACATTCCGAAAAGATGATGGGAGATACGTGGTTCGATTACCGTTAAAACCTGGAATTGATAAAAATCTCGGCAAATCTAAACAAAAGGCAGTATCGCAGTTTTATAGTTTGGAAAGAAAATTTTCAACAAACAAACAAATCGCCGATCATTATAAATCATTTATACTAGAATATATTGTATTGGGTCATATGCGCGAGTGCGCGCGCGAATATTTGCCAGATTGCATTTTACCTCACCATTGTGTGTTACGAGCCGAGTCAACAACAACATCATTACGTGTTGTATTTAATGCGTCCGCAAAAACTTCAACAGGGTTCAGTTTAAACGATTTGATGTATCGTGGACCAAATTTGCAACAAGATTTATTTAAACTTATTTTGAGATGGAGGCAATATGAATATGCGTTCACAGCGGATATTGAGAAGATGTTTAGACAGATTATCTGCAATGAAAAAGATCAACGTTATCAAAAAATTATATGGCGGCAATCACCACACGGAGTCCTGCAAGAATACAAGCTTACTACCGTAACGTATGGTACCAAAGCGGCACCATTTCTCGCTATGATGACTCTTAAACGTCTAGCAGAAGATGAGCGATCAAGATATCCGACAGCATCACGGGTCCTGGAACAAGACTTTTACATGGATGACGTTCTAAGCGGCCATCACAGTCTGGAAGACACCATTCAATTGAAAACAGACCTTACAAATTTGTTGAAGTCTGGAGGGTTCCACCTACGAAAATGATCATCAAATAAACCAGAGATATTAGATGACGACGTTAACACCAATCAACAAGCATTTGAGTTTAGACATCAAGAATCAACAAAAACATTAGGTATGCGCTGGCAACCCTACGAGGATCAATTTACATATCAAATCAAGATTAACACAGCGACGACCCCAGCCACTAAACGGTCATTACTATCAGAAATATCAAAATTGTTTGACCCATTAGGCTGGTTGTCTCCACTTTCCACTAAACTCACGACATTATTTCAAGACGTCTGGAAAATGAATCTTAACTGGGATGATCAGCTACCTGAAAATATCAATGAAGAATAGCACAACATGAAAAAAGACCTACAAAATATAGATCAGATCAAGGTTCAAAGGTGGCTCGAAACCCACAAGTGCGACAACATAGAATTACATGGATTCTGTGATGCATCAATGAAGGCCTATGCTTGCGTAATTTATTGCCGAATCATCCAATCCGATAGTCACGGAAAACGGATACCCATCACTATTGTGGCTGGAAAGACAAGACTTGTGCCTGTGAATAAGACTGTATCATTACCAAGATTGGAACTAAGCGCCGCAAGTTTGTTATCAAAATTAATGAAAACCGTTCAAAACTGTTTATCGAGCAATCACAATATCACTGTCTATGGTTGGTCTGACTCTACGGCAGTCCTAGGTTGGCTCCAGGGGGACCCAAATCGGTGGAAACCGTTCGTGGCCAACCGAGTCAAGCAAATAACGGAAATCATACCAATAACTAGTTGGAACTACGTAAAATCAGCAGAAAATCCTGCCGATTGCGCAAGTCGCGGAATATCTGTGAACCAATTAAAGCTTCATCATCTGTGGTGGCATGGACCTGAGTGGTTGGCAAATACGAAAATTATCAAAAAAGGAACCCTATCAATTTATAACACTACAGAAGAAATGAAAAAATCGGCAAAAATAAATGTTACACTTAAACGCCAAGATGATGACATCGCATTAAACATATTATATAAATATAGCAATTTTAATCGTGCTACTCGAGTACTGGCTTGGACATTACGCGCTATTTCACCTATCAAAACAAAATTGAATTATTTAACAATCAACGAAATGAAAAGGGCGGAATATATATTAATCAAACAAGCACAACAAGTTGCATTTACGGAAGACATAACTAGTTTTCGAAAAAACAACCGAGTGGATTCAAACAGCAAGCTACACGGTCTCAACCCCTTCCTTGATCAAGACGGATTATTAAGAGTGGGAGGACGATTCAGAAACGCGAAGATCACTAACAACATGAAACATCCAATTATCATACCACATAGCAGTCATCTTACCAACTTGTTGATTGATCAAGGACATCAAATGACATATCATGGTGGAGCTCGCTTAACACTGGCTTGGTTAAGACAAAAATACTGGATCTTGGGAGGCAATCGAGCAGTGAAGAAGCACCTCAGGAGCTGTGTCAAATGCAGACGTCATGACCCCGTAAAACAAGATCAATTGATGGGCGACCTGCCTGCATCCCGTATAAATTTGACGAGGCCATTCTATCATACAGGAGTCGACTTCACAGGCTTTGTCGAAATAAAAACAAACAAAGGTCGAGGTGTGAAAACCACCAAAGGCTACATAGCTGTCTTCGTTTGCATGGCCACAAAGGCCGTGCATCTCGAGTTGGTTTCGGACCTCAGCTCTTCGTCATTCCTTGCGGCCCTACGACGAATGGCAGCGCGAAGAGGCATCCCCGCAGACGTATACAGTGACAACGGTACGAACTTTATAGGAGCAAACCGAAAATTAAATGAAGGATTCATCGATCTCCAGAAAACCCTTGACAGTGACTTCTTTAACACAATCACAGACATGAAGATCACCTGGCATTTCAACGCTCCGTTATGGTCAAGCGCGGGAGGGCTATGGGAAGCAGCCGTCAAGAGTTTAAAATACCATCTAAAGAGAGTGATTGGCGAACAAAAACTCACTTATGAAGAGTACTCGACCTTGCTGGCTCAACTAGAGGCATGTCTGAACAGTAGACCATTATGTGCACTTAGCGAAGACCCTGATGACCTCGATTATCTCACACCGTCACACTTTTTATCAAGCGGGCCAACTCTGACTATTTCTGAAACCGAATCAGATCTCCGTACGCGATGGCAACTCACGCAGAAAATATTTAGTGACATCTGGAAAAGGTGGCAAACAGAGTATCTGGTTCAGCTCTCATCACGCAGCAAATGGCGACAAGCTCGAGAAAATCTGAAAATCGACGATATCGTTATCATTCACGACTCCAATCTTCCCGCTGGAAAATGGGCCTTAGGCAGAGTGATAGATACTCACGCTGGAAAAGATAGTTACGTCCGAGTAGTAACTATACAAACGAAAAATGGGAAAATAAAAAGACCTATAACAAAATTATCACTGTTACCTACAAACTTCACCTCAAACGAAAACTCAGAAAATGAAAATTTTGAAAAATCATACATTAATCAATCAAAAACGCCGTCTAAGAAATGCAACCTATTATATATGTCGGAGAATAATGAATACGGAGACTGAATTGACCTTACAAATTATTTAATCTTTTGTAAATGTGTTGTGGGTACCGTCAGTTGTTTTACTATTTTGAAGGTAGTTTCGAGTTGTTTATTAAATGATCTCACTCGTAGTGGGGCACAACGAAAATCACAATATAAAAGAGTGCCTCGGCATTTGGCGAAGCATTCAGGAATAATTATTAGACGAGTCAATATCTCGAATGGTTTAGTAATTTAGAGGTCGTAATGCCCAAGTGCTGTTTAACTGATCGTTGCCTACAATTAAAGTAATGTAATTGTAAACCATGGTTTTTCTTGCCAGTTCTTTTTGCCATGGATTATTGTATTCCGAACTGGCAGTAGCTTATTAAACTATAAAGTGATTAACGTGTGTTATTTCTACTGAACTATCGTACGAAGTGAATCCTGATTATCTGTAGAGCAAAGAGGGATAAATAACCCTCATAGTCATGACCTATGATGACGTCATGACTTCAGCCATCTGACGCAACACATAACACCTCGGACATCAGAAGTGGGATTCGAACTGGACATCCACTATCGTAGATCAGGTGATGTGATACTTACAGTTTCATTTTATAATATTTCTGTTTCGAGAGTTTGGAAAACATTAGTAATTAGTTTATGCGCTCTGTTGGGTTGTGCAAAAAGTTATAAATCATTGAAATTCTATCATCCGAAATAAAATTGTGATCGTAAAGTGTAATATTCTACCGCTTTATATGTGGTAAAAAGTGCTCGGCGGTACTGTAAATTTGCTAGTCTACAGTACATTTGAAGATTGCGAATTTTGCGAATCATTTGGATTGTGCTATGTTTGTAAATTATAGCAAGTCCCTTATGTTGGTAAATAAATTTTAATTATTTTATGTTCCAAACGAAATCGTTTAAACGATAGGTATGAAGTGTCGATGTTTACTGTGTTAATGATTTTGGTGTTCAAATTCCATATGCTGTGGATGGTTTCCTGTGGCGCTGTGGAGTTGTTGAGGCGGTTCTCTGGCAGCGCAAGTAGTGCTACAGCGTGTTGTTTGCGTACCTACCTACATATGTGATCCTACCCGTGGATTTATTTGAAATTTGGTGAGTCGCTCTCAGTTTTTAAATGTACAGAACGATTTTTTTAATTTTGATCGTTCTGCTAAAATAAACTATTAATTTAGTTGGAAATATGAGGATGTGTTTCCTACCTCATTGATTTTTTGTTTTTGTATTTCAAACTGATGGTAATGAACGACTATTAAGTTTGATCTTTCTGCTAATCTAAACAGTTAAATGCAAAATAGTGTGGTTTGTTTCCAACTTAATTGATTATTTCTTTATTTAAATTTGTACTGTTACAACCGATGGAAAATTCATCGAGATTTTGCTTAACTGCTAATGACGCAGTGATATTATATTTGGACGTCCACGGTCCTCGGTGGCGTAGTTGTAATTCCGTAGGCTGTACGACTGCCGTGCGGGGTCTCGGGTTCGATCCCCGGGTCTAGTAAAGAGATATTGGGTTTATCCGCCGTGAGCCTGGAATTATACCCGGTATGGTGATAGGCTCACCCCTATCACACATGGGGTGATAATAGCTGCGCGAAGTATGTGTACTAGTTACACCTCTGCCTACACCTTCGGGAATTACACTTGTGAGTGTGTATGTATGTGAAGATACATAACAGTTGACGCGTGTGATGTTTGATGATTTAATAAACCTTGAATTTGATGTGGTTCAATTCCATCATGTGTGTGGGTTGAAAAAAAAACATTTACTCTTTAACTGGTGTTAAAAAAAAAAAACTATAATATGTTTTAACGTGTTATGAAAAAACTGCATTGAATGAATAATTCAGTAATTTAATAGTTACTGCAATATTGTTTTACGGGTCTAGTTTTTATTAAAGTTTCAGAATTAATAGTTGATAATCAAGTTAGTCAAGTATAACCATTTATTTTTTGTAACATTGACTACAATTCAATAAAAAAAAGGACGTACACGTATCATGCTTGTGTTTCCCGCTAAAGAGCGGAATTTTTATATTGGTATTGGTGGTAACTGTTAGTTCTGGTTTTAATTCGTTCTGCCCGGTAATACATTATTTTTATATTAATAGTTACGCTAAACTGTGCAATTAGTTGAGGTGAAAATAATTTGTTTTGGTTTGATTGTTAGTGATCGTGGTGAGTTAATTATCCATAATTAAATTCATTATCTTCTGGTAGTGATATTAAAGAAAGTTTTACATCCAAGTTTTGTGGAAAACTTGAACATGACATAGTTACTTAAAGCATTGATACCCAAAGTGGTCTATATCGACACCCTGGGGCCGATGACTACTAAGAGGTCAAAGTGAGCGAAAAAAAAATAGAAATAGGGATCTATGGAGTGTAAACGGGGTCCACAAATTTGAAGCCAAATATTGAATACTTATAAAAGCCCCAGGTTCACCACTCCCACTAGAGACGTTTATTTTTACTTATTGCTTTTATGTAATACATATTGGTACTTTATTAATTTTGATATATTTAATTTCGGTTTCTTCTACATCTCACTACAGTTAGACATCAGTCAAGTGTTTAACACTTAGTTTTCTGGTTGTTAAATTTTATGGTAATTTAACCGAGACTATGTTTTGTTTAACCTCTATTTACGCTATGATATTATAAAGCGCGAAATATTCTAGGTCTGTGAAGTCTACCAACCCGCAATAGGCCAGCGTGGTGGACTAAGGCCTAACCCCTCTCATTGGTAGAAGAGGCCCGTGCCCAGCGGTGGGACAATGTTTAATACAGGGCTAGTATTATTATATTTTGCAACTACCCTTAGTCGATATCCAAAATGTTGTAGCCCTCTGTGAATGACATTGCGCTTGTTAATACTGGTGTGTGTCCCTAGGACATACACAAAAAAAATTACTTGTATTAAATAGCTACTCCAGCTTTGTTTTTATCTAGAAAACCACAACTAGTGTGAAAACAGGTTGACGGTTTAAACGCTTCTTATCATCTTAGCGAAAGTGTATACTACTAATTGCTTGCTAATGTTATTCGACCGATTAGATTGAGTTTCATTTAACTCCGACCTATCGGTGTACAGCGTTTGTTACACCTAAGGGTTTGTACGAGTATGCCGCAATTTCATTCGGGCTTATAAGTGTTCAATGTCGGGTTTTCGAGTGAACGTTCATGCAGAGCGTTTCACGAGTGTCCTTAAATCGATAATTAACTGCGATGGACTAGCGATCACAGATCGTGGTAGGACTCTATAAGAGAGGTCCACCTAGCAATGCTTAAAATAACAAAAGCTACGTCTCTGAAACTTTTGATCGGAAAAATTCCAAGACCATTATCGTTGATGTGTAGCGATTTAGCGACTGATATACACACACAGAAAATTCGCGAGCGGTTGTCGGTAAATTATAGGGTCAGGAGTGACCGAGTGAAACATATTTCTCCTGAGAACTATCTAGCGCTAGATAGAATCGATCTTGAAAAACAATCTTAAGTTCATTGGTTCATTCAAGTAAATTTTTTTTTATTGTTTTATTATTGTGATGTGTGTACAATTAATGAACTAAATTTCGGTTTCTTAATAATTAGTGACTACAATGTTAGTAGAAGTTCAAATTTATTGAAGCTTATTAAGTATTACTGATTTTTTTATCAGTAATATGGGTTTTTTTTTTTTGCTAATTGGACACTGACATTTGCGTCTACTTATCATTCATTGGTCGGATCGGCCGAACGGGTGAACGGTTTTACTGTGTGTGCCGTTCTTCTTTTCAGGTACCTCACACATGGACGTGTGAGCACCTTTCTTTATGTTTTGCACAAAACTCACACTATACATACACACAAACACACATAACCAAACATGACAAAAAAAAAAATATGAAAAAAAAAACTATGAAAAGATGCTTTTGACGTGTGGAGCCGTTCAAAAGCCAAAAAAAAAATGAAAAAAAAATGTAGAAAAAAAAAAATATGAAAAGATGCTCTTGGCGTGTGGAGCCGTTCAAGAGCCAAATGAAAAAAAAAATTGTGACTGTTATCACGTGGAGTGAACAGTCCTTATATTTCAAAAAAAAAAATGCTGTAGTCACGTGGAGTGAACAGTCCATATATTATAAAAAAAAAAAAAATGCTGTAGTCACGTGGAGTGAACAGTATTGCATATATTTCAATACGCATATTTGACCTGTAGTCACGTGGAGTGAACAGTGTCTTACGCTATTCAACAAATTCATTATGTATGGCACTCTTGTCATAAGAGCTGTCAAATTACTCTTACATTTAACACTATACACAAAACCTAAAGAGATTGTAGTCACGTGGAGTGAACAGTCCATATATTTAAAAAAAAAAAAAAAAAAAAATGCTGGTCACGTGGAGTGAACAGTGTCTTACGCTATATTCCACAATTAATTATGGCACTCTAATTGAGTATAGTTTTCTATATTTTTACCCGCGTATTTTATTTGACCTATACTCGCGTGTAGTGAGCAGTGTCTTTTACCACAACATTTCATCTGCCACCCTTGTCGTAAGGAGTGAGCTTTTAAATATCTATCTGTGGTCGCGTAGAGTGAGCAGATTAATAAAAATAAAAAATAAATTATTCTTTCTAATAATTATGCTTAGGTACTGTGGAAGTACCCAGGCTTAACATTAACTATCTGTTTGAGTATCTGTTTCAGAAAAGGCTGACTAACCAAGCGATGCAGGGCACGCATCGCAATTCAGAATGGCCGTGTCGCCATAGCACCTTCTTTACACAATTTATTTACAAGATTTAAGTCTATCAATTATTTTAAAAGAAAAAAAAATGTTTTGCTATTGTAAATTACTCCTACATTTTAACACACTACCTTAATGAATATGCTGTTGTCACATAGTGTGAACAGTAACATATTTTCTCACAAATTATGCTGTTGTCACGCAGAGTGAACAGTAACATATTTTCTCACAAATTATGCTGTGTCACGCAGTTTCAGTAACATATTTTCTCACAAATTATGCTGTTGTCACGCAGTGAACAGTAACATTTTTTTTCTCACAAATTATGCTGTTGTCACGCAGAGTTAGTCTGTAAGTTTCAGATAGGATCTAGCAAACTATTCAAAGTGTCTAACGCACTATAGAATGGAGTCGGAACGCCATGAAATATTTTGACATCTTGCTGACATTGGTGGCAAGGACGATGCCCAACCAACACGCTGATTCAACGTGGCAGTAACTTTTGGTGAGCAACTTTCATATTGGTATCTCATTTGTGTACCACACACAGACCCACACACACAACGCTAAAAGCTAAAAAAAAAAGGCTGTAAGCTAAAAAACTGCAAGTAAACAAAAAAAAAACTGACTGATGGCGTGTAGCCCCGTCCAACGTGTCATTCCTATCCTCCTTTAACACCGAACTTACACTTATAGTGAGTAACACCGAACATTCAACTTTGAACTTTTGTCAATTATAGTGAGTAACACCGAACATTCAACTTTGAACTTTTTGTCACTTATAGTGAGCCCACTCCATTGAACTGTTGTCACATTGAGTGGAGCAGTAACATATTTTCTAACAAATTTTACAAGTTTGTAAGAGGACTTGGTTGCATCTTATTGAAATCTACAAATCAACTTTGATTACAGTGGTTACGAACTCACATCTTTATTACGTCTTAAGGACCATAACTATGATAATTTTCACAATGTTGGCAGGTGTACTGTGGAGTACCCTAGCCTGTGTATACTGATAATATTCTAAGTTTCAGCGGAGTTTTAGAGGATTTAGCAAGCGATGCAGAGCACGCATCGCATTTCAGAATGGCCGTGTCGGAGAATAATGAATACGGAGACTGAATTGACCTTACAAATTATTTAATCTTTTGTAAATGTGTTGTGGGTACCGTCAGTTGTTTTACTATTTTGAAGGTAGTTTCGAGTTGTTTATTAAATGATCTCACTCGTAGTGGGGCACAACGAAAATCACAATATAAAAGAGTGCCTCGGCATTTGGCGAAGCATTCAGGAATAATTATTAGACGAGTCAATATCTCGAATGGTTTAGTAATTTAGAGGTCGTAATGCCCAAGTGCTGTTTAACTGATCGTTGCCTACAATTAAAGTAATGTAATTGTAAACCATGGTTTTTCTTGCCAGTTCTTTTTGCCATGGATTATTGTATTCCGAACTGGCAGTAGCTTATTAAACTATAAAGTGATTAACGTGTGTTATTTCTACTGAACTATCGTACGAAGTGAATCCTGATTATCTGTAGAGCAAAGAGGGATAAATAACCCTCATAGTCATGACCTATGATGACGTCATGACTTCAGCCATCTGACGCAACACATAACACCTCGGACATATACGATTATTATGTTGCTTATGTTTATCATATCTCCAACGGTAGCAGATTACAAAATTTCGACATTCAATAACAATCAAAGCCTCTATTTCGACAAGAAAATGAACTTGCATCTAGAAAGAGAGGAATGGAAACTTATCATCTACTGCGACATGGGACCCTATTGGCGTGCAACAGAATTATTCGAAAAGTACATAAAATACTTAGAAAACATATGTGCAGCTGATCACGTATCACAATGCAACGTAGTCACACCAACAGTTACGTCATGGGCTCACTGAACTCGGGCATTATAACAATCTATTGCTTGAACAACAAAATAAACAAACAATACGTAAACGACGGGGCCTCATCAATGGTGTCGGTTACGTTGCACATAGTTTATTCGGCATCCTGGATGAAGATTTTGCTGAAAAATATCAAAAGGACATCGACCTGATCAGGAGCAATGAAAATCACCTCGCCTTGCTGTGGAGAAACCAGACTTCGGTTGTGGAAGCAGAGCTTAACATTATCAAGCGAGTTGAAAACGCCATGGACAAACAACACAAACTGCTTCACCAGCATATGATGAAACTAGACAGTGGAGTTAATACCCTGAAGCAACAAATTGAAACAACAGACAGGAAAAACGACTTCACCTTGTCGACAGTGATAGCAAACAACATCCTTAACAACTTAAAAATTATTCAAACTGCTGTAGTGGAAACTTTAACAAATATCTACCCCGACAAGTTCAACATGCACCTTTTGACACCAGAGCAACTTAGAAATGAACTCCGCATTATAAGTGGGCAGTTATCAAAGGATTTAACTATACCTATCAATATCATCGCTGAGACTGACTTGAAGCGAATATTTCATTTATTAAAGGTTAAGGCAAGAAACACGAAACAATATCTTATTTTCGAAGTAAGAATACCATTAGTGAGCCGAGACAGCTACGAGGTGTTCGAACTCATAGCGATTCCTCGACAAGTCGGCGAAGACATGGTCACCATAGTACCTGTTTCAAGCGTTCTCGCTATCAACATACAAAAGGACACTTACATACCGATGTCTTCGAATGAACTCCAGAAATGTCTTAGTTATGACTTAAAAGAGTTTATTTGCCGACTACAACATCCTATTCATCACATGACGTCGGACGAAAACCTCTGCATAAAAGATCGTACCTCCGATCGGTGTCAAGTTGAAACAAAAATATGCAGAGACATGTGGATAGAATTTAGACTTAATCGAAGAAGATATCAAGAAGATCAAGACTAGCGAGTCACCCTTACTGTCTGACGGAATCACGTATCATGACATTCACCACTACGTCGTAATCTATGCAATAGTGGCAGTCGTGGGACTGTTCGGAATAATCTACTTGTGGCGTCGCACTGTGAAAAAAGGAGTACGTTTGGACCAGAGTGAACCTTGTGTACACTATTCTACAGCAGCCGAGCGCCCGGCAGTGCCCCCTCGTTCACAAAATCATCCCAGTACTTCGCACAGAGTGGATCGAACAACGTCACCAGTTATACGAAAACATTTTAGCCTTACTTAAGCTTTTTCTGTATTGCTTTTTATTTTTGTAAATGCTTTTTGTTTTTGTATTTTATGTAATTCACTATCACTCATCCCATCACATCATCTCGTGCCTCGGAGCATGTACAGTGCAAGCATGTACATTTTCATATGTAAGCACTCTACACGCGTCGCGCGGCCACATAAATAAATCAATATTAGTTCGTATCAAACCACTATCACGCACGGACTCATTCATCAATTATCATACAATTATAAATAAAAGTTATATCAAACATAGTTGTTGCTCGCGGCTCCGCCCGCGTGGAGGTCATGTTTGGGAGAAAAAGTATACAATACAAAATACCATTTTCATACAAACTTTCATTCCCTATTTTACCCCATTATGGGCGGAATTTCAAAAAATCCTGTAACATATATTTTTTATTTTTAACTAAAATGCCAAATACTAATTTTCATGAATTTAACTTCAAAAATGACGGATTTTCATACAAACTTTCATCCCCTATTTTACCCCCTTAGGGGTGGTATTTTCAAAAACCCTTCCTTAGTGGATGCCTACATCATAAAAGGTACCTACTGTCAAAATTTCAAGTCTCTAACCCCAGCAGTTTAGGCTGTGCGTTGATCGATCAGTCAGTCAGTCAGTCAGTCAGTCAGTCAGTCAGTCAGTCAGTCAGTCAGCTTCTTCTTTTATATATACAGATAACTGCATATCAATCAAACATCATATTATCACACTAAGTGTACGGGAACACACCGTACAGATACTATCGATACTATTGATAGTATTATCATGTAATAGTATCGATACTATCGATACCATCGATAGCACTATCGATATTGTTACTAGTTTTCGAGGTCAACTATCGATAGCCAAACTATCGATAGTTAGGCAACTCTATGGTGCGGCGCTCGTGTCGGTACACATTAAAGAAAAACATTTAGTTACAGGGTACCTGCATTTAATAATCACTTTACTAGTATCGGGACGCCGGTGTTCCTAAGGATAGTGCGTGTCGTTCGATTATCGCGCGATTATAAGCGCGTGCGCCTGGAGTTATTGTTTTGTGATAGAACACCTTTTGTGAGATTTATTTTGTGGATTTTTTGAGTGGATTGCCTGCTGACGTGCTATATTGGACTATTTTTTTTATCCTGGCGAGGCAATGTGACGATGTGTAATGGTAAGCCCAGTGCCATTCAATTAAAGTATCGAGTAGCGAGAGACAATCTACCCCCGCTACTCAACAGAACATGCCGGCCTGTTTCTTCACACTACGCCATGGGCAAGAAGGTGAAGAAGCGGTCGAGGGTCTAGAGTACTCAGAAGGCCGCAAAACGGCTAAACATCGTACCTCAACTCTAGACCCCCGTCAAAAGTTACCTATTAGGCCGTTTCAACCTATCGCTCTAATGTAACCTAACACTGTTAACGCTAACCGTACCTACCTATCGGTTGATGTTGCCGCTTGCACAGGTCAGTGAACTAATATTTAAAAAGTTGTTTTATTTCGTGTACATTTTTACTCTATTTATTTTGTTTGAAAGCTTATTTTATTCATTAAACAGACTTATATCAACTAGTGTGATCCGTTGTATCATTTAATGTGATAACCAAATCGCCACTCGGTATATAATTATAGTATTTTTTTTTTGTTTCTTTTGTACTTTTAGGTAGCATGTCCTCTTTATTTGTATGAAGTGTTTACTTTTTTATGTTGTGCACTTAGTTTACTTATTTAGTAAATGTATTTTGTATTGCAAATTAGTGTAACAACTGTTTGTGAACCTATGTTACGGACCCCTAAAATACGTAACCTGCAACGCCTGCATCGACCCAGATACAGTCGCCGACATGTGTTGCATCGTCAACGAAAAATGCCTACCATTGGTGTCAACCGGAGGGCACATGAAACCGCCGAAGTACCGGCGCCTCATTCTTGGGACAACATCGACCATTAATCAACTACTCTAGTTTAATTACTGTAATTTTTCTATTTTAAATTAAATTTATTTAAATAAGTTTGCTTTTTTTTGCAACCTCTGGCTGTAGACTTCGTAATTGGCGCAGTCGGTAGGATATCCGAATTAAATTCACGCATATATCGCAAACCGTGCGCGTGCGATCGGGCATCAAGAATCTACGGGAGCTGCAGTCGAGGGAATCAAGACATCGATTCGAGCGAAAAGAAGAAACCATATCCAGTATTGCTTGTTACGGTCCGCCTGACGGCGGGGCACAAAAAAAACAATGTAAAAAGAAATAAAAAAAAAGACTTTTATTTAACTTTTCATCCAAAAAAAAAATGTTAACAAAATAAATAGTCATATGACGACACCGAGACGTGTGAGATTTGCTCAGGGCGTGAGCTCTCGGCACAGAGAAGTTCCGTTGATGATGGTCGACGGGCAATGTGCGCTGGGGACTTAACTACGCTTAACGTCCGCCGGCGCGGTGGAGACCCGGGGGCGCCGCGTGGCTCTCGGCGCAGCAACGTGGCTGACTCAGAGGTCGGCAGAGGTCGGCGGCTTATGCTCTGCCACGGTCGCGCTCCATCCGGGCTCGGAGCCGTAGTTGTAGTGTCTGGACCGTACGGTAGTCGGCACCTCCTAGTTCGCAAACCGTACGGTGGTCCCCCAGATTCCTAGAACGCGTCGACAGGACGTTTGTAGCGCAAAAGACCCCGAGACCCAGGCACTAGGCGAGACCATGTATGGGTGTCGGCATCTTTCGCGAAACAATAAAAAATACGCGTAGTGGAGTGGCGATATATCAATCCGGTTATAGTTTAAAAAATAAAAATATAAAATTATTGGGAATACCAAAAACCGAACTTCAACTATCTATATACCGGACGATCACTAATCCACTACGCCATGAGGTACAAAAAATAACATTCTTTCTCATATGCAATAATTACAAATTAGCAGGTAGTTATAAACAAGCATATCGGCGAAGCGATGACCTTTGGTATCGAAAAAATATTTTCTACGCTGATCCAACAAACTAAACTCCCAGCGATTTAGATGGAAGTATAATATTATAAAATTGCTTTTAAAGCCTAATGAATTTAAGTTAGTTTTCTAATTTACATTTCTAGATACATTACTATACTATTACAAAATAAATATAGGATACAATTTTACGGTGGATATTATTCAAGGAATTTAAGTTAACAATGAATGATTAATTTAGACTACTATTTTTAAACAAGTTACATCTAAGATAGGGTTATGTTTCATGTTCTTTACGTAGTTAAATCACTATTATACGGTGGAAGAATTTAAATCGGATTAAACCAGACACGAAATTATCTAACGCAACAAGCCTATAGAATTAATAAATTAACTTACCAAGGGGGATTAAATAATGATGCACCGATTTTACTACATTTTTAATAAGTGAAATGTACTGTAGCATTATAGAATCTAAACCTAACTATAGTCGATTATCAATTATCTATGATGGATGCAAACTCGATTATTACTAAGAATCACAGCCCTGTGCGATGCAAATCTAGTATAAATACGCACGCATCGTACCGACGTGTCTTTTTCGCATTGAAATCCCGCTCGGGTGAGTAGAACAGCAACTAACCGCTCAGTGTATTTCGTGCCGCGGACTTGTGAGCTGTCACAAGGGTCTCTGACACGGAATGCAAGCCTAACTTGCATTCCGAACTGGTAGTAACTGTTTCCAGGTTCCTACGGTGCGGTAGGTGGTCGCTGGATAGGCCTACCACATCACAGCGCGAAAGCGAGGTGTCGCTGGACACACCGCCACGTCTCCCGGTGCGGCGAGCTGTCGCCGGGCCAGAGCGCCGAATCCCAGGCTGCCACAAGGCAGGCCAGCAGGCTGCTGTTGGGCCGTGCCGCGGGACACTTCCCCCGCTGCGCTAACGCGCCGCCATCTACAACAACGCACGTGGACCTAGGCGTGCTAACCACGTGCGCACCACAGACGGGGAACTGACCCCAAGACCTCGCGTGCTAACGCGAACCGCGTGGCTACTCCACCGCGCCGCGCAGAAGCAAACGCCGTGCAACCACCACGTGTGCCGCCATCGTGCCGTCCATCTGGAACGGTGCCACCAGGCCAGTACCCCAAGTGTAGCATCACCATCCGCTACCGTGTTGTATGTGAAGAGGTGGTGTATTTTACCAATAAAGCTCGTACCTACGTATTCGAACCCTGATTTTAATTGTCTCACCCAACTATCTATCTATCTGCGTATCCGTTTTCTACAAACGCCGCAGTGGCGCCTTAAATTAATAGCCTTAAATTAATAACCTTAAATTAACAGCCTAAATTAATAGCTTAAAATTAATACGTGGGTTTGAATACATCTCCAAATCACATACAGCACGGCACACAGTTCGATTGCACGGTCTACTACTGGGCAATCCCAGGTCATTTAACAAATTGTGAACAGGTGAGTCAATTTTCTATACCTATCAGTGAAGTGTTTTTAAACGTTAAAATCTCGCATCTAGAATAGTGCACTGTTCACATTTTTTTTCTGACCACCGTCAAATAATTTTTATTTTTCGCTCCGTCATATTTACGATCTAAAGTAGCTTCACTCAATATTATATTTATTAAATTCACTACTAACTCATTTATTTTCACTTTCATAATGGGAACTCACCCAATTACATTTTTTTTGTTGAATAAGAACGAACTAAGTCACGAAGTTCTAATTCGCGGCGAAGACCCCAGTAACACAGTTTTACAGCTACGTAAACAGATTCACAAGTTGTCGGTTATGTATCCATCGGACGATATTGACGAATCGGGTTTAGATATCGATGTAGATTTAGACGGTCTTAATTTGTCTCTAAATGAATTAAAATTAAAAATTCAAACATTGGAAACTAAATTTGAACAAAATATTTTCAAGCGTACTTTAGCTTTGTCGAACCACATTCATCATAGAATACGTAGACTAAAACCTTTAACGTCTGACGAAAAAAAAATAGTAAATTCCATTATTAACGACTATAATATTTTAGAGAAAAAACTTAACAAGTTTAACCCTAATATTGTCAATTCAAATCTATCTACATCCGTTGACAATTCTAACGCTTCAACATATTTGTGTGAGCGAGTTCGAACATCGGAATTTAGACTATTGAAATTCGATGGTTCCACTTGCGTAAGACTATTTTTGCAAAAAGTCGAAGATTTTAAAATTTCTCGAAGTATTTCATCTGTAGACATATTAAAATTCGCTACCGAAATTTTTTATGGTAATGCATTACATTGGTTCCGTAGTAATAAAAATAAAATTAATAATTGGGATCAATTGTCTGAACTTTTAATTGAGGATTTTGGTCAGTTTAATTATGATTATCGCTTAGTTTCTGAAATTCGTAGTCGTACACAAGATGAAAGTGAAAATATTACTATTTATTTGTCAATTATGTCTGAACTTTTTGCCCGCCTTTCTAAAGATTTACCTGAGTCTGAAAAATTAGAAATTTTGTTACACAATATTCGGCCTTGCTATTCGAATGTCATCGCATGCTCGTCAAAAATTCTAACTATTGAGGATCTTCGTTCGATTTGTAAGAATTTTGAAAATATACAGTGTATGTCTGCTCAGTACCATAAACCACCTCCCATTACAAGTAATACTTTAGCTCCAGACTTAGCCTTCACTAACAAACATATTAACTCACAATTTAAAAAATCTACACAAAGTAACAATTCTACGTATAAAAAGTATAGTTCATCTACACAAACTAACTATAAATGCACACTGCATCGAGTGCCGTTAGTAAATTACCGCTCGAGAACAATAAAAACAGGTTTGCTTTGTATTGTCCTCGGTGTCGTACACAAGGTCACTCGCTCGCAACTTGTAAGCAAGAAAGATTTCCGATTTGTTTTAAATGTGGTACTAAAGGTGTTATTTTTTCTAATTGTTCTAAGTGTCATTCTAATACGAGTCCAAAAAACTTCTAGCGTCAGATTGTTGTAATATTATTACTACTAAACATAATAATTTTGATAAAGAAGATTGGCAAAATTGGCTTTCAACTATAAAAATATTTTTTTCTTCTTATCATGTTACATCAATCTGGGAACGCAAACCTGATAATGATTCACGTCCGTACGTTACCGTAAAAGTTGGTGAAATTTCTTTTTGTGCTCTTTTGGATTCTGGTTCTTCAGTGACTATACTGGGGAATAATTCACATGAATTATTGGTGTCAGCCGGTTTTAAGTTATACGTAGAGAAAACCGATAATTATTTTGTTGCTGCAGGGGGTCAATTATTAAATTCCATAGGCTATATGAATATACCTATCTCTTTTGAAAATAATTTTCACATCCTTAAAGCTTATGTCATACCTACAGTGTCATCATATTTAATTTTGGGTGTTGATTTTTGGTCTAAATTTGAGATTTGTCCCAAGTATTTAAAATCAATAACTATGGGTAATTCTGAAACGAATTGTATTTCTTTAATAAATGATAATAAAACTAAATTGTTATCGTATGATGATTTAAATAAATCGCAGCGTCTAAACGCCGATAATACCATAGAAATGTTTAGTACCATTTCCGCTGAAAAACGAGGTTTAGGCAGAACACATTTGATTACACACCACATCAACACAGGCAATTCACCGCCAATACGACAGCGTTATTATAGACTTTCTCCCGAAAAGCAACGCGTGTTATGTAATGAGCTAGATGAAATGTTAGTGCTAGGTGTTGTTGAACCTTGTGAAAGTCCTTGGTGTTCACCTGTCTTACTAACGCCTAAAAAAGATGGTAAGTTGAGATTTTGTTTAGACAGTTTAAATTAAATTCCGTTACTAAAAAGGATGCTTATAAACTACCATATATGTCAGAAATTTTGGACAATTTAAGTAATGCTTGTTATTTAAGTTCTATTGATCTTTCTAAAGCTTTTTGGCAAATACCTATTGAAGAGTGTGATCGTGATAAAACAGCATTTTATATTCCATCGCGCGGTTCTTTCAGGTTCGTAACTACTCCCTTTGGTCTTACCAACGCGCCTGCTACTCAGCAAAGGCTAGTTGACATTTTGTTTTATGGACCTGAATTTGAAAATTGTGTTTTTGTTTTTTTGGATGATATTATTGTTGTTTCACCTAATTTTGATCATCACATGGCTATGCTTTTACGAGTTCATAATAAGTTAAAATCTGCAAATTTAACTATTAATTTTTCTAAGTCACAATTTTTTCGTACCGAACTTAAATATTTAGGTTATATTGTTAATTCTAATGGTCTTCAAGTCGATCCTGGAAAGGTCGATGCCATCCTTAATTTTCCCGTACCAACCAACCCTAAGGAGGTCAAACGTTTCCTTGGCACTGCTTCTTGGTATCGTAGACTTGTCCCTAATTTTAGTTCAATTGCTGGTCCCCTCAATAAACTTACTTCTACAGGTAAGAAG
Source organism: Laothoe populi (assembly GCA_905220505.1). NCBI lineage: Eukaryota > Metazoa > Arthropoda > Insecta > Lepidoptera > Sphingidae > Laothoe > Laothoe populi. Next base: position 399,713 of record HG992162.1, on the reverse strand, counting down.
GCTAAACCCTTCATTTGGTCTCAAGAGGCGGATATATCCTTTAACAAACTTAAGGATTGTCTAGTACAGGCTCCCATATTATCGTGTCCTAATTACGATTTGCCTTTTGACGTTCACACAGATGCTAGCGACTATGGTGTCGGTGCTTTACTCACGCAAACTATAGATGGCGTTGAACATCCTATTGCCTATATGAGTAAATCATTGTCTCCCCAGGAGCGTAACTACAGCATCACTGAACGCGAAGCCTTGGCAGTCGTAGTTGCTTTAGAACATTGGCGATGTTATCTTGAGTCTGGTAAAACATTTACTGTCTACACAGATCACTCAGCTCTAAAATGGTTTCTAAACCTTAACAACCCTACAGGTCGGTTAGCTCGCTGGGGTGTCCGTCTTTCTGCATTTGCATTTGTTATTAAACATCGTAAGGGTGCTGATAATGTTATACCTGATGCATTGTCTCGTTCTTGTCCTTTGCAACTTAGTACTATAGATACCTCCTTAAATATTACTAATACAACTGATGAATGGTACCTAAATAACTTTCACGGTTGTCAAAATTCCCCAATTTCATTTCCTAATTATATAATAAAAAATAATCGTCTATATCGTTTTATGAAATCTAAATGTGTACTTAATACTGAATTCGAATGGAAGGAAGTAGTACCTCAGGAACTTCGGTCTTCCGTAATTTCTGAAAACCATAGTAACCCTTTAGCTGGACATTTTGGTATTTTCAAAACGTATAGAAGACTGGCACAAAAATATTACTGGCCAGGAATGCACGCTAGTGTAGTCGAATTTGTCTCTTCTTGCGATATTTGTATTTCCCACAAACATCAAAACCATGCCACTTTGGGAGAAATGGGCAGACCTAAGTCATGTTCCAGACCATTTCAAATGTTAAGCATAGATCTTATTGGACCTCTTCCTTGTACTAGAAAACAAAATTGTTATATTTTTGTTGTAACTTGTTGTTTTTCTAAATATTGTTTACTTTTTCCCTTAAAACGCGCTACCGCGGATATTATAACTAAAATTCTAGAGGAAAATGTTTTTCTTATTCACGGCATTCCATCAACCATTCTTATGGATAATGGAAGGCAATTTATTAGCTCAACTTTGAAGCATATGTTGGAAAAGTACAAAGTCCCAAACATACACTTTACACCTAAATACACTCCACATGTAAACACTGTCGAACGCTACAACAAGACTATCATGACCGCTATTTCCACCTTCATTGAAAATGATCAGCGTGTATGGGATCTCTTGATTCCAAAAATACAATTCGCAGTTAACAACTCTGTTAACGAGGTGACTGGCTACACTCCCTCTTTCTTAGTATATGGTCGTGAATTAGTAACTTGTGGTTCTCACTACGTCGATACTAACATAGATCAGGATATTGTTTTCATTCCTCGAGATTATTATGCTGAAAACTTAGGCGTACTATCAAATATATTTAACAAAGTACAGTCTTTACTTTTGCAGGCTCATAAGAGAAATTGTACTAATTACAATCTGAGGAAAAGACCTGCAGAATTTAATGTTGGCGATGTAGTATGGAGAAAAACTTTTTATCAAAGTGACAAAGATAAGCACTTTAGTAAAAAACTGCGTGCATGTGGATTGAGTGAGCACCTTCCAAAAATCGTTTTTTATGTATTAGGGATTTAGTAAAAGTTCTAAAACAATTGTAAAACCAATCCTGGAATTTGTAAAAAGATAAAACCGAAGATAAATCAGTTAATGTCTGCTCACTCAATCCTGATAAGGGGCAACCCAGATCTACAAATGTATCAAGTTTACATATAAAATTTGGGTTCTAGGATTTAGTAAAACCTTAGTGAAGTCACAGTGTTTAATTTCAGATCACCTAGTGCCCTATTTAAAAAGTTACAAATTGTTATTGGTGCTCACTCAATCCACATGCTTTGAAAAGTCAAGATTTCTTACGAATTACCTATAAAATCAAGTTTAATTATATTTCTAGATTTAGTAAAAGTAGAATAGAAATTTGTAAAACACAAAACGAATCAATATCATGCTTCGTTTCTGAAAAAATATTTTTTATAGGTGCTCACTCAATCCACACGTTTTTAAAAAGTTAAAATCTTTCATATCTTTAAATCTGTGAGCGCTACAAAAAATGTGAATACGTCAAGTTTTAGTAGAAATTTTTACTAAATATTGGCTATTTCACATTTTCGATTTTTTGCTTACTTAAAGAGATATTACATTTTTAATGTTTTCCATACAAACTTACAATGTAGGGTCGCCACACGTGTCAAAATACAGGATAATCAACTAAATTAATTTGTATTTGCCTAAATGTAAATACCTAAAGTAAACACGCACGGGCCGGTAATAAGCTCAGCGAAACGTGGATACTGGTTACACCTCTGCCTACCCCTTTTGAGATTACAGAGCTGAGTGAGTATGTATGCTAATTGGACTAAAGTGATTAAATTAAACGATACTTTATAATATTTTTTTTATTTCAGTAAAAACATTAAAAAAGTTATTGAAGCCTTGGAACGCTATACATTATTTAGATTTAGTCAATCTTTTTAACTATACCGCCAGTTCGGAATGCAGTTTTACTAGAGAAGAACGGGCGAGAAACTCTAGCGTTGCTCTTTTCGAACACCGGTTAAAAAACCGGTTAACAATATTTGGTCATACAATTGATTAGATTAGAGCAGCTCAATGTATGTTAATTAGGTTGCCTTATATTGTGAAATAAAACTTATTACAAGGCTTATTGCTGCACATGACCGCCGTGAAATACATAAAAATCTCAATTTCTTGAGCAGTTTGTCCTTACTGAAACAGTCTGAGTAGACCAGTCTACAAGAGCAGCACCCGTTCACGATTAATGACGCATGTGCCAGCCATCGACCTCCTCAACCATTTTACAGGGAAGTGACCGATCCCGCACATGACGCCGCAGCAAGCACAGACAGAATACAACAATTAAAATATTAGACACTAAAATCAAGTAGAGTCATGTAAGGCATACTGTTCACATAAGTTCTCAATGTTAAGGAAATGAAATATATTGGCATTACCTAATACACATATATAAGGTTCCTAATAATATGGCTACTACTACTAGTATATTTAATGGCTACACTTCTAAGTAATAGCATAATATATTCCGAAGCCTTTCGGTCATCTGCTTAATAGTATCTTTCATTTAGTTCTTTAATATGATTGGGAACCTTATTGTAAAAGCGTATGCAAAGCCACTTGAAAGAAGAATTTTCCTCCCCAAGAACTTCTAGAACTTAGCGATAGATCTTATAGCTCGCTTTTGGAGAGTAAAATGATATTCATTTTAGCAGCACCTCTCCATAGTAGAGTCTCGTGACACACCAAACTATGGCAATATGCAAAATATACTAACCTAGCCATGTCAGCATCGCTCAATTTTCGTGTTTTACTCTCAGCATAAGTTGCGGCACTTCGATTTTTGGCTTATAATGATATTTGGTATAGCTGTCCTCGCGAACTCCGTATCGCCTTAAAAATATCTTTGTCCCGGCCCGTCTATCCCACGAGATAAATTATTCAGGAGTAAAAATTTGAATAGGAGTAGTCTATAGCACTCAGGAAACTCATTAAAATAACTTTCTAACAGTGAAAGATTTTTCAAAATCGGTTACGTAGAACCGGAGATTACCCCGAACATACAAATGTTACCTCTTTTATATATTAGCACAGACGCCTTTTATTTATACAATAACACCAAATGTCAATAGAATATTTTTAGCAACTAAGCAGATTTATTTAAAGTAACAAAATTATAACTTTTATTTAGATATACTTAATAGTCACATTTGTATTTAAGCTTCGTGCTAAAATACTTAAATAACACGTTAAAAAGAATAAATTCAGATATCAGTATGTTTCAAGTATTTTATATAATAAGTAGTTCAGAATTCCCATATGAATTTAATTAGTAAATTGGTGCTAGATAGTATTGACTAAAAATTTACTAATTTAAAATAATATTAATTTGGGTTCCTATAAATAGGTAAAAATAAATTAATTCAACCATGTGTCGCTGAGTTTATTACCCTCCCATCATATTATTACCATTTATATCGTCGTGATTCATTTAAGCATAACAAATTTAGGTACATATAGGCATAACTAGAGATAGGCAAATATAAATTAATTTAGTAGATTATCCTGTATTTTGACACGTGTGGCGACCCTACATTGTAAGTTTGGATGGAAAACATTAAAAATGTAATATCTCTTTAAGTAAGCAAAAAATCGAAAATGTGAAATAGCCAATATTTAGTAAAAATTTCTACTAAAACTTGACGTATTCACATTTTTTGTAGCGCTTACAGATTTAAAGATATGAAAGATTTTAACTTTTCAAAAACGTGTGGATTGAGTGAGCACCTATAAAAATTATTTTTTCAAAAACGTAGCATGATAGTGATTAGTTTTGTGTTTTACAAATTTCTATTCCACTTTTACTAAATCTAGAAATATAATTAAACTTGATTTTATAGGTAATTCCTAAGAAATCTTGACTTTTCAAAGCATGTGGATTGAGTGAGCACCGATAACAATTTGTAACTTTTTAAATAGGGCACTAGGTGATCTGAAATTAAACACTGTGACTTCACTAAGGTTTTACTAAATCCTAGAACCCAAATTTTATATGTAAACTTGATACATTTGTAGATTTGGGTTGCCCGTTATCAGGATTGAGTGAGCAGACATTAACTGATTTATCTTCGGTTTTATCTTTTTACAAATTCCAGGATTGGTTTTACAATTGTTTTAGAACTTTTACAAAATACCTAATACATAAAAAACAATTTTTGGAAGGTGCTCACTCAATCCACATGCACGCTAAAAAACTTGCTGCTAAATACATAAAATGTAAAATTATCTCTAAAAAATCACCTTTGGTATATGATTTAGCTGATATGAACGGTAATTCACTAGGTACCTGGCATATCAAAGACTTAAAGCTTACTAATTACAAATATTAAACTACACAATTTACATTTTATTTAAAAAAAAATTAAATTATATTCTGTACTAATGAACTAAACTAAATATTATATTTACAACTTATACAAACATTTAACTTATTTTTTAACTTCATTACACTAACTGAGCAACATACAATATCTCATGCCATATGTATAACTTCTTCTACTTAGTATTCGAATGTTGTAGTATGTACAATTATTCTTCTTGTTGTTTTAGGAGAGTCTTTAGTATTATAAAGTACTTTCTGGTTTATAAGGTCTCGGTCATTATATATATTGATGCTAGACAGTTGTTAGGAAGATGTATGTCAGGGGATGGAATGAAAGAATGAAATAACAAGAATACTGGGTGGATAGACGGATTTTACTTCTAATTAGTTATAAGTAAAATCCTGGTCTTTTCGGCGGGGTATTGTAGCATTATAGAATCTAAACCTAACTATAGTCGATTATCAATTATCTATGATGGATGCAAACTCGATTATTACTAAGAATCACAGCCCTGTGCGATGCAAATCTAGTATAAATACGCACGCATCGTACCGACGTGTCTTTTTCGCATTGAAATCCCGCTCGGGTGAGTAGAACAGCAACTAACCGCTCAGTGTATTTCGTGCCGCGGACTTGTGAGCTGTCACAAGGGTCTCTGGCACGGAATGCAAGCCTAACTTGCATTCCGAACTGGTAGTAACTGTTTCCAGGTTCCTACGGTGCGGTAGGTGGTCGCTGGATAGGCCTACCACATCACAGCGCGAAAGCGAGGTGTCGCTGGACACACCGCCACGTCTCCCGGTGCGGCGAGCTGTCGCCGGGCCAGAGCGCCGAATCCCAGGCTGCCACAAGGCAGGCCAGCAGGCTGCTGTTGGGCCGTGCCGCGGGACACTTCCCCCGCTGCGCTAACGCGCCTCCATCTACAACAACGCACGTGGACCTAGGCGTGCTAACCACGTGCGCACCACAGACGGGGAACTGACCCCAAGACCTCGCGTGCTAACGCGAACCGCGTGGCTACTCCACCGCGCCGCGCAGAAGCAAACGCCGTGCAACCACCACGTGTGCCGCCATCGTGCCGTCCATCTGGAACGGTGCCACCAGGCCAGTACCCCAAGTGTAGCATCACCATCCGCTACCGTGTTGTATGTGAAGAGGTGGTGTATTTTACCAATAAAGCTCGTACCTACGTATTCGAACCCTGATTTTAATTGTCTCACCCAACTATCTATCTATCTGCGTATCCGTTTTCTACAAACGCCGCAGTACTTGAAGACCGACTATTTCGCGTGCATTCTTGAGTCAAACTGTGTGTTGTGTCACGCGCCCTATTTTTAAAGGAAAGATTGTGTCTTCGTGTGCGTGAGAATAGATATTTTTAGTGGGGTTTTTCGCTTCCGTCCAGAAGGATTACCTTATTTGGTTCTATACACTATTGCTAGATCATTTCGCGTGGTTTCGATCCGTAGTAATAACTAAATTGTTTTGTTTGTATGTTTGTAATTATTATTATTATATTATTATTGCATTTTATTATTTTTATGTTTTAACTTGTTAAAACGTAACATGCTAACGCTCCTGATCACCCATCTTCTGGAGAAGCTAGTCTTCATGCAAGAGATAAAACTTGAAAATCTTGATGTCGGACCTGGAATTTTACCTTTTAAATTAGGTCCCGCCAAAGTCATATCGCATTACCAGTGTTTCCTTCAAAATTTTAATTTACAAGATATCAAAAATAAAATAAAATTAGCCTATAGTCAAATATAAAGCATTAGCTCTGGACTTAATAATAAAACGAATTCATTATTTGAGACGCATCAGATTTACCTTAAAAATAAGCTTGAAAGTGTATCCGACGAACTAGAGACATTCGAGACGAACCGCGTTAAAAGAGGACTCTTAGATGGCCTCGGATCCATAGTAAAAAACATCACCGGTAATCTAGACCATACAGACGCATTGTATTATAAAAATGCTATAAAATCCCTTCAGGACAATGAGAACAAATTAGTTACGGAACTCAATAGTCATATTAGTCTTTCAAAGGATTGGAGTAATCAATACTCAGAAATTATAGATAATATTGTAGAAAACCAGCGTAGCTTAGAGATTTTATTGAATAAGATCAACCAGAGCGAAGCGACTAGAGATCAAGATTTGATAAAATATGCGCATCTTGCCCAAGCATTCTTAATATTTTGTAATAACGTTGATGCGATTTCTCAGGAACTGTTAGCGACGCAACAGCCCAAGAATGACTCACGGAACACGTATACATCACGATATAATGTGTACGCGCTCGTTACGCACTATAATATGGTATGAAAATGACATCTTAAGAATTTTTCTATGGTTTTTTGTAAATAGCTTTGTACAGTATTAATCCTTATTGTTAATTTTGATGTTTCTAGATAGTGTGTAACGATTATTTTGATATGTAACACTTGTGTATTCTTATAATATTTTTAATAATAAACGCCGAAAACACCGATCACCATAGTAAAAAGGGACTTCGAAATGGGGCAATTTGCATAGGCTCTCTCTATGGTATAGCAATGAAGATGGCGCTGTAGCCTATACATAATTTGCTCCGTATATTTAAATTTGGGAAAAATATTATAATTCTATTTAGTGTTGTTGTAAAAGTGTTTACCAATTCAATAATCCTTAATGGTTATGTGGAAACGTTATCCAGAAGTTTTATAAACGTTTAGTGAACAAATTGGGACTTTAATCGGTTGTGGACTAAAGTGTTGAAACTCGAACATATAACTATTAAAATCTGTGACTGTATTTCCGCAATGAAAACTTAACATTAACTTATGGCTAGCAAAGTGATAAATAGTGTTAATAAACCAGTAAAATCTAATAATCTAAGAACATTTATAAAAAAACTGTTAAAGTTAAAATACACCCACATTAAACAATTTGTACAGTACTTCATGCATCAAACAATTCTTATTTTCGTCAACCAAGAGTATAGCGCTAGTGGCCTAAAGTAATCGCTCACTATTCCGTTACGGCCGAACGACGTGACGACGGTTCAAATCCTACGCTACGCTTAAATTGTGGAATTAAAATTTGCATTTTTTTAATTTCAAGTATTGTATAAACAACGATCACTTTGTATCGCAACAAATATAATTAAAGATTCAATAATGGCTACAACAAAAACTGCATCTCCACCTACCCAGAATAATATAAAAACACGAAACAAACTAAGACCACGATTAGACAGTGTTTATTCCAATACAAACTCGCCGGCATTACCCGTATCCAAGGACGATATCAGGGAATTATTTAGAGAAGAATTTGCAATGATGAAGCAATCTTTGACACAAGAACTTCGTCAAACCTTAAAAGATATGGTAAAAGAAGAATTTCGGCAATTAAATAATAGTAATTTGTATTTTTTTTTTTATTAGAACTAAGTACATAAGAATCACTACCATATTACATTTAAAAATATTATAATATACATCCTGGTGACAAGGCATTTTTAAAGGTAATCCATTAAAAGAAGAATTCAGTTTATGTCGAGAGAAATATATTTGTCTCTCGCTATTTAATCTAGTATGTGCTTACTAGAACAAAGTGTTAAATATATGAATGACGAATATGAAACTATCAGGCAAACATTCAGTAAGCAACAAGATGTAATTCAAGATCTACAGACTGAGAACGCACAAAACATTAGTACCATTCAGGACCTCTCATCCAGGCTGCAGATTATGGAACAAAATAGCAGATCCTGTAACATAGAAATACAATGTATTCCCGAACACAAACACGAAAACTTATTAACTATAATTAACCAGATCGCAAAGGTTGTATCTTGCGACATAAAAGAAACAGATATTCATCATTGCACGCGTGTTGCCAAATCAAACCAACAAGACGGTAGACCGCGAGCCATAATCGTGAGGTTGGCGACACCAAGGCTTCGGGATTCTTTCTTAGCAAAAGTAATTTTATACAACAAAGCAAAGCCTAATGATAAACTTAATACTAGTGACATCGGCATAGGGGGCCAGAAGCGGCCCATTTTCATTGCGGAGCATCTTTCGCCAAACAACAGGAAACTGCACGCAGCAGCCCGTATAAAGGCGAAAGAAAGAGGATATAAGTTTGTGTGGGTGAAGCAAGGGCGAATATTTATGCGCAAAACTGAAATTTCAGAATTCATATATGTAAAAGACTTTAAAGTGCTTGACAAAATCAATTGACGTTGTCATCGCTATTTTCCAACTTATAAGTCCTTTTTATTGGCATAACAATCTTCAAAATTCAATTGTATCCAAATGTACTATCAGAACGTGAGAGGTCTTCGTACAGAAACTCACGATTTTTATTGTAACTTTACTTGCACTAACTTTGATGTCGTTATACTTGCGGAAACGTGGCTAAATAGTGGTGTAAGTAGTTCTGAATTATTTGATAACCGTTACATTATATATAGACGTGACCGTGAGGATACTGGATTCCATAAACATAAAGAAGGAGGCGGAGTACTTATAGCTGTTTCAAAAAAGCTGAAATCTATACGTATTAAGCATAAAGAAAGTCTCTGTGAAGATTTATGGGTCAGAATAGAGATAACAATGTTTGCATCAATCTATGTGCTGTTTATCTTCCGCCGCCTGTAAATCATACTGTTTTAAACCAGTTTATAGACAAATTTAGCAGCGTTTCTGAAAGTATGACTAAAGTTTGCATAGTAGGTGATTTTCATATGAGTAATATCAATTGGTCACTTCCGGGAAAAAATAATCCAACTCAAAATAGGGGATCGTCATTGGGCCAGTCATTAATGGATTTTGCTAGTCTTAACAACTTAAATCAATATAACCACGTTAGCAACAACAAGGACAGAATTCTAGATTTGGTTCTGTCTGATATACCAAATATACAAGTTAACACTTCGCCTATTATATTGACCAAAATAGACCCTCTGCATATACCACTCGAAGTTTCTATATCTCTGTCTACAACGACACACCTCCCGCCAAAAAATAGAGAGGCTAAATATAATTTTTATAAAGCAGACTACGATAAAGTCATTTCTGAACTAGATCAAGTGGATTGGTCGAGAGAATTGAAGATATATAATAACATTGATGACATGGTAGATAGATTCTATATTATCCTAAATAAAATTATTATTCAGTATGTGCCTAAAACTAAAGTCCACAACAGTAAACACCCATGTTGGTACAGTAAAGAGCTTATTAAACTAAACAAAGAAAAAATTAAAATATTACACAAGCACAGAATATACAACAATCCATTGGATAATATATCCCTGGGTATTTTAAATAAAAGGTGTAAGGCGCTAACAAAAACTTGTTATAATGATTACGTACGCAAAATTGAGGATAGTATAAGTAGCAATCCGAAATACTTTTGGTCGTACTTAAAACAAAAAAGAAGTAATTCTGCTAATCAATATCCATATAAAATGACATACAATAAGGATACAGCAACTGATGGTGTAGATATATGCAATATGTTTGCATCATATTTCTCCTCAACCTACACTTGCTCATCTATTGACACTGGGACGAATAAAGGCCGGCACAATATAAATACTTTAGGCATAATACATGTATCACGTTCAAAAACATTGCGGTATTTAAAAAGACTTGACCCTAATAAAGGTTATGGCCCTGATGGCATTCCATCATATTTTGTAATTAGATGTGCATCTGCATTAAGTCAACCCTTGACCTTGATATATAATAAATCATTAACCACGGGGTTATTCCCCATGGCCTGGAAAAGAGCTAAGGTGGTGCCGATACACAAATCTGGTGACCCTGAATTAATATGTAACTATAGGCCCATTTCTATACTTCCTGTATTTGCCAAAGTGTTTGAGTCAGTTTTATATCAACATTTGAAATGTCACTTTAAGCAATACCTTACAAATGTACAACATGGCTTTGTCCAATCTAGATCGGCCAGTACAAACTTAGTGACTTACTGTAATTATCTCGTGAATGCTGTTGATGCTGGTCAACACATAGATTCTATTTATACGGATTTTTCAAAAGCATTTGATAGAGTCTGTCACAATATACTCATAAAAAAATTGAATAACTACGGTATCTATGGCAAATTATTAAATTGGTTTACTTCATATTTAGAGAATCGCCAACAGTATGTTGTTGTGAAGGGTTTTGAGTCCATCACTTACACGGCCAGTTCAGGAGTTCCTCAAGGCTCCCACTTAGGTCCTTGGTTGTTCAATTTGCTAATAAATGACATAACATCTATTTTTAAGTATAGCCAAGTGTATCTTTTTGCGGATGACCTAAAGTTGTGCAAGGCTATAAAAGTTCCCGAAGATAGTTTATTACTGCAGACTGATATTGATAACTTAGTGAACTGGTGTTCTAGCAATAATTTAGCATTAAACAGTACCAAATGTCATCATATAAAGGACAATGGCGAAATCGTAGTTACAAAAAATTTATGCGTTTAGGAATTTCATATATGGTAATCTCAATATTATTATTTTGCATGATTTTTCAGCATACTAACAATAGCTGTATAAGTATAAATAAGTTGTATAATTTATTAAAAAACTCAATTGATTTTTATGGTAATTGATTCATAACGTGTTATGGCCGTAAGATTTTTTTAATGCTTGGCTTAAGGTTTTTTAGGCTAAAGAAAAATATTTTTAATTAGAATTCTATAAGCCGTTAAAAAAATATATAGCTAACTGTATAATCAATGGAAGTGTGTGTGTCCCTACAATTACAAATAACAAAAATATATCAAGTTTACCTTTTAGCAACTTGGTAAATGACTTGATCGTCTGTTATTTGGCTGTATAGTTACGGCCATAGCTTATCTTATTTTAGAAAAAAAGACTGCTACTTCCGTTATTACTCATTTCATACTGATATATTGTGACATAATGTAAATACACGAATACTTGAAAGATTTCCCTTAGAAAATAATCTAGCATAAAGTGGCCACAAACGTATTCTGGAGATCGGCTAATTTTCAAAGCATAGCTGCAGACCCATATAATATGCTATATTTGCCGTGAAAACGTACCAAATTCGACAAACACGTTCCTATTATGGTGGAGTTGGTGGACATGTGCGTTTCCAGTTTCCACGGTAGTTCTATAATTGAAGTGTGCAAAGAAACAATTAGTTCATCTGAATTTAATTTACGAGGCAGTTCAGATACCTTATTAATTGGAGGTTAAATAAAACACAACATGTTTAAATAAACAGTATCATGTCTAATTACTAATTGAAAATAATGTACCTGGTCCGACCAGGCTGGTCGAGCAGGCATTATAGAATACTATTGTAGTTATTGGTTGTGCGTCGTACAGTGGGCTGCTGCGCTCATACCATGATAGTAATCTGGTATTTGGGACGGGCTAGACATCAAGACATATCTGCCCCTGCAGCATTTTTAGATATATAAGATAGGATAATTATGAAGATGAATAAACATTAAAAAAACAGTCTTTTATTTTTATTTAGAACCCGTTTTTATTTTCTAATTTAATTTCTAAGTCCAGGATTTAGGGTCTGAAGATATTTTTTGCACAACTATTGACAAACTCTGTGTCTTCCATTCCAACTTAGCTTGTATTGAAATAAATTATATGTGGCTTATGTTACTTTTGGTATAAATCTAATGGTGAATTATTAAAAACGGTTCAGCAGTTTATAAGTTTAAAGGAAAAAATAAACAAATTATTCCTATAATTAAGTATAATGCGTTCATATCTGAACATGTAAACGTAAACACGAATGTAAACACTTGTGTGTAAGTACCTACGGTGTGGCGGATCATCCTTCCCCACAATAGTTATAAGTCAAGTTCAGTAGGTAAATGTTTAATTAACGACCCTGCCTCAGGTGACAATAGCAGTAGTATTATAATGCTCTTTGGAAAATAGGCAAATAACATTTTTATCAGCTTCATAGATAAAAATATTTTATTCAGAAATGTCAATTAGATCATAACCTCAAAATCTTTAAATTGAAATATCTTTAGTATTAGACTTTTTCATCAGAAATCCCTAATACATTATTGTTTAGGAATTGCTGCTGAATTTTTTGATATTTTTTTCACTTCTAAACGCTACATATTTATGTCAACTAATTTCATGTATGGGAACCTGCCATTGTCCTTTACACGTAAGCAAAATAATTTTCCTACTATATATAAAATAAATAACATACCCTTGCAAGAATGCCACACTATTCGTGATCTAGGAGTGATATTTGATACCAAACTTACATTTCTTCCCCACATGGATTACATTATAAATAAAGCTTCTAAAATGCTTGGATTCGTAATTAGAAATGGAAAACTTTTTAAAAATCCTCACACTAAAATAGTACTCTACAACACCTACGTAAGATCTACCCTAGAATACTGTAGTACCGTCTGGTCGCCCTACTACACAGTCCACCAATTACGTATTGAACACATACAGAAAAGATTTACAAGACACCTCGCCTATCACAGTCAAAAACATAAAAAACTCAATTCATATACCGAAAGACTAGAATATTTTAAAATGATTAGTTTGAGCGACAGAAGGATAATCCTCGATATGACATTCCTGTACAAAATATTGAGAAATTATATTGATTGCCCACCATTGTTGGAATGTGTAAAATTGCGTGTCCCAAGCCGTCTGCCTCGAAAACCTGCTGGTCTGTTGTGTCCACCATCAGCAAGAACTAAATTAAAATATAATTCTGCTCTAGTCAGGTTACCCCGAACCTACAATTCTCTCGGCCAGACTATAGACGTGTTCAGTAACACAATGAACACGTTTAAAAATGAGGTTTTAAAGGCAATTTGTAAAAATGTGTGATATTTTCGGTCTCAGACATTACGCTTTACATAAAATTTCTCCCAACTAATATTAAACTTAATTCTATTTTTAATTTATAATTTGTTTTTTTTTAATTTTTTTGCAATTAATGTATTCAATGCATGCTGTGACATCTGAAGGTAATGCATTTACCATGTATGTTATTTGTTCTTTTTAATTTTATTCATTATATTTAATGTAATTACCATTGATTGTCCTATATAAAATAAATAAATAAATAAATAGCCACGAAGTACTTAAGCGAACCGGTTTCCAAGAAACGACATGGGCTCTACGAGAACAAAGAAGAAACTACAAGAAGCAAACTGGAAAACAAGAAGACTTGGAAGACTTGGAAGACTTGGAAGAAACTTAAGACCTGAAGACCTGGAAGACTCCAAGTATAGGACGGGGTGTATAGGACACATTGGCCAGGGGTGATCGGCATACGGCTTAACGTCAAAAGTTGTTTCTTTGCCTTCAACCCTTTCCTCACACATACCTTACACATATACATAATAACACATACAACATACACACACATACATACATACATATATACACACCCTCACACTCTCACACTCTCACACACCCGTACACACCCGCTCTCAGTGGTGTTGCTTTGTACGGTTGACACACTTGGTGCACAACCCCGCACTGCGAAGGTGCATGAGCTGGGTGACCGGCGCCCGAGGTAACTCGGTCAACCACCCAGCCTCGCTTACGGGAGGTCGATCGCAAGCCCTAGCGCTTCGATCGTCTAGGCTCCCACAACAGCTGGTCCTTCGAGCCGGATTGATCTTCGCCGCATCAAGATGCCGACAACACGAAGCAACAAGAGTGCTGCACCGCCAGAACCAGTTCCTGCGACTGCCGTGACGACGACGCCTGAGGAATCATCGGGGTCAACGGCTACTACCACATGGACCCACGGCACCACGACGACCGCGACCGAAGCTCCACGTGCACCAGAGCAGCTGAATCCTGCTCGGGCTGCATCGGTCAGAGCAGGGAGCACGGCGCGATCATTCAGCAGGAAGAAAAAGGAACTGGAAGCAAGGGCCGAACTAGCCCGCCTGGAATTCCAAGCGGCGCAAGCAGCAGCAGCACAAGCCAGAGCGCAACTGGAACTTCTCAGACTAGATGAAGATGACGACTCCCTCGTAGAAGAACCCATCAACAAGGAAGACGACGTGTCCAACTGGGTGCAGGCAACAGTGAAGCCGCCCGAGAAGGGGCAGCTGGATATGGCAATGCAACCCCCTGAAGCCACCACCCTCAAGGACACTTCAAGAAGCAACACCCGGGAATTAGCAGACGCCATTGTGAAAGCCATCAGCACCGCACCAAGGCACGGGACGACAACTCCAGTGTTCCTGCACGATCTGCCGCCTTTCGACGGAAGCTGTGGTGTCGGTGTCAAGAGAGATCGGCCTCCAAGGACCCAGAGTAGGGCTTACCCTAGAGACTGTCGGCGGAAGACAAGTCACCGAGGAGGGATCAATGAAGCTCGATCTACACATTAAGGGTGCCCACCAGAGCAAGAGAAGGAAACTGAAAGGCGCAAGGACCATCGAAGACATGAACCTCACGCCTCAGAGGATCGAGAAGGAGCGGCTCGAAGAGTGCGCTCACCTACGAAAGTTGGTGGACCAACTATTCTATGAAGAAGAATCTCCCAAGCTCTTGATCGGCCAGGATAATTGGGAACTCATCATCTCAAAGAGCATTCGCAAAGGAAAAGGAAGTCAGCCCGTGGCGTCATTGACATTGCTAGGATGGGTGCTGCACGGTTTCGATGCGGGAAGTTCGAAATCGGTGCGGTTTGTCACGTGCGCTCACATCTCCACTCAAGAGGATGAATTGGAAAAGCTGATCAAGGAGCACTTCGCGGTAGAATCATTGGGCGTACAACCACGTCGACCAACAACGGACGCGGATGGGCAAGCACTAGAAATGCTTGAGAAGACAAGTCGTCGACTACCGAACGGGCGATTCGAAGTGGGACTACTCTGGAAGAGCGACAGCGAACGAATGCCGAACAACTACAGGTCGGCAGAAAACAGGCTGAGGTCCATCGAAAAGAAGCTCGACAAAGACGAGGAATTGAAAAAGTAATACAACCAGCAGATCAAGAATCTACTGGACCAAGGTTACGCCGAGGAAGTTGGTCCCGAATCGAAGTCCGACAGGAAATGGTATCTCCCACACTTCACAGTCACGCATCCGACAAAGAAAAAGAGGAGGCTGGTATTCGACGCTGCTGCCAAATATGAAGGTAAGAGTCTCAACGACGCGTTGCTGTCGGGACCAGATCTGCTTCAGTCACTCTTCGGAGTGCTACTGAGGTTTCGACAGTGGCCTATCGCCGTGGTTGCAGACATTAAGGAGATGTTCCTTCAAATCAAGATCAAGGAAGAGGATCGTGACAGCCTTCGATTTCTGTGGAGACAAGACAAAAGGACAGGACCACCTCGACAGTACCGGATGACATCGTTGATCTTCGGGGCCGCCTGTTTACCGAGCGCCGCGATCTTCGTGAAAAACAAGAACGCAGCCGAATACCGAAGCAGCACGCGCGGTCGAACGCAACCACTACATGGACGACTATCTGCAGAGCTTCACCACCAAACAGGAAGCTGTCAAGATGGCGAGCGAAGTGGACACCATACATCGCGCGGCGGGACTTCATCTACGCGGCTGGGCATCCAACGAACAAGAGGTACTCGAAGAATTCGGAGTAAAGGAAACCACGACGGACGCGGTGGAGCTGGGCTCCAAGGAGGAGAAAACCTTGGGGTTACGCTGGTTCACGGACAGCGACGAGATAGGTTTCAGGACTTGTCTGAGGAACGTCGGCCAAGACGTTGTCAACCAGGAGGAAACGCCTACCAAGAGAGAAGTCACCAGCGCCGTGATGTCCACATTTGACCCCCTAGGTCTAGCCACTCCCGTGCTGATACAAGGGAAGAGATTGATTCAAGACATGTGGAGAAGTGGCGTCGGTTGGGACGAGAAGATCAAGCCAGAAGACGAAGCTACTTGGAAAGCATATCTGGCAAGCTTGCAGCTCCTGAAGATTCTTCGGTTGCCGAGATGCGTCGCACACGTCGGTCACGAGGGGGAGCTACACATGTTCACGGATGCCAGCGAGACTGCATATGCGTGCGCCGCATACTGGAGACAACGTTGCGGACCTTCTACGTACACAGTCACCCTCCTAGGGGGCAAAGCCCGGGTGACTCCGTTGAAGCCGGTCTCCATCCCGAGACTAGAACTGCAAGCAGCATTGTTGGGCGCGCGTCTAGCGCAATCAATCCAGGAAGAGTTGGATATGAAGGTAACAAGCACGACATATTGGACGGATTCCAGTACCGTGCTTTCCTGGATCAAGGCGGACCCCCGGACCTTCAAGCCTTTCGTCGCTCACCGACTGGCCGAGATTGAAGATACGACGAAACCTCATCAATGGCGTTGGGTACCAACGAAGCAGAACCCAGCGGACGACGCGTCCAGAGGAGTGCCAAGCGACTTCAGCGAGAACCATCGCTGGTTCACCGGCCCTGCGTTCCTCCGGGAGGAAGAAGATCTGTGGCCGCAGGCTCGCAGTTTCAAAACTGTACCTACGGGCGAAGAAAAGGAGACGCATCTGGCCGCAGCCGTCAGCGAAGCAAAGGAGTTCCCAACACCCGCACCGGAAAGATTCTCCAGCTGGACTCGCTTAGTGAGATCGACTGCGAGAGTACTGCAGTTCATCAACGCATGCCGCAAGAAGCAACAGGTGAACGTCAGTCGAAAGATAGAATTACGAGACCCCATCTGGAAGAAGAATCCCAAGAAATCCTTCGAAAAAGGAAGAACCATCCCGACCGCCCGGGAAGAAAGGAAACTGTTGCCATTAGGTCCAGAGCTGCTAGACGAAGCTGAAAGGCTACTTTTGAAGAAGAGTCAAAAAGACAGTTTCGGCAGAGATATCGAATTCATTCAAAAAGGGAAACCTCTCGACAGGGGCAGCAGCTTGAAGAAACTCGTTTTAACAATAGAAGAAGGATTACTGAAGATCCACGGGCGAATCGACGCGGTCACGGGCATGGAAGAGGCTTACAAGCGACCGGTGATCCTACGAAGCAATCACACCGTTGCGCAGCTACTCATACGTCACTACCACGAGCATCTGAACCACGGGAATCACGCAACGGTGTTGAACGAGCTTCGACAGAAGTACTGGATTTTAGGCCTACGGTCAGCGGCACGACGAGTCGCGCAGACTTGCCAATGGTGCAAAGTATATCGGGGCACGCCGCAACGACCACCGACAGGAGACCTACCCAAAGAAAGGCTTCGGTACGGAGAGCCACCCTTCACGCACGCCGCAGTGGATTACTTCGGTCCCATGACGGTGACCATCGGACGGCGACACGAGAAAAGATGGGGAGCACTATTCACCTGTCTAACTACGAGGGCCGTGCACGTAGAACTCGCCGCGTCACTGTCGACGGACTCCATGATCCTGGTACTCCGAAGAATGGCAGCGAGAAGAGGCATGCCGAGGACGATATTCAGCGACAACGGGACAAACTTCGTCGGGGCAAACAAAGAACTGCAGTGCTATTCTGTAAAAAACCAAACTCGAATTCGAAACTCATTTAGAATTCACTCTCACTTCGTAAGTCACTTCAAGTGAGAACTTTTTGGTATTCTGTAACATGAAGCGAGCCCGCGTGAAGTGAAGTGAGCATCGAAATCTCGGGTGAGATCTTGCGATTAGCGTAGTGTCGGACTCTTAACGTTACGCATAACTATCAACTTTATCGACAGCATTTTTCTCCTGAATATAAGAAGAAACAATCATTTCAATTATATTTTAAGGCAAGATATGTATACATTATTGTATTTAATATGTATATACAATTTTATAATCTTCTTTTACAAAATGGAATTTATTACGTTGGCTGAATACAGTCTTCCTTTGCCTGTCTAAAGAAAAAAAAGAACCCGTGATTGTGAAGTCCAGCGTCAAATTTCAAAATAAAGTTTTAAGTAGGTACATAGTTTGAACAACTTTCGTTCTCGTACGCTCGTGTGTTACTGTAATAAATATAGTTAAATTACTATTTTGAATAATACAATGGAGTAAGTATTTGATTTATTAATTATAAAATGGCTTAAGTCATTAGAATTTGTGGACTGGATTTAATTAATGTTATTATTTTAGATCTATTGGACGTGTTTCGCATCCTTCGTTGGCTCAAGTAGAAACTTTAGTGCAATATTTAGAAGAAAGACCGCAGTTGGCTAAAGGATTTTTAAGAAACCCGTGTGCCAAAGCTCAAGCCCGTAAAGAATGGGAAATTATTACTATGAAATTAAATAGTATTGGAGAAGGCACCATCAAAAGTGTACAAAAGTGGATAAAGGTATGTAGATTTTTTATACGTTTACTAACCACTTAACATTCCAATCCTTGCGTGGGTTAGCGCCCTTTTTTTTACACGGAGTTTTTGTCTTTCTTAGTATTGGGCTGATAAAAAAAGCGCAATAAAAAAAAAGTTGCACTTCGAGCTGCCGCTAGACGTAGGACTGGTGGTGGAAATGTAGAGGTGCCGGAATTAAATGAAGTTGAGGAGAGGATAGTCGCATTAATGGGTGGTGGTGGATTTGCTACTGGAGATATGCATCTCCAAATACCAGTGTTTGATGTAAGCTAACTTACTTTTGCCTGTAAAGAATATGTTATTCATACTTTAAAACAATTTTATGAGTAAGTTTACCTATTATAATATTGCAGGAGCCAACACCCAATGCCGATAACAGCCCTTCAATTTTAGTTGGATGTTCAAGGCAAAATAATGAGGCACATACAAATGTGGCTCATGAATATCCAAGTACATCATTTCAAGTTAATGTGGTAAACAAAATAAATACTTAATTAATTACTTATACATACACTATAATAGGACTAATGAATTATTACAAGTTAACATGATTAAACTATATAGTTAGGAAAATTTCATATGCATTGTAACGTATTTTATATATCACAGGTTAAAAATCGACTTTTCAACTAATTTTTAGTTACGGCAATAGTCGATCGTAGTTTTGTTTGTGGTCTGTCACATCTCTACGGCATCCGCTAAAAAAAATATGCATTCGTTGGTTTTGACACTTTTCTCTCGCGAGTCGAACCGGAAATGTCGGACAACATGCAATAACAACTTGTTCAATCATAAGCCCTAAATGGCTTACATTTAATCGCCATGGTGCGAAAGTTAATAATTTGATCGAGTTTGGGTGGTAAGTGATATTTCATCAAAATATTTGTAAATGCTTCGCTTGCGCGGGCGCGTGCCAAAATGGCTTCCCTTTGTGAACGAAAAATTTCATATTTTATTCTAATTGTTTCAGCTTTTTAAGGCGAAATATCGCCGCACCTTATTTTTGGGAATGATGCTATAAATATATAACGGCCGGTGCGTGATTTTTGGATTTAATAATCGTAATGTTAAAATTTGGAAATTCCAACCATGTGCTAATTAGTTTAATTTTGTTTCAGCTTGAATAAGCGGCCGTTTTCGTTTACATCTCGTTTCCGTTTTCGTTAAACCGTTTTTATCGTTTTTAGAGTTTTTACCGTTAATTCGTTTTTTACATTCAGTTTTGTAGTCTGATTTTGACGTTGGTTTTCGCCTAGTTTTTGTGCACTTTTGATGCCACGTTGACGCTTTGTTTGGAATTGAAGACCCATTGTGGGGATAATTGTTGATGGATGCCTGGATGCCCTAAGCTCCATTACTATAACCTGCTCCGGTTGATGGCGATCTGGAAGACCCCCCTGGAACATTAGTAAAGTTAGTTATATCTTAAATAGAGGTATGTAACATTATAATTTTTGTAGCGAAAAACCTTCAGCTCACTAGCTTCTTATGGGTAACCTATTTATAAATTTCACTCCAGAGTGCAGTAATGATCAATTTAAAAATGAATCTTAATATATAAACTTTATAATTAGTACTTAATATTAAACATAGTCAATTTTGTATCTGACAGTTTATATTATATAAATATTTGTTGAGTTCCGAGGGAAATAAATACTGTGTCATCATGACTTGTGTTTAAGTTACCACCCGACTGCGATTAAAAGTTCCAAGCGCCCTACTGACTATCCACGGTAATTATATTTTTGTAATTAAACTATTTTGGCAGAGTTTAGTCTGTCTGGCGCCCGAGCACATCTTCATATTAGTTTGTTAGTTATTGTTTCTGAAAATAAAACACAAATTAACATCATTAAAAGAATATTTTTATATAATTTTTTATTTTTTATTACAGCATTAATGTGTAGATTTGTTAATATATTTATAGCATTCAATTTGTATGTTACTGCACCAATGCAAAATAATGTTAAAGTAATAATTAAGTACATACTTAGTATAATATATTTTAATTATTTTCCACATCATTAAAACATGTTTTATTATTTTGGTAAAGCTACTTAATTGAAATAAAACGAAATTTACGGATTATATCGCGGTTTATTTTACTTTTTTAACCCGACGTTTCGAAGACTTTGCAGCCTTCATGGTCACGGGGGAGACTGAGTTGTATGTCATCTCGATAGTGTAGTGCAGTGTTTCTACCCTCAATGTAGTTGATATTACATTTTTATTTTGATGTAGTCCGATCTACGCAGAAAGAGCTCACAGTGTCATGAGGTCTGGCAGTTGGTCTTTTGGGTTCCGATTTAATTAAATGTATAATTGGATCCCAGGCTGGTGCTAGCTTCCAACCATCTTCTCTATTGAAATTAGGATGTTTTTTAATTTCAATAGCCTCGCGGATCATCCTAGGTAGGAATCGGTGTTCTTTGGCAAGGATTTGTGGTTTATCAAATCGAAGATAATGTTTGGAGCCTTTTTCTGAATGTTCAGCAACTGCAGACTTCGTAGAGCGTCGGTGTTTCACGTCAGCTATATGTTCTTTTACGCGGGTCCCTACATTTCTTTTCGTTTGACCTATATAGGAGAGACCACAGTCGCAGTCTATTTTATATATGCCTGGTTCCTGTAGAGGTACATGACATTTGACAGGTGGTAAAAATTGACTAATTTTCTTGGGCGGCTTGAAGTAAGTTTTGATAGAAGCCCGCTTCAGTACATAGCCAATCTTGTCAGTGACTCCTCTAATGTATGGTAAAACAACCGGGACACGTTCGACTGTGGCTGGCTTCACTCGGTTTCTGTGATGGCGGCGAGGAATTTGGAGCTTGTTGTCTTGCAGTACTTGCTTGACATGTTGCAGCTCAGCGGCCAGATGTTTCTCATCACAGATACCTTGTGCTCTCTGAAACAAAGATTTACCCACGGTAGCTAACTGTTTTGGATGGTGGTGAGATTCACCATTGAGGTATTTATCTGTATGGGTCTTTTTCCTAAACACAGTATGGCTTAAAGACTGGTCAGGGTTTCGGATAACTAAAACATCTAAGAAGGCAAGAGAATTATTATGTTCTAACTCCATTGTAAATTGAATTTTGTTGTTAATGGAGTTGAGGTGGTCTAAAAATGCAGTTACTTTGTCAGATGGTAAAATTGTGAAAGTATCATCCACGTACCGTTTGTAGAACCTTGCTGGATAGGGGGCTGTGCTTAGGGCTGTCTCCTCAAAGTCCTCCATGAAAATATCGGCGACTACTGGAGACACGGATGAGCCCATAGCTACTCCATCTACTTGCACATAGAATTGATTATTCCACAACATGTAGCCAGATGTAAGGCAATGGTTGAGTAGTTCTGCATATGCTGGGGGCATGTTGTTCTCCGCTAACTTCTTAGATACAATTTTGATGCAGTCTTGTACAGGTAAGCTTGTAAAGAGTGATTTCACATCAAAACTGACCATGGTTTCATTGTCAGCTAATTTTAGGTGTTTAATATCGCTGACAAATTGGTATGAATCCTTCACAGATGCTCCAGTCTTTCCTCTAAGCGGTGAAAGCACTTTTGCTACCACTCACTCGTGCGCAGACCAATCACGCGCGGTTATCAACCTGTCAAATAAATCACTGGACGAAAACACTATACGAGTATTATCAAAGGGTTTAAATTTTGCCATTACACCTCGAAGGATACCGTATGAGGACATTATTTGTAACGTTGAGAACAGTCTCTTCAAAAATAGTTTAAAAAAGGAAGATTCGGAGGCAATACGTCAAGACATTTCGTCGATATTACGTCAAAAGAAAATGCCGAAACTAAATCTCCCTAAAAACGAATATATCGCTTTAAAGAAATTGCGATCAGAGAAGGACTTAACTATTCTCCGTGCAGATAAAGGAAATGCGACGGTAGTAATGGATACGTCGGATTATAACAATAAAATAGAACAACTTTTGTCGGACGAGAGCACTTATAAAAAGGTCAAGACAGACCCAACTAATAAAATTTTAAAGGCTACCAGCTCCCTAATAAGTAAGTACTCTGACACATTAAACCTAGACGTATCCTTACTCATTCCATCGTGTGCAAAACCCCCCAAACTGTATGGGTTACCAAAAATTCACAAGGCTACTGCTCCGCTACGTCCTATAGTGAGTCAGATCGACACACCAACCTACAGATTGGCTCAGCACGTAGCAAAAGTGCTTTCACCGCTTAGAGGAAAGACTGGAGCATCTGTGAAGGATTCATACCAATTTGTCAGCGATATTAAACACCTAAAGTTAGCTGACAATGAAACCATGGTCAGTTTTGATGTGAAATCACTCTTTACAAGCTTACCTGTACAAGACTGCATCAAAATTGTATCTAAGAAGTTAGCGGAGAACAACATGCCCCCAGCATATGCAGAACTACTCAACCATTGCCTTACATCTGGCTACATGTTGTGGAATAATCAAGTCTATGTGCAAGTAGATGGAGTAGCTATGGGCTCACCCGTGTCTCCAGTAGTCGCCGATATTTTCATGGAGGACTTTGAGGAGACAGCCCTAAGCACAGCCCCCTATCCAGCAAGATTCTACAAACGGTACGTGGATGATACTTTCACAATTTTACCATCTGACAAAGTAACTGCATTTTTAGACCACCTCAACTCCATTAACAACAAAATTCAATTTACAATGGAGTTAGAACATAATAATTCTCTTGCATTCTTAGATGTTTTAGTTATCCGAAACCCTGACCAGTCTTTAAGCCATACTGTGTTTAGGAAAAAGACCCATACAGATAAATACCTCAATGGTGAATCTCACCACCATCCAAAACAGTTAGCTACCGTGGGTAAATCTTTGTTTCAGAGAGCACAAGGTATCTGTGATGAGAAACATCTGGCCGCTGAGCTGCAACATGTCAAGCAAGTACTGCAAGACAACAAGCTCCAAATTCCTCGCCGCCATCACAGAAACCGAGTGAAGCCAGCCACAGTCGAACGTGTCCCGGTTGTTTTACCATACATTAGAGGAGTCACTGACAAGATTGGCTATGTACTGAAGCGGGCTTCTATCAAAACTTACTTCAAGCCGCCCAAGAAAATTAGTCAATGTTTACCACCTGTCAAATGTCATGTACCTCTACAGGAACCAGGCATATATAAAATAGACTGCGACTGTGGTCTCTCCTATATAGGTCAAACGAAAAGAAATGTAGGGACCCGCGTAAAAGAACATATAGCTGACGTGAAACACCGACGCTCTACGAAGTCTGCAGTTGCTGAACATTCAGAAAAAGGCTCCAAACATTATCTTCGATTTGATAAACCACAAATCCTTGCCAAAGAACACCGATTCCTACCTAGGATGATCCGCGAGGCTATTGAAATTAAAAAACATCCTAATTTCAATAGAGAAGATGGTTGGAAGCTAGCACCAGCCTGGGATCCAATTATACATTTAATTAAATCGGAACCCAAAAGACCAACTGCCAGACCTCATGACACTGTGAGCTCTTTCTGCGTAGATCGGACTACATCAAAATAAAAATGTAATATCAACTACATTGAGGGTAGAAACACTGCACTACACTATCGAGATGACATACAACTCAGTCTCCCCCGTGACCATGAAGGCTGCAAAGTCTTCGAAACGTCGGGTTAAAAAAGTAAAATAAACCGCGATATAATCCGTAAATTTCGTTTTATTTCAATGTATAATATTCGCGTAAATATAAGAAACCAGTAAAGCTACTTAATGTTAATACCATACATAATAATACCCATGCATAATATTCTCACATATCCTTTTCAGGATACTTTTGTATATGGTGTAGACATGCCGAATATGCACCAGGAACTGTCACCACAGCACTTAGCGCAACCGCACCATCAACCCGCTGCTGCATCACAAGCATGTGAGCCCAGAGAGGCATCTATTGATTCTTATTATTTTTTAAAGGTATGGTAAAATTATTGTGCAATGTGATAAAATTGTTTTGTTGCCTCCTTATTACAATGGCAGCTCACATGGGCTGTGGACCAGCGAAACCTGGGTTTTTTGATCACAATATGCATAGAACATGATCTTTCAGACAGTAGATATCAGGCACATAGGAAAAGCTAAACCAAATTACATCCAAAATGTAGTTAAAAAGTATTTTGCGCAATGCAAATATTCAATGAAAGGGCAGATGAAATATGGAAATAAATATTATTGTTATGCAATGAAAATACATTTATATTACAGAAAAATAATTATGCAATTTTAAATAATTTTAAATATATTCTATCTTTCATATATTCTTTCCATTTTAGCTGTCAACTAGAGCCACCCCTAGTCCACCTGCTGCAGGTGACAAGGATAACTTGCAACTACATAATACTGCCAGTGTAGGTTCAAGTAAGTAACTGTATTTTATTTTCATCACCAAAGGTAATCATTTTTATCAAGTAAATTCAATGTAATTACTATGTCTTTTCAGCTCCTAGACGACGAAGATTTCGCGTTAGAAGGTCACCTTCGTCTCAATGACGTTCCCAATTCGCCAGTATAGCCGAAAAAATTTTGAGGATAGAGGAACAACGACTGGATCTGGAACGCCGCGTAGTGGCGGTATTAGAAAGTCATGTTGAGACGGAGCGTTTGATGGTTCAAGCAAATCTTGCTCTAGGAGAAGGACTCAAGGCTGTGGCAGATATATTAAATAAAAAATGAAAAATATTGTTATCTTATTTTTATTTAATATAATAATAATAATACTAGCCCTGTATTATGCACGTTTCCTCACGATGTTTTCCTTCACCGTTACAGCGATCGATAATTAACATTTAATACACTTAATACTTTTTATACTATGGTATTGTAGCTGCTTTGGTGGCGTAGTTGTACTGCGGTGCGACTGGCGCACTGAGGTTTCGGGTTCGATCCCCGTTCGGGTTAAGTGAAAGAATGTGTTCTGTCTACATCCATACTAATGATAATCCTATACTAACATTAAAACACTTGTGATTTATTTATTTATATATTTACCTATATGTTACACCAACGACATGTCACAACAAAATACAATGATATAAGGTAGTATATTTTACAATATGAAATGCCTTTACAGGTTTATACAAAATAAATAGATTACACAAAAAAAGTATACAAACATTTAACATTAATAATATAACTAATTAATAATTGGTACAATAATGTCAGTCAGTGATGTGCACAATTATTTTTAATTACATGACGTAAAAAAGTGATAACAGCATACTAATTTATTGCTAATACCAATCTATGTATATAAATTAAAATGAAATGCCACAGTTTTGCTTGAAATACTAATTACTTAAAATAATTTCAAAACTACTATTTGAACCCGATAACTGGCGCTGTTGCCGAGAACTAAAAAGATGAAAGGGGCCCTGAAGGCATGAAATTTTGCACACATACCACGTCCTGGATTTGCATATAGGCTACTTATTATCCCGGTAAATTACTTAAATAGATCTATGTAATTACATAATTATGGTAAAGATGAAAGAAAAAAATTAAACTATTCTACTTTGCCATAATGTATTAACTAAACTAATTCTACAATTGGCGCCTATTGTATGCTCTGACTCTTGATGCAGATAAAAAGGTCTTTCCACACGCATAGACCTTTCCATCTGCACTTCTGCTTCATTTAACACTGGCGAAGGTAATCCTGCACGATTGCATATGTTATGGAGCACGCATTAGGCGACAACAATTTTTGCAACTGTGTCTGGATGGTATTGTAAAACACGATGAACCTGAAGACACCTAAAACGTGCTTTTAGAACTCCTATTGTTCTCTCTACGGAGTTTCGAGCCACAGCGTGAAGCTTATTGTAATGTGCTTCAGGGGTGTCTTCAGTCGCGCCACTGACTGGAGTCATTAAATAGGGACGTTGGGGATAGCCAGAATCTCCTAAAAAGAAAAAATACAAACTATTATTTTAAATAAAAAGTGTGATATACTACTCTGAAGTGACATACATGGCCCATAAAAATATCTTCTGATTTTGCTAAACGTGGTAAACTAAGTATCCAAGATCTTATGTTTATGAACAATATTCAATATTACTTATTTTTTTGATTTCACTCGCATTGAAGATTACCTATAAGTATTAAGTAGGTACATCATATTATAATATGTACCTAAACGTCAGTATTATATTATTGTATAAGTCAGTACTCAGGAACACAAATGTAAGTTGTAATAATTTGATACTTAATTCATGATTAGGTATCAATAAATGTATTTTTTTTATTATTATTCTTATATGCTTACCCAATAAATATACCACTTCACCAGAATTTGTTAATGTTTCTAAGTGATCCCTTATGATAGAATTATTAAAAATAAAGCTATCGTGACTTGCTCCACCAAATTTTGCATCTACATGTAGAATGTTGAGGTCGGCATCATTAATCTGTAAATTTAAATTATGAATCTATTTGTGTTCAAACTTTGAAGCTAAATGTAGTTTTGCTTATTTTTAAGACTAAATTCTTTTGGGTACTCATTTTATATTTTGATTAGTTATCTCAAATTATTATAACTAGATAAAAAATAAGCTCAGGAAGTAAATTTGTACAAATGTAGTGCATATTATGTTATATAGACATATTTAGTAATTTCACACATTATAAGGAAATAATTTATTTCAATTCCTTTTAAAATAACGTAATCACATTTTTTTTGGTTTTCACTATTCTTTTCGCAAGCAAATGATTAACTTTTGATTTGACATTTAAATTCGAGGAGAGTTCGAAAGTGACTGACGAAATCTTTGCTGCCGAATACCGTATAACGTCAAATTAGTAAGATCTCACTTAAGAATAGTTCACCTCACCGTCATTTTCACCTTGTGGCGCTAGTGTAGATTTCACTCACGTTACAGAATGCCAAGTAGCGTTTTCACCGCGGATTCAGATGTGAGCAATACAGAAAGAAAGAAAGAAAAACGATTTATTTGCACAAACTACAACGCGCACATACCACATTAACAAAAACTATTATTACACTTAAAACTAAGGGGTTTGGCACTTGCACGTCGCAGCTGTGACAGGTAGGTGACCACTCAGCGTACTGCTGTGCTGTGGCACGTACATAGTACATACCACAACACAGCGCTGGTTTTCAGTGGTCACCTTAAGTGACGTACGGACGCCAGCCAGTTGATATAATAATAATAATAATAATAATAAAACACATATATACCATAGTTAAATTCTATATTAAATAATATACAAAATAACACTTTATTAAAATAAACACATACGTAGGTATATATATTATACTGTATTTATATACTTACATATATTGGTACATATTATACTTATTAAACTTTTAAATAGTATTAAATAGATACATTGCTTTACATAACAATAATAATTGGTCAATACAATCTTATATAAAATATTTTTGCCGATGCCATCTCTCGTTCCCACCCACTACCGTCACCGTGCGGCCGCGCAAGCCCAGAGGCCAGACCCCAGGCTCAGGCACCCGGCGCACGGCCGGCGAGTGGACGCGTCGTCAAGGCACAGTTTTTTTTTTAAAAAGGAATTATTTTTTCATACATATTAACCTGCTACTAAAATGAAATTATAGTAGAAATAACGACGTGCGGTTCAAGAGAATCTGCCATATGTACTACAATACCAGTGTGCTATACAACTTACCTATCCAGAATGCTGTCACACCGCCGCCATAAAGCTGCTGGGAAGTTGATTTACTTAGCTCGTTGGTCATAATTAGGATGTAAGTATCTGAATTTTAGCTATTTTTTTTTGTATGTCTAATAAATATTTTTTCATATGTAATTTAAATGTTGTTTTTGTTTTCAGGGACCTAATGGGGGGTGGTAAATCATTCCAACAGCGAGTGGCGGCATATTTGAAACAGCCCCTGAAAGCGGTGGTTCTATAGAGTGGCATCGAGAGCGGGTTGGATGTCGTACGAGTGGAGTATCAGTAGTGATCGTGTCTCCAGTTTAGCTTGTTATACAGGTATCCTGGTTTGTGTGTATTGAATATACCAAACAACAAAGTGGCCAAATGTAGCTTACGCCGTGCAGCCATTTTCAAAATATCGTTGTCATTTAAGTATGGTGTGACATGGCTTCTACGGGGTATACTGAAACAATATCGTGCACACGCATTCTGCACGCGTTGTATCAGACGTTCTGTACGGGATAGAAGACACGGTCCGTATACAGCGTCACAATAATTTAGTTTTGATAGCACTAGGCAGTCTGACAGTCTCTTTCTCATTGTTATACTTAAAAATTGTCTTATCCTATACAGAACTTTTAACCTATAGAAACAATTTTTAACGATATCGTTAATGTGATTCTCAAACCGCAACTCCGGGTCGATCACCAGACCCAAATTGCGCGCATTTTCTACCCTTTCGATGCTCTGTCCCATGATTTTAATGTCGGGATTCGCAGAGATAATAGCATTGATTTGATTTTTACTACCCAAAACCATATATTTAGATTTATGAGGGTTACCGCGTCCCCTTCTAAAACCCGATTGTAGGTCTGGCAGTATTCCGTTAGTTTCGAGGAAATCGGTAATCTGCAAATACACTACTCTTTCCAACACCTTGGACAAACAGGGCAATATACTAATCGGACGAAGGTCCTTATAACATTGCGGATTTTTATTTTTAGGGAGTGGTTTTACAATAGCCTCCCGCCACAGATCCGGAAATTTGTGAGATGCGATGGATCTATTTACTATTTCCGTTAAAGTGGTTAACGACCACGGTAAGGTAAGATTCAGCATATCTCTCGAGATGCCGTCAATACCTTGTGCGTTGGTTGATATGTTCTGTAGAATTTTACTAATCGTTGACGGATCTGATTGTTTAAGTGCAAATTTTCCTGTGCCGTACCGGTTTGATTCAAAAAAAGTTAACTGGGAAATCGTAACATTAGGGTCGCCCGGAACATCCAGAAACGCTGAGTTTATACCATCCGGATCCCTAAACGGCCCTAAAAGTTGTTTATCGCTTCTATTTTCTGGTAGTACATGTTTTTTTAGATTAGACCATAGTGATTTCGAATCGTGTATGTTTTCATTAATGTACTTGTTGAAAAATGCCTTTTTTTCATTTAATAAACTAAATGTAGCTAAATGTTTTAAATCTAAATAATAATGTTTATGTGAATCAACTTTAGTGCGACGGTATCGGTTACGAGCGTCATTTCTTAATTTAAAAATTAATTTTATATTGTCTGTTATCCAAGGCGTTGGTTGAGTTTTGAAATGTCTGGTTGTTATAGGTGCATGCAGATCAAAAAGCCGAGTGTACAGTGAGATGTTACAGAATAGCATAGCTGAAGGAAGCGGCTGAGGAGCTGAATTTCGACGCGTTAGCAACCGAAACGGACAAGATGGGCGTGCACTGGAAATTCATTCCCCCCGGAGCGCCTAACATGGGAGGAGCGTGGGAGCGTCTGGTCCGTTCCATCAAGACGGCCCTAACAGTAACGCTCAAAGATAGACACCCGCAAGAGGAAGTTCTGCACACTCTGATTACAGAAGCAGAACACATTGTGAACTCTCGACCGTTAGTCAGCACGGAAGAGAACCCATCCGAAGAAGCCTTGACTCCAAATCATTTTCTCATAGGCAGATCCTGTGGTGCCCGGCGGATAGGTACATTTGCGGACGGGGATCTGACTGGCAAGCGGACCTGGAGAACGGCGCAGCGGCTCAGCGACCACTTCTGGAGTCGTTGGGTGAAGGAATACCTCCCCACGCTGCTGCCAAGAAAAATCGACGGGAGGTGATTTGGTTGGTATCTATGATGGTCCACCAGACCAGCAACTAATGAGCAACAAAAATTCTGCAGTATACTAAACCCGTAATCAAGGTCACTAAAAAAAAATGTTATTTTTCCGGTTTTGACAGCGATTGATCTTGTTGCTGCGCGGCACAATATCTATGAAGGTACACCGGGCCAGCAACTAATTAATAACAAAAATTCTGCTGAATACTTAACCCGTTATCAAGGTCATTAACGAAAAATGTAATTTTTTCCGGCTATGACAGAGGTTGATTTTGTTGCTGGGTGGCACAATATCTATGAAGGTCCACTGGACTAGCAACTAATTAGCAACAGAAATTCTGCTGAATACTTAACCCGTTATCAAGGTCATTAACGAAAAATGTAATTTTTTCCGCCTATGACAGAGGTTGATTTTGTTGCTGGGCGGCACAATATCTATAAAGGTCCACTGGAATAGCACCTAATAAGCAACAAAAATTCTGCTGAATACTTAACCCATAATCAAGGTCACTAAGAAAAAATGATATTTTTCCGGTTTTGACAGCGATTGATCTTGTTGCTGCGCGGCACAATATCTATGAAGGTACACCGGGCCAGCAACAAATTAATAACAAAAATTCTGCTGAATACTTAACCCGTTATCAAGGTCATTAACGAAAAATGTAATTTTTTCCGGTTATGACAGCGGTTGATTTTGTTGCTGGGCGGCACAATATCTATAAAGTTCCACCAGACAAGCGACTTATGGGCAACAAAAATTCTGCTGAATACTTAACCCGTAATCAAGGTCAATAAGGTTTTTTTTTCCGGCTATGACGGAGGTAGATTTTGTTGCTGGACGGTACAATATCTATGAAGGTACACCGGGCCAGCAACTAATTAATAACAAAAATTCTGCTGAATACTTAACCCGTTATCAAGGTCATTAACGAAAAATGTAATTTTTTCCGGCTATAACAGAGGTTGATTTTGTTGCTGGGCGGCACAATATCTATGAAGTTCCACTGGACTAGCAACTAATTAGCAACAGAAATTCTGCTGAATACCTAACCCGTTATCAAGGTCATTAACGAAAAATGAAATTTTGTCCGGTTATGACAGAGGTTGATTTTGTTGCTGGGCGGCACAATATCTATGAAGTTCCACTGGACTAGCAACTAATTAGCAACAAAAATACTGCTGAATACTTAACCCGTTATCAAGGTCACTAAGGAAAAATGACACTGTTTCCGGTTATGACAGCGGTTGATTTTGTTGCTGGTTGGCACAATATCTATGAAGATCCACCGAACAAGCAACTAATAAGCAAAAAAATTCTGCTAAATACTTAACCCGTAATCAAGGTCACTAAAGAAAAATTTATTTTTTTCCGGTTATGACAGCGGTTGATTTTGTTGCTGGGCGGCACAATATCTATAAAAGTCCACCAGACAAGCAACTTATGAGCAATAAAAATTCTGCTGAATACTTAACCCGTTATCAAGGTCATTAACGAAAAATGTAATTTTTTCCGGCTTTGACACAGGTTGATTTTGTTGTTGGGCGGCACAATATCTATGAAGGTCCACTGGACTAGCAACTAATTAGCAACAGAAATTCTGCTGAATACTTAACCCGTAATCAAGGTCACTAAGGAAAAATTACACTGTTTCCGGTTATGACAGCGGTTGATTTTGTTGCTGGTTGGCACAATATCTATGAAGATCCACCGAACAAGCAACTAATAAGCAATAAAAATTCTGCTAAATACTTAACCCGTAATCAAGGTCACTAAAGAAAAATTTATTTTTTTCCGGTTATGACAGCGGTTGATTTTGTTGCTGGGCGGCACAATATCTATAACAGTCCACCAGACAAGCAACTTATGAGTAAGCAGTTCCCATTGCAAAACATTTGCAATGGGAACTGCTTATCGCCCGCCGTGGCTTGATTTAGATCTTTTCTTAGACGGGGTCACTGACGTAATGAGCACTATGGCTAGCTGCGACTATTACATATTAATGGGAGACTTTAATGTCAATGTACTAAATCATAATGATAAAAAAGTAAAAAAGATCCAAACTTTTCTGAACAGTCTCTCATTAAAACAGCTGGTTACTGTGCCTACACATTTCACAGAAAATAGTCAGACATTAATTGACCTAGTCTGCACAGACCTTTTCGTCAGTCAGTTAACTACTAATCCTTTTGGGTCAAGGCAATATGGCCACTCTTTCATCAGTTGCAAATTTAACATCTTACGTGAAAAATATACCCCTATCAATATTAAACACCGGCCGCGAAAAGACATTAATATGGAGCAGTGGAATATTGACTTATCTAATGTATTATGGGGCGATGTCAATAACATGGATAGTGTAGACGACCGGGTAAACGCCTTAACACAGTGTATAACATATCTGTTCGACCTGCACGCACCAGTTAAAGCCTACAGAATAACAGAGCCTTCCTACCCCTGGATTACAGATACAATAAAGATAATGATGAGAATTCGCGATCGAGCTTTGAGTTCTTATCGTAAAACAAAAACAGCAACTAAAAGAGACTACTATAAAAAATTAAAGGGCCTGGTGATATCGTCCTTGTTTAGAGAGAAAGCTTCATATTTTAAATTTTACATAAATAATAATATTCGTAAGCCAAAAGTACTTTGGAAGAATTTAAAGTCGACTATCATTCCATCAAAAGTACATTATGATCTCCCCCCGCACCTTAGAAATCCGGATCGATTGAATAATCATTTTCTAGATGTACCTGGGCCGTCAGACACAAGTATCTCCTTACTCACCTACTTCGAGTATCACAAATATACCGACTCAGTATTCACTATCAGACCTATATCTCAGAGTGACGTAGCTCGTATAATTAATAACTTAACGTCTAATGCTAAGGGTTGTGACGGTATCACACTGTCTATGATAACTATGACACTTCCCCATACACTTCCGGTATTAGCTGATACGTTAAATAGCTCCATACTGCAGTCCACGTTTCCCTGTTCCTGGAAAACTTCTATTGTAAGGCCGCTTCCAAAAAACCCCAACCCAAGCGGCATGAAAGACCTTCGGCCGATAAGCATATTACCCTGTTTGTCCAAAATCCTTGAAAAGGCTGTGTGTTTGCAACTGGTTGACTATCTCGAGAAAAACAGTCTTTTACCAGAGTTGCAATCGGGCTTCAGAAAGCATCGCAGCACCACAACAGCCTTGCTCGATGTAACGGACAATATACTTGCAGCGCGAGATGAAGGTATGTGCACCGTAATGGTACTTTTGGATTTTTCTAGGGCATTTGATTGTATAAACGTTCCTTTGCTAATATCCAAGCTCGCGTATTACGGCTTTGATCATCGTACCAGACAGTGGTTCTACAGTTATCTGAGCGGACGGACACAAATGGTAGAGGTTGGCAGCGTGGACTCAGGGAATTCTCTCTTATCACAACTCATGCCGCTACAGAGAGGAGTCCCACAGGGGTTAATACTGGGACCTATCCTCTTTATGCTGTATTGCGCAGACTTATCAAGTTGTATATGGAATTCCCATTATCATACATATGCTGATGATGTCCAAATATACATCACATTCAAACCGAAGGACTATGATCTGGCAATAAAAAAGCTAAACGAGGATTTGAGCAGGATATCAGCTTGGTCGGAAACTAACTGCCTAGTATTGAATCCCTCCAAAACTAAATATATATGTCGGAGAATAATGTATACGGAGACTGAATTGACCTTACAAATAATTTAATCTTTTGTAAATCTGTTGTGGGTACCGTCAGTTGTTTTACTATTTTGAAGGTAGTTTCGAGTTGTTTATTAAATGATCTCACTCGTAGTGGGGCACAACGAAAATCACAATATAAAAGAGTGCCTCGGCATTTGGCGAAGCATTCAGGAATAATTATTAGACGAGTCAATATCTCGAATGGTTTAGTAATTTAGAGGTCGTAATGCCCAAGTGCTGTTTAACTGATCGTTGCCTACAATTAAAGTAATGTAATTGTAAACCATGGTTTTTCTTGCCAGTTCTTTTTGCCATGGATTATTGTATTCCGAACTGGCAGTAGCTTATTAAACTATAAAGTGATTAACGTGTGTTATTTCTACTGAACTATCGTACGAAGTGAATCCTGATTATCTGTAGAGCAAAGAGGGATGAATAACCCTCATAGTCATGACCTATGATGACGTCATGACCTCAGCCATCTGACACAACACATAGTCTCTCGGACATCAGAAGTGGGATCGAACTGGACATCCACTATCGTGATCAGGTGATGTGATACTTACAGTTTCATTTTATAATATTTCTGTTTTGAGAGTTTGGAAAACATTAGTAATTAGTTTATGCGCTTTGTTGGGTTGTGCAAAAAGTTATAAATCATTGAAATTCTATCATCCGAAATAAAATTGTGATCGTAAAGTGTAATATTCTACCGCTTTATAAGTGGTAAAAAGTGCTCGGCGGTACTGTAAATTTGCTAGACTACAGTACATTTGAAGATTGCGAATTTTGAGAATCATTTGGATTGTGCTATGTTTGTAAATTATAGCAAGTCCCTTATGTTGGTAAATAAATTTTGAATTATTTTATGTTCCAAACGAAATCGTTTAAACGATAGGTATGAAGTGTCGATGTTTACTGTGTTAATGATTTTGGTGTTCAAATTCCATATGCTGTGGATGGTTTCCTGTGGCGCTGTGGAGTTGTTGAGGCGGTTCTCTGGCAGCGCAAGTAGTGCTACAGCGTGTTGTTTGCGTGCCTACCTACATATGTGATCCTACCCGTGGATTTATTTGAAATTTGGTGAGTCGCTCTCAGTTTTTAAATGTACAGAACGATTTTTAATTTTGATCGTTCTGCTAAAATAAACTATTAATTTAGTTGGAAATATCAGGATGTGTTTCCTACCTCATTGATTTTTTGTTTTTGTATTTAAAACTGATGGTAATGAACGACTATTAAGTTTGATCTTTCTGCTAATCTAAACAGTTAAATGCAAAATAGTGTGGTTTGTTTCCAACTTAATTGATTATTTCTTTATTTAAATTTGTACTGTTACAACCGATGGAAAATTCATCGAGATTTTGCTTAACTGCTAATGACGCAGTGATATTATATTTGGACGTCCACGGTCCTCAGTGGCGTAGTTGTAATTCCGTAGGCTGTACGACTGCCGTGCGGGGTCTCGGGTTCGATCCCCGGGTCTAGTAAAGAGATATTGGGTTTATCCGCCGTGAGCCTGGAATTATGCCCGGTATGGTGATAGGCTCACCCCTATCACACATGGGGTGATAATAGCTGCGCGAATTATGTGTACTGGTTACACCTCTGCCTACACCTTCGGGAATTACACTTGTGAGTGTGTATGTATGTGAAGATACATAACAGTTGACGCGTGTGATGTTTGATGATTTAATGAACCTTGAATTTGATGTGGTTCAATTCCATCATGTGTGTGGGTTGAAAAAAAAAACATTTACTCTTTAACTGGTGTTAAAAAAAAAACTATAATATGTTTTAACGTGTTATGAAAAAACTGCATTGAATGAATAATTCAGTAATTTAATAGTTACTGCAATATTGTTTTACGGGTCTAGTTTTTATTAAAGTTTCAGAATTAATAGTTGATAATCAAGTTAGTCAAGTATAACCATTTATTTTTTGTAACATTGACTACAATTCAATAAAAAAAAGGACGTACACGTATCATGCTTGTGCTTCCAGCTAAAGAGCGGAATTTTTATATTGGTATTGGTGGTAACTGTTAGTTCTGGTTTTAATTCGTTCTGCCCGGTAATACATTATTTTTATATTAATAGTTACGCTAAACTGTGCAATTAGTTGAGGTGAAAATAATTTGATTTGGTTTGATTCTTAGTGATCGTGGTGAGTTAATTATCCATAATTAAATTCATTATCTTCTGGTAGTGATATTAAAGAAAGTTTTACATCCAAGTTTTGTGGAAAACTTGAACATGACATAGTTACTTAAAGCATTGATACCCAAAGTGGTCTATATCGACACCCTGGGGCCGATGACTACTAAGGGGTCAAAGTAAGCGAAAAAAAAAATAGAAATAGGGATCTATGGAGTGTAAACGGGGTCCACAAATTTGAAGCCAAATATTGAATATTTATTATAAAAGCCCCAGGTTCACCACTCCCACTAGAGGCGTTTATTTTTACTTATTGCTTTTATGTAATACATATTGGTACTTTATTAATTTTGATATATTTAATTTCGGTTTCTTCTACATCTCACTACAGTTAGACATCAGTCAAGTGTTTAACACTTAGTTTTCTGGTTGTTAAATTTTATGGTGATTTAACCGAGACTATGTTTTGTTTAACCTCTATTTACGCTATGATATTATAAAGCGCGAAATATTATTGCAGAGATCCAGTGTTACCGCGACTGTGATACAGTTTAAAATTCCTCGAGTTCTCAATATAATTAATGTTATTTTGCCACTTTTCTTTGTTAATTATCGTTTGCTTTAACGGTGAAGGAAAACGCCGTGAGGAAACCTGCATACCTGAGAATTCTCAAAAGGAATTTCGAAGGTCTGTGAAGTCTACCAACCCGCAATAGGCCAGCGTGGTGAACTAAGGCCTAACCCCTCTCATTGGTAGAGGAGGCCCGTGCCCAGCGGTGGGACAATGTTTAATACAGGGCTAGTATTATTATATTTTGCAACTACCCTTAGTCGATATCCAAAATGTTGTAGCCCTCTGTGAATGACATTGCGCTTGTTAATACTGGTGTGTGTCCCTAGGACATACACCAAAAATTACTTGTATTAAATAGCTACTCCAGCTTTGTTTTTATCTAGAAAACCACAACTAGTGTGAAAACAGGTTGACGGTTTAAACGCATTCTTATCATCTTAGCGAAAGTGTATACTACTAATTGCTTGCTAATGTTATTCGACCGATTAGATTGAGTTTCATTTAACTCCGACCTATCGGTGTACAGCGTTTGTTACACCTAAGGGTTTGTACGAGTATGCCGCAATTTCATTCGGGCTTATAAGTATTCAATGTCGGGTTTTCGAGTGAACGTTCATGTAGAGCGTTTCACGAGTGTCCTTAAATCGATAATTAACTGCGATGGACTAGCGATCACAGATCGTGGTAGGACTCTATAAGAGAGGTCCACCTAGCAATGCTTAAAATAACAAAAGCTACGTCTCTGAAACTTTTGATCGGAAAAATTCCAAGACCATTGTCGTTGATGTGTAGCGATTTAGCGACTGATGTACACACACAGAAAATTCGCGAGCGGTTGTCGGTAAATTATAGGGTCAGGAGTGACCGAGTGAAACATATTTCTCCTGTGAACTATCTAGCGCTAGATAGAATCGATCTTGAAAAACAATCTTAAGTTCATTGGTTCATTCAAGTAATTTTTTTTTTATTGTTTTATTATTGTGATGTGTGTACAATTAATGAACTAAATTTCGGTTTCTTAATAATTAGTGACTACAATGTTAGTAGAAGTTCAAAGTAGTATTGAAGCTTATTAAGTATTACTGTTTTTTTTTATCAGTAATATGGGCTTTTTCTATGCTAATTGGACACTGAAATTTGCGTCTACTTATCATTCATTTGTCGGATCGGCCGAACGGGTGAACGGTTTTACTGTGTGTGCCGTTCCTCTTTTCAGGTACCTCACACATGGACGTGTGAGCACCTTTCTTTATGTTTTGCACAAAACTCACACTATACATACACACAAACACACATAACCAAACATGAAAAAAAAATGAAAAAAAAAGTATGAAAAAAAAAATATGAAAAGATGCTTTTGACGTGTGGAGCCGTTCAAGAGCCAAATGAAAAAAAAATTGTGACTGTTATCACGTGGAGTGAACAGTCCTTATATTTCAACAAATTATACTGTAGTCACGTGGAGTGAACAGTCCATATATTATTAAAAAAAAAAAAAAAATGCTGTAGTCACGTGGAGTGAACAGTACTGCATATATTTCAATACACATATTTGACCTGTAGTCACGTGGAGTGAACAGTGTCTTACGCTATTCAACAAATTCATTATGTATGGCACTCTTGTCATAAGAGCTGTCAAATTACTCTTACATTTAACACTGTACACAAAACCTAAAGAGATTGTAATCACGTGGAGTGAACAGTCCATATATTTAAAAAAAAAATGCTGGTCACGTGGAGTGAACAGTGTCTTACGCTATATTCCACAATTAATTATGACACTCTAATTGAGTATAGTTTTCTATATTTTTACCCGCGTATTTTATTTGACCTATACTCGCGTGTAGTGAGCAGTGTCTTTTACCACAACATTTCATCTGCCACCCTTGTCGTAAGGAGTGAGCTTTTAAATATCTATCTGTGGTCACGTAGAGTGAGCAGATTAATAAAAAAAATATATATATATATTCTTTCTAATAATTATGCTTAGGTACTGTGGAAGTACCCAGGCTTAACATTAACTATCTGTTTGAGTATCTGTTTCAGAAAAGGCTGACTAACCAAGCGATGCAGGGCACGCATCGCAATTCAGAATGGCCGTGTCGCCATAGCACCTTCTTTACACAATTTATTTACAAGATTTAAGTCTATCAATTATTTTAAAAGAAAAAAAAAATGTTTTGCTATTGTAAATTACTCCTACATTTTAACACACTACCTTAATGAATATGCTGTTGTGACATAGTGTGAACAGTAACATATTTTCTCACAAATTATGCTGTTGTCACGCAGAGTGAACAGTAACATATTTTCTCACAAATTATGCTGTTGTCACGCAGAGTGAACAGTAACATTTTTTCTCACAAATTATGCTGTTGTCACGCAGAGTGAACAGTAACATTTTTTCTCACAAATTATGCTGTTGTCACGCAGAGTGAACAGTAACATTTTTTCTCACAAATTATGCTGTTGTCACGCAGAGTTAGTCTGTAAGTTTCAGATAGGATCTAGCAAACTATTCAAAGTGCCTAACGCACTATAGAATGGAGTCGGAACGCCATGAAATATTTTGACATCTTGCTGACATTGGTGGTAAGGACGATGCCCAACCAACACGCTGATTCAACGTGGCAGTAACTTTTGGTGAGTAACTTTCATATTGGTATCTCATTTGTGTACCACACACAGACCCACATACATACACACACACAACGCTAAAAGCTAAAAAAAAAGGCTGTAGGCTAAAAAGCAGCAAGTAAACAAAAAAAAACTGACTGATGGCGTGTAGCCCCGTTCAACGTGTCATTCCTATCCTCCTTTAACACCGAACATTCAACTTTGAACTTGTCACTTATAGTGAGTGACACCGAACATTTAACTTTGAACTTGTGTCACTTATAGTGAGTAACACTGAACATTCGACTTTGAACTTGTGTCACTTATAGTGAGTAACACCGAACATTGAACTTTGAACTGTTGTCACATGGAGTGGAGCAGTAACATATTTTCTAACAAATTTTACAGTTTGTACAAGGACTTGGTTGCGTCTTATTGAAATCTACAAATCAACTTTGATTACAGTGGTTACGAACTCACATCTTCATTACTTCTTAAGGACCATAACTATGATAATTTTTCACAATGTTGGCAGGTGTACTGTGGAGTAACCTAGCCTGTGTATACTGATGATATTCTGAGTTTCAGCGGAGTTTTAGAGGATTTAGCAAGCGATGCAGAGCATGCATCGCATTTCAGAATGGCCGTGTCGGAGAATAATGAATACGGAGACTGAATTGACCTTACAAATAATTTAATCTTTTGTAAATCTGTTGTGGGTACCGTCAGTTGTTTTACTATTTTGAAGGTAGTTTCGAGTTGTTTATTAAATGATCTCACTCGTAGTGGGGCACAACGAAAATCACAATATAAAAGAGTGCCTCGGCATTTGGCGAAGCATTCAGGAATAATTATTAGACGAGTCAATATCTCGAATGGTTTAGTAATTTAGAGGTCGTAATGCCCAAGTGCTGTTTAACTGATCGTTGCCTACAATTAAAGTAATGTAATTGTAAACCATGGTTTTTCTTGCCAGTTCTTTTTGCCATGGATTATTGTATTCCGAACTGGCAGTAGCTTATTAAACTATAAAGTGATTAACGTGTGTTATTTCTACTGAACTATCGTACGAAGTGAATCCTGATTATCTGAAGAGCAAAGAGGGATGAATAACCCTCATAGTCATGACCTATGATGACGTCATGACCTCAGCCATCTGACACAACACATAGTCTCTCGGACATATACGTTTTGGATCAAAGCACCAGCTGAGTTCACTACCAGCGACATTAAACGTTAGTGTGATGGGGACACCTGTGGAGCAAGTTTGTGAAGCCAGAAATCTGGGTCTATTCATGGATGCGGATTTAAGATTCGAGACGCACTTGGCGAACTCTGTAAGGAATTCTTTCTACCGGTTAAAAACACTGTACAAAATACGTCCATTCCTTACAGAAGAGCTCAGAACTCAACTCGTTGAATCCCTTGTGCTGTCTAGACTTAACTATGCCGACGCTGTGTACGGCCCACGATTGCTGGCGCGAACAGATAATTTAATACAGAGGGTGCAAAATGCCTGTGTCAGATTTTGCTTTAATGTGCCCCCGAGAGGTCACGTCACACCGTTTTTAAACGAGCATTCGACACTTAAAATGAAGTCACGCCGTAAGTTTCACATGGCATGCATGTTGTAAAATTTAGTAATTGTTTAAATAGCCTTACGTTCTCTCAAATATATACATCAGCAGACCCGAATGAAGCATATGACCAATTCTTAGATTTGTTTACCTGTTTTTATGAAATTTGTTTTCCCAATATAGTGATACGTAAAAGTATAGTTAGAAAACAAAAATGGATTTCACGGGGCATTAAAATTTGCAGCAAAAAAAAGAGGAGACTATTATGGCAATACTACAATAAACGAAATCAAACCACCAAAAACGCGTTCAAGACATATTCAGCAAAATTTAAAAAAATTATAACACTTACAATAAAATCCCAAAATGATTATTACATAAAATCAGCGGACAATAAATCTAAAGCAACGTGGAAGGTTATCAACAAATCAAAAATATTTTTTCCGAAAGAACCTATAACTGAAATTAAAAAAGATAATATAAAAGTTATGAATCCTTTACTGATTGCTAAATATTTCAATGACTATTTCATCGATCCCCTATTATTATTGACCAATAAAAATGTTGACATTAATAGTACCAATTATGATGTGCATAAAACTTACCAGTCTCGTAATTCTATGTTTATGCAAGCCACAATACCACAAGATATATTGAAGGAAATTATGTCTCTTAAAAATACACATAGTGTTGGCTACGACGGAATATCCACTAAAGTTATAAAATACGTGTCTACAACAATTGCTTCACCTTTGAGTCATATTATAAACTTAAGCATAACAAATGGAGTCTATCCGGAAAAATTAAAAACGACTATCATCTCACCACTTTACAAAAAGGGTGATAAATTAAATATAAATAATTATAGGCCAATTGCACTAATACCAATTATATCAAAAATCTTTGAAAAGGTTATACATAACGCCTTGTATTCATATCTAGAGAAATATGGACTACTAATAGAGGAACAAAATGGGTTTCGTAAGGGGAAAACAATTAATTTGGCAATGTATAATTTGATTAGACCAATATTATGTAATGTAGATAAGAAAAATTCTATTTGTGCTATTTTCATGGACATGACTAAGGCTTTTGATTGCGTAGATCATAATAAATTAATAAATAAGCTTGACATGTATGGAATACGAGGAAACATATTAAATCTTATTCAGTCATATCTCACTAACAGACAACAAATTACAGAAATAACGCAAATTTGTCCTAAAACCGCCACAGAAAAGAAATATAGATCAGACAGTAGAACAATTAAGTATGGCATTCCACAGGGAAGCGTATTGGGACCATTATTGTTCTTAATTTACATTAATGACTTGCCTAAACAAATAAAATACCCTATGATTTTATTCGCTGACGACAGCACAGTAATAGTAAAATGTGAAAAATATGATACATATGAGTCTGACATAAATAATACATTAAATTCAATAATACAATGGTTGACAAAAAATAATTTGAAAATTAATTTGCATAAAACAAAGATTATGCATTTCCATCAAAGGACACAAAACAAAAAAATTAACGTTAATTATCAAGGTGGATCAATTGACTGCGTGGACACAACTAAATTCTTAGGCATCCATATTGACAAAAAATTAACATGGAAAACACATTCCGACGAGGTGTGTAAAAAAATAAATAGATCTGCTTTTGCGCTTTATAAACTATCTAAAGTTGTCCACCGTGAGGCGGTACTCAGTTCGTATTATGGATATGTCGTATCTATATTAAGGTTTGGCATAATATTCTGGGGCAATTCGGTGTGCAAGGAAGCAGTGTTCAGAGCCCAGAAGAAATGTGTAAGAGCCATTTGTGGTCTGGACTCAATGACAAGCTGCCGACCATACTTTAAAAAATTAAAAATATTGACGTTTCCTTCTCTATACACATACGAGATCATTGTCTTTGTAAAAACAAATATAAATCTATACACAATTGCTTTTAAAAGTTATTATAGAAAACTACGTGATAAAAATAAGTTAGATCTTGAGGTGACGTATGGTAGTACAGCTCTTATGAAAAAAAGTTTTCTTTGCATGGCACAAATCATATACAATAAATTACCCAATAAAATAAAAGAATCTAATTTAAATCAATTAAAATATTTTTTAAAGCAATTATTGATCGAGAAATGTTATTATACAATTGATGAATATCTATTAGATAATATAGATGTATAACGTGGACTTGGCATAAAATAATGTAATACTGTATTGACCATTAAGATATTTGTTTTGTGACATTATGTATTGTTGATTATATTATTAATAGGTCGAGGGGTTAATTTGAATTTAATTATAATATTTTGACATTGTATATATAATAAAAATACATTGGAAACATTATTCCGTAAATATTTGCATGTCACTTAGTATGGCAAAGTGTGTGAGCCTATTTAAACATTATATTTAACATCTTTATGTAAAACACATACTTGCAAATAAATATTTCTTTCTTTCTTTCTTTGGTATAGTTAATTCCAAAACGCCATCATACTTGTACAACAAGCTACGCTGGGTAGGCTCGAGTACAGTGCGATCGACAAGACAGTGTGCACCACAGCTGAGTATACCTCCACACAGAACCGAAGCTTTTAGAGGTAGCTTTAGATATGCAGCGACAAAGTGTTGGAATAATATTCCTCCACCCATTCGAGACTCTAAAACTTTAT
Organism: Laothoe populi; assembly: GCA_905220505.1. Taxonomy (NCBI): domain Eukaryota; kingdom Metazoa; phylum Arthropoda; class Insecta; order Lepidoptera; family Sphingidae; genus Laothoe; species Laothoe populi. The sequence goes on along the minus strand of HG992162.1, from coordinate 355,240 downwards.
ATACCTTTCGGCGCAAACTAAAATTGTTTCTGATTAATTCCCAGGTGGCTTTAGGTAACACACATGTTAACGTATCTTTTATATAGTCCACCTTTGTTACGTACTGCCCCTGTATTATCGCTGTACACCTGCCGCATTCGCCCGCACGTCCATGCTGTTTCGTTTTGAGGGGGGGTCTGTTGACAACATTATTAAAATTAAAATTAGAATAGTATTGTTGTTACTCGAGAACACTCTAGTCTATAAATAATAAGGACCATAATTATTATATTAAACATTGTAATATTATGCAAATATAAATTTATATAATCATATACCGTTAATATATTAATATTATTCTGTATTAAAATACATATGTGTGCTAATACGTATGGGTATTCCTTAGTTATTCTAAAATGATCACTGTTTGTTACTGAGAGTTCACTCACCAACAATACTACAATATAATTTAAATACAATTTACCGTAATGGGCCAGACCTCTTGATAATTCAGCAGCGGTGGCGTGCCGACGAGCTTAGAGTGAAAAGGAAAGCAATCACTTTGTCTTTGCTCCGCCTACAGATGACGGTTCAGCTCACTAACACCTACTGAGACGTTGCCGCTCTGCAAATGAACATAAATATTTACAATATGCATATTTGTATATATATTATGCAATTATGGCATAAAGATATCGCAAGCATCTCGTTTCACGTTAAGTTAACGTATTTTACTCACATCCATCGTCGCCAATTTTTGCCTTTTGAAGAACCTCCATCGGAGATGGAATTTTACTTTCATGCGTTTTCGTAAATCGCAATATAAGTCTGCGTACGCCGCCTCAGCCATGCGGGACAACGCGGGCGTTGCGACCGGGATCGTCGCTCCGAATGTGGCCGTGGGGAATCAATAGCAGTATCGATGGCGGTTGACTCGGTTGCGTCCGCGCCGCCGCACCCCGTGCTTGCCCCGCCGATGCAGCGCGGCTTTACTGCTATTTGTCACATACTTCACACTTACTTACGTACTAACTATAACTATGTAGCCATGTATTATTTTCATTATTGTTATTTTATTTTTTGATATATATGTCGGAGCGTGATGAATATGGACACTGAATTGGACTTGCTAATAACTTTATTCATTGTAATTTGTGGATACCGCCATTTGTTTTTCTATTTTGAAGGTAGTTTCGACTTGTTTATCGAGTGATCTCACTCGCAGAGGAGTGGGTCACAACGAGAATCACAATATAAAAGAGCACCTCTTCTTTGGTGCGGCATTCGTGAATTATCATTCAAACAGTTAGTAACTTGTCGGTCGTAATGCCGAAACTTTGTTAAAGTAGTAAGTTAACGCGATGTGAAAGTGTTATTGTGTACCGAATATTGTAATGTAAACTGTGATGTGTTTAAAAGAGCAACCATGAGGGTTTCTTGCCAGCTCTTCCCCATGGATGACTGCATTCCGAACTGGTGGTAGCTTAAATAGACTCTGAAGTGTTAATCTCGTGTTTTATTACCGAACTATCATACGCTATGCATCCTGACCATATCTGGAGATCAGAGAGGGTCGTGTAAGCCCTCTCACTGCCTCGGCCGATGACCGCTCGACCCGTCATCAGAAGTGGGATAAAGGATCAACACCCACAATCGTGAATCAGGTGATGTAATAGTACACACAGTACCAAAGTGTTATTTTTGTTTTTTTGACAGATTTGAACAACATTGGTTGTTGGCTCTATGCGTAAACTTTATGGGGTTATCCAAAGAGACTCTATTAGAATTCTATTATCAAAAAAAAGTGATGGTATAGGTTCCCCCAAGAGCACTGTAGTAATCTATCGTGTTTTACTTAGTAAAGAGTGGTCTACTGTACAATTAAAAGTTAGGAGTTTTCAAATCAATAAGTCTCTAATGATAGTAATGATTAAATGATACTTATGAAAAATCTGGAAAATGTGAAGCGTTGATGATTACTGTGTTAATGATTTTGTGTTTAAATTCCATATGCGGTGGCTGAGCTGTGGCGCAACTGTGTTGGTGCGGTGGAGGTGTACGAAGTGCAATGGCGTGTGTACACATGTTATGTGCGCGTGGATTTATGTGAAATTTGGTGAGTCGCTTCTGGTTTTGTTTATTATACCCCCTGTTAAAGCGAGCAATTAATTGAGATATTAATATCGGGGTTTAGTCTATACCTTGCGTCCGTAGCCTGGTTATTGTCTACTCAATGTATTTTGAGTGACCTCGGGTCCGCGGTCCGCGATTAAGGTATATGAGGGAGGGTCTGTGTGAGGGTCTGTGTGAGTAGCCTGTGTGGCAAGGGGTCTGTGTGAGGAGCCTATGTGGCAAAGGTCTGTGTGAGGAGCCTATGTGGCAAAGGTCTGTGTGAGGAGCCTATGTGGCAAAGGGGTCTATGTGAGGGGTTCTATGTGGCAAAAGCCTATGTGGGTCCAATCTATGTGGGTAATAAGATTAGGTCAGATATGGCCGAGCGTGAATGATACTGTGTGGTATTTTCTTTTCAGGTACATCACACTGGGACGTGTGAGCTGTCAGGACGGCCGTGTCGGAGCGTGATGAATATGGACACTGAATTGGACTTGCTAATAACTTTATTCATTGTAATTTGTGGATACCGCCATTTGTTTTTCTATTTTGAAGGTAGTTTCGACTTGTTTATCGAGTGATCTCACTCGCAGAGGAGTGGGTCACAACGAGAATCACAATATAAAAGAGCACCTCTTCTTTGGTGCGGCATTCGTGAATTATCATTCAAACAGTTAGTAACTTGTCGGTCGTAATGCCGAAACTTTGTTAAAGTAGTAAGTTAACGCGATGTGAAAGTGTTATTGTGTACCGAATATTGTAATGTAAACTGTGATGTGTTTAAAAGAGCAACCATGAGGGTTTCTTGCCAGCTCTTCCCCATGGATGACTGCATTCCGAACTGGTGGTAGCTTAAATAGACTCTGAAGTGTTAATCTCGTGTTTTATTACCGAACTATCATACGCTATGCATCCTGACCATATCTGGAGATCAGAGAGGGTCGTGTAAGCCCTCTCACTGCCTCGGCCGATGACCGCTCGACCCGTCATATATTAATATTTTGTATTATTTATGCTGGCATCCGTGTGACACTCCTTGGCCCTTGCTGAAAATCAGTGTCAGGTGGGCCCTCCCATCTGGCGGACGCTGAGCCTGTGGCCTTTTTGGTCATGCTTCGGACACGGGTGGCTGGGGCGCATAAGTATGCCGGGAGACCTTTTTTATTTTTTTAATTGTGTACCTGTAGCCCTTAAAGTTTTTTTTAAATTTGTTTTATGTACTCTTCGTTTATTGCCACCTGGTCTGGTGATTATGGCTAAATAAATGATTTTCTTTCTTTCTTTCTTTCTTTATGAGCAATAAATTTCTGCTGAATACTTAACCCGTTATCAAGGTCATTAAAGAAAAATGTAATTTTTTCCGGCTATGACACAGGTTGATTTTGTTGTTGGGCGGCACAATATCTATGAAGGTCCACTGGACTAGCAACAAATTAGCAACAGAAATTCTGCTGAATACTTAACCCAAAATCAAGGTCACTAAGGAAAAATGATTTTTTTTCCGGTTATGGCAGCGGTTGATTTTGTTGCTGGGCGGCACAATATCTAAACAAGTTCCACCGGACAAGCGACTAATGGGCAACAAAAATTCTGCTGAATACTTAACCCGTTATCAAGGTCATTAACGAAAAATGTAATTTTTTCCGGCTATGACAGAGGTTGATTTTGTTGCTGGGCGGCACAATATCTATAAAGGTCCACTGGAATAGCACCTAATTAGCAACAAAAATTCTGCTGAATACTTAACCCATAATCAAGGTCACTAAGAAAAAATGTTATTTTTCCGGTTTTGACAGCGATTGATCTTGTTGCTGCGCGGCACAATATCTATGAAGGTACACCGGGCCAGCAACAAATTAATAACAAAAATTCTGCTGAATACTTAACCCGTTATCAAGGTCATTAACGAAAAATGTAATTTTTTCCGGCTATGACAGAGGTTGATTTTGTTGCTGGGCGGCACAATATCTATAAAGGTCTACTGGAATAGCACCTAATTAGCAACAAAAATTCTGCTGAATACTTAACCCATAATCAAGGTCACTAAGAAAAAATGTTATTTTTCCGGTTTTGACAGCGATTGATCTTGTTGCTGCGCGGCACAATATCTATGAAGGTACACCGGGCCAGCAACAAATTAATAACAAAAATTCTGCTGAATACTTAACCCGTTATCAAGGTCATTAACGAAAAATGTAATTTTTTCCGGCTATGACAGAGGTTGATTTTGTTGCTGGGCGGCACAATATCAATGAAGGTCCACCGGACTAGCAAGTAATGAGCAACAGAAATTCTGCTGAATACTTAACCCGTAATCAAGGTCATTAAGGTTTTTTTTCCGGCTATGACAGAGGTAGATTTTGTTGCTGGACGTTACAATATCTATAAAGGTCCACCGGACTAGCAAGTAATGAGCAACAAAAATTCTGCAGAATACTTAACCCGTTATCAAGGTCATTAACGAAAAATGTCATTTTTTCCGGTTATGACAGAGGTTGATTTTGTTGCTGGGCGGCACAATATCTATGAAGTTCCACTGGACTAGCAACAAAAATTCTGCTGAATACTTAACCCGTTATCAAGGTCACTAAGGAAAAATGACACTGTTTCCGGTTATGACAGCGGTTGATTTTGTTGCTGGTTGGCACAATATCTATGAAGATCCACCGAACAAGCAACTAATAAGCAATAAAAATTCTGCTAAATACTTAACCCGTAATCAAGGTCACTAAAGAAAAATTTATTTTTTTTGGGTTATGACAGCGGTTGATTTTATTGCTGGGCGGCACAATATCTATAAAAGTCCACCAGACAAGCAACTTATGAGCAATAAAAATTCTGCTGAATACTTAACCCGTTATCAAGGTCATTAACGAAAAATGTAATTTTTTCCGGCTTTGACACAGGTTGATTTTGTTGTTGGGCGGCACAATATCTATGAAGGTCCACTGGACTAGCAACTAATTAGCAACAGAAATTCTGCCGAATACTTAACCCGTTATCAAGGTCACTAAGGAAAAATGACACTGTTTCCGGTTATGACAGCGGTTGATTTTGTTCCTGGGCGGCACAATATCTATAAAGTTCCACCGGACAAGCGACTAATAGGCAACATAAATTCTGCTGAATACGTAACCCGTTATCAAGGTCATTAACGAAAAATGTAATTTTTTCCGGCTATGACAGAGGTTGATTTTGTTGCTGGGCGGCTCAATATCTATGAAGGTCCACTGGACTAGCAACTTATTAGCAACAGAAATTCTGCTGAATACTTAACCCGTAATCAAAGTCACTAAGGAAAAATGACCTTTTTTTCCGGTTATGACAGCGGTTGATTTTGTTGCTGGGCAGCACAATATCTATAAAAATCAACCAGACAAGCAACTAATGAGCAACAAAAATTCTGCTGAATACTTAACCCGTAATCAAGGTCAATAAGGTTTTTTTCCGGCTATGACAGAGGTAGATTTTGTTGCTGGACGTTACAATATCTATAAAGGTCTACCGGACTAGCAACTAATGAGCAACAAAAATTCTGCAGAATACTTAACCCGTTATCAAGGTCATTAACGAAAAATGTCATTTTTTCCGGTTATGACAGAGGTTGATTTTGTTGCTGGGCGGCACAATATCTATGAAGTTCCACTGGACTAGCAACAAAAATTCTGCTGAATACTTAACCCGTTATCAAGGTCACTAAGGAAAAATGACACTGTTTCCGGTTATGACAGCGGTTGATTTTGTTGCTGGTTGGCACAATATCTATGAAGATCCACCGAACAAGCAACTAATAAGCAATAAAAATTCTGCTAAATACTTAACCCGTAATCAAGGTCACTAAAGAAAAATTTATTTTTTTTGGGTTATGACAGCGGTTGATTTTATTGCTGGGCGGCACAATATCTATGAAGTTCCACTGGACTAGCAACAAAAATTCTGCTGAATACTTAACCCGTTATCAAGGTCACTAAGGAAAAATGACACTGTTTCCGGTTATGACAGCGGTTGATTTTGTTGCTGGTTGGCACAATATCTATGAAGATCCACCGAACAAGCAACTAATAAGCAATAAAAATTCTGCTAAATACTTAACCCGTAATCAAGGTCACTAAAGAAAAATTTATTTTTTTTGGGTTATGACAGCGGTTGATTTTATTGCTGGGCGGCACAATATCTATAAAAGTCCACCAGACAAGCAACTTATGAGCAATAAAAATTCTGCTGAATACTTAACCCGTTATCAAGGTCATTAACGAAAAATGTAATTTTTTCCGGCTTTGACACAGGTTGATTTTGTTGTTGGGCGGCACAATATCTATGAAGATCCACTGGACTAGCAACTAATTAGCAACAGAAATTCTGCCGAATACTTAACCCGTTATCAAGGTCACTAAGGAAAAATGACACTGTTTCCGGTTATGACAGCGGTTGATTTTGTTCCTGGGCGGCACAATATCTATAAAGTTCCACCGGACAAGCGACTAATAGGCAACATAAATTCTGCTGAATACGTAACCCGTTATCAAGGTCATTAACGAAAAATGTAATTTTTTCCGGCTATGACAGAGGTTGATTTTGTTGCTGGGCGGCTCAATATCTATGAAGGTCCACTGGACTAGCAACTTATTAGCAACAGAAATTCTGCTGAATACTTAACCCGTAATCAAAGTCACTAAGGAAAAATGACATTTTTTCCGGTTATGACAGCGGTTGATTTTGTTGCTGGGCAGCACAATATCTATAAAAATCAACCAGACAAGCAACTAATGAGCAACAAAAATTCTGCTGAATACTTAACCCGTAATCAAGGTCAATAAGGTTTTTTTTCCGGCTATGACAGAGGTAGATTTTGTTGCTGGACGTTACAATATCTATAAAGGTCTACCGGACTAGCAACTAATGAGCAACAAAAATTCTGCAGAATACTTAACCCGTTATCAAGGTCATTAACGAAAAATGTCATTTTTTCCGGTTATGACAGAGGTTGATTTTGTTGCTGGGCGGCACAATATCTATGAAGTTCCACTGGACTAGCAACAAAAATTCTGCTGAATACTTAACCCGTTATCAAGGTCACTAAGGAAAAATGACACTGTTTCCGGTTATGACAGCGGTTGATTTTGTTGCTGGTTGGCACAATATCTATGAAGATCCACCGAACAAGCAACTAATAAGCAATAAAAATTCTGCTAAATACTTAACCCGTAATCAAGGTCACTAAAGAAAAATTTATTTTTTTTGGGTTATGACAGCGGTTGATTTTATTGCTGGGCGGCACAATATCTATAAAAGTCCACCAGACAAGCAACTTATGAGCAATAAAAATTCTGCTGAATACTTAACCCGTTATCAAGGTCATTAACGAAAAATGTAATTTTTTCCGGCTTTGACACAGGTTGATTTTGTTGTTGGGCGGCACAATATCTATGAAGGTCAACTGGACTAGCAACTAATTAGCAACAGAAATTCTGCTGAATACTTAACCCGTTATCAAGGTCACTAAGGAAAAATGACACTGTTTCCGGTTATGACAGCGGTTGATTTTGTTCCTGGGCGGCACAATATCTATAAAGTTCCACCGGACAAGCGAATAATGGGCAACATAAGTTCTGCTGAATACGTAACCCGTTATCAAGGTCATTAACGAAAAATGTAATTTTTTCCGGCTATGACAGAGGTTGATTTTGTTGCTGGGCGGCACAATATCTATAAAGGTCCACTGGAATAGCACCTAATTAGCAACAAAAATTCTGCTGAATACTTAACCCATAATCAAGGTCACTAAGAAAAAATGTTATTTTTCCGGTTATGACAGCGGTTGATTTTGTTGCTGGGCGGCACAATATCTATAAAGTTCCGTTTCACGTCCAGCAACAAAATCTACCTCTGTCATAGCCGGAAAAAAAACCTTATTGACCTTGATTACGGGTTAAGTATTCAGCAGAATTTTTGTTGCCCATTAGTCGCTTGTTTGGTGGAACTTTATAGATATTGTGCCGCCCAGCAACAAAATCAACCGCTGTCATAACCGGAAAAATTACATTTTTCGTTAATGACCTTGATAACGGGTTAAGTATTCAGCAGAATTTTTGTTATTAATTTGTTGCTGGCCCGGTGTACCTTCATAGATATTGTTCCGCGCAGCAACAAGATCAATCGCTGTCAAAACCGGAAAAATAATTTTTTTTCTTAGGGACCTTGATTATGGGTTAAGTATTCAGCAGAATTTTTGTTGCTAATTAGGTGCTATTCCAGTGGACCTTTATAGATATTACACACATATAAAATATATCATACTACTAACAATTTTAATTATTTACAACCACAATTAATGAACTATTATATTTTGTACACATTATCAATATATTATAAAATTTATTTTAATTATTTACAATCTCAATTAATTAAGTGTTATTTACTACTAACTACAAATAATTTTTACAAATTTAACAACATTTCTCTCAATATAATTACACATAATATTAAGTCAGATGTTATGACTCATGCCGGTCTATTTTTACTGGTTCTGTCCTTCAGGGCCTGGCAGGGATGATGATTAATAAGTTTTTTAAAATTGGTTTGTTTAATGCGGGTTCTCTTGGAACAAACCATGATAACTTTATAGTCGCGGTGTCCCGAAACGACATTGACATACTAGCCATAAACGAGACCTGGCTTCGAGTGGGTGAAGAGGGGCGTGCTCCTGCTCTGCCTGGGTACCGTCTGAGGCACATTCCTAGACCGCGCGAGTTACGCTCGCGTGGAGGAGGCGTTGGTTTCTACTATAAGCGAGACATCAATTTACGTAGCCTACCGCACCCAGTATCCCCATTGCATGTTTCGGTGGAGCAAATGTGGCTCACTTGTACCCATAATGGAAAGAAGCTAGTGATTGGCACGGCATATCGTCCACCTTGGTTGGATACTGACATATTCCTTGACGCTATATCGGATTCTGTCAGCTCATTCTCCAATTATGATAATATAATTTTGTTAGGTGATTTTAATATTAATTTATTTTGTAGCAGTGATGTAAAATCAATAAAATTTATAACATTCCTATCATGCCTTAGTTTATCTCAGCTAGTCACAGAGGCTACTCATCATACTGAGACCAGTCAGACCCTTATTGATCTTGTCTGCTCTGACTTGGGTGCAAAAAAGTGACAGTTGAGCATGTTGGTTATCTTTACGGTCATTGCCTTATTGTCTGTGAATTCCAAATTAAACGGGAGAAATCTATTCCCCGTAGAATCACATATAGACCCAAGAACAATATAGACCTAAATGCATTCAATAATGATCTGCAAGCTATTAGATAGGATCTGATATCAACAGTGGACAATGTTAATGATAGGGTCAACATTTTAAACTCAAGTGTTGTTGCACTATTCGATCTCCATGCGCCCTTAAGATCCATTGTCATCAAAGATCGGTCCTATCCATGGATTACAGATACCATCAAATTAATGATGCGGTTGCGTGACGAAGCTTTATTGCACTACCATAAGAATAGGTGTGACAGTAAAAAGGAATATTATAAAACTTTAAAATCGGCGGTTACTAAGGCACTCTTCCACGAAAAGGCTGCCTATTTTAAATGTCATATAAACAGTAACATAAATAAGCCCCCAGCTGTTGTGGAAAAATCTGAAACAGACATTGCTTCCAAGTAATGATCTGAAATTGCCTTCTTCCTTTATGGACCCAAATAGCATAAACAATCATTTTTAAAATTTTTCAATTAATAATGATGTCAGCATTTCCCAGCTAACATATTTTGAATATCACAGATTTAGTGATGCTACCTTTCATTTGAAGGAAGTTAGTTTGGAATGTATAGTTAAAATAATAAAAAGTTTGAAATCCAATGCTGAAGGCTGTGATTCTATATTTTTGGATATGCTCATTATGACTTTTCCTCACACTATTGACATCATCAAAGACCTAATTAATATGTCTATCACTACATCTGTATTTCCTGATGTCTGGAAACTAGCGATTGTGCGCCCTTTACCCAAGCACCCAAATCCGTCAGAATTTAAGGATTTGCGACCCATAAGTATTTTACCATGTTTATCTAAAGTTATGGAGAAAGCAATTTGTAAACAGCTTGTTGATTACCTAGAATTTAACAATATTTTGCCAGAGACACAATCAGGCTTTAGGAAGGGACGCAGTACAGTGACAGCTATGCTTGATGTAACAGACAATATACTGTGTTCTCAAGATGAGGGTATGTGCACACTGCTGGTTTTGTTGGACTTTTCAAGGGCCTTTGATTCTATAAATATTAATCTTTTAATCTCTAAATTGTCCTTTTATGGTTTTGATTCTATGGCCTTAAAATGGTTTAATAGTTATTTGAGTAATCGATATCAGTATGTTAAGCTCAGGCGTAGTGATGGATCCTCATTAACATCTGATAAAATGGCTGTCACTAGGGGAGTGCCTCAGGGCTCCATCTTGGGGCCAATTCTGTTTATTTTATACTCTGCTGATATTACCATGCATATTAAACATTGCAAATTCCATATTTATGCGGATGATATACAAGTATATATCTCCTTCAAACCACCAGAAATTGATAGAGCAATAGCCAAGCTGAATGAGGACCTTTTAAGTATTGCAGCTTGGTCAACTCACAAGTGTTTGCTGCTCAATCCTGACAAGACAAAGTATTTAATGTTCGGTTGCCAACATCAAATTTTGAATACAAGTCCATCTCTGAGTGTCATGCTTCTGGGTAAACCTATTGAGCGTGTACATGAAGCTCGCAATTTGGGTTTGCATATGGACAGTAATCTGCGTTTTGAAAAGCATGTTGTAAACTCAGTAAGAAATTGTTTTTATAAATTGAAGGTGCTCTATAGACTGCGGCCATATATACAAGAAAAATTACGTTTGCAGTTGGTGGAGTCTCTTATCCTATCTAAATTGAACTATATGGACCCAGTTTTTGGACCACGCTTGCTGATCAAAACGCAGAAACTTATTCAGCGAGTGCAAAATGCTTGTGCCCGTTTTTGCTATGAAATTCCTATGAGAGCTCATGTCACTCCATATCTAAATGCTCATATAATTTTAAAAATGAAGCACGGGCGTAAACTACACCTAGCTTGTCTTCTCTTTGGGGTCTTGAAACATAAAGCACCTAGCTATCTGTTTGATAGATTGTCATGGGTATCAAGCCACAGGTCATATGGGCCCAGGCGGTGTGCTGAACAGCTCTCTACTAGATGTCATAGGTCTGCTGCATTTAGAGGTAGCTTCCGCTATTCTGCTACCAGGTGTTGGAATAATATACCACCTCCAGTTAGGAGTCTGCAAAATATTAACAGCTTTAGGATCATGTTGAAAAAATTTATCTTTGAACATCAAAAAGCTCAGGAGATGCTACAACATGATACTAGTGCCATATAAAGGAATAGCTATATAGGTGCTTAATATATATGTATATTTAATTTATATTAAGGATTTTACTAGTATTATTTTATTTATCAGCTGTACAGCAGACTTTTTACTGTATTTACTTATATTATTATTATTAATATTGACATGTAGATATACGATATATATAAATAACTCACCTTCGCTTTTACTCCTTTAACTATAATTTGGTATTTTAACCAAGCTTCTGTACGACAAGTCTTAGAAAATAATGTATTATGTTGGTCCTTTCATTTCATTTCTTTATATATATATATATATATTTCTGTTCTTTTTACGATCAGCATATCGGCACAATGTTCATGGGTAGATGTTTTCATACGCGTTTGTGAGCTAGCACGTATTACTGGTAAGAGCTTGTATTGTGTCTTATTTTAATTTTGTTGTTTATAATTTTTACTTTCCTTGCCACGTTTTTTTAATGCCACGTTAGCGCGATGATGACATTTCAATATTTGTATGTCAATTTAGGTTTAGATTAATATGAATTATGAATGCCACGTCACATTGTCAGTGCTGCCAGACCAAAAATTTTTGAATCGCGTGATGTCACCGAACGGCCCATCGGAAGACCAGCACTGGTATTTAAACCAGTACACGCTGAGACTGTGGCCGTATTTGTTATGAGCACAAAATTTATATCATTTTAAACTTATTTTGTATAAACACAAGGTATTTATTTATTTTTTCCCCTGTGTTTTTACATGTTTAGTATAATTATCGTTTTATTATAATTTCTTTTAGTTTGTACCTGTGTAAATGCTTGTAACAAATAAAATATTTCTTTCTTTTTTTCTTTCTTTCTTTCTATATTGTGCCGCCCAGCAACAAAATCAACCTCTGTCATAGCCGGAAAAAATTACATTTTTCGTTAATGACCTTGATAATGGGTTAAGTATTCAGCAGAATTTTTAGTATTAATTAGTTGCTGGCCCGGTGTACCTTCATAGATATTGTGCCGAGCAGCAACAAGATCAATCGCTGTCAAAACCGGAAAAATAACATTTTTTTTTAGTGACCTTGATTACGGGTTTAGTATACTGCAGAATTTTTGTTGCTCATTAGTTGCTAGTCTGGTGGACCATCATAGATATTGTGCCGGCCAGCAACAAAATCAACCGCTGTCATAACCGGAAAAAATTACATTTTTCCTTAGTGACCTTGATTATGGGTTAAGTATTCAGCAGAATTTTTGTTGCTAATTAGTTGCTTGTCCGGTGGATTTTCATAGATATTGTGCCAACCAGCAACAAAATTAACCGCTGTCATAACCGGAAAAATTAAATTTTTCCTTAGTGACCTTGATAACGGGTTAAGTATTCAGCAGAATTTTTGTTGCTAATTAGTTGCTGGCCCGATGTTCCTTCATTGATATTGTGCCATGCAGCAACAAAATCAACCGCTGTCATAACCGGAAAAAAGTCATTTTTCTTTAGTGACCTTGATTACGGGTTTAGTTTCTGGAGAATTTTTGTTGCTCATTAGTTGCTTGTCTGGTGGACTTTTATAGATATTGTGCCGCCCAGCAACAAAATCAACCGCTGTCATAACCGGAAAAAATGAAATTTTTCCTTAATGACCTTGATTACGGGTAATGTATTGAGCAGAATTTTTATTGCTAATTAGTCGCTGGTCCGGTGTACCTTCATAGATATTGTGCCGTCCAGCAACAAGATCAATCGCCGTCAAAACCGGAAAAAATGACATTTTCCGTTAATGACCTTGATTACGGGTTTAGTATTCTGCAGAATTTTTGTTGCTTGTCTGGTGGATTTTATACATATTGTGCCGCCCAGCAACAAAATCAACCGCTGTCATCACCGGAAAAAATGAAATTTTTCTTTAGTGACCTTGATTATGGGTTAAGTATTCAGCAGAATTTTTGTTGCTAATTAGGTGCTATTCCAGTAGACCTTTATAGATATAGTGCTGCCCAGCAACAAAATCAACCTCTGTCATAGCCGGAAAAAATTACATTTTTCGTTACTGACCTTGATAACGGGTTAAGTATTTAGCAGAATTTTTGTTGCTAATAAGTTGCTTGTCCGGTGGATCTTCATAGATATTGTACCAACCAGCGACAAAATCAACCGCTGATATAACCGGAAAAAATGTCATTTTTCCTTAGTGACTTTGATTACGGGTTAAGTATTCAGCAGAATTTCTGTTGCTAATTAGTTGCTAGTCCAGTGGACCTTCATAGATATTGTGCCGCCCAGCAACAAAATCAACCGCTGTCATCACCGGAAAAAATGAAATTTTTCTTTAGTGACCTTGATTATGGGTTAAGTATTCAGCAGAATTTTTGTTGCTAATTAGGTGCTATTCCAGTAGACCTTTATAGATATAGTGCTGCCCAGCAACAAAATCAACCTCTGTCATAGCCGGAAAAAATTACATTTTTCGTTACTGACCTTGATAACGGGTTAAGTATTTAGCAGAATTTTTGTTGCTAATAAGTTGCTTGTCCGGTGGATCTTCATAGATATTGTACCAACCAGCGACAAAATCAACCGCTGATATAACCGGAAAAAATGTCATTTTTCCTTAGTGACTTTGATTACGGGTTAAGTATTCAGCAGAATTTCTGTTGCTAATTAGTTGCTAGTCCAGTGGACCTTCATAGATATTGTGCTGCCCAGCAACAAAATCAACCTCTGTCATAGCCGGAAAAAAATATATTTTTCGTTAATGACCTTGATAACGGGTTAAGTATTCAGCAGAATTTTCGTTATTTATTAGTTGCTGGCCCGGTGTACCTTCATAGATATTGTACCGCGCAGCAACAAGATCAATCGCTGTCAAAACCGGAAAAATAACATTTTTTTTTAGTGACCTTGATTACGGGTTAAGTATTCAGCAGAATTTCTGTTGCTAATTAGTTGCTAGTCCAGTGGACCTTCATAGATATTGTGCTGCCCAGCAACAAAATCAACCTCTGTCATAGCCGGAAAAAAATATATTTTTCGTTAATGACCTTGATAACGGGTTAAGTATTCAGCAGAATTTTCGTTATTTATTAGTTGCTGGCCCGGTGTACCTTCATAGATATTGTGCCGCGCAGCAACAAGATCAATCGCTGTCAAAACCGGAAAAATAACATTTTTCCTTAGTGACCTTGATAACGGGTTAAGTATTCAGCAGAATTTTTGTTGCTAATTAGTTGCTGGCCCGATGTTCCTTCATTGATATTGTGCCATGCAGCAACAAAATCAACCGCTGTCATAACCGGAAAAAAGTCATTTTTCTTTAGTGACCTTGATTACGGGTTTAGTTTCTGGAGAATTTTTGTTGCTCATTAGTTGCTTGTCTGGTGGACTTTTATAGATATTGTGCCGCCCAGCAACAAAATCAACCGCTGTCATAACCGGAAAAAATGAAATTTTTCCTTAATGACCTTGATTACGGGTAATGTATTGAGCAGAATTTTTATTGCTAATTAGTCGCTGGTCCGGTGTACCTTCATAGATATTGTGCCGTCCAGCAACAAGATCAATCGCCGTCAAAACCGGAAAAAATGACATTTTCCGTTAATGACCTTGATTACGGGTTTAGTATTCTGCAGAATTTTTGTTGCTTGTCTGGTGGATTTTATACATATTGTGCCGCCCAGCAACAAAATCAACCGCTGTCATCACCGGAAAAAATGAAATTTTTCTTTAGTGACCTTGATTATGGGTTAAGTATTCAGCAGAATTTTTGTTGCTAATTAGGTGCTATTCCAGTAAACCTTTATAGATATAGTGCTGCCCAGCAACAAAATCAACCTCTGTCATAGCCGGAAAAAATTACATTTTTCGTTACTGACCTTGATAACGGGTTAAGTATTTAGCAGAATTTTTGTTGCTAATAAGTTGCTTGTCCGGTGGATCTTCATAGATATTGTACCAACCAGCGACAAAATCAACCGCTGATATAACCGGAAAAAATGTCATTTTTCCTTAATGACCTTGATTACGGGTTAAGTATTCAGCAAAATTTCTGTTGCTAATTAGTTGCTAGTCCAGTGGAACTTCATAGATATTGTGCCGCCCAGCAACAAAATCAACCTCTGTCATAACCGGAAAAAATAACATTTTTCGTTAATGACCTTGATAACGGGTTAAGTATTCAGCAGAATTTTTGTTATTAATTAGTTGCTGGCCCGGTGTACCTTCATAGATATTGTGCCGCGCAGCAACAAGATCAATCGCTGTCAAAACCGGAAAAATAACATTTTTTTTTAGTGACCTTGATTACGGGTTTAGTATACTGCAGAATTTTTTTTGCTCATTAGTTGCTGGTCTGGTGGACCATCATAGATATTGTGCCGCCCAGCAACAAAATCAACCGCTGTCATAACCGGAAAAAATTACATTTTTCCTTAGTGACCTTGATTACGGGTTAAGTATTCAGCAGAATTTCTGTTGCTAATTAGTTGCTAGTCCAGTGGACCTTCATAGATATTGTGCCGCCCAACAACAAAATCAACCTGTGTCAAAGCCGGAAAAAATTACATTTTTCGTTAATGACCTTGATAACGGGTTAAGTATTCAGCAGAATTTCTGTTGCTAATTAGTTGCTAGTCCAGTGGACCTTCATAGATATTGTGCCGCCCAACAACAAAATCAACCTGTGTCAAAGCCGGAAAAAATTACATTTTTCGTTAATGACCTTGATAACGGGTTAAGTATTCAGCAGAATTTTTGTTGCTAATTAGTTGCTTGTCCGGTGGATCTTCATAGATATTGCGCCAACCAGTAACAAAATCAACCGCTGTCATAACCGGAAAAATTATATTTTTCCTTAGTGACTTTGATTACGGGTTAAGTATTCAGCAGAATTTCAGTTGCTAATTAGTTGCTAGTCCAGTGGACCTTCATAGATATTGTGGCGCCCAGCAACAAAATCAACCTCTGTCATAGCCGGAAAAAATTACATTTTTCGTTAATGACCTTGATAACGGGTTAAGTATTCAGCAGAATTTTTGTTGCTAATTAGTTGCTGGCCCGGTGTACCTTCATAGATATTGTGCCGCCCAGCAACAAAATCAACCGCTGTCATAACCGGAAAAAATGAAATTTTTCTTTAGTGACCTTGATTACGGGTTAAGTATTTAGCAGAATTTTTGTTGCTAATTAGTTGCTTGTCCGGTGGATCTTCATAGATATTGTGCCAACCAGCAACAAAATCAACCGCTGTCATAACCGGAAAAATTAAATTTTTCCTTATTGACCTTGATAACGGGTTAAGTATTCAGCAGAATTTTTGTTGCTAATTAGTTGCTGGCCCGATGTTCCTTCATTGATATTGTGCCATGCAGCAACAAAATCAACCGCTGTCATAACCGGAAAAAATGTCATTTTTCTTTAGTGACCTTGATTACGGGTTTAGTTTCTGGAGAATTTTTGTTGCTCATTAGTTGCTTGTCTGGTGGACTTTTATAGATATTGTGCCGCCCAGCAACAAAATCAACCGCTGTCATAACCGGAAAAAATTTCATTTTTCCTTAGTGACCTTGATTATGGGTTAAGTATTCAGCAGAATTTCGGTTGCTAATTAGTTGCTAGTCCAGTGGACCTTCATAGATATTGTGCCACCCAACAACAAAATCAACCTGTGTCATAGCCGGAAAAAAATATGTACAGTGACATTAGATAGCTCGGTGGAGTAGTGGTGTGAGTAGTTGTTGCGAGTCCCGGGGTTCAATAAATGTAAGCTTGTAATCGTAACAATCACTGATTTATTGTTAAATCACAACCGTTATAGTTTAGCGATTATTACTCTGGTGCGAGACGAGTGTTCGGGTCGGCGTTTGATATTGCACACCCGATGTATTAGAAACGTTCGATACAAGTAAATTGCCGAGTTGGCTAAAAATGCTTAGTAACGCAGGTCATAACCGGGCATCGCCCTAATGCGAATTATTAGAAATGTTTGTTGTGCAGAAAAGTCGTATCAGCACAAACTATTGGTAACAAAGTTCACTGTACGAAACCGTACATATTCCCGACCCGAAAACAAACGGAAGACGCAATAGAATAAGAATCGCTAGTACAAAGTAAAGTAATAAGTAAAGTATAAAACACAAGATAGTTCGTAAAAAAATAAATGATAAATAAATATCTAGTTTTCTAATGTAAATTGGACATCCTGGGTTGTCGCCTCCATTGCACGACATCTAGGCTCCGTTAGAGTTCGCTCGGTCGCCGTAGGTTCGGCTGGCCTCGCTGCTGACGCCGCCGCCCGGGATGTATCCTTGCTCCCGCGCTCTCTCACTGAAAAAGGTCGAAACATTTTTTGAGTAGTTTTCCTAATACTTTGGTGGGGTTGTAGTTCGATGTCTTCATCTTGTTTCAAACTGTCATTATTAGGGTTCGATTTCGTCCGCCTTGCGCAGCAACTATATTTTTTAGTTATCCAGATGAGTCCGGCGATAATGGCTCCCGCTATAAGCAAATAACAGATAATGTATTGATGCAGATCGTGCTTTGTAATTGATGCTGGAAGCAGTTCATGGCTTTTTTGGTACTCCAGCTTTTCTTTGGCAACTTCGATATTTTTATCTGCTTGGAAGTCCAACTGCGGAGTCCTTTGGGTGCTTATGATGGAATTGATAGATGTGTCGAGCGACGGAATTTGAATGTCAAAGTCAATCATTGCTTTGCTATTGTAATTGTTGCGCGCATGGATCATGTAAGTTTTGGTTTGCAGCAAACATCCTTGTTTCAGGGATACAATTGCAGAGGCGTTGATGACGTGTGTTGTGACGTCATCGTCGCATATGCTTCGCATTGTGCATGAGTCGCAACATACTGCTATCCATGTGTTGGATCGACGTAACCCGATCCAACGTTCTTCGCACCTTGTTGGTCTGGTATGACAAGGCGATATTGTTTGCTGACCTAATAATTTGGCTTCGCAAGGTGCTTCCGGTTTTTCTAAGTTTTGCACCGGTAAGTTTAGATTGCAGATTGAGTGTTTACTGGCATCCTCAGTGCAATGTATCAATTCATCTTCACTCATGCTCACATAAGCATTTTTTCTAAAGTTCACGGCAATTAAATTTGATGATACTTGCACAATTGCGGACTCGTTATGCGTTGTTTTCAAGGGTAATGGTATAACTCGAAACAAAGTGTAATCTTCGTCACTCACAAGTGGGATGTGCACCTCTAGCAGTAAAAACTCGCCAGTAATTCGAGCCTTCGCGTAGAGTAATTTATATATGCTTTTAAAGTTCTGTTGGAAGTTCTCTACCGGTAATGTTAAGGATTTTGGTAGTCTTCCGGCAATCAAAGTTAATTGATTTATTAGGTTAGTCGGAGTAAGTAAATGCACATCAATGTGTCCTTGGTACACGTCGGTTAAAGCGTTCAACAGCATAGCTTGTATGTTTTTCATGTTGTTTAGTAACAAATGCGCAGTGAGAGACGTGGAACTGAAATAATTAGCTGCCATTGCGGCTTCGATTGCGGATTCGATTTTCGCTTCCTTTAAGCTCGTTTGGTTCATAAAACTGTTGATTAGTGAAAATTGCTGTTTGATGTTGACTTCGCTTTTCTGGAGAATTTGATTCTGTAATTCGACAATCGAAGTTTGGTTCTTTATTAATTCTAGAAGATAGTTCTCGTTGCTCTGTATGGTTTGGATGTCCTGTTTGTATTTGTCAGCAAATCGTTCGTCCAAAATCCCGAATAAGCTGTTAGCCACGTAGCCCACACCATCGATCAAACCTCGCTTCCTGCGACTAGACAGATGTTTTTGTGGTGACAACAAAACCTCGTTATAGTATTTTAAAAGGTCCAGTTCGTGGAAAAGTTGTCGCATGGCGGGTTGACAGTATGTTGGATCCAGTTTCTTGCATACTAAGTTAATGTGGCCTAAGTGATTTTCTATGCCTCGAACTCCGGCCCAGTATGTGCTGAGATTCACGTACATAAGCAGTTTCCATTCGTCGTGAATTAACTGTATGTTTCCCAAGTTGTCATAATAAATAGGACGGTTTTCTCCCAAGCTTGCGATATATGTGCTGCTTGTAATGTTGTTCGGTACTGTAACTTCCTTTGCTCCGCTGCAGAGAGACAAAAGCGTAAGAAACGTTGCGCCTAAAATTAAGGACGTTTTCTTGCTTGTGCGGATTGAACCTTCCGGTTTTTTTGGTCTATGTGTTATGCAATCATCCTCCTCGTTGACGCTATCGTCATTGATTGGCAGCGGTGATAGCTTTGTTATTGGTCGCTTCACGATGCCAGCTTGCGTTTTTAAAGTTGTCACCCGAACTCTGCCGTCGCTGCCTGGGTGAATGTCGATGACTCGTCCCATGGCCCACTTTCCCGGTGGGAGATTGGTATCTTTTATTAGAACCAGGTCGTTTATTGCCAAATTCTTTGTTGGTTTGTTCCATTTGCCTCGAGTTTGCAGCTGTGTAAGGTATTCATTGGACCATGTTTTCCAGAAGTGGCTAAACATATGCTCCATTAATTGCCATCTCTGTCTTAGATCTAACTTTCGTTCATCTTCATGACTGGACAACGGTAACGCCATTATAGGGCTCCCTGTGAGAAAATGACCAGGAGTCAAGTAGTTGTAAAACTCGTCCGGATCTTCAGTTAATGAACAGAGGGGTCTTGAGTTCAAGCAGGCTTCAATCTTCGCGAGTAGGGTGGAGAATTCTTCGTATGTAAGCTTCTGATCTCCCAAAACACGACGAAGATGATGCTTCATGGACCGTACCGCAGCCTCCCAAAGACCCCCGGCCGTAGGCCAGGCTGGAGCGTTAAAGTGCCATTCCACCTCCAATCTACATAGTTCCTCGAAAAATTCCGTTGGTAGTTCCATTTTGAATGTCTGAAATTCATTTCGCATGATTTTTGAAGCCCCAATGAAGTTTGTGCCACAATCAGAATATACGTGTTTTGGTGTTCCACGCCTTGCACACATCCTTTGGAAAGCGGCAAGAAATGTTTCGGCGCTCAGATCCGACACAAGTTCTATGTGTACGGCCTTTGTTGTCATGCACACAAATATTGCGATGTATCCCTTTGATGTTTTAACTCCTCTTCCTTTATTTAGTTTTATGTCGACATGTCCTGTATAGTCCACCCCTGTGTGGGTGAACGGCCGACAGGGTGTTACTCGTTGTGTTGGCAAATCAGCCATGAGTTGATTGCTTTCCCGTGTCTTGAAACGATGGCACCGGACGCAGCGACGTAGTTGTGTTTTCACCGCTCTATTACCGCCTATGATCCAATAACGTTGACGGATATAGGCTAGCGTGAGTCGTGCACCACCATGTAAAGTCGCTGAGTGAGCTTGCTCTATTAAGAGTTGTGTAAACCTTCCCGTTCTCGGTATAATTACGGGGTTCTTTCTTCCCAAAGGTAAGTT